>JAWXYG010000014.1:15924958-17219333 GCA_034222035.1 Acacia crassicarpa | reverse complement strand
TATGGGCTTTTATATTGATTATTGTTGTGATGTCATGAATATCTGTCATACATATATTGTTTACATAAGCATGAGGTTAACCGTTACCTGGGGTCCAATGAGTATTGGACTTCAGCTCTTACCATAGCTTCAGGGTTCGGAGAACCGAGGACTGAAGACAGGAGAAGGCAGAGTAAACAGCACGTGTAAAGACCTGACTAAAGATCCTATTTTTAGACTTGTACCATTATAACATTACCCAGATAAAAGTATTGTACATTATAAATAGACGGATACGCCACAGTTAATAATATATCAGTTACTCACTCTTTTACTTGCTCTGATGCTCTACTCTGAAGAAAAAAAAAAAATTATTCCGCTTTTAAAATTGGGGTGTTACATAGTTTTGGTGGATTGAGATTAAAAAATTAAAATTGGGGTGTTACATAGTTTTGGTGTTCCTCGCTCTTCTCACGTCTGCATAAACGAATTATTGTAGTGTGGCCCAACAAGTTAAATCTGAAGCTGAAGCAATGGTGAGTCCATAGCTCGTGATTCAATAGCATGAATTAAGATATGAATATGGAATATGGAATTCAATTTTCATCTATTCCAATCTCACAAAAATAAATTTACTAAAAAAACCTTCTCCCATGAGAGAAATAGGGTTCACAGATAAAGGAAATCAGAGCAGTGATTTAGAGGGATACTTTTGCCATTAAAAAACAGAGAAACTGGGGGAATCAAATCAGTGAAATAATAAAATCAGATCGGAGAGAACTTTAAGTTTCTGACTGGCATATCTAATCACTGACGGCAATAGTACCGGAAATTCAACAACATCAATGTTTAAGGGCATAAAGGCTCAAAATAATCCTCGAGATGTCTCACTATTTCTTTCAACGAGGCTGCTGGACATATTTAGCTCTGTCATAAAGGACATTGTCCATCGTATTAGGCATACTATATCAAAATCTTTACGAGCTGTTAGAAAGATAGTCCCCTACAAATTAAAAATGTTTTGAAAAATAATTAAATTTTTTGATTCATTTAGGAGGTGTTAGGAAATATATAGTTATAATTATTATTGTAACGTCCCAATTTTCTAAAACGTTTTCGAAATAGTTTCATCAGAGTTCGAAAAAGTTTAATCAGAATAGAGCATCGGAATAGTTTTAAAAACGAGTAACTAATAAACATTCATTGATGGTGTATCTGTATGTTGTTACAGTCATCCGAATAGTTGAATATTCAAAAACAAAACAAAAAGAAAATTCTCTGTTCGAGTCTTCATGCGGCCTGCTTACCCTTGTCCTCAGTCCTGCCTCCTTCGGATCTTGAGGCTATGGTAAGAGCTGAGGTTCAATTACTATTGAACCTCAGGTAACGGTTAACCTCATGCTTATGTATCAAATATGTAAGACAGATATTCATGGCAATACAGCATTAATCACATATAAAAGATAATAACAGAACACAGCCACTGCATATGCATGTTATTATAGTCTGCACTATTCACCAATGCCACGGTGTACATCCGTGTCCTCAGCGTTAGGAAAACTCAACGGCGTTATCAAGACTATAACCCGTATCAAGCTGTATGATCAATTTTTAAAACAGAATCCACAACTTTTCAAAATCAGAGTCTCAGGCTATCCATCACATATGAGTATACAATAAGCATCAGAGTTAGTGTTACAGTACGCGTCCGTACCTGAGTTGGTGATCTCAGTACGTTGTCGGTCGGTGTGCGTTCTTTCGGGTAGTCTATAATAACAATATCGCTCTATTAATTTATAAATAATATCCTAAAAGATATTTTGGCAACTAATGACTATTTTACCCTTGGCACATTTATTTTTCACTTTATTTTCCCAAAAATTCGTAGAAGGACGCTGGTATACATTGGGCAGAATTTCGCTTAACTTCGAAAAATCATAACTAATTCTAGAAAAATCGAAATGAAGATCCGTAAAATTTCCCGGACTCCTTAAGATGTCTATTTTTAATAAAAAATATCATATTTTTCCCAGAATTCAAGAATAGTTCCCAGATTTCAAATGTTCAGACGCTGCCCAGAATTTCCAGGAATTTTCGCAGCATAAACTTTGAGAATTTCTTTCTCACTGTACAGAGCTCATCTCAACATGTTCTTTGCATTTTTGGAAAGCCCTATATGTCTAATTTGACCATGAATTTTACCAGAATTTTTCAACAATATTTTCAACATGAAATATAAGCATTTCTGTTACTAACTCAGAAATCGCCTAACCGACGAATTTTCGCTAGAACTTCGTTACTTCAGTGTTTTTCTTCCGGAAATTTTGCTAAACCACTTTCTTCACTAATTTTTTGAAATAAAGCTATTTTTAACCATAAAAACATGAAAATAAAAATACTCTAGAATTTTTAAGATTAAAACTACTTCTATCTATAAATTTAAAAACTCAAAACTCAAGAACTTGCTTACCTATTGCTTGAACTCCTTCAAGCTCTCCCACTTTCTTTCACTCTTCTCAAATATTCAGATGTTGCTTTGCTTTGGTGTGAGGAATTGTGAATGACCCATGCCCCTATTTATAGTGAAAAGGTTGGACAATTTGGTAATTAATTGCAACTTCTCTCTTGTTAATTTTTGACCATTAGATCTAGGTTAGAAATTAAAACTCTCATCCTCACCATCAATCCTCCTTCAACCGAACTCCCCCTTTCTCTCTTCCTTCATCTTTTTCTTCTCCTTCTTCAAGAAGCTAAAGAACTTGAGGTGCAAGTATTGAATAGTATTTCCTTCATGTGCAAGTTGTTGACCCTAATTGACCATGTGTTTTTGAAAAATCCTTGCACTCCAAGACTTGAAAAACCGTCCCCCCCCCCCTCTGGATTTTTTTTTTTTTACTTTGGGCTTTATTGTTTTGTTTGGATAATGGTTGGGCTACAAAAATTGGTCCAATGATGATTTATTGTGACAAAAAGCCCTTAATTAAATCCCTCTTGTTTACTATTTGAGTTAGCTTAATTAGGTTTAGTTTGTAATAATTTAATTGATTACCAACTCAATTATGATCTTTCCAAATCCAATTGTTACAATTATTGATCCCTTGTTAAGCTCTATATTGAATTTAGCCAAAATATTTCAAATTGTTTGTTAATATTTGCCACTAGATTAATTATGAATGTTAATTCAATTAAGATTAATTTTTGGTGCCCAATAATTATTTTTAGTATCCTCTAATTAACTTAGACCTCTTCATACCCTTTTATGGCTTATTTTTGATAATATAACAACTAATTGTCAATATCTTTTTAAATGTAGATTTAATTGTCTTTTAATTGTTGGAAATTTTATCTAGTTAGTTTAGGTATTTTTATGACATTTTATGATCCCAAATAAAATTTAGGGAGTTGGATTTTGCCTTGTTAAGCCCTAAAGAAAATTTACCCAAGAATAAAATAAATACACTACAAATTTGGAGACAACATATTCTCCTATTTTCAATAAGTCCTAATTGCCAAAATATCATATTTAGGAGAGATACAAATTTTGGGGTATTATAATTACGTAATCAAGTCAAGATCTCTAGAAATTAGGGATTAATTTAGTTATTACTAGTAATCAAGGATTAGATATTATTATTTAAGAGCCGTAAATGCCAAGGCTCTCCCCTTATATATGTATATCGTTTCTATGAATGAAAAATCATGAAATTCATATTATTTTGTTCTACATGGTGTCAGAGCAATCGGGTTGTAAATTTCTCTCTCAAAATTTTTTTCCTCTCCCAGAGAGGGAGTTCAGGTTCTATACTTGGTGAGATATCACTACACACATCCTACCATCAGCTTGCTCGTCATCAAATTGGCGGACGCCTAAAGTTTGGGGACCATTTGACAGCGTGTGGGTAGTGTGTGGACGACACATGCTTTGCAATCAGAATCCGTCACCGGTGCGTGAGCTGGAGTTTTTGCCGTTGATTTGCCTTGCTTGAGTCGACTCTTGCAACACAGTCTGCGTCTGGTGTATTTGTGCTCATACAAGCACGTTTGATAATCAGGTTCTTCTTGTGTTGGGGTTTTTTGTCTTGTTTTTATAGCGAGGTTTGGTTATTCTTGTGTTTCCAGATTCTCGCCTTGTTGTTTGCCTTTTTTGTGTAGAGATTGTGGCTGGTTTGAGACTGCATTGTTAACTTGGTGCGTCCCTTGAGACTTGTTTATTTTTCTGATTGTTTGGCCTTGTGGTTTGATTATACTTATTTGCTATTGCATGGCTGCCTCTTTAGTTTATATTCATGGATGATTCTAAGTCTAGTCTTCCTATTGAGATTGTTCCGGTTTCAAAATATATATATATATTGATCATAAGTTAAATTGGATGAAGTAATTGGATTGGAGCAAGACCGTTTGAATGTATTTACTAAGCATTGAAAAGGAGAATCACTTGATAGAAGCTCCTCCGAAGGATGATCCTAAATTCGCTTGGGCAAGAACTGAAACCCGGTTATTTTTGCAAATCTAGAATTCTATTAAGAGCGACATTCTCCCCTCTATTAGTCATTATAATAATGTTAAAAAATTCTGGACTATCTAGGGTTCGGGTATTTTGGGAAAGGAAACATATCACTTGTATTCATGAGATCTGCAAAGGTTTCTATTGTGCTAAACAATAGGGCCGCCCCTTGAGAAGTTTCTTCATGAATTTTAAGAAAATGTATGAAGAAATGAAAATGTTAATTCCACCTATAGCTAATCTTCAAACACATGTGGATAATATGGAAAAACAGACGATTATATCAGCTTTCTTACTGCTCTTGAGACAGTTTGATCTCAGATTTTGTCTAGCTCTAAGCTTTATTTCCTTCAAGATATGTACTGTTGCATGCTGCGTGCAAATAGACTATCTTAACCAACGTCTAACCCTAATGCTAGTGCTTTAGCTGGTTGTAGCCTTGTTGATCATAAGACCCATGGTTTCTCGAAACAAGGAAAGGGTCCCCCAAATCACAGGAACCAAAGCCTCCCAAGACAAGGAAATAATGCTCAGAATCCTAGTGTTATTGTTTGCTTTTTCTGTAAGGAACCTGGTCATACTAAATGTTACTGTCACAAGTTACAAAATAAGCTGCAACATAGTAGTTCTGCTCATGTGACACAGTCCTCTGATAATTCTCCACCAACACCAAGTGCCCTTCCTATAGGTAATAGTGATTCATGCCTTACTACTTCTTCCTTGAAGTAGATCATCGATTCTGGTGCCACCGATTATATGACAAGTAACTATTATTTATTCGCTTTGTATGCACCTTATGCCAACCCTTCTTCGATAACAATTGCCAATGATTATACACTCGGGTTCTTGGATCTAGCACTGTAAAACCTACCCCATTTGTTTAATGTAGAAGCTGAGTATAGAGTCATGACTGTGGTGTGGATTCACCAGTTAATGAAGGGGGTTCTGCCACATCATTCCTTGTGAAACTATGGTGTGATAATAAAGCTACTCTACATATAGCCTCCAACTCTGTATTTCATGAATGTATGAAACACATTGAGATTGACTGCCACTTTGTTTGTGATAAGATCAAAGAGAACTTTATTTCCATAGGGCATGTGCAGTCTAGTGACTAATTAGGCAATCTTTTGATGAAGGCTTTAATGGGACTTGTATTGACTATCTTTGTAACAAGTTTGGCTTGATTAATTAATATCTACGCTTCAACTTGAAGGGAGTCTTAGGAAATATATATTATGCAATCAAATCAGGGATTAGTTTAGATATTACTAGTAATCAAGGATTTGATTAGATATTATTATTAACTATTAAGAGCCATAAATGCCAAGGCTCCCTCCTCATGTATATATAGATTGTTACACCCTTACCGGCCTCACATTTTCAGGTGTTAGGTAGTGTGACCTTTTCCTTATTATTAAATCAAGTTACTTAATGTCATACATCAAAGTAATTTTATGCAACAGAGCATATAAGCGATTGGGACAATAAACACTGGTAGAAGTAAATAATTTTCTTAGAGGATAAATTTCCATAGAGTTATCATACAATTATCCCAAAACATATACTGGATTAACAAAGATAATATACAGGCTTTCAAAATATAAAACATAATAACACCAAGTCTTTGTCGACAACCTTTTCAAATTTCTCATCTATGCTCCATGTCCTATCCTTTAGTCCTTTGATCAACTCCAAAAGAACTCCCTATATTCTTATAATGGCCTAGGATTCATAATTAGATCCTAGAGTAACCATTAATCTTATTCCAGAGTATATACAAAGTATGTAAGAAAACCATAAACACAAACAATAAGCATTCAATAGGTCACACACAACAAGGCAAAAAGCCTAATCCGGAACAAGCAGTCTATATAATACATAACACAGACTGCCAAGCAAGGCACACATCAACACTGCATGTATACACAATCATGGTAAAACATGCATACAAAGTCATATAAAGCATATGAGATTAAGGTTACTTATGATAACAAACTCCCATCTACTAAATAGGAATGGTAAACCTAAAGTAATGCAATATAAATAGTGTCATCATCAATATAACATTCCCTAAAAATAAGTAACTATATCACTTATGTGAAGGGTTCTTTCACCATTTGAAACTCATTAATACTTTTTATTAATCAGTGTCTCTTCCTTGACCATTAATCCTTCATTTTCACATAAGGTCCAGAAAATTCTAGAAATTTGACCCAACTTCAAAAATTCATAGCTAATTGTAGAAAAATCCAATTGAGGTGTTCCAAAAATTTACATGACCCTTGATATGTCTATTTTTGTCTAAAAATACTTGCCAAGGTCAGATATATGTGAATCACTCCCAGTTTATGAAAATACTCTAATTAGTTTTTGAACTTCTCAACTTGTACTACTTTATACTTTAACTTAAATACTTCCAAAATCATGCTCTATACTCTTTCTTATACAAAATTCTATTTTAAAAACTTTAAAACCATCAAAATCATCAAGAGATTAGGAAGATAACATACTTGTCTAAAGTCCTTACTTCTTTCTCCTTCCTCTTCTTGTACTTCTTTATATATAAGGATGACTAGGGCTTCAAGAATATCATATAAAGATATTAACTAAGACTTTAAACATAACTACATGAATTTGAAGGAAGTAGAATAAAATTTCATAACTCCCTTACCTTGATTCAATCTTCCTTGTACTCTCCCAGTTTTCTATATGTGTGTGTGTGTGTGGCACCTTCTTGTTGCCAAATGAGGGGAGTGAATCCCTTTATATAGAGGGCTTGGGCATAAAATATCTCCTTGTAATTTTACCATTTTACCCTTGGTAATTGTCTCTTGAAATCTCTAGGCTTCCCTTCCTTTTTCTAGAGAAATCTTGATTTCTCTTCCTCATTCTCCATGTCACGCCATGTGTCCTCCTTTGGGCACAAAATATCTTTCAATTATATGCCCATTTGTGGTTGGAATCCTTTACCTAAGGAGGAAGATGATTAGGTGTCAAATATTCTTAATCAAGTGTATACAAGTGTCTTCATCTAATCCTCTTTAAATATTATGTTAACACTTGATAGCTTAGGTGTCCCTCTCTTTAATTCCTTATTAGATGAAGGTGTCCAAGTATCCCTCTAATAAATCTTTAATTTACATGAAGACATGTAGTCATGTTCTATATGTTTTCTTGTTAACCATGTGATAAATTTATTTTCTTCCCCCTTGCCTTGTTCTATTTGTAATTCTTGCTCTTTTTGGAAGATAATTAGGTCTTCCAACTTTATTAAATATAGGTAGATAAGTGTTTTTTTCCATGAAACTAAATAACCTTATATAATAACACTTGTCTTTCTAGGGTTTTCTACATGGTTCTTATCTCCAATTTGATGTAAATTGCTTTGTCTCCATTCTTTCCTTCTAGCCATGCATCACTTTCATGGGTCATGGGATATTTTATACCTTTTTGATCTCTTTTAAATTCATGTGCATATGTCAATTTATGATGACATCGTTAATGACATAAACATAGAGCTATCATTTTCAAAGTTAAGGATATTTTGTTAATAGCCATTTTTGCCATATGTACATGTTCATGAATTCTCCATTCTAGAATCCAAAATTTGATTTTTAATTTAGCGAATCACATTAAAATAAATATTATTTGTCGTAGATTTAATAAAAATTCCATATATTCCAATAATATGATACTAATTCATTTTATACAATAATTTGTATGAAAATAAGGTTATTACATAGACCCTTTCTATGAATAAAGAATCATGAACTTCAGATTACTTTGCTCTACAGGAGGATTATATTCTCCCCTACTTGGACATACTAGGCCTCCTCTAAAAAAAAGAAAAACAAATGAATAAAGATACATAACAAAATAAGGTATAGGTTTTCTATCTCAATCCATTCCAATAGGCTTTTTTTTTTTTTTTTTTTTTTACTCCTTTAACCTAGGATATGAGTGAATATTTTGGTTCACTTTCACGATGTTTTGTGATTATGATGCCATCACTTTGTTTAACATTTCTATCAAATAAAGAAAAAATGGAAACCATAGGAAAAACTTAGCTTGATTTTGTTTTTATCTGAGTTATTTAAGTTGACCGATGATTTTCTAGATAATTTTATTTTAATTTTTTAAATAGTTTTGTTTACATAAAGTTAATGTAACGCCTCTAATTCCTATGTCCATTATGATGTCCATTTATGTCCTAAATCTCTTATTAGACTAATTGGTGTGAAATTATCAGAGTGGAGGCGTTAACAGATCAGAGTGAGTCACAACAGAGAGCATGCTTAACGTTTGGACGAATGAGTGACTGATAACATATGCCCAGATACATGTTGGTTAATTAAAATTCCCGGAGGAATATAAGTATGATACAACTTAAATTCTTTGCGGTGTATCCGGTCGGCACGTTAGTGGTGCAATTATTCGACTATTCAAAAATTATACATAATACTACCCCAAAATAAAACTCCGGTTGAGTGTTCACGCGTGCCGCTTACCCTTGTCTCCGGCTCCCGATCCTGAAGCTATGGTAAATTCTGAGATTCAATACCCATTGAATCTCAGGTAACAGTTAACCTTATGTTCAAGTATAAACAATATATGTATGACAGATATTCATTACATTTCAGCAATAACCAACACATAAGCACACAGCAGATGTAAGGTTAACACAACAATACATAGCACGCAGTACATGTAAAGTTATCCACGTTTGTACTAACCAGTGCCACGACGGCCCCTCGTGTCCTCAGCGCTAGGAAAACTCAACGGCATTATCAAGACTATAACCCGTATAAAGCTGAATGCATAAACAGGTAACCTTAGTCACAGTGCATGACCCAAGACCTAGTCTTGCCCTTCACTTCATGAGTCATTCCATCACATATATGTATACAAGACACATCAGAGTTAAATTTACTAGTATGCGAACATACCTTCATCTGCGTAGCTAGTGGTACTTTCTTCTTTTGGTATTGATTCCTGACCTTTCCGGATATCCTATAATAGTATCACCGCATTATTTCCCTTAAAAATAATATCCTAAGAGAAGTCCTTGCCACTATTGACCTTTCTACTCCTAGTGGATTTCTAATTCCATTTATCCCCCTTTGTAATTATTATTAATTAATAATAACACTCTTTCATTTATTATTAATTAATAACTCTCTTTATCATTTATTCCTTTTTTACTAATACTAATAACAATATTTATTTATTTTAGTATTATTATTATTTATTTAATTATTTTTCTATAATTATTTAAACTGTCAAAGGCTATCCTAACTCTTTAAATTAGGAGTTTAATAAATATGAACACCATGAAAATATGATTTATATACATATATCCCTGAAGAACACCCAACTAGCAACTAATTATTTAGCTACTCAATTTTTATTTCCAATCTTCTAGTCCAAAAATTTGGGATGTTACAGTTAAGACGAGTGAGCTATGTTACATTTCTTCCATCGTAATTCATGAAATTAAAATCATAGATCTCAACTACCAATGCTAAGGAAAAAAAGAAGAGCAAGTCCAAGATTAAGTTAAATTTAAAATTTAAAAATTCATAATGAAGATAAAGATTTTACTATATGAATTTTCGGGCTTCTCAACATTCTTTTTGATACATAAAAGTTTAGATATGGTAGACACAAATACCCCATCAAGGTCATGGCACATCTTCAGGCTCAAAGAGCATTTACAGAGGTACTTACAGATCACTTGCCAAGGTCAATGAGAAATAAGAAGTGGCACAACGAAGCCCTCACATCGGTCACTGAGAAATGGCACAGATGGCTTCTATTGTTCATACATTTCTTTAGTTGAAGGTCGGCTACGATTTGGTAGTAAACTTTTATAATGTTGGGTTGTTTTATGTGTAGTTTCCTAAGTTTGTTTTCTTAATGATCTAATAATCACATGGAAAGAAGACGGCTAGTCTTTTTTAATGCACGGATGTCTACACATTTTCCTCTTCCCAAAATAGTTAGTATATCACATGCTCCTTTGAAATTCCACTTTATGATTATATGATTTCACAAGTTCGTCTTTTAAAACAAGATCAGCCTATATCACTGATGATAGTTGACAAATAAAAATTATGATTTATGATCATACGGTTCTTTTGTCAAATTCATAAATACAAATTTACAGGGCTGTTGTAAGCAAATTATGTGGAAAAAAGAGAGACTAAAATAATATTTGGTATGGTTAAAGAAACGAGAAAGCTGCCAAATAAGATATTCTGACAGATGCTTTCTTAAACTAAAATTGATGGATAGATGGTTAGATTGCAGTTCGAAGAGATCTACAAGAAAGACACAAATTAAAATGAAGGAAAATAGTTGAATGTGTGGAAAGGGGGAATTTATATACTCTTCAGTAGACTTCCTTAGTTTGTTGGTTGACCTCTTACTGTATATAAGAATCAGAGTTGAAGAACTTAAAATCAGTCCTAAAAATACAAGATGTCAACTGGCAATATTATGTTTAGCACAAATGTTTTCCCATCCAGGATGGCCACACCGTGGTAAAATCTAATTTGATGATGATGATTTTGTATTATTGTGACCTTCACTTACAAGGCATTGAACACTATTCAATATATTTATCCATTGGTGATAATCTACAGGATCTCACGCAGTTTGAAGAATGGAGTAGTGGGACTTGGTAATAATGTAAATCGTTTTGTTCAACCTTCCAGTAATCCAGTTTCTACTGATTTATTTTCTCATTGTGTTCTTTTTATCCTTTAAACTTTTCATTATGTTTGTCATGTGGAGGAAACTGCACCAAGGTACCCCGGAATGTAAACATGGAGAAACTGCAACATGGCTACTTGTTTTGTGAGATGTTTTTCAGGTCACATGACATCAACATTACCATTGTGTCAAAGCTCACCCTAGTTTTTTTATACTTTCTCTCCAATCAATGGTGGACATAGGAATTTTAATGACAGCAGGCAAAAATAAAGAATATCATATCAAAAATAAAAGTACTTGAAATACAATACATATATAATATACAAAAAATGAAAGAAATATATTACAAAAATTAAGATCACCTCACTTGATTTTTAGTCAATGTGTTTTTATATTGTTAAACTCATCTATAATTGAATCCGTATTAAAACTCAGAAGAATTTCTTTTTTAATGTATGTAACCAACAAATCATCAAAAATTGGTCTTTGATCTTATTTCGAAGCTTGTTCTTGATTATCTTCATAATAGAGAAAGATATTTCAGTAGTTGCTGTTGAAATTGGAAAAATGAGTACAAATCTAATTACTTTATCAATAAGAAGGTAAATGATGAACTTTCCAACTGTTGCTAGCCCTTGACATAATTTAGATTTAGTTGATAAATTAATTAAATCTGGATATTTAGGAATGTCAAACTCAAAATGTTGTAACTCCGTCTTCGAATGCAATTTTTTCTATTCTATGAAATCTCTAGAATAAAATTTATCAACAAGTTTGTAAATATCATCACTACTAAATTTTGATAATTTTATTAAATCTGGATTCAAAGGTATGGTTTTGCAATGAAACATTGCAATCAACACTTGGTCATATGCTATATTATTGAGAAAATGGAGGTTCTGTAGTTCTCATTGGAGTTCTCATTCTTCGAAGATCCCTCATACTTTTTTTTAAAGGGGGGGGGGGGGGGGGGGTGTTGAGGGCCACCCCTAGTCCCCCTTAAGTCCGCCCCCGTCTCTAATAAGAAGTCATTGAATTTTATATATGATGCTTTCTCTAATTAATGTTGGTTGCATCAGATTGAAAGACATTAGCTTATGCATAAAGAGAAGTATCCACATGAAACAGTAATAAACCTGGGAATTAGTGATACCACAGAGCCCCTATGCCCACAGTTCTTACATCAAGCACGATCCATGTAAGTGATTAAATTGACTATATTTTCCTTCCCTTGGGTTAGTGCACCTGCAAAGTGGCTTTCAGAAATTTTGTGCCCCTGCCAACCTGTATTATGAAAGAGGTTTACAAGAGAGATAATTATTTTTCTGCAGATTGCTTACTTTGAAAAGTTCTTCTCATGGTATTGTCCCTCTTTTCTGCTGACAGGTTTTAAATGAGACTCATGCTGATTATCTTGGTAACAAGTTGGACTTGATTAACATCGACATTCCAATTTGAGAGAGAGTGTTGGAAAATATATAGAGTAAATACCTTTTCTGGTCCCTGACAAAAAACACGATCCTCATTTTGGTTCCTTAAAAAAAATGTCTATTTTAGTCAATAAAAAGGATGAATAAAAGTCGATTGGTTGACATTTTGATCCCTCACAAATTTTCAAAAGGCCCTTTTTAGTCCGTAAAAATGACGAATAAGGGTCGATTTTTTTGTAAGGAACCAAAATGAGGTCCTTTTTTTGTCAGGGATCAGAAAGGGTATTTACTCAAATATATATTTGTACTTATTATGCAATCAAATCAGGATCACTAAAAATCAGGGATTAGTTTAGATATTACTAGTAATTAGGGATTAGATTAGATATTATTATTAACAGCTGTGACTCCCTCCTCATGTATATATATAAAGAATCATGAAATTCAGACTATTTTGCTCTACATGAGGATTCTCCCCTACTTGGACACACTAGACCTCTCCTAAATTATCTCTCTAAAAAAACCAAAAACAAAAGAAAAAAAATGGACAAAGATACTTAACATAATAAGGTATATATTTTCTATCTTAAATCCATTCCAATAGGCTTTTTTTTTTTTACTCCTTTACCCTAGGATATGTGTGAATATTTTGGTTCACTTTCGCGATGTTCTGTGATTACGATGCCATCACTTTGTTTAACATTTCTTTCAAATTAAGATAAAATGGAAGCCATAGGAAAAACTTAGCTTGATTTTGTTTTTATCTGAGTTATTTAAGTTGACCGATGATTTTCCAGATAATTTTATTTTATTTTTTTAAATAGTTTTGTTTACATAAAGTTAAGACGAGTGAGCTATGTCACTTTTCTTTCATTGTAATTGATGAATTTAAAATAATAGATCTCAACTACCAAAGCTATGGAAAAAAAGAGGAGCAAGCCCAGGATTAAGTTAAATTTAAAATAAATAAAAAAATTCATAATGAACGTAAAGACTTTAGCATATGAATTTTAGGGCTTCTCAACTTCTCCTGTTCACTCATTTCTTCGGTTGAGGGTCGGCCTGCGATTTGGTAGTCAACTTTTTATAATGTTGGGTTGCTTTCTTTGTAGTTTCCTAGGTTTGTTTTTTTAGTGATCCAATATAAGATTCTGTCTTGAATTGAATGCTCAAGGTGGCTTAAGATTTGCCACGAACGCTGATGTGTCCAAAACTGTACGTCAATAATCACGTGGAAAGAAGGCCGCTAGTCTTTTTTAATACGCATGGATGTTTACATACATCTTTTCCTCTTTCCAAAATAGTTAGTATAGCACAAGCTCCTTTGAAATTCCACTTTATGATTATATGATTTCAGAAGCTCATCTTTTAAAACAAGATGAGCCTATATCACCAATGATAGCTGACAAATACAAATTATGATTTATGATCATACGTCCAGCGCCATTGTTCTTTTGTCAAATTCATAAATACAAATTTACAGGGCAGTTGTAAGCAAATTATGTGGAGAAAAGAGAGACTAAAATAGTGTTTGGTATGGTTAAAGAAAGGAGAAGCTGCCAAATAAGATATTCTGACGGATGCTTTGATTAATCTCAAATTGATGCATAAATGCTTAGCCGGCAACTTGAAGAGATTTAAAGGAAAGACACAATTTAAAATGATGGAAATTAGGTGAATATGTGAAAAGGGGAAATTTACAACACTTCAGTAGACTTCTAAACTTGTTTAAGAGTTCTGTTGGATAGATAGTCCTGCTGAGGGAAAATGAGATTCTTGAGAATGGCATTGATGTTACTGTATTTGACAGTGGAGGACTTATTAATTTTGAAATTAATCTTGAAGTCTAATGGCAGATGTTTACCGGAGGCAAATTAAAAATGTTTTGAAAAAAATTTTAATTTTTTATTCATTTGGGAGGATTCTTCCCTGCTTGGACATACTAGACCTGTCCTTAATTAATTCTCTCTCCGAAGAAAAATAAAAAACACCAGAAAAACAAATGGACTAGAATACATAACGTAATAACGTATAGCTTTTCTATCTTACTTTATTATGATAGGCCTTTTTTGAACTCCTTCACCTTTAGTATATGTGAATATTTTGGGTCACTTTCAGTATGTCATGTGAATATGATGCTATCACTTTATTTCACATTTCTATCCAACGAAGAAAAATGGAGACCATAGGAAAACCTAGATTGATTTTGTTATAAATATTATTACATCTCTACCGGTTTGGTCTTAACAAGTGGCGGGTAGTGTGATAATTATTATTTATTAAGTCCAACTGCCACATTTTTCCAATAATATTACAGGTCAAAGCAATTTAGCACATCATATATAGTAGTAAAACAGTTTGGGCTTAGTATACTAACAATAAATTACAAACCTTGATTAAATTATACTAACATAAAACCTCTACAATAATTCTTCAAATGTTTTGGAATTGGTCCAACACCTTCATCCGCTAATATCCGCCTGAGAGCCAGGCCATATCCAATAAACTACACATCATACAGGTAGCAACAGAGGTTGGAATCCTGAAGGTTCCCAGAGTAACCATTAATCTCATATCCAGAGTATATACAGAGTATGCAAGAAAAACTATAAATCATACAGCATTCAAAGGTCGCACACAGCGAGGCATACAACCTAAACCGGAACAAGCTGTAATACCCTAAAATTTCTACTTAGCTTGACCACTATATTCTGATAGTAAATACTTATTGAAATTAGGTGAATATGTGATCTCAAGATTTTATAGTTTATTTATTTTAATTTAGGGAATTTTCTCTTAGAATTAAATAAACTAAAGACCCAAAATTTCTAAATTCAATTAGAGATCATAAAATACCCAAAATTATTATATTACAACATAGTTTTTATTTAATTATAGAGAGTCATATAATGTTATAAAAAAAAATAATACCTAAATCAATTAAAGGAAATTACCAACAATTAAAAGACAATTAAATTTACAATAATTAAGATAATTGCATTAATTTTCATAATTAATTTAAAAACCAATCACACTTTGACAATTACACCTAGTGACATCCAAAACACTATATTAAGGAGGCTAATTAGGATTAAAATATCATCCCCTAGAGTCAAATATGGGCTGGGGAGGGGGGGGAGCGAAATTCATAACAATAGGGGAAAAGATTAAACAATAATATAAGATAAAAGAACATGTGATATAAGATAAAAATCTTTAAAAGTAAGTAGGATATTTCTACATAAATGAAGGGACAAGATTTAACCTCATAAAGCTAAATCCTATGACCACAATTAATTACCCAATTAATCTTAATCCTTGTGATAATTAATTAACCAATGGGAGGCTTTGCACATGGGATATTTTGAGATAATTGAAACACAAAATTTAAGCTAATTAAAAGAGAGCGGGCGGTTTCAACATAGCTTAAGGGGGAAGGAAAGATTGAGAAGAATCTAGATATTATTGATTTGAGTTAAACACATGGGGAAAAGTCAAGAGTGGAAGAGGATAAGGTACTTGTTCACATGGGGTCTTTATTGAAGAATTGATGAAGGTGAGAGAGAGATGAGGGGCGATTTTTTAGTGTTGTGTGTGTGTGTGCAAGGGAGGAAGATGTATTGGTTTAATTCAATAAATGTGAAATTAACCAATGGGAAAATTCAAGATACCAGTAACCTAAATCCCTAGATAATCCATTGGGTCAATGAGAAATTTTAATTATAGATTAATGATAAGGATCAATCTTAAACAAACCTACCCAATAAGCTTGGGATAAAATATCACCATGATTTTTACCCAACTTATACATCTAACCTTAGGATAATAAAGGGCAACACTGCAAAAAAAACATAATTTGCGAAGGAATTTTTCCATCGCAAAATAGGTGTTTTCCGTCGCAAAACGGATTCGGTCCGTCGCAAAAATCCGCGTAACAATTTGCGACGGAGACAGAAAATCCGTCGCAAATTTTGATTTTTGCGAAGGAAAAAAAAAAGCCGTCGCAAATTTCGAAATTTGCGATGGACCAAAAATTCCATAGCAAATTTCAAAATTTGCGACGGAATTTTAATCCGTCACAAATTCTGGGGATTTGCGACGGAATTCCATTCATCACAAAGTTTGGATTTTTTTTAAACAAATAATTTTTTTAAATTTTTTTTAGTTCGATTTTTTTATATAAAATTTTTATTTTTATTAAAGATTCTAATTTTCATTTTTTTAATTTTGTTTTTTAAAATAATTTGTTTAAATTTTTTTAATATTAGCCACTAATTTTAAATTTCAAAAAAATATTTTTTGAAAATTTTTTTAAAATTTTTTATTCCTATAATAAATTTTCATATGCCTTCAGGATTATACTCTACTGATATATTTAGGTGATCCTAATATCTAGTAATTATAAAATAGAAATCTGCAAGCGCGCCCCTGATAATTGTGTCGTTTTGCCTGGACTGTGAGGGCTCTCAGCCACATGGATAGTTCAATGTGCTCATCCGCGCCTGACCCTGAGATGTGGATCATCCAAGGCACATTAGCATGGTGTACAAATTCAAATTCTATAATATCTAGGATTATAAAATAGAAAACCAATTACAAAATTTAAATTCTATAATCTAGCCGGATCCTAATATCTAGGAATTATAAAACAGAAAAACAATTACAAAATTCAAATTCCATAATCCGATTAAATCTTAAAATATCTCTAACTACCAATATTATATATTATACAAAAATTTAACATATAACAAGAAAAAAAAATGGTTCGACATAGTACAAATCAGAACAAAATCTTTTTATTGCTTACGTCCTCGTGCTTCAAACTCTCACTTGGTTGATAATAGTTCTGTTTAATTATTTTGAGCAAGTTAAACTAAAAAAAGGTGTTGGAAAAAAAGAAAAGAAAATATCAACCCGTAAGAGCATCGAATTTACCAATAAGGAAACCAAGGACAATAGAGTTTTTATGGGAGGGAATTTTGGAGAGTTCATATAATTTGTTCAAAAATATTTAAATTCTAAACTCCAAATCTTATAATTAGTACATTAATCTTTCTCAAGCCAGGGAAAATTACAAGACTGCCAGATGCATGTATCAGATCTTGTAACATCCCAAATTTTGAAGTTGGAAAATTAGAAATATTGTTTGGGGATTTGCTATGGAAATTTGGCCTGAAAGGAATTGATGAATGAAGGGGGTATTATGGAATATGAATTTGAGCCAATGCAAGTGCAATTGGGTGAACTAGTACATGCTCCATCAAGTCATTGAAGGCATGAATAGTTCTTAAGTTGGATTCAAAGAAATAAATAATGCATGACCAAGTAAATATGGAAACATGCTCGTGGGACCCAAGAGTAAAATAATTGGGATCTCTTTTAAACCACTCCTGTAGCACCAATTTGGAGAATAAGCTTCCAGCAACGCCACATGTATATTCCCTTGTTCTTCTCATATAGCGATGTGGCCACAAGAAATTCCCTTAATCTAATATTTTAATAGTCAATTACCAACTGAACTGCAGAGAGGCGTGCTCATATATATATATTATGCAGCACCCATATTCCCTCAATACGCTTTTCCCTTCTCGATCAGAACCATTGGACCACAAAAGCGCATATACTCCCTCAGGCTGCTATATCTTCTCGGCCCAGTCATGAGAGGAAGAGGACAGAGCCACCTGTTTCTCGTGCAAATGGACAGCAAAGTCACACACGTTTTCTCATTAACCGACACCTCAACGCAGCTCCCATATACTCCTCTAAGTCCCTTGAAACTCGACATATCAGTAGCGCCCATCCTCCACTATGTCTCGTGTCTGCAGAGTTCCAAAAAGCCATGCTCCACTACAATCCTCGTGTCTCCAACAAGTCAGCCACGCTCCACCATTTCTCTTGAACCCTGTAGTGTGCCATATACTTCTCCATTTTCCTTCTTCGTTCTTGGTCATTCTTCTGAATTAAGAGTGAAAGCGTGAGAGGAGGAGCCAGTCTTCATTCTCATTCGCCTCTCCACAGAAAAACAGCAGCAGAGAACGAGAGGAAAAGATGGAGAGAGTTTAACAGAGAGTGAGAGACTGAGCGTGAAGCTGAGTCAGAGAACACAGAACGAGTGGGAATCCGGAGAAAGTGTGAGGCAAGGGTGAGACCGAGAAAGAGAAAGGAGGTATTGAATAGATTGCTTCGGTCAGTCCTCATACTCGCTTCATCTCTCATTCGCTCCAGCTCTAAGCAGAAAGGAGGAAATAATGCAGAAAGGAAACGAAACTGAGAAGCATGAAGATGAAAGGAAAGGGGCATGAACGTGCATGGAAGCTTGGGTTCATACAAGGTGCTCTGTTTTCCAGAACCGAAACAAAGAACTTTGGAAGTCTAACGTGCATGCATGAGGTTCTGAATTGGTTGGAGTTTGAAGTTTAACATTGCATGCAAGCTTGAGCTTTAGAACACGGTAAGCCTCTAACCTTGTTATCTACATTTGGAACTGAAGTAACATGGTACCATCGTTGCATGTCCCCATTTACCTCTGTTTTTTTTAGTGCAGAAACAGAGTCAAGGCGTTAGCTACAGTAATTTCGTGGAGGAACAGTGCACTTGTTACTGTAGCATCATCTGGAAAAGTAAACGTGCTGCTGGAACATCAAACTTTGAGAAAGGTGAAACCAGGGTAAACGAACTCCTTTGACCCTGAAACTTTGTATAGATTTAGTACACATCATAACCTTTAGCATGAGCCAAAGAACACCCAAATCCGATGTGTACAATGAATGTTATAAATTTCCAAAGTTTGAAAGAAAAACTGGAAACTGACAGTTTTCAGCAATGAACAGTTGTTTTCGGGTTCAATTTTGAAACAGTAAATGATTGGGTTTTGCAGTGAAATTTTCCAGAAATAAAGTGGACATACCAAGGTTTCATTTGATAGGTCATGAGCCTTAATCAGAGTTGTATCCAAGGAGATACAAATTTTTGAAGTAGACCTATTAAACTGAAATGTTTTTCTGGACAGCGGAGAAAGAATGAAATTCTGGGAATGATACAGCAAGAAATGAGTCTAGTGATTATTTTTACATGAAACTAGACTTAATTAGTGACACATAGAATTTTGAACCACCCCAATCGGAGTTTTGTAGAATTAATGATGATTTTTCAAAGTTAGGTTAAATGCTGATAGCTTTCAGCTACGATGCGAAATTAAAAAGATATGGCTAAAGTAATGAGAATAAACTCCAAGGGTGTAAGAATGCCTATGAGGCAAAGATAAGCCATCATGTATTCGGTTTACTTGGCTCTAATAATATGACGTCGTGTTTAGGGCCATGAGAAGTCAAGACCAAGAAGAAAGAAAATAAATGGATGATACTTAGCTTCAAGCAACTCCGTACTTGAAAGAGAAAGTACAACCGGAGGACATAGGCTAAGGTAGTGGACTTACCCTACTTGCGTGTATTGATTTATCTGCTTGTGTGATAATATGCATGATTGCTTTACTTGCTTATTTAATATATTTGAATGGTTGAAGCTCTGTTTCTATTTATGCTATGGCCATGAGTATATTTTATGAAGCATTGTAGCATGCAGAAATGTCATTATGTTAACATGAGCCTATGTAAGGCAAGCATATCATACACTAGCATTTATCTTACATGCATTGTTCGGTAATGTTTGCTACTGAGATTCCCCAGAATCTCACCCCCCACAACCAACCTTTAGGCAGGTGAGCACGTCAGAGAAGTGCTGCAAGGGAAGGTTGCTTGAAGTTGCTGTAGAAAGTATGAGCAAAGCAGACACTCTGATAGTTGTGACAACGGCCCTGAAGAATGTTGACGCTTCCAACCGAATAATGTAGGGCCGGGTGTCTAATATTTGAGTACGTGTTTTGGGAAAGCTTCCGCATATGCCAAATCGAAAAGATCCAGATGGGTTTTTAGAATCGCACTAATCCGCCACCCGAAAGGGCGAGGCCGGTAGGGGCGTTACAGTAAAATGGTATCAGAGCATTCATTCGGTTTGAATGCTCTGAGGAAGTGGATATTATTTGAGATTTGGTAATAAAATTACCTGCTCTGTTGAAGTGAATAGTATCTGTATCGATACTTGGATAATTCTGATTGATACGTCAGAATTAGAATGGAATTCTTGGTTAAAGAATTATCTGCTCTTAATTTAGAAGTGCAATCAGAACTTAGGTTTTGACTACTGATATTTGGTTACATAATCACAAGAAACGGAGCATTAGTGACGTATACCTAATCGAAAAGGGTATGAGCTCTAGAGAATTTGATGCCTAGCTAACCTTTGGACTGGATCCTAATGGAAGTCCATGACTAAATGTGCTTAGGCGAGAGAAATCCCATAATGGATAACCCCTAGGAAGTCTCATAAAAATTTGAAACCTCTTGATTTATGGTTTGAGTGCCTTGAGGTATGAAATATGGTGATCCTTACGGATTCCATGAGAATATTAGAATGAGTACGGTAAGGTTGATGAACCTAGAAGTTGTATAGGCATCCAGAGGGTTGCTACCAGTTGAATTGATTCTTTAGGCAATTGAATTGATTTGAACGAATTGAGGTACTAGGATAGGGTACCGATTGAATTGAATGAATTAAGCCACTAGAATGCTGTGTCGATGTTTATGAAGGCTACCTACTAAGGATGCTCACCGAAGAGGTTGACCAACTAGAGTAGCGCAGTGGAAGCGTGGTGAGTATGATAGGCAAAGAATGGACTCAAAGTCCCATGAATGGCTTAGATAGCCAATGATAGAGTCGGAAATGTGATTAGAAGAAGTAATGACCTTCTATAGCAGTTGTCTAGTTCCTGAGTTTGAAATTCTAAATTTTGAACTAGCCAATGCACCTGCAGAATTGTGAAATTTCTGAAATGATTTTTCTACATGAAATATTTTGAACAGAATTTGAGACCTATCTTGTGGTCACTTTTGAATGATATTGTTTCACAGAAGGGATCCTTATGGAACCCAAAATTGAAATTGAATTTTTGAATTTTATGAACTGAAGTTTTGAATGAAATGTTTCTAGTAGAATTTGAGACCAGGGTAATGGTCACTTTTGAAATGATGTTGTCTCAAAGAATGGGTTTGAACGCTAAATTGGAAATTGAATTTTGAATTATGTGGTTGTGAAAGCAGTACAGAACTGGAAAGGTCAGAAACTGTTGTAAAAGTACTCAGTTTACTGGATCTTGCCAGACATGTTTAGAATGTTTTGAAACGCTTGCCATTGAGAAAGCTCACAGAACTGAAAATTGAATGAAAGAATTGTGCACAACGGAATTGAATATCTTGAATTGAGAATTGAAAGAAAGAATTGTGCACACGAGAATTGTACATTTCATTCTGAGAATGAAAGAAAATTCAACTCCGGTTAAAGCCGAGAAGTAATGCCCTAGAATGTGGGGTAACCCTGTATGCCATCACGGTTAAGCTGGGGGTGGTAATACGATGAGGGAATTTGAATGCTGTAATCTTGTCGCCGGTCAATCCGGGAGGTAGTGCCCTAGAATTTGGGGTAACCCTGAATGCCACGGCGGTTTAGGCCGGGTGTGGTACTTCGGCAAGAGAATATTACAGTTTGAAATGAAGCGACCATCATGGTCTGCAGCAGAATGAATGTATTCTCTTGAATTTGAGCTGGCAGCGATTTTGTTTTCCTTGAAAATGTGAAAGCACTACTTTTTATAGTGCGATTTTGAAAATGTACTGCTACCACAGAATTTTGAATATGTGAATTTGAAAATCAAAATTTTGAATATGAGACAACATAGAAGCAATATTGAAAGTAATGATGTGATTTTCATTACTGATATTTTGAATTGAAAATCGTTGACGTAATTGTCTTCATTGATGTTTTGAATTGAAAAGCGGTGCATTAGGTGACTATGTTGTTACAGGAACAGAAACTGATAGAATGGTCTAGAGAATGAACTGGTTAAGCCAGATAGTACTTGATAGCCACTGAGCTAGTCAAGAGGAAGTAGTTTAAGAACTTGAATTGAAGAAGCCTAGCACTGTGTTGTTATCTAGCTTGGTAACATTAGACCAACGTGTCTAGAGTATACATGAGATTGGAAGAATAATCAGACTGTACCGTGTTGTAGTTGTGATGCCTATGGCTTGAAGGTAACTCCTTGGGCAATAAGGCAAGAGTGTCCAGCGCTGTGGTAATTGAATAAGCCGAAAGGCTAGAATGAAATAAGCTAAAAGTTGAATGAAAATGAGGCAGTGAAGCCTGAGTAACCAAGCGCTGTGAGAATGAACTAATGAGTCCTATGAATGAATGCTACACACCAGGTAGGGATGGAAACTCTTCCACATTGACCAACAAGTGCGTTGTTACCTTGGTGGTCTGTGCATGAAAGGATTAGGATATGCCACTGTACCGAAGGGTTGAAGTGGCAGCGATTAAGTTGAAAACATGATAGCACTATTACTGTTTGTATAGTGCAGGTTGTGAAACGTACCGCGATCACATAAATTTTCAATGTGGGAAATTTGAAAATGAGACAGTATAGTTGAAATGAAAAGCGGTGCAGTTAGTGATTATAATGATCTCGGAATAGAGACTGTTACAGTGGTCTAGAGATCTGAACCGAGTAGGTCAAATAGGAAATTGCCAGCGTGCTAAGCAAGAGGAAAGTGGTCTGAGAGCTTAAGTTGAAGAGGCTCAGATGATTGATGAACAAATAGAGACTCAAGGCTGTAAGACCCGATATACAAGTTGGAACAGGGCGGTGTCCCTGGGTCGTAACACTTGTGTGATTAGCATTGTGTGGAATTCTCACAAGTATGATAGCTTTGGGACCAATGTGTCCAAAGAAGTTGTGAGTCTGATAGAATTTTCGGACTGTACCAGGTGGTAGTTGAGATGCTTATCGCGGATAGGTGATTTCTTGAACACTAAGGACAGGATGAATGAAAAGGTTGAAAGATTGTTGCGTGCTTAGTGAGCATGCATAAGAAAGGAGAAGATTAAGTGTCCAAAATTATTCTCCGAAGTATAAATGTTCAAATTCCGAGGACGAAATTTTATTGAACGGGGGGAGTAATGTAACATCCCAAATTTTGAAGTTGGAAAATTAGAAATATTGTTTGGGGATTTGCTATGGAAATTTGGCCTGAAAGGAATTGATGAATGAAGGGGGTATTATGGAATATGAATTTGAGCCAATGCAAGTGCAATTGGGTGAACTAGTACATGCTCCATCAAGTCATTGAAGGCATGAATAGTTCTTAAGTTGGATTCAAAGAAATAAATAATGCATGACCAAGTAAATATGGAAACATGCTCGTGGGACCCAAGAGTAAAATAATTGGGATCTCTTTTAAACCACTCCTGTAGCACCAATTTGGAGAATAAGCTTCCAGCAACGCCACATGTATATTCCCTTGTTCTTCTCATATAGCGATGTGGCCACAAGAAATTCCCTTAATCTAATATTTTAATAGTCAATTACCAACTGAACTGCAGAGAGGCGTGCTCATATATATATATTATGCAGCACCCATATTCCCTCAATACGCTTTTCCCTTCTCGATCAGAACCATTGGACCACAAAAGCGCATATACTCCCTCAGGCTGCTATATCTTCTCGGCCCAGTCATGAGAGGAAGAGGACAGAGCCACCTGTTTCTCGTGCAAATGGACAGCAAAGTCACACACGTTTTCTCATTAACCGACACCTCAACGCATCTCCCATATACTCCTCTAAGTCCCTTGAAACTCGACATATCAGTAGCGCCCATCCTCCACTATGTCTCGTGTCTGCAGAGTTCCAAAAAGCCATGCTCCACTACAATCCTCGTGTCTCCAACAAGTCAGCCACGCTCCACCATTTCTCTTGAACCCTGTAGTGTGCCATATACTTCTCCATTTTCCTTCTTCGTTCTTGGTCATTCTTCTGAATTGAGAGTGAAAGCGTGAGAGGAGGAGCCAGTCTTCATTCTCATTCGCCTCTCCACAGAAAAACAGCAGCAGAGAACGAGAGGAAAAGATGGAGAGAGTTTAACAGAGAGTGAGAGACTGAGCGTGAAGCTGAGTCAGAGAACACAGAACGAGTGGGAATCCGGAGAAAGTGTGAGGCAAGGGTGAGACCGAGAAAGAGAAAGGAGGTATTGAATAGATTGCTTCGGTCAGTCCTCATACTCGCTTCATCTCTCATTCGCTCCAGCTCTAAGCAGAAAGGAGGAAATAATGCAGAAAGGAAACGAAACTGAGAAGCATGAAGATGAAAGGAAAGGGGCATGAACGTGCATGGAAGCTTGGGTTCATACAAGGTGCTCTGTTTTCCAGAACCGAAACAAAGAACTTTGGAAGTCTAACGTGCATGCATGAGGTTCTGAATTGGTTGGAGTTTGAAGTTTAACATTGCATGCAAGCTTGAGCTTTAGAACACGGTAAGCCTCTAACCTTGTTATCTACATTTGGAACTGAAGTAACATGGTACCATCGTTGCATGTCCCCATTTACCTCTGTTTTTTTTAGTGCAGAAACAGAGTCAAGGCGTTAGCTACAGTAATTTCGTGGAGGAACAGTGCACTTGTTACTGTAGCATCATCTGGAAAAGTAAACGTGCTGCTGGAACATCAAACTTTGAGAAAGGTGAAACCAGGGTAAACGAACTCCTTTGACCCTGAAACTTTGTATAGATTTAGTACACATCATAACCTTTAGCATGAGCCAAAGAACACCCAAATCCGATGTGTACAATGAATGTTATAAATTTCCAAAGTTTGAAAGAAAAACTGGAAACTGACAGTTTTCAGCAATGAACAGTTGTTTTCGGGTTCAATTTTGAAACAGTAAATGATTGGGTTTTGCAGTGAAATTTTCCAGAAATAAAGTGGACATACCAAGGTTTCATTTGATAGGTCATGAGCCTTAATCAGAGTTGTATCCAAGGAGATACAAATTTTTGAAGTAGACCTATTAAACTGAAATGTTTTTCTGGACAGCGGAGAAAGAATGAAATTCTGGGAATGATACAGCAAGAAATGAGTCTAGTGATTATTTTTACATGAAACTAGACTTAATTAGTGACACATAGAATTTTGAACCACCCCAATCGGAGTTTTGTAGAATTAATGATGATTTTTCAAAGTTAGGTTAAATGCTGATAGCTTTCAGCTACGATGCGAAATTAAAAAGATATGGCTAAAGTAATGAGAATAAACTCCAAGGGTGTAAGAATGCCTATGAGGCAAAGATAAGCCATCATGTATTCGGTTTACTTGGCTCTAATAATATGACGTCGTGTTTAGGGCCATGAGAAGTCAAGACCAAGAAGAAAGAAAATAAATGGATGATACTTAGCTTCAAGCAACTCCGTACTTGAAAGAGAAAGTACAACCGGAGGACATAGGCTAAGGTAGTGGACTTACCCTACTTGCGTGTATTGATTTATCTGCTTGTGTGATAATATGCATGATTGCTTTACTTGCTTATTTAATATATTTGAATGGTTGAAGCTCTGTTTCTATTTATGCTATGGCCATGAGTATATTTTATGAAGCATTGTAGCATGCAGAAATGTCATTATGTTAACATGAGCCTATGTAAGGCAAGCATATCATACACTAGCATTTATCTTACATGCATTGTTCGGTAATGTTTGCTACTGAGATTCCCCAGAATCTCACCCCCCACAACCAACCTTTAGGCAGGTGAGCACGTCAGAGAAGTGCTGCAAGGGAAGGTTGCTTGAAGTTGCTGTAGAAAGTATGAGCAAAGCAGACACTCTGATAGTTGTGACAACGGCCCTGAAGAATGTTGACGCTTCCAACCGAATAATGTAGGGCCGGGTGTCTAATATTTGAGTACGTGTTTTGGGAAAGCTTCCGCATATGCCAAATCGAAAAGATCCAGATGGGTTTTTAGAATCGCACTAATCCGCCACCCGAAAGGGCGAGGCCGGTAGGGGCGTTACAGATCTATAGTTCCAAATTGATAATAATCCAGACGAAAACGGAAAACGGAAATAGCCGGAAACTTTTCTCCTAAGGTCCTATACAAGGATTTCTTTTATTTAATTCAATAAAGAACGAAGCAAGAGGAAAGGAATTCTATATCCTCTTTTTCTGGGGATTCAAACAGCAAACGAGCAACATCCAATATTTTCGAGGAAGAGGAAAAGGGAAGCAAGCATTCTTAGATCTACACAGGAGAATGAGTTTGCTGCACTGTTTCTCATATTTGCTCTTAAGGATTTGGTCGAAGCCAAAGGTTTAGGGGCTGAAGAAAGGGGACAATGTCTAGAAAAGAGGAAGAGAGATGGTTGTGGGACTTGACAAGGAGGTAGATAAGAGAAGAGGGGTGGACTCACAAACATTAAGGGATGAAAAAAGTGTCACAAATTCAATTTTTGGTGAGACGAACAGGGTTCTAATGAAAATTTTTAGACCAGTTACAATCAAAATAAGGTCTTTAAAGTTAATCTTTTAGACTGGTTATTTTGTATAAACGGTCCAAAAAGTAGTAAACAGATAACATTTTTATTCTACAACTTTTGGGCTGGGTATAAGTAAAATTAGGTCTAAAAGGTATAATATTTTAGACCGGTTATTTGTAAAATTGGTTTTAAAAGTAATTAACTTTTTTTTTAAAAAAATATCTTGTTAGACCGGCTTTTTGAAAAATTCATCTAAATAATATATTTCAGACCTTATATTAAAGAAACCGGTCTAAAAAGTTATTTCTATTTATAAAAATATCGTTGATCATACTTTTTAGACTTGATCCTCTAAAACCAATCTAAATGTAGCAGTTTAAAAGCTTACTTTTACAGTAGTGTGTTGACTATTTGGAAACCTTCTCCATTGTGTTGTGGCAAAATTATCCTCTTTTCTCCTCTTCATTTCTATGGCAGCCACTTATAGTTAAGATCTTCATCATTTGGACGTTATTATTATTATTTTTTAATGGTAATCTTCTTGAGGAAGTTTACATGGAGCAACCACCTGGTTTTATTGCTTAGGAGGTGTGTGGGGAGGTATGCCACTTTTAGAAGTCTTTATATGATTTGAAGCAAAGCCCCTGTGCTTGCATTGGCATTTTTTGCTCTGTAGTTAAGAGAATTGGTTTGAATCAGAGTAAATGCGACCATTCTATGTTTTATCAGCAGATAGATGTAGGGATGATTTTCTTAGTAGTATATGTTGATGGCATTGTTATTTAGGGTAACAATACTTCAAGAATCTCAGCACTCAAGGTCATTCTTAATTTTCATTTCCAAAAGAAGGATTTGGACCATTAAAATACTTTCTTGGGATTGAGGTTATGAGAAACAAGAAAGACATTGATGGAAATGTGTTCTTAGTCTGCTAAAAGAAACCGAGAAACTTGGAGCAGCACCAAGTAGCTTTCCCATGATTCCTAATCCTTTTTTGGACATTGCTGACGGCGTACAATTTGACAAGCAACCTAAGTATGTGAGAAAAAGGGTTGATCATGAAAAGAAATCAAACCTTTTGTATATCTTGAGAGATAGAGTAGGTTGATTGTGAAATTGAACTATCCCATGGTGACTCGCTAATGTGACTTTCCCAGTCAATGTGCTTAGCTAATTCATAACAACATTGATCGTTTCTCAGTGGGAAGCTTTAGAGCATGTCTTACATTACTTGAAGGGCTCACCTGGTCGTGGTATACTCTATATGAATCATGGTCACATCAAGAGTGAATGTTTTTGTGATGCTGATTATGCGAAGTCAAAGACTATCAGAAAATCCACCACAAGATACTTCGTGTTTGTGGCTGGAAATTTAGTTTATATATTTCTAGTAATCAGGGATTAGATTAGATATTATTGTAAAGAGCCATAAATGTCAACTCCCTCTTCATGTATATATAGAAGCTTTCTATGAATGAAGAATTATGAAATTCAGATCATTTTGTTGTATTGGAGGATTCTCCCCCACTTGGACATACTAGACCTCCAAAATTATCTCTCTAAAAAAAGCAAAAACAAATGGACAAAGATACATAACATAATAAGGTATAGATTTTCTATCTTAATCCATTCCAGAAGGCAATTTTCGTACTCCTTTACCCTAGGATATCTCACTACAAAAAAATTCGAAATTTGCTACGGAAAAAATTCGTAGCAAAATCCGTAGCAACACGATTTTGCTACGGATTTTTTTCCGTAGCAAAATTTGATTTTTTGCTATGGATTTTCAATTCCTTAACAAAAATTTGCTACGGATTTTTAATTCTGTAGTAAATTGTTTGGAATTCCGTAGCAAATTTTGCTACGGATTTAAAAATGTGTAGCAATTTGCGATGGATTTTTTTCCGTAGCAAAATTTGATTTTTCTTGTAGTGTGTGTGAATATTTTGGTTCACTTTCACGATGTTATGTGATTATGATGCCATCACTTTATTTAACATTTCTATCGAATGAAGACAAAATGGAAGCCAGAGGAAAAAATTAGCTTGATTTTGTTTTCATCTGAGTTATTTAAGTTGACCGATGATTTGCCAAATTTTTTTATTTTATTTTTTTAAATAGTTTTGTTTATATAAAGTAAGACAAGTGAGCCATTACTTTTCTTCTCTACGCGTTTTCTCCAATCTCTCTCCTCTCTGTACTCCCCCTCCCTCCTCTCATGCTCCCTCGCCAGCAGTTTGTGCCTTACACACAAGCCGTCGGCAACCATCGCTTTTGTGCCACAGACAAGTCAAAGTGGTTGTTGCGAGTCTATATCTTTGATCTGCGGTCCTGTTGTTTTGAAGTCTAGATCTCTGATTTATGGTCCTCTTCCTCAGAGTCTTGTCAGATATGGCCTTCTCTCGTCCTTGTGGCGAGTCCTCTCCCTTTCTTCTTCAGATCTGATCTGCAGATGCGAGATTTATCTAGTTTTTATTTCTTTTTTAGTGGTACCGGGTTTTTTGGTGGTGTTCTTCGTTCAGGAAATAAACAGATTTGTAAGATCTGCATTCAAATCCTCTTGGTTGGAAGGCTGTTTGAGCGATTTTAAATCCGATTATCATCTAGTAGCTCGGATCTGCGTTCTTGGGGGTAGATCTGAAGAGAATTTGTTTTGTGTGTGGTCAAGGTCACCAAATCTACGTGTTCCGTAAAGCAGAAGTGTTCTTCAGGACATTATGAGTCTCCTTTCTCTTGAGGTTGGGTTTTCTTGGATCTTCACCCCTAGACGGGGTACCTGTATAGCTACCTTAGTTGTAGCTTATGCTTATAAGGAAGTGTGCCTGATCGGGTGGGTTTTTCAGTCCTTACCTTCTTTGTTGTCACTTCTAACTTTGGGTGTCCAGGAGACTGCTGTTGTCCATGATTTTCCTTTTGCTCTTATCATTTTAATGGGTGGTGACTGATACTTCTTATTTTTGATTTGGTTTTTTGTATTTGTGTAGTGTCTTTATGTTGTTCTTATGTAATGTACTATTTCTTAATATTAATATATATATCCTTCGATTGAAAAAAAAAAAGCCATGTTACTTTTCATCTATAATTCCACTGTAATTCATGAATTTAAAATAATAGATCTCAGCTATGAATTTTCAGGCTTCTCAACTTCTCCTGTTCACTCATCTGTTGAAGGTCGGCTGCGATTTGGTAGTCAACTTTTTATAATGTTGGGTTGCTTTCCTTGTAGTTTCCTCAGTCTGTTTTTTTAATGATCCAATATAAGATTCTAGGCTTGTTTGGAGTATAGCGTTAGAAGCTGTAATTTTTTTTTTTTGGGAGGGGGGGGGGGAGTCAGTTAACATTGCCAACTGATTTTGGTCCATTTTGGTTGAGCTTTAAGTTCATTAGACTTCAAGCTCAAAAAGCTCATAAAGCCTGTTAAGGAAAAAGCTCCATCAGAAAGCTTTTTCCAAAAAGCTCTCAGTTTTTTGACGTGGATCCCACCACTTCTACCACCAATAATCCAAACACAAATCATTATCTATAAGACTATAACCTGACTTTTTTCCTTAACGAATTTTTTTTAAAGTTAAATAACGGTTAAGTCATCGCTCCTACCGCTAACGCAAATAGAACCTCTGTCTTGAATTGAATGATCAAGGTCGGTTACTAACGCTGATGTGTGCAAAACTGCAAGTGAATAATCACGTGGAAACAAGACCGCTAGTCTTTTTTTAATGCACGGATGTCTACACATTTTCCTCTTTCCAAAATACTTAGTATAGCACAAGCTCCTTGGAAATTCCACTTTATGATTATATGATTTCACAAGCTCATCTTTTAAAACAAGATGAGCCTATATCACTGATAATAGTTGGACAAATGCAAATTATGATTTATGATCATACGTCTAGCGCCATTGTTCTTTTGTCAAATTCATAAATACAAATTTACAGGATTACGTGGAAAAAAGAGAGACCAAAATAGTGTTTGGTATGGTTACAGAAGGGAGAAGCTGCCAAATAAGATATTCTGACAGATGTTTTCTTTAATCTAAAACTGATGCTAAAGATGCTTAGCTTGCAGTTTGAAGAGATTTAAAGGAAAGACACAATTTAAAATGATGGAAATTAGGTGAATGTGAGGAAAGGAGAAATTTATATACACTTCAGTAGACCTACTTAGTTTGTTGGTTGACCTCTTAGTGTATATAAGAATCAGAGTTGAAGAACTTAAAATCAGTCCTAAACTTACAAGATGTCAACTAGCAATATTATGTTTACCACAAATATTTTTTCATCCAAGATGGCCACACCAAGGTAAAATCTAATTCGGTGATAATGACTTCTGTATTATTGTGATCTTCACTTACGTGGTATTTTGAACACTATTCAATATATCTATCCATTGATGATAATCTACAGGCTCTCATGCAGTTTGAAGAATGGAGTAGTGGGACTTGGTAATAATATAACTCGTTTGGTTCACCCTTTCAGTTTCTACTGATTTATGTCTCATTGTGTTCTTTTATTCTTAAACTTTTCATTATGTTTGTCATGTCCAGGAAACTGCACCAAGGTACCTCGGAATGTAAACATGGAGAAACTGCGCAACATGGCTACTTGTTTCGTGAGGTGTTTTTCAGAAATTATTGTTTATCTCGCCTTAATATTGTTTATAAAATTTCCTATTTTTTAAGGCTCAGGTGGGATCTGAGAAAGGATAAAGCTATTTCTAGGATTTGAATACGTGACCTCCAGGCCACATGACAGTGACATTACCATTGCACCGAAGCTCACCATAGTTTTTTATGCTTTCTCTCTAATCAATGACGGACCAGGAATTTTAATGACGGCAGGTGAAAATAAAAAATACTATATCATAAATAAATGTACTTGAAATACAATTCAGACATAATATACAAAAAATTGAAAGGAACCTTTTACGAAAATTAATATTACTTCACTTGAATTTTACTCTAAGTGTTTTCATATTATTATACTCAACTATAATTGAATTCGTACTAAAACTCAAAATAATTTCTTTTTTAATGTATATAACCAACGAATCATCAAGAAAATGATGTTTTATTCTATTTTAAAGCGTGTTCTTAATTATCTTCATAACAAAAAGAGATATTTCAATAGTTGCTGTAGTAACTAAAAGAGTGAGTACAAGTTTAATTACTCTATCAATAAAAGGGTATATGATGAACTTTCCAGTTCTTGCTAGCCCTTGACATAATTCAAATATAGTTGATAAATTAATCAAATCTGCAAGATGTTTAGGAATGTTAATAAGCTCAAAATGTTGTAACCCTATCTCCAAATGCAAATTTTTCTGTTATGTGAAATCTCTAGAATAATATTTATCAACAAGTTTGCATATACCATGACTACTAAATTTTGGTAACTTTATTAAATCTGGATTCAGAAGTGTGGTTCAATGAAATTTGCAATCAATACTTGGTCATATGCTATATTGTTGAGAAAAATGAGGTTCTGTAGTTCTCATTCTTCGAAGACCCCTTATATTATTTTTAAAAAAAAAAAATTAGGGAGGGCGGGGTTTTAAATGAGACTCGTATTGAATATATTCATAAAAAATTAAGCTTAATTAATATCTATGCTCCAACTTGAGAGAGGAGCAAGCCCACGATTAAGTTCAATTTAAAATTAAAAAAAAAATCATAATGAAGATAAAGATTTGAGTATATGAATTTTCGGGCTTCTCAACTTCTCCTGTTCACACATTTCGTCGGTTGAAGGTCGGCTACGATTTGGTAGTCAACTTTTTATAATGTTCGGTTGCTTTCTTTGTAGTTAGGTTTGTTTTTTAATGATCCAATATAAGATTCTGCCTTGAATTGAATGCTCAAGGTGGGTTAAGATTTGCCACTAACGCTGATGTGTCCAAAACTGTGCGTCAATAATCACGTGGAAAGAAGGCCGCTAGTCTTTTTTAATACATGGATGTTTACGTACATCTTTTCCTCTTTCCTCTTTCCTCTTTCCTCTGATGTGTATAATAAATAAGATTTCCCAAGCTCATCTTTTAAAACAAGATGAGCCTATATCACCGATGATAGTTGACAAATACAAATTATCATTTATGATCATACGTCTAGCGCCATTGTTCTTTTGTCAAATTCATAAATACAAATTTACAGGGCAGTTGTAAGCAAATTACGTGGAAAAAAGAGAGACCAAAATAGTGTTCGGTATGGTTACAGAAAGAAGAAGCTGCCAAATAAGATATTCTGACAGATGTTTTCTTTAATCTAAAATTGATGGAAAAGATGCTTAGCTTGCAGTTTGAAGATGCAAATTTATTTACTTTTCAGTAGACTTCCTTAGTTTGTTGTTTGACCTCTTAGTGTATATAAGTATCAGATTTAGAAGAACTTGAAACCAGTCCTAAAGTTACAGGATGTCAACTGGCAATATTATGTTTAGCACAAATGTTTTCCCGTCCAAGATGGCCACTCCAAGGTAAAATCTAATTTGATGATAATGACTTTTGTATCACTGTGATCTTCACTTACATGGTATAGAACACTATTCAAAATATTTATCCATTGATGATAATCTACAGGCTCTCATGCAGTTTTAAGAATGGAGTAGTGGGACTTGGTAATAATACAACTCGTTTAGTTCACCCTTTCAGTTTCTACTGATTTATTTTCTCATTGTGTTCTTTTACCCTTTAAACTTTTCATTACGTTTGTGATGTCCAGGAAACTGCACCAAGGTACCCCGGAATGTAAACATGGAGAAACTCCAACATAGCTATATATTCCGTGAGGTGTTTTTCAGAAATCATTGTTTATCTCACCTTAATATTGTTTATAGAATTTCCTATTGTAAGACTCGCCTAAGTGGGGTTTGGAGAAGGAAAAGGCTTTCTCTAGGTTTTGAATACATGACCTTAAGGTCACATGGCAGCAACCTTATCATTGCGTCGAGGCTCACCCTAGTTTTTGATACTTTCTCTCTAATTAGAAGTCATTGAATTTTATGATGTTTTCTCTAATTATAATCTTGGTTGCATCAGATTGACAGACATGAGCTTATGCATAAAGAGAAGTATCCCCATGGAACAGTAATAGACCTAGGAATTGGTGATACCACAGAGCCCCTGCCCACAGTTATTACATCAAGCATGATCGATGTAAGTGATTAAATTGACTATTTTCCTTCTCTTGGGTTATTATAATTAATATGCATCTGGAAAGTGGCTTTAAGAAATTTTGTGCAACTGCCAACTTGTATTAAGAGGTTTACAAGAGAGATATTTTTTTTTCTGCAGATTGGTTATTTTTAAAAGTTCCTCTTCTGGTATTGTCCCTCTTTTTTCCTGTACGTGTCTAGAGAAATAGGTTCATCTTATTCTTGGGAAAGTTTAATCACCAGTTTGGTTAATGTAGAATGTGAATTTTGCCCCACATAGTCCAAGAAAAATGTGTTAATTCATATGGTTTGATGCAGTTTGTGCATGGCCTTTCAACAAAGGAAGGTTATAAAGGATATGGACCTGAGCAAGGTGAAAAGGTATTTGGTTGCCTGTTTCAGCAATTTGAAAAAAAAAAAAAAACAGAAATTTGTTCTCTTATGACTTATGAATGATTTTGGTTCCATAATTCTCAAGCTTTTGTCCTTCTACATTAAAGTCCAGGTTATCAAGCTTGAGTTTCCTGGTGTTTATCTTTTTCCCAATTATGGGGACCTCAATCAGGTCTTGCAAGTAATATTATATTTTCTGACAAATATCGGCAGTGCTTGAGGAAAGCAATTGCTGATACATTGTACAAAGATCTGGGGATAAAGCCTGTGGAGGTTTTTGTATCAGATGGGGCTCAGTGTGACATTACTCGTCTTCAGGTATTTGATCAGTACTGTTTCATATTAGTTGATCCTACAAAAAACTGCACTAAACACAACCAGAAAATGATGATGAAATCCTATGTACTACCATATGACTGAAACAATGGAATACAAAACAACATAGGCAACATCTAGCATTTGAGAGGCTAGACTCCTTCTTCGCCACACAACTTATTGGCTAATTTTCTTGGATCCGGCTTTTGTCCTTTCCTTCTCCTATCCGCTGCCCTTCTTTGCGTCAAAACGTCACCATTTTTTGCTCAAAAAACTGAATATGTCTTATATATATATATATATATTATTGGTATTTGAACAATACTGAAAAAATATTTCATGATCTTGAAAAATCATTTGAGGGTAATGATTGGTACTAAAAAGATACTTGAGGATACTAGCTGCTATTGGAAAAATACTTCATGATCTTAAGAAATTATTTTAGGATCTTGAAAAAAAAAATTCAAGATACTGAATAGTACAAAATGGACACTTCATGATAGTAATGGGTACTAAAAAATACTTTATGACCTTGAAAATATATTTCAAATACTAGCTGATACCAAAAATATACTTTAGAATATTTTTTCAACATCCTAAAATAATTTTTCAAGATCATAAAATATTTTTTTTTAGTTTTGTTCAGTATCCTGAATTAACGTTTTAGTACTAATCAGTACTCTGAAATATATATATATATATATATATATATATATATATATATATATAGTAAAATACTCTAACCACCCTTCTGTTTTACTTTAATTATAGAAACCTTTCCTCTATTTTTTAAAAACCAAATAGACCTACCTTAAAATTAAAATATATATTACTTAAACCTCCGTTATATTTTAAGATTATATTTCTATTTACCCAAATCATTAGTTAACCGTTAAGTTTGACTTTTGAACTTACATTTGACCATAATACCCTTCTTTCACATTAGAATTATTTAAACAAATATATATGTATGTGGACAAAAAAAAAATTATACCACCAAATTTTTATCGTAATAAAATTTTTAAAATTTCTAATATGTTAAAAATTTATGAATTTTGAATTATAAAATTTATCATTTTAATTTGTTACCATATTTATCAAAAGTTTATTTATTTTTAGTTTCTTAAATGACTAAAAATATATATCAAACACATTTACTTTATAAAATATAATAAACATAATGTTTGAGAGATTGTATTAAGTCATTTAAATTTTGATACTTTTTCTACAAACATTTAAAATACTTACTCAAATTTTTAAAAGTTTGTAATATTTACAAGTTGTCAGTTAAAATTTAGGATTTAGCATTAAGGGTAAATTAGTAAATAAATTTATTTTTTTATATAAACTTCAATTAAAAATATATTTTTAGAATATTGTTAATGGAGTTAACAGTTTAAATTTAAGTGTATATTTTCAAAATAGAGGAAAGGTCTTTATAAGTAAGACAAAACAAAATGATGATTAGAGTATTTTACTCTTTTCTTTTTCTTTTTTTTTTATTTTTTAAAAAAGGCACAGCTTGCCCTTTGGACGTAAAGAAGCAGTGGACAGGGGACTTGGCTTCTATCCTTTTCTTTTACTGTCTGCTCTTATCCTTTACCCCCTTTTATGGCTATTGGATCAAGATCCAATGATCCACATTTAGTATTTCCTTCTCATCTTTCTCTCTCCTCTTTTTATAAGTGGAGAAAAAAATATTGATAACATTAAATGTGGATCATTGGATCTTGATCCAATGATCATAAAGGGGGTAAAGGATGAAAACAGTAAAAGATAAGGATAGAAGCCAAGTCCGTGGAGGGAGCATTCTTCAACCTTAGTTTTCCTTACATTAATTTGTTGTTTTCAAGTTTTCTTCTTCCTCTTTCCTTCTCAAATGCTAGTTAATTCCTAGTTTTTAGTTGCAAAACAATGAAGCACTTACTTGCGAATGCCAATCCCCCGTTGTAAGTTAATTCTATCATGTATTTGCTCACTTTAACAACATATAACTGCATTCTGATTTGTTTCATTCCTTGCAGTTGCTTCTGGGTTCAAATGTAAAGAGAGCTGTACAGGATCCATCCTATCCGGTATAGTTATCTCCGACTCGTCAGTGATTTACGACTCAATTTAACATGACCTATATCATCTACATGTTAGCAACCATCATGAGGTTTTGTATAATCTATAAAGTTATGGATCCCATAAAAATGGTTTTTCATCCTGGATTTTAGATATAACAGCAGAATGCTGTTAAAAATGTCCTTTACAGCATCGTTGCTCTCTTTCTTAACTCAAATTCCTTGAAAGTTGAAACCAACTAATATGTAAAGAAAAAGAGGGAAAAGTATAAAGAAACTAGAAAATATGGCTATGGGAGATATAAGAGATATCCCAGAAGCATTTCATAGTCCTATACGTGTTATTGCATTTGAATTGGACCAATTCTAGTCTTTACTCTCTCTTGTCACTATAAGTAGCTTCTCAAACTGAGTGTACTAATCTATCACCAGACTGAAAAGTGTTCTATTCTAACCATGCAACTTCTTCTGGGACAGGCCTACATAGATTCAAGTGTCATAATTGGTCAGAATGGAGAATTTCTAGCTGGCCAGTACAAAAACATAGAGTACATGAAATGCGGGCCCCAAACAAACTTCTTTCCAGATCTATCTATTGTTCCAAGGACAGAAATTATTTTCTTCTGTTCTCCTAACAATCCCACTGGTCATGCAGCAACAAGGAAGCAATTAGAGCAACTTGTGGATTTTGCCAAAGTGAATGGATCAATCATTGTCTTTGATTCTTCATATTCAGCTTATATCACTGATGATAGTCCTAAATCAATCTATGAAATTCCTGGTGCAAAAGAGGTAATATAATCTTGATTATTTGATTGCATATAGTAAGGAGGTTTCCACCAAGGGGTAGTTACAATGCATATTATTTAAAAGGATGCTTTAGGAAAACCAACATACATTTGTTACAAATAACTAACTCAACTATTTTTTTTAATTTCTCCAAATTAGTTATCTAACTCTTATGTTTAAGATCAGAGAGGGAGTAGTTCATAAGATTTACTTGTGTCTTCTTATGCAAACAAAATGATCAAATCTTACTCAGGCTTGTATGTAGACATCACTATCTTAAGTTGCCTTTTTCATCACATGCCGATTTCCTTAATAGCTTGTCCAATCTTGTTATCTTCCTGGATTTTAGGTTGCAATTGAAGTTTCATCATTCTCCAAGTTTGCTGGATTCACAGGTGTCCGCCTTGGTTGGACAATAGTCCCTGAAGAACTCTTATATGCTAATGGATTTCCTGTTTTACATGATTTTGATCGCATAATGTGCACTTGTTTTACTGGCGCATCCAACATTGCTCAGGCCGGTGGACTGGCATGCCTCACACCGGAGGGCTTCAAGGTTAGCTCAAAGTCCCAAAAGGATACTTGCATGTCAAAGAACCCATGCTTTTTTGTTAACTTTCCTGCTTATATTCCTTATTTAGTGCATGCACAAGTCATCTAGCATGCTGTTCTGCTTGAGGTGTCCTTTTTTTTTTAATAAGAAATTTTTAGGAAAGAAGTTGGGTCACTCATAGTCCAAGGGTAGGACGCTTGGATCGCAATCCATAGGGTATACTAGGTCGGAGAACACGCATGCCTCCTCCTCTACCCCGCGTTTCCACTACTTCATAGACCCCTAGGATGCCTTCCCCAACGCCTTGACCAACTCCAGGATCGAACCTCTTCCCTTTGGATGAGAAAGTCTGACCCCTTCGCTAGTTGAACCCAAGGATAAGGGGTTTTGAGGTGTCATTTTGATTGAAAATATTGCAGCATATTACCAAAAGGTTCCACATCAGTTGATTACACTGTTAAATTTGTCTCAAGTTTATTGAAGCTTTAAGATTCTGATATGACTCTCTCTCCCTCCTAAATAAGAGACTACGACCAGAATTAAACAACAAAGAAAGTGGAAAACAACAATGAAAGAGGGAAATACACGATGATACTGCATAAACAAACTAGATTACAAGGGGGAAGGATCACTGTTACACCACGATACATAAACTATAATCAAAACAACGATTATAAGTTAACAAAAAACAAAACAACAAGAACACAGACACACAAAAAAAAATGATAGATTTGACAAGTTTTCGAGAGATTGGAACTCTCAATCCAAAGGGCCAAAACCACACTTCAAAATTTTTCTCTACCTCCCTCCTGAACAAGAGTGAAGATTTAAACCCAGAAAGTGACACTCTAAGCTTCTCCTTAAAGACTTTGACCCACATCGACCCTAAAAGCTGCCCTACTTGCCTATTTCTTTCTCCAAAATAGTCGGAATTCCCAAGTCAAAGTTCTGACCACAAAAAGCATCTTTCCCTTTTCATGTATTATTTTTCTAAGCTGCCAAAAATGATCCTAACAGATTCCATTTGAGTCTTAACGCACGAGGTATATTTTACCCGAGCCATTTTCATAAAGGATTGGTTTTGTTGGCAATATAACAATAGCTTCTGTGTTCTCAGGCCCACAGAATCTTTGAAAAGAAAGAGAGCCCACATGTTCAGTTCTTGTATGTTATACCCAATCTTGCTTGTTAACCAGTAAGCACCCTCTACAAGGAAGGATGTCTGATTGTCTATCCTTTAGGAGCACATATTTGAATTTTACATTTTGTAGATTATAATAAAACAACTATTTATGGTATTTTGTTCGGTAATTTAAGCTTCTTGAGTTGAAACAAACTTTGGTATCCGAGTATCTATTATCAAGTGATCAAGAGAACAATCCTAGCCATCCTCATTCTTCATAACTAAATGAAATTTTAGCATGAGTAATCCTGTGCTTTGTTCATATAAGTTGAAGCCTAGTGATTAGTTCCTTTTGGTCACAGGCTTATATGTGCTTTTGCATTGAAATGGTCTTTGAAAGAACAGAACAGAACAGTAAGCCACGATGCCCTTTTTAGTGATTATTCTTTTTAAACATTTCAGGCTTTGAAGCTCCAAACCCTCCACTATATGGAGAATGCAAGAATACTGGTAGATTCCTTGGCTTCACTTGGTTTGACAGTTCATGGTGGTGAAAATGCTCCCTATATTTGGGTCCATTTTCCTGGCTCAAAATCTTGGGATTTTTTTGCTGAAATTCTTGACAAGACCCACATAATCACTGTCCCAGGAAGTGGTTTTGGTCCAGGTGGTGAAGAGTTTATAAGAATTAGTGCTTTTGGCCACAGAGAGACCATCATTGAGGCCTCACAACGACTCAAATACCTTTTCTGTTACAAGTGTTAACTCATGTTTTACTTCTATCCGCTTCATGATCAACCATATAAGTAATAAGAAAAATGTGTGAACTATATTTTCTGTTTTTATTAATAATATGTTACCTGTGTTCAGCATTATGCAGAAGAGTATTTGAGATCACACGTAGATTGTTTTGCTCCTCTGTCAAAACTGAAAACTGAAGGCTGAAGAAAAGCAAGCGATCGCTAGGTTTTAAAATAAAACTATAGATCTTTTTTAAGTTTGTCTTAAAGACTAGAAAACACGATTTTTATTTTTTATTTTTTAAAAAAACAAACTTATCTCACCAGAGAAACCAACACAGTGATTAGCATGCACGGCTAGACGGCCATGAATAACAGACAAAATCTGAAGGTTATGAATATTAGGTGCAACTTGAAGGCTACGAATAATTAGCTGTAATGGTCATAAGGGATTTGGGCCAAGGTGGGAGCCCAATGGGAAGGCCAACACAATAGCAGTCCGTTTTGTCAGTGGAGGCAGTATATCATGGGTGAAAATGGTTACAGAAGGTGTGAATGATTTTAGTAAGGTCTCTCCTCTCTCCCTGATAGGGTAAAACTTTAAGTCTAAAAATTCTGCAAGTGTACGGGCCGTATCAAATAATAAAGTGATGAAAAAAGTATTGTTCCCACTAGGACTTAGTATCACAAACTTCAGTTGAGCATTGATTTCACAATTTCGTTTAAATTGAGGAAAACAAAAATTGAATTTAATTAAGAAAAAGAAATTAAAACTAAAATAAAAATAAGAAAATTACCACAATAATCAAATGAGCAACCTAGAGTAACTAATCCCTTATTTGTTTCCTAGATTTTATCCCCACTAAATTAACTTTGACTTAATTTGATCAGTTAATCTAGAGTATTAATGTTTATAAGTGTCAGTCGGTCCACTTATACACCTACCTTAAATAATTATGCAATGTCTCACTCAATTAATTAAGATGCAATTCAAATCGGGCTCACTCTAATTTGACTATGCAGAGCTTCTAGGTATATGTCTATCCTAGACGCAAATTAGATTAAAACCTAATTTCACATTAGATTTAAACCTAATTCCACATTATTTAATCCCAAAGTCAATTTAAGATTCCCTTCGTCAAGTTGAATTCTAAATCTCCAAAACATGCTTAACGGTGGCCAATCACTAAGCAATAAATAATAAAAACAAGATTAAATAAACTGAATAAAATTAAACAAAACTAATGAGTGGGAACAATTTCTAAGTCTCAAACAAGTTCATAGTACTCTAGGTTGCAAAACAAACTAGCCACACATGGCTTTATTCAAATCCATAACACAAATATAAAACTTCAGGTTCAAAGAAGAAGAAGAGAGAAGAAAGAAAATTTCTCCGTCGGATGAAGAGAACCGAAACGCTCAGACTCTACTCCTCTGCTTCTTCGTTCCTTCTTGTTCTACGTACCCTAATCTCTTTCCTCCATCCCCTTTTTGCTTGTCTCTGCCTCCTTATTTATAATTTAGGTCTTGGGTCACTGATTCTCTTTTTCTTATTAAAAAAATATCACATATCTTGTAATTTGCTCCATCAGATCACGCAATTGATTTTGTTTCTATTTTCCCTGCTGGGGACCATCAAGTTTGGTTGATTGCATATCCTCCTATTGCCTTTTATACTTTATTCCAAATCATCTAATATTCCCTGCACAATAAAAATAAGATATGAGTAGATTTTATGTTGATTTATTCTTTGATCCCAAGTTTCATTCAATTATAGAAAAGTTCAAAAAAAGATAATTAAATAGATATATAATATCAATAATTCCAATTAACTCATAAAATATACACCTATTTAATAATAAAATATATTCTCATCACTCCCACGTCTATTCCCTTCTGGCCGTCACTCTCCTTGTGACTGGATTCCTTTTCTTCTTCTATTCTGTTCCCATTCTCTTATATTTCTATTTGTACTAGAGCAGTGCTATGATCTTCTTGTGATTATATGCATTGTTACTGAACTTTATTGATTAATTGAACCTATATTTGAGGACATTGTTGCATTGTGTTCCCATCGATTTTGTTGTGACCATTACAATGGGTGCTTTCATTGAGAGTCGAACCTTCCGCCATGGACGACAAACTGGATCAAGCCGAACTAGAACAACTGGAGGTTGAGATGAAGAAGGCGAATAAATTTTTTGAGGATTTCATAGGCTGATTTGATCTCCTCAAAGGATTGATGGAAGCTATTCTCCAATCGGTCGATAAGCTAGAACGAAGGATGGAATTGTCAGGCACATGGTCTAAGTCAGAGTTCAAGGCTGGGTCATCTCCTTATGCGATTTTAGGGGCACACAATCGACAATCGGGAATTCCCATTGTTCAACCAGTTAATTTTCTCCAGCCATTGACCAAGACGATGCCGATGGATTTTCCCGGGTCCTATAGTGCCTCCATTCCAGATTCGGTCACAACTCCTGCAGCCGAGGATGAAGTGCACACAGGGGCGGCAACAATAAGTGGCGATACCGATGACCCACTCAAAGTTGAGACTGAACCAAACCAGTCAGCTATGGAAGATTCTTGTTCTGCTGTGACTCTAATGCGAGAAGCCAAGTTTCCTTCCCTTTACAGTGAGTTGTCAACTCTCCCTTTTCCTACACTCTTCCTTACTGAGTTTCTAGAAATCACTATAGATGCTCTGTTCGAGACCTCGCCGGCAATACGCTCTTCCTTCATGCTTTATTTTATCAAAGATTATGCATATATTGATCTTCCTATGGTTCGATCTTGCTTCTTTGATATCGATTTGCTACAATTTTTCCCTCGTTATAATTGGGCGCTGGTTCAGCACTATGATCGTCATGTATTACTGCATGGGTTGATTTTCGATCCTGGTATAGATTACTATACTCTAATGACAGGGTCTCAGCTATATAATTCTCAAATTTACTGCCACACCGTGATACTTTGCCCTTGTATTATTATAGTGATGATACATTGAATTTATTACTTTGGGTTGTGATTAGGATGCTACTGAGATTGGTTTTTGATCCTGGTACCTTCAATGCAATTAAGTCTTATTATCTGCATTGCAGTGTTGTTATGGATATGGTTTGGGTTTACCATGATTTCATTACTGACTTCCCTTCGAGTAAACATGACCCTTTTGATTCCACCTGGGAGGGATCTCATTATCATTACTGCCCAACCCACTTTTTTGCTTTTGAGGTGCATATCAGCTGCTTGATAAATTGCTCCTTCATTTTTTATGACAGCGCCCACTAAACTTTTCAACTCCTATCTTGATTATTCCTTTAATATTTGAACCTGGACCTATCATTACCATCGTTTGTCTTGTTTATTTGCCTACTGGATTGGGTTTTGGTACTGGGCGTGATAAAAGAGAGAGCTCCTTGACTTTGGTTGCTAAGATATTTCCGTTACCTTTTATACAGGCAAGTTATTGTATTAGTCCTGCATTTTCTAACATTATCTTTGATCCTGGAGATGTTAGAACACCAACAAGGGTTTGGGATATGTTTATGCCATAATTTTCCCAGTCGAACTTGTAAGTCTCTTGTTGAGGGGTGTTGTTGAGATGTTTAGCTTGTGTTGGGCAAGTTGCATCAGGGATCCTCCTACTTTATGGGTTGAAATTCCTGACTCATATCTTGGTGTTCCTACATTGTTGTTGTTTTTTCTTACAAATTGTGACCATGGAAATGACAAGGGACATTGGTGTTTCAAGTTTATTCAGTCATCCTTATTTTCAGCAGAAGGTTTTTCTCAAGCTCTTCACATTCCATGGAAGAGGGATTACACTGTTGCAGAACTTCCCCTTGATTCTTTCATGGTAAAGATCTCTCTCTCCAACTTAAGGACCAGTAACATGACTCTGTGCAATTTTAATGGCAACCAGGCTAACAACTTTGAGGGAAGTATACCTTCAAGCCTCGGAAGTTGTCAGAAGCTTCTGGTACTATGTCTTTATAACAACAAGCTCAGTGGCAACGTTCCAAGACAAGTGATTGGCATTTGTTCAATTTCCCTATTCTTGGCTGTCTCTAATAATGTTCTTACAGGACCTCTACCAGATGATGTGGGAAATTTACAGAGTCTAACACAACTAGTACTGTCTGTGAACAACTTTTCTGGTGTCATTCCATCTTCTCTTGGAAAATGTGTTATCTTGGAGCTGTTGCACTTACCGGGTAATTCGTTCGATGGAGCGATTCCTCAAAGTTTTGAGGGACTAAGGGGTTTAGAAGATATAGACCTTTCGCGTAACAACTTGTCTGGGAAGATTCCTGAATTTAACTTATCTGCTTGCACAACCAGAAAGGTTTCTTCGTCCAGGAAATCACTTGTCCTCAAGAAGACAATCCCACTTGCTAGCACTCTAGTACTTGTCATCCTTCTATCATGCTTTCTTGCATTCTTTTTAACGGTGAACAGAGCAAGAACAGGATCGCAAGCAAGTGCAATCACTTTAAGGAATTTTACACCCTTAGAAATTGCTTACTTAGAGCTAGCTAGATGGATTGGTGGATTCTACAAAGAAAACTTGTGTGGTTCAAGAAGTTTTGGTTCGGTATACAAAAGAACTCTTGCAAATGATGGAGCATTCATCGCAGCGAAAGTATTAGATCTTCAACAAAGAGGAGCTTCAAGGAGTTTCATTGACTAATGCAAAGCTTTGAGAGGAATAAGGAACCGAAACCTGCTCAAGATCATAACTGTTGTATCAAGCATTGATCACTAGGGTGATGACTTCAAAGCTTTGGTGTTTGAGTTCATGTTGTTATACATTTCAGGTCTGGATAATTTCTTGTCCCTTTTGGAAGCTCATCATCTATTTTGTATGAAGCTGTACCTTATCACCCTTAAGATGGTTGCTTCATATTGGCTTGTCTCATCCATTTGCAATGGCCCAAATGAAGATTTGAAGATGCAATTGTTTCCAGAATATTATGCCATTGTGATTGACGAGCTCACTACATATTTTGCTAAAGGATGGGGGTGTAAAACTGATGATACCTTGATTCATCTTGAAGCTTCTGTTCCTATTTCTGATCATGTTATGTCGAGATTTGGAAACTATGAACCTATAGGTTTGGACATTTCTCATGTTCCATTGCTATTTTGCCTGCTGCACTGGGTTACTGGTCAGTTTAATATAATGACTTTGTATTCTAACTTAGACCTTGAGGACAAGGTCTATTTTAATGGGGGGAGTAATGTAATGGTGTCATAAGGGATTTGGGCCAAGATGGGAGCCCAATGGGAAGCCCAAACACAATAACAGTCAGCTTTGTCAGTGGAGACAGTATATCATGGGTGAAAATGGTTACAGAAGGTGTGAATGATTTTAGTAAGGTCTCTCCTCTCTCCCACGTCTATTCCCTTCTGGCCGTCACTCTCCTTGTGACTGGATTCCTTTTCTTCTTCTATTCTGTTCCCATTCTCTTATATTTCTATTTGTACTAGAGCAGTGCTATGATCTTCTTGTGATTATATGCAGTTACTGAACTTTATTGATTAATTGAACCTATATTTGAGGACATCGTTGCATTGTGTTCCCATCGATTTTGTGACCATTACATTAGCATAACATGATGCAAATAACAAGTGCAGCCTGAAGGCTACTAATAACAGGTGTAGACACAGTTCACGAGAATAAGCAACAAATATGACGCTTTGTGTCTAATTACTTGGATGAAAAATATATGTTCACAACTTTATAAATATCATTGTTTTTTAATGCATGAAAGTTTTCTCCAATAAAATACACACACATAATTTTTAGAAAACATTCAAAAACCAAATCTCCAACTTCCTCTCAAAGGAATTATATATACATATAGATTAATGAAAAATCAAATCAGGATTTCAATTAAAATGATCAAATATTAACTTTAGCATAGCTCTATTTTGTCTTCAAGCACTTTGATCAATAAATTAAAATAGAAACAGATATGAACATTGCTGATCATTTTCAATGAATACTTGTGAAAATCAAGATCACATATGATAGTTAAACATTTATCATCTTAAATAAACCATTTCCATTTCTAAACAGCTCACACGTAGCTTCCTGTAGTTAAAAATTATGCCTAAAACAAAACACTATAGAACCCATAACTTTTATAAATATGTATAGAACACATTTATTAATAGGAACAAAAGTCTAATTGTACAGAAATTTAAAGTACGTCACATCATTTATTTGTTTATTATAATTTTTATGAATATTTTGATATCGATGTTTTTTTTTAATTATACAATTATTTTCAATAACTAAAAGTAGGTTACACTTTGTATGTCATGGAGGATTTTAAACAAAGTAGTGAAAATGTAGATTTTACCTGAAAACGGAAGGAGAATGAAAAATCGTAAAACGTAAAATCGTAACGTAGTAAAATCGTAAAAACTTAATTAAAAGCGTTTTGGAAAATTAGTAAAATCGTTTCAATAAAAAAAATCGTAAAATCGTAGTGATAAAACGAGTTTTTAACTACCCTGATTTTAACCTTGCATTCTTATTGCATCTTTTATAATCATTCTGTTGTAATAGCTTAGTTAACTTTTGATTATTATTTTTCTATGTTAAATTGAAGTTTTCTTTTCATTTATTGTTTATATTCTTTTATCTTTTAATGTATTAATGTATTTAAAACTTTCCTTACAAAAAAAAAAATTACGGGAACCCGAATCCTACCACTAATTGTGCATACATAAAGAAAAAACCCTAACTCCACCCCTAGTCTCATGTAGGGTTGGTTTTATTCTTTTTCTAGGGTAAGAAAGTTGTTGAAATGGTGAAAACACATTGAGGTCATTAAGAAGGAAGTTTGATTGAGAATCAGAATGGGGAGACAGAGCAAATTTGGTTTGATTTTATTTAGCAAATATTTTTTCCCCATTTTAGATGGTGAAGAATTGACTTTATAGAATTATATTGTTGTGATTTACCACTCTGTTTCTATTTATAAGTCTCTTTTGGCCAAAAAAATGTGATCATATTTATAAGTCTCTTTTGACCAAATAAATGAAATTATGACAATTTTGCCTATATTATTGTACCAATTAAAATAGAGAGAAAAGAAAAAGTTAAAAAGTACCCAATCATAAATGGGGGTAAAGTTGGAAATTTACCCCATAATTATTGAACTATCTACCTCTCTTTGGTATGTGTAATTGGGTCAAATGAACTTATAAATAGAACCAGAATGGTATATATGTCATAGTATTACATCTATACCTAACTAGGACATACAAACCCGGGAGAGGATTTTCTCATTGTCCTCTCCCTCATTTTCTTCTCACAGGATGATCTGGGCCGTTGAAATCTTGATCTAACGGTTCAGTTTTTTTTTTTAAAAAAAGAAATTTAACTTTGTCTTTTTCGAAAAAGACAAAACAGCTAAAAAAAATTTTTTTTTTTTAGATCTGAATCGTTGGATCAAGATTCCAACGGTCCAGATCGGCCTGTGCGAAGAAAATGAGGGGGAGAGGACAATGAGAGGAGCCGGATCCATACAAACCCAGGTGTTTTGCTGATTTTGAGTATACCTCAATTTATCATATTTAAAGTCATTTTAGAATTGACTTTATAGAATTATTGTAAACCATGAAAACTGTAACGTACCCATGCAACTTATAAATTTTCAGAAATTTTCAAAATAAAAGCTTATAAAAAGACGACAAGGTCATTCAAATAATTAAAGCTGGTGGAGGGAGTACAATTTGGGGTGCTCAACTAGCAATAAGAAAATAACAAATGTCTATATGAACACTTGAAAATTTATATATACAAAAAAAAAACAAAAAGAAATTCATATGAAACACTTGTAACTTTATGTTAGATGTTAAAATGCTTATACCTGCACCTGCAAACCCACCTATAATCACTTGTAAATTTTCTTATAAAAAATTTTCATATAGACACATGTTATTTTACTTTTATTAATTATATAATGCTCATATCCACATATAAATTCACTTATAAAAATTTTTAAATTCACCTGTAAAAAAAAAGTATACATAAACACTTGCAGTATATTGGCTTAATCAAAAAGTTTTTGTGGACACTTGTTATTTTCTATTTGAAAGATGACACATCAAATGTCTGTAGCGACTTAGTAGTAAACTTTTTATAATGTTGGGTTGTTTTCGATGCCGGCCGTTTTCATTGTCCTAAGTTTTTTAATGATCCAATATAATAGTCATCCTTTTATTGAAGAGTCAAGGTGGGTTAAGTTTTTCCATTGATGCTGGTGTGCGCAAAAACGTTTAAGTAAAAAATCACTTGGAAAGAAGATTATCTTTTTCATCTTTTCTAGAATAGTTAGTACTCTATTTGGTCTTAGTCTTAATTATAAGATATACTTATCTAATTTTGGATAGATAAAGGATAGCAATTTAATTAATTAATTATATTTATTTTCCCAAAATAACCTTATTTAAAATTTAAAATGACATCTAGTCACTCTGATTTTTTGTTTTTTATCGGACCTCTCCTATCTCACACACTTCTCCGAACTTTCATACAATCCAGCGTCCTCGATTTTCGTCCCGATATATTCTTAGAGGTGGAAAATTGATTGTATGTGGCATTAATGAGTCGTAAACACTACTAAATTTATAGAATATATAGGTTTATTATTAATTTATTATTGTGTTTAATTATTATTGTGAAAGTATTAATAGGAGTATTTTAGTACTGTTATGTGGTCTCGTTCCGTAAACAGTGACGAATTTGATGTTGTTCTATGAATAGTAACCATGATGAGTTTGGTACGGTTCCGTATCTCATCATTGTTCACAAGAGGGAGAGTGTCAGTAAGGCCTTCTTATGTGGTTCCTATTGTTAGCAAGCAGCGTAAGGGAAGAAGAAAGAAGGGTCTCCATATCGTTCCACCAAGCTTCACCATCAGGATTCGTTGTTTTGCTGTCAAAGATCACATTACCTCCTTCAAGACCACCATTGTCGGTTTTCTTCTATTATTTCCGTCCCTAATTGCTGACAAAATCCATTATGTCCCTAATTTCTTTGGGAGATTAGTGACGGAATATGTTCCACCAAGCTTCACCATCAGGATTTGTTGTTTTGCTGTCAAAGATCACATTAACTCCTTCAAGACCACCATTGCCGGTCTTCCTCTATTATTTCCGTCCCTAATTCTGACAAAATCCATTATGTCCCTAATTTCTTTGGGAGATTAGTGACGGAATATGTTCCACCAAGCTTCACCATCAGGATTTGTTGTTTTGCTGTCAAAGATCACATTAACTCCTTCAAGACCACCATTGTCGGTCTTCCTCTATTATTTCCGTCCCTAATTCTGACAAAATCATTATGTCCCTAATTTCTTTGGGAGATTAGTAACGGAATATTATTCTATCGGGAAATGCCTTTGCCACAGTATTTTCTGCGACGGACTTTGTTCCGTTGGAAATGATTGGTAATTTCAATCTCAAATTAAATTACCGACATAATTCCATTAGTAATTTCCATCTCTAATACAATGATGTTTTGTAGTGAGATAATGAATGGGTTTGTCTTTCTTTGTCAATTGGGATAGGCTGCTCTATCTGGAGTATTCTGATGTCTGAATATTTTGGATCACTCTCAAGATGTTCTTTAATTAATTAAGGTGCTATCACTTTATTTCACATTGCTATCAAATGAAGAAATTAAAAATGGAGACGGTTGGAAAAACTTAGTTTGTGTTGTAAATATTCCAATATTAGTGTGAATGTCCACAACCTTTTTTCAAGAAGAGTCTTTTGGGATTTCTACACTTAAAGCAATGTAACATATAACATGACTGGTTTAGTGGGAGTTTCATATAACTTACAAAACTCCATAACATACTATTATGTAGATTTACTCTTTTGTGTAACTCTTGTAATGGTTCATTGCCTATATATAGTAGGCATGCATCAAAGGTTGAAGGAGTACAATACAAAGAAGAATCAATCTCTCCTTGCTCTCCATTTTCCCTTGCATTTCTTCATCTTCCTCATCTTAATCTCTCTTGTGTTTTACTTAGTTTCATAACACGTTATCAGCACGATTGCTATAACGAAGGTATAATTTCTTTAACGATTTCATCTACTTTCTCTAATGATTTTATTATATGTTTATTTATATATCTGGGATAATCTAAACCACTATATGGAAATCAAAATCACCGATTGTTTTTATACATCGGGTTCCATGGTTAAGATAGGAGATTATTTACTATTTTATATAGTATTTTTACTATTTATCATTATTCATCCATCAATTTTATTCATGCACAGTAATTGTATAGTAATTTACAATTGTTTTACTATTTATATTATTGCATAGTGCTTTACTTTTGCACAATATATGTTACTAACTTTAACATAACATAACATTTTACTTTTATTGTTATATTATGTTACTAACATAACATTTATATTATTGTTACTAACATAACATTTAAATTAAGCATTTACTTTTATGTTACTAACATAACATTTTATCTTTATGTTACTAACATAACATTTTACTTTTATTGTTGCTAACATAACATTTTACTTTTATTGTTATGTTATTGTTGCTAACTTTTAATGTTATGTTATTTTATATTTCATGCAATCTCTTTTATGTTATTAATATTATTATGGCCAGAAGCCATACACCTCTGTTTTCCTATTCTAAAATTATTATATGACCAGAAGTCCTATCATTTTAGTTTCTTAATTTTATGGCTAGAAGCCACATAAATTTAATTTCTCGTTATGAGAACTATATGGCTCGAAGCCATAAAGTTTTAATCCTTATTATTATACTTTACTTATTGTGTTTCTAAATTTCATCTCATTATCATTAGTATTTCTATGTTAATAATTCTTGTTTATTTTTTCTTAATTAGTCTGAGCCATGACAAACACAACAAACCTTGCAAAACTTGAATTTGTGGCTCTTGATATTACCGGAAAGAATTATTTATCTTGGATGCTGGATGCGGAAATCCATCTGAATGCCCATGGTCTGGAAGACACAATTAAAGAAGGAAATAAAGCATCTAATCAAGATAAAGCCAAAGCCATGATTTTCCTTCGCCACCATTTACATGAAAGTTTAAAAATTGAATATTTGACAGTGAAAGACCCACTGGTTCTTTGGAAGAATATAAAAGAAAGGTATGATCACCAGAAGATGGTCATCCTCCTAAAAGCTCGTTATTGCTGGATGCATCTGCGTTTACAAGATTTTAAAACTGTTATAACTCGGCCATGTTCAGAATTACTTCTCAATTAAAGTTATGTGGAGAAAAGATTACTGATGAAGATATGTTAGAGAGAACATTCTCCACATTTCATGCCTCCAATTTGCTTCTGCAGCAGCAATATCGTGAAAAAGGTTTCAAGAAATACGCTGAATTAATTTCTTGTCTCCTTGTAGCTGAACAAAACAATGAGCTTTTATTGAGAAATCATGAATCCCGTCCAACAGGTTCAACTCCATTCCCAGAAGTGAATGTAGTAAGTAATGGATATTTTAGTGGCCGAGGACGTGGACGTAAAGGTGGCTACAACCGTGGCCGTAGGCGTGGCCGTGGTGGATCAAATTCTCACCCTAAAAGGGGGAAGATTGAAAAGAACCCCAGGAGGGAAACTAGTGAGAATAAGAAGCATTCTGAAAATGTATGTTATCATTGTGGTGGTAAAGGTCATTGGTCTCGTACCTGTCGTACGCCAAGACACTTGGTTGAACTTTATCAAGAATCACTTAAAAGTAATGGTAAAGGGTCAAAGATTGAAGTAAATCATGTTGAGAACTCCAAGTTTGAGGATGTTGATTTTACTCATTTGAATATTGATAAGGTTGAGAATTCTGAGTTTGAAGATGTTGATTCTACCCATTTGGATGTTGCTGATTTCTTAGTATAAATTATCTTTTCCTATTTGGAACTGTTTGGTTTTAGTATGTTTAAACTGTCTTCTATCATATGTATTTCTTTTAATTATGTTTTTATTTATTTTCATGTATCCTTTAATGAAGAATGAATCTTATTAGCATCAATCCTGAAGATCTGTGTCTCGTTGATAGCGCAACAACCCACACTATACTAAAAAATGATAAATATTTTTCTTCCTTGGTAATGCGAGAAGCCAATGTCCAGACTATATCTAGTAATATAAATTTGATTGAAGGCTCCGGAAGAGCTAATATTTTGTTACCTGAAGGAACAAAATTATGTATTGATAATGCATTTTATTCTACCAAATCTAAGAGAAACTTGTTGAGTTTCAAAGATATCCGCAGAAATGGATATCATATAGAAACAACAACTAAAAATGATCAGGAATGTCTTGCTATCACAAATATTGTTTCTGGTAGAAAATGCATGTTAGAAAGTTTTCCTGCTTTCTCTTCTGGTTTGTATTATACATTTATAAGCACAATTGAAACACATGCTATTGTAGACCAGAAGTTTACTAATATAAATCAAAAGTTTACCAATACAAACCAGCAGTTTGCCAATGTAAACCAGAAGTTTACTAATGAATTTAATGTTTGGCATGACCGGTTAGGCCATCCCGGGTCAATCATGATGCGACAAATAATTGAGAATTCATGTGGACATACCCTGAAGTGTAAACAAATACCACAATCTCATGATTTCTCATGTGATGCATGTTCCAAGGGAAAGTTAATAATTCGGCCCTCACCAAACAAAGTAGAAAGTGAATCTCTCACATTTCTAGAACGGATACAGGGAGATATTTGTGGGCCAATACACCCACCATGCGGACCATTTAGGTACTATATCGTTTTAATTGATGCATCAACTAAATGGTCGCATGTTTGCTTATTATCTTCCCGCAACCTGGCGTTTGCGAGATTACTTGCTCAATTGATTAGATTGAGAGCACATTACCCTGATTATCCTATCAAGAAAATAAGTCTTGATAATGCTGGTGAATTCACTTCACAAGCTTTTAATGAATATTGTATGTCCCTTGGAATAGATGTTGAACATCCTATAGCTCATGTTCATACGCAAAATGGACTCGCGGAATCATTGATTAAACGATTGCAACTTATTGCAAGACCTTTACTTATGAGGTCTAATCTCCCAATTTATGCTTGGGGCCATGCCATTTTGCATGCAGCAATGTTAATTCGCATCAGGCCAACTAGTTACCTAAAAGTTTCCCCCATACAAATGGTTTTTGGTCAAGAACCTAATATTTCCCATATACGAATTTTTGGATGTGCAGTATATGTGCCAGTAGCACCACCACAACGCACCAAAATGGGTCCTCAAAGAAGGATGGGAATATATGTTGGGTATGAATCTCCTTCAATCATTAAATATGTAGAACCATCTACAGGAGATTTATTTACTGCAAGATTTGCAGATTGTCATTTTGATGAATCAACTTTCCCAACATTAGGGGGAGAAAATAAGCAGTTGGGTAAAGAGATTAGTTGGAATGAATTATCATTGGCTCATTTTGATTCTCGTACAAAACAATGTGAACTGGAAGTTCAAAAGATAATTCATTTGTAAAATTTAGCTAATCGAATGCCAGAAGCATTTACTGACCCAAAGAAAGTGACAAAGTCACATGTTCCAGCTGCTAATGCTCCTATTCGAATTGATGTCCCTGAAGGGCAACCTATTATAAATGAATCTAAAGCACGCCTAAAGCGTGGCAGGCCCATCGGTTCCAAAGATAAAAATCCTCGAATGAGAAAAGGAGCTAAAAATATAGATGGTCAAGTCGAGGATAATCAAGAAAAATTGGTAGCTCCTGAAGAGTCATTACCTCCAGTAGAGATATCTCCAGAAGAGAATGTTATAGTCCCAGAAGAGACCCAGGTACCTGAAATATGTGAAAATAATGAGATCTCAATAAATTATTTTATGAATGGTATCCGATGGGACCGAAATGAAGTCAACATTGACGACATCTTTGCTTATCATATAGCATATGATGTAATGAATGATAATGAGGATCATGAGCCAAAATCCATTAGCGAGTGCCAACAGCGAAAGGATTGGCCCCTATGGAAAGATGCTATTAATGCAGAATTAAATTCACTGGCAAAACGAAAAGTATTTGGACCTGTAGTCCATACACCTAAAGATGTAAAGCCAGTTGGGTACAAATGGGTTTTTGTACGAAAGAGAAATGAAAAGGGTGAAATCACAAGATATAAGGCACGTCTTGTAGCCCAAGGCTTTACACAAAGACCTGGCATTGATTTTGAAGAAACGTACTCACCGGTAGTGGATGCAACTACTTTTCGTTATTTAATTAGCTTAGCAGTAAATGAAGGACTTGATTTGCGTTTAATGGATGTCGTGACTGCCTATTTGTATGGCTCACTTGACAATGATATTTATATGAAAGTCCCTGAAGGACTCAAGGTGCCAGAAGCATCTAATTTGAATTCTCGAGAACAATACTCGATAAAGTTAAATAAGTCTTTGTATGGCTTGAAGCAATCAGGGCGCATGTGGTATAATTGTCTCAAGGAATATTTGTTAAAAGAAGGGTACAAAAATGACCCATTATGCCCATGCATTTTTATGAAAAGATCTAGAAACGAATTTGCTATAATTGCTGTTTATGTTGATGATATCAACATCATTGGAACTCCTGAAGAGCTTCAAAAGGCAATTAGTTGTTTGAAAAAAGAATTTGAAATGAAAGACTTGGGCAGAACAAAATTTTGTCTTGGACTACAGATTGAGCACCTAAAGAATGGGATCTTTGTATATCAAGAAACTTATACAAAGAAGATCTTAGAGCGATTTTATATGGATAAGTCACATCCATTATGTACCCCAATGATTGTAAGATCTTTGCAGGTTGATAAAGACCCATTTCGACCTCAAATAATTACTGAAGAAGGTGAGGAAGAACTACTTGGTCCAGAAGTACCATATCTTAGTGCTATTGGAGCACTAATGTATCTTGCTCAACACACACGTCCTGATATATCATTTGCTGTTAATTTATTAGCAAGATATAGTTCTGCACCAACACGGAGGCATTGGAATGGAGTAAAACACATTTTTCGTTACCTCAGAGGCACCATGGACATGGGGTTATACTACTCAAATGTATCCAAGCATGAACTGATTGGTTATGCAGACGCTGGATTTTTGTCTGACCCACACGATGGTAAATCACAAACAGGCTATCTGTTTACATGTGGAGGTGCAACTATTTCATGGCGATCTATGAAACAGACTATATCAGCCACATCATCTAACCATGCAGAAATTCTAGTAATGCATGAAGCAAGTCGAGAATGTGTGTGGTTAAGGTCAGTATTACATCATATACGAACAACTTGTCATTTATCTTCAGAAAAAATGGTCCCAACAGTTCTATATGAGGATAATGCTGCATGTATTGCCCAACTTAAAGAAGGATATATCAAGGGCGACAGAACGAAGCATATTTCGCCAAAATTCTTCTTCACTCGTGATCTTCAAAAGGATGGTGAAATAGATATCCAGCAAATCAGTTCAAGTAAAAATCTAGCAGATTTATTCACCAAGTCGCTTCCAGGAGCAATCTTTGAAAGACTCGTCCATGGTATTGGTCTTCGGAGACTCAAAGATCTCAACTGATGTTGTCAAGAGGGGGAGTCGATACACGCTGTACTCTTTTTCCCTTATCTAGGTTTTATCCCACTGGGTTTTCCTAGAAAGGTTTTTAATGAGGCAGCATTGGACAGTGTATCAATGGATGTTGTACTCTTTTCTTTGGCTAGGTTTTTATCCCACTGGGTTTTTCCTAGTTAAAGTTTTTAATGAGGCACATTCATAATGGACATTCAAGGGGGAGTGTTGTAAATATTCCAATATTAGTGTGAATGTCCACAACCTTTTTTCAAGAAGAGTCTTTTGGGATTTCTACACTTAAAGCAATGTAACATATAACATGAATGGTTTAGTGGGAGTTTCATATAACTTACAAAACTCCATAACATACCATTATGTAGATTTACTCTTTTGTGTAACTCTTGTAACGGTTCATTGCCTATATATAGTAGGCATGCATCAAAGGTTGAAGGAGTACAATACAAAGAAGAATCAATCTCTCCTTGCTCTCCATTTTCCCTTGCATTTCTTCTTCTTCCTCATCTTAATCTCTCTTGTGTTTTACTTAGTTTCATAACAGTTTGATTTTATTTTTATCTGAGTTATTTTAGTTGACTGACACGAGTTTTATTTTAATAAATATTTAATGTTAGTTTAACTAATTGAAGAAGTTAATAAGAATTACTTTCCTTTCATCTTCCATTTGTATAATTCATGAATTTAGAATAATAGATACAACAATGACGAGGGAAAAAAAAGTAGGAAAAGGGTCTATTTGAGCTCAATCAAATTAAAATACTAATATTCATAATAAAGATTTTAGCTGCTGAATTTTTTGAATAGGTTCTTTCAAACTTCCCTTCTTCACACATTTCTTCGGTCCAAGGTCGGCTGCAATTTGGAAGTAAACTTTTTATAATGTTAGGTTATTTTATTTTAGTTGACTGACACAAGTTTTATTTTTATAAATATTTATGTTTAAACCATTGAAGAAGTTAAAAAGAATTACTTTCCTTTCATCTTCCATTTATATAATTCATGAATTTAGAATAATAGATCCCAAGTCAAGCGTCTCGTAGTGCGATGGCACTAGGACCAGCCTTTGGAGCTGGCCTTCCCCCTTTTCCAGGGAGGTCTGCCTCCCCCTCACCTGACTGACTGTATCAAAAAAGCAAGAATAATAGATCCCAACAAACAATGACGAGGGGAAAAAAAAAGAGTAGGAAAAGAGTCTATTTGAGCTCATCAGGATCAAATTAAAATAATGATATTCATAATAAAGATTTTAACTGCTGAATTTTTTGATCAGATTCTTTTAAACTTCCCTTGTTCACACATTTCTTCAGTCGAAGGGAGGCAGCGATTTGGAAGTAAACTTTTTATAATGTTAGGTCATTATTTTCTGTGTAGTTTCCTGAGTTTTCTTTTTTCTTTTTTTTTTTTGGGTAATGATACAATATAAGATTTGTTCTAGTGTAGAACACAAGTGTCTAGCCTCGGAGGGTTAGTAAATGATCGATATTAGATCTAATGGTTCCCAAGGATGTATGAACACCCAAAAGGAGATTACCCATCGCTATCTATGATCTAAATAACATTGGGTGATCGGTGATCACCGTGCAACACAGGTACGGCGTAACGTCAAAGGGGTGGAGTGTGTGTACAGTGAGACTGAATGTAAATAGTCAATTGAAAATGGAGAGAGTGCACCTGTTGAATATCCTTCTATTTATAGAGGGCACCTAGGGTTTCATCCTATTGGTCATGTGTCCGTTCCCCCGCCATATGTGTCTCCACAATCTGCGCTGTATGCGCTCCATTACCTGCATTACCCCAGATTACAAGCATGATTATGGGATGATTGGTGTTTTACCTGATTGAGGAAGATCCTGTCATAAAGTGCCTTGCTGGGTTTACACTCTGTCAAGCCCATTACTTAGGTCCATAGAGCTCAGCTTCAAAGTTCTTCTGCTCTTTGCCCCCAGCTATTCTGTCCGAGAACGAATGATTACTCAGTCGAGTTTTCCTAGCCGAGTTGAATTAAATTTATGTTTTCATCCTGCTTTTGTTCTATTTCTCGTATGCCTGTTGTGAGCTCCTTTTGCTCTGTTGATGCCCGGGATTATCTTGGAATTATGCCATAATTTTATCGAGTTTGCCACTTTGTGACACGTGTTGCCCCCAATCCGGGGTATCATGTGAGGGTGTAAGCGTACGAATAGGCGTGATTGCTCTCTAGCAAAGTGTCTATTCGCGTTCCTGTAACACAGTGTATAACTGCCATTGTCAAGATAATTGACACGTGCCCTCATTACCCGCCTTCGATTATTGTGCACAATAAATGCTCGCGTCATTTCATATCTGTCATGATTGCTTTTGAGGGGTTTTGTTCTCTTCCCCAAATCGCCGTAATGCTTCACATAGTGGACGTTACATTTCTGACCCTTGCATTTGCCTAGCCTATAAATCCCCGCCTACTATTTCTTCCTGTCACTTTGCTTACGAACTTCTCTCTTGTAACATTCTCCTTGTCACAAAGCTCTCTTGCTTTCGAAGTTCCCAACCACTTTGAGCCTTTCTTCTATCAAGTATTTTTAACACTTCTAGCCTTTTTGTTTTCTTTGCATTGCATTTCCTTCTTCTTCGGGTTAATTAATTTATCGTAAACTTGCTTACTGCATTTTGGGCATTCTAGGTTTTTCAACTTTGTATAGCAACCTTCATGTTGAGAGCGTTCTTCCTTTCCTTTTTTTCTGATTGTGCAAGTACTTGAATGACTGTATGACCTACTCGAGTTCCTCTCTGAACGAGAAGCATTGAGAACAAACATTGAGGTTATAGCCCTTGGTCTGAGTCACTTCAATGCCCGAGAGTTTTGAATTTACTTTGCTAAAGTTCTTGCCTATTTCTAAATACCAGGCTCTCTTATATGAATAAATTCTTGGGTTTTCTGGGCTTGTCTACATTCTTTTGATTGCTTTTTTGAACTTCAGCACTTTTTCCCCCCTTTTTGATCATGCCTATTGTAAAAATGTAACACCTCAAATTCCAACACTCAAAACTTGGCCAAAGGTAAAAATCCATTAATACAGGGCCAAAATAAATCCAAAATAATATATCAGAGTTTTTTAAAATGCGGAAGTCTTATGGTCATGGCAAATAAAAATAACATAGCATTAGCTTTCCATATGTGCCTTCCCTGGTTTCTCTACTAAATTATTCACCTGGAAAAAAAATAAACATAATAACCATAAGATCCAAAGATCCCCGTAACCATTGGTTATTCAGAAATATACATGCAAACCAAGATCGAGAACATATTTATAAATTCACAATAATTAAAATATATGCCTTTATATATAAAACCTTTCACAAAAGTTCTCGACTCGGTTACCAAAACCCCCTCCCAAAAAGGGTTCCAAAACATCATAATTTACTTTCCAATATTTCACAAGAGATCTCACATTTGCAATCTGCCAAACATACTGATGCGTGAATCATCCTTATCACCCTGATCACCTCTTATAACCGTTGACTGGAGCCATCTATCATATAACACATCCTCTAACAAAACATATCCATTACTCATAACTTCAACATGGCTCCCCTCCTTGTAATCACAATTAAGGAGGTGTCAAACTGAACCCGGTTAAAAGAAAAGTGATACCAAGGGCTCCAAGAATATCCAATCTCATCAAAACTTTATTAGATTTCAAATCAAGCCTTTCATAGGCACAACAAATCCCAAAACAGTTAATATATATACATATATACATCTGACAAGTATATAAAAGAATAACCAAGGTTACTTCAATTCCAAGCTTATCTTTACCAATACTTCAATACTCTCAATTTACTAACACCAAATAATTTCACCTCAAATCATACCATCATTCTCCACACCTCCTCTCTCTTTCTCTCTCTTTCCTTCTCTCTCTCCCTCTTCTCTACGTTGAAACAAGTGTGTGTGAGTGTGTATATATAGTGGTGGAAAATGGGTCCTTAAGTGTAATTTTTCACCTCTGAGTCATTCTATGTAATTTTCCCCAAAAATAAAAAAACTTCCTCATGTCTCTCACATTTCTCATGTTTGGTTTTTTTAATATTTCAATAATATATATTATTATATTATTATAATAGAATATTATTATTTAAATAGTAAATTACTATGTAAATAGTAAATCACTATGCACAAATAGTAAATACTATTGTATGGGTTTCGCATTTAATAGTAAATACCGTATTTATAAATAGTAATTACGTATTTGTGAATAGTAAATACTGTATTTTCAAATAGTGAATATGTATTTGTGAATAGTAAATACTACATGTCTCACAAAATACCGATTTTAAATCTTCCATTTTCAAAAATAGGGCCTAGTAGTCTTCCAAAAATAGACTAATTTTCTAGTCTTTAGACCCAAAAATCAGGATGTTACACCTATGAACCCAGACCCCGACGTGCCTTTGGACATGTACGGTAGGCCCCTCCCAGAAGAAGATAGGGACATTCTCGAGTTGCTCACTTGTCAGCCATGCAGGTAGAAAATGGACTTAGAAGAGGGGAAGTTACCTACCTTGTAGTCTTCCCCCTATCATTCAAAATGTCCTCAAGGAGAATGAGGACATCATGCCGCCAAAACTTCCTAAGAGGCTGCCACCTAGACGGAAGGTGGACCATAAGATTGAGTTAGAACCTGTGTAACATCCTGATTTTTGAGTCTACAGACTAGAAAATTAGCCTATTTTTGGAGGACTATTAGACCCTATTTTTGAAAATGAATTTAGAATCAGTATTTTATTGGACATGAATAGTGTTTACTATTCACAAATACGTACATGAATAGTATTCACTATTCACAAATACGTATTCACTTTTTATAAATACGGTATTTAATCGATATTTTGAGAAATATGAAAAGTATTTACTATTTACAAATACGTATTTACTATTTGAAAATACGGTATTTACTATTCCTAAATACGTATTCACTATTTGAAAATACGTATTTACTATTCATGCGGGACCCACGACCAAAATAACTCTTCCCCGACAGAAACTCTCGTGAACTTTGAAAAAATTTGGCCGCGGGACCCACTCAATAATAATTTATTATTTAAATAATAATATTATATTATAATAATAAAATAATATATATTATATTATATTATTAAAATATTATTAAAATTTTTAAAATTTGTTCACGGGTGGCAGAAGTTCACGAGGGAAGTTTTCTTTTTTAGTTTTTAGGAAAATTACGTAAAACGACCCAAAGACGAAAATTACACTTAAAGACCCATTTTCCAAAACTATAAATAGACGTTCCATTTCATTTCATTCTTCACAATTCCTAGAGCTACTTAGAGAGAGGAAGAGAGAGAGAGAAGGAAGGAATGAAGAATGATGGTATGATCTGAGGTTGAATTATTTGGTGATGGTAAATTGAGAGTATTGAAGTATTGGTAAAATAAGCTTGGAATTGAGGTAACCTTGGTTATTCTTTTATATACTTGTCAAATATTTATATGTGTATATTTATTTACTGTTTTGGGATTTATTGTGCCTATAGAAGGCTTGATTTGGAATCTGATAATGTTGTTTTGATGAGAGTGGATATTCTTGGAGCCCTTGGTATCACTTTTCTTTTAACCGGGTCAAATATGACACCTCCTTGGTTGTGATTTTACCAGGAGGGGAGCCATGTTGAAGTTATGAGTAATGGATATGTTATGATGAGAGATGAGTTATGTGTTAGATTGCTCCAGTCAACGGTTATAAGAGGTGGTCAGGGTAATAAGGGTGATCTATTCATCATTGACATATTTTATATTGTGAGATCTCTTGTGAATTATTGGAAAATAAATTATGATGTTTTTGGAACCCTTTTTGGGAGGGAGTTTTGGTAACCGAGTCGAGAACTATTTTGTGAAAGGTTTTTATATAAAGGCATATATTTTAATTATTGTGAATTTATAAATATGTTCTCGTTCTTGGTTTGCATGTATATTTCTGAATAACCAATGGTTACGGGGATCTTTGGATCTTACGGTTGTAACATCCCAAATTTTTTTTTATCTGAAACTATAATAGATTAATTTATGATAATTGATTTATTAGGTATTTAGTATGAGTAAATTTTTAAGGTTAGAATTTAAATATATATTTTAATAATTTAATAAACATATTATATAGTAATATATTATATATAGTAGTATGAATGAAGAAAGATAAAAAGTGACGGAGGAAAGAATCGGAAAGAGAAAAGAAAGGAAGGAAAAAGAAAAAAGAAAAAAAGAAAAAAACATGTGGGGCCCACGTTTGAAAAAGAAAAAGGGAGTAGGTGCTGAATCTTTGAAAATTGATGGAGGTGCGCGGTGCCAATTGACATAGGGGCAATCGGTGAATAAAAAAAGAGAGGCGCCGTTCCCGCCAATGAAAAAGGGAGGGGGGACTTCAGTATAAATACCCCCACCAGGCACGCTCTGATACACAATCACACACACCTCTTCCTTCATGCAGAGAGGAGCGTGAGAGAAAAGAGAGAGAGAAAAGGAGAGTGAAGTGATAATTTTTTTTGGGAGCCTTATAGTAGCTTTTTGGTGATTATCTGGGAATTAGCAAGTAACAGGTAACTCTGAATATTCTTCCTTATACTTGTGAATTATGTATGATTATAAATTTGTTTGTTTACTATTTTGGCAAGAATATTTAGAAAATATTTATGGTTTTAAGATCTGGTGTGGGAACTTTGATTGCAAATCTACAGAGATACTAGTTATGCGTACGTTACTATTCACGTATACCGTATTTACTATTCATTTTTACTATTCACATTTACTATTCATGTATACATACCGTATTTACTATTCACGTATACATACCGTATGTACTATTCATTTTTACTATTCATGTGTATATACCGTATTTTACTATTCAGTTTTACTATTCACATATACGCATAGTATTTTACTATTCACATATACGTATAGTATTTTACTATTCACAAATACGCATAGTATTTACTATTCATAAATACGCATATCGATGTATATAATAGTATAATAATGCATTATTTTTTATTAAGCACATTCATCACGGCGGATGTATTGTAATGGGTGGAGTAAGGAGGGATTTGAATGATAAGAATTGTTTATGCCACCACTCGGTGCACAGTGGATGGTACCTTTTCAGGGCCCCATCTTCCATGTTTTCCTCTGGCCGGGATTGCATTGGAGTTGTGGGACATGTGACACCTCCTTAGTTGTTATTTTTTTAAGGAGGGGAGCCATAGTCCAGATTTAAGCTCTATACCTTTGGCCGGGTGTATCTTAAGTTTTGGTGAGCTTGGAACCATCCAGTCAAATGAATGAGTTTCTGTTGGACTATGTGTTAGCCTATGGCTCCAGTCAGCGGTACAAGGGAGGACGGTGATATAAGGGAGGCTGCATATTGCATTGTATATTTGTATAGTCCACAATTTGGCATAATGATGATTACTTTTGTAAATAATTTTGTATGGGAATTTATGGTATATGCAAATATATATTTGAAATCAGCCCCTACTTTTTGGTCATATATAATTTGCTTGTGTACGGTAGAAACTTTCAGTAGTTATTGAGACGTGGAATCTCATCCCATATTAACATTTTTCAGGTGAATATCCTAGTAGAGAGCAAGGGAAGGCACCTATGGAGTGAGCTTTAGAGGCTCTTTGTACTCCTATAGTTTACGTTATGCTATTTTATTTGCCATGAACATAAGACTTCCGCTTTGTACTAAACTCTGAAACATTCTTGGAAATTTATTTTGAATATGAATTATGAATTTTATTTTGAAAGGTTACGTAATTTAATGATTTGGATATCGAAAATCCCTATTGAGAGTATTTCAAATATTTTGGTCAAGTTTTTGGGTGATGAAATTGAGGCGTTACAACGGTTACTTTGTTTATTTTTTTTTCAGGTAAATGATTTAGTAGGGAAATCAGGGAAGGCACATATGGAAAGCTCATGCTATGTTATTTTATTTGCCATGACCATAAGACTTCCGCATTTTGAAAACTCTGATATTATTTTGGATTTATTTTGGCCCTGTATAAATGAATTTGTATCTTTGGCCAAGTTTTTGGGTGTTAAAATTGAGGCGTTACAACCTGGAGCACGTCCACCCGCCATAGCACCTTATCGCATGGCACTGCCTGAGTTGGAAGAGCTAAGGAGACAGTTGAAGGAGTTACTCGATGCTAGGCATATATGGCCTTCCAAAGCACCTTATGGGGTACCTGCCTTGTTCCAACGCAAGCACGATAGATCATTACGACTTTGCATCAACTATCGAGACCTCAATGAGGTAACTATTAAGAATAAGTATCCTATTCCTTTAATAGTAGATTTATTTGATAGGCTTGGCAAAGCAAAGCACTTCTCCAAGTTAAACTTGAGGTCAGGGTACCATCAAATTCACATTACTGAAGGAGATGAACCCTAGATAGCTTGTGTGACAAGGTACGGGTCCATTGAGTGGTTGGTGATGCCTTTTGGACTAACCAACGCACCAAAGACATTTTGCACATTGATGAATAAAATCTTTCATCCTTTTCTCGACCGGTTCGTGGTGGTATACTTGAACGATATAGTCATTTACAATGATACCTTGGAAGCCCATGTAGAACACCTATGGGTCGTGTTCCAAACTTTGCGTAAAAATGAGCTATATGTTAAGAAAGAGAAATGCTCTTTTGCCAAGGAGGAGGTGCACTTCTTTGGATACATCATTCACCAGGGAATTCTCATGATGGACAAGGAGAAGGTTCGTGCTATCAAGGAATGGGAGCCACCTACCCGAGTATCTGAGTTACGATCTTTTCTTGGGTTGGTGAATTACTACAGGCGGTTCATCAAGGGATATTATGCCAAGGCAACTCCTTTGACAGACTTGTTGAAGAAAAACAAGCCCTGAGAATGGACTAAAGAGTGCCATGATGCCTTTGAAGATCTAAAGGCAACGGTAATGGAGGAACCTATTTTAGCTCTCCCGGATTTCTCTAAGACCTTTGAAGTTCACACTGATGCTTCTGACTTTGCTATTGGAGGGGTACTAATGAGAGAAAGGCATCCAATAGCATTTAAGAATCGCAAGCTCAATGATGTTGAGCTGCATTATACAGTCCAAGAGAAGGAGATGACATCCATAGTGCATTGGTTGCGCACTTGAGGCATTATTTGCTGGGATCCAAGTTTGTGATCAAGACTGATAATGTGGCTACTTGCTATTTCCAAACTCAAAAGAAGTTAACACCTAAGCAAGCCCATTGGCAAGACTTTCTAGCTGAGTTTAACTATGTGATGGAGTAAAAACCCGACACAGCTAATGTAATGGCGGATGTAGTAAGCCGAAAAGTAGAATTGGCATCAATGAGTCAAGCTGAGGGCGACTTGATAACAAAAACCATTGAAGGTATGAACCATGATCCCATTGCTCGACAACTAGTAAAGATGGCCAAGGAAGGGAAAACCAAGAGGTTTTGGTTAGAGGATGGTCTTCTCTATACTGCTGGAAGACAAGTCTTTGTTTCGAAATGGGATAACTTGCAAAAATAGCTCATTAAGGAGTGTCATGACTCCAAGTGGGCCAGTCATTTAGGACAAAGACGCACACTCGCCTTGCTGGAAGCAACTTACTACTGGCCGCAGATAAGGGACGAGTTGGAACTTTATATGAAGACTTGTCTTGTATGCTAACAAGACAAGGTAGTAAACCAACAACCTGTAGGACTGTTGGAGCCTCTCCCTATACCAGGGCAACTATGGGAAAGTGTTTCCATGGATTTTATCTCAGCTTTACCAAAGTCCAAGAGGTGCGACTCTATCATAGTGGTGGTAGATCGATTCTCAAAATATGCACCATTTATACCTTCCCCTGCGGATTGTATGACAAAAGAAGCGGCCAAGCTATTCTTCAAGAATGTGGTGAAGTACTAAGGGCTACCTAAGACAATCATCAGTGACAGAGACCCCCGTTTCACTGGCAAATTATGGACTGAGTTGTTTAAGCTCCTAGGCACTAGCTACACTTCTCCGCAAGTTTTCACCCCCAGATCGATGGACAAACAGAAAGGGGGAATTCTTTGTTGGAATGCTATTTACAACACTTTGTAAGTGCCAATCAAAAGGATTAGGCCAAGCTCCTCGATATGGCTCAATTCTCTTATAACTTACAAAAGAGTGGGGGCCACAGGAAGCAGTCCCTTTGAAGTGGTGATAGGACAACAACCACTCACTCCTCATGCCCTTGCCACCACCTACAAGGGCAAGAGTCTAGGGGCCTACCACATGGCCAAGTCTTGGCAAGAACAAGCCGAAGTAATGAGACCCTTCCTTGTCAAGGCGGCCAAGCGAATGAAAAAAGTTTGCAGAGAGGAAGAGGTGAGCTTCTGAGTACCAAATGGGGGATATAGTTATGGTGAAGCTTCTTCCTCAACAATTCAAAGTGTTCCAAAAGGTGTACAAGGACCTTATTTGCAAATATGAAAGTCTGTACAAGATCGTGGGAAAGGTAGGAAAGGTTTCCTACAAGCTGGATCTACCCCCAAACTTGAAGATTCATCTTATCTTCCATATTAGTATGCTCAAGCCATTTCATGAAGATGTGGATGATCCTGATCGAGCCATCTCGACAAGAGCACCTCCGACTATGACAAAGTCATTTGATCGAGAGGTAGAAGAGGTGTTAGCTAATCAAGTGGTACGACGTCAAGGGGTACCCCTAAGTACCCAATACTCAATCAAATGGAAAGGATTACTAGAGAGTGAAGCCACATGGGAACCTCAGGAGGATCTTGGGCAATTCAAAGACCACCTACACCGGTGTAGAGACAAGTCAGTGACAAAGACGTCACCAGATTAGGTAGGGGAGAGTGTCACGTATCGTAGGGAACACAAGATATTTTTGTGCAAAGACACTTTCATGGAAGTTTCTAGATTATTCAAGATTGTTGTAGATACTTGTACATAAGTATAGAAATGTATAGAGAATTCTAGAACTCTTATGTAAAGGAGAAATATCTAGATATTTTGGGAGAAGGTTCTGGAAGACCAATCTCCACCGTTGGATGTATTAAATCTTAGCCGTCCATTAAGGAGGTGGATGCCTATAAATAGGAGGTGCCACCCTCATTTGTAACCATCAAATGCAATATAAGTCATTTACATTTCAGAGCTTCTCTCTCTAAGAGCTTCACTTTTCTCTCTAAAAGGTTTTCTTTTTGTATTTGTGCTCTTCGCCTACTAGTGAGGGTTCATCTGACTTAGCCAAGATCAAGGGAGTGATCAAGCTAAGGCTGGTACGATTTTGGAAGGATTTTGTCTAAGACCGTGACAACATGCTTGGAGGAGATTGGAGACAATTTTGGAACCCTTTTCAATGGACAATTATTGGCCAAATTAAGGAGGAGGATGACAAGTTGAAGACACATTAAAACATGTGTATGGCCAAGGTTGCTCCAAGTAGCCAAATTAAAAGGAAACCCAAGATAATTTGGCACATGGAGAAAGGCACATGTAATTGTCAAATTGATGACATAACAAAGGAAATAGCCATGCAATTTCATCTAGTACCCCAAGAATACACTTGTCATGCTAGGGGAAAATTATGCAACTAGATAACAAGTGACTTTATGCATATAAATGAGATAGGAAAAGGTGAAACAATACTTCATAAGGAAGCCATAAATTCCGGCCAACAAGGAAAATTCCATAAAGATGAAAATTTGTCTCATGTAATAGGATTAAAAGGCAATCAAATGCTAATGAGAGTTGGCATAGATGGTAAGGGATCCAGGATAGGCCTTTGAGTCGTGGGTTCGATCTCCTCTGCCGTCGCTGGGACTCCTTTGGTAGGCGATCTCGTAAGTCCCCAGTAAGTACTCATAGAGCCCGCCCTGGCCTTGGTGGAGGACTGATGTCGAACCCCTCCAAAACTTTTTTATATTAAAAAAAAAAGGCAATCAAATAACCCTAGAGTGCCACATGTCATGGTAGGTGACACTTGTGTGGAAATTAACTGGCCAACAAGGCAAGAGAAAGTAGGGATCGGAAAAAGAGTTGATCTCATCACCTTTTTAATCATAGAAATTTACACAATGCAAAGGAGACAAGTAGAGCACAAATTTACCACAAATGCATGGTAAATTGAGAAGCCCCAAAATAGGCCAAGTTTAGGCCAAAATAAAAGAAGAGAAGGGAAATTGGAAATCGAGCTATAAGGAGACCTTAAACATGGGGCAAATTAGACAATTGACAAGACGGTTGTTAAAGTCGTTTTCTAGCAATTATAAAATACAATTTCAACCCTCATGCCATTAGAAAATTAGCCAAGAACCTCAGGAAAAAGAAGAAGGCCAAAACAAAGGAAGAGGAAAGAAGAAGTAAAGAGAATCACAAAGAACTAAGGTAAGGTGTTGTGATTAGAGTTCCCATTCCTCTTCTTCAACCTTTACGAGTTTCATATGGTGAAAAAGCTAATGTTTAGGGTATTTTTCTAAGGAGGCCAAAGGTTGGAAGGAGTAAAAGAGAAGCAAAGATCTTCGCAAGTGCAAGTAAGTGATACAAATGATTTTGTGCACTTGTATGTGTTATTATTCTTGGATTAACCGTCTCTCGTTTTTGTAGATTTGAAAATTATAACTTGAGAAGAGATTCCATACAAAGCCTAGTACTACAGATTTAAGAACATATTAGGCTTCAACATTGAATTAAAAGGTCAAATCTCACATAAAATCATAAGATTTATGAAGAAGAAATAAGTTTCTTTTTCATGGAAATTTTGGTCGAACCCAAAAACAATAGGATTTTGGTCATTTTGACATTTCCAAAGTGTTTAGAATAAAAAAATTGTGTAGAATTAAGGAGGTCCAATAATTATTAGATTTTTCAGAATTGAAGTAGACATCATAAGCTTTAATTTGATAGGTAATTTATAATGTTTGGAGTTATGTACAAAAAGTTATGGATTTATAAAATTGACACTCAATTTTGGAACTTGAATCTGGACAGTAGGGAAATTTAAGTAAATCTAAAATAGTACAGATTTGTGTGGCTAAAGATGATATTTTTATTTGAAAATGACAAGTCAAAGGTCATTTAGCCTTTTGAATTACTTAATCTAGACATGTGGTTAAGAATTTTCAAAGATTGGTGAAAGTTCTGGAATTTTTAGAAACAAATCTGAAAATGAAAGTCTAAAAAGACAAGATTTATGATTTTGATATTTTTATAATTAATAAAGGACTTTTAGCTTAAGGAGGATTAAATGGTAATTAATTCAAGTATTATTAGTTTGTAGGAGTAATGAATATTATGTAATATTTTAGGAAGTGATACCACTAGAGGATTTAAGGAGACGGAAATAAATTGTTGAATTAAAAATCGTTCATGTAATAACTTTAATCTCATATCCTTTATATGTCTGTGTATGCATGTTTTTATTATAATTGTGGATTTGTGTCTGGAACACATGTGTGGTTGTTTTTCCAACGTTGTGGATCCAAAACTTGCTGTGTACTCTGCAGTCATCATTTTACTCCAATAGGCTACTTTTTTGTTTTTTGTTTTTTTCTTTTTTACTCCTTTACCCTAGGATATGTGTGAATATTTTGGTTCACCTTCACGATGTTTTGTGATTTTGATGCCATCACTTTATTTAACATTTCTATCATATGAAGAAAAAATAGAAGCCATAGGAAAAACTTAGCTCGATTTTGTTTTTACCTGAGTTATCTAAGTTGACCGATGATTTTATAGATAATTTTATTATAATTTTTTAAATAGTTTTGTTTACCGCCGAAAGTTAAGACGAGTGAGGTATGTTAGTTTGGTTCCATTGTAATTCATGAATTTAAAATAGTAGATCTCAACTACCAAAGCTAAGGAAAAAAAGAGGAGCAAGCCCAGGATTAAGTTCAATTCAAATTTTTTTTAAAAAAAAAAACATAATGAAGATAAAGATTTTAGTATATGAATTTTTGCTCTCTCAACTTTTTTTATACATAAAAGTTTGGATGGGTAGACATTGGTACCTCATTAAGGTTGAGCATGCCTTTAGGCTTTAAGAACACTTATAGATATATTTATAGATTGCCCATCAATAAGAGCTTTATATCGGCCAATAAAAAACCAAAAAAAAAAAAATTTGACTTCTCTTATTCATACATTTCTTCGGTTGAAGGCCGGCTAAGATTTGGTGGTAAACTTTTTATAATATTGTGTTGTTTTATGTGTAGTTTTCTAAGCTGGTTTTTTTAATGATCCAATAATCACATGGAAAGAAGACGCTAGTCTTTTTAAATAGTATGTTCACACATTGTCCCTTTCTCAAAGTAGTTTGTATAGGAAATTACATGGATACACTAGTTAATGAAGAGGTTAGCCTTGTTACGTCATTGCTTGCGTAACTATGGTGTAATAGTAAAGTAGCTCTACATATAGCTTCCAATTCTATATTTCATGAATAAATAAAACACATTGAGACTCATATAATTAAGATCAAGGAGAATTTTATTTTTACAGTGCATGTGAAGTCTAGTGACCAATTGGACAATCTTCTTATAAAGGCTTTAAATGGGACTCATATTGACTATCTTTTTAATAAGTTGGGCTTGAGACATCTATGCTCCAACTTGAAAGGGAACGTTAAGAAATATATATTTGTAATTATTATATAATCAAATCTAGATCATAGAAATCAAGGATTAGTTTATATATTACTCCACTGGATCCTAATTATAGGATCTATTTACCAAAATTTGGAGAGATTAAAGAGAGAAATTAAATTAGTTAATTATGTTTATTTTCCTAAAATACCTCTGCTTAAATAGTTGGCCACGAGGATGAACTTTCATTTGATGAACGATGGATATTGTAGACGAGAGAGACGTTCATGAGTCATGACCTTGGGGGTTCTCATTCTATGCTTCTCCCTTACATGCTTCTTAGGTGTTTGTCTCTCTAATTAGAGGGTTGAAACATTTTTTTTTAATTTTGTTTTATTTTCCCTATAACACCAGTATCATGAAAATTAATTAATTTGAGATATTGGGTATAAAAAAAATTTTAGAATGCAACATAGAGTTTAATCTAAATAAATAGAATATATAAAAAAAATTAAAAGAATTTTAAAAAAAAGTTCCAACCCTCTAATTAGAGGGACAAGCACCTAAGAAGTCAAATGGAAGGAATAAGCCGGGTCCCACTTATTACTAGTATTATTTTCTTGTTTATTTAAGCTATCAAATAGGTCATCAAGTTCCTTTTCCTTTTTGTTAGATTCTACAACTTTTTGTTAGATTCTACTTTTGTACGTACTATATATAGTACATCAGGCAAAAGACAATATTATTCTAGGTTAGGACGAAGGAGCGATTTTACCCACGAAGTTTTTCCTCATGAGCGCTCAATACCATGAAGTTTTTTTAGGAGCAAAAGTACACATGAAGTTATGTTTTAGGAGCGCCCAGCACCACGGCCGTTAGTCAACCGTTAGTTGACCATTAACTTGCTGACGTGGCGCTGACTTTGACTGACGCGCTGAGGTGGAATAAAAAAAAGAAAAAAATTTAAAAAATTCGAAAATATTAGAAAAAATGAGAAAAATGAGGAAAAAAATTAAAATAATTTGAATAAAGATTAAAAAAATTAAAAAAATTAAAAAAAGTAAAAAAATTACAAAGAAATTTTTACAAAATTAAAAAATATTGAAAAAATTAGAAAAATCATTCAAAAAATGAGGAAAAAATTGAAAATTTTTTTTAAAAAATTTGAAAAAATAAGGAAATAATTAAAATAATTAGAAAAAATATTAAAATAATTATTAAAAAATTCAAAAAATTAAGAAAAATTCAAAAAATTAAAATAATTAGAAATAAATTAAAATACCCCTGCCAGTGATCACCCTTTCGTCAGCAATCTGTTGCCCTTTATTATATACATGGTTAGACAGAGTGATGGGTTTTCAGAAGAAACGATGGACTAAAGGAGGAGAATCTGACAAGGCCCATTAAATTAAAATAAAGGAAAATTAAAAATTAAAAATAATTAGAAAAAATTTAAAAACATTCAAAACAATTCGAAATAAATTCAAAAAATGAGGAAAAAATTTAAAATAATTAAGAAAAAATTAGAAAAAAATTAAAATAATTAGAAAAAAATCAAAAATTTGGAAAAAATTCAAAAAATTAAAATAGTTAGAAAGAAATTAAAATACCCCCGCCAGTGACCACCCTACAGTCGGTGATCGGTTGCCCTTTATTCTATACATGGTTGGACGGAGGGATGGGTTTTTAAAAGAAATGATGGACTAAAGGAGAAGAATGTGACAATGCCCATTAAATTAAAATAAAAGAAAAAGAAAAAAATTTAATCTTTTAGGTAAAACTCAAGAGGCTCCATAGCTGACAACTCGGCAGAACACTCTGTAGCCTCTTGGGTTTTACCCAAAGGATTAAATTCTTTTTTCTTTTTCCTTTATTTTAATTTAATGGGCCTTGTCAGATTCTCCTCCTTTAGTCCATTGTTTCTTTTGAAAACTCATCCCTCTATCCAACCATGTATATAATAAAAGGCAATAGATCGCCGACGAAAGGGTGGTCACTGGCAAGGCTATTTTAATTTATTTCTAATTATTTTAATTTTTTGAATTTTTCCTATTTTTTTCAATTTTTTATAATTATTTTAATATTTTTATAAATATTTTAATTTTTTTCCTAATTACTTTAATTATTTCCTTATTTTTGCTAATTTTTCCAAATTTTTTTTATAATTATTTTATTTTTTCCTCATTTTTTGAATTATTTTTATATTTTTTTTCAATTTTTTAAAAATTTCTTTCTAATTGTTTTAATTTTTTAATTTTTTAAAACTTTATTCTAATTATTTTAAATTTTTTCTAATTATTTTAATTTTTATCATTTTTTTCGAATTTTTTAAAAAAATTTCTAATTTTTTTCTAAATTTTTTGATTTTTTTTATTCCACATCAGCGCGTCAGTCCAAGTCAACGCCACGTCAGCAAGTTGACGGTCAACTAACGGTTGACTAACAGCCGTGATGCTGGGCACTCCCAAAGCGTTATTTCGTGTGTACTTTTGCTCCTCAAAAAACTTCGTGGTGCTAGGCACTCCTGGGGAAAAACTTCGTATGTAAAATCGCTCCTTTGCCCTTCTAGTTAAGCCATCAAACAGGTCATGAAGGAGTATTGTTTAGGGAAAACAGTATTTTAAATTATTTTATTTTTAAAAAAAACAATAGAATTGAGGTATATATGACATTAATGAGTTGCAAGTATTATTTATTTTATAAAATATATAGGTGTATTATTAAATTATTATATTATCTTTAATTACCATTAAGAAGTATCAATAGGGGTATTTAGTAAGAAATTGACAAAAACTAAAACTTGGGATTGGCTTGTGTCCGATACCCCATAGCATCCGTTGCGTCCTTTTCTTCATTGCGGGACAGTTTTGTGTCAAAAATAGTGAAAGTTTGCCTTTTTTTTTTCTTTAAAAAAAAATATTTTAAGATACTAACAGTTACTAAAATGATACTTTAGGATATGAATCGGTATTGAAAACATACTTTGTGATCTTAAAAAATTATTTTATGATCTTAAAAATATAATTCAAATACTGTTGGTACTAAAAAAATACTTTAAAATATTGACCAATACTAAACAAATACTATCTTAAAAAATTATTTTAAAATCTAGAAAAAAAATATTTGATACTGACTATACTAAAATGATACTTCAGGATAATGATTGTGCTAAAAAAATTATTTTAGGATTTTGACAAAATATTTTAGGGTACTTACTTGTATTAAAAATATATTTCATGATTTTTTTTTAAATCCTAAAATAATTTTTCAAGATGGTAAAATATTTTTTCATTACTAGTCAATACCAGAAATATTTTTCAATATGTTTTTTTAATACCGATAAGCATCTTTTTAGTACCCGTTAGTACAATAATATATATATATATATAGGGAAAAGTATTTCTCCAATTACTGGAGATAGAATTATCTCCAATGACACCAAAACTACGTCGTTTTGAATTAATGACGTGTTTGTTAGTAATTTCAGGTGAATCAATGAAGGGTATTTTTGTAAAATGTATATGATTAAAAAATAAACAAAATTACAAAAACACAATTTATTAATCCAAAACGACGTAGTTTTGAGGTCACTGGAAATAACTATATCTCCAATGATTGGGGAAATCCTTTACCCATATATATATGGGGTTTAATTTTCTCATGTTGCATGAGAAAAAAAAAAGATTCTTACACACACATAAAATAGTGGGACCCACATATACCTATAATGCTAATTTTATATATGTGTGTGTGTGTGTGGGTCCCACCATTTTATGTATGTGTAACATGAGAAAACACTTCTCTTACAATATGAGAAATATTTTTCCCTATATATATATTTTAAGGTTTGTCATGTGACTTGACATAAGCTTTTTTCAAGTGACCCCAAAACTACATCGTTTTGGGAGTTAGGGGAATTAATGAAGGGTGTTTGAGTAAAATCATATAATAAATATAAAAACCAAAATACCAAAACACCATTCATTATCAATTCCCCTAACTTCTAAAACGACGTAGTTTTGGAGTTAAAGGAATTAATGAACTCCCAAAACGACATAGTTTTGAGGTGACTTGATAAAAGCTTATGTCAAGTCACATGACAAACGTTAAACCCATACAAGGGCGGAGCCAGGATTTAAAGTTAATGGGTGCACAATTAGTGTAGGGGCGAATTTTTTTTTTTTAAAGGAAAGTTTTAAATGCATTAAGATTGTATCGTTGACATTTTCTGGAAGGAAAAAAGTTTGACAAAAGAAAGCAGAAAATGAAGCTATGTCATGCCAATATTCAATACAAATAAGACTTATTATCATGCTTTCCCCATAAAGCAAAGGCTCATTCATGTGCATATTGTTAATCTTTCAGAAGAAGAAAAACATATCCTGATCTGACTCAGTACTTTCTAGCATCAATTACAACAGAATTCATGTGCATTCCAATATTATGCACAAGGCTCATTCCTTCACTTACAAGTCCTATATTTTGAGACATAAATAGTAGCATCTCAATTTTTCTAACAATGAAAAGTTGAAAAAACGGAAATTCATAAAATATGTGAAAATATACAGAAAAGAAGGATTAAACAGTGTGTGAGAAGAAAGAAATAGAATTCAGACAAACAACCCAAAGAAGAAGAAGGATTTTTAGTCTATAAAAATTGGAGTTCTAAATTCAAGTATAATCTAATCAAATGAAGTATCAAGATAACATTTAATCAAACTAACACCACTTAGTCAGCACTTGTTTTCTGCATTAAATTTCAAGAGTTTGAGAGAAAAACTTACCTATAGTTTGCTCAAACAATTTCCTTCAATTGACAGAAAAATATTGTTGATCATTACCAGTCAGAACCTACAATAATTTATACCACAAAATTCCAAAATCAGAATAGGCGACAGATTAATGATGCCAAATTTTCTTAAAGACACAGATTGAAAACCCTAACCTCCATGGAAAAAAGGCGACAGAATTTATGGGGGGATTTGCAAAGGAGAGGGCCATAGGGGGATCTAGAAGCACTGATGGTGGACGAGAGGCCGAGAGCAGAGAGCAATTGATGGCGATCTAGAACGAAGAGGGGGAATCTGGAAGTACTGACGAGAGCAGAGACGGAGAGTGACAGCAGAGGTTTTAGAGCCGAGAATGGAGTGAGAGAACGAGAATGATCGACAGAGCGTGATCGACGGAGAGGAGAACGAGAGCGGTCGATTCGAATGGAGAAAAAAAAACGATGGAGAGAGTGAGAGAACGGGATATACGAAATGGGGAAAGGGGAAAGGGGAAAGGGGGAAAAAACTAGGAAAAAGAGCAGATGGTGGCTCGAACCGACGACCTGAAGTTAAGGTTATGAAGTCTTAACCATTTATACTATCCAAACATATTGTTACCAAATTCTATTAATTTATTTATTTTTTATAGGTTCACTTGCCCCCATTGGCACAAGTGTAGCTCCATCCCTGAACCCACATATATATATATATATATATATATATATATATATATATAAAGCAAAGTTTTACTGTTTTTGACACAAAACTACCATTTTAAAGAAAATGATGCAGCGGAAGCTATAGGATATCAGACACAAGCCAATCATTTAAAACTTAGACTATAATTAGAATTAAGATCAACTCCAAAATATGTTTCTATTATTAGGACAGGATGGAATACTACTAATCAAGGATTACATTAGATATTATTATGAACAGCTATAATATATATAGAACCTTTCAATGAATGAAAAATCATGAAATTCAAATTATTTTGTTCTACAAGAGGATTCTCCCCTACTCCCTTGTACATGCTAGACCTCTCCTAAATTATCTCTGTAAGAAAAACCAAAAACAAATGGACAAAGATACATAACATAATAAGGTATAGATTTTCTAGCTTAGTCCATTCCAATAGGCTTTTTTTTTTTTTTTTGCTCCTTTACCCTAGGATATGTGTGAATATTTTTGTTCACTTCCACGATGTTCTGTGATTATGATGCCATCACTTTATTTAGCATTTGTATCAAATGAAGAAAAAATGGAAGCCATAGGGAAAACTTAGCTTGATTTTGTTTTTATCTTAGTTATTTAAGTTGACCGATGATTTTATAGATAATTTTATTTTAATTTTTCAAATCGTTTTGTTTACATAAGGTTAAGACGAGTGAGCTTAATTTGTTACTTCTCTTCCATTATAATTCATGAATTTGAAATGATAGATCTCAACTACCAATGCTAAGGAAAAAAAGAGGAGAGCAAGCCCAGGATTAAGTTCAATTTAAAATTGAAAATTCATAATGAAGACAAAGATTTTAGTGTATGAATTTTCAGGCTTCTTAGCCTTTTTTTTTTTTTAATATACATAAAAGTTTAGATGGGGTAAACACCAGCACCTCACTAAAGTTAGGACACACGCTTACAACATAGGTTCTGAGAAATTGCCCACAAATAAAACCCTCACATTGGTCAACAAGGAATAACACAGTTCGCTTCCCTTGTTCATACATTTCTTCGGTTGAAGGTCGGCTATAATTTGGTAGTAAACTTTTTATAATGTTGGGTTATTTTATGTATAGTTTCCCAAGTTGGTTTTTTTTTTTTTTTTAATGATCTAATAATCACATGGAAAGAAGACCGCTAGACTTTTTTTTTTTTTTCCAAAATAGTAAGTATTGCACATGCTCCTTTGAAATTCCACTTTATGATTATATGATTTCACATGCTCATCTTTTAAAAAAAAAGATGAGCCTCTATCACTGATGATAGTTGACAAGTACAAATTATGATTTATGATCATACGTCATACGTCATACGTCTAGCGCCATTGTTCTTTCGTCAAATTCATAAATACAAAAATTTAGGGGGGGAAAAGAAAAGACAAAATAGTGTTTGGTATTTAAAGAAAGGAGAAGCTGCAAAATAGGATATTCTGACAGATGCTTTTTTATTCTCAAATTGATGGATAGATTAGCTTGCAACTTGAAGAGATTTAAAAGGAAAGAAACAATTTAAAATGATGGAAATAAGGTGAATGTGCCGAAAGGAGAAATTTATATACACATCAGTAGACTTCCTTAGCTTGTTGGTTGACCTCTTAGCGTATATAAGAATCAGAGTTGAAGAACTTAAAATCTGTCCTAAAATTACAAGATGTCAACTGGCAATATTATGCTTACCACAAATGTTTTCCCATTCAGGATGGCCACACCAAGGTAAAATCTAATTTGATAATAATGACTTCTGTATTATTGTGATCTTCAATTACATGGTATGGAACACTATTCAATATATTTATCCATTGATCCATTGATGATAATCTACAGGCTCTCATGCAGTTTGAAGAATGGAGTAGTGGGACTTGGTAATAATATAACTCGTTTAGTTCACCCTTCCAGTTTCTACCGATTTATTTTCTCAATGTCTTCTTTTATAATTTAAACTTTTCATTATGTTTGTCATGTTCAGGAAACTGCACCAAGGTACCCCGGAATGTAAACTGCACCAAGGTGCCTCGGAATGTAAACATGGAGAAACTGCAACATGGCTATTTGTTTCGTGAGGTCTTTCTCAGAAATTAGTGTTTATCTCGCCTTAATATTGTTTATAAAATTTCCTATTAAGATAAGGGTCTTAAATGCCATGGAAGTTTTCGCTCAAGAGTACGGGTAAGACGGAAGTTTTTTTTGGACCAAAAATGTCACGGAAGTTCACAAAACGTAGCAATTTTTCTCCTCTGTTAATTTTGACCGTTAAGTTCAACAGAGTACACACGTGGCATGTCACCTCATCAATCAAAAGTATCATTTTTGCCCCGGAAGTTTTCACTAAAGAGCAATTTTGCCCCAGAAATTTTCACTAAAAAGCAATTTTGCCTCGGAAGTTTACAAAATGAAGTAATTTTGCTCTTCTATCTCCCAACATTAAATTTTACTATTAAATCAGTCAAAGACCACACATGTCATAAGTGATGCTTCCTCTGGGTTTTGCGACATCCCTTTGACCAGTTCGATTTTATAAATTCTAGTCGCCTTGAGCCCAACATCTCAAAGATCTCCTTCTCTGACTCTAAGTTCGACCTTTTCAAGGAATGACATGTATGGTCTTTGACTGATTTAATAGTCAAATTTAATGTTGGGGGTTGTAAACTTCCGGGGCAAAATTGCTCCTTAGTGAAAACTTCCGAGGTAAAATTGCTCCTTAGCGAAAACTTCTAGGGCAAAAATGATACTTAACTCTTTTGATTGATGAGATGGCATGCCACGTGTGATAAGATGGCATTTCACATGTATACTCAGTTAAACTAAACGGTCAAAATTAATGAAGGGATAAAATTGCTATGTTTTATAAACTTCCGTGGCATTTTTTGTCCAAAAAAAAAAACTTCCGTCTTACCAGTGTTCCTGAACGAAAACTTCCATGGCATTTAGGACCCTTATCCCTTTCCTATTTTATGACTCCCGCTAGGTGGGGTGGGAGAAAAGGGATAAAGCTATTTTTAGGATTTGAATACTTGACCTCCAAGTCACATGACAGCAACTTGATCATCACACCAAGGCTTACGCTAGTTTTTTATGCTTTCTCTCTAATCAGAAGTCATTGAATTTTATGATGTTTTCTCTAATTATAATCTTGGTTGCATCAGATTGACAGACATGAGCTTATGCATAAAGAGAAGTATCCACATGAAACAGTAATAGACCTAGGAATTGGTGATACCACAGAGCCCCTGCCCACAGTTATTACATCAAGCATGGCCGATGTAAGTGATTAAATGGACTATTTTCCTTCTCTTGGGTTAGTGCACCTGGAAAGTGGCTTTCAGAAATTTTGTGCAACTGCCAACTTCTATTATGAAAGAGGTTTACAAGAGAGATAATTATTTTTCTGTAGATTTCTTATTTTGAAAAGTTCCTCTTCTGGTATTGTGGCTCTTTTCTGCTGTTTCTAGAGAAATAGATTCATCTTATTCTTGGAGAAGTCTAATCACCAGTTTGGTTAATGTAGAATGTGAATTTTGCCCTACATATTGTCCGAGAAAAATGTGTTGATTCATATGGTTTGATGCAGTTTGTGCATGGCCTTTCAACAAAGGAAGGTTATAAAGGATATGGACCTGAGCAAGGTGAAAAGGTATTTGGTTGCTTGTTTCAGCAATTTGGAAAAAATAAATAAATAAAAATGAGAACAATTCTTATGACGTATGAATGATTTTGGTTCCAAAATTCTCAAGTTTTTGTCTTCTACATTAAAGTATCAAGCTTGAGTTTCCTGCTGTCTATCTTTTTCCCAGTTAAGGGGACCTCAATCATGTCTTGCAAGTAATATTTTCTGACAAATATATGGCAGTCCTTGAGGAAAGCAATTTCTGATACATTCTACAAAGATCTGGGGATAAAGCCAGTGGAGGTTTTTGTATCAGATGGGGCTCAGTGTGACATTACTCGTGTTCAGGTATTTGATCAGTACTATTTCATATTACTTTCTTCTATCCTAATTATAGGATAACATTTAAGAGTTGATCTTGGTCCTATTTATAGGATAAATTTCTAATTTTTGTCAATTTATTCCTAAATACCCCTATTGATACTTTTTGAATAATAAGTAAACACAATGATAATTTAATAATGCACCTATATATTCTATAAAGTAAATAATGCTTGTAACTTATTAATGTTACTTACACCTCAGTTCTACTATTTTGTGGGATAGCTCAGAGAAGTCTACGATGTGAGATTGTGTGAGAGCTCAAAAAAGTCTATGATGTGTGTGTGTGTGTGTGTGTGTATTTGTATATATGTGAGTGTGTATTTACATATATGTGTGTGTATACATATGTATGTGTATATATAGGTATATACATGTGCGTGTACATATATGTACACCTATGTATATGTGTGTGTGTACATGTGTATATATATAAACACACACACACATATATATTCGACATATATATTTGTGTTTGTGTTTATGTGTGTCTATGCATATATATGTGTGTAAATATGTATGTATATCTATATGTATACGTATACGTATACACACACATATATATGTATATATAGTAAGACCATCATTTCAATTATAAAGTGTGTAGAAAGAAAAATTCTAGCTCGAAGAGGTATGTGACAAGAACTGTTGATTTACTTTTACTTATGTCATTTTAAATTTATATAAGGACATTTTAGAAAAATAAGTAAACTTAACTAATTTAACTCCTCTCCTTAATGTATTCAAAATCAATTAAATATATCATATAATTAAAATCGGAGGAAATAGTTGAACCTACAAGAAACTGTGCTAAACACAAGCAGAAAATGATGATGAAATACTATGTATTGCCTTCTTCAGCACGCAACTTATTTGCTAGTTTTCTTGGATCCGGCTTTTGTCCATTCCTTCACCCATCTGCTGCCCTTCTTTACGTCAAAACCGTTTTGGCGCAAAAAACAAAAGTTGTGTCGTTGTTTTGGAAAAAAAAAATATTTAAGGGTATTTATTAGTACTAAAAAGATACTTTAGGATACTCAACAATACTGAAAAAAATACTTCATAATGTTGAAAAAAAATTAGGATCCTTAAAAAATATTCCAGGTATTGGCGAGTACTAAAAAAAATACTTGAGGATACTAGCTGCTACTGAAAAAATACTTAATGATTTTAAAAAATTATTTTAGACTTTTCAGAAAATATTTCAAGATATTGAATAGTACTAAAAGAATACTTTAGGATGTTGATTAATATTGAAAAAATACTTCATGATCTTGAAAAATTATTTTTGAACCTTGAAAAAATATTTCTTGTACTGGTTGGTACTAAAAATATATTTCATGATATTTTATCAAGATCCTAAAATAATTTTTCAAGATTAGAAAATATTTGTTCAATAATGTTAAGTATCCAAAGTATCTTTTTAATACCAATCAGTACCCTAAATTTTTTTTTTCCTTTAAAATAAACAAGGGCACAGTTTCATTTTTACACAAAACGTGCCGTTTTGAGGCAAATGAGGGCAGTGGATGGCGGCAGCAAAGGACAGGACTGGATCCAGCTTTCTTCAACCTTACTTTTCCTTACATTCATACACATATAAATTTGTTGTTTTCAAGTTTTCTTCTTCATCTTTCCTTCTCAAATGCCAGTTTTTTGCCCAAAAGTTCTCAAATGCCAGTTAATTCCTAGTTTTTAGTCGCAAAACAATGAAGCACTTGCGTGCAATTGCCAATCCCTCGTTGTAAGTTAATTCTCTCATGTATTTTCTCACTTTAACAACATATAACTGCATTCTGATTTGTTTCATTCCTTGCAGTTGCTTCTGGGTTCAAATGTAAAGAGAGCTGTACAGGATCCATCCTTTCCGGTATAGTTATCTCTGACTCTCAGTGATTTATGACTCAATTTAACTAGACCTGTATCATCTAAATGTTAGCAACCATCATGAAGTTTTGTATAATCTATAAAGTTATGGATCCCACAAAAATGGGTTTTCATTCCTTGATCTTAGATATAACAGTAGAACGCTGTTAAAAATGTCCTTCACAGCACCGTTGCTCTCTTTCTTGACTCAAATTCCTTGAAAGTTGAAACAAACTATTATGTAAAGAAAAGGATGGAAAAGTATAAAGAAACTAGAAATTATGGCTATGGGAAATATCCCAGAAGCATTTCACACTCCTATATGTGTTATTGCATTTGAATTGAACCAATTCTTGTCTTTACTCTCTCGTCACTATAAGTAGCTTCTAGCTTCTCAAACCGAGTGTACTAATCTTCTCACCAGACTGAAAAGTGTTCTATTCTAACCATGCAACTTCTTCTGGGACAGGCCTACATAGATTCAAGTGTCATAATTGGTCAGAATGGAGAATTTCTAGCTAAAGCTGGCCAGTACAAAAACATAGAGTACATGAAATGCGGTCCCCAAACAAACTTCTTTCCAGATCTATCTATTGTTCCAAGGGCAGAAATTATTTTCTTCTGTTCTCCTAACAATCCCACTGGTCATGCAGCAACAAGGAAGCAATTAGAGCAACTTGTGGATTTTGCCAAAGTGAATGGATCAATCATTGTCTTTGATTCTTCATATTCAGCTTATATCACTGATGATAGTCCTAAATCAATCTATGAAATTCCTGGTGCCAAAGAGGTAATCTTGATCATTCATCCAGCAGGGTTTTATTTTATCTAATTCTGTTTTCAGAATCAACATTTACACCTATTTCTATAATCCAAAAGAATCACTTTGGGCTAATTAAATCAGAAATAAGTGCTCTATTCACTTTACCTCCCAAATTTATAATCCCACCCCCCCCCCCCCCCCCTCCCCCAAAAAAAAGGAAAAAAAATCCCCATTAATTGCATATAGTAAGGAGGTTTCCACCAAGGGGTAGTTACAACACATATTATTTAAAAGGGTGTTTTAGGAAAACCAACATACATTTGTTACAAATAATTAATTCAACTAATTTCCTTAATATCCCCAAATTAGTTAACTCTTATGTTTAGGATCAGAGAGGGAGTAGTTCATAAGATTTGTGTCTTCTTATGAAAACAAAATGATCAAATTTTATTTAGGAAATACTCAGGCTTGTACGCGTCACTATCTTAAACTGTCCTTTTCATCACATGCCGATTTCCTTAATAGCTTGTCCAATCGTGTTATCTTCCTGTATTTTAGGTTGCAATTGAAGTTTCATCATTCTCCAAGTTTGCTGGATTCACAGGTGTCCGCCTTGGTTGGACAATAGTCCCTGAAGAACTGTTATATGCTAATGGATTTCCTGTTTTACATGATTTTGATCGCATAATGTGCACTTGTTTTACTGGCGCATCCAACATTGCTCAGGCCGGTGGACTAGCATGTCTCACACCGGAGGGCTTCAAGGTTAGCTCAGAGTCCCAAAAGGATACTTGCATGTCAAAGAACCCATGCTTTTTTGTTAAGTTTCATGCTTATATTCCTTATTTAGTGCATGCACAAGTCATCTAGCATGCTGTTCTGCTTTTGAGGTGTCATTTTGATTGAAATTTTTGCAGCATATTACCAAAAGGTTCCACATCAATTGATTATACTGTTAAATCTGTCTCAAGTTTATTGAAGCTTTAAGTTTCTGATATGACTCTCTCCCCCTCCTAAATAAGAGACTACAACCAGAATTAAACAACAGAGTGAGTGGAAAACAACAAAGAAAGAGGGAAATACTTGCTGTTACTGCATAAAAAAACTAGATTACAGGGGGAAAGGATCACTGTTACACCAGGATACATCAACTATAATCAAAACAACGATTACAAGTTAACAAAAAAAAAAAAAAACAACAACAACACACAGACACAGAAAAACATGACAGATTTGACAAGTTTTCGAGAGATTGGAACTCTCAACCCAAAGGGCCAAAAGCACACTTCAAAATTCTTCTCTACCTCCCTCCTGAACAAGAGTGAAGATTTAAACCCAGAAAGTAACACTATAAGCTTCTCCCTAAAGACTTCGACCCACATCGACCCTAAAGGCTGCCCTACTTGCCTATTTCTTTCTCCAAAATAGTCGGAATTCCCAAGTCAAAGTTCTAACCACAAAAAGCATCTTCCCCTTTTCATGTATTTTTCTAAGCTGCCAAAAGTGATCCTAACAGATTCCATTTGAGTCTTAACGCACAAGGTATATTTTACCTGAGCCATTTTCATAAAGGATTGGTTTTGTTGGCAATATAACAATAACTTCTGAGTTCTCAGGCCTACAGAATCTTTGAAAAGAAAGAGTGTCCAGATTTGCAGTTCTTGTATGTTATACCCAATATTGCTTGTTAACCAGGAAACACCCTCTATAAGGAAGGATGTCTGATTGTTTATCCTTTAGGAGCACATATTTGAATTTTACATTTGTAGATTATAATAAAAAACAATTTATGGGATTTCGTTCGGTAATTTAAGCTTCTTGAGTTGAAACAAACTTTGGTATCCGAGTATCTATTATCAAGTGATCAAGAGAGCAATCCTAGCCATCTTCATTCTTCATAACTAAATGAAATTTTAGCATGAGCAATCCTGTTCTTTGTTCACATAAGTTGAAGCCTAGTGATTAGTTTCTTTTGGTCACAGGCTTATATGTGTTTTTGCATTGAATGGTCTTTGACAGAACAGAACAGAACAAAACAGTAAGCCAGGTGTCCTTTTTAGTGATTATTCTTTTGAAACATTTCAGGCTGTGAAGCTCCAAACCCTCTACTATATGGAGAATGCAAGAATACTGGTAGATTCTTTGGCTTCACTTGGTTTGACAGTTTATGGTGGTGAAAATGCTCCCTATATTTGGGCCCATTTTCCTGGCTCAAAATCTTGGGATGCTTTTGCTGAAATTCTTGACAAGACCCACATAATCACTGTCCCAGGAAGTGGTTTTGGTCCTGGTGGTGAAGAGTTCATAAGAATTAGTGCTTTTGGCCACAGAGATACCATCATTGAGGCTTCACAACGACTCAAATACCTTTTCTGTTACAAGTGTTAACTCATGTCTTACTTCTATCAGCTTCGTGATCAGCCATATAAGTAATAAGAAAAATGTGTGGACTATATTTTCTGTATTTATTAATAATATGTTACCTTTGTTCAGCATTATGTAGAAGAATATCTGAGATCACACTCATGGGCGAACCCACGTTAGTGATTGGGGTGGCAAGTGCCCCCTTGAATGATTGAATAATTGTTACATGAATAGTTGTCCACTTTCAATACATCAAGATTACACTTCGTAATCGGATGGGAGATGAATGGTTAAATGATGTTTAGTGCCTTATATTGAAAAAGATGTATTTGATACCATTAATAATCAGACAATTATGATGAAATTTTAAAAAATGTGTGGACTATATTTTCTATATTTATTAATAATATGTTACCTTTGTTCAGCATTATGCAAAAGAATATCTGAGATCACACTCATGGGCGGACCCACGTTAGTGATTGGGGTGGCAAGTGCCCCCTTAAATGATTGAATGATTGTTACATGAATGGCTGCGCACCCTTAATACATCAAGATTACACTTCATAATCAGATGGGGAATGAATGATTGAATGATTGTTTAATGCTTTATATCAAAAAAGATGTATTTGATACCATTAATAATCAGACAATTATGATGGAATTTTAAAAAATAAGGCCTAGAAGAATGACATTATAATTATTTTTATTGTAATATACTTTTGTTATTAAAATACATATATTTGAACTTATTAAGTGCTCACCCTTCATTGTAATTTATGTAGCTGCATTTATTTCTAAAAGTACTTAGCCTTACTTTTCTAAATGACAGGTTTGTAAAATGATTGTCTCTTTTATTATATTATTAGTATTCACTTGATTTCATAAATATTTTTTTGATATATTTTTTTTCTTGTTTATATTCTTTGTTTTTTAATGCATTTAAAATTTTCCTTAAAAGAAAAAAAAAATCGGTTTTCCCCACCAATTGTGCCCCCCTTCTATAATTTTCTGGATCCGCCCCTTATCACACTTAGGACTTGTTTGTTACGCGGAAGATTCAGGAAGGAAGGGAAGATTCACCATCTTCCTTCGCAAATAACTGTTTGGAAGCTCCATCTTCCGGGAAAGCAAGTTCCAGCAGCAGTCCATCTTCCCTCATTCATGGGAAGGCTGGTTCCTCCATTTTCGGTGTGATCTAAACATCTTCCCGGGAAGTCAATCCGTGAGACAAAAAAGCCCTTACATCGACCCTCCTCTTTCTCTTTCTCTCTCTCTTCCTCATTCCATCTCTGTCCTGAGTTCTGATGGTGGGTGAAGGAGCAGCGCCGGCGATGGTGGGTGAAGGAGCAGCGCCGGCGATGGTGGATGAAGGACCAGCGCCTATGATGGTTGATGAAGGATCGGTGCCGGGGATGGTGGATGAAGGAGCAGCGACAGCAACAGCTAATGAAGGATCGCCGTTGGCGATGTAAAGGAGAGGCGGCGATGTGACGAAGAGGGCAGAGATGAGAGGGCAAGAGAAGGATGAAGGACTGGTTTTTTTGGTTTCTTGGTGATGTCGGCCGCAAGAGTGTGATGAGGGATGAAGAGGAGAGAAATATATTTTAGGTGAAGGGGTATTTTAAGCAATTCATATTTTCTATTTATATTTATATTTTTTAAATTAACACTTTCCTTCCTTTTTTCGATATTTACCAAACATCTCTTTTTTAAAAAAAAAAGTTCCCTCTCAATGTTTCCTTCCATTCCTTCATCTCATTTAAATGTCTTTCTCTCTTTAAATCTTCCCTATAACAAACAGGGCTTTAGATGGTTTTGCCTCTCTGTCAAAACTGAATACTAAAGACTGAAGAAAAGCAAGCGATAGCTAGGCTTTAAAATAAAACTATAGATACCAAGCTCAGGTAACGCAGTGGTATGACGCTGGTCTATCCAGCCTTTGTATCAGGATTCGACCCTGCCCGGGACCGTTTGGTCCCCAATCCAAAAAAAAAAAAACTATAAATCTTACTTAAGTTTGTCTTAAAGACTAGAAAACACGATTTTTAATCTTTCCATGCGAGTATACACGCCAAATACAAGTTGGAAAATAGTGTAATTTACAAAATCAATTATTTATTTATTTTGAAGCAGACCATTCTGGGCTCCTTTTCTTTTTGTTCTTACTTTTATTTCATAATTAAAACCAATCTATATAAGCAAAAATGTGTGAAGTATTCCCTAATTAGGCCTTGAACTTTTTGTTTCCTTATCAAGTAACGAAGAACGGCTCTTAAGAGCTCTCTGGAAGTTTGTTGCTGCTTTGTGAATTATACTGCTTAAATCATACAAGAAAATAAGAGATGTTATAACATCTTATAAAATAACCAAACACCCCTTCTTTGAAGACAATATAACATTCACATGTGTCAAAAGACATGCTAGACTAAAATATCCTTGACGTAAGGTAGGATGTAAGAATTTCAACTTTAAATTATCTCAGTTCTTATTTTGTTCCAATTTCAAGGTTTTTATGCGTACAAGAATAATCAAAATGGTACCATCATAATGATCACTTATTAACCACAGAAAGCTTTCATCTTTATCAGCAAATCACACCAGCCTACACAAAAGGATTCTCTCATATAATCAAAGGACAAAACCTAGTTACAATTTCAAGATGTTCACTATTTGTTTCTCCAATAAAAACATAGAGCATAAACTCCTTTCAAAACTCCACGTATAGTTTCAAAAAATATATATATTGTATTATATCTTGATTGGAGAATCTGATAACAAACACCTAAAAATTTTATCTAAGTATTATCCACAATCAAACTTTAAGGGATTGGCAGCTAACTAGTTCAGTAGATCTACCACTCCTAGTAGCAAGAACTTTCCAAATCCCACCCTCAGATTCATCGGACGGATCAGCTGGTTGACCGAGTGAATCATCTGGTGGTGGCAATAAAGATTGGGAAGAGGATGAATCATTCGGCAGGTCAGCCTGCAACACTGTAATATTGTGATTGGCACCTTTAGTTATCACTAGGAGTTTTCCAAGTAAACTAGCCAAAAGATAGGGACATTCTATATCTGCAAAATCATGAATTGGAATATCCCCAGCAACAATTTTCCAAGCATCATCTTCATGGTCATATAACTTGATCTTCGCACTGTCGAGAGAGTTTGAAGGATCCAGTGCAAATAAGTCACCGTTGACAGTAACGCTAAGTTTTGTACCGGCTTGCCTTGCCGGCCAACCTTCACCCATGCCAATTGGCATTTCAAACCATGAATTCAAATCTGGATCATAAGCTTCTCCCCCAACATCGACAAAAAATGGCCAGCAATACAAACTCTGAGGAACAAATAACTTTCCCTTGTATGACGTCATTCCTGTGGCGATAGGCTTGAGCAGGTCAGCCAGAAACGCAGTGGGTAGCACTTGAGCTTTCGCAAAAGGCATGCTTGGCAATTCAGACCACACACCAGTATGAGGATCAAATACTTCTGCAGATGGAAGAGGACTAAGTCCACCAGGACCCCTAGTAACTCCTCCAACAACATAAAGCTTCTCATTCAATATACCTGTTTTACAATAGGCTCTGCCAACAGACATTGGACTAGCCTCGCTCCAAGAATTTTTCACAGGATCATATCGGCAAACAGATTTCATAGCTGAGGCTTTAAAAAATCCTCCTAATGCGTAGATGCAACCATCAACAGCTTCGATTGAGCAACCACAAAATGGCATCCGATCTAGGGCATTTCGCCTCCCAAGCCAGCTCATTATGACATCAGCAATTCTTATGCTTGACCCAACCCTGCGCAACATTTTTAGGGCAGTCAAACCCTTTGTTTCATCTTCAAAGGCAACATTTGGCATTGGTGGCAACCTCTGCCACCTTCCTGAAAGAGGGTCCAAGGCATACCATAAAAGCTTATCATCATTGACCTTTGTTAATATGTAGAGCCATTCCTCTGCCGTCCCAAGTTCTTTTCTCAAAGAAAATAGTTCAGAACTCACAAGAGCCTCCTTCCAAGCACGAGAAACAAACTTGAGATTTAAGTAACTGATCCGAGGAACTCTGGCTAGAATCTGTAGTGATATCTCATCAGGAAGGGCCGGAATCAGTCTTGAGTTGTCCTCACTAAAGCTTGATGACAACCTCCGCCTCTTGCAAGCTTCAGGTAGCAAAACATCACGTGGATCACTCCATTCCCTCTTGGAAGGGGAATTGTTCAAACTCAGTATATTCCCCATTAAAACTGCATCAACAGGAAATCAAAATCACTCATTTCAAACTTCCATGGTAATTCTGTTCATAGAAGCATTACTCATTTACCACCACAAGAAAAGAAAACACATTGACAAATTGGATTTATGAAATCATCTAAATAAGCAAAAGCCTTTGAGCAAATCAAAGCAAGGTAAAGAGAATGCTAAAACTCCTATACAAGATTTTGAGTAAGTCCTGCAAAGAAAAGAGGCTAAGAGAACAATGAAAACTCAGAGATCATTGATATAGATTCAGTCTTTAGTTAGTGCCTCTGTATGCACACAAAGACACACAAAATTTCAGTAAGTTTGAAGCGATTTACTATAGACATAAATAAAACAATACATGAGTGAATTCTAAGCTCAAATAATATACAACACTATTTCATCCAATCATAAGTTACCAGCACAGTCCTTTTTCATAAGCTCAAATCAGACTAACCACAATGAAGTAACAAGCAATCCTAAGTTACCAGCACAGTCCTTTTTCATTTCCAAAACAACAGCTAGAAACAATTCAGAATTTTTTTTCCTCCTTTTCTCCACTGTATAAGTCTTTTTATAGCACAAAAACCAAAGGATCAAATGTAAGACCATTTCAACCCAAAGACAGTACCGGAGTTGGAGCAAAGCTCTAGAAACTCCATATAGGAATTTAGTTAATTTAGACATGAATTTCCCAGATATAGTCAAATATATATATATATATATATATATATATATATATATAATTATAAAGGACAGCTTAGAAACAGGTAAGAATTAAAAACAAGTACTCACAGCACAAAAACCCAGAAATTTCCGATGCAATCATCTTAGAATCGAAGAGATAAGTCCAAATAGAATCAGTGATACAGTAAGTCATTAACCAAACCCAACAAACCAAAATCTACAAGTCAATTACAATACAAAAAAGACCACGAAGTCAATCACGTACCTGATTGGGGAATCACTTCGAAACTAAAAGAAAAAAAAACTAATAATTAAGATAACCCATCGTGTTCGCTCAACAGGGGAAATTCCTCTGGAGGAAGAAAAGAGAACATAATCTCAGCAATTACGCAGATTTTGCTCGTCAAGTCTCTCTGATCGATTTAACTAACCCTGGCCGGATCTTCGTGTGAACAGAATAAGCCCGAAACCGTACCGTGCGTGTTAAGTCGGAGATGATGGAGGGATCTGGACCGTTGATATAGTGGGTGATGTTGTTCCAACTGACGGTTGAGATTTGTTTAGTTAGTTGGCCATTTTGTCGTCTTTTATTGGCCTAAAAAGGTAGCAGCTGCTCACATCAGCTAGCCCACGTAATATACATTCCTGATTGATGGAGGGGTCATGGGGTAATTTTCTTAAAAGCAATTTCATACCGAAAGTTTTCTAGAAGACAATTTTAAAAACGGAGCAATTTTTTCCTAGCAGTAATCTCAGTTAATTTTGTTGTTAATTAACTAAATATACTAAGCTGATAGTCCACATGTCATCCACATTATTTTTATTAAGATGTAAATTTGTTCTGAAAAGTCTATGTATCATTTACTTTATTTTTTCTAAAGTTAGATCGAAAATTTCTGAGGCAAATTTGCATCTTAAGAAAAATGACGTAGATAACATGTGAACTGTTAGCTCAACGTATTTAATTAATAACGGTTAAAATTAACTAAAATAACAGTTAAGGAAAAATTACTCTTTTTTAAAACTTTTGGAGCAAAACTTTCCCGGGTTAATAATAATTAATAGCTCAATGATAATACTTGTAAATATTGGGTGCAATATCTTAAATTGTAAGTCATGTAATATAAATATTTTTAAATTTTATAGTAAGTATTTTTTTTCTTATTATTAATTGATCCATTATCTTATTACGAAGCATAATACGCTAATGATAATAAATATTTTATTTGAGGGGAAAAAAAGGATGATAAATATTTTATATCTTACCCATTTTTTTATTAGATGGTGAAAAAAGAAAGTAGGAAGGAGAGAGAAACAGAGAAGAAACGAAAAGGTTTTAGCACATAGACGGACATAGAGGGGGCTAGGGGTGGCCCCCGCCCCCCCCTAATTATTATTTTTTTTAAAAGCAGAGATTAATGGTACTACCAACTTGTTCAAAAAAAAAAATTACTACCAATGTATATGTTTCTCAATCCCTTCACACCCATACATAGACGGACATAAGGTCACCCTATTGTATTTTTTTCTTCTTTTTTTAAAAAAATAAAGAGATGGGGCCCACACATGAGGTAAAACATTAGTCATAACGTCAAATATGACATCCTACGTTTGCTTTGATATATCTCCATTATGGAATTTATTATATATGATTTTATTTTTCTAATGATATTATTTTTATATTGATTAGAAAATATTTTAGGGTTAGTGTTTTGGATATGTTTTGAGTTTTGTTAACATATGTTTATGAGAATGTTGATGATGACTAATATAGATGGCCAATTTCTTGATGATACTTTGATTTCATATATTGAAAAAGAAATTGTTTTGAGGTTTAACGCAGATTCTATTATGGATGAGCTTAACAATATGAAAACACCTAGAGTAAGAATCAAGTGAAATAAACTTAATTTTTGTAACATATTTCTTTCAAGTTTTTGTATATTAGGTCTTTATCGTATGTTAAGTACTTTTATTTATGATATAACATTTTTTATTTTTCGCCCCCCATAAACAAAATTCCTACGTCCGTCCCTGTTTTAACAGCAAAGTATTGAAATGACTAACTACAGCCAATTCTTTAAATTATTCATAAATTTAAAAGCTTAAAAAAGATTCATCGTCACATTTTAAAAATAAAAAATATCTGACTATATTTTAAAATTCAAGAAAGGAATCGGTTAAATGTAATAAGGTTTATTATGCACCTGTAAGTATTTTTTATAGTATCGAAATTTATATTTTTTGCATTCAAAAATCACTTTAGAATATTTTTTTTGATACATCATGGTAGGGGAGAGGGGCAAGGTTCAAACCCTGGACATGGGGGAAAGAGGTCAATTAATACTGGCTCCCATGCCACTGCGTTACTAAGGTGCTGACAAAATCACTTTAGAATATTGAATCCTATTAAAAAAATATTTTAGTATGTTAGACGATCAATTGACATGCTCAGCTTATTCATGAGTTTAGGAGCTTATCCCTTTGTAGGATGAGCTTCTAAGCTCATAAATTCACTGAGCAGATAATTTGGATCCGGCGTGTTAGCTGCACTAAAAATTATTTTAACTCAAAAAAAAATACTTTAAGGTGGATAAAATCAAATAAAACAATAGTTTTTACTGATTAAGTCAATACTTCGATAATTCTTTTATAGCTATATTATAAGGGCTTATTTGGATTAAAGAAGAGGTGAGAATGGAAAAGAATAGAAAGGGATGGAAAATATTTTACCACTGACATATTTGGTTTGCAATAAAAGACCATTTTGTACCTAAATAGAAAAGATTATTTTAAATCCACACGAAAGCCACATATCCACAACATTACTGCTCACCCACCATATATTTAAGGGGTTTAAACTTCTCATGTTACATGAGAAAAAGAAGATTCCTATACACATGAAATAGTGGGACCCACACACACACATATATATATATAAGTGGGTCCCACCATTTTATGTGTGTGTAACATGAGAAAACATTTCTCCTACAACATGAGAAGTATTTTTCCCTTTAATGCCTGAAACAAGTTCCCTTGGTTCAACGTAAGGAAATAGAGGGCCATCAAAAAGTGAAAGCCGGTGGGAATATAGCGGAGGATGGAGCAGTGGATAGTGGTTTTGGTGAAGGAAATGGGCGTTGATGTTGTGTATGGACCCTTGAAGCAGACAAGGTGCTTATCGATTTGCTAGTGGAGATGGCACTCGGAGGCGAACAAATGGACGAGAGGGGATTTAAACCAAGTTATTTGGTTTATCTAAAACTAAAGATGGAAGAAAGGATGACCGATGTGGCTTCAAAAGGAACAATAACATCTCTCATCGCTTAAAGAAGCTGAAGGCAGAATGGGTGATAGTGTTTGATATACTATATGGGGCAAAGGGGTATAATTTCAAGTGGAACTATGCCACAAATTCAATTGTCATTGATGATGCTGTGTGGAAAGCATATGTTGTCGTAAGCTCCTTGTTGTATCTTGCTTTAGGGCTATTCTTTATGGAATGTCCACCATTAACTCCTTGATTTAAAGGTGAATCGTCGAGCTACCATATACAAGACGAAGCCTTTCAAACAGTTTAGGAATTTGTGCATTGTATTCAACAGGAGAAGAATGTTGGGATAGAGGTATGGGGATGGCTGTGTTGGTTGGAGGAGGAGGAGATAGGTTCAAGCGTACTGCTACTGAGTGTGCTGCAAGTTTGTGTGAGGGGAAAAAAAGGAAGTTTCTATATAGCACTTGTGAGAGAAAAATATTTTAGCAGTTTTTCAGCCTGAACAGTTTTGATGTAGTTGATAAATGAAAGGTGATTTACTGTTGAATTGATCTAAAATTTTTTGTGGAGGTTCTAGACACACAGAGATTCATTTTGGACAGTCAAATCATCTATTGGAGTCTTCTATTTTCCCTAGAGTTTTCGTGAACCATTCACGTTAGCTGCAGATTTTTGTAAGCGAATTTGATTAAGTAAGTCAACAATCAGGATGTAATTTCTGGTCTGATTTCCTTGAAATTTCGTAGAGGTGTTTAAGACATATAAATCTTGAATTTGAGCTAAGTGCCTCGTAGCGCGATGGCACTAAGGCCAACCTTAGGAGCTGTCCTTCCTCCTTGTCCAAGGTTCGAGCCCTGCTTCCCCCTCCCCCACTAGCTGTATAAAAAAAATAAATCTTGAATTTGAATGGTGGAACCATATATTGGAACTTCCTACCTTCTCCAGATTTTGTGTGAACCTTGATATACATTTTGTGACTGCGACTTTTGCGTTTGGTGATTTCCGGCACACACAAATTGTATCTTTGTCCAAGAGATATGTATTTATTGCTCTATCTTCTCTTCTATTTTATTAATATAATCCTTTGGTGATTTTTGTGGATGAGGTAAATTTGTTGTCATCCTATAGTTAAACTTTGCATTAAAGCATTGAACATTTTATGCCTTTTGAAAATAGTGTAATCTTTTCCCATTGGGCTGTGGTCGTTAGCTCTAACTCAAATTGAGGGGGAGATTTTTCCGTGTTAAATTTTGGTGTCCACATCTATTATTTTGTTGCTAATTTTATTTTCTACTTTAATTAACTCTATACGATCATTTTTCATTAGAAAGGTTTATTATCCGCTGCGTTCTTCCTAACACCTAGTATACTGAGTTAATTTTTAATGCATTTAACACATTAAAGTATTTTTCTAGTAACACTTAGTATTCTAAAGTAATTTTTAAAAACAGTTATATAACTTTTTTTAAAAAAATATGTTTATAATTTATTTTGCCATCCATATTGCCTAGCCACTATTCAGATAAGCATAATTAACAGTGTTGACTCTAGGTCCAAATCATTCTAAGAATAAGAAATAAATTTGAAAGACCAAAAACAATGATTTTAAATTTTAGAAATCGAAACCAAAACCAAAATGAGTGTAACACATGTAAGCGATAATGACCAACAATACTATTAACCTTCAAACTAATAACTAAATAATTAAACTAATAATAAGCAACAACAGAGCAACTAACATATTCATGTACATCTCCAATTAAGGCATTGCAACCACCCATTATTGTGTATCTTCATATAAATCTTCATCCCAAATAGAAAAGCTTCAATCCCCACAACCCTAATTCTTTTTTTTTTTTTGATACATCATCATGGTAGGGGAGAGGGGCAGGGTTCGAATCCTGGACATGGGGGAGGAAGCCAGTATCATGCCACTGCACTACTAGCGCTGGCACAACCCTAATTCTCTTGTAAGTATAATTATAGGCATCATCCACAATTTTTACTTTTTTTTTTTTTTTGCTAAAATTTTACTTTCTTTTTTAATGGAAGAGATGGACCATTTTTATAACTTTTCAATTTTCTTCAAGAAAGTGAAGCCCATTAGGCCCATAACATCTTCAGACCCATTTCAATGTCAAAGTCCTAATCATACTAAATTATTACAACTCATTTAAATACATCAAATAATAATATTTTCAGAAACTATATATTCTTTTGTTTTTTTTCATAACTCACATCCAATGTGCTTTCTAACTTCACACTTTAGAAAGCATTTAAATGAGGTGTTGCCCTTTTGAAAAATTATATATTCTATATTTTATAAACTAGTTTGTTTATCTACCAATTTGGTAAGTTAGGTTACAGATTCACAGTTTTTTTTTTTAAGAAAAAAATATATGATCAAATGAATGTGTGGTAAATTAACACACAAGTTGAACTGGCCAACTTGTGAGACTGAGTTTTGTGAGTCGATCAATTTACCCACCATAATTGTTTTTGACAAAATAAAAAAGGGAAAATTTCAAATAAATAACTTTTGCTTTTGTAAAACCTCCGGAAGTCCGTTGAATTTGTAAAAAGATTAAGAAGTACCAAGGACCTATGAGGGATATGCAAATTCAGATGAAATTACCCTTTTACTCTTAGTTTTAAATAAATAAAAAGAAAAAAGAAAACCCTCAAACATCCCATCGCCGGCGGCCGGCCGCCCCCCACCACAAATAACTTTTTTCCTCTTTTCTCTCCATTTTCCCTCCCCTCCCCCCCCTCCCAACCAAACAGAGCCTAAGAGTTTTGGATGCTTAGTTTTGTAACAAGATAATAGAAAATTGAATATGCTGTTTTTTTTTTTTTGGGTTGATTTTGAATTTTTTACTTTTCTGGTGGGTTAAGTAAACACAAAGAAGAAGCACAAGTTTTCATGACTGGGCTTGACTCCCCAATTTTGTCATTCCAAAAATGTTAGTTAGCCCTAAACAAAATTTTAGTAAAACTGTACCCAAATTTTTTTAAATAAAATCCTTTTTCCACTATTTGATTATTGGCTAAATTATACAAAATCACCCCTAAATTTCGGATCAATTGAACATACCCCTGATATTTTAAAATTTAAATTAAACCTCCCTGACCTTTTATTTTTCTTATTATTAACCCATGCAATTAACTGACCAATTTTTTAATGGAAATTACTATGTCAGATTAAGAGCTAACATATCACATCCTATGTAGCCTTCTATATGAATTACTAATTTCATAAAACCCTCCTAAACTTTTACTAGTTATAGATATCACCTAAACCTTGATCAGTTACAAATAATACCCTAACATTTTAAAAATCAAGTTTAACTCCCTTAAAATCATGATTTATAATATTTAAGCCCATGTCATTACTTTTATCATTGTAATAAATTTATTAATATTTTTACTATTATTATGTCAATTAAAATAGCTTTTTGTATGGAAAAACTAGAAGAATAATATTTAACAAAATATAAAAAATAAATGTTGAACTTCATTTTTTAAGGAAAAATATGAGTTACTAATAAATCATTAATGAGGGAAAAAGATATCCTCAGACACCAAAGTAATATTTAAATTCTCAATTCTCAATTATCTCAAGAAAATATTTAACACAAATGATAACATTTTTATATTAGGAAAGCTCAATTATCTCAAGAAAATAAGTCATGTTCAACAAATGATGACATTTTTATTTTTTTAAAAATATCTTTTTTTTTTAGTTTTTTCCATACAAAAAATATTTTGATTGACAAATAATAGTAAAATTTTTAATAAATTTATTAAAATGATAAAAGTAATAGCATGGGGTTTAATATTATAAATTAAGATTTTATGGGAGTCAAATTTAAATTGTGAAATGTTAGGGGGTTATTTGCAATTGATCAATATTCGAAGGGTTATCAGTGACTGGTCAAAGTTCAAAGCGGTTTTGTGAAATAATTTACATGGGATGCCACATGATATCTCCTAATCTGATGTGATACTTTTCCTCAGAAAGATATAGTCGTCAATCAATGGCAGGAGGTTAATAATAATTAGGCTCATGTCATTGTGCCCAGGTAGGAGGAGCTTTGCCGATCGGCCGGCATCAACAATGTCTGACAACGGTGGCCTCACTAGCAATGATATTTTGAAATACAAATAAAAATAAAAAAATAAAAAAAAATCTGATCCTCTCCTTCACTTACAAGATGAGTATTATCTTAACAAAATTAACAACTATGAGAGAATGTAATATTTTTCAATTTAAATATGAGTAAGATTGTATATCTTTTTTAATTTTTAGGCAAAGTTAACGACTGAATCACCCTTTCTAAGTTGATTGGAAGTATCTTATGATAAGAATTAGACAATATGTATGTGAGAGAAAAAAATATACTTTAGTTGGTATAATTTGACAAAATTTTAAATTTTAGTTACTACTTCCTTATATCCTTAATATAAGACGTACCTAAGAAGTTAATCTTCATATTAAATATAAAATATTTTTCATTTTGGTCAATCTTTCCTAAATTTACTTATATTCATACTTGCTCATAATAATCAAAGGTGAAAGGAAATTAAGAAAAATGATTGAGTTATTTTAAAAGGGTTAAGTAGCAAAATCTCCCTGGAAGTATACATTCAAGAGCTATGTTGCCCTGAATTTTTTTTTTCAATGTTATTATCTTAGAAGTCTAAAACATAGTAATGTTGCCATTTTCGATTAAAAACTTAATAGTTAATGTCAATTTTTTAACCGTCAACATTAGTTTTTTAACGGAAAAGAGTAATATTGCTATGTTTTAAGACTTCCAGGGCGACATTAAACTTGAAAAATTTTCAGAACAATATTACTCCTAGGTGTATACATTCAGCACAGATTTGCTTCTTAACTCTTTTAATCCTATTTGGTCCCTGAAAAAAAAAAAACACGGACCCCATTTTGGTCCCTCGAAAATTTTCAAAAACCCTTTTTTAGTCCATAAAAATGTCCCATTTTAGTCCCTGAGACGAAAAAAGGGGTCCATGTTTTTTTTCCAAAGACCAAATAGTGTATTTACTCTAAAAAATACATGTCATATTAACTAATTTCTTTAATATAATAGAATTAAGTAAATATATATATATATATATATATATATATATATATATATCTTATATTAAGAAATGAGAATGAGGGAGTATAATGAAGATGTTTGGATGTATAACAGGGGCGGAGCTAGGAATAAAAATTAGGAGGGCGAAAATTACAGAATAAAACCTGATGGAGTTAGCATTTGAAATTAGGGGGCGAAAATTATAGAATTTAACCCAAAATTCTAGGAAATATGCTTTAACCTCATAAATATTTCAATCTTTCATTTTAGTCCCTCCATAAGCCTTTTAAATAAGAACTAAAGTGAAATTTTTTAAATTTTCATGAGGCTAAAACATAATTTCTGAGAATTTTAGGTTACTTCTGTAATTTTACCCCAAAAAAAAAACACACCGAAAAATTCCGCCCCTGGATGTATACCTTTTGATCTTCATATTTTGGTTCAGCGTCGTGTTGCTTGTTCACCTCTCTCTCTCCTCCCCTTGTAACGATAGCCATGAGACTTGTTTCCGGCATAAGAAAACATTTACGCATGGCCCAAACATTTTATATATGCAGCTCATTTGTTTAACACCGCCATATTAGAGGCCGTACGAATGAAACAAATAAACAAAATATATCACATGCAATAATATATTATTCTTTATTAGTATATACTATTAAAGGCGCAAAAGAAAGGTCATTGTGATGAATGTTCCCTTGGTTACCATCCAGGTTCATTCTAAGAGATTCCATCTTATCTTTACGACCAAGTAATAGTATAACGTAATTATTGCATATAAAATTGCATGGCGTTGAACTTCTAAGCATGTTCTATATTAATTTATTAATAAAAATAAGAATATATATGATTCATACAAATTTATTAGTGTCTTTATATAATTCTTTTTTTTTTTTATCCTTTCTTCCTGGAAAGCTGACATATTATTATTAAATGAAAATTAGAAAATCAAATTAAACACTAGCCACAACTAAAACAACCCATAAATGAAACACAATAGTCAACAAGACTCTAAAAGGGGGGAAAAAAAATCAAAACACAGGGTCCACGTACCGACGAGCAAGAACTCCTAGTATCTAAGATATGATTTTTACCTACAGTAATATATCAATGTTAAATAAATTATCCACTACTTTCTTGAATTTTATATTATGTAAACCATAATATTCATCATCTTTAAAAATTTAAAATAAATCCTCCTAAACTTTTAAATGTACCCATATTTCTAAGTTCTTTTGCTTCTTGCTCATGTAGGGCCGCCATAGATGTTAGTTATTTTAATATAGGTTTAGATATGTTTATATATTTTTCTTCAGTTTATTGGAATTATGTTATTGTTGTTATTAACTTAACCAGAGGCTTCTCCCCGTTCGTTGCACAAGTCAGTTAGTGTGTACTGTATAATGTATTTTCAATAGAAAATCCTGAAGAACTATCTCTTTTGTTACAAAATTTGTAGATAGTTTCAATTATAAATGGTTTTCTAAATAAGCCTGTTTTATTTCAAGTGGTGCGCACGTTATCAAGTAGAGATCGACAAAGCAGACCCTTTTTTTTTTTTTAATCCATAAGAAGTTTGTGTTTGTGTTTTTGTTTTTTGCTTTTTTCTTTTTCTAATAGATCATATGGGTGGTCGATGTATCAGTTTTGAAGTATGTAGGTAATGTATATATTTTAGCCTTTATTTCAAGGAAATTTAATTTCTTCCCCACCCCAAAAAAAAAAATCATTTGTTGCTCAATATAATTTGAAATTGACGTTAAATAAAAATATCAAACTTGAGCTTGAATGGGGGTGAATATTAAAATTGATTTTAGCTTTCCTTCGCCAAACCTTGATATTTTGTTTCTATATCCCGGCCACCTTCCTCTACCAAAATAATCATTAAGGACTATTTTCAATAACACCAAAAGGAAATAAAATACACGCCAAAGGGAATGACAAACTAATCGGCCACTCTCATATATATATGCATTAATTTGATGTTATGTTGTCATCTTCAGACAGTAGTATCTGTGTGTTGCTGTGAAATATGAGGATACGGGTGGTCACGTCGTCTGAGAGGCAAGGTGTTATCAATGGTTGAGAAGTTCCTAAAGAAATAATGCCATCCTTCTCATATGAGATAGATCCCAAAGTATTTTTTTAGTCAAGTATTTGTTCGGAATAGGGATTAGAGCTTTAAAAAATAGCTTTTCAATTGTGATTTATGATATACAAGGTAAGTATATAAGAGGAATTTTGTCTCGATTTATATAATACGTATACAAGCTTTTGTATTCACAACTTATTGATGTATGGGGTTTTATTTTTGTTGTTTTTGCATAGTGATTGGTATACAGTGCCTAATTGCGTAACTAATCCTTGATGAAATGTCATTTATGTATTTATGAAGAAACTGATGTTTTGAAATAGTAAATTACTCTTTTAGAGTTTAGAAATATTAAATTAAATTTAGTTTTAATGCTTTTATACCTTCTTATGTGTAACATGAAATATTATAAGCTGATATCCTTGGAGAATACTTTGAGTAATTATAGTATTGTTATGAAAATAAGAAAAATACAAGAGATTAATGTGAGGGGCGATGAAGAAAGACAACATTGAATTGAGGAAGACGATAAAGAGGAGTTTGATGATCACATTCTATATTTTGTTAAATGTGTGTACATAATCACCTTTATTTATAGAACCCTAAAACATAAGACTGACTTAAAGAGTTATTACTGGCACATAATTATAAAGAATAAATGCTAGAAACCCTTCAATTTAAGGGTTATAATATTCAATAAGGGATGAAAGGTGAATAAAGCCTTGGTCTTGGATGTTATGGACATGCATACTTTTTTGTCTGAAGATATAAACATCCATGCAATTATAATATTCATAACAAATATAAGAAAAAATTGTTGGAATGAATTTGTAACCTTTGAAAATCAACTTGTGTTTCAGTCATGCTTATATATAATGCGATAACATGACAAAATACAATGCCTTACCAAACATTTCCCAATAGAATCCAATACCTTATAATGCACCTTGAATACGTGGAGTGTTGAAAATAATGAACAAAATGAGTTATATGTATTTTTTGGTTGAGGTAATTTGTATTATTGTATTCCCAAAACCAAACAGTTGTTGAGGAATTAATGTCCATGTTTGTTTTTTTGTCTTGATAATATTATTTTCAACATTCTGACTTCATATTTTGTGATATTAAAATTGAAAACAATATAATAAAAATTCATTTAAGTGGTTTTTAACTTTTTACATTAAGAATTACATTTACTATTTCATATTTTATAACTAATCATGGATGAAATATTATTGAAATTCAATAAGATTATTTCAAACTTTTTATCTTCTTAGGAGGCTGTTCATTTTGTGTGTGTGTGTGTGTGTCTATAGGTTCAATGTGTGGCCGCTTGTGATTTATTTGTGGTTAAGTAAAAAATAGTAAGCAATAATTAATAGAAGGTGTTATTTAAAATTACTATTAATTAGTGAAGTAAATATTAAACAAAATATTATAAATATGCTTTGGTCTAGAATTGGAATTCTGTGAATGGAGAAGACACTTTTAGAAGAGTTACCTCCAATTGCCAATTAGGCTCAACATTGCTCAAATTTGAGTTGGCAGATAGTTATGTATAATATTAATAAATTACTTGTAAAATATTGTTGGTCCTTGTGAAATATATTCCCTCCAGTACTAATTATAAGAGCTAGTTGACTTTTTTGGAGAGATTAAGGAAGCTAATTAAATTACTTTAGAGTATTTTTATTTTTATTTTTTTCTTCAAACTAATTAATTTAACTAATAAACTAATATATTATCTAAGGATACACAACAATATGAAATGATTAAGTAACTTATTTAGCTTCCTTAACCTCTCCAAAAAAAGTCAACTAGCTCTTATAATTAGGACCGGAGGTAATAGCTTCTTAGTTCTTGTGGTTCGTGCCTCGAATTGAAGTCATTGGCATTTTTTAAACGAAGGTGATAGAAAACTTGGGGATTGCTGCATATGCCAGATACAAAGTAATGTCTAAACAACTTGAGATTGATAAACAAAACCAAAAATAACACTAATAATGAAACTTACATTAAGTTTTTGTTTCAGCAAAGAGTATAATTATATTTAACCAAAATTGGATGAAAGCAAAACTGATACATCACTCCCATATTTATTTTTCTTTTTAGGGCAAAGAAGCAAAAATGCACATGAAGTTTGCCCTTGGGAGCGTCCAGCACCACTAAGTTTCAAAAGGAGCAAAAGTAGACACAAAGTTATGTTTTAGAGAGCAAAAGTGCCACTGGCCGTTAGTTGACCGTCAGTTGACCGTTAAGTTGGATGGAATGCTGGCGTGTCGCTGATGTGGCGTTGACTGGGTCTGACATACTGACATGGACGATGACGTGGATGCTGACGTGGAATTAAAAAATTCAAAAAAAATTAGGAAAAATCTCAAAAAATTAGGAAAATAATAATAATTTTAAAAAAATTTAAATTAATTTTTAAAAAAATTTAAAAAATTCGAAAAAAATGAGGAAAAATTAAAATAATTAGGAAAAAATTAAAAAAATTAAAAAATTATAAAAAATAAGGAAAAAATTAAATTAATTCGAAAAAAATTAAATTAATTCGAAATTTTTTTAAAAAAAGTCAAAAAAAAGAGGAAAAATTTAAATAATTAGGAAAAAAAATTAAAATAACCATAAAAACAATAAAATAATTATAAAAAAAATTCAAAAAAATTAGGGAAAAATTAAAATAATTAGAAAAAAATTCAAAAAATTAGAAAAAAAATCATAAAATTAGGAAAAAATTCAAAAATAATAAAATAATTAGTAAAAAATTAAAATACCCCCGCCAGTGGGCCCCACCACCGACCACCTTACCGCCGGCCGGCGACGGCGATCAATTTCCGTTTATTATATACTCCCTTCGGTCTTAATTATAAGACAACATTTGAGAGTTTGTTTTTGTCCTAATTATAATACAACATTTTAAATTTTGTCAATTTCTTCCTAAAAGATGTCTATTGATATAAGTGAGAAATTATGTGAAATCAATAAGGTAGTTGAGGTACAGAATTTATATAAAGGCATTTTAGAAAAATAAGTAAAATCAACTAATTCGACCGCCGCCGAGTATATAATAAAGGGCAACTGATCACCGCCGGCGGCTGGTGGTAGGGTGATCAGTGGTGGGGCCCATTGGCGGGGGTATTTTAATTTTTTGAATTTTTCCCTAATTTTATGAATTTTTCCTAATTTTTTGAATTTTTTATTTTTTTCCCTCATTATTTAATTTTTTCCTCATTTTTTTCCTCATTTTTTAAATTTTTTTCGAATTACTTTAATTTTTTTATAATTATTTAATCTTTTTTCTAATTATTTTATCTTTTTCCTATCTTTTTTGAATTTTTTTATATAATTTTTTTCCTAATTATTTAAATTTTTCCTCATTTTTTTCGAATTTTTTAAATTTTTTTCGAATTAATTTAATTTTTTAAAAATTTTTTCTAGTTATTTATTTTTTTTCCTCATTTTTTTCGAATTACTTTAATTTTTTTATAATTATTTAATCTTTTTTCTAATTATTTTAACTTTTTCCTATCTTTTTTGAATTTTTTTATTTAATTTTATTTAATTTTTTCCTAATTATTTAAATTTTTCCTCATTTTTTTCGAATTTTTTAAATTTTTTTCGAATTAATTTAATTTTTTTTAAATTTTTTTCTAATTATTTATTTTTTCCCTAATTTTTTGAGATTTTTCCTAATTTTTTTGAATTTTTAATTCCACGTCAGCATCCACGTCATCGTCCACGTCAGACCCAGTCAACGCCACATCAGCGACACGTCAGCATTCCATCCAACTTAACGGTCAACTAACGGCCGGTGGCATTTTTGCTCCCCAAAACATAACTTTGTGTCTACTTTTGCTCCTTTTGAAACTTAGTGGTGCTGGACGCTCCCAAGTGCAAACTTCATGTGCATTTTTGCTCCTTTGCCCTTTAATGTAATTTGTTATTAATTTTTAAATGTTAATGAAGTAATTTATACATGGTTCAGAGTTTAGGGAAATTTTGCATAATTTAGCTTTCTATTAAATGAAACTTATGGTTTGATTTACGCTCGATATAAAATATTTATATATAAAAACATTGTTTAGAAGTCAGAAACAGGATGACATCTTTTTTAATGATTATGATGTAGGAGTATTCTTTATATATTGAGAAGATTAAGCCCCTTAGATATATGGAGATCATATGAAAATAGGCACGTATTAAAATTAATAAAATATGAATTAATATACATTAAATTAAAAATTTTGAAATTATTTTTTATTTTTAATCATGGTTATTATAAACCTTCAAAATTTTTGGTGAAGAGAAAAAAAAAATTATAAATTTAACTTTCTCACAAGAGAAACAAAGTATATGGACGGTTTAAATGATAAGGCAAACATGTTTAGATCTGATATTTTGACACTGGACAAATAAAATAATACATCAGGTTTTAATTTAATTAGGTCTTCCATTTTGGATTAAAATAATGAATAATGCACATCATTATGAATGGGGTAATGATTTAATTGTTTAGCTTAAAATAGATTAATATATGCTATTTGTTTGATTATATCTTGTTGGTAGTTATCAAACGATCAGGATCCTATGTATCTTATATTATTATTATTATCATTATTATTATTATTATTATTATTATTTAATTTGTCATTATTAATATGGTAGGAAAAACTGAGCTCCAATTATTAGTCATAATAAATTCGGGTTACTTGGATTTTAGATTTGTTAATATTTGCTACAAGTCAACGAAGTTATACAGATCAATCATGGATGTTAATGTGCGATTAATAAATATAATTTCAACTAAAAGTTGGTTTAATTAAGGACTTTAATCAATTGATTTCAATATAAAATATAAAAAATATACGAAATCTCGTGATTTAAAAGTTAAAACATCGTGTAATTTATTTTTTTATTAATACACTATCTGCAAGTAAGATTTGAGGGTTGTCAAATTTATGCTGATGATGTAGCTCTCCTAAAAAGGATTTTTCAGTTTCTATATGAGTGTGTGTTTAAAATAATTACAAAAATAATTTAAAAATAAATTTTTTTTTTAAAGGTTTTTGAGCCTAAAACCATAGTTTTGCTAAAAGACACACAAACATCTTACAATTTTGCAGAAGCACTCCCCCCCCCCCCCCCCCCCCAAAAAAAAAAAACCATAATTTTTTCTCTTTTCAGAAACTATTGTTCAAAATCTTTTTTTTTTTTTTACCTTTTTCTCCAACAGCTAATCCAATATATAATAGCACCAACTCAAATTAATAGAAATGATTTATACATGTAAATTAAAATTTTGAAATATTTTTTAGCATCAAATTAGATGCAACAAGTATAAGCCCTTACCCAAATGGTTGGTAAAATTTGAGGGGATGTAGGGAAGTTCCAGGTAAGAAATTTAATTTACTAATTATAGGTCGCACTATAAAAAGAATACCACAGATTAAAATGTAAAAAGGACATATCGATAATTAAATTTGGGTTAAGGTGTAAATTGGTCAATTAAGTATTACACTAGGAGCACCCAATACAAATATGTTTTAAAGGGAGCAAAAATATTAATGAATAATTGAAAATGAGAAAAAATATCAATGAAAAATGTAAAAAATGGGGCAAATAGGTCAAAAATTAAAGTTAACAGAATTGTGTTATGTACATCATTTTTAAATTCTTCATTTTTTTATACCTATTTTCAATTATTCATTGGTATTTTTGCTCCCTTCAAAACATTTTTGTGCTCGGTACTTCTAGCGTAATATTTGATTGGTCAATCTATACTGTAACCCATTAAATTTCTTACTTTAAACTTTTATGTGCTTTTACCAAAATTAGGAAAAACTCTTAAGATTTATCTTTATCGTTCCAGTCTCATTCATATATATATATATATATGTGGTAAGAAGACTTTTTTTACCTCGTGTGTACTAAATGTTTGAACTATGAATAGAATTGGAAATTTGTGCTAATGGCACATTATATAGAAAAGCTTTTTCTAAGAACAACAACCCTCTATTAATACTCCCTCCGATCTTAATTATAAGAGTACTTTTTGGAGTTAGTTTTGGTCATAATTATAAAGATAAGTTTTAACTTTTATCAATTTTTTCCTATAATACCTCTATTTATACTTTCTCAATAATAATTAAAGACAATAATAATTTAATAATACACCTATATATTTTATAAAGTAAATAATATTTACAACTCATTAATATTATATACACCTCAATTATACTTTTTTCTTATAAAATAATTTTGAGCAATTTTTGCATATTTTTCTCATATTACCCCTACTAATACTTCTTCCACAATAATTAATTTAACAATACGCTTATATTCTATTCTCAAACGAGAGATTTTACATTATTTTTTATTTTTAAATAAAATAATTTTAATATTCCTTTAATTAATTGTAGTACTGAAATGCACATTAATCAAGTCGCAGGCCTAGCTACAGTATATCGCTTCATTATTGTTACAGCATAGCGATATCATAACATATCGACTAATTAGAGTATCAATTGTGCGGGCAAGTAAATTTCAATTTTAATCAGGGGTATTTTTGAAAAATAATTATAATTAACTAATTTAACTTCCCTCCTTAATCTCTCCAAATTCTGGTAAATAGCTCTTATAATTAGGACTATAGGGAGTATTTGTTATTTTACACCCACATACAAGAAAAGATGGAGTGCTTCTTTTCATTTTGATTTTAAATGTAAAACCTTAATGTTTTTTTTATTTCTCATATTTATTATTTTTTAAAGGCTAAATTATACTTTTAATCTTTTAAGTTTACGTAAAGTATAATTTTAATACCTTAACTTTATAAAATATACTTTTAGTCATATAATTCTAACACCTTTAATTCTGCTAACAGAAAATGCAAACTCAAGTGATAATGGTGTAAACTTAAGTAATGACTGTGTAATTAAATGCTATTAAACTTTAATTTAAAATATGAGTAAATTAAAGAATATATAAAATTTGTGTAATTAAATATTATTTGTCATCACTTGAGTTCGTTGTATCAGCGTTTTCTGTTAACAACATTACAGTGTTAGAATTTTATGACCAAAAGTATATTTTATAAAGTTAAGGGATCAAAAGTATGTCTTATGTAAAATTTAAAGGACAAGAAGTATACTTTAACCTTTTTAAAAATTATCCCTCTTATTTATACATACCAATGTCAATGTGTGTGATCAATAGGAAATTTTCAATATAATGTAAATAATTAAAGAGAAGGATATTGTAAAAAGAATTAATACACACGTATGAATTTAAAAATAACTAAAATAACTAATTTATTTAATACATGAATAAGTTATCTAAGGTCCTCATTTAAGACTGAGGGTAAGTTAACCCAACAAAAATCAGTTACATAATCAACATTATTTAGAAAATACTTGGGAGAATATATATATATATATAAACTTTCACAATGAGTAATTAGTATTAACCGGTGTAATTTAACAAGCATATACACTCTCTAAGTATATATCCTTCGTTGAAAATTGATAAACAAGTATTTTTTAAATAAAATAATTGATTATTGAGATGGAGCATGCTTGTCTGTAAACATATATGCATATTCTATTTTTATCACACTATCACGAAGATTCAAAACAGTTTCAGATTTGATGAACTCGGACGGAATCACGATCCCATTCGTATTCGTATTCGTATTCGTACTCGTATGCTTAGCTATCAAATACGTCTCCTTACTTTTTTAAATTTTTAGTTTAATTTAATGATCAGTCAAACACCAAGGCCAACAACAAACTAATATATATAGAATCTTTTGGGGAAGGTTGTATTTCTATTATGTTTATTATATTGTTGTTGTTTTTTTTTGATAGGAATGTTTATTATATTGTTTACATAGCATAAAAAAAGCTTTGCGATGTGGTGTGTGGATCCCAAAAATGTTGGTATGATTGCGATCAGGATAGTTAAAAACTCGTTTTATCACTACGATTTTACGTTTTTATGATTTTTTTTTATTAAAACGATTTTACTAATTTTCCAAACGCTTTTAAGTTTTTACGATTTTTTTACGATTTTACTACGTTACGATTTTACGTTTTACGATTTTTCATTCTTCTTCCGTTTTTAGGTAAAATCTACGTTTTCACTACCATAATTGCAATCATTATAGTACTCCCTCGGTCCGTTAATTTTTTTTAGAAAGATTAAGAAAATTAAATAAGTTACTTAATCATATTATCCTTAGATTATATCACTTTGATTCTATTCAGTCCATTTTGACCAAATCACATATACCAAGGAGAGATAGTTAACTCAATGATTATGGAGGTAAATTTTCAATTTTACTCTAATTTATAATTGGGTTTTTTTCAACTATTTCTTCTCTCTTTATCTTCATAGGTACAATTAATACGCGTAAAATTAACTGTTTCTTCTCTTTTTATCTTCATGGGTACAATTAATATGAATAAAATTGTCACAATTTCATTTATTACATAAAACTGGATTTTTAAATAAGACCAAATTTTGTTGGTTAAAGTGGATTTATAAATAGGACAATGGTATGCCAGTTTATAAGTTAGGAAAAATAATTTGAAGGAAAAAATGACAAATATAAATATTTTTAATTTTCTTAATTTCTCATAAAAAATATATATATATTCAGAACCGAAGGTAATAATATGTTAACTTCAGTTTACCTTGCATTATACGTTACATACATTGCTGTTCATTTGGCTGTTTCCTTAATCATGAATTAAATTTCCTTTGTTCATACAATGATACATGGAAAATCATATAATAATCAATCATGTCCACTACCTCACTTTGAAAGAGGCTAAAATGACATAGTTTAAATCTCTTTTTTCGTGTGAACTTGAATTACTTGGAAAATCCAAAGTAAAATTCTTCCTTTTCCTTTTGGTTCTCTCTGTTGTTTTTTGTCTTCATTGTTTGTTTTGCCACATTTCTCTGCACCAAGGGCCAAAACAAGGAAACCTTCAATTTGGAAGCAGACAAATCTAGCTCTTTGGGAATAATGATTGCCAGCCTGAGAAGGAAAAAAAAAACAGTTTTCCAAATAAAAAACTCTGCTGTTTTGTGGGTTTATTTTTTTTATTTTTTATTTTTTGTGTTTACAAGGGAAATCAGATACAACAATCAGCTGGCATCAGAGCACAATCTGGGAACTCCTATACCGTCTGCATCTTCCTGGAGAAGCACCTGCAACCCCTCCGGAGCCTCTTGTAGGAAATGGTACCCCAAGGTCAATTCCAACGCATAGGATGCTAGAACATCTGCACAGCGGTTCCCTTCTCGGAATACATGGGAGAGGATTATTCTCCAATCCTTATCCAATAGTTGCTTAATTTGACGGACCAGGATCTTAGATGTATGAGAACCGACCTCTGGATTTTTTATCAGATTAACCGCCACCAAGCAGTCCAACTGAACCACTACATCCCTGTACCCAAGAGACCATGCTAACAGAAGACCATCTGTTTTGTGGGTTTATAATTCTGTCAAAAACACTACTCTCTAAATATTAAAATAATAAATATGAAAAATCATAATTTAGTGGATTAATATCCTTATTTAATACCATAATTATCTAAATTAAACTCTAAATATTGCTCATCCCATGTCCATTGGTTTGAGTTCTCTCTGTTTTTTTCCTTTCTTATTTTTTTCCCAGAATCTTATATCTGCCATCATATTGAAAATATGGATAGTTCATATATTTGATATTTTATAAGAATATTTTTTTTAGAACATAAATAAATAAATTTAAACTATTAACATCTAATCAAAACAATTTATGACTTTGATACAAACAAAATATTTTTTTTAAAAAAATATAATAATAATAATTTTTATAAAATATTCAATTTACTGCATGCGGTAGGTTTTACTGCATGCGGTAATCCGAAATATATTAGGTGTCACTTTCTGGATGCTTGGATCAATTTTTAGATGGCTAAGATGCACGGATACTGAAGGATACTGAGGGGAGAGATACTGAGCAAATCCGGACGGGGTGCCATCGTGGGTCTGTGAATCTTTAGAAAGATTTTCACTGTCTTCATGTATGGCCACCCAACCTGGTTTTTTGACTTTTGCAATACGCAAGCCATTAAAAGATTGATTTGTCTATTCAAACGAACGTCATTTTTTTTTTCTAATTATAGATAGTAATAGAATGAGGATGTTGATTATTTTATAAGATCAATCATCAAATTGCAATGTCAAACCACGTATGAACTGAACAAACCAATCTCATACCTCTATATAATGATTTAGCGACCAAGAGGACATGTTCATCGGGTACTCTACTGTTCATCATCTGGTATTTTTACTTGACCTTTTGATTCATTTATTTCACTATACTGGTCTCTAATTGAGATTGAGGTCCTTAAAATGATTCCTTTATGATCCAAACATTACATGATAAAACTTGACTCCAAATTAAAGCTTTTAAGTATCATAGATCTCTACTAACAGCAAGTTACTTCTCTTCATAATTTTGTGATTTGCAGGTTGTTTGTTTCTAGTTTCTGGACTCAATGAGTCACCGAGTTAACGACGAGGATGTGGAAAGGGTCACAGAGGAAACCAGAAGTGGGCATTCTTCTCGTCGACATGACTGGACGATTCACAAGGTGGGACCTCCTCCTAAGCAAAATCTTCTCAAAGAGATCAAAGAATCTGTCATGGAAACTTTCTTTGCAGATAAGCCCTTAGACCACTTTAAGGACCAACCTGCATCCAGAAAGTTTGTTCTGGGCGTACAAGCAGTTTTCCCAATTCTTGATTGGGGAAGAAGTTATAGTCTTACTAAATTTAAAGGAGATCTCGTCGCTGGACTTACCATTGCCAGTCTCTGTATTCCCCAGGTAAGTAAGTAGTCCTCCTTTAGAGGCTGTTTGGTATTTGGGATTTGGAAGGGAGGGGAGGGGAAAATTTTTATGAATTGAATTTAACAAAAATAGAGAAGTGGGGTTAAAGGTTTTCAATTAATTTTTTACTCTTTTATTTTACATATTATCTTTGTTAAAATTTTAGAACACAGTTCTCCAATTTTTTTTAAAAATCTTACTCATGGAAATCTCCCCTCCCCTCCCTTCAACTTCCCTTCCGCTAAACAGACTCTTAGGCTATATTTACGAGTTTCATTTTGGAGGGAAAGGAAATGGAAGGGAGGGCTTTGGTAGTCCCTTCCTTTGTAAATTAACAAAGGAAGGAACTACCAAAGTCCTCTCTTCCCTTTCCTTTTCCTCTAAAATGAATCTCGCAAACAAAGCCGGATTTTATTAATACACAGGCATGCACGTTTTGTTTTGGATCATGACTCACACAAGAATGGAATGCAGGACATTGCATATGCAAAGCTTGCGAATTTGCAACCACAGTATGGACTGTGTAAGTATATTGATTTTTTTAATAATATTTGAGTTCACCGAGAGAGGGTAAGCCTTGGAAAATGTTACAGTTTTAAATCTTGAAAAATGTCTCTCCCATCATCTGATCCTCCGGACCCCTCACCTGGCAGAAACCTTGTGATCAGATCCATGGAGCAACAATAAATGTTGCTGCCATTTGATCGGTCACGGATTCAAATTTTGAAAACAACCTATCTCTTGCTAAGGTAAAACTTTGTACATCTAACTCTCTCATGTCCCTAGCTAAGGGCCTCTCCCCTTGTAGGGCATACATTTGACTCTCCCCAAATCCCAACTAGCCCTGTGCACTGGCCAACCTTTTTTTTTTTTTTTTTTCATTTGAGTTCATCCGGTAGACATCTCAGCCTCGTGGCTCCATGTGATTAACTTTGTATCAATTATGTGCAGATGCCAGCTTTGTGGGTCCTCTTGTCTATGCTTTCATGGGAAGTTCAAGAGATATAGCCATAGGGCCTGTGGCTGTGGTATCCCTTTTGCTTGGAACTATGCTGACAGATGAGATTAGTGACTACAAAAGTCATGACTATCTTCGTCTTGCTTTTACTGCCACCTTTTTCGCAGGAGTAACTCAAATGGCACTTGGAGTTCTCAGGTATACCATTGGCACAGCATATGACCCAAATACATGATCTTCTCTCTTGATCTGTGTGAATTCTGGTTCCAAAAAAAAAAAAAACCTTACTTCAATTCTAAAGTTTGAACTTTCGGATGAAGTTTTAGAATATTAATATACTTGTCATGCTCACCCAATGAGGTTATTGAGTAAGACCTTTTAGTTAACAATATATCCAAAAATTTAGTTTTTGATCAAGCTCAATAGTACCGTGTAATTCATATAATTGACCATACCTAGTAAGATAAGGTTTTGTTGTTGTTGCAGTTATACCCATCCACACAAGCCCTTTGTTTCTTTTCCCCATTCTGGGTATTGAGGACCTGATCATGGAAATTCTAGTACTATTTCAAGAATCACTTTAATTCAAAAGCCTAGGCCGTTTAACATCTATAACAACTGTAATCTATGACAACTTCTCATGTGATATACGTGACATGTGGGGTGTCAGGCATCAATTCGAACATGGCACTTGAATATTGACTAATCCATAACAACTTTGCAGGCTTGGTTTCCTTATTGACTTCTTGTCTCATGCTGCTATTGTCGGATTCATGGCCGGAGCTGCCATTACTATAGCCTTGCAACAGCTCAAAGGATTGCTTGGTATAAAACACTTCACCACGAAGACTGATATAATTTCTGTCATGCGCTCAGTTTGGAGTAACGTGCACCACGGGGTACTAAATAAAGTTTTGATTTTGCTTTCTGGGTATACAAGTAAAACAACATAACGAAAAGCTCACAAGCTTTGTATTTTTTACAGTGGAATTGGCAGACAATAGTCATTGGATTAGCATTCTTGGCTTTCCTCCTTGCAACTAAGTATCTGGTAAGCATGCCATTGATTACACTTTCCATAAATTCTTCTACTACAATTTTTCTGAACTGTTATTTCTGTAACGGACAGGCTAAAAAGAATAAGAAACTCTTTTGGGTCTCTGCACTTTCTCCTTTGGTTTCTGTTATACTTTCCACCTTTTTTGTCTACATTACTCGAGCTGACAAAAAGGGTGTTTCAATTGTAAGTAGCATCTAATTGACTTTTCTATCATAGCATAAAAAAGGTCATGAACTTTAAAGCTGAAAATTAATATGCTATTTCAGGTGACACACATAGAAAAGGGAGTGAATCCATCATCTGCTAAAGAAATTTTTTTCAGTGGAAAATATCTTGGCCCCGGTATTCGGATCGGTGTGATAGCTGGTTTGATTGCGCTCACGGTATGCTAGTTCTTCACATGACTAGTGATTCCTAGCTGGGACAGGGCTTTCTCTAACATATCTGATTCCAACTTTGTTGAATTGTAGGAAGCTGTAGCAATTGGAAGAACATTTGCTGCTATGAAAGATTATCCATTGGATGGTAACAAAGAAATGGTGGCAATGGGAACAATGAATATTATTGGTTCACTGACATCTGCCTATGTTGCCACAGGTACAAAAGAGAAAAACCAAAGAGCAAGAAATTCTATATTATCTAATTAGTACTCTCTCATGTCCTTAGGACATATTTAGAGAGTTGGTCTTTGTCTTAAATACAAGACTAACTTTTCATATTTGTTAATATTTACCTGATTTGCCACCTATTGATGCTTCCTTAATAACAATCAAGGAGAACAGGGAAGGAGGGAATTAAGAAACATAGCTACGGTGTTTTAGAAAAAGATGTCATATTAGCTAACTCAATTAACTTTTTTAATCTTATCAAATTAGGTAATATTTGAATAGATCTTGATAGCAGTTCTATTGTTTATGCAGGATCCTTTTCACGCTCAGCGGTCAACTACATGGCTGGCTGTCAAACTGCTGTATCAAACATCATTATGTCGATCGTCGTGTTATTAACTTTGGTGTTCATCACACCACTTTTTAAGTACACCCCAAATGCAGTGCTTGCTTCTATTATAATCGCTGCTGTGATGGGCCTTATTAACGTTGATGCAGCCATTCTGCTATGGAAGATTGACAAATTTGATTTTGTAGCCTGCATGGGGGCCTTCTTTGGTGTGATTTTCATAAGTGTTGAGATTGGCCTTCTTATCGCGGTAATAAAGAAAACGAAAGAATTTTTCTTTTAAAAGAAAAATTAATTCGGCATTTTAATATCTTTCAAGGATTTTATAAACTCATCATGTTTTGCAGGTGGCCATATCATTTGCTAAAATCCTTTTACAAGTGACAAGGCCAAGGACTGTGGTACTTGGGAAGCTTCCAGGGACCAAGGTGTACAGGAACATCTTTCAATACCCAAATGCTACACAGATTCCCCGGATGCTGATTATCAGAGTTGACTCTGCAATCTACTTCTCAAACTCCAACTATATCAAAGACAGGTTATTGATTGAACTTCTAATCCCAAATATTGTGTGTATTCCTTGAGAAATGAGCTGGTTTAATACTTAAGGGTTTAACTATATGAAGTCTTAGGAGCTTCATTTCCCAAAAACAGAAAAATTAGTGTTTTGCTATCTGCATAATTTAAAAACATATCTAGTTACAATGATGTAGATATAGAAACCTATGAGCTGTTGGCTTCAAACGATCACTACCAATAAATATACATATATGCAGGGTAACATCAAGAAATCCAATATTTTTACTTAAGATGTACCACCCCCAGTCCTAAATATAAGAGCAAGATAAGGGGTTTAATTCATTCCTAATATAAAATCTCAATCTACTTTGTATCCCATATTTATATTTTTTTCCTCCAAGGTATTGGTGAAACATAGTTTCCATCCAAAGGTAGTTATAACACACTTAATTAGAAAATCGTATCCTAGAGTAACAAACACATTTGTTACAAATAACTAATTTAACTGATTTCTTTAATATCTGCAGATCAGTTATTTAGCTTTTATATTAAGAATTTGGGTAGTACTATGTATAACCTTGGAGTTTCTAGACCCTCCAATCTCATGCTGACCTCATGGATATGATCCAATGACAATTTGCAGAATTCTGAGATGGCTGCAAGAAGAAGATGAACAAAGGAAAGAAAGTAGTTTTCCCACAGTAGAATATCTGGTTGTTGAAATGTCACGTAAGGATTTGCTTTTAGATGATTTCATCTTATATTGATTAATATTAGTCTACAAATCATTTCTTATTCATAGAACTATACTCCTGCAGCTGTTACTGACATTGACACTAGTGGCATCCATGCCTTTGAAGATCTACACAGGAGCCTTCAGAAAAGAGGGGTCCAGGTAAATAACACATAATCACATTATTCAACTTTGTTTGTGCATCATTACTACAAAATATTATTATGGGTGAGCCTTAGAGCAACAATAATGTTGCTTTACAAATTAAATCCTGTAAACAGAATAGTTTGTCTGCTTGCAGGGATAAGGTTGCATTCATCTATCCTTCTCTAAATCCTATTTGATAAAAGCCTTTTGAATTGAGCTGTGTTTTTAACTACAAAATGTTCTCTGTATAATTCTTATGGTTTACTCTATATCATTAATCCATTTGTCTTATTCACAGCTTCTCTTGGCAAATCCTGGGACAATTGTAATGGAAAAGCTCTATGCATCCAAGTTAGTTGAAGTAATTGGGGAAGACAGGATATTTCTATCAGTGGGTGATGCTGTTGCAACTATTGGTTCAAAGGTTGAAGCAGTTTGAGAGGTTGATCATATGTTTTCAAGCTAAAAGTAAGAACTCATTCATAGATTGTGAATGGAAGTTTGTGAGGCCATGTTTCAAGATTGCTTGGCCAATAATAGTGTGGGAATATTGTATTTATTGTAAATATTCTCTATTAATTATTAGTTAAGTATTAACTATAAATATTTATTAGCTTTTATTAGTTTTTGCTATTTTGTCCCTTTCTTTTGTATATATATAGGTGTTTGTATCACTGCATTTTATGTAATAAGAATATATTTTCTTTGACAAATTGTCCACATGGTACCGAAGCCTTGTAGAAAATAATCAAAGATTAACCTAATTTCTTCAGCGCCGCCATCCGTCGCTCACTGTCTGATCACTGGAACCCCTACTCCTTATGATTGTCACTACTGGTCACTTGTCAGTGTCAACCATCGTCACCTTCGAGCAAGGCCTAGACAGAAAAGAGATTAATCAGATATTCTTTGCAAATCCTCGACCTGGTCCTTCTCAGCAGATTGTCATTTGTCTCTGCACAACGTTGTTCGTCTCTCCCAGTCGTTCGTCTAAGCAAATCCTCAACAATTGTCATCTCTTCAAATCATCGCCTACTCCCGTCGACCTCAAGCTCATCCGACGATCCCAGTCCAGATCATCATCCTCGACCATCTCTTCAACTAGCCATCTTAGTTCGAATTGTGCAGTCTCGTCACCTCTCGTGACGTCTTAGTTCGAATTATGCAATCTCACCACCTCTCACAGCTTCCTTTCTGCCGGTTGACAACCTTGGTGATTGAGGCAAAGAAGAGTTTGTACAGAGGGATTTTTGACGCCGTTACATCGAGGGCAATTTCTTTTTCTTTTTTTTTTTTTTTTTTGGGTGGACCAAACTATCATTTTTACAATTCAAAGGACTAAACTATAGTGGCTTTTTTTTTTCCTATTTATCACTTTTTAAATAAATAATTACCAATTTACTACTCTTTTCAAAATATTTCTCTATCTGCCACTTGTAGTCGACTAAACCACAGTTTAGTCGACTAAAAGTCGTGGTTTCCTTTTTTTTTTGGTTGACCGCGCATTTAGTCGACTAACCCACTTGAGTTAGTCGACTAAATATATTTAGTCAACTAACCTGTTGGGTTAGTCGACTAAATCTCGGCTGGAGGGTTTTTTAAAACCCCATTTGCGTCATAATGAAGGTCTTATCCTATAGCAACCCTTTCCCACCCCCAATGCTCTGTATTTTCTCAGTTTTAGTGCGACTCATCAAAGTTTAAGCTCATTCCACCTTGTTCAAGGTATTATTGTTGTGTAATCGTTGTAGTTTCATTTTGTTCGACTTTTCTTTTTCGTTTGTTAGTTGAAACGCTCCCTTTTGCAGCTGACAAATTGATATTTGAAGGATGAGTTCAAGTTCAAACATGCTAGTTATTGTGATCTACCATAGTGGGAGGCATTTTGAAGGTCTTGAAGGTGTTCAATTTGAAGGAGAAACGAAAATGATGAAAATCAAACGGGGAACTACGTACAACGAGTTGAAAGAAAGAATTCACCAAAAATTGCGGCTACATGGCAGCCAATCCATTCATCGGATAATTGCCAAAGTGGAGACTGTAGTGGGTAAGGAAAGTGTATACTACATTAGGAACGATATATGTGATGATGAAGACATAGAGTGTGTCATAGATGCATTTGATAATCGGAGATTGCAAAATTTTATTGAGATATATGTTGAGCTTGAATCTGGTGAATCATCGTCTATACCTATGCATACAAAATCTGCACAGTATTATGGTCAAATTCAAATTCAAAGTGCAAACATGAAACAAAAAAACTCTACATCTAATCTGCATCTTCATGTGTCTCGGAACCCTTGACTTCCTCATCTTCCGACACTGGGCGTCCAATCCGAAACTTAGCAATCGTATCCTCTATCCCCTTAATCCGACCCTGCATCCACGCCCACCTTTCATCCTCTATCTTCCACCTTGCATCCTTTGTCTGCCACCTCTTCTTCTGATTGGCTTCTATCCGGGACATTTGTTCCCTGCTAGCATTGATGGCTTGCATGAGATCACGAAGGGAGAATCCACCGTCCGGCTCAACAAAGTCCTCCATATGAACCTCAAGTACATCCTCATGGACCTCAGGAGGAACAATGGGTGGATCCGGGCCAACATCAGCATCAGGTGCATCCTCATCGACACCAGTGTATTGCCACACACCATCGGCCACTTTGGCAATCTTGCACTGCTCCAGTAGTCGTTATCCAAAAATAGAATTCCACGTCTTCTGGCTTACCATCTGCTCAGTCTGCACAGGAACACGAAAATGCTCCAATATCCTCTGAACCAGGTACGCATATGGGAGTGGAGCTCTGCTTTTTTGTTTGGCCTTATACATTAGGCAGCAAATGTAGTGCCTCCAATTCACCGGAATGGCATGACGAACAACCCACATAACAGGGATGTCACCCTCTGCCATCCTCGAATGATTGTATTGACGAGGGAACAATATGTGGGTCATCACGTAGAAGAGGATACGTGAAGTAACAGTCAGCTGGCCCACACTAACTATAGCTCTATGAACTCCTGGCCTCCTTGCCTCCTGCACAGCCGCGTCTCGGTTAAATCCCTCAATGGCTACATTGGTTTCCCCATCATACAGGTATCTATCGTCTTCATCAAAATCAAACCCCAGTATAGTCGTCCAGATGGGAGCCGTCACCACTATGTCAATCCCACAGACGCGATAGATCAAATCGCCATTTATGTAGCTTAGGTTATGGTAGAAAGCTCTCACCATAACCTCTAAGTAGGCACAACTCATCTCCGCCAACACTGTCAAGTGGGAATTCCCCAAAATGGGCACTATATCAAATCCTTCCTCGGCGAAAAATGCCATGTCTAATGACTTCAGCTTGATAATCGGTCTGGTAGCAAAATTTGCCACGAATCATGTATGCTCTGCTACATTATTATCAAACAGATAACCAAAAGGGAGGTCAACAACAGGCTCAGACTCCCATGCCTGTTGTGTCCTAGAGGATGATGCCCCGCGGGTCGCTCGGTGCTTAATCCGTTTCCCACTATCACCGCCGGTGTTTGACGGGCCTTCTCTACAACGCATGATGACAACAAAGACCTACAAGTAAAACACAACATGATCTTTAGAAGACAATGTGTCTGAGGCAGTTTCAATAACAAATCGTAACAAAAAACCACAATTTTATCCCACTGTGAGCCATTTAGTCGACTAAACCACTTGGTTTAGTCGACTAAATCTCGGGGAGTTGCTTATGTTGTTTGACTCACTGATTTAGTCAACTAAACCAGGTGGTTTAGTCGACTAAATGGCGACAGGGGAGTTTTTTAAACCCACATTAGCATCATACTCTGTCTCTTATCATATAGAAACACCAAATCAACCACAAAAACCCAACAAACCAGCCAATAAACCAGCCAAAGCAAGCACAAAATGGGAACAAGCAAATGATTTCGCATTTCAGCAAAAACTACCGTGGAAATAACAAAATGTAGATGAACACATACCTATACGACGCAAATGCCACAAAAGTGAAGTTTCCTTGGCAACCCACTAACAGATTCAGTAGCGATTTCGTTCGAAAAACAGAGAAGGGAGAGGTTTTTGGAGATTTTTACACTATTAGGGTTTCTCAGCGGCGATTGGGGGTTTTTTAAAAAACCCTACTGCCGAAATTTAGTCGACTAACCCACTCGGGTTAGTCGACTAAATATCGCGGGTTTTTTTAAAAACCCTCCAGACAACATTTAGCCGACTAACCCGAGTGGGTTAGTCGACTAAATTTCGTGGTCGTCCAAAAAAAAAAAAGAACCCACGACTTTTAGTCGACTAAACCACGGTTTAGTCGACTAAAAGTGGCAGATGGGGAAATATTTTGAAAACAGTGGCAAAATGGTAATTATTTATTTAAAAAGTGGCAAATAGGGAAAAAAAAGCCAAACTATCATTGCTAAAATTCAGAGGACTAAACTGTTATTTCTAAAATTCATAGGACTATGTTATTATTTCTAAAATTTGAAAGACTAAACTGTCATTTTCAGTTTTTGGTTAGTGTGCCTTTTTGTGAATCTCATGAATGGTGTTGAAGGAACCCCAAGCAGTTGTTGGATACATGTCAGAGATTGTAGTTTTGATGTTACTAGCCAAAAAGGTAACTTTCTTCATGCCCTCAAAACCTCACGGGATAAACAATTATGGATAGTTGACTCTCAAGCATTGGGTCATATCACTGATTTCCATCATTTGTTCACAACTTATGTCCCATGTATCTGCAGCCAAAAGGTTAAGATTGCTGATAGTTCTCTTGCTTCTATCACCGAGAAAGGAAGTATTTAGATTTCTGAGTTTTTCACTCTTGAATTTGTTCTCCAAGTACCAAAATTAGCGTGCAATCTGTTATCCGTTAGCCAATTGACAAAAGATGCTACCTGTTGTGCTAAATTTTTGTCATCTCATTGTGTTTTTCAAGATCTATCATCGGTGATAAGAAGTGGTTGTGCTAAAGATTGCGAGGGGCTCTACTTTCTTGATGACGTTGAAGTGAGTCATCAACATCTAGTTAGGGTATGCAATTTTATATCGACATCTAAAACTGATGATGTCATGTTATGGCATAAGGAATGAGCCATCCCAATTTTCATTACCTATCTCGCATGTTCCCATCTCTCTGTCTAAATATTAGCACTGATACAAGATGTGAGATATGCAAATTAGCCAAATACCACTGCTCATCGTACCCTAGAGCTCCATATACACCATCTAAGCCTTTCACTACCATCCATAATTAGAGGCGGACCTAGGTTATATACAAAGGGGGCAAGTGCCCCCCCTTGAATTTAAGATTTTCCTAAAATTTAAAAATAATAATAATACATATTTGAATGATTGTCCACCCTTAAATTAAATGCCCACCCTTAATACATCAAGATTGCACTTTGTAGTGGGATGGGGGATGAATGGTTAAATGATTGGTTAGTGTCTTATATTGAAAAAGATATATTTAATAGCATTGATAATAAGACAACTATGATGGAATTCCAAAAAATAAGGCCTAGACTAGAATGATGACATTGTAATTATTTTTATTGTAATATACTTTTGTTATTAAGATATATGTACTTGAACTTATTAAGTGCCCACCCTTCATTGTAATTTATGTAATTGCGTTTCTAACCGCACTTAGCCTTGCTTTTCTAAATGACAGGTTTGTAAAATAATTGCCTCTCTTATTACATCATCAGTGTTCACTTGATTTCATAAATATTTTTTTGATATAAGAAACTTTTTGGGAAGTTGATTTATCTTTCTCATACAAGATCTGATATAGCCTTTGCAATAACTGTGGCCAACCAAGACATGAGTGTGCCAAAGAAGAAGCACATGGACGTAGCCTATAGAATTTTGAGATATCTAAAGGATACTCTTGGCAAAGGGTTGTTCTTCTGAAAATAGGAACGAAGAACAGTAGAAGTATACACTAATGCAGATTGGGGAGGAACTCATCATCCTGACAGGAGAACAACATTTGGCTGTTGCTCATTTGTATGGGGAAACCTGGTTACCTGGAAAAGCCATTAACAAAGGGGGTTGTATTTAAGATTAATGCTGAACATGAGTTGAGGGCACAAACTCAAGAGATAATGCATGAGTTGTGGCTAAAATGGGTCCTAGATGAGAACAAAGTAAACCTGGATTTACGCTAAAACTCTATTGTGATAATAATGGCACCATAAGCATGGCCTTAAATCCTATTTAGCATGAACGATCAAAAGATGTTGAGATAGATAGATATTTCATCAAAGAAAAAGTAGAAGAGATCATATGTCTTACAAATATACCGACAAATCTTCAAATTGTTGATGTGAATAAAATGATTACTCAAGCCTACATTTGACAGTTGCATAAGCGAGTTAGACATGATTAATATCTATGATCCAATTTGAGAAGGCAATGTGGGAATATTGTATTTATTGTAAAGTAGTTCTTAGCTAATTAGTATTTGGTAGTAAGTTTTAGCTTTCATTAATATTTACGATTATGTCCCTCTCTTTTCTATATAAATAGAACGATATTGTATCACAACATTTTAAGCAACAAGAATATATTTTCTCTCACAAATTGTCCACAATAGTCCCCGGCAATTCCTACATGGCATGCTGCAGCCATCCTGTGTTGTTATATTCTTAGCTAGCTAGGCTTGTTGTCCTTCCACTTTCCAAAGAAGTTTCTGAATTAGTCCATGGTCGATTCAGGCGTTTATATTTGAAGATCATGCAATACAAGATCAAGAACAAATATGTTCTGCTCATAGTTTTGTCTTTACATTTTAGTTTAAGTTTAATCTAAAATGTAACAGATGCAAGCAACAATCTGAGGCTAGTTCAAGGGGTAAAGATAAGATGAGTTTATTTGTGTAGTAATAAAGGGTTTGAACCCCTTTTTGATGCATGTAACTAAAAAGATAAATAATAGAAGAAATGTTTTTGGGAGATTGTGTTCTTTTTCTTTGGCTTATAGGTAATATTTATGTTAATCGGTCGAAGTAAATTTTTTCTTCAAGACTGACTGTTTGATTTGTTATAATATTCATTTATATCATAGATTTTTCTTGTCCCTGATCATGTATGTGCAATATTCGGCCGTTAAATTCACTTTAGGGCTCATGAAGAAATCACCATCAACATTAGTTCAGCTAAACCAGTATAATTTGGAATGTTGTTGTTCATACAAAGTATCAATTAATTTTAGATACTCCCTCTGGTCCTATATAGGACAATATTTAAGAGTTGATTTTGGTCCTAATTATAGGATAATATTTGAGAGTTGATTTTGGTCCTAATTATAGAACAACATTTTTATTTTTGTCAATTTTTCCTAAAATACCCTTATTTTATTCTCTCAAGTGTGTTTGGTCTTTTTGATTATATGTATGTGGGTGTATAGGCTCTTTTAGACATTGAAACTTTTAAATTGTTAAATTTTAATTTATTTATCGATCAACTATCGTTAATTTGCCAAGACACACACAGACACACACACACACACACATATTACATATGTGTGTGTGTGTGTCTATCAATATATATGTGTGTATGTGTGCGCGCGCATTTATATATGTGTGTATGTGAATTCATATATATATGTGTGTAGATATATGTTTGTGTGTATGCGCGCATGCGTGCATACACACACACATATGTATACATATATGTATATAGGAAAAAACATTTCTTATGTTGTAGGAGAAATGTTTTCTCATGCCACACACACATAAAATGGTGGGACCCACATATATATATAATTAGCACTATATATATATGTGGGTCCCACCATTTTATGTGTGTGTAGGAATCTTGTTTCTCTCCTGCAACATGAGAAAAGTAAACCCCATGTATATATAGCAAGTCTATTATTTCAATTAGAAAGCATGTGGAAAGAAAAATTCTAGGTCAAAGAGATATGTAGTACGAATTGTTAATTCACTTTTACTTATGTCATTTTAAATTTATAGAAGGACATTTTAGGAAAATGAGTAAAATTAACTAATTTAACTCTTCTCCTTAATTTCTCCAAAATAGGTTAAATATGTGGCTTTTTTTTTCCCTATTTGCCACTTTTTAAATAAATAATTACCATTTTGCCATTCTTTTCAAAATATTTCCCAATGTGCCACATTTAGTCGACTAAACCAATCATGGATTTTTTTTTTAATATCCTAGTCATTTAGTTGACTCACCCACTTGGATTAGTCGACTAACCCACTTGGGTTAGTCGACTAAATGTCGGCAGAGGGGTTTTTTAAAAACCCCCAATGACGGCTTAATGGAACCTTAATCGACTAAATTGCTCCCCAAATCTGACTAAATCGCTGTTGAATCCGTTAGTGGGTTGCGGAGGAAACTTCAATCTAGTGGCATTTGCGTCGTAATCGGTATGTTTTCATCTCTATTTTGTGATTTCCACCATAGTTTTTGCATCTCTCTAAATTTCACTCTAGGGTTTTCTCGTGGTTTTTTCAGAATACGCTCGACTAAAAAAAAGCCGTAGGTTTTTTAAACCCGATCGGCGTATTTAATGCAAAATTAATCGTCATTAATTTTTGAATCTAGATTAAAAAAATATATTAATTAAATCTATCTGATAGATTTTATCTAATCTATTTATTTAATCCAAATTTAAAAGCCTTCTGATTTAATTTATCTTTATAAATTAAATCCGAGAAACGATATCTATCTATTTAATTAAATCTGATATCTATCTCAGATTTAAAATTTATCTTTATAAATTAAATCCGAAAAACAATATCTATCTATTTAATTAAATCTGATATCTATCTCAGATTTAATATAAATCAGAAGGCTTTTAAATTTGGATTAAATAAATAGATTAGATAAAATCTATCAGATAGATTTAATTAATATATTTTTAATCTAGATTCAAAATTCGAATTTCAGATTGGCTTTTAATACGGATTAAATAAATATTATTAGTTTAGATTTATCATATAGATATAATTAATATATTTTAATCCAGATATAAAATTTGAATTTCAAAAATTAATGACGATTAATTTTGAATTAATTTTAGTCGAGCGTATTCTGAAAAAGCCGTGAGGAAACCCTAGAGTGAAATTTAGAGAGACACAAAAACTATGGTGGAAATCACAAAATGGAGATGAAAACATATCAATTACAACGCAAATGCCACTAGATTGAAGTTTCCTCCGCAACCCGCTAACGGATTCAGCAGCAATATAGTCAGAAAAACAGAGGGAGAGAGGTTTGGGGAACAATTTAGTTGATTAGGATTCCATTAAGCTGCCATTGGAGTTTTTAAAAAACCCCTCTTCCGACATTTAGTCGACTAGACTAACCCAAGTGGGTTAGTCGACTAAATGTCTGGGACATTAAAAAAGAAAAAAGTTCCCCGATTTTTAATCGACTAAACCACGGTTTAGTCGACTAAATGTGGCACATTGGGAAATATTTTGAAAAGAGTGGCAAAATAATAATTATTTATTTAAAAAGTGGCAAATAGAGAAAAAAACCTAAATATGTCCTATAATTAGGACCGGAAGAAGTATCAAAGAGTAGTTTACATTAATAGATAAAAGGGTTAAGGTGTATTCAATAGCCACGTGCAAGAATTTTTTGGGGGGGGGGGGGGGAATTTTTGAGTTGGTTAAAAAAATTCAAAAAATGGGATTATAAAATTTTAATAAAAAAAAGATGTAAGATAAAAAATAATTTAAAAAAATTAACTAAAAACTTTTAACTATAATTCTCTCATTTTTTTTAATCCAACTCAAAATTATTTTGCCCTATTAAAGGTCAAGTGTAAATATGTTATGCCCAAGTTTTTGTCTTTACACATAAGCAGGTATCCATCTGGGCCTAATTCAAGTGGGAAAGATAAAATGAGGTTATTTGTGTAGGACTTGTATACATGTGGTCTTTAATATAAAATTTACTTTATAATTTAATTATTTCATTAAAGTGGATATTATATTAAATTTGTTTGGAAGTTGTTTCTTTTCCGTGGGCTTTCAGATAATATTTATCTTAATTGGTGGAAGTAAATTTTTCCTTTGAGATTCAGTATTTGATTTGTTGAATTGTTCATTTATTTCAATATTTTCTTAACATGTATGGACAATATTAGCCATTAAATTCACTCTAAGTCTGATTAAGCGATCACCACCAATATTGTAATTCAGACAAACTTGTATATAATGAGAAAACTCTACTTTAAATAAACGCATGAATAACACAAACTATCAAATATTTTGGTAATTAATTTTTTAATTACATTATTATATTATTTTGATGTTATATATCTATATGTTATTTTTGTAAATTAAAAAATTAAATATTATTCAGGCATTCCCTCTGCATGCTTTAACTTATTTTTGTCAGTTAAAAATAATATAATACTTCTTATTTCTAAGTTGACCACTTTGTTTAAAATGGTTGCTTTAATTAATTAATGGTTTTAAATTTTAAAAATGACTCAATCTGATCTTAAACTTTATCCTATATTTCCGACGAAGGTAATAGTTAACATGGCTTTACAGAACGGATGAGAGGGACCACTAAATAAATTATGAAATATAAATACCTTTAGTGATGTGCTTATTTTATTAGCAATATAAGATTAGGGGTTATATTTATAAAAAGCATTCATGCTGACATACTAATATTTAATTTCTTGAAGAAAGGCCTCTGTCATTGTCTCTCACTGACAGATAATTATAGTTTAACTACCACCCTTAAAGTATATTGTTCCCTATATTTAAAAAAAAAAAAAAAGGCAACGTATGTTCCTTGATTGCAGTCCAGGTTCATTTATAGGAATTTTATTATCTGTTTAAAGTAATCTAACAAAATTCTTATATAAAAGGATATAATTGAACTTGAATTGTTCCAACTTCTAATTTTCTGTATCTTTCTACATTTTCTCACTTATGTGGCTCAAAAGTCAAAATCATTGTGCCCTCTTTTCCCCCCCCCCCCCCCCTTTTTTAAAAATAAAATAGATGCAGACAAATTGCATAACAAGTATAATAAATTATATTGAATAAAAATTAAATAATTTTTAATTTTCATCCTATTAGGTTTTCTTGCCTTGATATTATTTTTTGTTTATGGTTCATGAGGAGGGAGCTAAGGAGAGAGAATGGAGGGACAGTTCTGGATGAAGATGAAGATGAAGATGAAGATGAAGATGAAGATGAGACTTGCAGACTCGGTGTGAAGTGTGAACTGGAAACGCCTGTCCTTCTGCTTTGCTGCTTTCCTACTTTTTCCACTCCACATATGTGAAAGTGTGAAGTGTGAATGTTGACCCTATGTGCACATCCAATCATTGTACTCTCCTACTTTTTTCACTCCCCATTTTGACCTTTTTATGATAAACACTCTCTTTTTCAAGTTGGGAGACTTGGAGAGCTGGATACCATCACAACATTGTGAGAAATAGGAGGGAAATGGCAAATAATCATCACCTCACTTCACCAAATAAAATAAAATAAATTATAGAAAATGGTATTAAGGAAAAGAGGCTTGGGTTTTTTGGTTGGACTTGAGCTGATAGGGAAATGAGATATATATACCACTCTGATTTTATTTATAAGTTTCTTTTGACTAAAAAATTTGGTCTTATTTATAAGTTCCTTTTGACCGAATAAATAAGATTGTGATAATTTTGCCCATATTATTGTACAAATGAAAATAAAGAGAGAAAAAAAAGTTAAAAGGTATTTAATCATAAATGAGGGTAATGTTGAAAATTTACCTCATAATCATTGAACTGTCTACCTCTCCTTGTATGTGTAATTTGGTCAAAAGAGACTTATAAATAGGACCAGAGTGGTAAGTGTATAACTATTTTAATTATGAATATTTTTACATTTTTAATTAATACCGATTTGACCCTGGTCTAACCCACTGACCCTTAACTTAGTTTCCTCATCACTTTAGTGATCGGTCCGGGTTTCAGAACCTTGTTCCAACATTCTCCTCCATTCGCACTCATCATCAAATTATTTAATTACTCCATCTTGTCTTTATTATAAGACACAAATTATCAATTCTCACAAACTAATAAAAACAATCAAAATAACTTCCAATATTATCCCTACTAATTGCACTTAATTCTAATTTTATAGTATTAATTATTACTCTCACCCACTACCGTTATTAATTATGTATATACATTAAAAAAAATTAATATGCTTTAAAAATAAATAAATACCTTGTAAAAAAGACTTGGTAGTATTCGTATTCCCTACCTCTCTGATCTGTAATCAATCTATACTCTTCAATTTTTTTGTTTTATTAATTTGATATATAATCAATTAAACCCCAATGAAAACTAAAATCTAAAAGCTCTTGCCTTGCCTAGCTCCGAAACTTGTGGTAATTGGTATGATTGATTACGATTGTAATACAACTTCTCTTCTGTTTTTGTATATTAAACATCATTGACTTACTGTTCATTTCGCTGTTTCGTTCATGAATTATTATTATTTTTTTAATTTTTATTTTCTGTGTGAACATGCTCGCTGGTTCTATGTTAATTTAATCCCAGTTGGTACGGTTAACATAAAAGTCATCGATTTGACCGACCGACGGACCAACTTGGTTTCTGCCTTTTGCAATACGAAGAGGCTGAAATTCCATGTCCATGTCAATCTATCCCGGTCTCTAGATAATGAGCAAGAACCTCGTACACTAAAATTTAAATTCCTTGGGTTCTCTGCTGTTCATCATCTGGTACTTTTAAGTTTTTTATGATTCATTTAATTTATTTTAGTATATTCTTGTCGAATTGAGATTGAGGTACTTACACGATTCGTTTATGAACCTAAGCTAAATTTCACTTGACAAAACTTTAATCAAATTATAGCTTTTTTATAGCAGTGGACTTCCTATCATATATCTCCACTAGTGGCAAGTTACTTATCTTCGTAACTCTGTGATTTGCAGGTTTTTGCTAGTCTCTGGCCTCAATGAGTCACCGTGTTAGCGATGAGGTTGTGGAAAGGGTCACAGAGGAAACCAGAAGTGTGCATTCTTCTCGTCGACATGACGGGATGATTCACAAGGTGGGAGCTCCTCCTAAGCAAAATCTTCTAAACGAGATCAAAGAATCTGTGATGGAAACTTTCTTTGCAGATAAGCCCTTAGACCACTTTAAGGACCAACCGGCATCCAGAAAGTTTGTGCTGGGCGTACAAGCAGTTTTCCCAATTCTTGATTGGGGAAGAAGTTATAATCTTAGTAAATTTAAAGGAGATCTTGTTGCTGGACTTACCATTGCAAGTCTCTCTATTCCTCAGGTAAGTAAGTAGTCCTCCTTTAGGGGCTGTTTGGTATGTGGGATTTGGAGGGGAGGGATGGGAAAATTTTTATGAATTGAATTTAAAAAAATTAAAGAAGTGGGGTTGAAGGTTTTTAATTAGTTTTTTTTTCCTCTTTTATTTTACATATTATCTTTGTTAAAATTTCAGAACCCACTTCTCCAATTTTCTTAAATCTAACTGATGAAAAGCTTCCTTCCCTTCCCTTCCACTTCCGTATTGCCAAACATATTAGGATTTATTAATACACTGACATGCACGATTTGTTCTGGATCATGACTCACACAATTATGGAATGCAGGACATTGCATATGCAAAGCTTGCGAATTTGCAACCACAGTATGGACTATGTACGTATTTTGATTTTTTCATTAATATTTGAGTTCACCAGGAGGAGGTGAGCCTTGGAAAAGGTTGCAATTTTAAATCTTGGAAACAGTTTCTTCCATTGCGTGGTAAACCTGCGTACATCTGATCCTTCCCAGACCCGTGTACATCTGATCCTTCCCAGACCCCATCTAGTGGTAGCCTTGTGATGAAATCTTTAGAGCAACATTAAAGATTGCTGTTATGTGATCAAGATATCACAGGTTCAGATCCTAGAAACAACCTCTTCTCACGTAGTGGAAGCCTTGTGATTAAATCCTTGGATCAACAATAAATCATATGATCAAGGGATCACAGATTCAAATCTTGAAAACAACCTCTCCCCTTGCTAGGGTAAGGCTGTGTACATCTAACCCTCCCCAAACCCCACCTGAGGGCCTCTCCCCTTGCGCGGTAAAGTTTTATATATCTGACTCTCCCCATATCCCAATTGGCCTTGTGCACTAGCCAACCTTTTTTATTTATTTTTAATTTGAGTTCATCCGGTAGACATCTCACCCTCGTGGCTCTATGTGATTAACTTTGTATCAATTATGTGCAGATGTCAGCTTTGTGGCTCCTCTTGTCTATGCTTTCATGGGAAGTTCAAGAGATATAGCCATAGGACCTGTGTCTGTGGTATCCCTTTTGCTTGGAACCATGTTGACAGATGAGATTAGTGACTACAAAAGTCATGACTATCTTCGTCTTGCTTTTACTGCCACCTTTTTCGCAGGAGTCACTCAAATGGCACTTGCAGTTTTCAGGTATACCATTGGCACAGTATATGACATGATCTTCTCTCTTGATCTGTGTGAATTCTAGTTCAAAAAAAAAAAAAAAACCATTATTTCAATGCTAGAGTTTGAACTTTTAGATGAAGTTTCAGAATATTAATATCCTTGTCATGCTCACTCTATGAGGTTATTGAACAAGACCTTTTAGTTGACAATATTTCCGAAGATTAGTTTTTGATCGAGCTCAATGATGCCGTATGATTCATGTAGCTGACCCCATCTAGTGGGATAAGGCTTGTTGTTGTTGTGACTACCCACCCACACAAGCCCTTTGTTTCTTTTCTCCATTCTGGGTGTTGAGGACCTGATCATGGAAATTATAGTACTATTTCAAGAATCACTTTAATTCAAAAGCCTAGGCTGTGTAACATCTATAACAACTGTAATCTATGACAACTTTTCATGCGGAGTATGTGACATGTGGGGTGTTAGGCATCAATTCGAACATGTGACATGTGGGGGGCCCATCTTCATCAAAACCAACATGGCACTTGAATATTGACTAATCCATAACTTTGCAGGCTTGGTTTCCTTATTGACTTCTTGTCTCATGCTGCTATTGTCGGATTCTTGGCCGGAGCTGCCATTACTATAGCCTTGCAACAGCTCAAAGGATTGCTTGGCATAAAACACTTCACCACGAAGACCGATATAATTTCTGTCATGCACTCAGTTTGGAGTAACGTGCACCACGGGGTACTAAATAAAGTTTTGATTTTTGCTTTCTGGGTATACATGTAAAACAACATAACCAAAAGCTCACAAGCTTTGTATTTTTTACAGTGGAATTGGCAGACAATAGTCATTGGATTAGCATTCTTGGCTTTCATCCTTGCAACTAAGTATCTGGTAAGCATGCCATTGATTACACTTTCCATAAATTCTTCCATTACAATGTTTCTGAACTGTTATTTTTGTAATGGACAGGCTAAAAAGAATAAGAAACTCTTTTGGGTGTCTGCACTTTCTCCTTTGGTTTCTTTTATACTTTCCACCTTTTTTGTCTACATTACTCGTGCTGACAAAAAAGGTGTTGCTATTGTAAGTAGCATCAACTTGACTTTCTATCATAGCATAAAAAAGGTCATGAACTTTAGAGCTGAAAATTAATATGCTATTTCAGGTGTCACACATAGAAAAAGGAGTGAATCCATCATCTGCTAAAGAAATTTTTTTCAGTGGAAAATATCTTGGCTCCGGTATTCAGATTGGTGTGATAGCTGGTTTGATTGCACTCACAGTATGCTAGCTCTTCACATGACTTGTGATTCCTAGCCTGGACAGGGCTTTCTCTAACATATATGATTCCAACTTTGTTGAATTGTAGGAAGCTGTAGCAATTGGAAGAACATTTGCTTCTGTGAAAGATTATCCATTGGATGGTAACAAAGAAATGGTGGCAATGGGAACAATGAATATTATTGGTTCACTGACATCTGCCTATGTAGCCACAGGTGCAAAAGAGAAAAACCAAAGAGCAAGAAATGTCTATATTATCTAATACGTACTCTCTCTGATCTTTAGAACGGGGAAGATTTATTAAATGTCTACGAAAGATTTATCCCCTATTGATGCTCCCTCAATAATAATTTAGGAAAACGGGGAAGGAGGGAATTAAAAAAGATGACTAGGGGGTTTTAGAAAACACATGTTATATTAGCTAACTTAATTAATTTCCTTGATCTTATTAAATTAGGTAATATTTGAATAGATCTTGATAGCATTTCTATTGTTTATGCAGGATCCTTTTCACGATCAGCGGTCAACTACATGGCTGGCTGTCAAACTGCTGTGTCAAACATCATTATGTCGATCGTTGTGTTATTAACTTTGGTGTTCTTGACACCACTTTTTAAGTACACCCCAAATGCAGTGCTTGCTTCCATTATAATAGCTGCTGTGATGGGCCTTATTAACATTGATGCAGTCATTCTGCTATGGAAGATTGACAAATTTGATTTTGTAGCCTGCATGGGGGCCTTCTTTGGTGTGATTTTCAAAAGTGTTGAGATTGGCCTTCTTATTGCGGTAAAAAATAAACTATTTTTAAAAATAAAAATAAAAAAAATTTACGGCATTTTAATATCTTTCAAGCATTTTATAAACTCATTATGTTTTGCAGGTGGCCATATCATTTGCTAAAATCCTTTTACAAGTGACAAGGCCAAGGACTGTGGTACTTGGGAAGCTTCCAGGGACCAAGGTGTACAGGAACATCTTTCAATACCCTAATGCTACACAGATTCCCCGGATGCTAATTATCAGAGTTGACTCTGCAATCTACTTCTCAAACGCCAACTATATCAAGGACAGGTGATTGATTGAACTTCTAATCCCACATATTGTGTGTTTTCCTTAAGAAATGAGCGATCTAGGTCTGGTTTAATAGTTAAGGGTTTAACTATATGAAATCTTAGGAGCTTCATTTCCCAAAAACAGGGAAAAATTAGTGTTCTGCAATCTGCATAATTTAAAAACAAATCTAGTTACAATGATGTAGATATAGAAACCTATGAGCTGTTGGCTTCAAACGATCACTACCAATATACATATATGCAGGGTAAACTCAAGAAATCCAATGTTTTTACTTAAGATGTATTACCTCCAGTCTTAAATATAAGAGCTGGATAAGGAGTTTAATTCGTTCCTAATATAAGATCTCAATCTACTTTGTTTCCCATATTTATAACTTTTTCTCCAAAGTATCCCTATTGATCAAACATAATGCACATGATCAGAAAATGGTATCCTAGATTAACAAACACATTTATTACAAATAACTAACTTAACTGATTTCCTTAATATATGCAGATAAATTATTTAGCTTTTATATTAAGAACCAGGGTTAGTACTACGTATAACCTTGGAGTTTCTAGACCCTCCAATGTCATTCTTACCTCATGGATATGATCCAATACAATTTGCAGAATTTTGAGATGGCTGCGAGAAGAAGATGAACAAAGGAAAGAAAGTAGTTTTCCCACAGTAGAATATCTGATTGTTGAAATGTCACGTAAGGGTTTGGTTTTAGATGATTTAATCTTGATATTATTAATCCACAAAACATTTCTTATTCATGGAACTATACTCCTGCAGCTGTTACTGACATTGACACTAGTGGCATCCATGCCTTTGAAGATTTACACAGGAGCCTTCAGAAAAGAGGGGTCCAGGTAAATAATACATAATCACATGATTCAACATTATTTCTGCATCATTAGTACAAAATATTCTTGTGAGTGAGCTTCAGAGTAACAATAATGTTGCTTCAAGGGTTCAAATCTTGGAAACAGAACAACTTCTCTACTTGTACGGATAAGCCTGCTTACATTTATCCATCCCTCGACTCTATTTAATGGGAGCCTTGTGCTCTGAGCTTCTTTTTTACCACAAAATGTTCTCTTAAAATTATTGTGGTTTACTCTATATCATTAGTCCATTTGTCTTTCTCACAGCTTCTCTTGGCAAATCCTGGGACAATTGTAATGGAGAAGCTCTATGCATCCAAGTTAGTTAAAGTAATTGGGGAAGACAGGATATTTCTATCAGTGGGTGATGCTGTTGCAACTATTGGTTCAAAGGTTGAAGAAGTTTGAGAGGTTGATTAAGAGCTCATTCATAGATTGTGAGTGGAAGGTTGTGAGGCCATGTTTCAAGATTGCTTTGCCAATAATAGTCCTACGTGGCATGCTGCAGCCTTCCTGTGTTGTTATATTATTAGCTAGCTAGGCTTGTTGTCCTTCCACTTTCCAAACTAGTTTCTGAATTAGTCCATGGTCGATTCAAGGAGCTTATATGGGAAGATTACGCAATACAAGGTACAGTGTAAATATGTTCTGTTCATAGTATTGTCTTTACTTTTTAGTTTAAGTTTAATCTAAAATGTAACAGAAGCAAGCAACCATCTACGGCTAGTTCAAGGGATAAAGATAAGATGAGGTTATTTGTGAAGTAATTAAGAGTTTGAACCCCTTTTTGATGCATGTAACTAAAAAGATAAACAATACTGTAGAAGAAAAGTTTTTGGGAGGTTACATGGGAGAGGATTTTCTCATTTTCCTCTTCCTCATTTTCTTCTCACAGGCTGATCTGGACCGTTGAAATCTTGATCCAACGGTCCAGATCTAAAAAAAAAAAATTAACTGTCTTTTTCGAAAAAGACAAAATGGCAAATTTTTTTTAATTTGGACCGTTGGATCAAGATTTCAACGGTCCAGATTGGCTTGTGAGAAGAAAATGAGGGAGAGAGAAAATGAGAGGAACCGTACTCGAGGTTACATATATCCCTCGTTCGGGTAATTCAGCTGCGGATTACGTAGCAAAGAAGGGCCTTGAAACAGGATTTGGGCATTATGAGATTTGTGAACCATCTACGGAGTTGAGGGTTGTTTTATGTAGTGATTGTAATGGGAATTATCCCATAGGTAATAATTGAGGTGTCTCTTTTGTATAAAAAAAAAAAGTTTTTGGGAGGTTGTGTTCTTTTTCTTGGGCTTATAGCTAATATTTATCTTAATCGGTCCGAAGTAAATTTTTTCTTCAAGACTGACTGTTTGATTTGTTATAATGTTCATTTACATCATTGAATTTGTTTTCCCTGACCATGTATGTGCAATATTCGGCCGTTAAATTCACTTTAGGGCTCATGAAGAAATCACCATCAACATTAGCTCAGCCAAACCAGTATTATGACTAAATTCTATGGTGTTGTTATTGGAATGTTGTTGTTCAGACAAAGTATCAATTAATTTTAGTTGTGAAAGTGTAGTTTACAATAGATTAAGGGATAGATATTATTACTACCAATGTCACAACCACTTTTTCACCATTAGATCAGAATCTCAATAGAAGAAATAAATGATAAATGATAAATGTAATGACATTCTAATCTAATGGTGGAAAAGTGGTAGTGACAATATCATATCCTATAGATATAAGGGGTAAGGTGAATCCAATAAGCTGAAGTATTTTTTTCAGGTTCAAGGGAAGTATTTTCTTTTGTTGGTTTGGGGGAAAAAAAATTAAAAGTGAGGTTACAAAATTTTAATAAATAGAAGATGTAAGATTTAAAAAAAAAGTAAAAATTAACTAAACACTTTTAATCACACTTCTCTCTCTCTTTTTTTTTTTAAAAAAAATCCAACTCCAAGAAAAATTCCCCTCGTTAAGTGTAAATATGTTATGCTCATAGTTTTGTCTTTACATTTTAGTTTAAACTAAAATGTAACATAAGGAGGCATCCATTTATTTGGGGCTAGTTCAAGTGGTAAAGGTAAGACGAGGTTATTTGTATTGGAATGCATATGTGTGGTCTTTAATATAAAATTCACATTATTATTCAAGTTTTTCATTAAAATAGATCTTATATTAAGGTTTGGAGGTGGTTATGAAGAGTTTAAACCGTTTCTGATGTAACTAAGAAAATAAATAAACAGAAGAAAAGTTTTTGTTTTTTTTTTTGGAAGTTTTTTTTTCTTGGGCTTTAAGAGTTTATTTATTTTTAAATTAACCGTATTGTTATGAATATAAGGATAAAGAAGAAGTACAAGATAGAGAATAAGAGTAAGAGAGATTCAAGAGAGAGAGATTCTCATTCAGTTTGTTTGGTGTACATTTATGAGGGGGTAGAGGACTATTTATAGTGGTTGGAGAGTGGAGAAGTTTCATGTAGCTTCTACCCACTCACCATCATGAATGTAGTGGGTGACTAACCACTCCTCACCATGAATGTAGTGGATGACTACCCACTTCCCACCATAACAGCAGTGGGGGTCTTCATGCCCATAATGGGGTCATCCACATAATATATTCATAACACTCCCCCTTGGATATCCATTATGAATGTGTCTCATTAAAAACTTTAACTAGGAAAAACCCAGTGGGATAAAAACCTAGCCAAAGAAAAGAGTACATCATCCATTGATACACTTTCCAATGCTGCCTCATTAAAAACCTTTCCAGGAAAACCCAGTGGGACAAAACCTAGATAAGGGAAAAAGAGTACAGCATGTATCGACTTCCCCTTTTGACAACGTCAGTATTACTCCCCCTGATGACAACATTACTTCCAATGTCCTCATATTGGTGAATAACTATTTTACTAATAAGCAAGATAAATCAGTGCTCCAATATCACTAAAATACGGTACTTCTGCACTAAGTAGTTCTTTGAACAATTAATTGCTCTTCAAGAGTTCCAATTGATATCATCAAAATAAACATCAATTATAACAAATTCAATTCTAGATCTTTTCACAAAAATGCATAGGCATATTGAATCATTTTTGTACTCTTCTTTTCACAATATTTCTTGAAACGATTATATCAAATGCACTTTGATTACTTCAAGTCATATAGAGGCTTATTTAACTTAATTTAGTATTGTTCTCGAGAACTTGAATTAAATAATTCTGACATCTTGAGTCCTTTAGGGACATGTGCTTCTGGCACCTTAAGTCCTTCGGGGACTTGTGCTTCTGGCACTCACTAATAAATTATGGCTCATGATCATCATGTTCATTTATTATATCATATGCTATATTATAAGTAAAGATGTCATCAACGTTGACTTCTTTTTTAATCCCATCAGATTCTATTCATAACATAATTTCTTGAGATCTCATAATTTTTACATATTTCAGATACTTGAGTCTCTTTTGGAACTACAACATTCTCTTTTAGAAAAATCTCTACTAGAGATAATAACTCTTCAAGAGATGACTCTTCTGGAGCTACTAACTTTTCTTAATTATCCTCTACTTGATCATCTATGTTCTTAGCTCCTTTTCTTTTTCGAGGATTTTTATCTTTAGAACCGATGGGCTACCACACTTTAGGCGTGCTTTAAATTCATTTATAATAAGTTATCCTTCAGAGACATCAATAGGAGCATTAGCGGCTGGGATATGTGACTTTGTCACTTTCTTTGGGTCAGTAAATGCTTCTGGTATTCGATTAGCTCAATTCTGCAAATTAATTATCTTTTGAACTTCTGGTTCACATTGTTTTGTCCTAGGATCAAAATGAGACAATAATAATTCATTCTAGCTAATTTATTTACCCAACTATTTATTTCATCCCCCTAATGTTGAGAAAACAATGTCAAATAACAATTGACTAATCATACAGTATAAGTCTTCTAAATCCATTTGTTTCCTTTAGAAACATCATTTTGTTTCATTTAGAGACAAACAAGAAGAAGGAGGTCCTTACATAACATTTATCCATTTATATGCATTGTCGTGCACATTCAAACCTTTTAAGGTAGAATGTTTCTAGCTCCTGACCAAAAGCCAATTATACAGGGAGAATTTTGTTGGCTTATATAAATGTTGCAATATATAAGATCAAATAAACCAACATAGAAATTTTATTCTCATAAGCATCTATCTAGCTATTTCTGGATGCTTTAATACATGATTATTGGATTGTATAATTTGGAAATAGTGCGCTTCAATTTATTCAAACATTATTGCAAACTTTAGGTTGCAAACATTGTTGCAACCTTCAGGTTATAAACATTCTTACAAACTTCAGGTTGCAAACTAATAGTCTTACATGTAACCATCTTATAGATGCATCTTTCAAATTTATATGGTTTACATGCTATTTCAATGGGCCCATATAATACTGTTTGATATATTTCCAGAAATATTGATATCCATTATGATCAATGAGAACAAGCAGCACATAATTCATAAATAATATGTTGGTTATTTATGAAGAATCTTCTGGTTCTTCAATGGATGTAAATACATAATCTTATCATATATGTGACTTGGATGATCAAACAAGTCATGCCAACAGAGAATTTGTTTGAATCAGTAAACTTCTGGTTTACTGTAACATATATCTCAACCAATCATAAGCTTTTCAATTTCCATAAAATTATGATTTAAATCATAATTTGACATTCATTTTGGGAGATCTATTTAGACTTTGTGTGAGAAATATATAACGTTTCAAAAATTAGATCAAACTTGTATTCTAACAATCTCCCCCTCAAGTGTGAGTCATACAAATATACTTTCTTTCTAGCTGTATTTAAAATCACTTTCACACTCTTTTAAGATCAAAAGAAAAATGTATATTAATTCTTCAGAAACTACCATATAATATTACATTACTAGATAATCTCATTAATAATATACTTCAATTTACTTATATGTAAAATATATAGTCCACCACATATGAAAATAGTCATAATCAAAATAACTTAGAATCACACAGTAAAATTTTTTCAGCAGAAAATTCTCATGACAACATATTTATGATATGTGATCACAATAAATTTAAATAACAATAACAATAAAAAGTAAACAACATGTTACTGTAACAGCCCGAAAAAAAAAGAATATATTATAAGGGAAATGGGCTGGTTGATTTTACCGAAATGCCCTGAATATTTCTTTTGTGTTGTTTCTTTTTTTTTTTTTTAAAGAAAGGGAGAATGGAAAAGGCAGTGGCAAATTAAAAAAAAAAAAGAAAGAAAAGGGAGAGAAAAGAAGAACGAAGGAAATAAGAAGGGGGTTAGGGTTCTTTTTGTCGGACGCGTTGTAATCCTCCGAAGGTGTGAAGCTTCGCGATGTTGGGGAAACCAGACTCGGCTACAGCGTTCAACTTTGGTCCTTCGTCTTTTCAAACGTTCTTGCCGGCGTCTCACTCCCTTTGGTCTGTAACCTCACCGCCGGCATGTTCTTCCGGTTTGAATCTTTCTGCTGTTCGGTTTTGGTTTTTCTGTTTCGTCTGGGGTTCTCAGTCGCTGGTTTTGATGGCTGTGTTGCTTGGATTTAGGGTTGGGGAGTATTCTCGTCTCTGTTAGATGGCTTTGGGGATCGTTTTGATGGGAGGCTGTTCTTGGTGATAGGAGTTTTGGAAAGGAAGAATAATTAGGTTTGTTCCATATGAAACTCTTGGCTGATCTGTCGTTCTTTTTTTTGTGTTTTCCCTTTTCTCTCTTGCTGTTGGCGCTAAGTAAGGACTGAAATCATGAATTCTTAAACCCCTAAATTTAACCGATCTGTTTGGTATGTGTGTGTGTGTGTTGATAACTGTTTTATGAATTGGTGTATGCGCTGCTGGGGGCTGGCCGAAATGATAAAAGAAAAAAAATTTAATTAAATTAATTGATTGAAGTTTAATTGTTTTTTTTTTTCGGTTGAGAACGTGCTTGGCTTGCTGATGTGGTATATTTGCATATGAGTAGCAATGAGATTCTTTTGCCTGGTGAAGTTGTGATTGTTATTGGTATGATTTAACAGGGAGTTTATTTGGTTATTGTGCTGATTTCACTAAAGGAATGAACTTGAGGAAATTTTAGTAGACTATATGGATGCTTGGAAGTTTATGCTTATTTTGTGAGGTTATTGAATGTCAATTAAGTGTTTGGTCAAATGTGCAATGGAAGAAATTTATTTATTGTAGTATGCTATGTGATAAGTAATTTGAAGCTAGGTGCACATGTTGGATGTACTGTATTCAAACTAAGGAAAAGATTATTAACATGAGTAATTGTGAAACATTGGATTTAGTGTGAAGATGTATATGTATATAATTAGAGTATTGATGTCTTTATTTTGGGGTATTAGGGAATTGAGGAAGAATCATATTTCAGAGTTGAATAAATTGGAGTGAGTTGTGAATTCGAAACGAGGCAGGTGCGTGAATAACGACTCATTGATTTTTATAAGTGATACTCACTTGTTCTAATTTTATATAAAGAAATATTGTATTTTATTTTCAATAATCATTTTCCTCAAGACAATGTTGTCAAACTATCGAGTTTGTTATTGTTGCTTCCGTGTTTAAACTATATGGCGATTTGGTTAAATGTTTACAACTTCAAAATAATTTATTATTCATGAGTTTTTATGCAAAAAGGTTTACAAGGATACTTAAAGGATTTTCCTTACCACTTTGATATTGAGATGACACTACATTGAGAATGCTCTTATTTAAGTTACTTTTGGTATGAAGAATTTCTGGCTGATGGAATTGAAAGTAAGTGGTTGCAAACTTTGTGAACTCTCGTGCTGGGGTCCTTATTATGAAACATTGTTTTCAAGTTTCCCTCGCTAGAGGAAGATACCTTTGCTTATCTTTGGAAAATTAACCCCATGCATGCTTGAAATTGTTTTTGAGGGCCGAATACAGAACGCTGGTTGCTAAAAGCAGTACTGTTAGTCCTTGGTGCACCATGGTTAACCTCGAGCTCGCTTGATATTCGTGGACTGTGTGTCCACGCTTGTTTTCGTGGGTCTGGTACCTGCGCTTGATTCGTAGCTTCGTGCTGCGCTTGTTTCGTGGCTTCGCCGCACTTGGTTACTTACCCTCGTGGACTGTGTGTCCACGCTTGTTATTCCGTTCTGTTGAGGTCCTATGGATAGATGAAGATTGACAATTATGGTTTTAACTGATTATTTCAAATCAAAGGTTATACTACGTGCCTGGAACTATTTCTTAAACGGAATTTTTTTCTTGGTTTCATTTATATTGTCATTGTTGAGCTATTATGATTTAAAGTTAAATCGCTTTATATTACATTTAATAGTATTTCATTTCATTTTATGAATGGGACATTATTCACTGGAAAACTATTTTGGTCTCAGATGGTGTGGAGGATCGTGTTCCTTCTTCTGTATAAAGAAGGGATATACCGTTGTCTTGAAGACGAAGAATCATATTGGGAGATTTCTAGTGGAAGTAAAACCTTAAACTCGTGCATTCGCTTTGGTGTCGTAGGTGCTCCATGTACACTATAGTTAGGATCCTCGCCTCAGCTAGGTATTGTGTATTTGTTGTTATGGAGAGGAGACACTAAGAAATTTCTTTAGATAACCTACAATTTTTGTATTATGAACTTTAGCCGTAGTCATTATGCTATAAGTGACACACATAGATATACTTATACATTAAGTACGGGATGTTTCAAGTGTTTAGGGCTTTAGGAATGTGGATTTTTCTCATAGTCCGTACCTATCATTTAAGATTTTCGGAGCGTGACATTTTGGTATCAGAGCCAGGTTTCCTATAGTTACATGGAGCAAGGACTCTTTGATGGGATCTCAATTATCATTATGAACCCGGGCATAATCATAATTGAGGTATCATTGAAGGCCTTATAGGTGGTCCCATTGTGACTTTTCTCTATGTTAGTATGTTTTTTTTAAAATGTAAGTCCTATATATTGAACTAAGAAATTTCTTGTGTTTGTCTATAGTGAATATGTTGAGTGATAGGTCGATGGGCTAATAATGGAAGTTTTTATGGAGTATATACTATAGGGAAAAAAAATAACTTTCTTCAACTCTACAAGGCATTTGAATTATCTACTGTCATAAACTGATTTTTATTGATGAATCTGTTGATTGTGTTGGGTATCTCTGAGGTGATTCTAAATGTTGAAATTTATTCCTGCCCAAGGATGATATTCTTGCTGTGATAGCGTATATTTCTTATTGTCATATGTTGGCATTATCAGATATTGTACGGTGCGATATAATTGTTGAATCTGCCACGATAGTATCATGGTTTTGGAAGGTTGATTGGGACTATGTGTTGTCCTTGTTAAACAAAAAAAAAAAAATATTGCGCAAGAGCTTTTGGTTGTATATTTAAACTGTTTGCTGTTTTGGCAAGTCTTTATTGTTGCCAAATCTTGGATATTACCTGGAATTACTAATGTCTTGTTTTACACATGCGTACTTGATGCTCTAGTGGGTTTGAGCTTTAACTGGGTGGTGTGAAGAGTTTTTATGAGGAAACGTTTGAATTCACATTTGCATCCAATCTGACTTTTGCACTGAGTCTGAGTCTCTTGAATCATAAATTGTTGTTTCATTATTGAGAATTCGACCTTGTGGTTGCAAGGCATTGGGTTGCTAAATTTGTTCTTGTAGCTACTGACAAGTCACCGTTAGATGCTATTTGTATATTGTTGTCACATGTGCTGATCTTTAGTAGACGTCAACTGAATTTTCTTTACTCTGACTCGCTATAAATGTGCATTTTAGCTTTGCATTTGTAATTATAACTGATTTATTTCTAGACTTGCATCCTGGCATTGCATAGTCATTGTTGCCGCATGCCTCATGTAATGGAAATGAACTATTGAACTTGTACCGCATAATCTGGCAGAACCTCGACATGGTTTTGTGACTTAGTCGGACTTTAGTGCTAACTCAGTAAGCTACTGGAACTTTTACCATACTTTCCTTATTCGATAGTGAGAATTTCGCTATGGAAAATTGAGGAATACGAAGCTTTGGCACACCCTCAAGCATGCCGAAATTTTGAAAACCTTGCTTATAAATGCTAATTAGATTCAATTCTGGTTGTTGGTTAGTGGTTGGGTATCCTGCAAGTCCTTCGGCAACTAGTTGTTGAAACCCTAAAGTTTTGTTGCTTTCTTAGAAATTGTTCCTACATCACTTTTGCTATAATATTTCTCAACTTCATTCATCTCAGGCCATGTTCTGAATGAGGGTACCTCCTGCTGCGGCAACTTTGAACATTTATAAAGATTTGTGTGCAATAGTTATTGTTGCCATTATGTGGTGCCATTTGTGTGAAATTACTGGGTATGGGATTGTGACTCTTTCTTTTTTTAAAAAAAGAGAAACCTTTGCGGTCACATCTAAACTGTTAGTCAAAAGTAATACTCGAGGTGTTGCTGGACTTAAGAATTGACTAGCTGCAGTTTAGAGTAATTTGGTAGCTGATTTGAGTGATTTTGTTCTGAAATGTCTTGGCAACCCTGCTCATAAACTTGTTAGTTTATTGCTGGATCTTGCTGTGGTTGGAGTTGTTATTGAAGCATCTAATTGCGTTTGAGATTGCTAATTGTGGAATTAATTGCTGCTGGTTGTGTGTGTATGCAATACTGTCCTTGATGTAAATTTTGTGAAATATTAGTATTTGTGAGCTGCTGTAAGAGTTGGAAATTGCTGCGGTAGTAGGTCGCTGCTATCAGCTAGCATTGACAATTTGGACTAAATTATGTGGTATTGGAACTCGCTGCCGTCATGCGTGTTGACATTGGACCATTGTATGTAAATTGCATAGTGTGAAATTCGTTTTGCTTTCATAATGAAAATATTATGGAGTGTTGTTGTCACTGATTGAGGGTTGGTTCAATCATTTGTGTGCTTAATCCTTGGGATAATATTTGCATTCTTGTGGTTCTTTAGAAGAACATTCATATTTGAACTAAGATTGTTTACTGGTGTTATTAGTTAAAGTTAAGGATTGTGTGCTACCATTGTGAGAATTAGAATCAAAGTGTATGCGATTTGTGCATTAAAGACCACGTTCTTGCTTGCTAAAAAAATTTGACTGTTTTAACCAGATTTGCACGAATTGGTTTTGGTTGGCAATTTGCATCGTTGAGGACCAAGGGCCCCGAAAGGGTATCTTGGTCCTTGCTGGGATTGCCTGGCGGAGGCTTCTGCGTTGATGGCTCGCAGTGGAGATGCTGAGGCTTCTGCCGTGCTTGACTCGTGTCGGCATTGGTCTGCCCCGGCTGCCTCTTCTCGTGCTCCCGTTCGTCCGAGTCCGCCGACTTTTTTGCCTGCTACTGTATCTATGCCGGGTATTTTTGCTTCTTTGCTAATACCAACTTTGTTTATTTTCGTATAGGCTTATTTATGGCTCCCAAATCCCAATCTTCCAAGCGGCGTTCCGAGCTAGAGGCCTTGCGCCGGTGCTTCGATTGGGTCTCGTTCGAGACGCTGCTGACGCTGTCCCTTATGTCCAAGCCCGATGTTGCCCGGCTCCAGCTACCCGGGTTAGAGGGTTGTGCGTACGCTCCCATGGGGGCAGGGGAGCCGGTGTGTTCGGCCCGCGAAGAGGGGATGCCGAACTTCTTCAACTTTTACCGGGACGTGTATACCCGGATTGAGGTCCGCTTTCCTTTTACTGCGTTCTAGATGTCGGCTCTGGCCTACCTTAACCTCGCGCTATCGCAGCTTCATCCGAATGGATGGGCCTACTTGGTGGCCTTCGAGAAGCTATGCGGCTCCTTCCCGATCCCTATCCCTTGTACCGCCAACCTCTTCTTTTATTACTTCTGCCCGTTCACCCCCGGTTTGTCCAGGGAGGGCGATAAGCTCAAAGGGCTGGTTTCACTCAGAAACATGCCGGATAGGAAGTTGATGGGGGCCTTCTCGGACTCCTTCAAGCGGTTCAAGAATGCCTTCTTTAAGGTAGTGGCCGTACCCGGCCAGCAACCATGGTTTTTGGACGGGGCTGAGGGCCCGAATGTGGAGTGGCGGTTCCCCCTCTACTAGGAGAAGGGGCATTATAAGAAATCGCCGACGTCCTATTTGGTAGACGATGACCATCTGCTGCCTGAGACCGTCCCCCATATCCCTAGGCTGGCCGCCTTTGTGGAGAAGTATGGGGTTCAGACCGCGGCCTGCTTTATCTCGGGGGATGTCTCCGAGCCTTTGCCCCCTACCTGTAGGTCTTTGTGTCTTTATGTTTAACTTTGAATTCTTCTTTCTGAATTTCTGGACTTATTTCGTCTTTCGTTGTTTTCAGCTACGACTATGGGTGCCCTGCCCCTGTATGCTCGGCTGTCAAGGGTTGCCGCCGTGCCTTCCAGCCGCCAGAAGAAACGGGCAGCTTCGGCTGATGCCGGTGCCCCCGCCGCCTCAGCATCAAAGAAGGCAAAGGGCTCCGCTGCTGAGGGTCCTTCTTCCGCCAAGGCTTCCCAGTCTGTTTCTGTGGTGGAGACTTCAGCTCTGGGGAGTCAGGAGGTTGTTACTGCTGCTGGTCCCCTCCCAGCCGTTGAGCCCCAAGGTTCTGAGCGGGAAGAAGTTGTCCCAGTGTCTCCGGCTCCCAAGGGGAAGGACGTGGTCATCTCAGATGATGATGTTTTGGAGCCACTCTCTCCTTCTGGCTTGCCATCGCCCAGGTCTTCCCCAGTGCGGATTCGCCCTTCTTCACCTCCGCCGACGGGTCCTTCTTCTGTTTTTGCCCGCAGCTTCTTGTGGGATCACGGGGTGGTCCCCGAGGTGGACGTGGCCTTCCTTCCGCCTCGGCACTTCCTGGAGGGTGGTCGCCCCTTATCTCCTGACGCCGTGGACCGGCTATAGGTGGCCCAGACGGAGCTGATCCGGTCGGTGGGGTATCTCCAGGCTCTGCGGATGGTGCGGAACCTCTATGCTCGAGCGGAGGGCGAGGTTGTTAGGCTGAAGAAAGTGGAGGCCGAGCTGAAGCCCCAGGCTGCGGCTGCTGCAGAACTGAAGAGGGAGCTGGCCGAAGTCAAAGCGAGGGCCAGTTCCTCCGAGGACGAGCTTATTGCGGCCTGGGCGGAGCGTGATGAGGCCAGAGCCGGGCTGGGGGCGGCTAAGACTGAGCTGGCAGAGGCCCAGGCTGAGCGGGATGCGGCCAGGGCGGAGCGGGATGCCGCCAAGGCTTCGGTGGTGAAGGCTGATCGAGAGCTTCAGCTGTCCCGGGAGCATGCCGACTCGGTGGCCGAGGAGTATGCTCGGGCTCGACAAAGGGATATCTGAGAGCCTGGCTGCGGCCAAGGCTTTGGAAGACCAGCTCGCCACTCTGGCTGCCGAGAAGGAGGCGCTCGAGAAGGCCGTTGCTGTAGAGAAGGTGACTTCCTGGGAACTTTCTGATGCCCTGGTGCAGACCGCCGAGGCGTGCTTTAAGCAGGCTTTGCTCCAAATCCGGCACTTCAATCCTGGGGCCGAGCTCAATGTAGATGGGTACGACCATCTCGCCTTTGTGCAGGAAGACGGGTCCTTCCTTCCTTTTGAGCCGCCAGCTGCTGAGGATCTTGCCGAGGATGAGGAGGAAGATGCCGCCGACGCTGAGGGTTTTGAGGCGAAGAATGCCGACGTCGGACCTAACTCCCAGTCCTAGCTTCGTTTTGGTTTTTTCTTTTGTTATTTCCGGGGTGTTGGGGCCCTTGTAATTTTTTGCTTGACTTTGGCCTTGGTGCCACTTTGTGTAAACTTTTGACAGTAATGAACGATTGAAATATTTACCATCCTTTTGCCCGTGGGTGGCAATGAATGATTTTAATTTTCATCATCCTTTTACTGTATTTCCGAGCTTGCTTAGCTACCTTAGGCGATGAATGGTTTACGTTCCGTCTTCATCCTTTCGCCTTGGTTTGCATAAGCGTCGGCTTGTGAGCGTTTAGATAACTTAGACAATGGGTAAGCTTATCACTCTTTTGTCTAGGTCTGGGTGGTTATCGGCCGTATGAATACAGGCCATCGTTACTCTGCCACACTTAGTGTGTGGGAGGTTGGGGGCAAGGTCGTCTTGTTTCAGCCTCGTCAGGCATAACTGACCGTACTACCTCGGCCCGACTTTCTAGTAGTCGAGCTCCAACTTTCACGTAGTCGGATTAAACTTAACCGGCGTAAGGGCAGGACTACCACGTGTCTAACCAAGGCTTCGTCGGCCTAGGGTCAGACATTTTGACCTGATCAGGGTCGGCATGGCAGGCTGCTTGCTTAGCCGGGCGAGCATTGACGCGTCAATTTCACGGAGGGTCACGTATGTCGCCTTCGCCGGGCTCTAACCAGTGCCTGTCGGAGTACAACGGCCGGTTTCATACATCTAGATGTTTTTGTTAGCGGCCGGGTATACGACCCCGGGGCCTTTTGTCGGTGCCGGGCTTAATGGCCTCGGCTTTCGGCTTCTTGGCCAGGCTTCTTTGCCTCGGCCTTATTGCGTTTGGCCGAGCTTCATGGCTTCGGCGTCATGCTTACGCGAACTTTGTGCACATTCGTAAATCTCCGCAATGGGATCCTTTATTGATAAGAAATAGCCTTAAGGGGCTTTACAAAGCACAATAATCAGAAACGACATAACTTGGACTTAAAGTGAAGGTAACGATAAGGAAACACACTCAATGAAAAATTCATAAAGCAAACAAACATTGCCGAGAAGAGGTCTAGCTATAGTAGATCTTCAGCTTGTCGGCATTCCAAGTTCTTTTGATTGGCTTTCGAGCCAAAGTCTCGAGGCTATATGCTCCTCCGTCGAGCTTTTCCTTAATTCGGTAGGGCCCTTCCCAGTTTGCTGCCAGCTTCCCGTCCTTGGCATTCTTGTTGCCTATGTCGGCCCGTCGGAGTACTAGGTTGCCTCGGTTGAAGGACCGGGGTCAGACCTTTCTATTGTACTTAGCCGCGAGTAGCTGTTTGGCGGCTAGTTCCCGGCAGTGCGCCGTGACCCGGATTTCGTCAATGAGGTCCAAGTCTGTCCTCAAGGAGTCGTCGTTCGACTCCTGCCCTTCCTGTCTGGCTCTGACCTTTCTCCAGGATGGCTGTCCGATTTCAACCGGGATCATTGCCTCGCATCCATAGGTTAGCCTGTAGGGTGTTTCCTGGGTCGAAGACTGTACGCTCGTACGATATCCCCACAGGACGCTGTGGAGTTGCTCGGTCCAGCTGGTATCGGCTTGCAACATTCGTCTCTTCAGCCCGTCCAGGACGACTTTGTTGGCGGCTTCGGCCTGGCCATTTGACTGAGGGTGTTCCACGGACGCGAAGTGCTGCTTGATGTCCAGGTTGGACATTAGCGCTTGGAAACGATGGTCCATGAACTGGGTGCCATTGTCCGTGACGACCTTGGCTGGTATTCTGAAGCGAGAGACGATGTTGTGCTGGAAGAACCTTATCACTCTGGCCGAGGTTATGGTGGCGAGGGGCTCTGCTTCGATCCATTTGGTGAAGTAGTCTACTGCGACTATGAGCCATCGACATTGCCCCTGCGCTGGCCGAAACAGTCCGAGGATGTCCATGCCCACTTGTAGAAGGGCCAGGGGGCTGGCATCCCCTTCAATTCTGAGGGCGGCGGCCATATGATCCTGGCATGTTTCTGGCAATTGTCGCACGTCTTAGCCTTTTCCATGGCGTCATGCTTCATAGTGGACCAGTAGTAGCCGGCGCGTAGCGCTTTCTGGGCGAGTGCCTTGCCCCCCATGTGGTGGCCATTGCTGCCTTCGAGTAGTTCGGCCAGCAGATATTTTGCCTCAGGCTCTCCGAGGCACCGCATCATCGGGCAATGGAGCCCTTTCCTGTACAGTTGGTCATCGACCACAGCGTAGAGAGCGGCTTCTCTGATCATCTTCTTTGCCTCGGTCGGGTCGGTTGGGATAATTCCTTTTTCGAGGTAGTCTTCAATCGGTTTCCTTCAATCGGTCCCGGCCAAGATTGCCATGATGCAGCTCGGCTCGGTCAGATTTTGCTGGATCACGGTCCTGTGGTTATCCGGCCCCTTAGTGCTTGCAAGCTTAGAGAGGATGTCGGCTCGAGCGTTCTCTTCTCTCGGGATATGGGAAACTGATGAAGACCTTTTGTCATTAGCCTTGGGGTTCACAATCAACAATTAACCAAGGATTGCGTATAGGCAAACCTAGGATCGTTCTCTCTTTTCGAGGAGCTTTTTATTGAATCCTAAGTAATCTAAATGTCATGCAAATGCAATGAAAACAAGGGGGATTGGGTTTTGGATTTTTAAATTAATAAACTAAAATAGAAATGCAATTTAAATGAAGCAAAGATAAAATAGAATATAAGAAAATGAGAAGAAATAGATTAAAATCGATCAACCCAACGTTCAGATTCCAGAGACTTACATCATTGAACGAAATATAAATAACCCACGTTTGGCTCTGGACGAACCGAGATCTCTGCATTCGCCCAGAAAATCCCTCGACTAGACGATCGCCTAGAATATGTCCGAACAGCGGCGTCCCACTGTACGATCGCACAGCAAAACTTAAAACCTAGTTCGAACTCAGTCCTTGGGATAAACCAAACCAAATATTAAATCTAATATTCGAATTATTTCCATAAATCGGATCCGATAAGATGAAAATAGAAACGAGTTAAATTACCGATAAAGCACAAGTTCTCTAGACGAATCATGGAATCCTCAACGTTGGGTCAATCAAAGAAGCTTAGCCAAGCATGGCTAGGAAAAACGCAGAAGAAAAGATGAAGAAGAACATGAAGAACAACTAAGAGAAAATAAAAAGCTTCTAATTTAATTCCAAAATCTCCTATAACATAATTGAGAATATGTTTGTAGCCACCATCTAATTTTCCTTATATAGGAAAGATGACTAAGAATAGGAAACCTCTAATAAATAGGAAACCCCTAATCAATAGGAAATCCCTATAAAAAAAGGAAACCTTTAAAAATTGGTCTTTTATTACAAAATTCGAGCAAAATAAAAATCCAGAAAAATGTGTCTGTCTTTAGATCCAATTTCGTCCATCTTCTTGTCCGAATCAGCCTTCCGAGTCTTCATAACAATTGTAGCTCTTTGAATCATCTAAAAAAAGGAAAGAAGAATCAGGCTAATCGGATATTTAGATCAAAAGTTATGGCGAAAATACTAAATCACTGCAAATATGAAATTTAATCATAAAAATAAATTAAATCCAATTAAAAGCTCAAAGCTCGATTAAGTAATAAAATCCATTATTTATTAATTAAACAATCCTAAATTTATTCACCAAGAGATACAATTAAGTGTAATAATATTCAATCATCAAATTCCCCCATACTTATCTTTTTGCACTCCTGAGCAAAATTCAAAGAAAAAGACTAAAATGAAAAATTTTTCCTTTCTAACAATTGCTAACAATGGAAAAATTTAACAAATGACACAAAGCTTTAAAAGACCAATAAATCAAGACAAAAATCCTTTCATCTCAAATTACAAATCCTGGCAATCTCAATTAATGATGCTAATCACACAAGATGGTCTCTCAAGGGATGCCCTCAATCAATCTCTCAAGTGTATAGGATAAATAAGTGTATCGCTCAAATTCTGCTCAAGAAAATAGTCCTACCATAGGCTTGCTCAATTTCTACTTCTCCACTACTCATAACACACGCATGCACAAATCAAGAGAGCTTGTTATGAAAGGTTGTAATGGGGTTAGGGTGAAGGTAGGTAATAGTATGGAATGAGAGGCTAAGCACCAAAAAATATCAAGAAGAGCACTAATTACACAATTATTCTTTATGTATGAAAACTTTTATTTCACTTCACTCATATTTCTATGTATCTTCTTTCCCCTTTTTTTTTTCTCTTTTTTTCTCTTTTTTTTTTTGTACTTTTTTTTTTTTCTTGTTTTCTTGTACTTTTTTTTTTTGGTATAGAATCACAATGACCAACACTAATGCCAAATGATGAATGGCACAAAATCAAAATCAAATACTCCCCCCACACTTAAAATGTTGCACACCTGGGCAACCCCCACACTTAAGCACAAAACTAAGGTGAAACCAATGCTCAATAAATTTCCAAGGTGTGAGATAAAATGGTTTTACGCTTAGGCTTGTAATGTGGCTTAGAAAAGAATGAGTCAAAAAGGCACAAAGGGGCTAGCAAAGAAAATATAATATAAGGGAAAGACTATTTGGCCAAAGTGGGAAAATGAAAGAAAGAAAACAAGCTTCCATCATACTTATGCACGTAAGTGGAAAATTAGCTTTAAAAAGAAAAGGAGCAAGTTCTAGAGAACACAAATCATGAGCAGATGCACACATGAAAGAAAGAATGGTAAAAGATGAATTCCATTCATGCAGGCCCAAAACCTCACAAAGGTTAATACCAAATCATGCAACTAGCGTCCCAAGATTAACTACCAAGAAATATAATCCAAGAGTCCAAAAATTCAGTCCAAACAGAAGGATCCATCAAAACCAAGATATCAAAGTTCACAAGAGGTAGAGCAATCATAGAAAGAGAGTATGTTATTCATAAAACTTTTTTTATTTTTTATTTTTTTTACCTACGAAACTACATTATTTCTACTTTTTCTAATGAATTGTGTCCCTCCCCCACACTTATCTTCCTCATACAACAATTATGCCCAAGTAATCATATGAATTAGGAAGAAAATAAGTAAGGAAAGAGACAACCTTTGTTAGAGTATCTTGAGTCGCTTGAAGGAGAAGTTTTCATCTTTGATGAGAATCATGAATTTTTCCCTTGAAACTTCTTCTCCCACATTGAATTTCCTTGGTGGAGGTGGCTCAGGATCTATTGGAAGAGGTCCAAGAATGTATGGTGGATGTTGGGTCCATTGACAACCTTTCCAAGAATGTGCCTGCAAATAAGACAGGCAAATAGCAGTATCCCATCCAAAAATAGAGACATGGAGAGATTTTGAGTGAATGAGAGACATGTTAAGTTCCAAACTCTCCAAGTAACTATCACATCCAAGGAAATCAATGATACTCCCATCAGTAGGAGTCAAGCAACCAATCATATTGTGAACATTCTCTTGTGCTCGCAAAATGGAAGGTGTGGAATCCAATTTAGTGTTAGGGTACACCACATCATCGTTGCAATCACAAGAGATGGAAGGGAAAAGAGTAGAAGAATGAAGAGAATTTTTCAAATCATCACCACCTGGAATATGTAAAGATTCAAAACAATTATCTTGTTTTTCTAAATTAGGTGGCAAATCACAAGAAAGTACTTGTTGTAAAGATCCATCAACATGCAAGATTTTATCAATCAAAATTTCAGAATCTTTGTCACCAACAAGACTACAAGGAGGTAACTCAATGGGAATTTTATGCATTTGGTATTCTAGGCTATGATCTTTCTCACTCACATCAATAACAGAATCCATAAGTAATGCAGAATCACTAAGCAAGTCAGAATCACCAAATAATGCAGCATTAATCTCAGTGCAAATAGGGCACCATTCATTATCAGAACATGCACAATTGGTAGCATTACTCATACATGCAAAATCAGGATAATCAACATACCATTGAGCAAGAACATTATCAACAACATTGGCATCCATGCTTGATTCAACCTTTTCAAAATTGACATGCTTACTATCATCAATAGTACAAGAGGGTGCATTTTGATCAATGGTAGAATCAACCACTTCACTAAATGCTTTCTTTTGAAGCTCAACAAGTAAATGACATTTTTCATGATAACAATCTACACATATTTGATATTCTTCACAACAGCATGAAAATATGTCATTCAATTTATCGCAATCATCACTAGTACTATGAAGAGAAGCATTTTCATCAGTTAAAGCATCACATGAAGAAATATGAACACACTCATCAACAAGTACAGTTAAATCACTACTACTAAAGCCAATTGGTTGAGCAATTACATTTCCAAACAGTTGAGGGGATTCAACAATGATTTCCTTGTCCACCTCATTATCACTCAAATCATGAATTGCTTCATTAGTCAAAGTAGTAGGAGAGTCTACCTCTATAAGGATAGGATCATTACCAAATGGGAGAGAAGACTCTTCAATGTGCTTTTGTACTTGCTTCATTTCTTGTGCATGTGTGATCATGAGAGAAGGATTTTGTTGAAAATTCATTTTCAACATTTGTTCTTGTTGCTCAATTTCCTTTCTTAATCTCTCAAATGATTTCACTTGTTGTTCCATCATTCTACAAAGAGATTCCATTCGTTGATGAAGGTTGTCCTTATGTGACCACTCCTTATTGACAGCCCAAACCATTTGATTTTGGTGATCTCCAATGACTTCACAAAATGAATGATCTTGGTTAGGCATACATGGTTGAGAATGAGGTTCATAAGGTGGGTCAAATGGGTATTGGAATTCATGAGATGGATGGCATGGTCCTGAAGTAGGCTGGAATGAAGGATGGTATGGTAAGTGAGAGGGTTGATGATATTGTTGAAATGAAGCTTGGTGGTATGGTTCATGTAATGGGTGGTGGAAAGGACCATGACATTCTTGATTGCCAACAAAAGAGTGAGAATTGAAAGGTAGATTATGATTGCCATAAAACCAAGCCATGAAATTTCAATACAATTAATTTCCAAGGAATTACAAGAAAACTATCTAACTATAAACTATAAAAAAAAAACTAAGAAAAGGAATCTAATAAAATACAAATGCAAGTGAAAAAGAAAACAAGATTTTTTTTTTATTTTTATTTTTTGAAAATGATTAAAGATGCAAGTATGCTATAAATTAACTTGGAGATATGGTGAATTTAAACAAATAAGCCCAAAATCATATCGAATTTGATACAAACACACCACACAGAAGCTAACAAGTCAAGACAATGCAATGAATTATATGCAAGCTACCTAAATGCAAAAATCCTAAACTATATGCAATAAAAAAAAATCAAAAATGCAAATCTAACAAGCTTCACAAGAGAAACCCCTTGTCAAAAGTGAATTTGACAATTAAATCACCTAGGGAGCCAATTACTCAGCTCCCCGGCAACGGCGCCATTTGATGAAGACTTTTTGTCATTAGCCTTGGGGTCCACAATCAACAATTAACCAAGGATTGCGTATAGGCAAACCTAGGATCGTTCTCTCTTTTCGAGGAGCTTTTTATTGAATCCTAAGTAATCTAAATGTCATGCAAATGCAATGAAAACAAGGGGGATTGGGTTTTGGATTTTTAAATTAATAAACTAAAATAGAAATGCAATTTAAATGAAGCAAAGATAAAATAGAATATAAGAAAATGAGAAGAAATAGATTAAAATCGATCAACCCAACGTTCAGATTCCAGAGACTTCCATCATTGAATGAAATATAAATAACCCACGTTTGGTGCCGAGAGTCAACCGGAGGTCGATATATCCTTTGGGAAAAGATTGTTCGCCATTGAACCTGACCAGGGTGGTCTTCCATGGCTTGAGGTCCTCTTTATCGAGGTGCATCCTTTTGTAGGCATCCCAGCTTATAATGTCGGTCGAGCTCCCTGCATCCATAAAAATTCTTTTAACTCAGCAATTAACCAAGGTTCCAGTAATTACCAGTCCATCCAGGTGGCCGGGTATGACGTCTTTCAGCTCTTCGTCGAAGAAGGTCAAGGTAGGCGGCTTCGGCCTCTTGGGGTCCTCCTTGAACTTGGGGAGGTCTCGAACGGTCAGTACCTCGCGGAGGTATTTCTTCCGCTGGCTTACAGTGTCTCCTCCTCCTCCGAATCCTCCGCTGACGACGTTGCACTGGAAATCTACGTCGAGAAATTCGTCGTCTGAGGCCGTCCTCTGCTTCTTCCCCTGCTTCCGAGTTTCCTTGGGCGGACTTCTACTGCAGCCGCGGTCAGTGCGCTTGCCACTCGTCCTTCCCTGAGTCTTGATCACATACTGACGCAGCTTCCCATCTCTCACGAACTTCTCGATAGCGTCGCGGAGGTCGTAGCACTCGTCGGTCGTATAGCTGTGGCAGTCGTGGAAGTTGCAGAACTTGGAGCGGTCCATGCTGGAGCGCCCTCGGATCGGCCTCAGCTTGTCCACCCGCTTCATCTCGGCCTGGGCTACCTCTTTCCATACTTTAGACCGAGGGACATTCAGTGGGGTATAGCTATCGTACTTGGCCTTTTGATCGGCTCGGTCAGGCTTGGCTCGGCCTTCTCGGTTCCGTCTTCTGGGGTCGGCCTTCGTCCCTCTTGGTCATTCCTCGTCACTGGGCGGGCTCTTCCTAGTCCGTTCGGGTTCGTCGGCATTGGCCGCCTCCATCTGCTCCATTTCCAGGTATTTCTTCGCCTCTGTATAGAATTCGGTCAAGGTGTACACCAGGTTTTTGCATAGGTGTCGAGCCAGCCAGGATGAATGATCTAGTCCATTGACTAGGCAGTGTACGTGGACGTCTTCGGGCAGCGACCGCACCTGCATGGCTATATCGCGGAACCGATCCAGGTACTTCTGTAGGGCTTCTCCTTTCCTCTGTCGTACCTTGCTCAGCATGAATGTGGTCTTTGGCTGTTTCTTACTAGTGGCGAAATGCAACTCGAACTTGCGTCCGAGGTCTTCATAGCTCCGGATCGAGTTGTCCGGGAGATAGGTCAGCCATCTGTGTGCGGGCCCGTGCAGGGTGGCCGCGAAAAGACGCTGGATAACTGGGCCGCTAATTTGTCGTACCCACATCAGCTTTTCGAACACATCAAGGTGGTTGCATGGATCTTGGGTTCCGTCGTACTTCGGAAGGTCGGCCAAATCGAAGTGCTTCGGATAACGGGCCGTGGCCGCCTCCCTTGAGAACGGGGATCTTCCAGAGTCCGACAAGAACATGACTCGATATTCACGGGGGGATCCATGGCGAGGTGACCTGCGGGTCCGGGGAGTTCTATCCTCCACACGGGGCTCTTCTCGGTCTCGGTCCTCTCTTGCAGGCCGATCAGTGCGGTTAAGACCGACACCGTGGTTCTCTCTGTTTTCCGGGGACCGTGGCCTGCCTCATTCTTCACTCGTCCTTCGACCCGGTTCGCGGTTGCCGCGGCGCGTGCTCCTCGGCTCTGAGTTGCTCGAGGAACTGCTATCATCCACGGGGGCTCTCCTTCCACGCCTATGGTTCCTCTGGCGGTTTCCCTGCCGGCGATCTTTTTCGAGCGCTTCCTGGATCATTCGGCCAATGACTTCAAAGTCGGCCTGCCTCTGCAGGTCGTCTCATTTCTCCTTGTTTTCTAGCCGCTGGAGGAACGACTCCTGCGTCCTTCGAATGATGCGGACGTCGGCTTCAACTGCCTGGACGTCTCTCGTTGGAGCCACTGTGAGTGCTCCTAATGGCTGCTGATCCTCTGCCGAAGGGGTGTTTGCCGTGTTAGTGACATGCCCTTCGGGGGTGTTTTGTCGCCGCGGTTGCTCCGGCGGCTGATCTGGTGGTGGTTGGCTTGGCTGGGGGTCTCCTCCCACCGGCTGGGGGTTTCTGGTGTGGCTTCTAGTGCTCACCATCAGTGGTCACGGGGGTTGAAGTTTATAGGTCCTCACGGACGGCGCCAATGTTCTGTCCTAAGAACACAAAGATTGGACTTGACTAGGTTGTCAAGCCTAGAGCCTACGTACCCTTTAAAGGGATCAAAGTCCACGTAGTTCGTATTACACAGTAAGGCGTGAAGCCAGGGGAGTGGGGTGTGTGCTCTGTGTAACAGAAGGTAAAGAGAGCATGAGATAGAACGTGTGCACCTGTTTAGGGTTTCCTTCTATTTATCGAGGAGTCTGGTGTGTGTATCTCTGCCTTAATGAGCCATATCTGGGATTGCGCCGTTAGGGGCTGATTGGCTGGTCCCATGATTGTAGGAGAATCTCTATTGATGAGATCCTAAATCCGGGGGGTCTCGGATCCTTTCCTAATATAGCGCAGATCCTGTTGTAGGCGTAGTTGGGCCGAGGTATGGACCTGGGCCTATTGGGCCGGTCCGTAACACAACTCCTTTAATTTATTCTAAAGAACAAGAGGGTCTTGTAAGGCCAAATATACAATTTTAATGCTTCATGAAACACAAATTTAAACTTCATTATAAAAAATAAATTTATGAGATATAACATACAATATAATAACATGAATAATAACTTCATAAAGACAACAAATAATCCATAAATTACGAAAATAAAAATTTATGGCTTCAGGCCATTCAGTTTTAATGGCTTCAGGCTAATTAATTCTCATAGCTTTAAGCTAATTAGTCTCATGGCTTTGGGCCAATGATGAGAATTTAGAATTATATGGCTTTTGACCTTTTATATTCAGGATAGATAAAAATTAAATATCTGTTTCTAGCCATCCAATCAAATAAATGATAAAAAGTATATGACTTCAAGTCATATAGTAGGAAATCAAATGAATATGGCTTCTAGCCATTTTGTATCTCATGGCTTCATGCCAGTTTGTCTTTTCATAAGAAATTAAATCTATATAACTTCTCATCGTTTATCTTCAGGATAAACATGAGATATAAAATCTATATATCGTTTATCTTGAATAAACAAATATTATGAAACACTAATGATAATAAGATGAAATTTACAAAAATAATTCCTAAAGTATTGCAACAAAATTAAAATTTTATGGCTTCAGGCCATTTATCTTCAAGATAAATAAAAGTTGAATATTATGGCTTCCGGTCATGCAATAAGATAGAAGATAAAAGTTATATGACTTCTGGCCATATAATATCAAAATAAGAGTCAAGAAAATATGACTCTGGTCATATAATAAGATGGCTTCTGGACATACTATCGTAATAATACTAAATTACTAATAATATAAAAGAACTCATAAAGGAAATCAAAGTAACATATAATAGTAACAATAATCTCAAATCTTAGTCATTTATCTTCGGGATAAAAGTTGAATATTATGGCTTCCAGCAATAAGATATAAGTTGAAATCTATATGATTTCTGGCTATATAATATCAAAATTTTATGGTTTCTGGCAATTTATCTTCAGGATAAATAAAAGTTAAATACTGTGGCTTCCAGCCATACAATAAGAAGATGAAAGTTATATGACTTCAGATCATATAATTTAATAATAATAATAATAATAAAATCAAAGGGTATGGCTTCTGACTATATAATATTAAAATAAGAATTAAAGAAATATGACTTCTGGTATATAATTTCATAATAATAAATCAAAGGGTATGGCTTCTGGCCATATAATATTAAAATAAGAATTAAAGAAATATGACTTCTGATCATATAATTTCATAATAATAAATCAAGGGGCGTATGGCTTCTGGCCATACTATAATAACAATATAAATAATAGAAAATAACTCGGATAAATAAATGTATATCCTTAAAGAAAGTAGATGAAATTATCATACCTTCGTTAGAGCTCTCGTGCTGATAACGTGTTATAAATATAAGGATATAGAAGAAGTACAAGATAGAGAACAAGAGAGAGAGAGATTCTCATTCAGTTTGTTTGGTGTACATTTGTGAAGGGGTAGAGGACTATTTATAGTGGTTGGAGAGTGGGAAAGTTTTATATAGCTTCTACCCACTCACCACCATGAATGTAGTGGGTAACTACCCACTTCTCACCATGAATGTACTGGGTGATTACCCACTCCCCACCATAACACTAGTGAGACCTTCATGACCATAATGGGTCATCCACATAATATATTCATAACACGTGTGAATAACACAAATTATCAAATATTTTGGTCATTAACTTTTTAATTGAATTATTATATTAATTTTATATTATATATCTATATGTCATTTTTGTAAATTGAAAAATTAAATATTATTCTGGTGTTCCCCCTGCATGCTTTAGCTTTTATTTTTTATTTTTCAGTTAAAAAATAATATAATACTCCATCTGATCCTAATTATAAGAACACTTTTATAATGCAATTGTACTACAAAAATATTCCTATAATTAGGATCAGAGGTAATATTTCTTATTTCTAAGTTGATCACTTTGTTAAAAATACTAGCTTTAACTAATTAATGTTCTTAAATTTTAAAAATTAGTTGACATGGCTTTACAGAAAGGATGAGAGGGACCATTAAATAAATTTTGAAATTTAAATACTTTTAGTTATGTGCTTATTTTATTATCAATATAGGATTAGGGGTTATATATAGATAAAGAACAAGACTTTCTCCCCGTGCGATGCACGGATATATTTATTCTACACATAGATTAAAAAGGGAAACACATGCTTGTATTGATAACAGCAGTAATTTAAAAACAACTAACCATCATTTAAATTCAAGGTTTTGGAAAACTTCTCTATACACAACATTTGTTGTTATGCTACTTGATTTTTGAAATTCATCCAGTATAAGTATCTTCAAACCTGTGAAACTCTTCACCCTGGATAATGCAACATACAATTGACCATGTGAAAATACTGGACTTGGCAAATATAGTCCGACATGTGACATTGATTGACCTTGGCTTTTATTTATGGTCATTGCAAATGACATTATGATTGGGAATTGCCTCCTTGTCAGATTGAAAGGCAATTTAGTTTCTGATGGGTTCATGTCCATTCTGTGTATCAAAATTTCTTCACCAGCACTTATGCCATTCAAAGCCTTAGCCTTAATGACATTTTTCCCAAGTTGTGTTACTTGTAGTCTTGTACCATTGCACAACCCAGCTGCTTGATCAATATTTCTGATCAACATAACCGGTACACCTACTTTCAAGACCAACTTATGATGAGGTATCCCTGAGCATTTTATTGCATTAAGATATTCTGTGTCGTATAAATCCTCAAAACTTTCGTTTGCCTGATTCGTACGACTTGTAGAGTCTGCACTGAAATACTCTACTGGATCACTTGGCAACAAAGAACATATGTATTCATTCAAACCATCAACATTTTCATTTAAAGGAGTTAGAATGGTCCTGTTATTGAGGTAATCCACGTCAACAACATTTTCTACCAAGTTTGGATAAGTAGAATGGACGATGGACTTAATAGGATCAGAGTCATCATTTAGCAATAGCTCATTGGGTATTGATAGGTCTGCAAAACCATCATGAGGTAGTCCAATTTCTCCATCTCCTACTTGCAACAACCAATCTGAAAATTTCTTTATTTTTTCTTGTTCAATTGGGTCGGATGAAGATATAAGCCTCATATTCTTGGTTAGACGAAGTAATTTGCATTCCTTCCAAAGATGAGAAGCGTTGATCGCTGCATCTACAATTTCTGGACGACCACTCTTAGGCATGACAGGTAAGATTTGTCTAAAATCACCACCCATGACTACACATTTCCCTCCAAAGATAGAACTACTCTTCATTAAGTCTTTCAACGTTCGATCAAAAGCCTCAACACAGTGCCGCTTAATCATTGGTGCTTCATCCCAAATAATCAAGTTGCTAGCTTGGATCAACTTTGCAGTTGGGGAATTATGAGTTATTGAACATATAGAATCTTCATTAACATCAATAGGTATACAAAACCTAGAATGTGTAGTTCTACCTGATGGTAATAGAGTTGCAGCTATTCCACTGGAAGCTACATTAAGGATGATTCCACCATTTCCCCTTACGGTAGCTGTCAACGCCTTCCATATAAATGTCTTACCTGTACCACCAAAACCATGAAGGAAAAAAAACCTCCCCATTTGTGCAAAAACTGCTTTCATTATTTCATCAAATACTTGCTTCTGTTCCTCAGTCATTAATCCTTGCATTCTTTTTGATGCTGCAATCTCTTCTTCTTTATTGTAATTTAACTCTTGCAAAATTAGCTGCGATGAGATATCAATGATGTTTTCTTCATCTGGCCTAGGCATTGATGGATAGTCATGTAAGCTTTTGCCATTTCGTAGCAACATCTGTTCAATTTGATATAAACCCGTAGCTTCCTTATGGGCATTTGTTATCTGCAAATCTTTATTAGCAAAGTTAAATTGTATAAGTCATTGTACAACTATTTACATGTATTGTATTTAAATTATTGAACGGCATACTTCAAGAAATATAGTAAAAGACAATTTACATCATTCCATACCTTTACTTTGTGGGTCATTGTAGCTAACATGTAAAAGATCTTCACAAATGATATCTTTAGTCTGCTCCCAAACAACAGCTGGTTGTGATAATGAGTAACTCAATAGCATACTGACGAAAAATTTACGTAGGTAATTGCCAGATGCCCACAAAGATGCTTCCTTAATTGCATCAATGAATTCATTGTCATCATCTAATAAACCAAGTGCAAAACACGCTTCTCTGAATGTTGAATGAACTACATTATTGACAGTCATTATGTCTGTATAATTCTTTGGTCCATGAACCTTTGTCAATAATAAACGAAGGTAATATAATTCTCCTTGAGCTGGTGTACAATGACCTAACCTCCCAATTGAAAACCCACGTTGACGAAGTTTCCACATCCTTTTTTCCCTAACAAATGTAAAATAGTTGGGGAATTGTGAATAAGTAAGTGTTCTTGCGAATGGGTCATCTTTGTTTTTTTCCATCCAAGCAAGAAACATAGACTCTTTAACCCTTGGATTGTCAATTAAGGATGATATTGTATCTGATTGAGTGAAATAAACAGATTGCTGATGAGGTAAGTGAAAACTTAACCTCTCAACAGGTGGTTGTCTATGATGAATATCAAACCCAAAAATCCTCCATGAAGCTTCACATGCAGAGATGTACCTACAATTAAGGTAGTGAGAAATTTCGTCAAACCTCTGTTGCGAACTTGCACCACTATTAGCATCATATATACCAGCAATAACACGGTCATGACCTTTACTGATGTATTTGAATAGGTATTTGATGGCACGCGATTGATTTGTCTTCTCAACATTCAAATGGCCATGAAATAATTTTAACAACCTATGATTGTAAGGCACAACAAAACGGTTGTCTAGCTCAACACCCTTCCTTGTGACGGTACGGTTATCATTCCTTCGACGATATGTAGGATAACCATTTTCATCCAACATTGTTTGTTCGTTATACCTTCTAGGAAAAAACTTAGAGCATCTCCCACCTTTCATACAAGGCGCACTTCCTGAAGATCTACCACATGGACCATGGATCATGTAACTTCCCACTAACTCATATAATTCTGGATCTGAATATCTATCTGGAATCTCTGCAGATATTATCTTGTCAACATCAAATGGTGTACGTATTTTGTCTGACTCCGACAACCACAATATAATATGTGCATGTGGTAACCCTCTTTTTTGAAACTCAACTGTGTATATTTCTGTACACAAATAAATGTAAACAGTATTTAGTGGTGAAAACATATTCTAATTAAGAATAGCATTTTATTGCCACATAGGTTAATGCACCTACAAACGTTGAAAATGATTTTAAAAAAACAATGTAATTCAGAATTAAATTAATCAACATATTAATAGGTTTTTTAGTATAGTTAACATGTATTCTTTTTAAGAAAAAAAATGATATATATGTAAGATAATATTGTATCATTTGCATCAGTATATGTATATACCCTATTGCATTAAAAGTAAATGGCATGTTAATTCTTAAGTGTGTGGTTTAATAATATTTAAATGCTATTTAACTATGCTTATCTTTATAAATAAACAAATAAAAAAAACTTGACTTAAACGTTCATGTTATAGTATTATGTAACTGAAGTTATTTAAAGTTGTACCATAGAACACCTTAAAACATTGGATAAAAAAAGGATTTGTTAAAAAGAGATATTATTTACCTTGAAAAAAAATATGTTATAGTATAAAAAACTAACCTGCTCGTATCGATCCAAAAATCTTCTCATGTTTGATTGTTTGCATCAATTTGTGCAGCTTGATTTCAAAAATCCTGGTTAACACGTCTGGCCTGTCACATGGTTTCAAATCATCCGCATTACAGTAACGAATAATCTCGGGCCACATTGGATTGCATGTAAATGTTAAAAAAATATCTGGATATCCAGCCCATGCACATATTGCCATAGCATCTTGGTAGTTTTGAATCATATATCTAGCGCCACCAGTGAAAGAAGATGGAAGAATTACTCGTCGTCCAGTTGATAAAGGATCTGTTTCTCCCCTTGTAACTGCATCAGAAATCCCACTATAAAGATCAACCCTTAATTCTTTTTGATGATTTCTAATGTAGTTCAACCTATCACTTTCAACCATAGAATATCCATCAACAATAAATTGTTGTAGTAATTTTTTCCCATGCAGAATGACTGATTGTTCTGAATTTCTTCTCATGAGTCGAAAAGCCATGAATTCTCTTGGTGTAAGCCTCGTTTTTTTCTTAGTATTCAACAATGATTCTTGACCATGTTCCATTGACGAGTCATATCCATAAACACCATAATGAAAAAATAAGGGATATTGAAGTGGGAGATATGCCATGTGTAACTCATCAATCCTTTGTAGTGCTCCACATTGTCGTTTTACAATTATGTCTCTTTTGGTGTATGAGTTGTCAAAATCACCAACAATAAGAGCAGCAAGTTCTGAAGCTGCAGGCAAATTGTACTGCTTGTCAGGACCAATTGAGTTGCTACTCCTGATTAACCTAATGTTAACGTCAATGCAATCTTTACGCTTTATAATTTCTGCAGCAGATCTATACTGTTTCACAATAACATTATGCTTGTCAAGACATTCTTTAATTGACTGCACGATAAGTGGATCCAAATTTTCAGCAACACCGTGACGACTGTAATGTAAAAAAATAATATTCGATTGTAATATTGACAGTGCTTGATGTTGATCAAATTATAATGTAAAATATTAAAATATTTATGTTTCAAATCTTACCTCACAGCTGCAATACGATTTCCAATTTCATTGTCAGTGTCATATATGTATAGTTGAGAGTAAACTGGAGGGTTTCCTTCCGGCGGCAATAAACTCCCTATCAAATGGTGATTTTGACCTGAAAGTACAAATGAATAAGGACCTCCTCCATTTGAATTTATTGAATGATCAATCCTACCACCCATTGAAGTAAAACTGAACATATTGTTGTATAACCGAATATTTGCCAAAAAATTCCTGGACAAAGGTAATTCTTTGTTGAAAAACAACTGACGTAATTCTTCAGGTGGATCCTGTAGCAAAGGCACAATAATCTTTCCATGACCACAACAAAGGCTGAATTGTGGCCTTTCTGACTTCTTCAACCTTTTCAACCTTTCAGATGACCACATATTGGCTCCACAGAATTGACACACAAAAATGGCATCACCATCATCTAAATAGCTTGAATGAATAGCAGTTGGCAATATATGATTTTGGCCCTTGTCTTCATGCTGAAGTCCTTCATGATCATGGACTTTACAAGTATCTCCTACCGAATGTTATAAGATTTAGTTTTTAGGAAGGAAAATACACTTTAAAAAAAACGGCTGAAACTTAATGACATGGGAGACACAGGTTTTTATAGAAACTTACCATCACTTGACACTTCATTTATACGTTTCAATAAGTTTGTTGCAACTTGATTAGCAACTTTTGTGGTTCTCCTTGTACGTCTCCTCTGATTTAAAAGCTGTGAGTTCAGCTGAACCAAAGGTGTCGCATGTATGCTATTGTCATCTGTAAATGCACTTCCTTTTCTTCCAATTGAGTTACTGTCAGAACGATTGTTGCTGATATCAGTTAGTATGGATCTTCTTTGTAACGTTGAAATTGATGGATTAATTGCAGGCTCAGGTGTTGCGACAACATCTTGATTAGGTTGTTGGAAACCTGTATAGCTTGAATTTATTACTTCATCTCTGACTGTTCCAAATGAACTGCAACTTCCACGTCTAACCTGATTCTCTGAACAAATCCGCTTACCTTGCCAAGTCAAAATACGGACAGAAACATTTAAAAACTTATTAACATTTGCAAGATAAGTGACCAACATTAGAGATTATAGAAACAATAAAACAATTAGTTTTATTTACCACTTCCACCATTGAGTATGTGGTTTGAACCTGTATAGCTTGAATTTATTACTTCATCTCTGACTGTTCCGAACAAACTGCGACTTACACGTCTAACCTGATTCTCTGAACAAATCCGCTTACCTTGCCAAGTCAAAATACGAACAGAAACATTCATAAACTTATTAACGTTTGCAAGATAAGTGACCAACATTAGAGATTATAGAAACATTATAGAAACAATAAAACAATTAGTTTTATTTACCACTTCCACCATTGAGTATGTGGTTTGAACCTTCTGATCGCTTCTCCCTCATATCATTCCGCTTTATCTTGGTAACAAAAATTATAACCAAATGGCAATGCTAAAATATTATTACGCCGTCATAAAATATGAACTGATGGCTTGATGTGAACCTCCGAAATATGAACTGACAAGCTTCAGCATTGGGGATTGAATTTACTTGCAAATTCTGTTTCGATGGATCAGAAGTTCATTTGAAGTGATAATCATGAATATCCATCGTTTTTTCAGGAATCTGTGGCTCAACCATTCATCTAGTGTTTGCAGAGGAAAAAGGAAACGTTGAATAGAGGACTTCGGAATCTGTATAGACTGTACAAGGGCTATGGGAATATTAATTACTTGCATCAGCAGAGGAATGTGTGGAGGAAATGCACGTGTTTGACTTCTTTAAGCTGTATTATTAAATCACTTGGAAACATGTCCCTCATTAAATCAATTGGAAACATGCGCCTAGATTAACAGCGGATACAGCATTTAATTCATTGATTCATCGTGGCTATGTATAGTAAATCGTAATCTTGAATCCAGATTTGACTCGGTTAGTCTCATATTAAATGGATGTTTCGATCATAATGAAATGTTGTTGGAGATGTGATTATTGAATTATATAAAATAAATGCTATTTCGAATGTATTAATGAAGAAACAAATATACTCCTATGAGAAAACGATTATATTTGAAATTATGATTGTGACTAAAATTTATTACTTAATATGATTTTTTCAATAAACATCATGCTCATAACAAACTTCGAAATTGTATCTTTGTTTCCATACGTAATCGATTCTAATTAATAATGTATTTTCACTGATGTTAATTCGAAATAATTCGCAATAGTATGCATTTGTACCACCATGAATCAATGTTTTTAAAGAATCAATGTGTAACATTATGTTTAATTAACTTTTTTCAGTACTTTGTTTAATTAAAAAATGGGTTAGTGGCATTTATCAGCAATAAAATATTTATGTATGGAAATTTTTTCACTAAGAAAACCTTACCGTATAATTGGAAAAGTTAATATACAATTTCTCCAAAAAAACAAAAAAAAAAATAATGTGAAGTTTCATAAATCAAACTTAGTGAAACAATCATTGTTATGTAACTCCAAAATATCAAATATTATTGAAAGAAGAGAAATATTCAAGCAGTGAGGAACAACAAAAGATGGGATTCATAAAACCTTGACGAATTCCAAATAGCCAAAATTAACAACAACCAAAGGAAACAACATTTAGGTGGCCGTGTTGCGTAATATTAGATCATAGTCATTAACTCCAAAAAAGAAGTTTTCAAAATGTCCTCAACTTTGTTATCAACTAAGATAGAGGTAGCACTACATCTTCTCCTTCTTCATGTTTTTGATAGGTTTGGTAGTGCTCAACTTTGGTGTCGACATTTCAGAAAGGCCAAGATCTTCACATACATTTAGAATATCACCAGTCAACTTCTTACGTTTGGTGATACTATCTGGCGGGGTTATCAGCTGTGATAAGGAATTATCTTCATCTTCAATGGCAACGCTTTGTGAGTCCTTCGAGGCCGTCGATTCCTGTTACCATATAATGCTGTTTTTCACATGGTATAAATACTATTTGTAGTAACCTACCAATGATATCTTATTTAAAAAGTTTACCTCTATCACATTTCCATCTTCATCCTACAAGTAGAATAAATATCAAACGTTCAGATATGAAGGTAAAATAATTTTTTGCATTTGTTTAATGGTTTCAGACATTGATTTAAAGTAACAACCTCTTCATTTGAATACGTAAACTTTGCAACCAAGTGTGAATCTCCACAAAATTGTGAGACGCCAATGCTACTTGCCCTATGTTTGATATTGTGACTCTTAATCCTAAGCTTGACAATCACAACCCTTCCTGCAACTTGGTCAAGCTCTGCTGGAACAGTTGATATCTCACCCTCCTATTTTTACCAATAAAAGCTTTTTGTTATTTTTAAAACATATAACAAAAAAATGGTTATGTTCGTCATTCAGACAATAGTAATAAAACAACCTTCACCATATCTTCTTTAATCTTTGATGCAGATTTCCCCAGTAACTCAGTTGCATTACGGTCAAAGAATATGATAGAACCCTTTCCAGTGTGGTCGTACACACTATAGTGAATCTTATATCTACAATATTTTAAGACAGTGGACCGGACATGAGTAATCCTTATAAATCAATCTATATTAACATCAATCAAAAATGGAGAAAGGATCATACCTAGGAACAGTCATTAACACATCTTTATTACATTTTGAACATCTAAGAGTCCCATTTGACTGATATTCCGGCTTCTTGTCACATGGGCACGCATCGTACGACCACCCATAAAGTGTTTCAACATTTTTAATAGTAACTTTTGTAACTACATCACACTCCTTTAAAAACAAAAATTAGACAATCGGATTATAAACATGTGTAACAAACATTAAATATGCTAGTATACAATACTCTTATGTATCAAATATTTAAGCTTACTTGATCCATCTTTGCTAACTCAGACAATGTAATCCTTGTTCGAAAAGTCAGTAGCGATTCAGCTGAATATGTTGGGTGATCAACACTTGCAATTTGGGTAAACAATTGACTACCGACAGAGTCTTGGTTAAGTCTGTATATGAAATATACACGAGTTTTTTTCATTGACCAATTTTGTTAAAAATGTTACATCTCATATATGCTATTTACTATTGCTTTCATAGTACACTAACCTTTCCTGCATCAACTTGGCCGCTGGAATTTCAGGATTGAGAGTGACTAAAGTCGCATTAAAGGCATTACTCAGATGTCCATACTCTGATTAATGAAAAAGAAAAAGACCAAACACATTTTATTAATTATTTGTCATTTTTAATTTTTACTTCCTACAATATGCCAAAAATGTAGAAGCAATGGACGAACCAGTGTTTCTATTTAATCTAGCAAAGCGCACAAGCACAATGATTGGAGGCTCCATATCCTCAAGTTTTTTGGCATATGTCTCTCCAGCACATTCACCCCAAAGGTTGATGTTGATAAAATTTTCACTACTCATGATAACAATACTTTAAACAAATTTTAAAGAACAAACATCAAAAACCAAAACGGTGAATATTAAATATGAAGAAATTACAGTACTTTTCATTTGCAATACTGAAGTTAAGCCTCTTTATTACATCAAGCTCCCTTCTCTGATCATGCAAACGTCCAAAAGCTTGTAGAAACCCAATGACGTCTGCATGTATTTAAATTTTAAAAATAAAAAATAATATATGGTTAGATAATGTAGGAATAGATGGAAATTTCAACATAGCCATAAATGAAAAGAATTGGTAATATTATATGTGCAGACCTATTAGACCATCGTCGGATACACGACATTGTTGTATATCTGAAATAGACTTAAAATTGTATGCCTCATCGGGAATTGCTATGCTTGACTCTTCAAAATACGTGTACGCATGAAAGCAGAACCTCCATTGATGCGTTGTTACTCGATAGACATCATCATTTTCAAGTACTTGAAAATTCTGAAATCTGTATACAACACCTTCCTTAGGAACATTCTTCCATTTTTCGATCAAGTTTTTGTGTGTAGCTGTTACTTCGATCCGGGTAAGCTATATGTAATAAAGACCATTAACAAAGAATAATGGTTAACACACTGAGACGATGATATTAAGAATATGAAGAAAGTACATGTAGAAAAATCACTATTTACATGATGTGATAATATAAATTTCACAAACCTCTTCGTCAACCAAAATCATGCCTATCTTCCATACCGCATAAGGAGCAGTCTTTCGTTTCACAACCCATTTCCTCAAGACTTTTGCATGAACTGTCCAGGTTTCTTTACTATCGTTCACTTCAGAAAAGAAGGCCTTCATCTATTGATAAAAGAAGGTTAGTGTGTGTTGAAGTTGATGATTTCACGTGTGTATTTCCTATTTATAAAAAGTATAATTCCTTACTTTTGTCTGGGTAGAAAACAATCCAACTCACCTTGGACAGAAAAGCTGTCTGCAGAGATCACCCACTGGTTCTAACCTTTCTTTAAAAATGAAGTAGAGGACAAACATGCAGGTTTTATCTTTTTTTTTTTGTTATCCTAAGCTTATTTAAACCGAAGACTGAACCGTATATTCAAATCGTCAAAGTTTGACTTATGTGTGAACCCTATAGTTTCAGTGTGAATTGGAAATGACGATTTAGGTTCATTCATTAATTGTTTTAATTAATATTATGACCAATATTATTTATTTGATATAGTATTTGATATAGTATTGACGGTGATACTGGCGGGATAGTTATTGGAAAGCGGACCATCTATGAAACAGAAAGTTTGAAACAATAAGCATAATCGTCTTCATCAGAATATTTGACTGTGTTGGGAATAAAAGTCTGCATGGAATGGTGTTCCGTATGGTAAAAATGAGTTAATGCTCGTTGGAAAAGCAAATACAGTTGGGAGGCTAAACGTAATTTATAATAACACTGTAACAGGCTAATGTTAAATTTGAAATATAACAGCCGTTACACCATTGATGAGATACTTCTATGTGTGAGACGAACTAAACAAACGAAGAATGGAAAACCGCAAGGAAAAACCATTTAATGTACCGATAAATTCGATCTAACAATAACCTACCAAATGTAAAGAGCATTAACCTACTTATTCGTGCGATCTTTATTCTCCCTGTAGTAGATAGTCCTGGGAAATATAACCTACTACATTCCCGGACCCCCCAACTTCAGAATCGCGTGTTTTCCCATTGCATTTAATTAATTCTCCTGTTCGCATCTTTCAACAGGAATGAGTTGGTATAAACGTAAATGCTGATCATAAATAGGCGTTGATATTGTAAACCAAGACTGAAATGTTAGTGGGTTCCTGTTTATATGTGTTCGTTTATCCTTTGCGTTTATAATAATATTTTCAAAATGGGTGGTACCATTATTATTTTATACAAATCTGAAATGATATTTCATTTTTTTAAATGAAATAAATGCAAAAGGTTTTGTCCTGCATAACTTCCAGTTGCCTCCTTTACAGTAAGGGACGAACAAAGCGCATATCATACCCAACATGACACTATGCTTTCCCTTACATGAGCAAATGAATAGCATCGCCATCGTTGAAGTTACGTTTAGAATTTTTTAGGTCGGCATATTGATACTAAATTAACAGGAAAACGTTCACAATCATTTGCCATTGGCATTGTCTGAAAGATCCACATTACAAAAAAACCATGAACTGCTAAAGAAGTCTTATACTAAATAATTCAAAAGTATCAGTTGTTTCAAAGTTAAAGACATTCAATCATTCATCACGATCCTCTTCGCATCAGCAACCTCAGGGAAATCAGGATCCACAAACACACGGGAAGCTCCACAAAAGGTTTCCATTTCAACACCTGTGTTAAATTTATAGTCGTAAAAAACAATAAGGTCTACAGACTGAAGATCCAAAGTAGGCCGTCTAGGGACGGTGTCTGGACGTTGGATCCATCTCTGAATGATCCGATCAACTCTCACAATGATGATGAAATCTGCAAAACCTTCAGATACATTCTGCAAAGAGAATTCCATATTGTGGGACGAACAGAGATGGCTTCAACTCAAGTTTATGTTACGGAAGATTTAATGAGAGTTTACACCAAGTTAACGCATCTCACTGGTCTATTTATAAATGACCAGAATGCAGTTACTAAAGCACAAATGACGTCAAAGGTTCCAATGGAACGACACGATCGACGATTGCCATGGGGAGGTGATATTTGGTGGAAAACGAAGCGTTGCAACGTTGAATTGGTTATGACCTAAACTTAAACAATGTTGCAGTCATTTTACAAGCGTTGCAATGTTAAATTATACGTTGCTCGTATAGGATATGTAACATTGCTCATTTTATTAATTGAGGAATTATGCTTTTTGTTTTTTTTTAAAAAAAACAATTGTTTCCATTTAAGTTGGAAAATGGTCAACACATGTTGACTACAAAAAGTGTCCAGAGACTTTCTGGGACTAACCTAAAGAAAATAATAAACAAACTGGCAAGCCAAACATTCCTTTTCTCACGAAAATAAAAAACTAAACTGGTGAAACTTAACAACAAAAAGCAACATTGAACAAAATAGAAGCTGGAATTTTCGTTTTTCCAAACTTCACAACGCCATTGCTAATCTGAGGAAGAATCAGAGCTACGCACAACCTCCTGAGCAATGGCCCGACTAAGTTTCTGACGGAAATCTATGACGGCAGGATGATCGTAGTTGAAATGAGCCCTTGATAAATCACAGAAGCTAGAAAAACCAATGACCCCATCTAAAATAATGAAATAAATCAGTTAGATGGATTCGTGAGATAAAGAAAATTTTTCAAGTTTAATACTGACAAACCACTCATCCTCTCCATCTTGACCCAGAGCAAAGCTACAACAACATCATCTTTGTCTTCTACAACAAAATAACTGTTCAATGCCCAAAATGCTGAAGGTCCTCTGAAGCAGCAATAGAATGAATTTCCACTAACAAAAGAGGTCCAAAAAAACATTATTCAGCAAATGTCCAATAAAACTGATGTTACAGAATTACACAGACTGCAAAAAATGACCGAACAAAATGCACACCTCTCGTCCATCATTTCGAAATTCAACTGATTCTCGGTCTCACCGTCAATATCAACTTCAGACATGGGATAAACTGATGTCACCATACCTACAACATCTGCAAGGAAGGTAGCTGTTACGCGTAGAAGGCAACATACGTATGAGTTAGAATACCAAAAGAAGATATTACTTATCAATGTAGTTTCAGTAAAAGTAGTCGCGGCTAAAGGAAGCAATGACTGGAAAATAGTTTCCGGTGCTATAATGATATTCCCCACAAGTTCTACTTGGCTCAAGTTGTCTAACACAATCTTTATATCAGGATTGATTATGTTTGGGCCACGTTCAACATTAAATTTCCTTATAATGAAGCAAAAGCCAGGAAGGAGAACTCCAGAAAATCTACGAATAATGTCCCTTTTCCTCAAAACGGCCAACGCAGTGTATCCCTGTCATACAAAAAGGGAAAGGCGTTAAATAAGATTTGATGGTTGTTTGATGTTAACATAATGGACACAGTTCTACATATTTCCTCCAGAATATAGTTTATTTGAAAACTGCACGTGAAATACGTTATTTAACCTCTGCATCAGTCAAAACAGCATTATATGTCATCTGGCGATGCATCCTCCCATGCGGAACATCCCAGAATTGAGCAATAACTTTCACACAAATCGACCAGTTATTGCTCCTGCAATCACACTGGAGAAATGAAACAACTCTGGACGGTGGTATGCCAGTGAAAAATATTCGTGAGGATGACATTTTCAGCCACAATATAGGGAGACTTAATCGGTGGGTTGGAGATTTCCAACGGTGAACGGAGGAAGATCTTCATGGGGTTTAAATACAACAACTGATGTTCCAAAGGGCGTCGGAACTACACAACGTAGTGGCATGGGAATAGCACATTTCGCATGGGGAACATGAATACTACCCAGACGAAGTCAAATTTATTTGAATGGGTTTAAATATACATAACAAATCAGGCCCAATCTGATATGCATACCATGGGGATTGGGGAAAAAGCTGAAGAGAGTATTAGTGAAATAAATGTTTGGCTACTTTTTTCAAATCTTTAACCAATGAAATAAACAACCCATTCAAACCATGAGATCAAAACACCGTGAAGGCATTAATGCTTACGGAAAACGTAAACTGAAAGTAGGTAACCGAATTAGTTGTCCAATAAGCTATTCAGTTTTATCAAAGTGGAATGACATTGTGTTCCATTAAGGTTTGAGCATTTTGGTTAAGTAAGTTGTCCAATGATCAAGGAAGTTTTGTCCAAGTGGGATGACACTGTGTACCATTTAGCTTAGTGCCACAAGGTTTAGTAGTATATATTAGATTCAGCTGACATACTAATATTTAATTTCTTGAAGAAAGGCCTCTGTCATTGTCTCTCACTAACAGATAATTATAGTTTAGTGCCCACCGTTTAAGAATATTGTTCCCGGTGAATTTTTTATTTTATTTTTATTTTTAAAAGGCAACGTATGTTCCTTAATTGAGGTCCAGGTTCATTCATCAGAATTTTATTATCCGTTTAAGTAATTTAAAAAAATTCTTATATAAAAGGATATAATTGAGCTTGAATTGTTCTAACTTCTAATTTTCTGATTTTTTTTTTCTCATATATGTGGCTCAAAAGTCAAAATCATTAATATTGCTCTCTCTTTATTTTTTAATAAAATATTCTATGATGCAGACAAATTGCATCACAAGTATAATAAAATATATAGGATAAAAATTAAATAATTTTTCATTTTCATCTTATGAGGTTTTTGTTTTACCATGATCTTGTTAGGTCAATATCATCCGTAGTTAAAAAACGTACACAAATATATTTGGTTTCTTAACGTAATATTTAATTGTGCACATTACCCATAATATTACTAGTATTTTATAAGTGTTACTAGTATATGTCAAGTTTTATTGCATTGTCTATACTGTTGTCATTTTCTATATTTATTTTGTTTAATTCTTTCATGTAATCATGATATAGATATAATTGTTTTTTTTAATTGATTTTGATAGAAATCGAATTTAATGATTTTTCAAAGATAAATGAATATATGACACTTACTCAATTGACAAAAAAAAAAAAGACACTTATTCAAATATATGAAATGTAATTTATATATTTGATTATTTTTTTAAAAATAATTTTTGTGTTATGAAGGTTATTACAAACCATTATAAGAAAAAAAAAGGGGGGGGGATTCAACTTGCCCGCTCACACACCCTCGCAGACGAAAAATTTCTCACAAAAAAAAAAAAAAAACACAGAGAGGATGAGAAGATCTACATGACAAGGCACACATGTATTATGGGAAAATGAATTTTTAAATTCATTTTAATTTAAAAGGACTTCCATTTTTGAACTAAAATAATAAATGGTGTATTACGGGAAAATGGATTTTTAAATTCAAAATGAATTGAGGATCAAAAAAATTTGACATGAATTAATATAGGTTATTTGTTTGATTTAATATTCTGTTGGCAATTATTTTTGGATCAACATCTTATTATTTTTTTTTTAACTATTAATATCAGAGAAGTCAAAACTAAGATCCAATTATTGGTCACAATAAATAAATTCGTGTCACTTCGATTTTTTTTTCCCCTTTAAATATGTTATCTTCAAGTCAACGTAAGTTATACAGATCAATCATGCAAGTTAATTAGATATAATTTTGGGAAAATTACATGCAGGTCCCAAGGACCAGAAATAAATACAATAAGGTCCATTGAAATTACTAAATTACACAAATGTCTTAGAGACTTTTTTGATATTATTTGTATTAACAACAAGAAGTGTCATATTTACAACATAAAATGCTATATTTACAACAAAATTTAAAAATCTGACCATTTACAATAGAAAAATATATATTTACAACAAAAAGTGTCATATTTACAAAAGTATTTAAACACCTGGATTTTATTTCAAACTCTAGTTCCTAAATGAACAAAGATAATTTACAATAGAAAAAAGGCTAGATTTACAATAGGAAGTGCTTATTTACAACAAAATTTAAAATCTAGTCATTTACAATAGAAAAAGTCATATTTACAACAGAAAGTATCAAATTTACAAAAAAAATTTAAAAATCTAGATTTTGATTCCATACAAATAATAATATGTGAATTTTTATTAGGACTTTTTTGTTTTTTGTTTTTTTTAATGATCTTTGGGACATGGCTGTGGATTTTTTTTTAATGATCTTTTTTACAGTCTGTGATTTTTTTTTGATTCCATACAAATAATAATATGTGGATTTTTTTAATGATCTTTTTTACAGAAAAAAGGCTGTGATTTTTTTTTTTTTACAGTCATATGTGGATTTTTTTTAATGATCTTTGGGACATGGCTGTAATTTTGAAAAAGTTATATTTACAACAGAAAAAATCATGATCTTTTTTGTTCTTATGAGGGAAAAATAAAAAAGGGAGAATTCATCCCAAGAAATGTAATTATAAAAAGTATTAATAAAAAATGGGTTAAGGAGCAATTTCGTCAACAAACTATTGGTTCAGGAGCGTTCACCACAATAAACTTTTAACTGGATCTTAACTACCAACCAACTTTTTAAAATATTAATTCAACACAAAATTGTTAGTTTAGTACAAACGGCCGTTACAACGCCTAAAACACCTGGACTCTCAACTTCATCACCATAGCCTCCTTCGTCAGCTTTATTTTGTGATTTCGATCGAGCTCTATGTGCTTTCGACGAGGTTTTGTCTTTTCGGCAAGCTCAGGCTAACGACTTATTGTAAACCCACCCCATCAATGTCTGATCTTAGAAAAAATCGAGAGCAGGATCTAAGAAACTAATCTTTAGCCTTTGAGAGCACGAAGAAAGTGAGAGAACAAAAACCAAATTAACGTCACTGACTTCCTGATGAATCTAAATGGAAAAAGAATACCAAAATTCCAGCAAGAAAACCAAGCCACATAGTTTCCTTTCACTATAAAAACACCATTGCACCGAAGATAGGTGTAAAAGCAAGAATTAACATGATCCAAATTGAGACAAGCTTTGATCAAAGTGAATCTCATCTCACCGGCTCTCAAATTAGGGAGAAAGCGAAGGAAAAATCCAGCGTAAAGGAAAGTCATCAGATCTCAATGGGGAGTGAAGCAACCAAAAAAGAGCTTCGAACTGAGGATGGGGTTTCGAGAAGTCTTGGAAAAGGAACTAGCAAGGAAAAATGTCGAAACCAATTCTTCTTTCTCCATTTCTTATGCTGGCTCTCATCAATAGATAGAGAAGACTACAATTTCTTTTTATTGATAAAAACGCCAATTGGAGAAAAAAATCTCCGTGCCATAGAGGGCTACAATCGTCAATTTGTGAAACAATGAGGGGTTAAAGGGTACTTTAAGAGAGAGCTCCTCTCTTCTCTCTCTTTGTGTCTACGTGGATATTCTTGATCCAACAAAACACTCATATTCATTTCCCCCACGCAGTAACGACCGTTTGCACTAAACTAACGATTTTGTGCTGAATTAATATTTTAAAAAGTTGGTTGGTATTTAAGGTCCAGTTAAAAGTTTATTGTAGTGGACATTCCTGAGCCAATAGTCTATTGGCGAAATTGCTCCTTAACCCATAAAAAAAATTAGTAGCATGTACTAGTTGTCACTTCCTTCGTTGGGCTTCGTTGTTTCAAACTGCTCACTTATTGTGAAATTACAATTGGAACCTTTTATATGCATATATTACATATGCTAACTATTTGCATGAAAAACTACTCTTGCTAATAGAAAATTTTCTTAATATGTGCAATTTTAATTGGGAGAGTCTAGGGAAAAACATTACTTAATTCTTAGATAAATATATGAGCTAAACAACTAGCTCATGAATATTAAAAAAAGTAACTAATTTAGTTATTTATAAAAGAGGTGAATAAGAGAGTTTTAGGGGAAAATATAATTAAATTTGATAAACAAATTGGATTGAAATACTATATTTATATTGTGTTTGGTTTGAAGGGAGGAGAGGGAGGAGAGTTTCCCTTCTTAGTGTGAAAAGTCAAATATGACCATAAATTTATATTGTTTTCTATACAAATATTTCACATCGTGATTATATCTGACTTTTCACACTAATGAGGGAAGCTCCTTTACCTCCCCCATTCAAACCAAACTCAGCCAAAATCAAAGGATATACCTATAAGTAATACTTATTTGGCAGGTATAGTGTATTAAAATATTATATTTAGGGGCTGTTTGATATGAAGGGACCAGGGAACTAAAATTTTTATGAGTTAATATACAAAAATTGAAGAAGTGGATTATAAAATTTTAATAAAGAGAAGAGGTAAAATATCAAAGTATGGAAAATTAATTAAAAAAAAACTAACCCTGTTTCTCTAATCTTTTTAAATTCAACTCATAAAATTTTGGGGATATGACAGTCAGGTTCCAAGGATTATAAAAAAATTACAAAAAAGTCCCAATAGAAATTCTTATATAAAAAAAGTGTTGATATTATTTTTATTGAAACAAAATTCAAATTTTTAAATTTTATTGTAAATATAGCACTTCCTGTTGTGAATGACTAGGTTTAAAATTTGGTTGTGAATATAGCACTTCCTGTTGTAAATCTAGTTTTTTTCTGTTGTAAATGATTTCTGTACGCTTAGGTCCCGTTTGGATCAAAAAAAAGGTGGGAATGGAAAGGAATAGAAATGAAAAGAATGTAAAATATTTTGCCTTGATGCGTTTGGTTGGCACTGAAAAAGAAAATAGGTTAATAGGAAAATTTTTGTTTGGTTGAAAGAAAATAAGGTGGGAAAAAATGAGGGAAAATATCATTTTACCCTTAAGATAAAATATTTTTTTTACCCTTGAGATAAAATAATGCCCGCATTCTGGAGATGCTGGGCATTCTCTAGAATGCCCATGGCATTCCATGGGCATTCTCTCGCTCTCCTTCCTTCTTCTTCACCGTCACCTTCCTTCTTCTTCGCCGCCACCTCTCTCATTCTCTTTCTCTCTCTCTTCCGCCCCTTCAGTCTCACTGATAGAGGTCATACCCCTCATCAATATCATAATCGAAATCTTCATCTTGTAGGGATGAATGGAAGGGCGATCGTGGTCTTGTCCGAAGCCATAGATCACTTTGTTCAATAAAAGAAAAAGAAAGTAAGAAGCGATTGAGCGAGAGAAGCAAAGACGACAACAACGCTAAAAAGGGTAAATTGGTCTTCCTCCTCGGTCGGAAAATGGGTTTCCACCAAAATAGATGGGAACCGATTTTCCCATATATAAGGGAAAATGCCCAGCCGCTGGAAAATATTCTCTAGGGAAAATGCGAACCAAACATCGGCCGTCGACGAAAAATGCCTATTTTCCATTTCCTTCCCCCAATTTTCTTTGAACCAAACAGGCCCTTAGAGACTTGAGTTTGAAACAAAATTCAGGTGTTTAAATTTTGTTATGAATATGACACTTCCTGTTGTAAATATAATTTTTTTTCTCTATTGTAAATGACTAGGTTTTTAAATTTTGTTGTAAATATAGCATTTTCTGTTGTAAATATATCACTTCCTGTTGCTAATAGAATTAATATAAAAAAGGTCCCTTTTGATATGTGAATTTCTGCTAGGACTTTTTTTGTAATTTTATATGGTCCTTGGGATAAGACTGTCATTTTCCCTAAAATTTTCTCTTCCTTTCCTTTTCTTTTCCGTCAAATCCCCAATACCAAACAAGCCCTTAGGATCAAGTGCACTTTTTATCCACGGAAATGTTATCAACTTGAGTACAAATTCTTACTGTACTGTCATAATTATAAGAGTTAGTTGATTTTTTTTGAAGACATTAAGGAAATTAAATAAGTTACTTAATTATTTCATATATTGTGTATCCTTAGATTATATATTAGTTTATTAGTTAAACTAATTATTTTGGAGAAAAAAATAAAAATAAAAATACTCTAAAGTAATTTAATTAGCTTCCTTAATTTCTCCAAAAAAGTCAATTAGCTCTTATAATTAGGATCGGGAGTATAATTTTTTCATTATAAATTAAACTTGTGGTTAATTTCAATTCCGTACGCTACTAATTGCCAGCAATATGTCAACTATGTGCAAACCAAATTGATCAATTATTTAATAGACTATTTTTTTAAAAAGAAAATAATAGACTGAAAATTATTATATCCCAGATAAAATAATAAAGACTTCCAAATGTCAACTTTCTCCCCCATCCACATCACAAAGAGGAAGAGCCACTTGACAGGCACACACGTTGCATGTACAGAAGAGTGTGGTTTGCAGTTCAAAAAATGTGTGTATTCTATTTCAATTACTTGGCGCGTTTTTATGAACCTTCTAAATTTAGGGATTTGGAGAATTCAACGCTTTCGGTTCTGATGAACTTGGATGGAATCCCAGGCCCCATTCGTATTGGCATTCGTATTAATCCGATTGAACTTGGATGGAATCACACTCTCCATTCGTATTGGTATTGGTATTCCCTACCTCTCTGTTCTGTAATCTATCTGTACTCTTCCATTATTGGTTTTATTAGTTTGATATATAATCAATTAAACCCCAATGCAAGCTAAAATCTAAAAGCTCTTGCGTTGCGTAGCTCTGAAACTTGTGGTATGATTGATTACGATTATAATACAACTTCTGTTTTCGTATATTAAACATCACTGACTTATTGTTCATTTCGCTGTTTCATTCATGAATTATTATATTTTTGTGTGAACATGCTCGTTGGTTCTATGTTAATTTAATCCCAGTTGGTACTGTTATCTGAAAAGTCATCGATGGTTTTTGCGTCAGACTCTGATTGTCAACCTTTGGATGATATGATGTTATTTGTCTTGAATTCGTTTCAGACTAAAGATTCTAATCTGTACTGTAAACGTTGGAGAGTCTTAAAAAATTGGAGAAAGAGCATTTGTTAATTTGTCTGGTGTTTTAAAGTCAGCTGTTTTTCGTTTGATTAGAACTTGAGTTACTAGGAAAATCCAAAGCGAAACTCATCTTCGCACCCCCCCCCCCCCCCCCCGGGTCTGTGAATTTTCTTAACGTATTCACTTTCATCTTCTTTATGTCTCTATCTCTCTGTCGCTCGCGCGTGCACCAATTGAAGGCTTAATATATGGCCAACCAACCAACTTGGTTTTTGACTTTTGCAACACGCAGGCTATTAAAAAATTGATTTGCCTATTCTAACTTCATTATATATTCCCAATTGTTGATAAATACAGTGATACTGATACAATTTTTTATATAAGATTGATACTTGCATATTCAACTACGTAGAGGCTGAAATTCCATGTCCATGTCAACCCATCCCCATCTCTATATAATGAGCAAGAACCTTGTACACTAAAATTTAAATTTGTTGGCTCTCTACTGTTCATCGTCTGGTACTTTTACAGTGTCTTTTGATTCATTTAATTTATTTCAGTATATTTTTGTCTAATTGATATTGAGATACTTACATGATCCCTTTAAGAACCCAAGCTAAACTTCACCTGACAAAACTTGAATACAATTAGAGCTTTTTATAGAAGTTAACTGTGTAACATATATCTCTACTAATGGCATGCTACTTCTCTTCATAACTTTGTGATTTGCAGGTTGTTGCTAGTGTCTGGCCTCAATGAGTCACCGTGTTAGCGATGAGGTTGTGGAATGGGTCACTGAGGAAATCAGAAGTGGGCATTCTTCTCGTCGACATGACAGGACCATTCACAAGGTGGGAGCTCCTCCTAAGCAAAATCTTCTCAAAGAGATCAAAGAATCTGTCATGGAAACTTTCTTTGCAGACAAGCCCTTAAGACATTTCAAGGACCAACCTGCATCCAGAAAGTTGGTTCTTGGCCTACAAGCAGTTTTCCCAATTCTTGAATGGGGAAGAGGTTATAATCTTAGTAAATTTAAAGGGGATCTCCTTGCTGGACTTACCATTGCAAGTCTCTGTATTCCTCAGGTAGGTAGTGCTCCTTTAAGATGTTACTAATACACTGTCATGAATGTGTTTTTTGGATCATGACTCACATAAGAATGCAACACAGGATATTGCTTATGCAAAGCTTGCAAATCTGAAGCCACAGTACGGACTGTGTAAGTATTTTGATTTATTCTTTAATACGACATCCAAACTACAAACTAAGTTATACATTTAGGACTGGAGGAGTAGAATTTTAGTTCTTCATGTAGACATCCCAGCTTTGTGGTCCAATTTGATTAACTTTCAATCAATATTTGCAGACACTAGCTTTGTGGCTCCTCTTGTCTACGCTTTCATGGGAAGCTCAAGAGATATAGCCATAGGACCTGTGGCTGTGGTATCTCTTTTGCTTGGAACTATGCTGACTGATGAGATTAGTAACTACAAAAGTCATGACTATCTTTGTCTTGCATTTACTGCCACCTTTTTCGCAGGAATCACTCAAATGGCACTTGGAGTTCTTAGGTACACCCTCAGAACGTTATATGACCCAGATACATTCTTCTTTCCTGATCAGTTTGTCTGTATGGGTTCTAGTTAAAAAAACCATTACTTGAATTTTGAAGTTTGAACTTTTAGATGAAGGTTCAGAATATTAATATCCTGGTCATGCCCACTCAGACAAGCTCTTTTTTCTTTTTCTTCTTTTTGGGTGTTGAGGACATGGTCATGGAAACTGGGTAATATTTCAAGAATCACTCCAATTTAAAAGCCTAGGCTGTTTCTGTTGACTTCTATAGCAACTCTCTATGACTACTTCACAGGCTTGGTTTCCTGATTGACTTCTTGTCTCATGCTGCCATTGTGGGATTCATGGCCGGAGCTGCTATTACTATAGCCTTGCAACAGCTCAAAGGATTGCTTGGCATACAACACTTCACCACAAAGACTGATATAATTTCTGTCATGCGCTCTGTTTGGACTAACGTGCATCATGGGGTACCTAATAAAGTTCTGCTTTTTCTTTCTCTGGGTATACAAGGAAAAGATGACTAAAAGCTAACAAGCATTGTATTTATAAATTTTCTATTCTTACAGTGGAATTGGCAGACAATAGTCATTGGATTAGCATTATTGGCTTTCCTCCTTGCAACCAAGTATCTGGTAAGCATGCCACTGATTACCCTTAAATAAAATCTTCCATTACAATCTTCTAAACTGTTTTTTTTAATGGACAGGCTAAAAAGAAAAAGAAACTCTTTTGGGTGTCTGCATTTGCTCCTTTGGTGTCTGTTATAATTTCCACCCTTTTTGTCTACATTACTCGTGCTGACAAGAAAGGTGTTGCAATTGTGAGTAACATCAAATTGACTTTGCTATGATGTTTGAAAAATATCATGAACTTTAGCTCAAAATATGCTATTTCAGGTGACACACATAGAAAAGGGAGTGAATCCATCATCTGCTAGTGAAATTTTTTTCAGCGGAAAATATCTTAGCTCTGGTATTCGAATTGGTCTGGTAGCTGGTTTGATTGCACTCACGGTATGCTAATTCTACACATGACTAGTGATTCCTAGCCTTAGACAGGACTTTCTCTAACATATTTGATACCAACTTTGTTGGATTATAGGAAGCTGTAGCAATTGGAAGGACATTTGCTGCTATGAAAGATTATCCGTTGGATGGTAACAAAGAAATGGTGGCAATGGGAACAATGAATGTTATTGGTTCTCTGACATCTTGCTATGTAGCTACAGGTGCAAAAGTGAAAAGCAAAAAAAGCAAAAGCTCTATTTTATCCAATATATTGCTATGAAAGAGACCTTCCTAATGTTGAATAGATCTTGATAGCATTTCTATTGTTTATGCAGGATCTTTTTCTCGCTCAGCAGTAAACTACATGGCTGGCTGTCAAACTGCTGTATCAAACATCATTATGTCGATCGTCGTGTTATTAACTTTGGTGTTCCTTACACCACTGTTCAAGTACACCCCAAATGCAGCGCTTGCTTCTATTATAATAGCGGCTGTGCTGGGCCTTATTGACATTGATGCAATCGTTCTGCTATGGAAGATTGACAAATTTGATTTTTTAGCCTGCATGGGAGCCTTCTTTGGTGTGATTTTCAAAAATGTTGAGATTGGCCTTCTTATTGCGGTAAAACCAAATTGAAAGAAAAGTTCTAAATTATGGTGTTTAAAATATTTTGCAGGCATTTTATGAAAGATTGGCCTTCATATTGCAGGTGGCCATATCATTTGCTAAAATCCTTTTACAAGTGACAAGGCCAAGGACTGTGGTACTTGGGAAGCTTCCAGGGACCAAGGTGTACAGGAACATCTTTCAATACCCAAATGCTACACAGATTCCCCGAATGCTGATTATTAGAGTTGACTCTGCAATCTACTTCTCAAACTCCAACTATATCAAGGACAGGTGATTAATTTCACTTCTAATTATCATCCTTGAGAAATGAGCGATCTATAAGCCACTAGTGTGTTCTAATAGTTATGGGTTTTAGCTATATGATTTCTCAGGTTCAATGTGCAAACCTTAATACATCCTACAAAAGAAAAGGGAAAAAAACGTTCTACGTGAAAAAAAAAATGTGACCACATGTTACAATTTTGAGGACTTAAGAACTGAGGGATGAGCTCAGTTATTACCAATAAATATGGAGAGGGAGACCTCAAGAAATCCAATGACTCACTCAATGTGTACTATGTATAATCTGATTTTCTAGACCGTCCAAGATCAAACTTACCTGATGTCTTTTTTCCATTCAAAATTTGCAGAATTCTGAGATGGCTGCAAGATGAAGATGAGCACAGGAAAGAAAATAGTTTTCCCACAATACAGTATCTCATTGTTGAAATGTCACGTAAGGCTTCCTATTAGATGATTTGATCTTGATATTGATTGTTAATCTATACAAAGTTCTTATTCATATGCTACTATATTCCTGCAGCTGTCACTGACATTGATACTAGTGGCATCCATGCCTTTGAAGATTTATACAAGAGCCTTCAGAAGAGAGGGGTACAGGTAATACACAATCACATAATTAAACATTTCTTCATCATTACCACAAAATTTTCCGTGTAAAACTTGAACTCCCGTGTGTGTGATTGTACACACTTTTTTCTTTGGTGGAACGTGTTAGGATTGAGGAATCACAAAGCAAAAATACTAATATTATTGATCATTAGGAATAAAAGAATACAAAAAGGTCTTTATATAGGTAACTGGTAACCTAATAGACTAACTCATAACCCAAGAAACTAATAAAATCAAATCATAATGACAGAATATTCATATAAAAACCTAATAAATACTAAACAATATCCCTAATGATAAGAATAATAATTAATTAATATATTAATTCTAAACTTAGCTTGTTATTCTCAACAGAATATATACACGCTCGTTAGTCCTACAGTATCTTCCAATTCAGAACCAAATGAATTGCTTATTTGCATATAATCTCATCTATGATGATCCTATGCACTTCTAGAGATTAGCATGACACTATTTCTGGATTTTTCTTAAAATTTTTTTTTAAAATAAAATTATGAGCTTGAGTTTGATGAATTAGCTCTAAAATTAGTATTAGACCAAATGCAAACTAGGAGCTACATAAAGTGCATTGTGCCTATTTTTTTTTTACTAATTAATAACTCATATTTTTTTGTGAGAAAACAATCTTTAAATTGATTTTATTTAGATATCGTCAATCTCTTTGCATTATCCTCACAGATTCTCTTGGCAAATCCTGGGCCAATTGTGATGGAGAAGCTCTATGCATCCAAGTTGGCGGACATTATTGGGGAAGACAAGATATTTCTATCAGTGGCTGATGCTGTTGCATCTTTTGGTTCAAAAGCTGAAGAAGTTTGATATTTTCATGTCAATGGTTTGGTTGATATGAACTGTAAGTACTAATTAAGTAGTGTTTCAAGATTGCTTGGTTAATCATTATGGTCTGTGTCCTTCCCATGTAGCATATGTTGTACATATAGTCTTCTTTTGTTATTTCCCTTTCTTATTCCAAAGATTGTGTGCAAAGTCAGTGGTCCATTCATGGGAGCTCTCAAAGCAAGATCATGCATTGAGGGTCATGAAATTTTGTGATCTGGTCATCGTATTGTATATACTTTCCTGTACCAGTTTAAGTGAAATAGATGGAAGTTTGGGAATTTTTTCCCTCTGGCTACTTTTTCTGGCTTATAGTTTGTATAGTTGTATTCATCTCATTTGAAGGAGCTGTTTGGTATGAGGGATTTGGAGGGGAGGGTAGGAGAAATTTTTATGACTTGGATTTAAAACAATTATAGAAATGGTTATGATAGGCTTTAACTAATTTTTATTACTCATTTATTTTACATCTTTATTAAAATTTTATAACCCTACTTTTCTAATTTTCTAATTGCCTCAAATCTAACTTATAAAAAAATTTTCCACCTGTCAAACATTGACAGACCCTTGGTGGGGAGGGAGTTAAAACAGATCCATGCTTCAATCTCTGGCCATTAAATTCACATTGTTACGGCTGATAAAGCAACCACCATTAAGGTTACTGTTATTGTTTAGACAAAGTGTTATATGTCGGATAAGTATTTGAATTTACAGATATCGATTCAAATAACTGCAAACAAAAATCTCTGTAAATCGAGAGCAACATTTGAAACTTAAATACTCTCGCGGTATTCATGTTTAAAGAATTGATCTTCGTCCTAAATATAGAATATTTTTTATATTTATCAATATTTTCTAATTTATCCCTATTGATTGTCCCTCAATAATAATTAATAAGGAGAAGAAAAGGGAATTAAGAAAGATGATTATGGTGTTTTAGAAAATACATGTTATATTAACTAATATTTTCAATCTAATCGAATTAGGTAAATATATATTATATTAATGACCGGAAACAGTAATATCTTATCTACTACAATTGAAACTCCTGAATTTGTAACTGTCTAAATTTCGGAATTCATTTTTCACTAGCTAGTATTCTTTCTTCACACTTTTTTTTTTCCGTACTCAACTTTCTTCCTTAATCGCAATTATGCAGGAGCAATCACCAGGAGATTGCTGATCAATGAAACAAACTTTCAATGTCTGAGTGAATATTTTATTTTCCTTATTGCTAGTGGAATGTTATCGTTATCCTTATTAAACAAGAATAACAAATTTATATATCATCATCAGTTACACAAAATACTCTCTAAAAACAGTTCAAATACACGTGCTTTTCATTCCAACGCAGAATTATGCTTACATGCATAAAGAATCAGGTCCCAAGATTGTATAAATAGCACAAAAAATTAACATTAAGAAAACACAGAACAGAAACATTCTTAGTTATATATATTATCAATGGATTGATGGTTAACTTCTGACTTGTCATGTTTTGAGCCCTACTTCTACTTACCCATGTTGATTTTTCCTATTGAGCCTTACTTGTCTCAGACCTTATCTTCAACTCAACCAATTGGCCTTCCCACCTTCTTCCCTACTTTTTACTCCAACTCCATTAACACTCTTATTAATTATTCCTCTTGCTGTTGATCAAGCAGAGGTCATAATCATATATACTCTTCTCGAAAGCTGCATGGAGCTGCACAAACATCCTCGTACACTTCTCCTTCCTTGAAGGATCTAAGCACATGTCCGGGTGGTACTGAAGCGCCATCATTCTATAAGCCTTCTTTATTTTGTGAGTGTTTGGGTAACACTCAAATTACGGTTTCAAAAACCTTTTTCTGCAAGTCTAGATAAAACCCCTCTCACATGTTTACCTCATAAATTATAAAAGCTATTCTCAAAAAGTTCATCTTTGATTGCATTCTTGGGATTCAAAGATAATATCTTGTAAAAGTTTTCCGTAGTAGTTATTTCTTCAACTAAATGGCTAGCTTCCTCGCTCTACATGAAACATGTCGAGCACAAAGCCTTCGACATTTCCTTTTTTTTTTTTTTGAGAGAGGATTAAGGCCATGAGAGGGCCTATTGTGAAATAGGGTTGAACTTAAGGATAAAACTTCTATTATTGCCTTGATATATTTGACTATCAAGTCTCCTGGAGAAACGCTTAGTATTCTCCAACTATTTATATATCTATAAAAGGGACACGTTTTTGAGAACCCTCCTAAATTAATATTTCTTTCCACTTGGGGAAAATAACTAATTTAATTTCTTAAATAAAAAAAGAGAACTATGCATGGCTGACAAAACTAGGGTTTTGAATTTTTTTGGTCTATACATATAGGCGTTTTGTTCTTTGTATTTATCGAGATATTTTCTCGCTAATACCTCTCCACCAAGAAGGCGCACAGAATAAAACATGGAATGTCTCAACGTGATCAGATTCAAAAGCTGTTAATATTTAAGAACACAATTTGATAAAAGAGACAAAGCCCTAGTGTACGGATTCAGAGCATCACCCTAACGAAGCAATTTGATAAAAGAGACAAGCCCTAGTGTACGCATTCAGAGCATCAGCCTAACGAAGACAATTTGATAAAAGAGACAAGCCCTAGTGTACGCATTCAGAGCAGCAGCCTAACGACACATGCATCCATTTGTTTTATTCACAGCGAAATTAAATATCTATAAGTGGCCTGCTATGTGTGTGTATATATATCCCCAAATTATTTTTTGTTATCTCTCTCTAATTTATCAAAAAACAGATTTTGCATTGACACTGCATGCATGTCAATAAGCTTTAATAATAGATTCTGATTCAGTTTATTATCAACAGTTTCTTTAAAGAGGATCGTACGATGAACTATTTTTTTTCAAAAGAATAGTTATATATATGCACACACTTTATATATTTTCCTAGCTAGTATTAATTTATTTCTTACTTAGACCTAAACCACTGTCATGAGTCCTTTATGAGGAGGGTTGCCTTGAATGAAGAACTTTATGAGGCACTGGGCTCGCCAACTCTAACATCTGGCTTCGAGAATGTTGGTCTCCAATATCTTGTACCTGTTACAAATTGTGTTTTCATTTGCTAGTTTCTATAGTGTATGTGCTTCTCCTAAGTCATCGTACTCATTACAACCCCATAGATTATAATGGGAAAATGGCATAAATTTTATTGATTAAAAGGATCTAATATGTTGTTATACACAAAAAGTATCAATACTATGAGGCATAATCAAATTGACGTCATTTTGATCAATTAATTTTTTAAATAGGGACTTTTTATCGATATTTCATACTTGACTGATTATTATGTTGGCAAGTCTTCTTGTCTCACTACAAAAAAACTTCGGATTACTCACAGAATTACCGACAGTAAAAATTCCATGGGTAATTACCGATGAATTTCCGTAGGTAATTTCGTGGGTAATGTTTTCAGTCATGGTTTTTTCTACGACGAACGTTTTCCTTTGGAAATCCAATTACACACAGAAATTTTTGATGGAATTCCGACAGAAAATGTCTATCATAGAAAAAACCATGGCAGAAGATATTATCCATAGAATTCTGTGGGTAATTTCAATTACTGACTTACAGAAATTACTCATGGAATTTTTTCTGTCGATGATTCCATAGGTAATCCAAAGTTTTTTTGTAGTGTTTTTTTTTTCTTCTCACATTATCACATGCAAAGTGCAATTTGCAAAGGGTCAAATATATATATAAAAGCTCTAATAAGCGCTAATTGTAGAATAAACACAAATAATTCGTAGAAAGGCTGTATATTGCTACTTCTTGAGTGAAAGATGAAGAGGAGAGTTGTGTTGGATAACGAGAGAGATGAGTTGAGGGTTAGAATTTAGTCGAGCAATGAATTACGGATATGCACGTTGTGAGAATGAAATATTATATTGAAGCCAGCCCACTTTGGTTTTAGTGTCGGTCTACTAAACGATGAGATTTTGAATTTGAGTTTGTGTAAATAGAGAAGAGGCTTTTGAGATAGTTGCCTCCAATTGACAATGCTCAAATTTCACTCAGCCAAATTAAAAATAAAATAAAAAATAAAACATTAATTAAAATTAAAAAAAAGTGTCTAAGGGTTAATCCGAGCCTGGTCTTATGGAAAAAAATGGGACAGCCAGAATTCCCAGAACCATATTTTTATAAAAATAGAATTATCATGTGAATTTTAATTTAGAAATGATACCTAAAACGGGAGAATCAAAGGGAACATTCCCATGATTATGTTCAAATTTTAAACACTAATTAGTATTATTTTACTTTAGAAAGCTAGACGATTGATCAAGGAGTTTATTCAATTTGATAATTAATGAGATATAATTTATTGTTTTGTTAAATAAAATGGCAATATATTTTCAAAGGATATATATATTAATACTCCAAAACGATACAATACATAACGACAACTACAAACAGATCTAAAATAAATACAACCAACATAACAACAACAACAAAAAACACTAGATACAATATTAGCCATCGTACATTAAAAATATAAGAGTAGAAGTAGAATAATGAACATTATCGGCCTCCTCGAAACCCAAGGTTAGAAGTGACGAACAAGAGAGTGTTGGTTGAAAAACCCACCCTAAAGAGCACACAATCTTAAAAGCAATAGTTGCAATTAAATCAGCTAATTGGGTACCCCATCTTGGGGTAAAGAAACCAGAAAACCCAACCTTGGAAGAAAGAAGACTTTTGATGTCCTGAAGAACACTTCTGCTCCTCTGACCAAACAAATTCGGTGACATCGACCACAAATCAGACCATACTTCTTTAGATCTTCCCCCAAGAATGTACATCCGGGCTACCAAGAGGTAGTCGGACCTCATAACGTCCAAACAGTCATCCAACCAAGAGGATTGGATCTCAGATCTGACAGATCTATTTATTTCTAGAGACAAGAACACCACCACAAAACCCCATACTACAAAAAAAGAAACAAAAACACAGAAACCAGAAAACTCTTACCTCGGCAGATCATATCTGAAGAAGGAGAGGGAGAAGCTCGCCCCAGGAACGAGAAGGGTGCTCGCCGGCGACCTACATCACAAACCGCCGGCGAGGGAAAGAAGATCACGAAGAGACGCAGCAGAGAAGAAGAGAGAAGTTGGACCTTCTCTCTCTAAAACACGCACTGATTACTCCTTAAAGGGCAATATATTCACTATTACAAAAAGTAAATGTAACGACACTAATTAATGTCTGTTTTTAGAAAACATAAGTTAAAAAGGAGGTTTGACATTTTTAAAATTTCAGCTTAACTTTCAATGATTGTTTTCAAATAAACAGTCATTAAAAGTTAAGCCAAAAATTTAAGAAAATGAATATTTTTGACTTTTAATAAGTGTGTTTTTTTTTTAAAGTTGTTGAAATTAAAGTTAAAAGAAAAAGGTTACAACAAATTTTTTTTTAAAGAATATTGTTGAAAGTATATACAATGACTGTCATTGAAACTTATTATTATTATTATTTAACGACTGTTTTTCCAAAAAAAAAATCGTTAAAAGTATTCAATTCTTTTGACCTTGTATTCTCACACTTCTGACATTTTGTTGAAATATCTAAAAATAGTTTCTTCACACGTCGCTCTCTTACCACTTCTAAAAAAAATATAGATTTTACTTCCCTAAAAATCTTAAATTTTCTAAAAAGGGAAGTAAAAAATAAAGTCGGTGATATTTTTGTAATTATGTGTGGGAATTTTAGCATATTGGGCATCCATTTTACACAAACGAACGCCAAAAGCTTCCCAATTTATAAAAGGAACACCAAAAGCAGGGAAATTATAGCATAATGGACATGTCACTTTTCCATCTTTTATAATGTTTATAGTTGTTTTTGCTCCCCAAAAAAATTATAGGTACTTTTACATTTTTTGTAAGTTAATATGTATTTCAGCACCTTAACCTTAAAGAAAACAAACAAAGAAAACTATGCAGCTTATTGTCCATTTGTTTCTTTCTTTTTGTTAATATCTCATCCATAACTTCATGCATAAAATTAATGTTGTTAATTTATATGAGCAATTCCTCCAAAATGACAATTATTCGGGAATACGGGGAGTACTCGTATAAATTATTTAAATGGTTTTAGCACATATCCAAAATGACAATTATTCGGGAATACGGGGAATTTTATTTGCTTGTGATCAATCCGAGTTCATAATCATACTCTTCTCGAAGCACAGGATTCGATAATGTCTGGTAAGCTGCATAACATCCTCGTACACTTCTCCTTCTTGGAAGGATCTTGGTGTTATATTTCTACTGGGCTCGCCTTTTCAGGTGGCAGGTGGAGTGACGATTATTCTCAAGTTATAAATACGTATCAGAGTATATATCTACGCAGTAGAGCAATGAGAATAATTTGGATATTATAATTCTGATAAAGTAAATAACTAAACAAAATAGGGTCCCTCCAAGGGTTAATATAGAGTCATCCATAACTAAAGATGAAATGACAAAAAGTTGTCTCCATGCCCCACAAAACCTCAGTCAAGCTCTCTTGTCTTATCTCCAGATTCTTGCCTCGGCTTAGATGCACTCCCTGTATTCTTATAATAGCCTGAGATTCAGAGATAAATCCCAGAGTAACTATTAATTTCATATACAGTGTATGTACAAAGTATGCAAGACAACCATGAAACATACAGCATTCAACAGGTCGCACACAGCGAGGCATACAGCCTAAACCGGAACAAATAGTCACATATAACATACTGCTCAAGTATGGCATATAACCATGCTGGGGGTCGCACATAGCGGTTCCAGTATATAAAGCACTTGGAACATATAACATCGAATACATAACCAATCACGGTAAATCATACATACAAAGTCATACAGAACATATGAGATTAAGGTTACTTACCTGCAAGTAGTCGATCAGTAAAATAGCAAACACCCAACTACTAAATAAGAATGATAGACCTAAAATAAAATAATATAGCAATGTCACTGTCAATATAATTTGTCCCTTAAGTCATGTAATTATACACTTGCATAAAGGGTCTTTTTACTTTTGAAACTCATTAATTTTCTTTGTTAATGAGTATTTCTTCTTTGGTAAATTTTCCTTTATTTTCGCACAAGATGCTGGAAATTTCTGAAATTTGACCAAACTTCAAAAATTCATAATTAATTGTAGAAAAATCTGATGGGGGTGTTCAAAAAGTCTACATGATCCTTGACATGTCTATTTTTGACTAAAAATACTTGCTTACTTCAGAAACATGTAAATCTTTCCTAGTTTCTGAAAATACCCCTGTTGGTTTTTCAGCTTTTCCACTTGTACATTTTCATACTTTATGCTTTCGAAATTGTACCCCATACTCTTTCCCATACAAAATTCCATTTTAAACACTTTTAAACCATCAAAACCACCAAAATAAAATCATATCACTGAGTTCTTGCTATTGACAAAAATTCCTTAAACTTTTGTAACATTACAAGAAGTTAGAGAAGAGAACTTACTTGTTCAAAGTTCTAACTTTTTTAGCTACTTCACCTTGGTCTCCTTTGTAGTTGTAGTTAGAACTCCAACAATATTATACAAGATTACTAATTAAAGACTTAAACATACTTGTATGAATTTGAAAGAAATAAGACAATTCTCATAACTTCCTTACCTTTTCTCTTCTTGAAATTCTTTTTGCTTGTGATCCTTACAACACTTTCCTATCTCTCTTTCTTCTCCTTGTGTGGCGCCTCTTACCTCTAAAATGAAGAAGAGTATGGTCCAATTTATAGAGGTAAGGCACTTCAAAAATATCTCCTTATATTTTTACTAATTTGCCGTCCAATGCCTCTTGAAATTCTCTAGATTCTTCGTATTTTCTTGAGAAAAATCAGATTTTCTCTTCTTCTTCTTCCATGTCACGCCACATGTCTCCTTTTTTGAGCCAAATATGTCTCCTAATCACATGCCTTATTCTTGTGGTTATTATGCTTTGCTTAATGGGTAAGATGATTATGTGGCATAACTTAGCAATAAAATATATACATGTATCCCTTTCTTTTTCTCTTTAAAACTTATATTGACACCTTAATAGCTTAGGTGTCCCCTTAGGTGTCCCTTAATTAATTATGTATATAGGTGTCTTCAACTTTTCTTCTTTCAATATCATATTGGCACATGGTGCTTAGGTGTCCTTTCATAATTATCCACCTTTTTATGTGTTCTCTTAGATGTCCATTTCTTTAATTATGGAGTTGATGAAGATGTCCAAGTGTCACTTCTAGTAAATCTTTAATTAATAAGAGGACATATGACTTATTCTAGACATCTCCTTAATAATCATGAGATAAATCTTTGTCTTCTCATTTTCTTTCCTACGTATGTGCCATGTTCAGGAAGCAAATGAGTAATTTGTTCTTTTCTTCATATCTTAAAGTTATGCCCATGTGTCAATTGGTAATTGCATCAATAATAAAGTTATTATCTTCAAAGTCAAAGATATTTCACTAATGATCATCTTAATCTTGCCATGTGTATATGTCATTTTCAAAGTCAAAAATTCTTTTTGCTAATAATCTCTTTAATCTTGCGATGTGTGCATGTTCTTAAATTTTCTCTTACCTTAGATCTAATAAAAATTCCATATATCTCAATAAAATAATATTAATTAGCTTTATACAATAATTTACATGAAAGTGGGGTTATTACACTTGGCACATGTCCGGATGATACTGAAGTACCATCATTCTATAAGCCTTCTTTATCTCATCTTTGGTGGCACTCTCCGGATTCAAACACATGAGAACACATGAGAGTATGGTGGGTTAAGGCCATGCAAGAATCTATAGCTAGGGTACAATCAGGGATGATCTTAAGATAAAGCTTCCATTATCGTTGCTTTGAAACTGATGAACTCCCAAATCTCAATGAGAAGCGTATGGTGGTTTACACCTATTTACATGACTTTGGTAAAGAAACCAAGGGTTTTAAATTGCTTGATCTACAAGCGTACGCGTTTTCTTCTTGGTATGCATCGAGATACAAATTTTCTTGTTGCTGAGTTCAGAAGGAACGCACTCTACACAAAATAAAACGTTGAAAGTTTCCACAACTAATTAGTCAATGTAATTAGCTCAAAATTAATTAGTTACTCCATCTGGTTTATAATACACATATATTAAGAAATTAAATAAAGTTTTTATTTGTAATTTTTTTTAACCTAAAACACAACATTTAACCATTTGCAGTTAAATTATCTTCATTGGAGAAAACCCCCTTTAATATGTGCGATGATCAATATATAAGTGACCCATGCGTATATTGACCAGGGCAGCAACCTAACGAGACACACATATATTTCAAATTCATGAAAAGTTTCGACACATGCCACAACCATTGGGTGTGCGTTTCTGTACATTTTCTTATAATCAAATTCTCTATAGATTATTTATAATATATTTAAGTGACCAGTGGTTTGCTACACATACATGTCCAAATATTTTGGTGGCTTATGGTCCTAAAGAATATATAAATTGACTATTCAAACGGATTTGTGTAAGTAAGTAAATTCTTAATTTGATCCACATGCATATTTAATTTAAAATGTAGCCTTCTAAATCTAATTAATTTGAAATTATCTGCCGGCAGCAGACCTTAAGAAAATTGAACACATTCACGCACAAGTTGATCAATATATATATATATATATAGAGAGAGAGAGAGAGATATGTAGCCCTCTAATCAAGAATATTCGTATTGAGCAGTCAAACAAATAAGCTATATCAGTCAAATATAGGTCCGCTATGATCCCTTCTTATTTTACCGTTTGTTCTTTTCTTCCATATCCTCATCCTGCAATATCTTAATTTATCTTGCTCTCTCTCTCTCACCCTCTCTCTTTTGGCTCTATATTTATACAGATATATTATATGCATGCATGTGCATAATTTATAGGAACAGGTTTTGTGTCATTACATGCAAAGAGGATCAATCTGGATTGCAATTCGAGTTAATATTGTGCATATTTTCATGCATAAAATTAATAAAGTACGTTTAGTAACTGGTGGAGGACTTATATACTGAAGCTAAAATAACTAATAAATTAAGTAATGATGAAGTAAATTAATATATAGTAATAAGCTACCCGAATATATGTGTTTCCAATAATTAAAGGACGTTATATAGGACAATTTGGAGTTTTCTATTTGGACCATTCCTTTGTCTTAATTTTTCATTAAATTAGCGCCCTTGCTAGATTGATCCAACGAATATTTTCAATATGTCCAAAATTGATATGTTTTAATTTGTTGTTTAGTTTCAGTTTTTTGGGGAGGGGTTCCGAAATTAAATATTACACTTAAGTAACAATCACGAAGTTCGTCTGGGCACTTGAGTTACTTTGCAAGCATTTGAGTGATAAGGCATCACTCGAGTGATTCTAAAGCACACTAGAGTGTATGTTTATCATCTTTGAAAATCAGCGTTTCGATAATTTTGATATCTATGATGAACATCCACATGAAACGATAATCACTTATACAACTTCTAAATATTACTAATCTCATTTATGTATAAGTTTCAGATGATGATTAAACTTGGATTAGAGCTCAACGGCCATAAAGCAACTTTATGTTAGAAGCTTCATCGGCTACTTCCAATGGTCATTCTAAGGTACTCAACGAGAAGAATGTGCTCAACGGTTAAATACTTTTCATCAGCTATAAAAGGAAAGACATTCAAGATAAATAGAGACAAGAGCCTATGCCTACAATATCAATATGCCAATAGTTTGAATCTTACCCAACTGAAGCTCTAATCATACTCCTACCTTATACTTCAATGTTAATCATCATCTACTTCATATAGAGAGAAGTATGCTTTGATTGTAATCATTCAATCTTTATTATATATAGTTACTCAATATTGGGGGATCTTAAGTGTGAAATAGATTGTATTCTTACAATGTGTAAGGTAGAGTTCTTATCTCAGTGCGAGAATTGTAAGGCTTCACAAGTGCCCTATTAAATTTGTGGAATTGTAGTGGTTCTCAAGTACCCCGTTAAACTTGAGGAAGATATTGGATTGAAATATCAGGAAGAGTCTAAAGACTAGACGTAGCTCATCGTGGATTGGATCGAATCAGGATAAGTCACAGTTTGCATCTTTTCTTCCCTAAGCTTTTATGTTTCCAACATATATATTTTGAATAATTGACTATGAATTTTTGATTCATTAATTTCTACATATTGCGTTCACTAAGATGCGAAAAGTTTTTAAACTTTTATTTTATACCCAATTCAGCCCCTCATGGGTGTCAGCCAGTTATAACAAGTATCACGTTATTTAAACTCTATTCAACAAAAACATAACAACTTATATCAATTTTATCTAATTGGTTGATAAATCATTTGAAAAAAAAATTAAATTTTATCTTGTTTTTAATAAAAATAAATTTTATCTTACTTTGAAGAAAAATTATGGTTGATCATTTTGTTTGTTTTTTTAATTCAGGTTTTTCCCCTAAAAAAAGATAAAATTTGAATTTTTTTTAACTGAATCATCAAATAACTAGGATTAAAATAATATGAGTTTATTATATTTCATTGGATTGAGTTCAAATGACGTAGTACTCATGGAGTATGTTAGTATTTCTCCAATTTGGAATAATAATTTGCTGATTGAGCAGGGAAAATTAATTTCCTGTTAATCCTTTATCTCCACCTCATCACTTCTTTCGGAAGAGAAAGAGAGAGGAGAGGAAGGGTTAGATAGAAATTAATTTTTGTTGCCTAGTAAGCAAATTTTTATTTTAGGTTGTTTCTTAATCATCACTTTATCCTCCATGTTACCATTTTCAGTCAAAAAATTCAAATAAACAGTCATTTAACGGTCAATATGTACTTTTGCACTTATTTTGGAAGTTTATAGTTATTTTTGTTCTTTTAAAAATGTATTTTTGTTGAGTGCACTTTTAGTAAAATCTCATATGTATTTTGCACCTTAACTCTTAAAAAATTAAAATAAACGGTTAACTAATTGACAATGTGTATTTTTGCATGTATTTTGAAAGTATTTTTGCGTCTTAAAAAATATTTGGTGTTAAGTGCATTTTTGAAAAAATCTCATGTATATTTTTACACTTTAATCCTTAATTATATCATACTATTTTTTTTATCTATTTCTTTTTTATTATTTATGTACAGTCCAAAAAATTCATGGAATGAGAAAAAAAAAACTAATAAAACATGCGAAGTTATTAAAAACTGTAATACAAAAAGGTTAAAATTTTCCTAGAAATTATAAGTAAAAGAAGGAAAATAAAAGGTTAAGCTGTAACATACATGCTCATGAGCTTTTACCTAAATTGCGTCTAATACCATATACTTTTTAAAACTATAAAATTACCTGTAAACTTTTAAAATTGGAGTAAAAATACAATTACAATTAATTCTTAAAACGTTGACGGTTTAGTTTGATCAAAAAACGGGATGTAGATGCAGGCTTGGGTTCTAACCAAAGGAATGCGGGGGAAAAAGACCGACAAAGGGATAGAAGAATCTAGGAAAACAAGGAACCAGATTGTCGTCACTGTCGATGCTTCTTCTCCTCCAGACTGGTTTGGACTGGCAGGGTCGACCGACCGTTGCCAGCTGTCGCTCTCAACTCTCTCACAGTTGCAGACGCATCTTTCTTCTCAGTCTCCCTTTGTTGATCTGCTTCTTCGTTTGATGAATTTGCATATCCAAAGGTGTGCCGAGGTTAACCAAGTAGTGATCTGAATCCTCTACCATCATGGCCGACCTGTTCTTACTCTATATTCTTCTATTGGTGGTGACGTCAGCTTCCATACTGATGTTTTAGTCAAATAACAGTCGACATAATAAAGACTAATTGTAATGGTATTTTATGCTATCCTTTTGAAAGCTTACGGTACTTTTACACTTCTAAAAAAACATATGATATTCAACCCACTTTAAATAAAGGCTTATAGATATTACTCTCTCCCCGGATTTAAATATAAGACCAAAAAAAAAAAAAATTAGACATTAAAAAAGCTAATTCAATTGCTTTAAAATGTCATTTTTTTACAACTATTTTACCTAACTAATAAACATATACATGACATATGATATGATTGAATAATTTATTTAGTTTTTTTATTTTCTCTTAAAAAGTCAATTATGTCCTATATTTAATACTTGAGGGAGTATTTTATGACACCTTAGCCTAAAAGAAATGATAAGTGATTGCAAATGATTTTGAATGCAATGGCGAACTATCTCTGATGCATGCGCATAAAAGGAGACACACAAGACTATTCAAACCTAATCATTTTCAAACCTTCGCTTTTATTATTCCTCTCGACTTTTTTTAATTTTATTTTATTCAAAGCTAAATCTTAAAATTTAGAATATAAAACCATTATTACATTAAATATTTTTGGTAACCTTTATATTAAATATTTTGGATGTAAATACTATGCAATACGTACGATTATTTCTAACCACCAATCCGGTGAATTATTGTAAATATATATAGAATATAGTATTTGATTTTCATATTTAATGAATAATACTTCTGAACCATCTTTTTTACAAGTTCCATTAGTTAAGAAAGTTAGTTAAAATTAATTTTTTTAATGTATATTTCAGCATTACCTTTAATACAAGTCTTTAGATATTTAGTTACAGGAGTTATTAGATTTGATTAGTTTTACCCAAAAAATTAAAGTAATGTTGTCTAGTTTCAAAAATCTAAATTGGTTAGAGACACTAGGTGAAAAAACTTAACATTCTGCTCATCACACAAGTGGTGATCATCTTTGAAGCATTCTGCTCATCATACAAGTGGTGCTCATCTTTGAAACGCAGCAGTTAAGAGAATGCTGTACATTAATTTTGGGGAGGAAGCCAAGTACATGAGATTTTGGTGAAGAGGCTGATGAAAGGGTAAAAAAGTTGCCGCTAACCCAAATGCTGCATTTCAAAGATGAGCACCGGTTGCTCATAGACGTGATGAACAGCGCTTGCCGACTGCGTTTATTATTATTATTTTTTGTTAATACAATTTTTAAATGACACACCTGTTATGATAAATGATTCATATATGTACTACGGATTAACATAAAAGAAGATAATACATAAACATATTCTTGACAACCATATACATAAAATAATAAATGGATTCTTGATTAAAAATGATTTTTCAGGTTTTGAGCCCTAATTCTACTTCCCCAAGATGATCCTTCCTTTTCAGCCAGTCTTGTACTAGACCTTCTCTTCAACTCAACCAATTGATCTTCCCATCTTCTTCTCCATCTTTCACCTCCAACTCCATTAACACTCTTATTATTCCTCTTGCTCGTGATCAAGCCGAGTTCATAATCATACTCTTCTCGAAGCACTGGATCCGATAATGTCCGGTAAGCTGCATGGAGCTGCACAAAAATCCTCGTACACTTCTCCTTCCTCGAAGGATCTTGGCACATGTCCGGATGGTACTGAAGCGCCATCATTCTATAAGCCTTCTTTATTTCATCTTTGGTCGCACTCCCCGGATTCAAAGACAACATCTTGTAAAAGTCTTTAGAAGTTGTCTCTTCATCCTCTAGCTTTCTCGCTCTACATGAAACACGTTGAGCAACATGAAGACTCTGGTTTTGAAATTTTTTGAGAGTGGGTTTAGGCCATGGGAGGAACTATAGGGAACAATTAGGGATGATGTTATGGATAAAGCTTCCATTATCGTTGCTTTGAAACTGATGAACTCCCAAATCTCAATGAGAAGCGTATAGTGGTTTACTCTTATTTATACACATAAATGGGACAAGGAAAGTCACCCTAAGTTTCAATTACACGTTTTTAGAGAACTTTAAAATTAATAGTATTTGTTTGAGCTTTAAGGCGGTATAATAACCATAATTGATTATTAAATAAATAAATAAATGACTTTGGTTGACAAACCAAGGGTTTTAAATTGTTTGATCTAGAAGCCTACGCGTTTTCTTTCTTGGTATGCATCGAGATATAAATTTTCTTGTTGCTGAGTCCAGAAGGAAGGCACTGTACACAAAATAAAACGTTGAAAGTTTCCACACCTAATTAATCAATGTAATTAGCTCAAAATTAGTTATTCCATCTGGTTTTTAATACACATAGATTAAAAAAAATTAAATAAGGTTGTTGTTTGTAAAAAAAAAAAAAACCTAAAACACATCATTTGATCATTTGCATTGAAATTATCTTCAATGGAGAAAACCCCCCTTTAAGATGTGCGATTATCAACAGGGATGATTTGGAAACAGTAATTTTTTTTTTTTTTTTTAAAAACAATATGGATTGAGGTTTTTTATTTAGCACCAAAATAAGCACATGAACTAGCTTTTAAGACAGTAAGAAATATTAATGAAGAAGGCCATTGATAAAACAAACAAAATCCCTATTCTTCAAATGCAGGGCAGCAACCTATAGCTAACGACACACACATATTTCAAACGAATGAAAACCTTTCACATATACAACAACCATTGGGTGAACGTTTGTGTACATTTTCTTATAATAAAATTCTCTATAGATTATTTGTAATATATATAAGTGACCAGTGGCCTCCTACACACACATCCAAATATTTTGGTGGCTTATGGTCCAAAAGAATATATACATTGACTATACAAACGGATTTCTGTATGTAAGTTAATTCTTAATTTGATCCACATGCATATATAAAATCTAGCCTTCTAAATCTAATTAATTTGAAATTATGTGCCGGCAGTAGACCATAAGAAAATTGAACACATTCACGCACAATTTGATCAACATATATATAGAGATGTAGCCTTCTAATCAAGAATATTCATATTGACCAGTCAAACAAATAAGCTATATCAGTCAAATATAGGTCCGCTATGATCCTTTCTTATTTTACTCTTTGTTCATTTCTTCCATATCCTCATCCTGGTTCCAATTTTAACTAGATTCCTGAATACCGCGCCACACACATACCAAGGCCAAATTTTGGGAATCAACAGCAGATTCCCCCTCCAACAGCAAGACAGCAACATGGGAAACAGCGTGGCAGGAACTACCCTTATGAGCATATTAACAATCTTTCTTTGCGCTAATGTCAATGATAGTTCAATGTTAATTCTTGTAGGAACTCCTCCACAACTTTGGGAAGAAGTGATGGGACGGTGGGAGTCATCAACCATGTTACACTATTCAAATATTGCTTTCGCAAATAACCTAGAGAAGGTTAACTACATTGAAAACCTTCTAGGTGAAACAATTAGGTATTATTATTTGAATTGGACTACTACTTTCCCTGGAGCGGCGACTTCTCATTTGATCCACATGCATATATAAAATCTAGCCTTCTAAATCCAATGAATTTGAAATTATCTGCCGGCAGTAGACCATAAGAAAATTGAACACATTCACGCACAATTTGATCAACATATATATAGATATGTATCCTTCTAATAAAAGATATTCATATTGACCAGTCAAACAAATAAGCTATGTCAGTCAAATATAGGTCCGCTATGATCCCTTCTTATTTTACTGTTTGTTCATTTCTTCCATATCCTCATCCTGCAATATGTTAAGTTATCTTTCTCTCTTTCCCTCTCTCTTTTGGTTCTATATTTATATAGATATATTATATGCATGTATGTGTATAATTTATAGGAACAGGTTTTGTGTCATTACATGCAAAGAAGATCAATCTGGATTGCAATTCGAGCTAATATTGTGCATATTTTCATACATAAAATTAATAAAGTACGTTTAGTAACTAGTGGAGGACTTATATACTGAAGCTAAAATAACTAATAAATTAAGTAATGATGAGGTAAATTAATATATAGTAATAAGCTACCATAAGTATGTGTGATTCCAATCACTAAAGGACGTTATATAGGACAATTTGGAGTTTTCTATTTGGACCATTCCTTTGTCTTACTTTTTCATTAAATTTAGCGCCCTTGCTAGATTGATCCAACTAATATTTTCAATATTTCCAAAATTGATATGTTTTTTATACTAAAAATTGATATGCTTTGATTTGATGTTTAGTTTCAGTTTTTTGGGGAGGGGTCTGAAATTAAATATTACATATATTCTTGATTATTTTATATCCTCACTAAACTTTTTCATCTTCATTCTGATAGGGAAAATGTTGAAAATGAAAACGAATTGAAATATCAAATGTAAATGGTTATAATATGATAAGAAAAATAGGAAGGCAACATGTCAGTCAGGGTTAGATTCAAAGAGATATAGAACACAAGTTAAAGACTTTATAATAAAGGGTTAAGGTACTAAAATAACTTTTCAACTTTTATCAAAAGTGTAAAAATAACTATAAACTATTTTTTAGAACAAAAGTAACCATGGATCTTTCAAATTGGTGCAAAATTATTAAACTCAATTAACTTCTTCCATCTAATGCAATGGGGTAATTAATATTTTGGCCTTTGAAGTTATGAATCACTAATAACTCAGTCGAACTTCTGACTCTCTTGCAACTCAGTCCATGATGTTTTTGAATCATCCTATGTGGCAAAAAATATTCAGATACTGTTCAAAATGTTTAGGTGGATTTTACATAAATTAAAAATATTAAAATAGCATCCGCGCCCCCACCAACTTGCATCCTCCTTTGCCTTTGTTTTCCAAAAATTTCGCTGGCCACCCGTGGTGTCCATGACGTACAGATCCTTTTGATGCACTAGGGGGCAATGAACAACTTATATTGAAGAATAGATTGAAGCCACTTATAATGTTTTTAACTTTGATAAAGCACCCAAGTAGAAAAAGTTATTGTGGAAAGAGAGATTTTTTTAACTTTTAAATGATAAATCATAAATAACACTTGGAAGAGAATGAGATTAGAAAAAGTCGAAGCATACTCACTTTACAACATACCCGACGCACAAGCTCGCTTTTTAGTTTATGTAAAATCCACCTACATAATTTTTAACAGTATTTTAATATTTTCTTTTCACATATGATGATGAAGAAACATTAGGGAATGAGTTACAAGTAAGTCAAAAGTTCAATGACTAAGTTATAAATGAGTCATAGTTTTAAGAGTTAAAAGATTAATTTTCCCCATTATAATATATGGAAGTTAGTTGCGTTTAGGGATGAAAATAGACTAGGCTTTGGCTAAATAGATTTAAGCTTATGATAGAGATTCAAAGTCTGAACCTGTATGTAAGCATTTTTTAGGCCTGAGCCTAAGCCTTCAAAAAGCATGACAAGACCTGAAGCTTATTTAACAGCTTACTTAAAATGTAGGCTTTTAAATAGGCTAACAGACTATGCATCTAAGTTTATAATAATTTATTAAGCATATATGAAAGCCTATGTTATATGTTAAAAGTTTAAGGATTCGATCTCATATGAAATATGAGAGTTAGTAAGAGAAAGAAAAGAACAACTAGCAGAAATAATTGTCTCAGTAAGTAGGAATAAAAAAATTCAATCATCTATTGACTAAGGAAATACACTTTTTAAAATCAATCAAACACGATAAGTTATATATAAAACTAGATTTTACCTCTTGTTTTTCTTGTATAAGATGAGACAAACTCCTCCTATTTGAATCATTTTTTACTTGGGACAAGTTGTGTGGTTGTGAGTGTTTTTGGGCCTTAATATATGCTTGATTTATTCATATTTCTGCTTGTATCTTTGGGCTTGATTGGGCTCCCTGATGCTTTATTTTTATGTTCATATTGCAAGAAAGTGGGTTAACGAGAGAAATGACTTATTTTTTATCTGACTTTTATAAAAGAAAAATAGGAAAAATGTTAGACTGTAAATGTAACTTGTATTTGGATTAACGAAGACGGAAGTGGCTTTATTCCAAACAGAAATGTATTTGGTTAGCGGTTAAAATGTCAGTTGAGATTTTTTAAAAAAAAAAGACTATAAAGAATATGAATATTGACTAAAAATTTATATTTATATTTATATTTAAAATTGAAAAAAAAAAGAGGAAAGATAAAGAATTGATATGGAAGGATTTAAATTAGAGAGAATGACACAAAAATACGTATGAAATATGAAAATCTCATATCAAAGATCACGAAACGGCATAATTCACTAAAATTATTAAAGATTCTTTGGTTAAGGGGATTATATCATTTAGTGATCCTATGCATATTTTATAGATTTTTTTTTTGTCACTGCCGTATTAAATTATTCGCAAAATAGCTTTTTTAAAAAAATAAAACGTGATTTTAAGATAGTTGCATATAGATTGATGGAGGGAGACAAACATCAATTCCATTGTCTACGTTTGAAGAAATTTTAAGTACCAAAATTGGGAAGAAGAAAAAGCAGTTGATTGTATGGTGGACTGGTTGGTTCCCTACTTTTCTCACTTTCTTCTTTATACATTATATTCATGAGATTGAGATGCCAAAAAATAACACTAGAAATTATCAAATACTTGGAGAAGATGATATTCAATTTTGCTCAAATTAATTAAACACACACACACGTGTGCGTTTGTGTGTCTGTGTTATCAATATAAGCAATCTAGATGTCTCATCTTTCACTCAGGTAAAACCACTTTTATGAGCTATATGTACATATATGATCAAATCACACCGCACGCGTTGGACGGAATTATTTGAATAAGCCTGCCTCCCCTATCTCATCATCACGGGACTTATGGCCTTACCGCTCCAGCCTTCTTGAAAGAATAATCAAGTGCTCTGCAACCCAAGAGATGTGATAGTCAAAGCCTAGATCATATACAGGCATATATCAGGCGATAAAACCAGCCATAATAAGGTGCCTTCGAGAATAAAGATGATAAATCTTGATACTTATATTATCAACAAGATAATCGGAGAGGGTAAATTACTGGTAAATTTATAATTTAGATTCGAGTATATATGTGCGAATTGTGCTAATATTTACTCAAACACCTCTGATTGGTAAATCCTCAGTAAATTATTAATTATTATATCCCTATGGTAACCTGATGGTGATGATATCAATCAAGGGAGAATACAACTTACTGTTTTTCTTGTTTTATCTTATGCTTTTTTAATTCTCAGTCTTTATCATTTGCACCTTTATCTTTTCGCTCTTTATCTGCACAATTATTTCTTGTTTCTAATTTATGTCTTTTAAAGTATGTTTTAATTTAATTTGTGGTTATTTCAGTTTGTTTTAAATTATGTCTTCTATTTTCCGTTCCTTTTCTCATCATTCTTCTTTTTCCACTTTCTCATCTTGCACTCTGTAATACCCTAAAAATCCTATTTAGCATAACCACTATATTTTGATAGAAAATACCTATTAAAAATAGGTGAATATGTGGTCTCGAAATTTAGTAGCTTATTTAATTTAATTTAAGGAATTTTCTCCTATAACTAAATAAACCAAAGACCCAAATTTTCTAATTTCATTTAGAAATCATCAAATACCCTAAAATTATCATATTACAACATAGTTTTTATTTAATTATAAAGAGCCATAAAATGTCATGACAATACCTAAATCAATTAAAGGAAATTACCAACAAATAAATGTACATTAATTAAAATAATTATGTGAACTTTCATAATTAATCTTGTGGTAAGTGAAAACCATCAATTAGGGATATCTTAATTTAATTAAAAGATCAAAGACCTATAAGGGTTCAATATTAGCATAAAGTGAATTCTTAAGTATCATAATTAATTCAAGAACCAATCATATTTTGACAAGTACACATAACAACATTTAAACCACCATATTAGGGATGCTAATTAAGATTAGATATGGAGGGCTAGGATTAAACCTCATAAAGCTAAATTCTAAGACCTTAATTAATTAACCCTTATAAAGTGAAATCTTGAAGGGTCTGTTTGGTTCAACGGAGGGGAGGGGAGGGGAGGGGAGGGGAAGGGAGGGATTTTAATGGAGGGGAGGGGGAGAGAGGGGAAGGGAGAGATTTTAATATTACATTGTTTGGATTGATCAGAAAGAAGCAGAGGGGAGAGATTTTAATGTTACTTTGTTTGGTTTAGGAGGGGAGGGGAGGGAATTTTTTTTAACATTGACAATTTTACCCTTATATTGGAAAAGGGGTTTTAATGTTACTTTATTTAGTTCAGGAGGGGATGGAAGGAAAATTATCTTCACACGTACAACTTTACTTATATTATAAGTGATTTTTTTTTCAAATTTTATTAAATGTATAGTAACGTTTAATTATAAATAACATTTTTATGCCTTAAAATGAAAATTAACATTTAAAACATATATATATATATATATATATATATATATATATATATATTGAAAATCAAGACAATATTTTATTAAGCTATACAAATCAACCACGAAGCTAAGTAGTGGCATGCATATGATACCATAATTTTGACAAATTAGTGTAGAGATAAAATATACACGGGTTTTTTTAAAGGGTTTATTGACTAATTCACCGGTATATTCTCGTCTAATCAAAATGTTAGAGGCCCTATGGTGCATGGATAACATCAGCGTATTATCGGAGCCCTTGAAAACCTTGGAGGGTGGAGGAAGATTGCAAATCTGCATGAGATCGAAGCCTGCGCTTGCAGGCTTCTGCGAAACTGCAAGACCCATCATCACCTTGTTGGTGACCATTCTGGGAATTTTTGGGTTCAGGCGTAATGCTTGGTTACGTTGTTAATGGACTCGAGAATATTGAAAACTGAAAAGAGGGAGGTTGTTGGGGGGTCATTCCGCTTGAAGGTGAGTTTGGTATGGATTCTGGCTAGGGACATTTTGGGAATAACAGCAAAAGATGAGAGATAACTTTGTCCTCTCAGACACCCATTTTAATAATCCCTCCGAATCCGTCCGATTTGGGGGGTGAAGTTTCTGAGGGAAGGGAGGGGAAAATTTTAAAAAAATTCCCCTCTCCTCCTAAAAAATGTTATCAACCAAACGAGGGGAGGAGGCTAAAATCCCTCCATCCTCCTCCCCTCCCCTCCGATTCCCTCCAACCAAACAGACCCGAAAGGTAAAAGCAATCAAGTGGGATATTCTCTTATTGATTAAGTTAAGAGGTAAAATCAAAGTTGAATTGTTCAAGGGGGGAGATTTTACACGGTTCATTCAACTTGTGGGCAAAGAAAAGAATCAAGTAAAGTAAAGCATCTTTGCACATTCTAAGTAATCATCATCAAAGCTATTAATTAATGAAGGGGGACAATTTGACAAGATGCTAATTGTACACAAGACTTTTAAGGCATTTGATGATGATCATTTTGGAATATAATTAAGGGAAGGAGTCGGCCATGAATAGGGAATTTGTGTGTGTGTATTCAAAGGAATATAAAAGGGTTTAAAGCAAAGAATTAAAAGATTAACCAATGGGAGAATTTAAGACACAAGTAAATCAAAATGCCTAGTAAATAATTGATTCAAAGAGGGATTTTAATCATAAATTAAATATAAGGATTTATCTTAAACAAGTATAATTATTAAGTTTGAAACAAGGTATCATCACAATTTTCACCCAATTTATGCAATTAAATTCTCAAATGATCAAAAGGCAACTAAGGGCTTCTAATTGAGTCATAAATTCGAAATTCATGAGCAAAGGAAAGAGATTTGAATTAGTTCTTAAAAGTGTCCTAACTCGATCACCTAACCAACTAACAGTTTGTATCTAGTTGTATGTACTTTCGTAGCTAGTATTGAGTCATAAAATTGGTAAAACAAAAGGGGGTGGAGGACGGATGTGAAGGCTTGGGAGAGGGGAGTGTTGGTCATTAATGAAGTCTTAAATCACAAAGATAAGATGACAATTATTAGGGGGACATATTGAAGGATAAGGTGATGTAATCAAAGACTTTTGGGGTAAGAAATATGATGAAGGGGTTGAAAGAGAGTGAGGGGGCGGTGTATTAGAGAGCAAAGGTGAGGATTAAGCCTTCCAAAGATGCTCTTGATCCAATGGTTCAAAAATGAAATGAGTGAAATACAAGACCTTTACCATTTTGCCCTCAGCGGCGACCATCATATGTCGCTGCTGAAAGCATACTTTCAGCGGCGACTAAAAGTGTCGCCGCTGAAAGTATTGATTTTCAGCGGCGACACTTCTAGTCGCCACTGAAACTCTATTTTTTTGTAGTGTAAATAGGAGCTTGGGTTCTTCACAAATTCTCACACCAAAAACCTCAAGTAGCATCTAATTCTAAGAGTGAAAGAGTGAGTGAGAGTCTTAGAGAAAGGAGGAGCAAAGTTTTAGATAAGTTCTTGAGCTCTAGTTTTTGAGTTTTTAGTTATTTTGTAGTTTTGATCTTTAAATCTTCTAAATAAAGTTGTTTTCATGTTTTTCTGAGTTTAAATTTGGCCTTATTTCAAAAAATTGATGAGGGAAGTCATAGAGCAAAATTTTCGAAAGATTAGAGTCAAAATAGCAAAGCTCTGGCGAAATTTTGTCGATTAGCAATTTCCGGAGTCAGTGGTAAGAATGCCAGTATTTTATGTTGAAGATGAGGTTCTAAAATTCTGAGAAAATTCATGGTTAAATTAGACATATAGGGATTTCCAAAAATACCTAGAATGTATTATTTTGAGCTCTGTACAGTGAGATAGAAATTCTGCAAGTTAGGCTACGTTTTCTGGAAATAATATAGAAACGTAAAATCTGGGAATGATTCACAAATTCTGGGTGAAGACCATTATTTTTTATCGAAAGTAGACATCCTAAGTATTCCGGAGAATTTTACGGATCCTCATTTCGATTTTTCTAGAATTAATTATGATTTTTCAAATGTAGATGAAAAATCTGCCCTGAATGCAGAATCAGCGTTTTTCTACGAAATTTTGGAAATAAGTTGAAAAATAAATTCACCAGAGGTAAAAGGGTCATTAGTGGCTAGAATATCTCCTAAGATATTATTTACAAGGTAATAATGCAATAATACTATTATAGGATATCCCGGAAAATCGGGAGACGTACCCACCAAGTAAGCGTACCGCTATTCGAACGGACAAAGATACGGACGCGTATTGTAACACTAACTCTAATGCTCATTGTATGCTTATATGTGATAGATTATTTCATAGAGTCATGGACAGGACTTTGTCTTGGGTCATGCACCGTGTCTAAGACTCTGTCTTAGTTCACTGTTTATACATTCAGCTGTGTTTACACGGGTTACAGTCTTGGTAATACCGTTGCGTTTTCCTAGCGCTGAGGACACAAGTGGCCATCGTGGTAGTGGGTAGTGCAAACATGGATACCGTTACATCTTCTATGTGCTTATATATCATTGTGGTTGACTTTACATGTGCTGTGTGCTATGTACTGTTGATATAATAATCTTACATTTGCTGTGTGCTTATGTATTGATTACTGCTGTAATGTCTTGAATATCTGTCATACATATACTGTATTACTTGAGCATGAGGTTAACGTTACCTGAGGTCTAATAAGCATTGGACCTTAGCTCTTACTATAACTTCAGGGTTCAGAGAACCGAAGACCGAAGATAAAGTAAGCAGAGTAAACAGCACGCGTGAAGACCCAACCAAAGATTTTTAGGATCTGTATGTACCATTATAATACCCGATAAATGTACCGTTCTTTAAGAACAGATAGATACGCCACAGTTAATGATATATCAGTTACTCACTCTTTTACTTGCTCCAGCGCTCTACTCTAATGAAAAAAAAAAAAATTATTCCGCTTTTGAAAAATGGGGTGTTACACACTCCAAAGTCTTCATTAAACCCTGAGGGATCTTGTTCCTCAACAAACAATATGTTTGACGAAGAGATTCAATTCAAAGATATAAACCAAAATATTGATGATTGGACTCTTCCTCTGATTGACAACAACAACCTTTTTAAAACAAAAAAGGGTTGATTCTTAAAGTCTAATTATGTAATCAATATTGTTGAATAATCCATCTCTATCTAACCTAATAAAGAATAATTCTTTCTTCTCTCTCTAAACTCCATTCCCAACACAAGCAAACTTACAATCTCTTACACACCGGTTGTGTATAAATTGCTCTTAAACCGCTTGTGCAAAAAGATTCAAATGCTTCTGGCTTAGTTTGTCTTAAAGATACAAGGCATTACAATTTTGTCGATTCTCTTCTGGCAGTTGCAGAATTTGAACTTCATGAAGGACCTGTTTATTTTAACTGCTATCCTAATCAGACCGTAGATTTAAAAGATAGACATATCGTTGAAGTCTTTAAACTCAACATTTAACTTAATGGTTTCAGCATGAAATCAGGATCTATACCTGTTACCCTAATGTATAGGATACAGTATAATGTCTCAAACTCTTCACCCTATATGGTTCAATGACTACCTGACAGCAAACAAACTGTTGTCTTCCTCACTGATCATACAAACACAAACATCATGATTCCTCAAACTATCATGTGGAAAGATGTTGTCTTACCACAAGATTGGGTTATGGAAAAGGTTGTTCAAGCCATACCAAGACCCATTCCTCAAATAAGTTGGATTTCACAAACTCAAACAGGAGCTATTAAATTAGCCTTTGATAGACCTATAAATTCCTCTTACATTTCTAGATCTGTATCTTCAAGGTTTGAGGATTTCAGATTTACAAACTCTGAATTGCCGAGACATTCTTGTTCCTCTGAACAGACCCTTCCTTCGGTTATTCATCATTTGCCACCACCACCGCTAGCAACAACCAACCTTTTACCCACAAGTGTCTCAATTGGGGGAATTGACAATTCATGTAATATTTCGATCTCATGCAAATTAAACTATCAAGAGGAAGACTTAAGATCTATAGAGTCACTGTCCTATTCATCTTCAGGAGATCCTCTCTCCTCTGCAAATAAACGGTTTAGAAAAAGAATTCCAAATTAACAAACAAAGTTTGCAAAAGGAATTTTATTCTAACGAAAACACTTTCCAAAGAAACTGGTTCTTGGAACACTTCCAAGGATTGTTGAGAAAACAAATTTGAAAAATAAAAAAATAAAAAAAACTACAGTTTCCTTGAAAAGTATGAAGTGAATATTCCATTTTTTTTTTAATGGTTTGAAGCTTACGCTTTAGATCAAAAATTAAGATATCCATTTTTTCAAACAATTAATATGACTAAAAAAGAATGGAAAATATTTAAAGGACAAACAATTTCTTAGAAATCCCTCCACAGGGACGGACAGGGGGGGCTAGGAGTGGCCCCCGCCCCCTAATTTTTTTTTTCAAAACATGAATTTGCTGGACCAAAGTTCGTGAAAGCGTAGGTTTGCAAGTTCATATGTTTGCTTTCACAGATCATGGTTTTCATATATATTCACGGGAAAATAGGTTTGGTTTCATATATATTTTAAGAAAAAGTGAAGAGTTGGGGCCCACACCTTTAATAAATATTACCAGCGTTACTTGTTTTCCACTTAATTGCCATATATATTGTCTCTTCTTCCTTTAATATATAAAAAGTAAATAGGTTGGCTTTCACAAACCGTGACTTTCATATATATTGTCTCTTCTTCCTCTCTCATAGGCGGCTCGTTTAGTATTTTTTCAATAGCATACACGTAAATTTTGAGAATCAATAAGGTACTTAAAATCATTTTTTCCATTAAATTTCCTTCATGAAATTTATTATACATGATTTTATCTTTCTAATTATACTAATTTTATACTGATTAGAGAATATTTTTTTGTATACTAGGTCTTTATCTTATTTTAAATACTTTTATTTATAATTTAGCATTTTTTATTTTCGCCCCCCCATAAGTAAAATTCATGTGTCTGTCCTAGACCAAAGTCATCATTTCAACTTCCTTGATTTAAAGACACCAAACAACAGCCTATCATGGCCTCCCCTTTCAAATTTAAACATCTTGATGATTCTAAAGGTGTGTGTACCAAAGATATTAAGAATCTTATGGAACAAAACAATTACACTAATCAGTATTTTCAAGTTCTTGGAGATCATGTTGTTCAAACTTTCAAACCAAAATTAGAGGTGGAAACATCTCAGATTGAAAAACCCCATCTTTAGACCATTCCAGCTTGACCTGAGAACAAAATCTAGTTTGTATAGCAAATCTAAATCAAATCTACTACAACAAATTGACCAAAAAATTAAACAACTCCAACAGAGTTAGCTGATTCAAACTACTATTCCAAAAACTCCACAATCCTCCGGTACTAAGGTTAAAGAGATTCATCATCTCAAAAAAGCCTTAGAATTGAATTCTTTTAAACGATCTGACACTGACATTCAGATCAACCAGTAAACATGGCGTCAACCTTCAAAACTATATTATCCAAGGGCAACTCCTCTGGATGTCTACGTTGAAGAAAGCCAAAATCAAACCTACAAATCATTCAGTGCCAACAACGTCTATGAGTGGAACATAGATGGCTAGAATGAATCAAACATTTTCCAAATACTCCACCAAATGACAATGGTAAGCACTGGTTATCAAGCTCAAAACAATTATTCTAATGTAGATATTACTAAACTTTTAGTTTTTGGATTTTCTGGACAATTTAAAGGTTGGTGGGATTTTTATCTCTCTCTTGATGATATATCATAAATTTTTTCTACTATTCAAAATCATGAGGATCATACACCAATTCTCTATGAAGGACATACCATTCCTGATTCCATAAACACACTCATTTTTACCATTATTAAACATTTTTTTCCCTCTTTATGGAAAGACGATTCAGCAAAACTCCTTTCAAACATTAAATGTAAATCATTATCTAAGTTCAGATGGGATAAGGATACATTTATGTCTCATGTACTCACAAGAGATGATGCTAAACAACCCCGTTTTAGAAAGAAAAATTCCTAGTAGTATTACCAAAAGCTCTTGGTGATAAGATTAGAGAAAAATTCAGAAATCAAATTGATGGTGTCATTCCTTATGAACACTTGACATATAGACTATTAATTGCTTATGTCTAGAAAATAGCACTCAAAATCTGTCAACATGATCAAGTGCAACACCATTAACAGAAAAGAAGTAGGTTCTTTCTGTGAATAATTTGGCTTCCCTTCTTGCAAACAATCTAAACGCAAGCCATTTTGCAAGTCTTCTTACAAATAGCTGGAATACCATCCCTACATACGATACAAACCTCAATCTTTCTAGCGAAAACCTAGAACTGCGTTTTGTACCAAACAAGAACCTGATCTTCCAAAACAAGATAAACTAGTTTGCTACAAATGTGGTAAACCTTGACATTTTGCTAATCGTTGCAAACTTGTTGGAAAAATCAGACAACTTCAACAAGAAGAATTTTTTCTTGAACAGATAAACAATCCTCTTCTTGAAACATCTTTAGAATCTGAGGAAGAAGAAAGTTCTTCTGAAGATCAAAACATAAACAAAATTCAAGATGATGAACTCAATTCATCTTCTGATAATTACTCTTTTATTAATGTCATTACTAAGGAGCAAGATCTTCTTCTTGATGTTATTCATAAACTTCCAGACTGTGACAAAGGTGAATATCTTTCCAAATTCAAATATTCGAAGCCAGCCTTCGTCATCTTCTACCAGCAAACTTTTTGTTCCTGATAACAGGTATGATTTGACACAAATCCTTTCCAGATTCAAATATCCTGTTAAAACCACCACTATGCATGACCTTCAATTGGAGATTCACAACCTTAAATCTGAAGTCTGCTTTCTTAAACTTCGTCGTGATTCTTATGAAACATTTTTACCTCAGATTCAAGACTTTTTATCAAATTTTCAAACATCTTTAGAACAAGGTGATAGTCAGGTTTTACAAAATGACCAGGAGGATGAAACTCCTACTGAACCATTTTTTAAACTTGATTTCAAGAATGTTTATACCTGTTGAAGCACAAACAATCACGTGAAGATCACATGCTTTCACTTCTTCTAGAGTATTCTATGCTGTATACGTGGCACATTATGATTGAAAGAAGAATAGTATATATATATACAAGGAAATCATTGTACATAATTCATTCAGAAATGAAACATCGATTTCATATTTTATTGCTCCTATTATATTGCTTTTTGTCCTTATTCAATTGCTTTAATTCTAGAATGGCATCAGAGCCTTACCCTAGCCGCCGCAATGACTGATCCTTCTTCACCTAATACCTCGAGTGTATCAACGCCCTCAACCCACCCTTATGTCTCATCCATCCCATCCACTCCTTCTTCTAATTTTCACCATTTTATCACAGTTAAACTCACTGAAGCAAACTACCTCGTTTGGTGAGCTCAAATCCAACCTTATCTTTATGGTCAACAACTATTTGGATATATTGATGGCTCTACCCCCTGTCCTCCTTCGCGACTCCCCTCTGGTCTTCCTAATGCAACTCATCGTCAATGGTTTTACCAAGATCAACTGGTCCTCTCCATCCTAATAACTTCCTTGTCAGAAAACCTTATTCCTAGAGTTTTACGCCATAAAACTTCTAAGGCTCTCTAGGATGCTCTTGCTACTCTGTTCTCTCAGCAAACACAAGCTCGGTTAGTTCATCTTCACCAACAACTCACCAATTTGACCAAAGGAGGTGATTCTATAAGTGACTATCACAAGCGTGCCATCATTCTTGCTAATTCTCTAGCAGCTTCTGGGCGACCAGTTGATGATTTTGATTTTATTACCTACTTTCTTGCGGGCCTTGGTCCTGATTTTGACTCCATTGTCACCTCTCTCACTACCCAACGTCACCGTCTTTCTATTGAGGAGATCCTTAGCCATCTCCTAACATTTGAAGTTCGTTTGACTCAACATCACTCCATTCAGCTTCCACCTGAACTCTAGGCCAATGCTGTCACTCGTGGGCCTTCTTCTTTTAGTTATTTTCATGGAGGTCGAGGTGGACGTTTTCAGTTTGGTAGAGGTCGTGGTTTCCGTGGGTCATACAGAGGTGGTCGTAGTTCTCATTATTATAGCAGAGGTGGTGGCCGCTCTTTTTCATCTCCTTGGGGTAATGGCGCTCCCTTTCTTTTCAATCTTCTTCTGCTGATTCAGATGGTCCATGTCAACTCTGCACAAAGGCTGGTCATACAGCCCATGTCTACCCTCAACGCTACAATCAGGCACTTCAAGCCCCACCTCCTCTATCACTTGCTACTCACTATTCTGTATACTCTTCTCAAAACGATTCTCTTTAGTACCCAGATACTGGAGCTACCCATCATATGATAAATGATTTAACTAAGCTTAACCTTGGAGCTGAACCTTATCTTGGATATGATACTATTCGTGTGAGTGATGGTTCTCCAATGCCTATTCAGCATCAAGGCTTTGGACTCCTGCCCACTCCTTCTGGCAACTTCCTTCTCTCTAATATTTTACATGTTCCTACTGTTACTAAAAATTTAAGTGTGTTAATCAGTTGTGTGAGGGCAATGATGTTTTCTTTGAATTTCACTCTAAATTTTTTTGTGTGAAGGACGAACGAACTTAGAAGCTTCTACTTCAAGGCCCCAGTCACAATAGGATGTACCCCCTCACTTCTTTCTCTTCACCGCAAGCTCATTATGTTGCTCGTACCTCTCTTCTTCAGTGGCACAACCGTCTTGGCCATCCAGTTCTTTGTACTGTCTCCAAAGTTCTATCGTCTAATGCTCTTCCAGTTACCAACAAATCTGTTTCTCATCAATGTTCAGCTTGTCGTCTGTCAAAAAGTCATCATCTCCCTTCCCCTCATTCCCTTAATCGATCCACTTTCCCTTTTCAATTAATTTTTTGTGATGTATGGGGGCCTTCCCCCACTATTTCTGTTGATGGCTTTAGATATTATGTTTCTTTTGTTGATGACTTTTCCAGATATATATGGCTTTATCCCATTCGCACTAAAGATGAACTTACTTCTGTTTTTCACAATTTTCACGCTCTTGTCAAGACTTCTTTCAATGCTTCCATTTGTTCTTTTCAATCTGACTGGGGAGGAGAATTTCGTTCACTTAATAAAATCTTAATCTCTAATGGAATTTATCATCGCATCACTTGTCCTCACACACACACACAAAATGGAACAGTTGAGAGAAGACATAGAACTATTGTTGAAACTGGGCTTGCACTATTAAATCATGCCTCGGTTCCATCAAAATATTGGACCTATGCATTTGCAACTGCATCCTATTTACTAAATAGGTTACCAAGCCCAACTCTACAAGGTCACTGTCCTTATGAATTATTATTTGCTAGCAAACCTGACTATACCTTTTTGAAGGTTTTTGGTAGTGCTTGTTGGCCCAATCTCAGGCCCTATGCGCCTTACAAGCTTGCACCACGCTCCAAGCTCTGCACCTTTATTGGGTATGCTCCTAATCATGTTGGATATTTATGTTTAGACTCATCTACAGGCAGAGTTTATATATCACGTGATGTTGTGTTTGATGAGAGCTTATTTCCCTTCTCAACCCCCCACCCCAATTCTTCTCAACCTATTTCTTTCTCTGAAGCCCACTTACCAAATTTTTCTTCAAGGCCCATCTCTTTCCTCAGCCCCATTCCTTCCCCTATCACTACATCTGATCCAAATCCTAATTTATCACCATCTTCTTTACCTCGCCTCTCGTCTCCTCCTTCCTCTCCTACCCCAAATCAATCTCCACCTCCTCCTTACCCACCTCAACCCACTCACACCATGGTTACTCGTTCGAAGCACAATATCCATCAACCAAAAATATTCAATGATGGTACTGTCCCTTATCCACTCCCTCGTGCTCATCATACCACTCTTTCCCCTACCTCTGTCCCCACCTCCGTCTCTATAGCTCTTAAAATTCCTGAATGGCGTCATGCTCTCAATGATGAATTTCAAGCTTTGCTTTCTACTCAAACATGGGAACTTGTCCCTCCAAAGTCCAATCAAAATGTAATTGGTAGTAAATGGGTCTTTCGTTTGAAATTCAAGCCTAATGGAGATATTGACAAACCCAAAGCACGACTTGTGGCGAAGGGGTTTCATCAACAATCTGGTATTGACTTTACTGACACATTTTCCCTTGTTGTGAAGCCTGTCACAGTTCGTTTAATTCTCTCCATAGTTGTTTCTTGTGGTTGGTGTTTAAAACAACTTGATGTACAAAATGCTTTTCTCCATGGGTTTCTTGATGAGGATGTTTACATGAGCCAACCACTAGGATTTGTTCATCCTGACTTTCCTCATTATGTTTGCAAGCTTCGCAAGGCTATTTATGGTTTAAAGCAAGCACCTCGAGCTTGGTTTGCTCGTCTTAGCTCTCGCCTACATGAACTGGGTTTCATTTCATCCAAGTCTGATTCTTCTTTGTTTATATCTAGCAGCTCCTCAGGTATCATCTTTGTTTTAATCTATGTGGATGATATTATTGTGACAGGATCCTCTGTTTTGGGTGTTCAACAATTAATTGCTGATCTTGGCAAATCCTTTCCTGTTAAAGATCTGGGTAATTTACATTATTTCTTGGGTATTGAGGTTTTACCCTCCACCACTGGTCTTTTGCTTTCTCAACGCAAGTACATCCTTGATGTTCTGCAAAAATCAAAGATGTCTAATGCTCGACCTGTATCAACTCCAATGGCACTCAACAGTCATCTTAGTGCTATTGATGGTTCTGACTTCTCAAATCCTTTTCTCTACCGTAGCATTGTTGGTAGCTTACAATATCTCAGTTTTACTCGACCAGATATCTCATTTGCTGTGAATAGGGTGTGTCAATTTATGCATAATCCTAAAGATGTTCATTGGACTGCTATAAAGAGAATACTTCGCTATTTACGAAGCACATCTCATTTTGCTCTACATATTAAGCCCTTTCATTCTCTTGCTCTTACTGCCTTCTCCGATGCTGACTGGGGTGGGAATCCGGATGATGCTCGATCCACTGCTGCCTTTGTAGTTTTCATGGGTCCTAATCTTATCTCTTGGAGTTCAAAGAAACAACCAGCTGTTGCTCGTTCTAGCACTGAAGCTGAGTATAAAGCTCTTGCTACTACTACAAGTGAATTGATATGGATTCAAAATCTTCTCTATGAACTTGGAGTCTATCTCTCTCATGCTCCTCATTTATTATGTGATAATATTGGAGCCACATATCTTGCAGCCAATCCAGTTTTTCATTCCAGAGCCAAACACATTGCTTTAGATTATCACTTTGTTCGAGAGAGACTTGCTGCTAAACTTCTTCATGTTTCACATGTCTCATCCAAAGATCAATTGGCTGATATTCTTACCAAGCCTTTGCCTTCCACCAGATTCAATTTACTAAGATCGAGTCTCACTGTTCTCCCTGCACAGTTTGACTCGCGGGGGAATGTTGAAGCACAAACAATCACGTGAAGATCACATGCTTTCACTTCCTCTAGAGTATTCTATGATGTATATGTGGCACATTATGATTGAAAGAAGAATAGTATATATATATATATATATACAAGGAAATCACTGTACATAATTCATTCAGAAATGAAACATCGATTTCATATTTTATTGCTCCTATTATATTGCTTTTTGTCCTTATTCTATTGCTTTAATTCTAGAAATACCAAAGTTTTATATACAGGCAAAGATCATTATTAATAATGATCTTGTTATAGAACAATCTATTTTATATTTGATACTAGGACTCAAGCCAATTGTTTTCATGAAGGCTTAATCCTAACCAAATATTTCGAAACAATAACAGAAAGATTTATTGCTGTTAACAGATCAAGATTATCTGTTCAGTATAAAATCTCAATCATTGTGATAGAAAATAAAAATTTGCGAATCCAAACTCCATTTATTCTAGTAAAAACCATGGGTACCCAGGTTATACCTGGAGCACTATTTGCTCAACTTTTATTTCCTTACATGACTGACTATGAAGGAACTTCAAAGCAAAATTTGGGAGCAAAAATTGTATTCCCATTTGCTGAGAAAATCCTTATAAAATCTTCTTAAATTGTGTTTTCTTTCCAGGACCCAAAAATGCCTCCTGAAAAGGAAAAACACGAAGGTGTCTTGCCAGATACCCAAATCCCTATTTCTGAAAAGGAATTTAGGAAAATTCTTAAACAAGTGATGAAACAAACTAGGTTCCAAACACAAGGATTTAACCCAGCATCATCAAGCCAAACAGTTGGGTCTTTTACCCAATCTACTGGATCTTCTATCCAGAATCCTCAAACTGAGTCTTCTCAGCAGTGACTCACATCAAACAAGGGAATATTTCCTACCCTAAAGCCTGATGAAGCTTTATTTTTGCGGTTTGGAACAAAGCAATTGCCTGTTTTACCCAATGGGTCACACCAAAGGTTCAGGCCACTCAAAGAATTTCCAGTTTTTAAGGAATAACAGATCTTGCTAGATGCCCTATGGCAAGCAAGTACTCCTAAACAGAAGCATAGAGAAATTTGTACATTAAACTACTATTTCTCCAAAGAGAAAAGTAAATAGGTGAGTTTCGCTTCATGGCGAGAAGCCACTTTACGGCAGTCCTCTTCAAGGATAGAGAGTCTCCTTTCAGGTTTCACTAGGACAATCTTTGAAAATAGTGAGCAAGAGGGCCAAACATTGGAGTATTGGCAAACAAGAGCCAGAACTCTAACAAGGAAGGTAAACAATATTGAGAGAAATCTCAAAAGATATGAGAAAGAAGAAAAGAGTGATAATTTTAAGACAGTCTCTTTAAAAATGTCTTTTGTCAAAAGGTATCGGCAAGCATTTCTTAATAAATTACCCTAGGATATACAGGCCAAAGTCCTGATACACACAGAACTAACGTTTTATGATGATCTTGCAGGTTTACAATACATACTTCGTGGTATACATGAAGTTCCTGAAAACTATCCTAGTTGTAAGATAGTACAAGATTGTAGTAATCTGTTACAAAATAAACCTTGTAATGCTAAACTACCGGTCCTTTTGGATCTAAATTTAGCAGAACCAGCAAGTGAGATAGCCATGGAATTACTCTCTAAGTTATTTTACTCTAGGTTTATTTACAGCTTAAACTTGGGTAGTGATACTCCTTTACCAAATATCTTCGGATATAGGATATCATAATATATCCAAATTTATCATAAATATATCTGTCCGGTAGCATTTATCTACTTAATATCAACAATACCGGAGCAGCAAGATGATATGTATAAGCCACCCAAGCATCATATCTTCCTCTACATCAGCAAAATCATGGTTGGAGAAGTTTGTGAACCCTACAGTGAAGCAGGGCTCAATGATCCAGCTATGTACAGAAGTTTCAACACACTACCACCACAACCCTTGGGGGTACCAACAGACATAGGGTTGGTAGCAGAAACATCGATGATTTCCCTCTGGGTTATCAAACACTCAGTTGGAATAGTCAGGGCCCTAGAAGTCTACTTCAAATAGGCCTAAGACCAAGATCAACAAGATGATCAATTATATGATGACCTCATGGAGGACGTCATTGGTGTTAGTTCTCTATGTGTTTTGATGATAACTGACAATTGTAAACTTGAATGAAGTTTGTCTTTGTTTAGTTAAAAGCTTACTGTCAAAAACAAACTCGAATTTAGATTTATTAAACTTGAGTTTGACCTTAACAGAGAGTATTTCAAGTTATTTAAACGTAATCAAACTCAAGTCTTCTAATGTAAACTTGAGTTTATCCTTGGCAAAGAGCTTTCAAAGGGTTTACAAATTAAGTAAACTCGAGTTTGTATTGGCAAACTCAAGTTTCTATTGGACCGAGAGTTTTTCAATGTTTTTGAACTTAACTAAACTCGAGTTAGTGCTTGGCCGAGAGCCTTAAAGCATTTTTCATCTTAAACAAACTCGAGTTTAATATGTCAAACTCTAGTTTGTGCTAGGCCAAGAGTTTTCAAAGAATTTACTCTTTTAAGAGAACTCGAGTTAGATTTGTTAAACTCTAGTTTGTGGTAGGCCGAGAGATTTTCACTATATTTTGAATTTAAGAAAATTCAAGTTAAAATTGTAAAAGTCCAGTTTGAGTTTTGTGAACTTAATCTTATTTTCATTTCAAAAATCCAAAACTCGAGTTGGTCACTTTATGACTCGAGTTTGCATCTTGTTCAAAGTGTTTTTCAAAGCTCAATCGCGATGTTCATTTTATGAAAGAACTAAACTCGAGGTTGTGTAATTAAACTCGAGCCTTACACTTGAGTAAAATACTACAAACTCCAGTTTGCTTAAACAAACTCCAATTTAAAGCGCTATGTTTTGAAATCAATTTTCTGGAATTTATGAAATCTTCGTATATGATCTAAATACTTCTTATCATTTCTCATTACTATTCTTAACTATGTTTAATCAGTTTGTTAGTGAGTTTCAGATGATTAAATGTGTATTAGAATGAGGATTAAGCATAAAGCAAAAGGTGATGTCAGAACATTTATTGCTGGTCCAGAAAACTTAGCATCCTTTTGAAAAATCATTCTCTGGACTTAGCAAAGGGTTAAAAGCTTTCTTTCCTCTTATGAAAGCCACGTCATCCAACAAATTTATTTCAAGGAAAGTCAACAAGAATGTTTGAGCATTTGGATTAACTCAAAGCAAGAAAGAAATGGACCTAGTTGCAACCTAACAGCAACATTAATGTCTATAACGGTTACATTAATGATTCCAACAGTCATTTAATGCTTCAAACATATATAAGTTGAAGCATTTAATTTTCAATACCTACTAGAATACAGAAAACAAAAATCAATCAAAGTTTCATCTGCATTTACTGTTTTCTACTCAAATGCAAAGTATCTTCTGATACATTGAAATTCAATGATTATTCCTTCTGCTCTTTAAGAGAGTTTCATTATTGATTATCATTTATTATAAGAATCTTTAGTCGTGAGACTTTGAGGTTGGGTTATCAGTTTACAACTTGTAAGGGAGAGTATATCCTAGTGAGAAGATAACTTTCGAGTGCAGAGTGTGTAACTGATCTGAGTGATAGTTAAAATCCCAGAGTGTCTATAGACTGGACATAGGTCAAGAGTAAAGACCAAACCAATATAAATCTTCTTGTGTCAAGCTCCTCTTTTCTATCTCTACTATATTTTGTTTTGTTTTCTATTGTTTGGGTGTTTAAAAGAAATTTTTAAAATCTCCAATTCACCCCCTCTTGGTGATTTCCTCCATTTACAATTGGACAACAGGGTTATTAAACTCTACAATCTGTACGGTTTTTACTTAAACACATATTAATTACCTTTTACTGTAGTTTTTACTTTGTAAACTATTTATTTCACAAAAACACTGTTGAAATCACCTAGCAGTACTATAGTGTCAGCAAGCACTGTTCACTGTACATTGTTCACTACAGCAAACAATAACTTTCAAAAGTCTATATAAGTCATGCATCATTGAGTTGAAGGCGAGACTGGCTTAGGCATTTGAAGTTTCCTCTCCATTGTCTCTAAAACCTCTTTCTTTTCTTTCTTTGGAAGTTCTCTCTACTTTCAATAAAGCTTGTGTTTCCTTTATGTTTTGCATCTACATCTTCTCTTCCCTCTTCTGATGGGCTAAATCTTGGTGAGGACTACCTATTGTCTTAGCCCATTTCTTTTTCTTCTTTTGCATATTTAATTTCTTTACTTTATGCTTTGCATTTGCATCTTCTCCTCCCTCCTCTGATGGGCTAAGTCTTGATGAGGACTATCACCTTTTCTTAGTCCCATCTGTCCCCCCTCCCCCTTTATTCTGCATATTTACTTTTAATGTTTTAAGGAGTCCTTCTCCTCTCTGCACCTCCCCTCTATCGTTCCTAACCCTACGAGGCCTCCTATCCGTTTGGTGTGTCTATATATATATATATATATATATATATATATATATTATAGAGGGGGGGAGAAAGACAGAGAGTTAAGAAAAACATCTGTTTTTCAAAGCCCGACCCGATAGTGCCAGGGCCGGCCCTACAGGGCCTGGAAATTACTATTCCAAATTTTAACTATTTTTCTTTTGTGTTTTTTTTAAAAGAAATATAATTAGTAAATTGCAATCATTAAAGTTCTAATTTATCAAATAAATATTATCAACCTTAATATCTAAACATTACAAATCATCCAACAAATAAACACATTCATTAATTCATAATTAAAATTTTGGTATAGACAAAAATTCCCATTCTCCACAAGATATTCGAACAGCTAGAAGAGACAGGAGAGGGGGAAAAAAGAGAAAGAGAAGAGATAACCGGATAAAGGGATAATGACTTTGAGAGAAAAGTATCTATTGTTGAACTAATTATGTACAGCTATAAAAATACCTTCGGAGCGATTATAGAGCAACGGCGGCCGACGGTGCGGTAGTTAGCAACTGCCGATGATGAGTAGCAACTAGAGCGACCAAGTGAGGGAGCAGGCTAATTTGATTGAGTAAGCGACTGAGCGATGCCAACGGATGAGCTTGCGAATCTGAGATTTAGATTTTTGAAGGAAACACAAGCAATAAAGACTAAAGAGACCAGATGGCGAGAATAGATATGAAATTAGGGTTAACCGGTTAAGTGCCTCCTAGTCCTAACCTCTTCCTCTTGGCACTCTTTGACTATTTTTTTTTTTAAATGAAAATGCTACAGTAACAGGGCTGGCCCGAGGCCTTGCAGGGCCGGCCCGATTAAGCCCGAGGCCCTATAGGGCCGGCCCTGCAGGGCCAATTTCAAATTTCAGGCTTATTTTTTAAGTCTGAGCCCTACAGGGTCAGGGCTTAAACGGGCCTGGCCTGATTTCCCGGCTCTAGTTAAGGTGCAAAAATATATATAAGATTTTCCCAAAAATGCTCCAAACACCAAATGCATTTTTGATAAGCAAAAGTAACATTGACCTTTTGTTTAAAATTTTTAAAGGGTTAAGGTGTAAAAATACACTTGATATTTTCCTAAAAATATGTCCAATAAAAAATAATTTTCTTATTGGTAAAAGTAACTATAAATTTCCAAAATAGGTGTACAAAAATACATTGACTATGAGTTGACTGTTTGCTTGAATTTTTTTTTTTTTTTTTTTTTACTCAAAGTGGTGACATTGAGGATGACATGGATGATTCAGAAACTACTTGAAGAGAAATATTTACATACTCTAGGAATACCACATTATCTAAACTTTATCCATTGAAAACATAATAGCTTAAATCATTTTAATCCTATTTGGTTGATAACTTACTGAAAAAATTTAAATTTTATCTTACTTTTAATAAAACTATTGGTTGATCATTTTGTTTGTTTTTCTCATTAAGATTTTTTTTTTTCTAAAAAATAAGATAAAACTTGAATTTTTTTTAGGTGAGTCATCAACCAACGAGGATTAAAATAATATGAGTTATATATGGTTTAATTGGACAAATTTCAGATGACATGATATTCTTAAAGTATATTAGTATTTCTCTGATTTAGGGTAATAATTTGCTAACTAAGTAAGAGAAATTAATTTCCTCTTAATCATTTGTCTCCACCTCTTCACTTATTTCGGAAGAAGAGGGAGAGGAGAGTAAGGGTTATGTGTAAATCAATTTTCCTTGCCAAGTCAGCAAATTATCAATACAGGTTAGTTCTTAATCATCCATGTCATCCTGCATGTCACAATTTTCAATTAAAAAATTCAAAGAAACGGTCTATTAATTGTCAATATATACTTTTGCACATATTTTGGAAGTTCATAATTGTTTTCCCCCTACAAAACATTTGTGTCAAGCGCACTTTTAAGAAAATCTTATGAGTATTTTTGCACCTTAACTCTTTAAAAATTCAAATAAACGGTCAATTAATGGTCAATCTATATTTTTGCATATATTTTGAAAGTTCATAGTTACTTTTGCTTCTCAAAAAAATATTTAATGTTAGGTGAACTTTTAGAAAAATATCATGTGTATTTTTGTACCTTAACCCTTGTGTGTGCTATTTTTTGATCTATCAATTCTTTTTGTATTATTTATGTATAGTCCCAAAAAAGAAACTTCCTATAAACTTTTAAAATTGGAGAAAAACACTATTAAAATTAATTCTTAAAACGCCGACTGTTTAGTTTGACCAAAAAAAATGTGATGTAGATGCAGGCTTTCGCCGTCACTGTCGACGCTTCTCCTCCTCAAATGACTGGTTTGGACTGGCAGGGTCGACCGTTGCCAGCTGTCGCTCTCAACTCTCTCACAGCTGCGAATTGCGTCTTTCTTATCTGTCTCCCTTTGTTGATCTGCTTCTTCATACGATGAATTCGCAAATCCAAAGGTGCCGAGGTTAACGAAGTAGTGATCTGAATCTTTTAACCATGGTCGACTTGTTCTTACTCGATGTTCTTCTATTGGTGTTGACGTCAGCTTCAATGCCGATGTTTTAATCAACTAACAGTTAAGATAATAAAGACTAATTGTAATGGTATTTATGCTTATAATTTTAAAAACTTACGGGCACTTTTACACTTCCAAAAAACATATAACACTTCCAAAAAACATATAATACTCTACTCACTTTAGATAAAAGCTCGTAGATTTTCTTCCGATTTTAAATATAAGTTAGAGTTGACTTTGTTAGGGACATTAAGAAAACTAATTAAATTACTTTAAAATGTTTATGTTTTTTTTTTTTCAAACTATTTTGTTTAATTAATAAACTGACATATAGTTTAAAAATATACTATATATGATATGATTAAATAATTTGTTTAATACCTTTAAAAAAATTAATTATGTTTTATATTTGGAAAGGATTAAGGAGTATTTTATTACACCTTAGAATAAAAGAAATGATACTCCATCTGGTCCTAATTATAAGAACTATTTATCAGAATTTGGAGAGATTAAAGAGAGAAGTTAAATTAGTTAATTATAATTATTTTCTGAAAATACCTCTACTTAAAATTAAAAATTACATCAAGGCAATATAAGTGGGGATAAGCTTATGAAATAACCAATGCCCCTATTACGTACAACTACGTCTACTACATACAATTAGGCAATATAATTAGTTAATACGCTAGATATTTTTCTATCAAGAGAATATCTATTTAATTGGGCATAATACAAATGCAAGTTTTTTTTTTGTTGGAAAAGGGATAATGAAATTAATGTTTTATTAGGTTATTTTAGAGAAAAAAATTAATCACTTTGGACGGATAGTTTTTTTAAAAAATATTTTTAAAGGAATATTAAAATTATTTTATTCAAAAATAAAAAATGAAGTATAATTTCTCACTTGATAGAATATAAATGTGTTGTTAAATTAATTATTGTGGAGGAAGTATTAGTAGAGATGATATGAGAAAAATATGATAAAAATTGCTCAAAATTATTTTATAAAAAAAAATAATAATTGAGATATTTATGACAGTAATGAGTTATAAACATTATTTACTTTATAGAATATATATATGTACTATTAAATTATTATTGTCTTTAATTATTATTGAGAAAAATATCAATAGGGGTATTTTAGGAAAAAATTGATAAAAGTTAAAATTGGGTCTTAGAGTTAAGACCAAAACCAACTCTAAAATGTGTTCCTATAGTTAAAACTGGAATGAGTAAGTGATTGCGAATGCAATGGCCAACTATTCAGGGACGGAACTTCCCTGGCCCCCCAAAAAAAATTTATTTAAAAATTTTTAGTGGAACTTTTTCTTTTTTAGTGTAAAATACAACTTTGGCCCCCAACTTCTTCTCCTTCTTCTTCTTCTTCTTTTCTTTTTTTTTTTTTTACATTTTCCCCTCTTTTTATATTTTAGGCTTATAATTCAATCTTTGTTCTATGTGGGGTTTTGTATGATTTATGTTAATCTTGTCATTCTTTTCTATATTTTATTCTAATTACATGAAATTTTTAGCTTATCAATGAAATTTAATTTTATGGTGTATCCCTTACTATGCTTTTTCACATTCTACACTACACTTGTAGATGAAGTTAATTAACTTGATTTCATGAATATTCTTTTTCATTCTTTTCATTTTTAATGAATTTAAAACTTTTCTTAAAAAATTTTTTTGGGGCGCTGCCCCAGAACTCCCGAATCCTCAAATTCCCCCACCCCTATTTGACCCCCTTCCCAAACTTTTCCTCCAAGTTCCGCCACTAATACTATTCCAACCTAATCATTTTGAAACCTTCGCTTTTATTATTCCTCTCAAAACTTTTTTTCAATTCAAAGCTAAATCTAAAAATTTTAAATATAAAGCCATTATTACATTACATTTTTTTTGGTACCATTTATATTAAATTTTTGGATGTAAATAGTGCAGTGTGCATATAGAATATAGTTTTTTTCCATATTTAATGAATAATACTTCTAAACCATCTTTTTATAAGTTCCATTAGTTAAGAGAGTTAGTTAAAATTAATTTATTTTTATGTAAATTTCAGCATTACCCTTAATGCAAGTCTTTAGATATTTAGTTACAGGAGTTATTAGATTTGATTAGTTTCATCCAAAACATTAAAGTTATGTTGTCTAGTTTGAAAAATCTAAATTGGTTAGAGACACTAGGTGATAAAATTTAAGATTGTGCTCATCTTACAACTGGTGCTCATCCTTGAAACGCAGCATTTGGGTTAAGAGAATGCTGTAAATTAATTTTGGGGAGGAAGGCAATTAGTACAAGAGATTTTGGTGAAGAGGCTGATGAAAGGGGGAAAAAAGTTGCCACTAACCCAAATGCTACATTTCAAAGATGAGCGCCTGTTGCTCATAGATGTGATGAACAGCCTTGCCGACTCCGTTTATTAGAGGTTTTTTTTTTTTTTGTTAATACATTTTTTGGTCCTTTAAATTTATCCTTATTTTAATTTTAACCTTTCAAGTTTCAAACTACGGATTTTGGTTTCTTAAGTAACAAAATGGTTCAATTTTTTATTAAATTATATTGACAAATATTTTAAAAAGATGACATTTATGAGACTAAAACATTTGGTTTGAAAGTTGAGAGACCAAAATTAAAACAAGAACAATTTGAAAGATCAAATATTGTATTAACCAATGCCAAATCTTAAGATAAACATTGAATCCTAAGTTTTAATGTAAAATCATTTGGTTTGAAAAACACAATAAAATAATATACACACACTGAATTTTAATTTTCAATAATAAACTGCTAAAAATTGTTTCAGCTAGGTTTATAATTTTCATAATATAAATATTTGTGATTATCATATCAAATATAAAATAAATCTTCAAAAATCACATCATTATTATTAGGCTAAAGTATACTTTTAGTCTTTTAAGTTTGTATAATATTTACTTTTGATTCCTTAACTTTATAAAGTACACTTTTAATTCTATAATTCTAACAAAGTAAATTTTACTAACGGAAAATGCAAACTCAGTGATAATAGTGTAAACTTAAGCGATGACTATATAATTAAATGATATTAAGCTTAGATTTAAAATATAGGTAAATTGTAGAATATAGAAAAATTGTGTAATTAAATGTTATTAGTTATCACTTGAATTCACTACATAGCGTTTTCCGTTAGCAACATTAATGGTGTTAAAATTTTAAGACAAAAAGTATACTTTATAAAGTTAAAAAATTCAAAAATATATTTTATATAAAATTTAAAAGACTAAAAATATATTTTAACATTATTATTATTATTATTAATTGCAACCCAGATTTCTTCATGTGTCATTAATCTTTTAACAAATGAACCATAATTAATGTTGTAGACTTTTTGACTCAGCATCAGCTGTGGGCAATGATGCTGTGGGTGGGGTTGGTGGGCCCAAAAAGCACCAAATCTTTTTTGTTGGGTTTCACATTTCACATAATCATCATAGTTTCGTGGGTTAAGGTGAAAATTTCTCATAAAATTGTTTCAGAAATGCGCTTACCATCTTTTTTTTCCCAAAACTATCTGTGAACTTCTTTAAATGAGATAAACATGTCATCATCAGTAGAAGAAGTTAAATGTCATTAACTTTTATTAAAACTACGTCCAACATTATATCATATAGTTTTTGAATATGTACATGTATATGTAAATTACCAGCATTTTTGACCCTCAACACTTTGTAAAAGCCTCACACACACACACTTTTTGTCCTCCTTCTTCGTGATTTCTATTGTACAAAACTCTTCCACCTGATTTTCTATAACAACACAGGCCAAGGCCTTCAATTGATGAGGACATAGGAGGCGGCATGACCAAGACAGCAAACTTGGAGGACATACAAGGTCTTAGAGCCCCAATGACAAGAGCTAAAGCTAAAAAGGCTAAAGAGGCCCTAAATCAATGGATATGCATGAAGGTTTCATTTTACTTGGCCCAAATTCTGCACTTAGTTTTATCTTTCTTACATTTAGTTAAACTTTTGTAATAAGGCCTATTGGGCTGGCTTATTGGGCTTTCTTATTTTCCTTTGTGTGTAAGCAGAATTAGGTTAAACTTAATATGGATGTTGCCCACTATATAAGGGAACACCATGGCTTTTGGGACGACAGATTTGAATTGGAAGTTAACCTTTTTGGTGAGAGACAAGTTTCTCTAGGGTTCTTTTGACAATCTCTAAACTTATCAAAGGCATCAATCCTTGTGGCGTTCTTGGGCTTATCAATTCTTCGGAATTGTGGTGCCTACCTCTAATCTGCAATTTTCGTTCTAAATTTCTTGGTTTCGTATCTCCAAATTCCCTTATCCTTTTTCGGTGTTTCATGAGTCAAAATCGTGTTTCAGAAAGCCATCTTTCTCCTTGTTTTGGAAGCACTCAAATCAGAGGTCTGTAGCGTGAGATACGATCCGTTCTTTCAGGACACGTCAGAGGCTGAATTTCTGGTGCGAAAATTCCATTCCTAGCTAATCCGATCATCCTTTTTCTTTCGGGAATCATATCATTTGGTACCAGAGCACGGTTCTAGGATTGGAATTGGGTTATCTTTTCTTGATTGTTTACATCCAATCTGGTCACACATTTGGTAACCCTAGTCCCTAAAATTTGTGTTTTGATTTTTGAAATTGTGAAATTCTATTTTAGCCGTCGTTCTTTGTTCCTAATTTGTTCTTTCAATCTTCTAGTTGTTTTTCCTTTCAATTTCTTGTTCAGTTCACATATTTCTGCACTTTGTTATTGGTGTTCATCCCTTGTTCATCATTATTCTTGAATTTTAATCCTTTCGATTCATGTTTCTTGAGTAGTGTGTTGTTAGTGTGTTAAGTAATAGCTCAGTTTGTGGGAAATTCTATCTAATTCAGTTCTGAATTAGTACAGTTTCAAAGTTTGATTCCAAAATCACAAATTCCTTTTGTTGAAGAATCAGGTGTTATTAAAAAAAACAGTTGCTATTTTTAAAAAAAATCAGTTGCTATAAAAAAAAATCAGGTGTTATAAAAAAAAAGGAAAAAAAATACTTGACAGCACCTTGTTATTCAATTACACACACTACTATGTGTGAATCAAGTCCAAAGTGTCTTCCTTGAATAATTCCTCCAAATTGTTTTGGTTTTGGATTTTCTTTGTCTTGTCTTCTTTGAGTCCAAAGTGTCTTCCTTGAATAATTCCTCCAAATTGTTTTGGATTTTCTTTGTCTTGTCTTCTTTGACATCTTTTCCAATTTGTATTGTGAGTCACCACCAATTCCAGAGTTTGGGATTGTACTCTTGAGTGTTCTTGGAGATTCTATTAAGAACTTGAAGAGAGCTATTAAGTGGTAAAAGGCAAGAGAGAACACTACACAAAGCCTTATAGAGAGCAACAAACATGAGTGATACATTTTTAAGAGTGTAAACATGTGAGCGAGTGGTGAGGTCCTATTACTTTTATTCTTGTTCTTTTCCTTGAATTATGGCTAGTACATGTGGTGAAGGTGTTCCTCCTCCTATATGAGATAATAGATTGCTAATTGAAGCCATTACAACTCAAATGCAAAGGATGATGAGGGAACACACAGAGGAGTTATATGAGAGAATTAAGAGAATAGAAAATCGGGGGAATCATGATGAAGATAGACAGAGAGGGAGGAATGAAAGAGGGAGAAGAAGAGATAATGAGAATGATGCTAGAGAGGATAGAATTAAGGGAGTGAAGCTTAATATATCATCCTTTAAGGGAAAAAGTGATTCGGAGGCTTATTTAGGGTGGGAAATGAAGATTGAGCACTTGTTTGCATGTCACAATTATACTGAAGAGAAGAAAATGAAGGTGGCAGCCATGGAGTTTAGTGATTATACTCTCATTTGTTGGGACCAATTGCAAAAGGAGAGGGTGAGATATGAAGAACCATTGGTGGATAGTTGGGTGGAGATGAAAAGGCTAATAAGAAGAAGATTTGTTCCTTCCCATTATCATCAAAACCTTCACAATAAACTTTAAAGACTCACACAAGGTAACAAGAGTGTAGATGAGTATTTTAAAGAAATGGAGATGTCCTTGATTAGAGCAAATATTAGTGAAGAGCGGGAGGCTACTATGGCACGTTTCTTACATGGGCTGAATAGTGATATAAGGGATGTTGTGGAGTTGCAAAATTATGTGGAGTTGGAGGATTTAGTGCAACAAGCTAGTAAGGTAGAACAACAACTCAAGAGAAAGAGTGTCATGAGGAAAAACTCTTCAAATTTCAATTCTTCAAGCTGGAAGGATAGAAATAAAAAGGAGGGAGGTACTTCATCAAGCAATCCCACTGCTACACCTCAAAGGACTCAAACTAAATCCAATGAGATCCCTAAAAAGACAAGGAATAGTGAAATAAAATGCTTCAAGTGTTTGGGGAAAGGTCACATAGCTTCAGAATGTCCAACTAAGAAGACTATGTTACTTAAAGAGGATAGAGAGCTTACTAGTGAGTCTTCTTCAGATTCTGCCTCATAAGATGATGAAGATGAGTATATTGAAGAAATAATTCCATAAGGAGATTTGTTTATGGTAAGAAGGATGTTGGGTAACCAAGCAAAAGACATGGATGATAGTCAAAGAGAGAACATCTTTCATACTAGATGCCTTATCCAAAGGAAGGTATGTTCTTTAATTATTGATGGAGAGAGTTGTATAATGTTGCAAGTGCTAGAATGGTGTCTAAATTGGGCATGGAAACCAAACCTCACCCGCTGCTATACAAGCTTCAATGGTTTAGTGAGGATGGTGAAGTGACCAAAAGCACACAAGTGGAGGTGAACTTCTCCGTAGGAAAGTATGATGATACAGTTTTATGTGATGTGGTACCAATGGAGGCTTGTCATTTGCTTCTTGGAAGACCTTGACAATATGATAAGAAAGTTGTGCATGATGGTTACACCAATAAATTCTCTTTTGTTCATAAAGAACGCAAGACTATTCTTGCATCTTTGACACCAAGAGAAGTTAGTGAGGATACTTTGAAAATGAGAGAAAAAAAAGAGCAAGAGAGAAAAGAGAGTGGAAGAGAGCAAGGAAAAAAAAGAGAAAAAGGAGAGAAAAGCACCAAACTTGTTTATAAAAGAAAAATAGGTGAAAAAGACAATGCATTTGAAAAAGCCAATGCTCTTACTTTTGAGTAAGGAGAATAATTTTACAGATGCAAGTCCTACTAACTCTCTTCCAAATGAGGTTTCTAATTTGTTGCAGGAATTTAAAAATGTTTTTCCTAAAGAGGTACCTCACGGACTACCACCTCTAAGAGGTATAGAACATCAAATTGATCTCATTCCAGGAGCTTCATTGCCTAACAGGCCAACCTATAGGAGTAACCCCCAAGATACCAAGGAGATTCAAAGACAAGTTTGAGACTTGATGCAAAAAGGGTGGGTGCAAGAAAGCATAGGTCCATGTGCAATTCCAGTCATTCTAGTACCTAAGAAAGATGGAACATGGAGGATGTGCACTAATTGTAGAGCCATCAATAACATCACGGTAAAGTATAGACATTCCATTCCTAAATTGAATGATTTATTGGATGAATTGCATGGTGCTTGTTTCTTCTCTAAAATTGATTTAAAGAGTGGATACCATCAAATTAGGATTAGAGAAGGGAATGAATGGAAAACAGCTTTTAAAACTAAATATGTGCTGTATGAATGGTTGGTTATGCCATTTGGCTTAACTAATGCTCCTAGTACCTTCATGAGATTAATGAATCATGTGTTAAGGGAATTTTTAGGGAAGTTTGTTGTGGTGTATTTTGATGATATTCTGATTTATAGCAAATCCTATGATGATCATCTTGTGCATTTGAGGTGTGTTCTGGAAGCTCTGAGGCATGAGAAATTGTATGCTAACGTGGAAAAATGTGTGTTCTGCATAGACCATATAGTTTTTCTTGGTTTTGTTGTTAGCTCACAAGGAGTGCAGGTTGATAAAGAGAAAGTGAAAGCTATTCAAGAGTGGCCAACTCCTAAGAATGTAAGTGATGTAAGAAGCTTTCATGGCTTAGCTAGTTTCTATAGGAGGTTTGTCAAAGACTTTAGTACAATAGCTACACCTTTGGATGAAGTGATTAAAAGGCATGTTGGTTTTAAATGGGGGAAAAAACAAGAGCAAGCCTTTGCTGCCCTCAAGGAAAAATTAACCAATGCACCTATTCTTGCTTTGCCTAATTTTGCTAAGTCATTTGAAATTGAATGTGATGCATCCAATGTGGGGATAAGGGCTGTTTTGCTGCAAAAAGGGCATCCCATTGCTTATTTTAGTGAAAAATTGAATGGGGTTGCTCTTAATTATTCCACATATGATAAGGAATTGTATGCATTAGTAAGGGCTTTGCAAACTTGGCAACACTATCTCTTTCCCAAAGAGTTTGTCATCAACAGTGACCATGAGTCCTTAAAGTATTTAAAAGGATAAGGCAAGATTAACAAAAGGCATGCCAAATGGGTAGAGTTCTTGGAGCAGTTCCCCTATGTGATCAAGCACAAGAAAGGTACGTCTAATATGGTTGCAGATGCACTCTCAAGAAGGTATGCTCTGTTCTCTACTCTTGAAACTAAGTTCATTGGCTTTGATCATATTAAAGCATTGTATGAACATGATCTAGACTTTGCACAAATCTATAAAACTTGTGTGCATACTGCTCAAAATGGATTTTTTAGGCAAAATAATTACTTGTTTAAAGAAAAGAGATTGTGTGTTCCTAAATGTTCCATTAGGGAATTACTTGTGAAGGAGGCACACGAGGGGGGACTAATGGGACATTTTGGGATCCAAAAGACTCTAGACATGCTGCATGAACATTTTTATTGGCCACACATGAAGTGTGATGTACATAAATTGTGTGAAAGATGCATTGTATGTAAATAATCTAAGTCTAAATTATTGCCTCATGGGTTGTATACTCCTTTGCCTATTCCAGACTGCCCTTGGATTGATATTTCTGTGGATTTTGTGTTAGGACTACCTCGGTCTAAAAATGGCAAAGATTCTATTTTTGTTGTGGTGGACAGGTTTTCTAAGATGGCACATTTTATCCCACGCAAAAAGGTTGATGATGCAATCCACATTGCTAATTTGTTCTTCAAGGAAGTACATAAAGACAGAGACGAGGATTACGATTTGAGGACAAATTCTTCTGAAGAAGGAGGGAATGATGAGGACATAGGAGGCGGCATGACCAAGGCAGCAAACTTGGAGGACATACAAGGTCTTAGAGGCCCAATGACAAGAGCAAAAGTTAAAAAGGCTAAAGAGACCCTAAATCAATGGATATGCATGAAGGCTTCATTTTACTTGGCCCCAATTCTGCACTTAGTTTTATCTTTCTTACATTTAGTTAAACTTTTGTAATAAGGCCTATTGGGCTGGCTTATTGGGCTTTCTTATTTTCCTTTGTGTGTAAGCAGAATTAGGTTAAACTTAATATGGATGTTGCCCACTATATAAGGGAACACCATGGCTTTTGGGACGGCAGATTTGAATTGGAAGTTAACCTTTTTGGTGAGAGACAAGTTTCTCTAGAGTTCTTTTGAGAATCTCTGAACTTATCAAGGGCATCAATCATTGTGGTGTTCTTGAGCTTATCAATTCTTCGGAATTGTGGCGCCTACCTCTAATCTGTAGTTTTCATTCTAAATTTCTTGGTTTCGTATCTCTAGATTCCCTTATCCTTTTTCGGTGTTTCTTGAGTCAAAATCGTGTTTCAAAAAGCCATCTTTCTCCTCGTTTTGAAAGCACTCAAATCCGAGGTCTGTAGCGTGAGATACGATCCGTTCTTTCAGGACGCGTTAGAGGCTGAATTTCTGATGCGAAAATTTCATTTCTAGTTGATCCGATTAGCTTTTTCTTTTGGGAATCATATCACCAGTTGTACTACTCAGGCAACTTCTTCAATCTAACGGTGAAGGGTCCGGCGTTCACTGAGTTAGAGTGTACATAGTTTGAACTGTTGAAAAATTCTATATTCCGAGCGTATACTTATTTTTCCCCACAGCAGGTTTTGCTGCCTCATCTGCCATCTAGTTCATAGTATTGTACAATGTTCTCATGAAGTTTGCCTCGTTTGAGACATTTCTAGTGTTCAAGAGGGTGACTCTAGGCCTTGTGTCAACAATGAAGAAGATCGAACGATTAGAATAGCAAAACAAACACTCGTCGTACCATATTATTGTCTCCTTGGAAATGATGCACTTGGAAGGTAATTGTTGAGTCGTGTAAACAACAAATTGGTGGCATGTTGTGAGATTGATGTCACCCCTACACATGAAGGGACAGAAGTGCCGGTAGTTTACATATGCATATGTATATGTAAAAAGTATATGGTGTTAAATACAGTTCTATTAAAAATTAATGGATATGTTTTTCCCCCAAATAGTAATGAAGTAGTTATCTTTATTTAACGGTGATAATATTTTTGCCCCTAACCAGAAAAGTTTAGACACTTTTACACCAAAAAAGTTTATGGCTATCAGAGCCGGCTTTCCTCCAATGCAGCTACCATCCGCTCCCATCCGCTGCATTGAAATGTGGCCATTTTGTTTTCAAAAGCTGAACATGTCGCCCTTTAAAAAAAAATGCAGGGTACTAACTGGTACTAAAAATATACTTCAGCATACTGAACGGTCCTAAAAAAATATTTTATGATCTTGAAAATTATTTTAGAATATTGAACAAATATTTCAGGTACTAACTAATACTAAAAAGATATTTTAGAATACTGATTGGTACTAAAAAAATATTTTAGAATTTTGAAAAATTATTTAGGATTTTGAAAAAATTATTTTAGGTACTAAATGACACTAAAAGGATACTTCAAGATACTAAAAAAATATTTTAGGATATTTTTTCAGGGTACTGACTGGTACTAACTGGTATTTTGGAATACTGACTGGTATTAAAAATATACTTTAGGATGTTTTTTCACGATCCTAAAATAATTTTTCAAGATCATGAGGTTTTTTAAAGGACCGTTTACTATCCTAAAGTATATTTTTACTACCAATCAATACCCTGATTTAAAAAAAAAAAAGGGGGGGGGGGGGGGCCAGATGTTCGGCTTTGGAGACAAAACGGCCACATTTCAACGCAGCGGATGGTAGCTGCATTGGAGGAAAGCCAGTTCCATGGGTGTCAAGTGCTCTTTTGAAATAAGTGTTTGGATTTTTTTGCATTTTAATCTAAAATAAATAAATAAGAGAAATTTCAGTATTTGTTTATAACATCTCAATAATTTGTAAGTGTAGAAGTCCTTCACAACTTTTATATATTGCCACCAGATTTTAATATTAAAAAAAATAGTGCAATCATCTAAAAACTTTTAAATTAATATCTACCACATGGTAAGATATTAGTAGCACTCGTTGTAGATGTTATTCTTGGTGAAAAAAAAAGTTGTCATTATATAAAAAGGTGGTAGGTAAAAAGCCGAAATAGGAAGTCCAAGTCACTATTATGACAATGAATATTAACCTACTGTTAACCAACACATGAAATGATAAAATGATAAGACCAACTTCTCCAAAATGGAAAAATGAATTCAAAAAAAAGAAAGAAAAAGGCAATCAAAATATATAATCTCTCTCTCTCTCCCTAGTCTTCAAGTAATTATAAAGGAGCTCAGAAGAAGGCTGAGAAAATGGCGACACATGAAGCCGCAGCAAGAACCAAAGATGGTGCTGCAGAAACAGAAGGTGCTGCAGAAGTGTTGCCTGGGGATGGTGATGGTGCTGGAGATATCTCATTTGCTGTTTCACCTCCAGATGAAGCTTCTGGTGACTCTCCACCACTTGTAGCAGTTGGTGGAGATGATGATGGAGATGTCTCTGATCCTCCTGAATTACACAATTCAATACAATTTTACTATACTCCAATCATCATCATTTCAGTCTTTCACAATCATAAAATTATAGATTTATTGTCTTCAAAGGAAAAAAGAAAAGAAAAGAAGAAGATGAAAGTGACCTTTTCTCTTTACAGTTCATATCCATCTGTGAAAACTGAGTGGTCCTAAATCTTTCACAGTTAAATAAAATCATATATTCAGATAGGGAAACAATATTAGAGGGGAAAATGACTGTGGATTAAAATCACTTTTTCACTTTACTATTTAGATTCATCTTTTTAAATCCTCTGGAATGACTGAGTGATTTAAGGGTAGTATATGTCATCATTCTTAAACTTGTAGAAATTAGAAATTTTGATTTGGAAATCAGGATAGAGATTCTTGTTTAAAATAGACAGTATATAAAAGACAAGCTAAATTAAGTAGGCAAATAAGATATGTAAGGAAGTGTAAGAGGAGGATCTCACCCATAAAAAAAAATTACAAATTTGCTGATGTGCATTTTAATGATTGATTCAGTGAATTTGGGGTACATTTTGAGAAACTTTCAAATGGATGGTCAAAGATGTTTCAAACTTTACAATAAGTTATTATATTGACAGCTGTAAATAACTAAATATCCCCACCAAAAGAGACAAAGGGACAACATGAAGAGGAGGGATAGGGAAAAGCATGTTAAGTAATTATTCGAGGGAAATTTATGCAATAAACAAGATTAATGAAGAAGGGTACAAATGATATTGATTTAATTGTACCTTAATCATACCACTTGGTTATCTGTAGAGCATATCAATTATGACTATGAGGTCCACCAAATATATATATACACAAGTATACGTATAAAATATATATTTATGACTAAATCATTAAATATTTGCCAATGGAATATCCAGAATATAGAAGTCAATAGAAGACGAAAATCCAGAAGATCTCAAATGGGTTAATCATATCTGGGACTGTGTAAAATGGCACAAAAACAAAAACAGTAAATTTTATTATTAAGACTGGAGAGAAACTTACCAGCTGGTGCAGCAGCAGGAGTATCAGACACTGTACAAAAGGGAAAAGACAGCAAATTAAATATTGTATGAATCTAAAATGTTTAAAAACACCGGCTCAATCTCGCAGAAATTAAATCAAGGGGAGGCCGTGGCATCAATCACCAATATCTAGGAAAAACAGAGATGCTTAAAAATTGATAATTAAATCTAGCACTACAATATTTTATTCACTAAAGTTTCATAGTCTCACTACTCGACCGGCGCCCAGAAAATTCCCCTAATTGCGCTTCAACGTGGATCCCAGATGTGGGGTTGTGTCTCTGTTTTCTACAGAGAATTTTAGGATCCCAGTCCGAGCAATGCATATTTTGTTGTACGCTCTTTATTATCAGAGTCAATTTTAGAGGAAAGGGATCAGAAATCCAAATCCAAAGCGGTCAAACGGTCAAATAAAAAGCAGAACAACCAAAATTGTCTATGCAAAAATCAAAAAGCTATCTTCAAAAGAAAAACAGGAAAACACTGTAAACACAAGAAAATACCTTCAAAATCCGGATTCACTATTCCAAGAAAAAGAATATGCAAAAATGGATCACATTTTTCTAAGTCGTTGTCACCAGATCAGAAACCAAATAATCAAAATCCGAGACACGAAAAAGAGAACAATCAAGCAAAATAAACAAAGAATCACTCACATTGACAGTTAGTAGCAGAAGGAGCAGAGACTTTGCAGGCGGCCGGAAGAGTAACGGCCTTGGTGACGTTCAAGACGACGCCCAACTGAGCGCTGCTTCGGAAGGCCTCACAGAGGCAAGCGGCGTCGGTCTTAAGAACAGTCTTCAAGCCAGAGCAGCAATTTCCCTCAGGCTTAGTGACAGTGCTTCCATTGGAGACGAAGGAGAGGCAATCGGCCATGGTCAAGACGAGGTTTGAGCAATCGACTGACGGCGCCGGAGCGTCGCGTGCGGAATCGGAAGAAACCGCAAAGATAGCGAGAACGCAGAGAATCAAAGAAAGTTTTGATGGAGCCATTGATGATTATTGCGGATGGGCGAGAAAGGAAGCCAAGAGAGAGAGAGAGGAAAGAAGCGTGAGAATGGTGATGTAGTGTAGACGAAGAGGGTGTGAGAAGGTGGGAACATGCAGCCCGTTAAATAGGGAAGTGGGATTTGGGAAATGATGGTTTTGAATACGAAAAGGTGGCAAGCATCCGAATTTTTTTACTTTTAAAAAATTAATTTATAAGTGTTCATAATTAAGTTGCAAAAATAGCTACTAATCTTAATTATATGAAACAACTTTGAACCAGATGTGAAACTGATCTTAGATCTGGAAGTGGACCTAAGATCGTGAAGCGCAGAAGAACGAAGGAAGAAAGTCAGAAATATGAAATTGGAAAATAATTCTCATTACCTTAATTTTGTACAGTGCACTTTGTCCTTATATCAATCCCTAGCTATTTACGCGTGGGGACCATACTCAATCAACTAGAATCAATTACAACCGAAATAGTAATACAATTAATAAAAGCTAATTGACTCAATCAATTACAACAGAAATAGTAATACAATTAATAAAAGTTAATTGACTTAATCAATTAGAATCAATCTCTATCCATTGTCTCTATTTACATATTCTGTCAACCCCCCACAAGCTGGAGCATCGGTGTCAATCATGCCCAGCTTGGAAGTAAGAGAATGAAAAGGACCAGAACCAAGTGGTTTAGTAAATACATCGGCAAGTTGATGTTGAGAACGTATAGGTAACAAGTGAATAACACCCTCTTTGACTTTATCCCGAACAAGATGGCAATCTAAGTCAATATGTTTAGTACGAGCATGAAAAGTAGGATTGGAAGCCAGCTGAATGGCAGACTTACTGTCACAATACAAAGGGGTAGCCTTAGATCTGGATATTCGCAAATCAGCTAACAAATACAACAACCACTGGATATCACAAGTAGTCATAGCAAGAGCATGATACTCAGCTTCACAAGATGAAAGAGAGACAACACTTTGTTTTTTTGATTTCCAAGAAATAAGTGCATTGTCAAAAAACACACAATAGCCAGTAATAGAACGCCGAGAATCAAGACAAGCAGCCCAGTCACTATCACTAAAACCTTTTAGAGACAGATCAGAGGTGGAAGGGAAGAAAAGACCATAAGATGGAGTGGATTTCAAGTACCGGAGGACTCGGTTAGCTGCCTGAAGGTGAGAGTCAGTAGGGACAGCCATGAATTGACTTAATTGATGAGTGGCAAATGAAATGTCAGGCCGCGTAGTGGTCAAATACAAAAGACGGCCAATAAGTTGGCGATAAGAACTAACATCAGTCAAAGGAGAACCAGAATTGATGCTTAACTTGACCTTTGGATCCATAGGAGTAGAAGCTGGCTTACAATCAAGATAACCTGTATCAGTCAAAAGATCCATAACAAACTTGCGTTGACATAAAGAAATCCCAGAATTACTACGAGTAATCTCAAGACCAAGAAAGTACCGGGCTGAGCCAAGATCCTTAATCTTAAAAAGGAGATCAAGAGTGGATTTAACATTAGTAATTTCAGACAAATCATTACCAGTAAGGAGAATATTATCCACATAAACCAACAAGGCTGTAAAACTAGAACCAGAAGCCTTAATAAACAAAGTGTAATCTGCCTTGGACTCCACATATCCAGCAGAAATAAGAGCCGAGGAAAGCTTATGAAACCATTGTCGACTAGCCTGTTTGAGGCCATAAAGTGACTTTTGAAGGCGACAAACAAGAGAAGAATCAGTAGAATAAAAACCAGGAGGCAAAACCATATAAACTTCCTCATTCAAATCACCATGTAAAAAGGCATTATTGACATCAAGTTGGTGAAGATACCATTTATTAGCAGCAGCAAGGGCAAGTAAGAGACGAACAGTGGTCATCTTAGCAACAGGGGAAAAAGTATCAAAATAATCAATGCCTTCAGTCTGTGTAAAACCCTTAGCTACTAACCGAGCTTTGTAACGATCAAGGGAACCATCAGATTTATATTTCTTTGTAAATACCCATTTACAACCAATGGGTTGTTTCCCAGTAGGTAAAGAAGTCAAGGTCCAGGTTTGATTCTGTTCAAGAGCAGCAATTTCAGCATCCATGGCATCACGCCAAGGCTTATATTTAGAAGCTTGGCGATAGGTAGTGGGAATGACATCAGCAGAAATATTGAGACAAAAGGTGTGATAAGAAGAAGGCAAAGAAGGAGAAAGAGTAAAAGAAAAGGGGTATTTATCACCTGAAGAAAATGGAGCAACTGAAGTAGTGAAGGCCAAACAGTGGTAATCCTGCAAGTAACTAGGTGGTTTACGTGTTCGGGTAGAAACACGTGATGGAACCAAAGGAGGGGAAATAGGGGAAGGCACAGCGGAAAATGGGGATGGAACAAAATCAGGATCAGGGAGGGGAGAGGTAACAGCGGAAGTAGGGGAAATAGGTAAAAGAGGGTCTGGAACAGAATCAGAGGCAGGGGAAACAGTGGGCAAAGAAGGGGAATCTGGTGGGAAACATGAGTAATCAAGGGGAAATAGATCAGTGGGAAGGGAGACAACACTGTCATTTGATGAATGCAAAGGATAAGGAAAAGAGGACTCATAAAAAATAACATCTCAAGAAATAAAAATTTGATTATTATGGACATTGAAAAGCAGATATCCCTTGGTATTTGCGGGAAAACCAAGAAAAATACATTTTGAAGCTCGGGGATCAAATTTTGAACGATGTGCTGAAATAGTTGACGCATAACACAAACAGCCAAAAACTTTGAAATCAGAATAAGAAGGATGTTTATTATACAATAAATAAAAAGGGGTAGATTGATGGAGGAGTGGAGAAGGTAAACAATTAATGAGGAAAACAGCATGAGAAATAGCAAAACACCAAAAAGATTTAGGGAGATTAGCTTGGAACAAAAGGGCACGAGCAACATTTAAAATATGCTGATGTTTGCGTTCCACAATGCCATTTTGTTGGGGTGTTTCAACACAAGAGGTCTGATGTATGATGCCATTTGATTTATAAAAAGAATCCATGAAAAATTCTAAACCATTATCAGATCTAACAATCTGAATATCAGCATGAAATTGATTAATAGCAAAGAGAATAAAGTGTTGGAGGTGAACGCGAACCTCAGATTTAGATTTCATGGGAAAAATCCAAGTGTAACGACTAAAATCATCCACAATAGTCAAAAAATATTTATAACCTCTAATAGAAGTAACAGCAAATGGACCCCAAATATCAGTATGGATCAAGGAAAAAATTTTATTACTCGAGGATGTGCTTACAGGAAATGAAAGTCTCTTTTACTTAGCCATATGGCAGACATCACATAGATTAGATTTGGAATCACAGTGTATAAAAGGAAATTGTTGATGTAAAATGCGTAAAGTAGAATGTGAAATGTGGCCTAAACGATGATGCCACAAATTAAAAGATGCAGTAGGCAGATCAGGAGGAGGTGAAGCACTCATGGCAATCATGGAAGAAGGGTGTGTTGGATTAAGGAAATAGAGGCCTTCGAACACTTCAGCTGTACCAATCGTCTTCCAGTGAGAAAGCTCCTGAATATAACAAACAGAAGACAAAAAAAATGAAGCAGCAAGGAATAGCAACCGTGAGTTTAGAAACAGAAAGGATATTGAAGGCAAATTGAGGAATATAAAACACATTATGAAGTGTTAAGGACTGAGATATACACACAGTTCCAGAGATAGTGGCAGTAATGTGGCTATGGTCAGGAAGTTTAATAGGAATAGGAGTAATAGAATGATATTCTGAAAAATAATCTAATGAATGGCATACATGGTCGGTTGCTCCAGTATCAAGTATCCAGGATTGGTTTGGAGAAAAACTAAATAAAGGAACAGAGGTACCTGGAGTTTGATGAGCAGAAGACATACGATGAACCGATGGAACAGAGGTAGGCTGAGGGGACGAAATCGAGGTTTGTTGAACTAGAGCAAGAATTTTCTGATATTGGTCTTGTGTGAATTGAGGAGAGGGTGTTGGCAAAACACCAGCAGATGCCTTTGATTGCTCTAGAACATAATTACTGACCGAACCTTGAGTCTGGAAATTATGAACCGATGGAGAAGATTGATTAGGGTTCGAAGTCACCGTAGCCGTCGCGATTGAACCACCAGTGCCGGCAGAAGGAGTCTCCATGGAGGTGGTTCAGCTCTGATACCATGAAACAACTTTGAACCAGATGTGAAACTGATCTTAGATCTGGAAGTGGACCTGAGATCGTGAAGCGCAGAAGAACGAAGGAAGAAAGTCAGAAATATGAAATTGGAAAATAATTCTCATTACCTTAATTTTGTACAGTGCACTTTGTCCTTATATCAATCCCTAGCTATTTACGTGTGGGGACCATACTCAATCAACTAGAATCAATTACAACCGAAATAGTAATACAATTAATAAAAGCTAATTGACTCAATCAATTACAACAGAAATAGTAATACAATTAATAAAAGTTAATTGACTTAATCAATTAGAATCAATCTCTATCCATTGTCTCTATTTACATATTCTGTCATTATAAGATCACTTTTATAGTGTAATTTATACTATAAGAGTACTCTTATAATTAGGATCAGAAAGAGTATTACCTTATATGGGCCGTTTGAGATAGTAATGGCAGAAGTGGCTTCAAGGTCTGAAGTAAGGAGATATGGTTTCAGAAAGGAAAAAAAGTAGCTTCAAGGTCTGAAGTCCATCAAGATCTGAAACTATGTTAAATCGTCAATAATCTAGCTTCTATTTTTCCTAGACTTTTGATGAACTTATTTGAGCTTTTGAAGCTATTCTAAACAAGCCCAAAAAGATTCTCGTAACCAACACTAAAATCTTTTGGGAAAATTTATGTTGCATAAGAAGAATAAGATTCTAACACACACATAAAATAGTGGGACCCACATATATATAATGTTAAAATTATATATATGTGGGTCTCAATATTTCATGTGTATAACATAAGAATACACTTCTCCTACAAAAAGTGTTTTTCCCTATTTTTATAGCTAAAAGATTTATGGTTATGATGGTACTTTTGGCATAAGTTAATGAACATTTTTACACTTTAACTATAATTTACATTAATATTAAAATATACATTTTAATTTTTAGAGTAAGTCGTTGGCTAAAAGATATGATAAATATATATTCTTTTGCCACGTACACTTGATGCAAACATAGAGTCACTTACCATATTTGTTTGGCCAGCGATTTACCATATATATTTGAAAGAAAAATGAGTTATAATATTTATAATTTATTAATAGTGTGTTTCATTAATTATTTTATGTAGATATTAATATTTTCAACGGTACAATAATACACCTTTTTCTTTGAATGTTTAAAAACAAAAAAAATGAAAAAAAAAAAAACACTCCTATTTTTGTTAAGTTGAAAGATGCTTTGCTTTGCTACTTAAATAGTACTTCCTACAATCCTAATTATAAAAACACTTTTATAATATAATTTTCATTATAAAAATGTTCCTATATTTAAGATAATATCTAATATTATATTCCTTCCAAAAACATACAAAAGTGGTATCTATTCCTCTATTATTCATTGTCTCTTTTAATAAATATGTTTAAAATCAATTCAAAGTTTCTCTAACCATTAATATTGGAAATAATCAATGGCGGACCTAAGTATTGAAGAAGGGGGGCACGTGCCCCCCCTGAAATTCCTTTTCCTTTTTTTTTTAATTTTTAATTTTTTAATTTTTAATTTTTTTTAAAAAAAATTTCCCTCTGCCTTCCGTGTTACAGCCGGCTCACTCTTCTTCGTCTTTTTTGACCTAGCGATTGAAATTCCCTTCTGCCTTGCTCACTCTGCTCCTTCCTCCTTCCATTATCGCCACCCACCTCGATTGTCCTTTGGCACGACAGCACGACCCAGAACTCCAAAAGCTCGGACGCACAGAAGTTGGAGTTGGACCATGAAGCTCAGAAGAATTAGGCCTATAAGAATGACATTGTAATTATTTTTATTGTAATATACTTGGCCTTGTTTTTCTCTTTATATTCTTTTGTTTTTTAAATGCATTTAAAATTTTGCTTAAAAAAATTATTTCGGGGGCAGCACCCCGAATCCCCCCACTAATAGTGCCCCTCCTCCGATAATTTTCTGGATCCACCACTGATTGGAATGTAATGCAATGGATGATTCTTCCATTGGCAACCGTTCTTTATACAGGAACAAAGTGATGTGCGATCTTCCATTTACATTTGTGACTTTTATATATAGCCAGCTGTATTCTTCCCTCCAGTCTTAAATATAAGATAAAATTAATTTTTTTTAAGAGATTAAGGAAGCTAATAAATTACTTTAGAGTATTTATATTTTTTCCCTAAACTAATTAGTTTGACTAATAAATTAATATATAATCGATCTAAGGATACAAAACACATACATGATATGATTAAGTAACTTATAGAGCTTCCTTAATTTCTCAAAAAAAAAAAAAATCAACTATGTTTTATATTTTAGACCAAATGAAAAATTTCTTTTGTAAAATAGAATTAAGAAAATTTTTTTTTGTAGGTATTCTTATCCTATATATATATGAATCTTTAGTGTATAAGTTGTTTTTGGAATTATTTTTGTTGGGATCATAATCTATAGACAATTATACACGTGGCAGATTTCTTGCAAATAATACACGAGGCAGATTTTTTTTTTAAAAAAAATAAAAGTTTAATTGTATTCGCTCCTAGCTAACTTAAAGGAGGTAAATTGGTTGTATAATTTAATAAGGAATGTGCTTGAAGTGTAAGATTTTTTTATCTAAATGAAACTACTTAATGAGCCCGTAAATACCCAGATTTTTTTGGAATAAGGAACAATTTTGCTTCGAAAAGTTTTTGATCAGGAGCTGGGGGTATTTGAATTTTGTTAGTCTGATGTTGCTCCAAAAGTATGAAAAACGTAGTAATTTTGTCACATCCATTAATAAAATTAATTTTGACAGTTAGTTAATCAAATTGGCTATGACACATAACATATATAGCCGCATATTATTTCATATGTTATACCTATTGTTGTCAAACTCGTAACTTGACTATCTAAATTTACCATTTTTACATTTCTGTCTTACAAAAACGAGTCGAGTCACTAAACTCATAACAATTGTAAACTCGATTAAACTCACGAGTTTATATATCTACTAAATTTACTGTTTTTACGTTTCTAACTTACAAAACTATTTTAACTTATTCTTAAACTCGCGTTAACTTTTTTGATTTGATAATGCTCAGCAGCTGTATATATAAATTTTATAGAAATGTATTTGTTAAATAAGATAAATGAAGAATGTTGATGGATTTAATTTTAATTATATGAATTTAAATATATTTAAATCAAATTATTGTCATCATTTTTATATTTTCATTACTTAATTGTACACTAGTAATACATATTTAATAATAAAAATAAACTCTTATGAGTTTAAGATTCGAGTTCACAATACCAATTTATGTTACTTCACAAGTTTACTTAAACTCGTGAAATTAACATCATTGGTTGGTTATGCCATGTTGGCATCGTCATTTAAGAGATGAAGATTAAAAATAAAAAAAGTGAAACACCCACTCAAATCCAGTTGGCGGCTATATATGTCTTAACAGTTCATAATTATATGAGAGACGTTAGAACTTTTAAAAAATAACTAATTATAACTGGCAAAAAAAAAAAAAAAACTCATCATAATTACGTCCCTTATTCCTGAGAAGTTCTCTAACGTTTCAAACTAATCAGAGCGCAAATTTAGCTAAAAAGGTTGTGTTTTGCTGGTTAACAAGAAAAATCATCCAAATTAAATTTCATACAACGTCATTATTTTCTTTTTGATAAAAATTCACTTTTTATTGGTATTTATTATCATTATTAAATACTAAATTGTATAAGGGTAAAAGATTTCTCCAGTCATTGGAGATAAGTTTATATCCAGTGACCTCAAAAAACTACATCGTTCTGTATTAATGAATAATGTTTTTGTAATTTTGTTTACTTTTTTATCATATAAAATTTACCGAAATACCCTTCATTAATTCAAAATGACGTAGTTTTAGGATCACTGAAGAGAAACTTATCTCTGGTGGCTGGAGAAATACTTTTCCCATTTTTTTTTTTTTATATAAAGGGGGAAAACATAGATTTAATTTGGGCCCTAAAGGTCATTAGTCAACTTTTGTCAAAAACTCAAAATATTTGAAGATAGCATGAGGTTAATAAGCAAAAAAGTTAATTAACATTGATCATAAGTCTAACACCTTAATTTGACAGTTGATTTCCTAGTTAAAAATTATAGGCCAAGTTGACCACAACCTCAGTGAGTAATGACGATTTTTATCTTTTATTTGTATTTTAAAATATATATATATATATATATATATATATATATATATATATATATATATATAAGGAAAATCATTTGTCCAGTGACTGGACCTAACCTTCTGCCCTATGAACCATAAAAACTACGTCATTTGGATTAGTATAGTGATTTCACGGCTAAATTTAAAAAAAAAAAAATCAAAATACTCATGACTCAATTGGAAAATCCGTGAAAAAGAATAGGAATAGCGTGCGAGTCTTCTTATCCAGTTTGATTTCAAGTTTACACTTTCTGTGATTTGATTTCAAAATAGGAATTATCTGTGATTTGATTTCATTCTGTGACGTCTTTTATCGATGCAGACTTTTAACTTCGAATACCGATTTGATTTCTAAATTTAGTTATAAGGTTTTAATACATTAGCTGGAGGTTCTCAGATCCGCAATTTGCTATTGATTTTCACAATAGTTTGCGATCGAAAATCATCTGATCATGGGTTATATGTTTTTTTTTTTAAATTAAGGCGCGTCATCATATTGATTCTCCTTCTCTCTTTCAGATTCATGATAGCACTGGATTTTCCAATTGAGTCATAGGTTCGCGATCGGAAATTATCTGATCATAGGTTATATGTTTTTTTTTTAAAAAAAAAAATTTAAGACGCGCCATCATATTGATTCTCCCTCTCTCTTTTAGATTTACGATAATGCAAGATTTTCCAATTGAGTGATGGGTGTTTTCATTTTTTTTTTTCCAATTTAGCGGTGGAATCACTATACTAATCCAAACAGCGTAGTTTTTATGGTTCATAGGACAGAAGCTACTCCAGTCACTGGACATATGTTTTTCCCATATATATATATATCCTCTAAAACATGATGCATTTATCTTTAGTGAAATAGTCTCAATCTCTATTGATGAAGAGAGTCTCAAGAGTAAAATTTTGGGAAAAAAAAGTTGGTCTTAATATTGTAAGAAAATTATTTTTTATTTTAAGAAACAAATTATGGGTTAATAGCATGGCTAGTCTTCACAATTTGATCCAATTTTAATTTTATTTCTTATAGTTTTAAAAGGTGTTTTTTTTTTCTTGGGTTTAAAAATGTTTGTTTCCATACTTTCATAAAAACCTTTCCTTTTTTTTAGTTTAATAGTATTAACTTTATCTAACACTACTAGTCAAAACTAAAATTAATGGTCAACATCAATTTTTTAAAAGTCAAGTTAGTTTTTAATGACATAGAACAATATTGCTATATTTTGAAACTTTGGGGATGACATTGAACATGAAAAAACTTATAGAGCAATATTATTCCTTAGCAAAAATTTTTAATACAAATTTGTACTTTAATCGAAAATATAAATATAAAAAAAGTAAACTTAAGTACGTAATAGAGAACAAAGAAATCGCTTTTGACTGAAAAATAAAATCCGGCTTCCAATATTTGAATTCATGCTTGATCTAACTTATCAATTTATGAGAGTAAAATCATTTTCGATTATGCAGTTCTTCTACAACTATTATGTGCAACATATTTTCAATTATATGCAAATCAATTATTTTTGTATGGAAAACTTTTTCACATAGATGAGATATGTCACACACAACTGGGGAAAAAAAAAAAGTTGCACTAATCAATAGGGGTGAGCATGGTGCTAAGATGCCCTGTACGCTCACCCAAACCAAGTAAAAAATTGCACTACCCAGCCCTAAAAAGGTGGCAAAACAAAAATATTTGGGCAATTTTGGGCTAGGCCAATAACTGGGCAAGGCCGGGCATCGGGCAGGGGGTCCTGCCCTGCTCATTTGGCTCTGCACGAAAAATTAAATATATTTAAATAAATATTATTTTATATATAATATTTTATTTAAAATATATTACATTATTATGTCTCAATATATAATATTATACTTTAGGTATCTCTAAAGCTTTAAAATTGTGTAAAGTATGAATTAGAATCTTTATGGAGTAGAATAGGGCGTCACTACTTGGGCAGGGAAAGCCCGCCTAGCCCATGCTTGCCCAACCCAAAAATGATTAGGGCTTTTATTGGGGTAGAGCTGAGCATTGGGCTGCAAAATGCAGCCCATTCATTCTTCGGGTTGGGTATCGGGCAGGAGTCTCGCCCTGTCCAGCCTTGCCCATGCTCACCCCAACTAATTAATAAGCTTTTGACCAAAAAAAAAAAAAGATGGGTTAAGTAAGAAATCCGCCTCAAAAGTATACGTCTAAGAACAATATTGCCCTGAAATTTTTTCTTATCTCATTGTTGCCCGAAAAGCTTAAAAACGTAGTAATGTTGTCATTTTCCATTAAAAAATTAACAGTCAACTTCAATTTTTTAACGGTAGGTTTTAACGAAAAAAAGCAACATTGCTACGTTTTTAGATTTTGGGGGCAACATTAAACCTAAAAAATCTTTCAAGATAATATTACTCCTGGGCATATACTTCCAGAGTGAATTTGCTACTTAACCCAAAAAGGAACTGGTCAAATGGGTACATTTTCCTCGTTTTTTCCAGTAAAAAAAATAAATATATTTTTAACTGAGTCATAGCCTTTATGTTAAATTCAAACTAAAGTTCTTATGAATCATAGGGACTAATAACGTTTTGGACGTACAGAAGAACCCATGAGGACGAAAAACCACACGATCTAAAACAATATAAACCAAAACTAAAATTAAATTAAACTATAAAGATTAAAAAAGATATTTAAGACAAAAATTATTTATTACTGGTAAGATTGGTAGGCTGACTAAACGAGAAAAGAAATAGGAAAAAAGGAAAAGTAAAAAGGAGGGAACAACAACGTTAGTGAAGAGAAGGCAGAATGATGAGCGACAATTATGGAAGCGATTCCAATTTCCACGATCGTCGCCAAAAGTGCAACACTCTTCATTATTGCTTTCCCGTCTTTGACGCCTCACTCCTCCTAAAGCCAAGCCATAAAGCTATACACCTCAACACTTATGTGCATGCAATCAATCATTTTACTCACTACCCTCCTCTTCTCTCTCTCTCTCTCTCTCATATTCATATCTTAAGTTTTGTTAATATAATACAAAGGTTTTGAAACCCGGACCGGCTACTAGACCAGCCGAAATATTGGGTCAAAGGTCAATAGATTGGCTCGGAGTCAATCAGTGAGAAATTGAAGATTTCAGGGTAATCAATATGGAAAAAAAAAAAATTAGCCCCCTTGAATTGGGTTGACGACCGGATTGGACAAGTTTACTAACCGTTTCACCGGGTTCTGGTCGGGTCTAGGTCTCAAAACACTGTACAATACTCCTTGTTATCTTTAATATAAAATTTATTTAATTAATTTATGTAGATTAAAAAATTAAGTAAATTAGTTAATTGTAAGAAATATGACCTTATTATCTCCTTAAAATATCTATGAGACAAATGTTTTATAACTACTTGAATTTGATTGTTGATATTATTGAGAGAGTAATAAAAAATAGTTGTTTGTAGAACAATGATAAATATGAGGAGACAACACGAGGTTTAGAATTAAATTAGGATGGGAGGGAATATAAATTAAAATGCATATCATGCTGCACTATTGATAAAGGTTTTGAATATTCATATCTTAAGTTTTGTTAATATAATACAAAGGTTTTGAAACCCAAACCGGCTACTAGACCAGCTGGAATATTGGATCAAAAGTTAATGGATTGGCTTGGAGTTAATCGGTGAGAAATTGAAGATTTCAGGGTAATCAATATAAAATTCTAAAGGATTTTTTTTTTTTAAAAAAAAAACGATTTTAGCCCCTTTGAATTGGGTTGACGGCCGGACTGGACAAGTTTACTAACCGTTTCACCGGGTTCTTGTCGGGTCTAGGTCTCAAAACAATGTACAATACTCCTTTTTATCTTTAATATAAAATATATTTAATTAATTTATGTAGATTAAAAAAATTAAGTAAATTAGTTAATTGCAAGAAATATGACCTTATTATCTCCTTAAAATATCTATGAGACAAATGTTTTATAACTATTTGAATTTGATTGTTGATATTATTGAGAGAGTAATAAAAAATAGTTGTTTGTAGAACAATGATAAATATGAGGAGACAAAACGAGGTTTAGAATTAAATTAGGATGGGAGGGAATATAAAATTCATATCATGCTGCACTATTCATAAATTCAATGATAAAGGGAGAGAGATTAATTAGCAAGAGTTATATGGTCCAAAGTTTTCAATTTTATCTCAATATTATTATAAAAGTGTTACACATTTATTTTTTTCTCTAAAATTTATAAAAACTTTATACCCTCACTCATACTTATTATAAGCTCTACAACTACCCCTTGTTCTTGGGTTCAACTGGCATGAAGGTTGGTCTTCCTCACCTTTAGGGAGGGGATTCGATCCCTATGTTGGTCAAAACGCTTGGGGAGGCATCTGTTAACTCTTAGAAATTGATAACAATCCAGCACATTTTCTCTCCCCTTTTATCTATTTTTGGTTCAAAATGTGCATAGAAATGAAGTTATAGAGGAAAATATGCATATCAAAGTATAAGGCAAATATTAAAGAAATCCTTATTTGATCCTATTGAGTTTGTGAATTAATTGAGAATTGATAATTCCTTCCTCTTTTGTAGGAAGGTGAAGACAAACTTTGAAGCTCCATAAGAATCAAGAAACAAGGAAAGAAAGAAAGGATGTGAAGCAGTGCAAAATTAGAAGAACCTGTGCAACTGGCTGCAGCAAGTGTACAACTGGCCGCAGCAAGTGTACAACTGGCCGCAGCAAGTAGTTCTCTGTGTCACTGGCCGCGGCCAGTGGACCACTAGCCGCAGCCAGTCGTAAAAACTGCTGAAAGTACAGCTCCACGTTTTTTCACTTCAGAAACAGAAAAACCCTATTTAACCTAAAGGGAAGGGCCGAAAAACACACTCTTGACCTAAGGAAACAAGTGGGCACACAAGGGAAGAGCTTGGGAGAGAGATTTAGAGCATTTTGAAGGCTTGGGTACTCTTCTCAAGAGAGATTTTGGGGATTTCACCTTGGTTCTTCCTCTTTTCTCCTCTTTTCTTCTTAGTTTCTTCATGTATTTAGTTCCTTTGCTTAGAATCTTTTTGTATTTGAGCATGAGTAGCTAAACCTTTCATTCTAGGGTTTTTTTACCCTTTTGTATGGATTAATACTTGAACTTTCCTCTCTTTTGGTAGATAAATATATATATGTGTTGATTTCAACCTTGGTTTAATGCTTCTAAGTGATTGGCCTCCATTTAGATGATTTATTCACTTGGGTTTTGACTCGAGAGAGCTAATCTAGGTGTAGAACTTGATTGAAATCATGCTTGTCTTGAAGTTTACTTGATAAATGGATGGTTTGTTGGTAAAATAGAGATATATTTACTAACCTTGCATTGTCACATTAGGGTTTTTGCTCAACTATTGATTCTTACTAATTGTAGCAAGAGATTGTGCATTTTAGTGAGAAGAGAAACTTGATTTTGACTTGAGAGAGCGTTTCAAGTATTTTTGAACCCTCGACTAACACATATATGTATTGAAATGCTAGTAGAGAGGAAGTTAACCAAGTTTTATGAAATGCAAAAGGGGAAGAAGAATCCTAGGCTCCATTTTTCTTGAAGTCACAATTCATTTGCCTTTATCAATTTTAAGTTTTAGAAATAATCTTTAAAAATTCTCATTCCAACTCAAAACTTTGTTCTAGCTCAACTTGATGGAATTCACTTGTCTCTTGCTTGACCAATTTGTTAAACAAATCCTCGTGGGAACGATACTTTACTAATCACTTTATTACTTGCGAAACTCGTACACTTGCGAGGCGAACAGCATCCTAGAAGTCTAGGAAGCAGTGGTAACGCTGATAGAGGTGGAGGCGTGTGTACTCTCTGGCCAGTATCCCCTGTAGACTAGGTTCCAAGCGCCTTGCCCTTGGACTATGGGTAAGCCCAACCCCTTTCCTAAAATTTTTATATCAGGAAAAAAAAAAAAGCTCTACAACTTGTTTCTTAATATAAGATATTTTATCTAAATCATCAATTTTTCTAATCAAGTATCCCTAACTATATATAAAACTTTATAATTGATTAACCAAATTCCTCTTACTGATAACTTTTATTGAGGATAATTTTGATGTTTAACAAAAGGGGTTTAATTTTCTCATGTTGCATGAGAAAAAAAAGATTCATACACACACATAAAATGGTGGGACCCACATATATATATAATACTCATTATATGTATATATGGGTCCCACCATTTTATGTGTGTGTAACATGAGAAAACATTTCTCCTACAATATGAGAAATGTTTTTCCCTTAACAAAATAATAATAATAACAATAACAATCAATTTTAACTAATTTTATTGATTTATGTAAAGTTGTTGCTATGTGCTTATATAATAAAGACCGGTGGATCTTGACCCTCATATTTAAATGAGGAAAAGATTAAAAGAAAAAAAAATACCATTTAAACTTCAAAATCTCAAACCAATCTTATTGTTTACAGTATAGATGTAATTACAAGAATATAACAATTGGCACTCATTTTAGTATAAAGTCTCTAATTTGAGATTTTGAAATTCAAATGACATTTTCTTATCTTTTTCTCTATTTAAATTCTAGATTTTTTTCGCATAAATCATGAAAATAAACACCATGTCTTGAAAAAGCATGTCTAATTATTTGAATTAAAGTGGATTTCTAAAACAAATTGCGGAGATGAATTGGAGTGTTAATAATTAATTCGTGAATAATATAAATTTCTTTCATATGACCCTTTTAGATACATTGATATTGATTTGAAACGGTCAGACAATAGTAATTTAAAATTGAAAACTTTTTTGCTTTCGGCACTCTCAGATCACTCTCAATCAAGTAGTGGAGTGCATGATGTGATGATTGGGACCTCCTTTAATTAACCCTTTTACAAGCCCATGTGTTGCGAGGACTTTGTTAAAAACTTTTGAAATTTTAATGTACATTTCATGCTTCATGATTTCTATATTGTCAAAAGAAGAGTCCCATGGAGGCTGAAACTTGAAAGCCACCCTAATCATAACATTTCATGCTTCATGATTTCTATATGGTCAAAAGAGTCTCTTATTATGTTTGGATTGGCGGTAGAAACTGTTTTTCCAATATAATTTACAATATATGAAATAAGTTTGTAAGAGGAGTTTTGTCTCAATTTACGTAAATGTGCTTATCTACCGCCAACTTAAACAGGCCGAGACAATGGTGATTATTTTTCAATATGAGTAATTAATAAGGACTATTTATCACCTTCAGTTTTAAATACAAGAGCTATATAATTAATTTGTAAAGTTTAAGTAAATTATTTAGTTGATTATAAAAAATATGTGTTAGTTTCTCTAAAATACCCCATTTAGTTATCTACATCAGAAACTACCCCTTAATGAAAATACATTTAATATGTGTGATTAATAGCAATAATTTAGAAAAATAATTATAACTTTGGGAGACAAAATGTACTGAACTTTTATATTATATTTAGGATCAAACAAATCAAAAACCACTGTAATAACTCTTACGTTAGGATTGGTGGGAGTATAATTTATTCTAATTAACCTTTTTTATTTCTTATAACAAATACTTAAGGGTTAAGGTGCAGATTTGCCAACCAACTATTACCTGAGGAGCGTCTAGCACAAATAACAATTAAGAGGATCAAAATTGCCAATCAACAATTAAAAAGTGAAAAAACGCCAAATAACTATTAGGAAAAAAAATGGGTTAAGGAGCGATTTTGGTAACAAACTATTGGCTCAGAAGCGTCCAACACAATTAACTATTAAGTGGACCAAAAGTATCAACAAACTTTTAAAACGGAGCGCCTAGCACAACGCCGTTAGCAAAAAGTTAACCTCTGTTGTCTAAGGTGCAAATTGGCCAACAAACTTTTATTTCAGGAGCGTCCAGCACAAAATTCTAAATTTTACTAAATTAAATAATTTTTTCTCAATGTCATTATTCAAAACTACTTGTATAGATATCTATGGACATAAATTACTCATTCTTTAATTTTGTCAAAATTATAATTTGCTAAAAGAAACAAAAGTTTTAATTAAAAATATAATTATATGATTTAAATAAACATCAAGGTGTTTTATAGTTTATTATATATGTTAAACCAAAAAAAAAAATATGATTTATTTTTATTTTAGAAGAAACTTATGTGAGTTAAAAAATTCATTCAATGTTAATAAAATTTAAAAAATCTAAAAAATTTATTATATCTTGAAAGAAATAAAATGATTTTAATTTTTTATTTTTATAAAAAGAGCTTAATGGATATAAACGTTGATACTTAATAATATAAATCTGGCAACTTGATGATATATTTGTTAATTAAATGATCCATTAAGTATCAACGTTGATATCCATTAAACTCTTTTTATAAAAATAAAAATTAAAATCATTTTATTTCTTTCAAGATATAATAAAATTTTTAGATTTTTTAAATTTTATTAACATTGAATGAATTTTTTAACTCACATAAATTTCTTCTAAAATAAAAATAAATCATATATATATATATTTTTTTTGGTTTAACATATATAATAAACTATAAACACCAATCATATAATTATATTTTTAATTAAAACTTTTGTTTCTTTTAGCAAATTATAATTTTGACAAAATTAAAGAATGAGTAATTTATGGCCATAAATATCTATACAAGTAGTTTTGAATAATGACATTGAGAAAAAATTATTTAATTTAGTAAAATTTAGAATTTTGTGCTGGACGCTCCTGAAATAAAAGTTCGTTGGCCAATTTGAACCTTAGATAACAGAGGTTAACTTTTTGCTAACAGCGTTGCGCTGGGCGCTCTGTTTTAAAAGTTTGTTGGTACTTTTGGTCCACTTAATAGTTAATTGTGCTGTGTAACGCCTCATTTTCATCACCCAAAAACTTGGCCAAAATATTTATAATTCCTCCAAAAGGGTGTATCATTATCCAAATCATTAGATTACATTACCGTTTCAAATAAAGTTTAACCCTTAATCAAAATAAATTTCAGAAAAATTATTTCAGAGTTCAATACAAAGCGGAAGTCTTAGGTTCATGGCAAATATAATAACATAACATAAACTATAGGAGTTCAAAAGAGCCTTCATAGCTCACTCCATAGGTGCCTTCCCTTGCTCTCTACTAGGATATTCACCTGAAAAATGTTAAAATGGGATGAGATTCCACGTCTCAGTAACTACTGAATATTTCTACCGTACACGAGCAAATAATATATGACAGAAAAGTATGGGCTGATTTCAAATATATATGTAGATTCCATAATTTCTCATACAAAATAATTTATACAAATAGTCATCAACATAGAAGGTAATAAAACATATATACCTCAAAAGTTCTTATCTCATGTCTTTACAGAATATTCATCATTATATCAAATTCTTGAACTGTTCAGAAATGCATTATGCAGTATGCAGCCTCCCTTATACCACCTCCATCCGTATACCGCTGACTGGAGCCATAGGCTAACACATAGTCCAATAGAAACTCATTCATTTGACTGAATTGTTCCAAGCTCACCAAAACTTAAGATACACCCGGCCAAAGGTATATAGCTTAAATCTGGACTATGGCTCCCCTCCTTTAAAATAACTAAGGAGGTGTCACATGTCCCACAACTCCAATGAAATCCCGGCCAGAGGAAAACATGAAAGATGGGGCCCTGAAAAGTACCATCCACTGTGCACCGAGTGGTGGCATAAACAAATCTTATCATTCAATTCCCTCCTTACTCCACCCATCACAATACAACCGCCATGATGAATGTATTTACTCAAAAATAATGCATTATTATTACCATTATATACATTGATATGCGTATTTATGAATAGTAAAATACTATGCGTATCTGTGAATAGTAAAATACTATGCGTATCTGTGAATAGTAAAATACGGTATATACATGAATAGTAACATGAATAGTAAATACGGTATACGTGAATAGTAACATGAATAGTAAATACGGTATACGTGAATAGTAACATGAATAGTAAATACGGTATACGTGAATAGTAAAAATGAATAGTAAATACGGTATACGTGAATAGTAAAAATGAATAGTAAATACGGTATACGTGAATAGTAAAAATGAATAGTAAATATGGTATACGTGAATAGTAAAATGAATAGTAAATACGGTATATGTGAATAGTAAAATGAATAGTAAATACGGTATATGTGAATAGTAACGTACGTATAAATAGTACCTCTACAGATTTGCAAGTCAAAGTTCCCACACCAGATCTTAAAACCATAAATATTTTCTAAATATTCTTGCCAAAATAGTAAACAAACAAATTTATAATCATACATAATTCACAAGTATAAGGAAGAATATTCAGAGTTACCTGTTACTTGCTAATACCCGAATCACCAACCAGCTATTATAACTCTCAAGCAAATATCTCTACTCTCTCTCTCTCTCTCTACCTCTCTCTATGGCTCTTAGAAGTTGTGAAGAATGAAATGAAATGGAAGGTCTATTTATAGTTGGAAAATGGGTCTTTAAGTGTAATTTTCGTCTCTGGGTCGTTTTACGTAATTTTAACAAAAATATAAAAAGAAGAACCCGTGAACCTCTCAGCCGCCTCGTGAACGTTCTTTTTAAAAAATTTTAATAATATAATATAATATATATTATTTTATTATTATAATATAATATTATTTAAATAATAAATTATTATTGAGTGGGTCCCGCGGCCATTTTTTTCAAAGTTCACGAGAAAGTTTGCAGAGAATTATTTTTGGCCGTGGGTCCTGCAAAATACTGATTTCAAATTTATCACTTTCTGAAAATAGAGCCTACTAGTCTTCCCAAGATAGGTTTATGTTCAAGATATTAGATTCAAAATTCAGGATGTTACATGCTGGACGCTCCTGAGCCAATAGTTTGTTGGTAAAATCGCTCCTTAACCCAAAAAAAAAACTACTACCACAATTAACTATTAAAATATGAGGAACTGGTGTAGGACGGTGGCAGAGACACGGGAGAAAAAAGCGCTTAAGCCTTATTGTTGGATAAGGCAAACACTAACAGAGATGGGACCCATGGAAGTAGGCATTGTGGCAGCGGCGATTGCTGCTTGTGGCATTGAAGGGATGGAACCAGGGTACAAGATGCGTGTCGGTCGAAAGCTGTGGACTGTTGGATGAGTTCGAGAGGGTGAGTGAAACACCCAGCAACAATAGAAGCTTTGGAGACGCCGACGCCGACGTCGACGTCGCCGACACTATGATAATCAATGGAAGACAGAGACACCAAGACAGTGACGGGGTAATAATTCGTTGATAAATCTGCACCAAATTGTGTTTTTTTTTTTTTCACTTTTTAATTGTTGATTGACAATTTTGGTTCTCTCAATTATTATTTGTTCCAGACGCTCCTCAGGTAATAATTAGTTGACAAATTTACACGTAAATCCAATACTTAATTGTACAAGGATAGTGAATTAGGCATAAAAACCGATGCCTTTTTCAGTGGAATCATGCCTTTTCCTTCTCTCATAACGTTCCATCACCCACAAAAAGTAAAGAGGTTTAGATATTCGTTTTCACATTAATAATATATTTTCCTGCACACACCACACTTCAACTCTACATCTTTCCAACGGTTGTCAGCCTTTTATTTGATAACTTTCACACATTATTCGCCATAATTGCCACTATGCCTAAATTAGTCATAACCAGGAACGAACTTCATTTTTTATTTCTTTCTACAATGCAACTCAGAAGAGTATGAGGCCAAATTTAGATAACTGTTTGTATATACATACTCCCTCTGGTCCTTATTATAAGGCACTAACTAATTTTTTTCACAAACCAATAAAAGTAGTTAAAGTCAATAAAGTTACCCTATAATTTAAGTAACTTCCAATATTACCCCTACTAATTGCACTAAATTCTAATATTATATTAATTATTACTCTCACTCACTACTTTCATTAATTAGGGGCAGACATAGAAACAAATTATTAATATTTATTGGGAACAAGCAAGTGCCTTATAAAAAGGACCAAATAAACTTGCTAGTTGGTGCCTTATAATAAGGACCAGAGGGAGTATGATAATGGCAATGCGCAACTTAGTGAAGTAATCTTTCTACGTGCATCTGACACCATAAAATTTCATTGAGTGCAACAATACATATGAACATTTCCAAATAGAGTAAAAACGCCATATCCATTACCTTACCTAAGGCCATTACTTTAATATGGTGGGGCCCACTTGGTGTCTAATCATCAAAAAGCAACAGAAGTTGGTTACACTTCATGAACATGGCATTTTTGCTCCATTTGGGAATGTTTATGTGTACTGTTGCACCCAAGAAAACTTTATGTCGTCAGGTACATCTAAGAGAATACTTCAAGGGCAGATTGGTAAGGAACTTTTAAGAAAGTGAGGAAGATCTATGTTGAACAAAGGAAACAATAACAGTGACATGGTCAAGCTTGCCACCAGTACAGCCAACATAGCCAGCAGCTTGGGCTGCATCAGCAAATGGACTTCTTGTGCATGATGATCTCCCAACCTCTTGTGCCTTCATCGCCAAGAACTCTGCTATTTCCTGAAATAAATTCACCTCCATCCATCAAACACTTGACCTAAGCTACAACACTGTTATATGTAATCAAGCAATTTCCAGGAAAAGTATTCTTAGCTTAGACCAATCATGTGTAGAAGAAAATAGGTTCATCAAGAAACAATCAAGAGATTCCATAAGCATATCAATCATATCAAATTGCATAAGCATGTCAAGTACATCTTCAATACTCAGTTTGTAAGTGCTTGTGTGCCTTGACAACTGAAATTTCAGGAAAAATCATACCTGAAATGCATTTAAACTGAACTTTCAGGAGGGGAAAAATGTAAAATGTACAGATACCTCATATGCATTTTAAAGTTCCCAAATACTGGTTAGGTCATGAAAAAGGGAGAGAGGTGAAAGAGAAAAGAGAGGAAGAATCTTCATTAACCAATAAACTTTTCATTCTCACCCCTTGGTGCATCGGTATATATAGTAATAGGTGAATGTCAGGACAAGCTTGTTTTAAGTGATTTAGCAATAAGAGGTAAATTTGTAAGAGAAGTTTTATCTCGTAAAGCATGAAAAACTTTTTTTAATACAGGCACTTAGTCAAATGACTCCAAGTAATTACCCAAATAACTTCCTAACTAACTCCTATACCCATCAATATATTCATATCAAAATACAGCTTAATAATTGCATTACACATGCTTGATATTAACCACAAAGCATTGCAATGCCACATCTTAAGAATTTCTTCATATGATGAATATCTTTACAACTGAATGATAGACAGAAGCAGTGAAGAGATATTCATATACAAAAACAAAAGAAGCGTGGAGATAAGTAACCTGAGGTTTTAAGCCACTTTGCAATGATTTGGATACAATAATAGCTATCTCTTGCTCATAAAGATTGTCAAAAAGGCCATCAGTGGCAGTTACAATTACATCACCTTCGTTTAGATCAATCTTGTACTCCTGAAACACATTTCAGTTTTAGTTGCTATATGTTGTATAAAACATATGCAGGCCAAAGAAAAATGAAGAAAAGTTGGAAATATTTCTTGTCCTTCAAGGAAAAATTAGTTGAAGGGGAAATGCTACAAGATTTATTACACACCTCAATAATTTCTGAGGGATCATCACCTCTAACTATCTGTAATGGAAAATTGAATTCATGAACGGCTGGAGTTGACTTTTTAAAGATGGCGCCGTTTCTTAGAATGATGAATCCTGTGTCTCCAACGTTGGCAGCATGAAGGGTCTGCACGTGATTTGCAGGATTTGATTCAATTTTCAGAATCGTTCTGTAGATGTTTTATAAATTCATTCATTCATTTCTTTTTGCTAAGCACTATATAGCTCAAAAGCGATAAAATGGTTGTCTTTGAAACTTAAATTCATGCGGCCAATGAACCAGTTTGAAATGAACACTTGAAAGAAACTTCAAATACTGGGAAAACAGCTGACTATTTACCTGACCATCAAAGTGTGCAACCAATACAGTAGATGATCCATAACATCCTGTTTCTCCAGCACTTCTTCTAAGAACTACTTCAGGTTCAGTCACATAAATGCTTTGGTGATTTGACACTATATTTTCACACTTTTTCATGAGCTCTCTGGTATATTGTCCATTATTATTTCCTGCAAAATTTTCTGCAGCATAAGCAGCGCATTGGGAAGCACATATGGAAGTTAAGATAAATCTTGTTCATTCCACCAAAATGGAAACAGTAAATGCAACTCAAAGATTGTAAAAATAAGAATAGACATAAATTCAAGTATGCCCATTCTGTTACTGAGCTGGGGTTTATAATCAGCTATAGGTAACATACATCACAGAAATTCTGAACCAAACTAGACTTTCCCAGAAAACACGAGGTAAAGCAACAAGAAAAATAGGATGCTTTATTTACTTTGTAAGTATAGTAAAAGGATTACCTTCAAATGACCACTGATCAACTCCATCAGCTACACCTAGCCAATTTTTGGAAGCAATGAAATAAGCATCCTCTCGACCTGCCAACGCCTGGAAGTTGTTATTAGTTGGCTTATTTGTTATCCGTTCCTGAGGACTCAAATTAAAGATCACTTCTAAAGAAGTATTTGGTACATTGTTATCTCACATTCCATGGTATCTTGGTTACCACAATATAGGTCTTTAAGATAATCAAGTTTGATATGAAAATTGAATAAAGTTATAAAATCCCCACTGCTTAAAACGTTGATCCATGGCCACTAACAGAATATTAAAGGTTTTCAAAATCGAGTATTATCACTTCTCAAATGGCATTTGTACTTTGTTCAACGTATTGAAGCATAGTATACACACTATTATTTCTGAAATCTATGGGCATTAACTTAGTCACATGATTTTTTCCCCCGAAAAAAAGGCTTAGTCACACAATCACATCAAAAAAGCAAATAAAACTACAGACACCAATGACAATAATGTTAACAAATGACTAATAATTAATGGACAAGAAAACCAATATTATAAGGGTGGCCCAATAACAAGGTTCCCACAAGAAAACAAAATTATGCCTTGAAAAATTCAAAAGCAGTGACTTAAACAATTCATTCATTCGAACATTAATTTGGTTTAATTATGATTTAAAAAAAAAAAAAAAATCCCACCACTTGCTCGTTTGTCCAAATCTGCCTATGTAGTGAGAGTCATTTTTAAACTATGTGAAAGGTACCTTAGATGTGTGTGGCAAGGAAGCAACACCAGAAGCTAGGAAAAGTCCTGTTGTCAATGTTTTCTCCCTGCATACATAAAAGTGACTAGCATGACAAACCATGACAAACTCAGAAAAGCTGGTCAAGCCTCAAAAAATGAAATTTGCATATATAATGGTTATGGTTTGAAAGAGTTTCTTAAATCATAATTCCTTTATTGAAAAATTGAATAGATAAATATTATCAGAAACCATTATTGTCAGGTAAAATATGTTCTCCAATGGAAATAAATTTCGCCACTCGTGTAATAAAAGGTGACGACAACGACAACAAGCCCTATCCCACATTCCCACTAGATGGGGTTGGCTACTTGGATCACACAACACCATTGTGCCATATCAACTGCCAAATCCTTAGATAGATCGTTAACCAAAAGATACAGTTCAATGACTTCATTGAGTATTCTTTTCATTTTTCCTATACCCTTTGTGCTCAAAAGTAATAGACTTTTGATCATTTCTATTGAGAATAGAAAGTTTAATATTAAAATAATTAATATTATTATGATTGATTATTTAGTATTTATTCGGACTACAAATGAATATTATTGTGAACTTTGAGAGAAAAAATATAATTCTTATTTAATCTCTGAATCTGAAAGAGTACATATAAGTCTTTATATAGGCAAACCTAGATCTAAACCTAGAATCTCATAAAATCTAATCAAATCAAAGTAAATCAAACTAATTGAGATATAATAGGAAATATCCTAAGATAGAAATATACGTATATCTAATCATAATAATAATATAATAATCATAATAAATGCATAATATTCTCACACTCCCCCTCAAGTTGGATCATGGATGTTAATCATTTCCAACTTGCTTATACAACTTTATACTACTAACACTCCCCCTTAAGCTTGTACTTCTTGAGTCTCATAGGTCTATTTAGAGAGCAGCAGATACGGGCAGCAACTGTACAAGTTTGACGGGCAGCAGCTGCAACTAGTCGTTGGACGAGTTGAAGACGATGGGACCAGTCGTCTGACAAGTTGAGGAGCACGATGACAAAGGAACTACCACCAACAACAATGAAAGGCTCGACAACGATGACAGCGTCGAAGAGGAGATGGGTTGTTGATGAAGAACTGTGCTCATAAGTTGAGGACGACGGGACCAGTCATCTAACGAGATGAGAGGCACGATGACAGAGGAACTACCACCAACAGATGATGTTGATGAAGAACTGTGCCGGAAACGACGATGGGACTAGTTGTCGGACGAGATGAGAGGCACGATGACAAAGGAACTACCACCAACGATGATGTTGATGAAGAACTATGCCGCAAACATTACTAGGGTTGAATATTAGTTGTACTTCATAATCAAAAAACGATGATATCGTCGGAATCTGAAAATCTTGTAGGAAGTGAAAACCTCACAGAAAAGCAACCTTAAGGACACAAACACTCTATCTGGCCACTGTCACTATTCACGCGACAATACGGTTCACGCTACAGTGACAGCGGCCACCGAAAAACTCAAATTGGCCAAGAACTAACCAAGCTCTGATACCATGTGAACTTTGAGAGAAAAAATATAATTCTTATTTAATCTCTGAATCTGAAAGAGTACATATAAGTCTTTATATAGGCAAACCTAGAGCTAAATCTAGAATCTCATAAAATCTAATCAAATCAAAGTAAATCAAACTAATTGAGATATAATAGGAAATATCCTAAGATAGAAATATACCTATATCTAATCATAATAATAATATAATAATTATAATAAATGCATAATATTCTCACAATTATATTTTAGAAATATATCATACGATATTATGAATTGATTAGATTAGTTTTTTGGGTTATAGGTTAGTCTATTAGGTTGCTTCTATAAAGGCTTTTTTGTATTCTCTTTTATTCCAAAGGATCAATAATATTAGTATTTTCAGGGTTATAGGTTAGTCTCTTAGGTTGCCTCTATAAAGGCTTTTTTGTATTCTCTTTTATTCCAAAGGATCAATAATATTAGTATTTTCAGTGTACTTCAATGTGATCCTTCAATCTCAACAATTTCCAAGTCCAATCATAACACTTCCTCCATGTCTATTAACTATGCTAATTGCAGATGCAAAGGGCCACAACCTTCTAAAACTCTTCTAGCATTTCAGCTTACCTTTAAGCTAAATGTTAAGAGATCCCAAATACAAGATAGATAATTCAACAATAAATCAATAAAATGATGGACACACAAATTTCTCCAACCTGGAAACAACCTGAAGCTGAGAAGGAAGAACAAGGGAGAGAAAAATGTGAAAAAAAAGAGAGACAGCATCAGGATTGTTACCAATGAACTCCTACTGGAATTTTCCCTAAATAGCTTCTATTTGTCCCTCTCTCCTCTGAGATATTTCCCAAGCTATTATCCAGTGTTAGCTGCTCAAAAACACCCCCTTAACAGCCTCCATTAATTTGGACTCTATCAATAAAGGATTTATAAAAAAGAAAGAGCATAGAAAATATCCAAGGAGGAATTCCAAAACTAAAGAAACAAAAGACACTAAATTCAGAAAGTTCCTGCATCACAGGGAAGAGGTTGGCATACATACTCATCAAGAACTGTCTCAGTTGGATGTGTCTCTGACATAGAAGCGTAGGATGGAACTTGGTAACCACCTTTTCTGGTTTTATCCATAGCTATTTCATTTTCTGATGTGGAGGATGGAGCCAACTCAACTAACTACAAATAAAAAAAAGTTAGTACAGATGTCAAATTAGAAACTGTAGCATATAAGTTAAGTGCAAAGTAATTATGATATAAATGAACTCAGAAAACTCACAACCACAGCAAAAGTAGGGAATAAGGCAAAGAAATGCCGTTTTCACCTTTTTATTTGCATTGACAGATTCGACAACAATATGATGACTTGTTTCCTCATCAAGAACTGGTTCAGAATCTAAAGAAGTTAACCCTGGTACTGTTTCAGCTACATCTGTCTTCGAATCAGCAGCAAGCTCATTTGTTGCTGTATCTAGAACATCACCCTCATTAGCTGTAGAGAATTGAGCAACTTCAATGTTAGCCTTCTGCCTGACAAAGAGAACAATTAATATTAACAACTTCAATGACTAATTCATGTTGAAAAGACGCCAACCAAAATGCAACTTCACCTTCAGTTTTCTCTTCAACTATTCCAGGAGCACTGATATTGAAATCAAGAGAAAGACTAAACTCTGGAGAAACTGTTGGAACCACCACTTCAGAACTTTCCCCAGGCACAATCTGGACATCTTGAACCTCAGTAGAAACAACTTCATGATAATTTTCTCTTTTTTCTGCCTCTACTAAATCAGGAGACACACCAGAATCTGGAGTAACTGTTGGAACCACCCCTCCTGTGTGACTATTCACTTCAGAATTTTCTTCCGACACACTTGACATGTCTTGAAACTCAGAAACAAGATCTTCATGATAATTTTCATGTTTTACCTCATTGACTAAAGCAGAAGACACACCAGACTCTAGAGTAATCGTTGGAACCACCCCTCCTTGACTATTAACTTTAGAAGTTTCTTCAGACATGGTTGAGACATCTTGAAACTTAGAAACATCTCCATGTATTTCCTTCTCAACTAAATCAGGAGACACACTGGACTCTGCAGTAACTATTGAAACCACCACTCCTGTCCTACTACTAGTTTCAGAGTTTTCTCCAGACACGCTTGGGACATCTTGAACCTCAGAAACAATATCTTCATGGTCAGTTTCATGTTTTTCCTCCTCAACTAAATCAGGAGGCACACTAGACTCTGGAGTGACTGTTGAAACCACCACTCCTGCATGACCATTAACTTCAGAATTTTCTCGAGATGCACTTAGGACATCTGGAACATCAGAAACAACATCTTCATGGTGATTTTCATGTTTTTCCTCCTCAACTAAATCAGGAGACACACCAGACTCTGGACTAACTGTTGAAACTGCCACTTCTGTCTGATTATTAACTTCAGAATTTTCTTCAGACATGCTTGGGACGTCTTGAACCTCAGTAACAACATCTTCATGATAATTTTCATGTTTTCCCTCCTCTACTAAATCGAACTCCAGATGCTTACTGTTTTCCAGTGAGATATCCACTTTACTTTCATTTGCTGGCGGCTGAGACTCCTTATCAGCATCGTCACTCGACACTATTGAGTTACTTCTCAGGTCTATCACAGAGAAAGAATCAATCTCCCCACTAAAATTATGACCAACTTCTGTGTTATTACTCCCAGCACTATGGCTTTCATCAGAATCACCTTCTAGGTCCAACTTTTCAACATCTTCACTCAACAAAGCACCAGTACTAATTTTTCCTCCTTCCTCGAGAGATTTTTGAGGGAGTTTCTCTTGGTCCACATCAACCATATTTTTCATTGTCTCACTGATATTTCCGAACCGGTACACAATACTACCATCAGAACACTCTGCCAAACGTCCAGAAGCTAAATTTAATCGCACAGTTTGGACAACACTACTAAAAGGAAGATATTAGCTTAAGTAAGATGAATTTATAACATCACACGAAAACAGGAGCTAAAAAGAGGAACTTTGGGCTTGAATAAGATGTAAATAACAATAAAGAGGAAAGGAAATAAAAAAGCTGCTGAGGCATTCCCTTACGTTCCCACTAATAAAACATAATATTGAATAGTGAATTAACGTCTTTTCCTTGATGTACACTTCCTCAATCTCATCGCCTAGGTTATTTCATTTACTTTAAGCATGTTAACCGTTAATAATAGCATGCCCTAATGTAGAGCTAATGTTTCTATTAAATGTACAACTATCACTAAAAATTGTCATTATATAGAAACTTGTCACTTAAGAACCCCAAATAGGATTTAAGAACATAACAATCACTGTATTATACCCTAAATCACATATCCATCTTCATTAGCAAGTTTAACGTAACGAAAGTACTCTCTGAAGAACTGATATGTTGGGGGAAATTAATACAAACTGTACTTTTGGAAATGCAAAATACTAACACAACTAAAATTTAACATAGGAGTGAGAAACTTGAGAGTTAAGATAGCATACCAGTTGCAGAGACAATATCAAAGTCCTCAGAAACAGAATTCGACGAGGAACCCGAGGGTTCATTTGATTTGGTAATCAAGTGGGTATGATGGGTCACCGATCGCTTGGCAAAACATGGAATTGCATTGCAAAATTGAAATCTGTGCGAGGATTTTGGCGAAACATTTCGGCAAGAATTGAGCAGACAATGGAAGCAACATAAGCTCGAAGGCTGAGAATTAAGAGAGCTGGAGAAGAGATGGGCCATCAGAATTTTACTTCAAATTGCAATGCATGAGGGTGTCTTATAGGTTGGAAAATTTTCAGAAATGGAAGGTTGAGAGGGTAGAAGAACAGTGAGAGTGAAAGCGACGATGAAGACGACAATAATCGAGAGAAAACGAAGGCCAAAGGAGTGTTCTGTGGTGTGGATAAGGCAGAACAGGCAGAGAAACAGAGGAACTATTATTGGATGTTGTGATTCTCTGTTCTATAGTGGTTGTTATAAACTTATAATTGAATCTCCTGGAATGCATGCTTATGATTTTATTACATTTGCTTTTTTAAAAAAAAATTATAAAAAAACAAAATAATCCCACATTTTAATATTTTATAAAACAAGAGAATTGTTGTAAATATTCCAATATTAGTGTGAATGTGAATGTCCAAAACCTTTTTTCAAGAAGAGTCTTTTGGGATTTCTACACTTAAAGCAATGTAACATATGACATGAATGGTTTGATAGGAGTTTCATATATCTTACAAAACTCCATAACATACCATTATGTAAATTTACTCTTTTGTGTAACTCTTGTAATTGTGTTAAGGATTCATTGCCTATATATAGTAGGCATGTATCAAAGGTTGGAAGAGTACAATAGAAAGAAGAATCAATCTCTCCTTGCTCTTCATTTTTCCTTGCATTTCTTCTTCTTCCTCATCTTAATCTCTCTTGTGTTTTACTTAGTTTCATAACAAGAATAGATTATATTATAAAATTAGAAGAGCATAGTGTTTTTTCAAACATAAATACATATTATTGGGGGAATATTGTATTTAGAAAAATTATAAATAAAATGTTTGTTTGAAAACTTTATTAAGAACTACAGGTAAAAAAGAAACTTTATTAAGAACCAAATTAAAATGAGAGTTTGACATGTAGATTTGCGCAGACCTCAATTCAATTCACCTGGTCAAATCATCACATCTTCGCCATATTTTATGAAATGAATATTAACTTGTATGCTGATGCAGAATTGCAAAAGTCATATTCGTTCAGTCTCTGATACTGTGATATATATGATTAATCAAGTTTTAATATTCATTTCGTTAGAAAATATGATTTAGAAGAATGTGTTCAAATATGCTTCTTTGGCCTCTAGGTTTCTTTAGAGACTGTGGTCAAGCTCTTCTACCAACTAGGGCTTATCAGTTATCAGAGTAATCTTTCTTGTTTTATTAATTGTTTGTTTAAATTAGTGTTAGAAAAGCACGTTCATACGAGATAAAATTCATCTCACATACTTATCTAGTAAATTGTAAATCACATTGAAAAAGTAGTTTCTATTGCTAATCTAAACAAATATCTAGTGAAAAAGAAAATTATTAAACAAATATATACGAAGGAAGTTATAAGTCACGACCAACTAAGCATTGGTCTCGATAGTCTTCCAGCCAAGCCCAAGATGACTTTGTAGGACCAAATCCATATAATGATAACTTTGATCCACTTGATTATCTCAAAGACTTATATGATGATGATAGTCACAACAACAATCTCTCTCCTAGTCATGAACCTATCTGTAAAAGTTGGTCACCAAAATAAGTCTCGGCAGATTGTCCTTATTACTGCATGTTTAAATTTATTGTACTAGTGTGCTACGTGTCCTTTACTTTATTCATGCATGATAATAGTGTTTTACTTTATGTCATATTGTCATGTATTTTTCATAAATGTCTGTACTTTTTAGTTTTCATCTACAAGTCCATTGTAGTGCGTTCTATCCTCCAGCTCAGGATAATTGTCGTTTTGTATATTTGCACCTCTATATAAGTAGAGTGTCTCTTCAGTTGTAATCATCAAGCAAACAAAAATAAAATCCCTGAGTGCATGTCGTAGGATGTGATTTAAATCCTCAAAGTTTATGAGGAAAAGTTCACATATCCCTTGTGTTGTCATTCCTCTCCTTATGCGTTTGTCATTGGTGAGGAGTTTGTTTCTCATAACAAGCAAGAGCAAAGTCTTTACTCTTTGCAACCCTAGCCATTTCCAGATTTAGCTCCAAAATCTATCCAGTTCGTTCCAGTGAGGTCATGTTCAACCAAGCAAGCTGAGGCTATCGTTAAAGCGGCCATTAGGGTAGGCCTTTCCAAATTAAAGATGAGGGGATTCACATTCTAAAGAAAGAAAAACTAGATAGGCTAAAAGTCATTTACATCACCTGAAAGGAATAAATAGACATCATTGGTGGACAGGTATATTTCCAATCTCGTTTTTTCTCTTTCTGATGTAAACGAGACTGATTTGGTGTTGATCCCAAAGTTTGATTGCCCTGAAACTGTTAATGACTATAAGCTAATAGGTTTGAGTAATTTTTCAAATAATTTTTTTTCCCCTCAAAAAGTACGGGCAAATCAAATGAAACCCCTACTTAACAAGGCAATTGATGAGAGTCAGATGGCCTTTGTTCTGGATAGATTGATTTAAGATGATATTGTAATTGTGCATGAAGCTTTTCATCATATGAAACTCAAGAAGAATGGACTATGTGAGGTTGTGCTCAAGGTTGAAATGAACAAAGCCTAAGACAGGGTGAAATGAGAATTTTTGTGTGCAACCCTCTTAAAAAATGGGTTTCAACAAAGAGTGGGTGAATAGAATTTTTTGTGTGCTTGAATTCTGTTAATGTTTTTGTAATGATGTATGGGAATTGGGAAGAGAGTAGCCAAGATAACTCCAAAAAGAGGACTGAGCGACCCTTTGTCCCCACATTTGCTTATTTTAGTAAACAATGTCTTGTCTAAACTAACTGAGAGAGACAAAAATAGAGGGAAGGTGAGAAGAATTTCTGTGGCTAGGAGTTGTCCAGAAAGCACACATAGCTTATTTGCAGATGACTCTGAATTTTTTCTTCAAGCAAATCAAGAATATTGCAGGAACTTGAAAACTATTTTGAATGACTATTGTGAAGCTTCAGATCAAGCTATAAATTTGGGGAAAATCCTGTTCGTACTTTTCAAGGAATACTCATGATTTGTTAAAAGAACTTGGTCAGATCTTTCAAATCCACACCGTGGACATCCTTGGCAATTCTTTAGGGCTACCTATCATTTGGAGTAAATCCCAAAATACAAGCATTGAACTTTGTGTTAGACCGAGTGAAAAAGAGAGCTTAAGGATGGAGGAAGAGATTCTTGTCAAAAGCTGGCAGGGAAGAATTGATTAAATCAATTGTAAATAAATTAGAAAAAGATTGACTAATATCAAAACTATGTCATATATTTTGGATCAAGATCGATTCCCTAAAGATCAATTCTTCATATATGTCTTACGTTAACAACTAAAGGAGTACTTCAGAATGCTGATGGGATATCGAAGAATTTGATGGCAAACACAGAAGTATACCCATCTTATTCCCACTACTAACACAAGGGTTAATGAGGTGTATAGTTCCAACCAAGATGGGAAAACAACGAGGATGCGGATAACATGAATACTTTGAAGAACTCAGAATAAGAGAATGGAAAATCAAATGCAATTATGTTCTTCCACCAACCTTGTCTGGACTTGTCCAACCGTTCATGTGAAGGATAATATAGAATGAAACAAACCATAAAAATGCCTAAAAATCACAAAATTTTCAGATGAAGCATGGAAATAAAAAACCCAAATCAGAAGAGTTGCACTAAAAGAGATGCAGCAAAATCAGCTCCATGTGTAGTGGGCAGTGTATCTCTATTTATTCGCTCCCGCTCCCTGTAGCCATCAAGAACTCACCCTCACATACAACTTCACCTCCCACATAAGCCTTCCCTTCCATCTTTGCTATCCCAAATCGCTTTTGCAGCTTAACAAGTGTCATTCTCATAACCAAGGTATCTCCAGCAATCACTGGCTTCCTAAACCTGACTTTGTCTATTCCAGCAAAAAAGAAATTTTCACGAGAACCTCCCACTTCAGGTTGCAACATGACCAAGCCACCAACTTGTGCCATTGCCTGCATTAAAATAACACTCATCTTAATTAACTCTTTCAAAGCATGTAATGTAGGGAATTCTGTATCTCGCTCTTCCTTATCAGATCTGAAGCTCAAGTAAGAGATATACTCCTAATATGGACATTGGTCGAAAATGTTCTCAATAAAAAATGCTGCTTTAATTTAAACTCTAATTATATCACATGAGATACATCTGAGGATATTAAAAAATAATAAATAACTATTCTAAAATGGACTGATTTTCAAAAGAGAGATGTTAACATATGGAGACGTAAATATGTTAAGTATACTTTCTAGTATAATTCACCATATGAAATGTTCTTATTTATGGATCTACCTGAGAAATTTTTCAAGATTAAACTAATCATGTACACATCATTAATTAAAAAACCATAAGCTTCTAAAGAAAAGGCATGATGCCAGATTATAGATTTTGCTTCAAAGATGACAGCTTACAATCAGATCAGTATGTAAACTTTTCCGAGTTTGAGGCACAGATTATTCTGACCTTTATGGATGGCAACTGTAAGAGAAGAAACAGCTTTTTTCCCTAAACCAAGCTGTGATTAGGTAATTCAGAATTGGTATTATCATTATTATTAAGAAGAAGAAGAAACTCTCTTCAACAATTTCAGGCTTCAGTGGGTTTAGGGGGCCTGGCATGCGGTTTCTATTACGGACCTTGCAGATTTGAAGGCAGTAACTATAAAGAGAATGTGACAATGAGGTCCGCAAGAACTCTAGAAAATATTGGAGGCCAAAAGTGAAACCTCTGCTGCAAGTGCTGTGCAAAAATATGCATTTTCTGCAAAGCGTGCTAAGAGGTAATCCCATAGAAGTGGCTTGCTCACTAATTTGCAGAAAGGTGATCTTTCCTAACTTGCAAGTTCTGAACTTGGGTTTGCAGGACTTCCAAATTAAATTTTCATGGGTTTACCATTAAGACAAAATTTGTTGGTTGCAAGTTTTGAACTTATTTTCTTTGAAATGATATCACACAAGTCTTGCTACGGTAAATTACTAAGACAGTTTACATCCCACAACAATTTTTCTGTACTTCTGTTAGACTGTCACAAACAATGTGTTGATCAAAAGGCACTTGTAGAGCTTACTGGCTGTTGTTTCCAACATTGTTCTGCATTTACAGAGTCCACTATATAGGATCTTGATTTCAAGAACATTGGCGATGACCCAGATCCAGGATCAACCTTTCTTATGTATGATCAAGAACAAGTTGCAGTTTCAAGGAAAACTGTTCTCATACCATGCCACAGAACCTATTATAATAGTGGCATAATCTTTTAGGAGAAGACCCCATAATGATTTCTATTACTATCTCTCACCCTAGATAAGGGGGAAGAAAAGAATAGGTTTTCACCTTGTCATCTAACTTGGAAGTGATAAACACCGGTATTTAAACTCCAAAGCTCAATAAGTTTACAAATAATGGAGTGTCAATGTCCAATTAAAAAAAGTAAAGGTATCCAGATTGAACTTGTGATGCAAGCTATCTAGGACTAATGGCAAGGACATCCTATGTTTCATTTATTAGGTACATCCATCATTGCATGCCTATGATGCAAAGATAAAAGATGGTATCCAAATCAATCTAAAACTCCATAGATATTCAAATCCAAAAACATAAGTAGATAGTGTGGCCTTGAATGTTATACAATTACAAACCAATATATTTTCCCCAATTAATCTCAGAAATGCACTTTTACAAAACCCTAATAAACTGATCATTGTGACTAAGCGTAGCATTTTTTTTAAATTTTTTAAAAACCTTTGATTGGACGTAAAACTATGCAAGAAAAGAATCTCAATAATAACTCTAATATAATAAATAAAAAATGCAAATAAAAATAAATATGCAAGAAAAGAATCATCGCCAGCATAATTTTTACCTCAATCATGAGAACACCAGGCATAATCGGCCTTTCAGGGAAATGGCCAGGGAAAAAGTTGTCATTTATTGTCACATTCTTTATACCCACGGCAGAAACTCCAGGATTGTATTCAATCACTCTATCCACTAGAAGAAACGGAAACCTAAAGCACAACCACAGAAAACAGAGAACATCGGGGGCAAGTCACAACAAGACCTGGCTGACTGGCACTAACAAAGAATAAGACCAAAATCCCGTTTAGAACCTCAAATATGACCCATTATCAGCCAAGGCCTTCATTTTTTTTTTTTAATTGCCTTGATACTAACGAGTACAATTTCGTTCCAATGGCAGCATTAATAGGTACTAGAATAATACTGGGCAATATTTAGAGGATCAAATATTGTAAGGCTATGAAAAGATGTCAAGCTTTCAGTTTAGAGCTTAAAGTGATATACATAAGTTTGTTTGGATAACCAAAATATGGTTGCAGTATAAAAGAACAACAATAAAAGGAATGTCAGAAAACCAAAGATTTCAGTCACCTGTGGGGCAAAATGTCACGAATCTGATTGATATCCAAAACCGTCGGAAATGCTGGATATCCTGAAGCAGAAGAACCCAGAAAAACAAGTTGATCAGCAAGATAATAAAATGTAGGATTTATTTATTTCATTCCTGAGAGCACAAGAGGAAGAGAATGCCTACTTAATTCAATGGGTTTATCATCTTCTTTTGAACCATTTGCAGCATCCGAAGAACAAAACGTTGTGAATCGTCTTTTGCCCGCCGTCACCCTCAGAGGGTTGGCCACAGGACAAAGAGATCCCGAATTCGAAAATCTGAGAGCTGAGAATTTGGGACGATACGAAGTGGAAAGGTGAGAATTTGGGCGGGCAGGAGAGAGAAGGACGTTGGACAAAGCAGAAGTCGCCATTGTTGAGCTTCACCGACCGTGGTCTTGGAAGTGTTATAGTTGTAGCTGCATTTAATGATCGAGGGTGAAGGTTGGAAGGGCGAGAGAACCAAAGGGAACAAAAAACCGTCTGCCTTTGGAGGACGGAGCTTTCAATGCGGGTTGAGTGAGAGCAGGTGACGGTAGTTCAGTTAGACGGGTCGGTTATTCTGGATCCGACGTTGACCAATGTTCCAACTTCCCTGCCCCTTGATGATTTTTTTTTAAAAAAATAAATTGCACGTAAACCCCGAGTAAGAAAAAATACAATAAAATGGTCCCTTCAATCTTAAAATTGTGATAAAGTTTTGTGGGATTTAATTACAAATGCTCCCATGAAAGTTCATGAACTAGCCAATGCAGGCAGATGGACTTGTCAAAATATGCTCATAGATTTGTCAAAACATACACATGGAGCTATCAAAACAAGTACATGGACTTGTCAAAACATACACATAGATTTGTCAAAATAGAATCATGGACTTATTAACACAGGCATATAGAGACATTTGTGTCTTTTCACATATAAAAACATTGTAAAAATGTTCTATGAGACTTCACTATAATTTTGAAATTTTAAAGGATCATTTTATTAAAAATTCTCTTATTTGAGACCTAGGTGCAATTTTCTTTTATTTTTTTAAAGAAGAAAAAACAAGAGATGTCAGGTAAGAAATAGGAAAAATCTCATTTAAATACCATATAAATTTGCGAAACCCCCAAATGTTAGTTGAATTTGTTAAAAGCCTTAAAGGTACCAAGAACCATGTGAGGATTTACAAATTCGAGTGAATTTACCCTTTTGCCCTTAGTTTTAAATAAATTTAAAAAAATAAAAATACCCTTGCCTGGAGGGCCACTGCGGTTGGCTGCCAGAAGACCGACCTCCAGACGGCCTGCAATCGTTGGCGGCTGGGTGCCGGCTACTGGCAGCTGGAAATCTAGTGATTGTTTTTTTTTTTTGGGTGTTTTTTTTTTTAAAAAAAATCATTGAAAGTGAAGAAGGTAGGGTTCGAACCCCCCACCTTCATGGGGCCAAGTGGCCCAACCATTGGGCCACGGCCACTTGGTTCCTTTAATATATATATATATATATATGCATTAACAAATATATATATTCTGTCAATGATGATTGACACAGTTGACTAAGGCATCGGCTCACCCTAAAAGGGAGGAGGTTCTACACCCACTGGTCGTCGTCGATGTAAGGGCCTCATTATTGGGCGATCTGTAAGTACCTCTGTAAGCTCTCTTTGAGCCTGAAGGCATACCCTGGGCCTGGTGGGGTACCGGTATCTGCCCCTACCTAAACTTTTTGTAATATATATATATATATATATATATATATATATACTTCTTAACATTTTTTCCATCAACAAGCACTCTTGTAAATGCCATTGAAGAATTGGTAATTGCCATTGAAAAATTTGTTATAATTGCACCCTTTTTTTTGGGTCTCTGAGGGAACAATAAATAAAAGTATATTATCACAAATCTTTCAATGACATTTAAAAATGTTTCAATGGAATTTACAAATTTTTTAATGACAGTTACAAGTTGTTTTTTGAGGTTTACCATTTTTATCTTTGAGGCAACAACAAATGAAAGTGGATTAGTACAAATCTTTCAATGGCATGTATAAATTTTTTAATGGCAGTTACAAGTTGTTTTTTGAGGTTTACAATTTTTGTCTCTAAGGGAATAACAAATAAAAGTGGATTATCACAAATCTTTCAATGGCATTTACAAATTTTTCAATAGTAGTTATGAGTTGTTTTTTGAGGATTACCATTTTTGTTTCTAAGAGAACAACAAATAAAAGTGGATTATTACAAATCTTTTAATGACAGTTATAAGTTGTTTTTTGAGGTTTACCATTTTTGTTTCTGAGAGAACAACAAATAAAAGTGGATTATTACAAATCTTTTAATGACAGTTATAAGTTGTTTTTTGAGGTTTACCATTTTTGTCTCTGATGAAACAAAAAAAAAATGCAATTATAACAAATCTTTCAATGACAATTATCAATTCTTCAATGGCATTTGCAAGTTTAGTAATAGAATTTACAAGAGTGTTTGTTGAAGGAAAAAATGTTAAAAAGAATATATATATATATATATATATATCAAAGGAACCAATTGGGTCACTTGGCCCCATAAAGGTGGAGGGTTCGAACCCTACCTTCCTCACTTTTATTGATTTTTTTTTATATAAAAAAAACCCCAAACCCCCCGGCTGTTAATTCCCTATGTGTTTTGATGATTACTAACAATTGTAAGCAAGGTAGAGATGTTTTTTATCAAAATCAGAATGAGTTAAGACTTGTCAATTTCAAGCAAAAACACTCTGTCTGCGACAAACTCGAGCCTATTATGTGCAACCTCGAGTTTGCCTTTGACAGAGGGTGTAAACTTGCCACTTTAATTCTCAAACTCGAGACTGAACCTGAAGTTTAAAACTTAAGAGTTTTCCAAAGTTTTCAAAAGCTTTGTGTGAACTCGAGTTCACATTTGCAAGCTCGAGTTCACCAGTGGCAGAGAGGATTTTGTTTTGAAAACACCTTTAAACTCGACACCTCTTCCTTCAAACCTCAAGTTTGCAACCTCTAGAGAAACTCTTTCAAGGTTTACATAATCTGTGAACTCGAGCCTGTTATGACAAACTCGAGTTCATCTCTGGCGGGAAAAATATTTCAAATTAAGAGATCTTCACAAACTCTGCACTGTTTCATTGAGAGTAAAGTTTTCCAGTTTGAAAAGTCTCAAAGAGTTTACAAAACATGTCAATAGTTCATCATTGCAAACTCGAGTTTACACTTGGCAGAGAGCTTTCAAGGTTTTTCAACCAAAGTAAACCTGAGACTTAGTTCACAAACCTCCAGTTTACTTCAGGTCAAAAACACTCAGAGATTTTCTAAGTTGAACAAACTCGAGCCTAACATTTCAAGCTCGAGTTCAAACCTTACAGAAAGCAAAGAATTTTTCAACTTGAGAAAAACTCTAGAGTTTGCCTTGAGAACCTTAGGTTTGTGTTTTTAAAGATTTAACCAAGTTTTGATTTGAACAGTGTCAAACCCGAGCCTAACATTGCAAACTCGAGTTTAAACCTTACAGAGAGTAAAGGACTTTTCAACTTGAGAAAACTCTAGAGTTTGCACTGTAAACCTCAGGTTTATCTTTTGAAAGCTAAAACTAAGTTTTGTCTTGAACAATGCCAAACTCGAGCCTGTCACTAATAGACTCGAGTTTGCCTCCTAGTCACAAACTCTCTAGAACTAAAAATCGCGACATTCCTCTCTGGATGAAGGAACCTCGAGTTCATACTTACAAACTCGAGTTCAAATCAACCCGAGAGCAATGTGACTTTTCAATGAATTGAGAACCTCAGGTTTAGATCTCAAACCTCCAGTTTCTATGTTTTAAACCTGAAGCGCCTTTAGATACTGAAGCTTTAAACTCGAGCCTGCAAGAACTAAACTCGAGTTCGTGACGCTGATTCAGAAATTCAAATCTGACGATTTCAGAAAACATTCTTGTTTGATCTTAATACTTTCCAATATTATTCTCTGATATTCCTAGCTATGTTTAATGACTTTGTTAGTGAATTTCAGATAGTTTAAAGAATGTTTATTGAAGGGTTAAAGCATAAAGCAAAAAGCAGTTCAGAACATTAAATGCTATGTCCAGACAATTGCACCTTTCTGGCCAATCCATCTGCACACAGTTGCAAAGCATTAAATATTGATTTCTACAACAAGCAACCTCTTCTCTAACGGATTAATTCACAGAGAGTCAACTCTGATCACTTGGCCAGCTGGATTAAGTGGAAATTAGAGAGAGAAGATGCCTAAACCACTTCCTAACCTTGGCAAAACTCCTCCAACGGATCTATTGGAAAAGCAACGGTCATTTAAGGATCTCTGAGTATAAATAGAAGAGCATTCAAGTTTTCCCAACAACTACAACTGCTGAAAACGAATTGCATTCAAGTCTTCATTTATTTTTTTTCAGTTTTCACTTGTATAGTATCTTCTGATACAAAGAGCTTCAGTGTTTATCAATATCTGCTCTTAGAGAGAGTTTATTTCTGATTATCATTTATTGTAAAGAATCACAAGTCAAGGGGACTTAGTGATTTGAGAATTCTTTGATTACAACTTGTAATGGGGAGTGAGTTCTAGTGAGAGAACTACTCTTGAGTACAGAGTGTATAATCTTTTGATATAGTGGAAATCCCAGAGAGTCTGGGGACAGGATGTAGGTCAAGTGATTAGGACCGAACCAGTATAAATTCTTGTGTCTTTGCTATTCTCCATCTTCCTCTGTTCTGCCCTGTTTTTCTGTACTAAAACAGGACACTCTCTTCAAATTTTTAAAATACCCAATTCACCCCCTCTTGGGTATATAGCTCCATATTCATCCGCCCCCAACCCCCCCCCCCCCCCAAAAAAAACTATCGCTAGATTTCTAGCCGCTGGCGATTGCAAGCCATTCGGCAGCTGACCATGGTGGACCTCCGGCGAGGGTCATTTTTATTTTTTTTAATTTATTTAAAACTAAAGACAAAAGGGTAAATTCACTCGAATTTGTAAAATCTCCATAGTTTTTTTAACAAATTCAACAGACATTTAGGGGTTTTGCAAATTCATATGGTATTTAAATGGGATTTTCCCTAAAAAATACTCCATCCGTTCATTCTCACCCCCTGCGCAAGGCCACACATATCTAAAATCCTTTCAACCAAATTGTGAAATTATAAAAAACAGTTAAAGATAATAAATATATGAAAAATATAATTTTTTTTTATTTAAAAAAAGGTCCCAATTTATAAACGAGTAAGAGAATAATAATGAGAAAATGATGAAAGAGTAAATCCCATATAGGTACCCTACCATCCAGAATTGCTCATAACATAATCTCTTTTGAATGAAATTTCTGAGGAAATTTCCCTGCAAGGACCCATTTTTAATGATAAATTGGCATCCCCTTTCACGAGATTCAGCATCATCTTGAGTTTCTATATGATAGTGAGGCAACCTATTGGGCATAAAGGGCTAAACAGAAATGGCACACTAAGGGAGAAAGAAACACAGCAAATTTTTATGCAGCAGTAAATAGAAGAACATTATCAAATGCTATCAGAAGCTTGCTACGTTCATCATAGCAAGTATTCTAATCCCAGGAAGATCATCCAACAGATCATAGGTGTATATGCAAATGTTGAACTGGCAAATCGAGCTGTTTTCGGAAATTCAGAGAGACAACCAATAACTTCAGACATCATTGTTAATGGTATTGTCGTAGATCAATGGAACATTTTCATCCACCACTTCAAAAAGCAAAGATGTCATTTCTGTGAGTGCTATATTTTTGCTTTCTAGGATCCCTTGTGATCCAATTTATCTGGAAGAACTCAAGAATTGCTCGCACTCCCTTTCAAACAAAATGTCTTAGGGCGCTTTACTCTGGATCGTCAATTCTGACTGGCAGCAACACTTAAAACAACAGCGCTCGGTTATAACATGTGTAAACAAAGCCTTTTTAAGATCCCACAAAAGCCAGCTGAAGCCAAAACCATCACTTGGCAAGAGATCTTAGCTCTTCTTAAGGATTTTATACTACACCCTATTCATGCCATTTCAATTTCTGATTATTATTTACTAGTCATTTAGTTTGTAATATTTGCTTTGGAACGTTGTATAAGATGTCTTATTTGCTTAAGTAGTATCATTTTGCTCCTTTTCAAGAAAAAAGAAAAAGAGAATGTATAGTATAGACAGTGTCAATGCCATGAGGTGCAGCTTGAATGAAGCCCGTAACAGATTTAGTCTAGTGGATGGACAGAGAAGAGCACCATCTGAGCTTGGGGAACGCTGGCAGCCTCCTCCGCCTGGATGGGTCAAGCTTAACACCGACGGCGCCTTCTCTCCTTTATCTCCGGGAATTGCTAGTGGCGGCATATTGTGGGATGAGCACGGCAAGTTTCTAATAGCATTCATCTTTAAAGGTAATGATGGGGATAGCTTTACGGCAGAACTTTGGGGATGTATGCACGGCTTGAAGCTAGCATGGGACATTGGGCTCAAGAACATCATTCTTGAAGTAGACGCTGCTGAAGTGGTCACTCTGCTAAGAAGCTCAGCGAACGAGACCCATGAAGATCGAAGTCTGATTAATCACATTAAAGAGGTAGTGGACCGTGAATGGAATGTGGAGATCAGATTGATTAGCCGCTGGAGGAATAATGTTGCAGATCATTTAGCGAAGACAAGTCTATCTGCCATGCCAGGATTTCACGTCATCTCGCACCCAGACATGGATCTAGAAAGGGTTCTGGAACTTGAAAAGGGTTAGATATAGCAAGGATGCTCATTTGTATTTAAAAAAAAAAAAGAAGATAAAAGTGCATTTATTATTGAGACAAACTTAAAAAAGATTTTACCCTTATATTTTCCAAAAACAGAGAGAGATTATATATATAGGGATATAACGAGTAATAATTATTTTAAAATAATGTGAAGTTAAAACTGAAATATTTGGGAGCATTGAAATAGTTGGCCTACAATAAATAAAACACGAATGACCTATATTATAGATGAGATCAAACTTGTGATCTCTCACTTATAAGGGAGTATCCATGCTACCAAATTATAAGCCTTTTGGTGTCATTTATTTTAATTATCATTTTTTCCATTATTAAACCTTCTACCATTAAATTTAAGGATTAGAGTTGAAGCTATTTTTTTTTTAGTATTATCCTGTATCCAACACGTGGCTGTCCTTTTATAATGCAAGTGTCTCCTTTAGTTAGAGTTTAAGCTATTAATAACTCTCAACATATGTTATGTTTAAAGCCGGAAAAACGAGTCGAGCCCGTTAGGCCAGCTTGTTTAAGCCCTGACCCTTTATAAAATGGAGCTTCCAAATGAAGTGAGGTCTAAATGAAGCCCTATAGGACTGAGAGCTTAAAAAGGTCGATCTTATTAGTCCCGTTAATTTTTTTTTAACCTGCCCAATTTGCAGTTGCCCACTTGCCCTGTTAACCGAGTTTGACCATGAAGGAAGCTATTTGCCTGTCATGTTGCCTGATACTCGCTCACAATCTCACTCATTTCTGTCATTCACTTCACACCTCTACTCAAACATTTTGTGATTTGATTTATTATTTGTTGCAGATAAAAATTATGGATATATTTACGATGCGCGAAGAAATTTTGATATTTTTACCCATGAAGTAAAGCCTACTACTCATGTTATTTAGTGGTAAGTGAAGTCTACACAATCAAAAGTCTTTGAAATTGATGATAGTGGCGAAGAAGATGAAAATGATTATCTTCATACTCATCTTGTTTAGCGATAAGCTTCTTATGCTTTGTGTGAGTTATCAGCGGACAATAGTTTACTTTTGATTATGAATTATTGACTTTTTTTTTTTTTTGCATGATGCATATTGTTTTAACTTTAATGTTGACAACATTTATTTAATAAATTAGAACTTTAAATTTACTAATTAGATTTCTTTAAAATAATGAAAAAATAGTTAAAATTTAGAAAAATAGTTTCGGCCTTGTAAGGTTGGCTCTGACCCACATGCTCTCGAGTCGGGCCTTGAAAAACATGTTTTTTTACCCTGGGCCTAAAAGTTCGGGCCGGCTTTGATTCCCTGCTCTAGTTATGTTGTAAGCTTAAATAATTAAATAAGAATAATTTGTTTTCTTTTTTAATTTCTCTTGTCACTCCCTCTCTATCTCTTGGGAAAATGACACTAAGGTCCCAAATAAAGAAAATAATATCAGCAAAGTCTCATAACTTGTCAATAACAAGTGAAAGAATGATTACTAACAAGTAAAAGAGTTATTATTAACTGTGATGTAGTGAGAGTCATTTTTATTTGTTTAAATAAAAATGGGTTCCTAAACAATAAAAATGGGTTCCTACAAAAAATGGTGGAAACCCATTTTCAAGCATCTTGGAAAATCACCCAAAGACCCAAATACCTTCATGTGACTGTCGATTTGATATAAAAAGGTGAAGACATTGAGAGGAATTTACACTGCCGAATCTGGAGAAAATAGAGGGAGGTGAAGAACAGAGAGGGCGTACGGCTTTTTCCAGTGACAACTCAACATCTGATCAATCCCGAAGAACAAGTGGGTTCATTCTTCTCTGTAAAGTTGTTATGGTCACATGTAACCATGAGCCACCCATCACACACATGTGGTTAAAGTTGTTTTCGTTCATTTATGTATGACCACAAGCGAAAATGGGATATTTCATGATTATTGCTCTGTTATGTTATGAGGAAACCACGGCAAACATAGTTCTTTCTTCTACGGTTTAACTACATGCCACCGGTGGTCAAGCCATTATTATGTGCGGGAATTATTTGAAGTGATTCATGACCATGGGTTACCCATGAAACGTATAAGGTTAGAGAGACTAAATTGAAAATATAAGCCTTTAAATAATATTTTTAAAACAAGGGTCTTCAAATAATATTTTTAAAAGAGAGGCAAAAATGTCTTTGAGCTCATTTTCCTATCTCATTTTCGTTATACCAAACAAAAATTTTCACATCAACCTATAAAATATTTTTCATTCGTTTCTATTCGATCCATTTCTTTCCAACAACCAAACGGGCTCTAGACTCTAGTATGTTCTCCACCACCCTTAAGATCCTCCGTTACGTTGTTTGAAGCCAATCAAGCCATCACTACGATGTCATCATGGATCATGAAACCGCCATACCCGTCGACATTTTTGAGAATAATAATGGAGGAGGAGAGGGGTGGTGGTGGTGGTAGATTTTTTTTTTAAAAAAAACTATGAGTAATGCCATCGGTGAAAGCAGACGAGGAGAGGAGGAGACTCTTCCATAAATGTTGACAGGGGAAGAATAAATTTAATTGCCCTAATGGTGGTTTGACAGAACTATTTAGGGTTAAGTACTGAACTATAAAAAGATCCATGTAGCAGCATCTCATTTGCTAACTGGACGGCAAAATGGATTTCAAGAACTCGACCTAAGTTTTTTCCTTAAATAATTATGCCATTCTTTAATATTCAAGATCCATGTAGCAGCATCTCATTTGCTGAAAAATCTCATTGCAAAATTTATTATCCAAAAAAACCTAAAGATCCAGATCTTTAATGGGTGTGACTATTCTTCAATTATGTACAATATCTTCAACTTTATGCAAATGTCTTTTGTTTTGCACATAGTTAAAGATAGGTTGTAGGGATTGTCCCGATTAGACTAGACTAAGTTTGATATTAACCTGAGGTCCTGTTTGGAGAGGACCTCAGACTGTACAAGACAGTCCTTGATATAGTCTGATCTAGCACCAACCTGAGGTTGGGCTGAACCATATTAGGTTTAGTGGATTGGCTCAATTAGTCCAAACAGTTCATGACTTTTTTTTTTTTTAAAATAACTTTTCCCCCCTCTTTTGAAGACAAGAATCGAACTATTAAACACAATTAAGACCATTAAAAATAGGAAAAATCTTATTTAAAACTAGCTGAAATACCAAAATATAAATTTGGGCATACACTTTTAAGAAATAACTAATCGGGCCTAGAGGCCTAATTTATAATTTTAGAGTTTGGTGATTTTACCCGTATGCCATTTTGTGGTTGTGCTATGAGATATATCTTTTGGTTGCTTCTCCAGCTTCTTCTTCTGTGCAGCCTAAGTGTATTTTGTTTGAGGAAAAGGGATGAGAAGGGACCTCTTTCCTTCATTTGATTTAAATTTTTAGGTAAGAGGGAAGACAAAATTTTAAGTTATATTCCCTTCCCTTCCTTTATTTTAAACAAAGAAAATTTTCCTCTCACTTTCTCTCTAACAAACCAAACAAGCTAGGTAACATATTCTCCCTTCTATCCCCTCCCTTCAAACTAAACACACCCTTGTTAGAGGGAACGAGAGGGTAAAATGTCCTTTATTTGGTTTAAAAGGAGAGAAGGAGGGTGGTAATAACTAATTGATCATTTTACCCTTATATGTTATTTTATGCTTTTTAAATTATAGATTGTTTAAATTAATTTACACTTGGATTTAAATTAAATTATTACATTAATATTGTAATATGTGTATAAAACTGATATTTTTATCAATAGCTAATATAATAAATATTTCAAACATACTAAATTAATAGGTATATTCTTTATCTCTTATTAATATGATAATATAATTTCAAAAATCAAATTGGTTTAATATTTTTTTGGGTGACATTAGTAAAATTGTTCAGTTTTTTTTTTTTTTAAAAAAAATCTTTTTCCCTAAATTCTGAACACTCAAAGTCCCATCTTGAAAAAGTAGTCATCTTGGGGCAGAGCCGAAGGACCATATTCAAGTAACAATTGAGTTACCCCATTTAGTAGTTGAGTGAAAATGCTTGGATCAATAAAAACTTAATCATGTCGCGACGTTGCTCCATTTGGAGGTTTAGTAAAAACTTAATACCAAAAAATAATATAAAGAGTAATCAGTTTGCTATTGACGCATGTATGTGATGAATGAGAAGAACCCGATTGTGACTTGCGTTGAAATCGGCTTGAGTTTTAATTTTTCAATGAGAATATTCAAAGGAATTTCACAAATTTGATGGGGTAAATTAATCAAGATTTTTGGATTCCCTCCAAAATTCCCTAACTAACTTCTCATCCCCCAGAAGTTAGTTACAACATTCCCCCCCCCCCCCCCCCCCCTAAATTTATGTTTTAAAATTAGGCTTGCCCCTACCCTTAATTTTATTTTTTAACTACAAAGGGTCATTAATCTTTTAACAACATTCAAAAATCTCTAATTAGGCTTTTTCACCTTATTAAGAATTTGTTAAAAGTGTAGGTTTGAATTTAAATTTTGATATTTTGGCTGGATTTAATTAGGATTTTCAGTAAAAATACTTATAATAATATAAAAATAAAATTTATCACATAAAAGTAAAACATCTTAAATCCATAAGAATCTTCAACAACATCCAACAACAATAAAATCATGTTGGAAAAAATATTTAAACTTGATAAATATAACTAAGATATTAAAAATACCTATAACCGTATAAAATAATCTTAAAACAATAAAACTTAATTGTAAATCCTTACAAAAAATTCCAAAAACATTAAATAAAAAAAGTAACTTATAATTTTTTTTAAAAAAAATTGACCTAACTAGGTTAGACCAGTCTAAATGGTATGATCACCTGGTTTAGAACTCAGTCCAACTCAACTAGCCAGTTTGGTTTAGTTTAATCTCATTTCATTATGTTACTTATTTATATTATATCAAATCGGACCAGCTTAGATTAGATCACACTAGACCAAACCATTGAGTTTTCGCACACCCTTAAATTACACAAAACTGAAAAAGATTACACACTTTAAAAGTAAAGTGCATTTGAATCATTAAACTAAGTTAACGTGCATTAGGAAATAAATTTTACAATGAGAAAATTTTTAGTAAGTTTTCCAAAAGTGTATGAGAAAATTGGCATTAAATCTCATAATTTCAATTTAACCCCTATTTTGGATTCATATAGGAGTTAAAGAGTAATTTTGCCTCAAAAGTATAAAAAAGAGAGAAATTTTGCCATAACTGCTATTTTAGTTAATTTTGATCGTTAGTTAACCAAATATGAAGAGATAACAATCCACATGTCATTTACGTCATTTTTGTAAAGTACAAATTTGACTTAGAAGTTCTTGGGCCATATATATATATATATATATATATATATATATATATATATATATATAATATTTCAAAGTTAGATTTAAAACTTTTGAGGCACATTTACATTTTAACAAAAATGACGTGGATAATATGTTGACTATTAGCTCAGTATATTTGGTCAACTAACAGTCAAAATTAACTGATATAACGACTAGGAAAAAATTACTTCCTTTTTGACACTTTTTAAACAAGGTTTCTCCCCGAAAAACTTTCAAGATAAAATTATCTCTTAATAATAACTTCCAAAACAAAATTGTCTCTTGACCCTTCAAGTAATGTAGGGCTGTACATATACTAGACCAGACCGGGCAGGTCATGGACCCGTGGTCTGGTTCGGTAGGGTCATCGGGCTGGACAATCCAGCCCGAAGCCCGGTCCTACCCTGGAAGAAACCCGGTCTTTTCCGGGCTGGACAGACTGGGCCAGACTGGACCGGGTTAGTGGTCCATCTGGCCCAGTCCATGTTGTGCTATTTTTTGTAAAACCTGTTTTATTTTGTTTTGTTTTGTTTTTTCAGAACTTCAATAATTCGATCATACCAACAGGCATCAATATATCAGAAAAAATATATATCACAGCCATCAACTCAAAACCTAAATGAACATCATAAAATAAAAATCATTAATCTGGACATCATTCTTCTGAAAAAACCATTTTTTAAAAAAACCTAAAATAAAAATCATTCATGAATGTTGTTTCAATTCACATTCCACATAATTGCATCTGATGAATGTTTCAATCCAACAAAATATCCACCATAACCTACCTATAGATAACTTGCACGCACAATGCAGATCATTGCATCTACCTATAGATGAATTGATCAATTCATCAATCAAAACTAACATCAACAATTCAACATCAGACATCAGGATTCATGCATTAAATATCCATCCATAACCTGCCCTTTGATAACAAACATCATCAAAATACTCAAAGGGCAAGACCCTAAATATTAGAGAGTTAAAATCTCATTAAAGGCTGCTGACAAAGAATCTTGCTGGTTACCATCAGATGGGGGAGTAACAGAGACCCCTTTGTTAAAGGCTGCTGACAAAGAATCTTGCTCATCCATTACAATTTCAGAATATACCTGCAAGACATGGAAAAAATGCTCATCATATCAGCAAGGGGCTTTCTGCAGCAAAATTAAATGCTAAAAAAAAAAAGAATACAGTAAATTTGCATTAAAAAAAATTAAAAATAGAAATCAGACATTCAATTATGCAGAAAGAAAGAAAAAGTACTTTGCATTGAGGAAGAACTTAAATGCTAAGCAAAACGCAACATCAGTCCTAATGCAACTAACAAGAGGAAGAACTTAAATGCAAAACACACCTAAATGCTAAGCAAAGAGCAGGTAGGGGAAAAAACTCAAAGGAAGAGAAAAGGAAGGACCCAACATCATCAGCTGTGAAATGTTATTTTGTAGGAAATTCTTTTTCATTATCTCCTCTTTAGTGGACATGTTACATACTATATATGTATTTATAGGATAACAGATTACCATAACAAACCAGAAATCCGAGCTGTAAGGGAAGTAAATTAGATGGAAAAGAATGAGAATAGGTGGTTAGGTAAAAACATGAAATTGCAATTTGTGGTTAAGCTTTAGAGTTTATTCGCACATCCCTTCACAGCTTTACACATAATATTAATAACACATACCAAACACAGATTCAAAACTAAGAGTGTGTCTAAGGAAAAAGGTTAATGACAGAACCAAACTTAGGAAGTGTGTCTGAGGAAAAACCGAAAAAGATTAAAGATCCCTTCACAGATCACTATTAATGACAGAACCAAACTTAGTGAGTGTGTCTGAGGAAAAAGATTAAAGATCCAAGCAAAATGATGAACATTACACAATCATAAAGCAAAATAAGAGAACTTTCCGGTCCATCGCCATTACACAATCATAAAGCAAAATGATAAATGACAGAACCACAGAACAAACTCAAGGGAAAAGATGCAAGTGATGAACAACAAGTGACCAACTAAGAGTGAACAAGAGAACTCGAAGCTTGAAAACGGTCGACTTACCAAGTGTTGTGACGAAAAGGAAGAATCTCCGAGATGGAGACAGAGACGATTGGCTTCAGAGTTGAGACACGAGCACCGACGATCTTGGCGCCGATGGAGATGGCACCACCAATTGAATCTCAGAGACAGCGACGGGGTTAGGGTTTTCGAATGGGGGAAAATGGGAAATGGGAAATGGAATGTCGGGGAGGAGAGCTCGCTGGAGGTCGAATTGATGGAGTGAACTTGAGAGTTGAGAACCTTCCCCACACGATGTCGTTTAAGGCTTAGGTTTTTTTTTTTTTACTTAATATATAATTATATATTTTAATAAATATATATATATTCACCGGGTAGGACCGGACTAACTGGTCGGTTACCCCAGCCCGAAACTCGGTCCTACCCGGTCCTCGGGTCAGGCCCGGTCCTGTCCAAGGATGACCGGGTTTTTTTGCCCCTCTTCGGGTTGGACCGGTCAATGTCCGGGCTGGGCCGGGTTTACCAGGTATTATGAACAGCCCTAAAGTAATGTCTCATAAGTTATCAAGATTTAAGGTCAATTTTTTTTTTTTTTTGCTCGGCAAGGATTGAAGGTAATTTGGTTCATAGTTCCGTGGCTTGTGAAATTGATTCCTAAAATAACTTACTAAGAATTTTGGTCCTTTTAAGAAATTAGATAAATTCAAGTTCCTGAATTACAAATATTAGTATTACATGTTCCTTTTCAGCAATTCTCTCGCAATATTAAAAGCTATAACGGCAAGTGGGCCGATTGCCAGCTTCATATCCGGCCCAGAATACTAAATGAATATGGACCCCACAACTGATTTCTCTCTCCTCCTTCTCTCACTTCTGCTTTTGCCTTGTATTCCTTCGCCTCCTTCTTCCTCCGAGCTGTGTTCCCCGACTTTCCGTTGGCACCTACACAGTATAGTCAATCCAGTCAAAAGATCTCTGAAAGAATCCTTCTTCTTTTAATTTCCTTCTTCTCCTCTCTCTCTGTATCTCTCTCGGTGAGTGAGGAGGTGGAATTTCCTTTCATCCGCCATGAATTTCCACCTCAATAACAACAATTCTTCCCCGTCTTCCTCCAATTCCTCCTCCACTCCTAATCCCCTCCGGGATACTCCATCCGCCTCCCTCACCACCACCACCACCACCACCACCACAACGGCCGCCACCGCTGACGACCCAATGCACTCCTGGTGGGAATCTATTTCCAAGGCTCGCTCTCGTATTCATGCCCTCGCCACCATTCTGCCTTCTTCCTCTGATTCTCTCATGACCCTAGCCGATTCCGACCGCCCTGCCCTCTCCCTCCTCTCCTCCCCCGTCGCTTACTCCGCCATTGCTGATTCTCTCTCTTCCCCTGCATCTGGTGCGGGCTCCGATCCCCTCTGTCACTGGCTCTACGATACCTTCCTTTCCTCCGACCCCCACCTCCGTCTCGTCGTCCTTTCGTATCTACCCCTTCTCTGCGGTCTCTACCTTAGTCGAGTCCACAATTCCTCTTCTGATTCAACTTTGCTTCCTTCTCTGTCTGGCTTCGAAGCTGTTCTCCTGGCGCTCTATGCTTCTGAGACCAAATCTCGTGGGGGAAAACCTGTTGTGGTTACAATTCCGGATCTGTCGCAGCCTTCTATTTACCACACTCCGACGAAGAAACCCGGTGGTAATGGGGTTAACCTAACAAGGCCTTCCGTTGGGGTTATGTCTCCTCCTCTTGAGCCTATGGTTGCGGTGAAATCGACCAAAAGGGCTTGCATTGTTGGGGTTGCGCTTGATTGTTACTACAAGCAGATCTCCCAAATGCCTAGCTGGTCCAAGCTTGAATTTTGCCAATTTGCTGCTGGTTGGGCTGGGCAGGATTGTCCCTGTAAGGCAGAGTTTGATGGTGGGGAGGAAATTAACGCTAATGGGCTTTCCAATGGCGTTGATTTGAAGGAGGGAGATGATGAAATTGAAGAGGAAGTCGTGAAAGAGATGGAGAATTTGGCAATTCAAAAGTATGATTTTGCTCCCCAATCTTCCAAAGGGGCTAGAATTCCTCTTCCTTGGGAGCTTTTGCAGCCAGTGTTGAGAATCCTGGGGCACTGCTTGTTGGCTCCATTGAACTCTCAGGAAGTAAAGGATTCTGCTTCAGTTGCAGTAAGATGTTCATACGCAAGGGCCTCTCATGACTTGGTGCCTCAGGCAATTCTGGCTACAAGAAGTCTCATCCAGCTTGATAAGAGGGCTCGGGAGTCTGCCAAGGCGGTGGCTACTACAGCTAGTGCATCATCAAATGCCAACACACCCAGCAAAGCCAAAAAACCTGAAATTCTTTTGGTCTCCAAGTGATTGGGAGAAGGTACTAAATGTGTGTGTGAAGAAGATGATGGTTGCTGTATAGTGAGTAAATCAGTAGCTGATCGAGAGTGTTTTCTCTAGGCTTCATACTGTAAGAGTTCAGTGTTTGTATCATAATACGATAGCTTGTGCCTTTTTTAGTTATATATATTTTCTTTCTTTATCCCAAATGGATATTTAGTTGTTTTGACATTGTTCCTTAGTCTTGACCTATTGCTATCATTTGCTTCATTGGTGTCCCGTTGCTTGATTTTAATGCACATTCTTAGTGCCATTCTATATGTTGCTTAACTTTCTTTGAGTAATTGTTGTGATCTGTAAAGATTGAGTACATGAAATGAGGCATTGTTTATGATTCATAATTTGCTTTAGATTGATTTTACCGATTATTGTTTTTCTGGGTTTAGGTAATCTATTTGGAGTTCAAATGTTATCTCCGAATACACTGGGTGATGTTTGCAAGTCCTATATAATATTGGCTGTCTAGTCAAGATAAAGTCTTTTTTTGGCCACTCCTTATCTTTTTTAAACGCCATATATAACTTATTCAGGTTTTAGAAATCTGATCCCACGATCATTTTGCTTGTATTTACAATGCTGACCAGGATCTTGGTTCTCTTAAATTTCTGGCTTTTTTATCCATTATTGTTCCTAGAGGAGGTATTTATGTTATATGGTGTTGTAGATATTATAGTACTAGAAGATAAAATGGTATCTAGGATTCTCATGTTTGTTACGACAATTGAAAATTGCCATGTAAAATTATGAATTGAATGGTGTTCTATAGAAGTTTATGTTGCTTAGAATATAGAGAGTAAGATCCCCATAGTTTTTTTGGTAGTATGAAATGCTATCCAAAGTTCTGTTATCCAATGGCTCCTCGTACTTTGAATGACGCCAGATATATAAGATGCTAGTTTGCCAAAAACAGGCATTTTGGATTCCTTTTGACATTCAAGGTACAGAGGTGAAGATGATTATGTATCAAATGGGTTATTTGTTAAAGTTCACCACCAAACATTGCTTTCCTCACACCTCAGCATATGAAGAATTTGGTCTGTGACCTTGAATAGATTTTTTTTTTTTTTGCTCAAAGACCTTGAATAGATTCATGAATGAGATGTTTTTGCTCATTCAGTTCGATAATGTGTACTTACAGGATAACCTCAACCTATAGCTGAACCCTAGATATTTCTGATAATCAGTTCTGCTACAATATGGTTTTGTTTTGATGGTTCACCACCTTCAGACTTCATGTTTTTAGAATTCCTTATGAAGTTTAATTGTTTATTGGATACTTGCAAGATCATTATAAAAATGGTGGTTACAAACTTATTAAAAGTTATAGTCGTTAGAATAAGGCAGAAGACTCCACGAAGAACAATATACCCTAGGCTGACTGAATTCCGTTTTATTTGGCTTTTGTTGGTATACTATTTTCCAGTTTGAATGAGTAATCTGTGCAACCACAATTCAAACGCTGACAGTGGTAGCTACAACTGGCACAGTCCAGTTTCTACGCTGTGATATGTTGCTCTTTATGCACAGCTTCAACACGCTTGGTTTTTTGGCCCAGTAGTGTGTCTGAGAGCGACACCAATAATTAAGAACTATATTTTTCAACCTGGATTTAGATGGATACCCCAAAAAACTATTAGAGTCGGAGTAATATAGTTATTTCCTGTTCAACGTGGGGATTTGAATGTTATTTTTTAGAAAATAATCGTGAATGGTATTTAAAATATATAATAATGTCAATTGTGGTTCCCTTTAGAAGTGAAAGTTTTAAGAATCAGGACTTGCATATAACACACGTGGACATGATTTAGTTGTTCTCTTTCTCCCTCCCTCTATATATATATATGTATGTATGTACACAAGTTTGTCGGGTCAACATTTCTTCTTGGATGTTGGTAATTCATAGGTGACCCTTCAAAGTTCAAACTCTTGTATTTCATATTGCTGTGTGGATATGTGCTACTGGAATAGAATTCTATAAGCGGTCTAGCTGTTGAAGGTCTCAATGGAGTTTAGCCTATGTTAGTGGATGCATCACAGATTGTTTGTTAATTATATGGTGTTTATGCTCCGGTTTTTCAGATTGATAGGTGTTATCCTGTATCTGATAATTTGAACCCTTTAATCAGTTTATGCTATTTCAAGTTTAGAAGCCTTGTAGCCTGCCATGGATGCATACTTCATCTTTACATGATAATGCCAAAAATTAACTGATGAGACTTGCTGAGTTGACTGTATGGTGGTGCTGCATGTAATTGTTGAATGGTGCCCTATTGGGGGTAAAAAGTTCCTTCATTTTTTTTTGGGTCTTGAGAATGAAATTGCCTAGTTCTATGTTTTGGCCTTCAAAGTCTTGTAAATATTTCAATTTGATCAAGATGGTTTATGTTTTAAAGAGATTTGGATGTTGAAGTCACTACCAGACAGACAGTTAACACTAACAGGATCGGTGGCCCAATTTTACAGAATAGGTGATGTGGCCATTAACTTGATCTGACCTTCAAAATGCTGAATAAGCATTCTTCCTTCCTAACTAGAAAAACCTGTTTGTGCAGTATTTTTATAGCCATGTGAGTGGTTTCTCCTAAGTATTTGCTTATAAACTTTTACAAGGCTTTGGACTAAACTGTGACACTTTATGGGGGAAAAGATTGATAATGTTTATCTTTGGAAGACAAAATCTGGGCCATTAGTTTTTTTTTCATCCATTCAATCTGGGCCATTGGATTCATCTCAGTTTCGCTGTATGCGTGCCTAAAACTAAAAACAAAAAAAATGAGGGATGGATGGATGAAAAAAGTAAAACTAATGACTCAGATTTTATTTTATTAGCAGAACTGTGCGTTTGGACTCAATCTTACCTATATAAAAGCAGAGCAGTAAGTGGCCCTCTGCTTGACACCTGTATTTTTTATTCTACAAATGGTCAAAATAATTCTGCTTGACACTTGTATTTTTTATTCTACAAATAGTCAAAATAATTCATTTTATTTATAATTTATAATTTATGCCTATCATTTCTTTGCACCTGACATCTGTCCTCTTTGTTTTACTATCTGTCAAAGTAAAACTATTTACTTATTATTTTTATTTTTAATTTATGCATACAATTTATTAGAATAAATATCTCTATTAACTCCCTTAATTATCCTCTTTCTTAGATTAACCGATGAGGCCCTTCATTTGATTTTTCACATTTTCAATTTAATATTTTAAAATATTTTGTAACAACTTTCCTTTTATCTTTCCTTGTAATTAGGAAAAGTAGTTACAAACTCTTTTACCAATCTTATTTTGTCCTCATTGATAACTAAATATTTTTTTATCAATAACCGCAATTGAATTTACTGTTTTTCATGTTTTTATCTTCAAAACGCATTTGAATTTTCTATTTTTTCATGTTTCAATCTTCAAAATTTATTTCCTAAAACAAATATATGAGATGTAGTTAGAGATAATATAGGAATTCAAATTCCAAATAAATTAAGTAAGATAATTCATTATTTTTTGTATTCTTATATAAGTAAATTTAAATTTTAAAGGACCAAAAGATTGTATCACCCTTAATTTAAATTTGGCTATATATATATATATTTCTTTGAAAGTTGGCCTCTTCATGTTGTCGTGCGCACACCCTAATTCCCCATGATATCGTACATAGTGTGCACATGGCTATGGATCGTGTTTTTTCATGTTTTAATCTTCAAAATTTATTTAGTCAAAATTTATTTCCTAGAACAAATATATGAGATGTAGTTAAAGATAATATAGGGATTCAGATTCTAAATAAATTAACTAAGATAATTTCTTATTTATTTGTCTTCTTATATAAGTAAATTTAAATTTTGAAGGACCAAAAGATTGTATGACCCTTAATTTAAATTTGGATATATATATATATATATATTTGGAAGTTTGCCTCTTCATGTTGTCGTGCGCACACCCTAATTTCCCATGATGTCGTGTTAGTAGACGTCGTGCGCACAAGGCTAAAGATCGTGTTTTTTCATGTTTTAATCTTCAAAATTTATTTAGTCAAAATTTATTTCCTAAAACAAATATATGAGATATAATTAGAGATAATATAGGGATTCAAATATAATTCCTTATTTATTTGTCTTCTTATATAAGTAAATTTAAATTTTGAAGGACCAAAAGATTTTATTACCCTTAATTTAAATTTGGATATATATATATATATATAAATTGGAAGTCGGCCTTTTCATGTTGTCGTGCGCACATCCCAATTCCTCATGATCCCATGATGTCGTGTTAGCTATGGTGGGAGTGGTCGCGACAGTTATGTCGCATGCTATAAATATTGGGGTGTGCTTCATATTTGTGCTCTGCATTGTATGTCCTCAATACTCATGATCTTTAGCAACAAATCGTCAAAATGGTCATCTTCCACTCTTTCCTCACCTTTTTGGCTTTTTGTCTTATTAATATTGATTTTGCATTGCATCTCTTAACACATTACTCATATCTTCTAGTATCTCTTATTTGTGTTCCCATCTTCATTGATGTTTTCTAAATGATTTTTCCCCCTTTTGTGTACCCATCTTCTTCTTGATCGGAAATTCAAATTCAAATTCATAACTTTTTCTCATTTTATGTTCTTGGTAACACATATTCACATTTATGCATCAATTGTTTGTTTTTGTTTGTGTTGCCATCAGAGTTTGAGGAACTTGACAAGGATACTATTTACAAGGAAATTTGTAATCATTGTATATGAACTTATATTTCCATATTTCATTATATTGAAAATCTTTATATTTTGAAGTTTTATAGAAAATTAATGAATTTTTTTAATCTTCACAAGAATTTATAAAATTTTCAACATAATAATATGGTGATAAAAACAATTGGCTTTGCTATCATATAAAAAAATTATAAATACAATTAATACATCTTTAAGTAATATTACACTAAAACAATATAGATCATTTTATTAGACTTACACCCGTACATTACACGGGGTCTGTGCTAGTTGAGAGGTAATGGAGACAGCCTGTGCCCACTGAAATTGGTCATTAGGGAATGCTTTTTTGGGTTTTTTTTTTTTTGGGGGGGGGGGGATGTTAAGCTATTAGATGCAAAAATCCAATCATGTTCAGAATATTATAAGATAACGAAAACACTATTTGACATTTTACTTTGCCATTATTTTATTTCCACACTTGATAGATAGAAAGCACAGGGCAATGCTATGAAACCGTACATTAATGCAGAACCCTTTTGGGAAGCCATGCTTTGCTGTGGCTTTTACTCGTAAATTAATCTAAGTTTGACTTATATATAAGTTTAGATCATTTCATTTGGAGAGAAGCCACAACATTTAGACAAGTCTAATTGACAGCCGAACATTTCTTTCTGATTTCACCATTTTTACCAGTTTTGACCTCAATGTTGCTCATTTTGACCATGGCCTTACCAAATTCCACATTAAATATGTTCCCTCCCAAGTACCTCTGAACAAAGGGCTTTGTGGAAGCATCACTCCATAGTACCTGATCAGATTGCAGAATTCCTTGCCCCTTCCCCAGATTACTGAAGTACGACGTGTCGAACTGGTTTTGGCTTCCGAAATCGAGTGCCACCCTGTTTGAGCCGTCGCCATTTTGAGGGCAAAGTGCCCGGAGTTGAGGCAGGAAGGAAGGGTTGATGGTAGGGTCAGGACCACCGTTTCCGTTGAAGTTGTAGAGTCTGTCGCTGAAGAATAAGCACGCTGTAGTTCCAATGGTATGCCCTCCTATATATTCAAATATTAATTAATTAATTAATTAACACCTGAAAGCTAAATGCAGGATGTAGTTCCAAAACCTTGTATGTTCATACTGAATTTAGAGACGAAGGCAAAAAAAAAAAAAAAAGTAGGCTCATACATAGTGGTTTATTATATGGTCAATTTATATATAATATAAATTTAGCAAAATTTTGTAACGGTTTGTTATATGGTTAATAATTAGTATAAATTGTTAGTTGTTTTTTTGATATAAAAAATTGTTAGTTGTTGATCACAAGCGGAACATTGAAATTCCTAAAGATAAACAATCAAATAGAAAAAGAAACCATGACCGCCGAGCAGCCATCACGTGAACCCAATAGTTTGGATTTTATTCCACAACTTAGTCAAATATGGGGGAAAAAAATAAATAACGGAGTTAGAATCTACATATATATACACACACATACAATTAAAAGAGGGAAAGTTTGAGAAAAGTACTCTATTAGAAATTTAATTGGTGAGAGAAACCTCATAAATTTTTATACATATAGAGTACTAATACTTTTTGAATTTTTTATACGTACAAAGTACTACTAGCTAATACATTAATTTAAGTATAATAGGGAATTTTTTCCCCCAATTTTTTAAAAGAGAGAAAAAAAAAGGATGAGCACACAATGCTTATCTATTTTTGTTCATGTGAACAATCTAGACTTTATTTTTTATTTTATGATTAGTGTTTTAACATTTTTATTTAAATGAGTGTACGTAAAAGATAAAATGAAAATAATATTCTAATTGATTTTCTATTTTGATTTTTTAACCAACGGAATCACAAATAAAAATCTTTGAATGGGGTGGCAACAGTTCAAATTAAATGTTCATTAAAAATTTTATTGATAACAAAAACTCGATTAATTTTCATTTCATTCGATACTCATAAAATTATGTAATATAGAATAAAAATACTCTAATTTAAGTCAGTCACGTTAGTAAAATTTTACAGGAAACTTTTCCTCCCATCCCCCTAAATTTTAAAGGTCTAACCCATTTATCATGAACTATCACCAGACATGCATATTTTGTGACTTGTCAACCACATGTAGCCCTTTAAAATATCATTACTAGACAAATACTACTCCCTTTTTGTTTCTTAATATAAAATTTAATTGTGAAATTGATCTTGATTCTAAATATAGGTTCTATCTCTCATATTTATCAATCTTTTCATAATTTAACTTGATGTCTAGTTAACTATAATCAAGTAATAGAGAAATGGAGGGTATTAAGGAAGATAATTATGATGTTAAGAAAAAAAACGTTTTATATTAACTAATTTTTTAATCTAATCAAATTATCTGGTGGTCGGAGTTCTGGTCGGTACCTAAGGTTCAATGGCTAGTCGTGAGAGGTAGCTCCAGCCACAATCAAACATCTTTAAAAAAAAAAAAAAAAAGCAAATGTATTATTATCTTGTGAGTGCTAAAGTGAATTGACTTGTGAATAATATGACTTCTTATCTATTTTGGCTTTTTATGTATAAACACTTTAAGCATAAACTTTACAACAACATGGTTTTCAAGAATTATGTATGAGAGTTGGAGTGAGCGAAGTTACCAACAAGAGTTACAAGGTCTTGAGTGTTGAGGCCCTTATCAGCAAACTTCTTCTTCTGGAGATCAACAGAATCTGAAGGAGTCGGCAAGTTATTGACATCTGAAGCCTTCGATACCCTCCCATCTCTTCTCCCTGTAGGAACTTCCCATTTTACCCCTCCACTCTGCATTTATTCCCAACCATATCATCATTCTTGTTTATCCCCTCACGTACGTACACACAGTAATACGACCACTGTCAGTAGTAACTGTAACTAAAGTCAGTTAGTTAATTACCAGAACAACAGAATCGCGAGCAGCAAGGGCAAGTACGTCAGCACATGAGACAACACCAGGGCATGCAGCCTCCAGCTGTGTCTTGGCGTCATCGATGACCTCGAACCCTCTCAACCCGCCGTTTGCCCCGGCGGTTCTCTCCGTCCCGGAGCCAGCCACAAGGACTGACGCGTCACAGCCTTTGACGAAGCAGTCGTGGAAGTGCATTCTCAATAAGCCAGCAGCCAGAGAAGGATCTGAGTTGACATGAGCTTGAACCGTGGATCTCACAATTGACTCAGCATTAGGGCACGACGTTGAGTAAAACCCTAGACGTGTTCCTTGGCTATGCACACTCACAAGTAAAGCCACAGCACTGTAAAATAACAATAACAAAAACCTTAGGCCGTTGAAGAAACCAGAAGCCTTCATTATTTTATTAATTTGAACTCAATGATGAGAGATGAGATTGGTGATGGAGAAGTTGGGGTTATAATTTATAGGGTTTTTGAGGCTTTAATTTGTGGGGTCAAGAACTTGGACAATCAACAATGAGTAAGAGAAGACAGCTAATGTTTCCAATACCAAGTGCGATATACGTGGGGTTGACGTCTCCAAATTCCCTTCCTCTTCAATCTTTCTATTTTTTTTATTGAAGAAAATTTAGCTGAGTTGACACTCGGGGCTCAGCAGGACCAAGGCATGTCTCCAAACTTAAAATGGTTATAAGTCACCTTTTACTAATTGGATCAATCTTTGTTGACGTTTTTTCTCTTCAATCTAATGTTTTCCTCATTTTTCTAAAACAAAAAATAAAAACGGAATCTTATAAATGGAAAAGTAGACATTATTTTAGAGTCACTAAGTATACAGTTGAATATATTACTCCTTTGACCATTAATGTAAACCTTAATTGACCAATTTGATTAGATTAAAAAAAGTTAGTTAAGTTAGTTGATATAACATTTTTTTTTTCTTAAAACACCATAACCATTTTCCTTATAAATTCCCACCCTCTATCCCTTACTCAGTTAATTTGAGGGAATATCCACCAGACTAATTTGGGAAAAAATTGATAAATATGTAAAATAGATTTTACATTTAGGACCAGCATAAACTTTCGAACTATGTCCGTAGCAATATTATTTAATCTTTGGTAGTATTGGATTAGATTTGAGCATTATCTTACCCCAATAATGGAGGGCATAAGAGCAATGGTGGACTGAGGTTAATGATTTGGGGTGGGGGGGGGGGGGGGGAGTGCACCCCCTTGAATTTTGTTTGTTTTATTTTTAAAAATTAATTAATACATATTTTCCTATAATAAGAGTAGAGCGAAGGGTTAAGAAAAAAGGCGTACAAACCAGCTATCAAAGAAGACCTTATTTTAAACCAACGCAATTAAAGGGGCCAAGACACTCAGGGGCAGACCCATGTTGTAGAGAAGGAGGCACTTGAATTTGGGATTTTTTATTTTTATTTTTGTTAAAATTAATACATGTTTAAATGGTTGTCCACTTTTAAATTAAATGCCCACCCTTAATACATCAAGACTGTACTTCGTAATAGGATGAGGGATGAATGATTGAATGATGATTTAGTACCTTATATTGAAAAAAGATGTATTTGATAACATTGATAATACAACAATTATGATAAAATTCTAAAAAATAAAGTCTAGAAGGATGATATTATAATTATTTTTATTGTAATATACTTTTTTTTAAATTAAAATATATGTACTTGGACTTATTGAATGCCTACCCTTCATTGTAATTTATATAGCTGCATTTATTCTAACAATATTAGTACTTAGCCTTGCTTTTCTAAATGACAGATTTGTAAAATAATTGCCTCTCTTATTACATCATCAGTATTTATTTGATTTCATAAATATTTTTTTGATATATTTTTTCCTTGTTTATATTTTTTTTCATGCATTTGAAACTTTTCTTAAAAAAAAAAAAATTCGGTGGCTGCGAACCCCCGCACCCCTACCAATTGTGCCCCTTCTATAAATTTTTGAGTCCGCCACTGCATAAGAGAAAAGCATCCACAATAATATGTGCATGCATGGAAGGATATTAGAAAGGTTTGATGAAGTCAAAGTTGATGTGAAGACAAATAGAGTCAGTGATGGATCAAGTGGGATTTAGGACCATTTAATATATAACAAGTTGCATCAATATATGTAAACTCAATTGCTATTATTGGATAGAGAATCGGATATTGTGTAATTATATATATAGTACTTCGAATTTAATTACTTCTTCGTATGGTTCATATCAATTAATTAAAGAACTTCCGTACGCGCCACAGCTTGCTCCTACACAAGTTAAAGTTGATAATTATAATTAGTTTTAATTTCTTCTTTTGTATACGTATCTTTCTACGAGAGATAATCTTGTTCAAGATGCAATCAGACATTAAACGTGGGTAATTAATGTGAATTTGTTAAAATTTTGGTGGGGTCTTAATGATGATTCAAACCTTGATTCACCGTATCATGAGGGATTAACTCTTTTCATCGCTAAATTCAATCTAGTTGGTAAAATCGAGAATCGATCATAATAATTTATAGCGTGTGTGTGAAGTGTGAACATATGGAAGAGGAAGGAAAATGACGGATATAAATGATTAGAGGTGGACAAAGTGATAGCCATGAGAATAGCATAAAAACTTGGACTCACAGATTTTGTGTTCTAGTGAAGTGGGGGAATAATTCTCACACACTTGAGGGTTTTGGCTGCATTATGCATAGGGCCTCATATTGATTAATTATACTTCATCCCCTTCTATATATAATTAATATTCTCTGACATGGAATTGGTCCTGCATATAAATAACTATTCGTGCTTGTTTAAAAAATTAATGCACTTTATCTATTTTCAATACTAATTGATTTCTATTATAAATATAAAGATATATCTGAGATAAAAGTTAGAGAATAAGAGCAAGAAAAGAGAGAAATTTAAGAGAGAAAGATAAGAGTAATTCTCGTTCAGTTGTGTGTCTTCAATACTTGTACAATGCTTCTATTTATAGGGAAACTTGGAGAACTAATGAACTTAGGGAACAAGTAAACTTAGGGAAAAACAAACTTGGAGAACAAGGTTGTTGGCTTGGAGAGCAAGCTTGTTGACTTGCAGAGGAAGTTTCTTGTTGGCTTGGAGAGGAAGCTTCTTAAGTTAATGGGCATCCACATAATTAACATTCATAACACTTCCTATTGGATGTCCAAAATAAATGTACCTTATTAAAAACATTAACTAGGGAAACCCAGTGGGACAAAACCTAGATAAGGGAAAAAGAGTATACCATATATCGACTCCCCCTCATAATTACATTAGATTTATTCCCCTTGATGACAACATTACTTTCAATGTTTTCTATGAGCATATCTTTCTTTTAGCTGCTAAACATGCTATTGTTTGCTATGGAACAATAAAAGAATTATCATGAAAATCACTCAACCTTATTTTCATTATCCATTGTGTACTTGCAAGAACTAAAATTTTACCGGTAAAATCATAATGGATACAATGATGTCTAAATATTATCAAAAGGTACTTCAATAATATCAAATAGTCCAAGCAAAATTATCTTTGTATATGCTTTTGACAATTTGGATCTTTAAAGATTCTTATACGTACCAGCTTCATAATTTAATGAGCCATATGCATATATAGCCTATATATATAACAATATCTAGCATACGCATGAATTTTCTTTCATAAACTGCCACATTAATAATATATATAAAAGTACTGTATTTGCCACAAAATCATATATGTCATGATAATCATATTAGACTTTGTCAAAATCTTTATTTGCACATAAACATTCAAATATTCCAACTTGGATTGTAGGTCCTTAACTCTCATAATATAATCATATTTGCGTCTTTTTCAATTTTTCTCTTTTCCTTTTGCCCATTCATCTTTATAATATCCTCATTTGATCACGTGATATCATATTCAAAGTTGTTGACAATTTTATCTTTTCAATTCCATTTTTCCAGTTGTAATATAACTTAATAAGATCTATATTACTCTTCAAGTACTTGAACCTTTCTTGAGGTTTTTTGTAATTAGTTATGTCTTAGCACTCTTCTGGAGTACCTACCTCCTTAATATGATCATTTTAATTATATGCTCCAATTTATCTATAATATTTATATTTGGAACAGTGTAGTTTCTCATGCTTCAAGCATGTCTCATTTATATTTTTATTGATTGGAGCATTTTAGCATGTCTCACTTGTATTTTTATTGATCGGTCTGTCGCAAAAAAAAGGTGGACCCTTTGTCTGCTTTTTGCGACGGACCGTTGGTCCATTGCAAAAAAGGCGGACCTTGGGTCCGCTTTTTGCGACGGACAACGTGTCCGTCGTGAAATTACAGTTTGTCGCAAAATAGTTTAAAGATGATTTTTTTTCCCTTTTTTTTTGCGACGGATGTGTTATTCCGTCGCAACTTTTTTTTTTTTGCGACGGATTATAATTTTCGTCGCATTTTTTTTTTGCGACGGATTTTTTCATCCGTCGCAAATCACATGGATTTTGCGACGGAAAATTTCCGTCGCAAAATCCGTTGCAAATTTTGTTTTTTTCTAGTAGTGGACATTATTGCATATAAAAGCAGAAATGAAACTAAAGCATAAACTAGATTAGAAAAACCATAAAAAAATATTGTTCTTCCAACCAAACTCATCTAATCACAATGATTATATGGATTTTCAACATATTTATTATGTCCATTAGTTTCCTTTTTTGTTTTGTTTTGTTTGTGGTTCCTATCAATTATCTCTCCACTTCAGATAGGAATTTGAACCACTATGATTACAACTATGGCTACGCCCAAAGCTGGAGCTATAACACCCCGAATTCAATACTACGAATAATATAAATTAGTAAGAATATCATTAGAGTGGAGCGCTAGAATGTATATGTTGGGTTGAGCAAATGAGTAACTTGATATAGATACGTGGCGATAAACTAATCGCGAATATTCGGTCGAGTATAATAATTGTACAGTTATTCGAGTATTTAAATACTGAAATCTAGCAATATAAATACAGTCCAAAACATTAAAAGCTCCTTTCGAGTCTTCATGCGTGCTGCTTACCCTTTATACCGACTCCCAATCCTTCAGATCCTACGCTAGGGTTAAGTTAGTTTCAATCAAATTGAAACTTAGGTAACAGTTAACCTCATGTTCAAGTAATAAAAATATATATGACAGATATTCATTACATATTAGCATCAACAATACATAGTATACAGCAAATGAAATGTTATAACAATACATAGTACACAACAAATGTAATGTTACCAGCACAACAATATATAGCACACAACAAATGTAATGTTAATAGCGTTTGCACTCACCAGTGCCACGATCCGTGTGTCCTCAGCTCTAGAAAAACTTAACATGTGATATTATTATGACTATAATCCACAACAAGCTAAATGCAAACAAACAAGTGACCTAAGACTGAGTCTTAGTGACGTGCATGACTCAAAACCTAGTCTTGTCCATGACTTCAAGACTCAAACAATCGTATATAAGCATACAAGACATATCAGAATTAAAGTTACAGTATGCATTCGTACTTTGGTCTGCATAGCTAGCAGTATGCATGTTTCCCTTTTGGTACCAATTTCCGACTTTCCTGGATATCCTATAACATTATTTCTGCATTATTTCCTTTATATGATAACATATTTACTTGGAATTATATCCCAAGAGATATTTTTTTTCCACTTCTAACTTTTTTACCCCTGGTGGATTAATTATACCATTTTTACCCTTTCTTTTCCTTAAAAATGAATTTCTAGCATTTTCCGCCAGATTTTTCAATAACTTAGAAAAATCATAACTACTTTTACAAAAATCATAACTTAGCATTTTTGGCCAGATTTTTCAATAACTTGGAAAAATCATAACTAATTTTACAAAAATCAAAACGGTATGCTTCCAAAGCAAAAATGACATTGACATGTCTATTTTCATTAAAAAAAAAAAACCCCAGAAGCTCTGCATGCCAGAATCATTCCCAGTTTTAAATTCCTTAACCACTATTCTAGTTTCTAGTCCAGCAACATATGTTAACTTGGAAAAATTCACATCTCTTTGTACAAAACCCTAAAAATTATGTATTTTACATATTTAGAAATCTTCTTATGAATATTATTTCTCTGCAAAATTTCAAGAAATTTAAGCATCATTTAATCAGCCAAAATTCTTGTATAGCAGTCACTTGTCAGATTAACAGCCTGAAACGTGACCCAACTTCAAAAATTTGTATCTCCATATGAAGAACTCAAGACGTTACAAACATTATATCAACAGAATGACCTAGATGTCTACTATATTCATGCAAAATTTCATGATTTTTAAAGCTCATTTTCTACATAATATAACGTCCACAAAGGGACTGACTTCAATAACCCAGAAATTTGGATATTTCTTATCTTTCACTATATTGATCTTTTGATTCCAAAAATTATTTTTCAACATGTTTTCCATCCATTTTTCATTCTAAACCCATTGGTGACATTAAAAACATTTTAATAAATTTACTTTATAATTTTGTAGATTAAACTAACCTTTTACCAAAAACCAAAAGATTGAGCTAATACCTTACCTCTTGCTCTTGAACTTCCTTCTCTTCCTCTAAGATTTTCACCTCTCCTCTCTAACTCAATCAATTTGATTTGAGTTGGTTTTGGTGTGAAGAATTGAGGAGGGATTCATGGCTATTTATAGGAAAAATTCAAGCCCAAGGTGGTCCCCACCTATGTGCAATCTAATTCCTCTTCTTTCCTCTCGACCCTTGGATCTTATTTGCACTTTTTCAACTCAAATCCTCCCCCATCATTGCTGCTAGCCAACATCCCCTTCTCTCCTTAACCATTGGATTGATTTTCCATGTGGCATCATCTTGTTTCTCCAAGCCTCCTATTGGTCCAAATAATTACTTAAGGATTAAGCTTAATTCTTTGAGAAAGTATCCTAAAAACACTTGACTCTTATTGCTCCAACAAGGTTCAACTGATCTTGTGAGCTTCTGGGGCTAATTATGATGTCATCTTAATGACATAATCAAAGCCTTAGATGTCCCAAAATTCCACATGTCCAAACCTAATTGGTTTGTTAATTAATCAAGGTCATTTTTACTTAATTAATCAAGCTTTATTTCCTCTAATTTGGCCCCTTTAAATTTTGAATTAAGACAGCCCCTTTTGGATGATTTTTATTTGTCTCTAATCATGTTTAACTAATCTTTATTAATGCAAACTTAATTGCCAGTTATTATTTGCTAATTTGCTTTAATTTACTAAATTTTTTTCATAACATTTTCTTGCCTCTTTTGATTATAGATTAACTATTATTTAATGTGCTATTTATATCACATTTTATAGTCCTTATATGTAGTCTCAAATTCAACCATATGTATATTATTTTCATAGTGAAATTTGGATAAAAATATAACCAATAGATTATGTTTCTTTGTAACACACATTCATCTTTGTATTTCGCTAATTATTTATCAAAATACAAGGTTCATGAGGATTTTACAGTAGCCACGTTTACCCCATATATACGGTCACAATTAGATTCATTCATTACTTCATTCACTTCTGAGAATGGAGTCAAGCCTGTTGGATAGATGAGATTCATGATTGTTGCAACAAAAACTTATTATTTGAGTGGCCACATGGTGTCAAGAAATTAATTTAGCATATTTCTTAAAACCTCTTTCATGATATTGCTACTGTAGGAGCAAATTGGACGCATATATTTATAATGAACTTTTGGAAGAACAACCATCTTCTAGTGGTCATACAATTCCTTTAATTTGTTTTAAATAACAAGGGGTCTCTTAAGGCCAAGTATTCACTTTTGATGCCTTTATGCAAAAGGTGGTGTAGAAAAATCATGCATCAGGCATTCAAGATAAGTAGTTCTCTTTAATAATGACAAGGGCCACAAATTTAAATTTCTCAAGATTTAACATAGTTAAGACTAATGTAATAAAAGATAATTAATAAAATATGAAATATAAACACTGAATATAATAACACAAAAAATAATAATAAGAAATCCATAAAGACAAGAAATAATCTATAAAGTAAGCTACTACAACGAAATTAAAACTTATGGCTTTAGGCCATTTAGTTGTAATGGTTTCAGGCCAATTAATTCTCATGACTTCAGTCTAAATAGTCTCACAGCTTCGGGCCAATGATGAAAATTTATAATTATATGGCTTATGACCTTTTTTCTTCTTCTTCAAGATAAATAAAAGTTGAATATGGCTTCGAGTCATACAATAAGATAAAAGATGAAAGTTATATGACTTGGCCATATAATCTCAAAATAAGAGTTAAAAAAAAAAAAGGCTTCTAGCCATTTAATAAGAAATTAGAGCAATATGACTTCTGGTTATATAATTTCATAATATAAAATCAGAAGAGTATGCAAGGTTCTGAAACCCGGATCGGTCATTGAACCGATGTGGGTACTGGGTTAAGGGGTAGTGGGTCAGACCGAAGTCAAACCGGTATTAATTAAAAATATAATTTAATTAAAATAGGTAAATATTTATAATAAAAGATATTTTATGGTAAAATATGGGAAGATTTGTGCCATATTATATATATATATATTTTTTTTAAAAAAAACCATATCACGGTTTGTGTGACTAAGTAAAAACTGGGAAAGCGATCCATGATGGCTTTGAAAACGGGAAGAGGAAAGGTAAAAAAAAAGGGAAAATTATATATAGATTTCAAGGAACAGAGTTATTTATATTTAGGTCCCTTGAAATGACAAAATTACTCAGAAGTCCCAAGGAATTTCTGAGAAATTATTTCAGAACGTAAAATTACTTTGCTGCCCATAGTGCATATTTCACACAGAATCGATTAACAACAGAAAATGTATAAATTAACAACAGAAAATGCATGTATTAATAACAACTTTTGAAAACCCTGAATTTGTCTTCTTTTACTTCTAGAATCGATTAACAACAGAAAAAGCATAAATTAACAACAGAAAATGCATGTATTAACAACAACGTTTGAAAACCCTGAATTTTGTCAATTAACAACAGAAAAAGCATAAATTAACAGCAGAAAATGCATGTATTGTCAATTAACAATAGAAAAAGTATAAATTAACAATAGAAAATGCATGTATTAACAACAACTTTATTTATTAACAAAATTCAGGGTTTTCAAAAGTTATTGTTAATTTATGCATTTTCTGTTGTTAATCGCTTCTGTGTGAAATATGCACTATGGGCAGCAAAGTAATTTTACGTTCTGAAATAATTACTCAGAATTGAGTAATTTTGTCATTTTAAGGGACTTAAATGTAAATATTTCTGTTTTTTAGGATCTATGTGTAATTTTCTAAAAAAAAAAAAAGGGGTGTGTAATTTGCATCCCTTGTTTTGAACTGAGAAGGGAACAAGAAAGTGAGAGGAATTGAAAAGCAATGTTTGTCCTAAAACACACTGTCCTTTCACTCTCTCTCTTTCAATTTTGTCAGGTAATTACTAATTAGGGGTATTGATGGCCTATGCATATGGCAGCCGGCACTAAAGTTTTTCTTTTTCAAGATATAATATAAAAATGCTGCAGCCCAAAGCGTTCTACTTTCTCCATATCATTTTAAAAATTTGATTTTAAGTAAGAGGAGATCACAGCTTAATTTTAAGTACCAAAACCTGACAAAAGATTGTGATAGTTTGTGTGGGCATTTTTATCAAAATAATATTTTTTTTAAAAAAATTAACTAAATTAAAGTAATTTTAAAAGTATTTACCGAAATAGGGTTGTTTTGATAGAGTCCCGTCGCACAGTACAATGCCACTATTAATAGCGTTAAGCTGTCAGACAGCCTGACACGACACATTTTGTGTGACATCAGACAACCTGACGCCACACAAAATGTGTGGCCCCACTGCACCTATCAATTCACGCCACTTTTTTTTTTTTTTTCAAAAAGTGGTGTGACTTGATGTATAAAAAAATTATAATTATATTAAAAAGAATATTTTATTTGATAAAAAACTATTATTTTATAATTATCTTTTAAAATATTATTTTATTTGATTAAAAAATATAATTATATTTAAAATTATAAATGATAATTCTAATTAATAATTAAGGGAATTAAAATATTTAAAATTTATTATAACCTTGTGAGGCTCGTCCACCGTGTGAGATCTAGGTGATGGATATCTCCCAAAGATTTCTGTGAGGCTCGCCTCACCCTCAAAGATTTATAATCTTTTGTGTCACACACAACTTGTTAGCAGTTACACCAATCACACAAAGTTGTGGGTAACACAAGAGATTATAAGTCTTTGAGGGTAAGGTGAGCTTCACAGAAATCTTTGGGAGATGTCCATCACCTAGATCTCACATGGTGAGACGAGCTTCACAGGTTTATAATAAATTTTAAATATTTTAATTTCCTTAATTATTAATTAGAATTATTATTTACTCTTTTTATTATTTATAATTAATTAGAATTATCATTTGTAATTTTAAATATAATTATATTTTTTATCAAGTAAAATAATATTTTAAAAGATAATTATAAAATAATAGTTTTTTTATCAAATAAAATATTTTTTTTAATATAATTATAATTTTTTTTATACATCAATTCACGCCACTTTTTGAAAAGTGGCGTGAATTGATGGGTGGGGCCGCACATTTTGTGTGGCGTCAAGCTGTCTAACGCTAGTTATAGTGGCGTCTGACAGCTTGACGCTATTAATAGTGGTGTTGTACTGTGCGACGGGACTCCACCAAAACAACCTTATTTCAGTAAATATTTTCAAAACTGCTTTAATTTGGTAAATTGTTTTAAAAAAAATATTATTTTGGTAAAAATGCCAGTTTGCGTGGCTTAAAAGAGATCACATGCGTAAGTAGACTTGGCCTTCATTCTCCCTCTCCTCCCTCACTCCCTCAGTCCCTCCTCATATGTTCCGATCCATCACTCTCTCTCTCCATTGTAAGCTTGAGAAAAATCCGTCTAGCACTTGAGGCAACTCTGGATCTGGCATCAATAGCTGATCTTGTTTGATTAGAGCATAGGTTCCAGCGATTCAATGGCGAGAACTTGGTGACTCTTCTTCAGATCTTGCAAAATACCCCGGATCTCTTGATTCTCTTTAAAAACTCTCTCTCTCTTTCTTCTCCTTCCCTTTTTTCTTTTCTCATCGTCGATCCGAGTCTCAAGCGACTTTTTTTTTTTAAACTAAGACTCTGTGACTCGGTCAACTCGGCCAGGTCAGGCCGAGTTGAGCCGGGGTCACCTCCAAACCAGGGTTTCTCCTCAACTCAGATCGGTTTGCTGGCCGGTTCGCCAGTTTCCGGTCCGAACCGGCCGGTCCGGTCCAGTCCGGGTTCCAAAACATTGGGAGTATGGCTTCTGGCCATACTAAAGTAACAATATCAATAATATAAAATAACTCGTAAAGGAGATCAAAATAAGATATTAAAACTGTAATAATATTCAATCTTAGCCATAGAACACGATGTATAAAACAATCGATAAAAGTATCTCTTTAATTCTATATAGTGGTTCAGATTATCCCAGGTAGATAAAATAAACATATAATTAAAAAAGGTAGATGAAATCATTAAAGAAAAAATCATACCTCATTAGAGCTCTCGTGCTGATGATAATGTGTTATAAATATAAAGATATATATCTAAGATAAGAGTTAGAGAACAAGAGCAAGAGAAGAGAGAAATTCAAGAGAGAAAGATGAGAGTGGTTGTTATTTAGCTGTATGTCTTCAATACTTGTACAATGCTTCTATTTATAGGAAAACTTGGAGAACTAATGAACTAAGGGAAAAACAAATTTGGAGAATAAGTTTGTTGGCTTGGAGAGGAAGCTTGTTGACTTGGAGAGGAAGCTTCTTGTTGGCTTGTAGAGGAAGCTTCTTGAGTCAATGAGCATCTACATAATTAATATTTATAACAATTTTGTGTTTCTCTTAGTTTTTTCCATTCATCATTTCCTTTCATTTCTTTTCTCATTTACTCCTTCGGTTTCTATATATAAGGTCTTTTTAACTGAACTAGTGTTTAATAAAACAAATAAAATTAGTTAAAAATAATAAATATGTAGGAGATATATTTTTTTAAATATGCCTTTATTTATGAATGAGTAAGAGAGATAGTAATAATAAGAAAAATAATGAAAGAGATTATATGAGGAAAAGATAATGTGCGTAGTAAGAAAATAAAGAGAATGAGCGATAATAAAGGGAATGTGTCAGCATTTTAATTAATAAATGTATAAAAATGATAAAAAAAATTATTTATTAGTTATACAAACTCAAAGAGAACCTTATAGAAAAGAACAAACCTATTAATAAAAAAGGATTTTATAAATAGGAACGGTAAGTATTCTCTATCACTCATATCATGTTAAACAAGGATATACTTAGAAAAAAATTACATTTTTCTTACATATTTATTATTTTTAACTAGCATTTTGGGTTTTTCTTATTATCTCTTTCTCATTATCCCTCATCATCTCTAAATTATATCCATTCAATCAATCACAATACCACTTTAATCTCTCTCTCTCATCTTCCCAATCAATGACTCAGATGCGCTAATGAGGGAATATGAGAAAAATGATGAGGAGAGAATCCTCTTCCAGCATTTTAATGTATGTGACTTGGTTAGTTGTTACTCCCTGTGGTCCACTTTATAAAAAGTCTTCCAGAAGAAAATTTTGGTCCTTTTTATAAGATATTCTGATAGTTCTAACAAGTATTAAATATTTTTTGTTATATATACCAATATTTAATTAGAGTAATGAGAGAGTAGAAATTAATATATGATGGAGGAGTTTAGTGTAATTAACAAGGCTAATACTAAAATTCATTTGAATTTTATAACAATTTTAATGTTTTTAACTATTTTTATTAGTAGGCCTGAATTAGTTGGAGACTTCATATAATTTGGACCAGAGGGAGATCTTATATATAAGTCACACTGGAGATTATATATTTTCTTGCATCTCTAGTTTAGTTACCTGAAATTGAATAACGTTTGAGATGATAAGTTACATAGTTCACATAATTGTATATGTGAATGATATCACTTGTGTAAATATATATTAATATGATGATATGGGTATATTGAATTTTATATCGACTCTTTCTATGGAAATTTTTATTATTTGTATTGATTCATTGGCTGACCTTTATGTCATGTATGATTCAAATTTTCAAAATAACATTGTTTCATGTAATAGTGCAGATGATTTGGAAAGATAACGTGTGAAATATTACAATAGAAGGTGAAAATCTTTTTGATGTAATCACCGGACTGAAAATTTTATAAAGTCAAAATATTTTGGATTATGGTCAGAGCTATGTAGCCTTGTGACACTAAACTTCCTCATTAATTTTATTTTATTTTATTTTTTTAGTGTGAGGTTGTAAATTCAAATTCTGTATGAACGGGATAATGGGTTGTGAGTTAATAGGAGAAAAATGAACATCATAAATTTAAATATTTTTTATATCATCCTTATTTCAAGTTACTTTTTTATTTTTAAAAATTACTTAGGAAAGGTAAATACATAAATATCTTAAAAACTTCATATTTACAAGGCAAACACAACAATTTACATTTGCAAGCAAAAATTGCATTGAATTGAATACGTTTCTGCATTTAATTTTCTTATTTTTCATATTGGATGATTTTTTTCTTTTGTTTTTATCGCCTCTCTCACATGCATTAATTATATAAAATACAATCTTATTTGGCAGGGAACAGCATTTTGTCAAACCGTATATTTAACATTATATATATATATATATATATATATATATATATATTTCACTTTCATTTTGGAGCAGCATCACCATGCATGTTTACCACTTCCATGAAATTATTGTGTTATGTAGGGACTACGATTCAAGGGGCTCTTTCATTCTTAATTGCACTGATTCTTCATATTATAATGTATTTACATGAAATGAATTCTCACATTACTGCAAAAATTTTAATATATTTAATTCCTATATTTGATTTCATTTAACATTTACAACATATTTTTGCTTTCAAATCAATGTTTTAAGAGCTAAATCAGGTATTGAACTAGAAAATATAGTTAACGGTTCACAATTCTCATAGTTCAACCGGTTGGATTGACGGTTAAACTGGTGACATAATAATTAAACAAAAATATAATAAAAATAAATCTATATAAAAGAAACTGTAACCAAATGAATCAGAAAATCTGTATATATTCATGTACAGTCTATATGTATTTATACAAGAGGGGAGAGCCTCAATGATTATGGCTCTTAATGTTAATTTCCTATAATCTCTGATTTATGAGGATACTAATTGATTACCTAACGTATATTTCCTAACACTCCCCTCAAGTTGGAGCATATATATTGATCATACTCAACTTATTACAAAGATACTAAATCCATGTTCCATTTAAGGCTTTCATTAAAAGATCCTTCATCAGTTGAAATACCCACACAATTTTTAATGCTGATTGTGACATGGCTCTGTATTCTTCTTCTGCACTTGGTTTTGACACAACACCTTGCTTCTTGCTTCTTCAAGATATCAAGTTTCCACCAACAAAGACATAGTAATCCGTAATGGACGTCTTGTGGCCTTAGATTCTACATGATCCGCATTATAGAAACACTCGACTTTAGTGTGCCCCTAATTTGTATAGAGGAGGCCACGATTTGGGGAACCTTTCAAATAATACAAGATTTGCTCTAAGGCTTCTCACTATGTCACTGTTGGAGGTGCCATAGGTTGGCTAAGTACACTGACTGAGAAGGTTATATCAGGGTGAGTCACCGTTAGATAATTTAGTTTCCCAATGAGTCTTCTATCTCTCAGGAGATGCAAATGGCTTTAGTTTCCTTGGATCAATATTATTGTTTAAGTCATTAGGAAGTTCATCAAACATGCTATCATTAAGATCCAAGAACGGATTCAAAATCATGGGAATGCTGCTTGGTGAAGCTCCAAGCTTTCCAGTCTCCTTTAACAAATAAAGAGCATACTTCCTTTGAGTTAAGAGGATGCCCTTCTTGCTTCTCAAAACCTCAATACCAAGGAAATACTTCAATGGACCAAAGTCTTTTGTTTGGAAGTGGGAGTTAAGGAAGACTTTAAGTTCTAAGATTCTAGAGATGTTACTCCCAGTAATCACAATATCATCAACATACACTATAGAAGAATCTTGCCTGCATTGGACTGCTGGTAGAACATAGAGTGATCACACTTACTTTGGCTCAAACCAAACTTTTTGGATGGCCACAGCACAATCGAACCAGGCACAGGGACTTCGCATCAGACCATACAACGACTTTCAGAGATAGCATACTTTCTAATGCTCCCCCTGAGCAACAAACCCAGGTGGTTGCTCTATATAAACTTTATCAAGAAGATCACCATTCAAAAACACATTCTTAACATCTAACTGATGAAAATCCCAACGATATATGGTAGCCAGAGAGACAAGGAGACAAACTGAAGTGAGCTTAGCCACAGGGGAGAAAGTGTTAGAATAACCAATGCCATAAGTTTGAGCATACCTTTTTGCAACAAGCCGAGCTTTCAATCATTTCAAGGAACCATTAACCTTAGTCTTAACAACAAAAACCCATTTACAACCAATGACCTTCTTCCCAAAAGGTAGATCAATAAGAGTCCAGGTACCAGTCGTCTCAAGAGCCATCATTTCTTCTTCCGTCGCTGCATGCCAGCCTGGGTGAGTCAAGGCTTAGTGAAGGGTACTAAAGGTAGAGATGGACTCAAGGGTGGGCACAAGGTAAGAGGAAACAAGGGACAAATTATAGTAGCACACAAAAGAGGAGATATGATAGGTATAGTTAGCATAACTATGTGGAAGACAATGAGGACAGGTACCTTTTCGTAGGGCAATAGGCAGGTCATTAGATAGGTCAATAGTAGAATCAGATACAATTGGATCAAGGACATGAATTGCAGGATTTGGGAACTCAAGATCAAGAATCATGGAGGTAGGAATAGAATCCGTCGGTGAAGCAGTTACTGGTGAAAGAAGATCAGTGGCAACATCAACATCATCGAAGATATCAGGTTTTGCAATAGCAGCCTGGACAGGTGAAATAGGGACATGATAAACTAGAAGATCATCAAGCTCATCAATGACAGAGGAAGACTCAGAAAATATCGAAGACTTGAAGAAAGGAGACGACTCATGGAAGGTCATATCAGTGGACACAAGATAATGATGGGGATCAAGAGAGTAACTCCGATAGCATTTTTGAATGTGAGAATAACCAAGAAAGACACATCTCAAGGATTTGGGATCGAGTTTATTAACACTTGGATGGACATCCCAAACAAAGCAGACAGGCCCAATCATCTCAAGCAGGCTTTCCTATTGCTTTTGCTCTATCTCCATCATTCTTTGGTGCCTCTGTTCAAAACTAGGTCAAGGAAGTAATTCAGTCTATTGTGAACACTATGTTGGAGTCCAATGACATGTTGAGGGTATCTAATGTTGCTACGTAAATCTCCTTTGAATCTCTGGTCTATACAGTAGAAGGCAAGATGAAGATTTTGGTTGACAACATGAATGAAAATTTCAACCGGTTGTTTAATCTTCATGATGTGCATACCTCCAAGTTATAGAATATGGAAGAGTTTCTCCATACTCTGGGCTTCTCTCTTTCTGATCCTTCTACTTCTGCTCCTATGTCTGAGCCCTCGCCTTCTTTTGCACCACCTAAGATTACCACCACACTACCTAAGCCTACCACTACCATCCCTGACACCACCACCATTCCTATCCTTGAGTACATTCCCCCTTCCACTATTCCTCCATCTTCCACCAGTACTCCTAGCCATCACTCATTTGATTCCTCTGTTGACCCAGCTCTCACTTTTAAGCCTACTTCTTCTTCCACCTCTTCTTGTACTGCCATTGCTCCTCCACCACCCATTGATCTCTCTAAAGCAATGATCCCCTACACTCCTCCTTCTGATCTCACCTTCCCTACCTTTTTGCTTGACGATAAAGGAAGAGAGTGACTGCTGATATCTATTTGCAATGTTTTTATAATATGTTATCTTGTATTGCCCAATGTTATTAACTTGCTTTGTATTAACTTATGATTATCAATGCAATTACCTATTTTTGCAAATTAGTGCTTTTCATATTATGCAATAGGGTTAAGAAGCGAAAATACACATGAGTTTTTCCCCCAGGAGCGCCTAGCACTATGAGCTTTTTTCTGGACCAAAAATACACACATGGTTATGTTTTTGGAGCGAAAATGCCACGGGTCGTTAGTTGATCGTTAACTTAGATGGAACGCTAACGTGGCACTGATTTGGACTGACAAGCTGATTTGGCGCGCTGACGTGGACACTAAGGTGGAATTTAAAAAACTAGAAAAAATTCAACAAATTAGAAAATAAATAAAAAATTAGGAAAAAATTCAAAAATTAAAATAATTAGAAAAATTAAAATACCCCTGCTAGTGGGCCCCACCACCGGCCACCCAGCGGCGGTTCGTTGCCGGTGGCCACCACCCTGCCGTCGGCGGTCAGATAACCAATTGGTGGAGGAGGAGTTGTATAGATACGGGCAGGTGCAGTTGTGGAAGATGCACTAGGGTAAGCTGTTCATTGAAAAATATAATAATTAATTAATTAAGATAATCTTCTTATCAATTCTCCCTATAGAGATAAATCTAATCTAATGTATGAAGTCTGACTAATTAGAAAAAATTAAAATAATGAGAAAAAAAATTATTTTAATTTTTTGATAAATCGGCCGACGGTAGGGTGGCTGGTGGTGGGGCCCACTGGGGGTATTTTAATTTATTTCTATTTTTTTTTAATTTTCTCTAATTATTTTAATTTTTTTTTCTAATTATTTTAATTTTTTTCCTAATTTTTTGATTTTTCCCTAATTTTTTGATTTTTTTAAAATCATTTTTCTAATTATTTTAATTTTTCTTCTAATTATTTTAATTTTTTTCTAATTATTTTAATTTTTTCCTAATTTTTGTTTCTAATTATTTTAATTTTTTCCTAATTTTTTGAATATTTTCCTAATTTTTTTAAAAAAGTTTCCTAATTATTTTAATTTTTTCCTATTTTTTTTTAAATTTTTCCCTAATTTTTTTGATTTTTTTCTAGTCTTTTTATTTTTTTTTATTTCACGTGAGTGTCCACGTCAGCGCGCCAAATCAGCTTGTCAGTCCAAATCAGCGCCATGTCAGCGTTCCATCCAACTAACGGTCAACTAACAGCCCGTGGCATTTTCGCTCCTTAAATGTAACCACGTGTGTATTTTTAGTTCAGAAAAAAGCTCGTGGTGCTGGGCGCTCTTAGGGAAAAAAACTCGTGTGTATTTTCGCTCCTTAACCCTATGTAATATTTCAATACATCTCACATTTTTCCTTGGTGATCTCAAAATATTTGTTAAATATATTTTTGAAAACTTCAAGTATTGTCATCATAAAAAAGGGGAGAATATTAGTTCTCGATTTATAAGTTTTGATGATAACAAAATTGGAAAAATAAAAGAGGACTTGATAATTCAAGTCACTCGAGTATATATTTCAAGACACTGAAGCGTACAACATTATTTGAACTAAAACTTGAATCATAAAGATGCTTTTGAAAAGCTGTTGAAGTATTCTGAGATGAACACTCGAGTGTTGGCCTCATACTTGCAAAGTTCTTAGCTGATACTCGCATCTGTTGGGAAAGTATTGTGTTGAACACTCAAGTGCTTAAGTGAACACTCGAGTATTGGTTCAACACTCTCTAAGAAATTGCCTGACACTCGCTTTATTCTTGCAAGTGCTATGTTGAACAATCAAGTGTTGGTCCAACACTTGCAATAGTTTTGACTGACATTCGCATGTATTCTAGAATGAAGTATCATGATGAACACTTGAGTACAAAGGTACACACTTACAAAGATTTTCCTGACACTTGCACTCATTCTAGAAGTATCAAAGGTAAACATTTGAGTACAAGGTAAACACTTACAAGTTCAGTGCATGACACTTGTTGATAAATCAAGAGTGTTGTCTCTTTTATGAGAAATACTCAAGTACTACTTTAAGACACTCGAGTGTATGATTGAAATCAAAGCTCTTTAACTGAAATCCTTTTAAAACAATCTTCTATAAGACACATAATTCATCGGCACTCGAGTGTGACAATATCCACACTCGAGTGTGGCACTCGAGTGTGATTTTGTGAGCATTCAAGTGTTTGGTAGAAATTGAAACATTTTAGAAGTACAAAAGTTTCAACATTCTTCTACCAGACACGAAGTTCATCAGCACTCGAGTGTGACTATATTCACACTTTAGTGTGGCACTCAAGTGCACTTGGAACAACACTCGAGTATGTATGCTTCCTACATTGAACCTTCATCTTTGAGTATTCAAATTTACTGTTTTATCATTTGATTATAGTTGATTAATACTCATAATACTTCTCAATGCTACTAAACATATTTGGTTATGAGTTTTAGATGATTTGAATCATGGATTACGTCTAAAAATACAAAAGCAAGTTTTTTGTGTTAGAGCATTAAATAGATCACAGATTACAGAGTAAATGCAAGCAATCTTCAGAGCAGGTCATTGATTACTGTCTGAAGCTTCAATTACAGTGAAGCGAAAGCAACCTAACATTAAGCAATCCTAGAGCAGACCAAAGGGATGTCATGTGAAGATCTGTTGCTATAATGCAAAAGTGACCGAACCTCACAATCTTCCAACGACTCCAATTTGTATCTAACGAAAAGTTTCATCAATCTAATGGACAATTTGAACACACTCAAGGAAAAGCTTTAACCTTCATAACGGTCATTAATGATGTTCAACTATAAATACGAGAGCATTCAATATGGAGTCAACTAACTAAGCACACAATCAATTACTGCTCATTTATTGCTCATACTCTTGTGTTATAATATCTTCTGATATTTTTTCACAAGTGAATATATATATACTCTATGAGAGAGTTATAAAAAAACAATTTGATTTTTGTAAAATCTCAAAGTAGTAGGACTTTGAGTGTGGTTGTTAGATTACAATTTGAAAAGAGGAGTAAGTCCTGGTGAGGATTACTCTGTACTGAGGTATCAAGAACCTGTGTAACCTTGGAACGATAGTGAAAATCTCATAGACACTTTGGGGACTCAACGTAGGTCATTAAATTGGAACCGAAATAGTATATACAGTTGTGCACACTTCAGTGATATCTATCTAACTCTTTTTGTTTGATTTACTAGATTGTCGTTTTCATTTTAAATTTTTTTAAATCACCAAATTCACCCCCTCTTAGGTGAGATGTTGGTACTAACAAATGCCACAACCATAGCCCAAATACCTTAATACTCCAAAACTCTTACTATTGTTCAGACGAGTATGCGATGAATTAAAGATACATTGAGTGCAAGCGTTAGAGGAAGAAGAAGTTGGAGCCCATTTTAAGTAATCCTGACACTTCTCTCTACAATTACCCTAGTTGATTTCGATATGAAGTCGCCAAATGTTAGACTAAGATGAACAAGAACTTGGAGCCCTTGCACACAAGCTGTTGAGAGATTCAAGAAGAACGACAAGAATTTTTCACGATTGTGTTCAATTTTCTTCAGTGTCTTCATTACAGAAGTGGGAAGGCAAGTTTATTTGGACTTTTTTCTGAAATTTCCATATCCCCGATTGCCCCTTATTCCTTCTCTATCCTTTCAAAAGTTCAATGGACTTCTCTGGGTTGAAAATATTCAGATGGTATTTAAGTGTCATTTTCCGTATAATATATATAAAATAAACAAATACATAATAATTTTAATTATTAACATAACAATATCATAATGTAAGAATTTTTCAATGAACACCGTATGGCAACAAATAATTTAAAAATATATTGAATTTTTTGAGAGGGTCAATTTTTAAATTTTTGTTTTTTTTATAAAAAATTTTCAGCTTTTTTCATTAGTCCAAAAATTGTCTAGTTTTCTAAACACCTTTCTAGTTCCTGTCAAACTCCAGGTTGTAGCGGCTCAACTCTGGTGCAACACGGCTTAACTATAAAAAAAAGTTTTCTTGTCCAAACTGAGTCAATTACAAGTTCAATCAACTGGTCTAGCTCGATTATTTAATCAGTGCATCAAATTGTTTCCTCACAATAAACACCATAAATTCTTGGAAAAATTATACTAAGGTCCCAACCAATAAAACTAATATTAGAAAAGTCTCATAACTTGTCAATAACAAGTAAAAGAACAATTATTAATAAATGAAAGATCCAATATTGATAGGTCATGAGACTTTTATGATATTATTATTTTTAATTGGATTTTTGGTGTCATTTTCCCTAAATTATTTCATTATGTACACGTACACACCACCATTTATGCTTCTTGTGGTAGTCACGCAAAGCATGTATACGGTATGTTTTACACACCACCATTTATTGAAGGTTTTAACTTCTCTTATCTAGTGTTTTCCGACGACTTTCTTCTAAGTTCTTTATTTTCTGAAGCTCTCTATCTTTTAACAATCCGAGTGGTCTGTTGCTGGAATTATTTAAGTTGATATGCTGGAATTATTTGAAATGATTCATGACCATGGTTAAAGGGACTAAAGTGAAAACATGGGTCTTTGAATAATCTTTTTAAAATGAGGGTCTTTAAATAATATTTTTAAAATAAGGGCAACAATGTCTTATAGCTCATTTTCTTCATACCAATTTTTTTTTTCCTATCAACCAATTTTATTTTTCATTGCAAACCAAATACCTTTGTGACAAAATATTTTTCATTCATTTCCTTCTACAACCCTTTCTTTGAACCAAACAGGCTCTAATAAGATGTTCTTCAACACATCCTTAAGATCCTCTGTTGTCCGAAGCCATCTACACGAGGCCATTATGGATCATGAAATTAAACCGCCATACCCTTCCTCCACAGAGAAAGGTCTATTCCAAGTCCCAACATGTAAATAGTTTTCTATCTTCGGATTAATTTATTTTAAGTGATTTCACATTATATGATGTAAATATGTGAGAAGTTCGCAGGAATAACATTATGATGACAGCTTCAACTTCCATTTAATAACCATAGTGGGCCAATAAATTGATGTAACGGTTAGCTTCTCTTGAAAAGAGTTCGAATGTATCAACCCAATGTCGTATGAGAAGGTAGCATATTAGTTTGGTTCGGTTCAGTTCAGTGATTGAGAGAATGATTCTGTCAGATGGTTGCTTACGAGATGCAAAGCTTCAGGCGGGTCTATTTTTGAACCAGTAGTTTCTCTCAACCTCCCTCTTGCGTGGCCTCCTCAGGCTTCACCTTCCAAGAAACGAAACGATGTCGTTCCGTCATATGGCGCTTAAATGTTGAAAGGAAGGAAGACGTGCCACGCATCTCAATCTAAACCCAACCAAATGTTCGGTGAAAATAATTTTGAACCATCCTTTTCAGCCTCTAATTATGATCATGTGTGCGTGATGCAATTCATATTCTCGTTTTGTGATCACGTGGATTCGAGTGTCAACACTATAGAACGATTAAATGGAGAACTGTGCGTGTGGAGTCAATTGAGGTAATGGAGAGAAGATTAAATGGAGACATCCTGTGCCACTGAAATTGGTCATTAAAGAATGCTTTTCTGGGTTTAGGGGGAAAAAGTTAAACTATTAGATGCAAAAATCCAATCATGTTCAGAATATTTGACATTTTACTTTGCCATTATTTTATATCTACACTTGATACAAAGAAAGCACAGTGCAACCCTATAAAACCATACATTAACTCAGAACCCTTTTGGGAAGCCATGCTTTGCTGTGGCTCTTACTTGTAAATTAATCTAAGTTTGACTTATATATAAGTTTAGATAATTTCATTTGGAGAGAAGCTACAACATTTAAACTGGTCTAATTGATAGCAGAACATTTCTTTCTGATTTCACCATTTTCTCCAGTTTTGACCTCAATATTGCTCATTTTGACCATGGCCTTACCAAATTCCACGTTAAATTTGTTCCCTCCCAAGTAACTCTGAACAAAGGGCTTTGTGGAAGCATCACTCCATAGTACCTGATCAGATTGCAGAATTCCTTGCCCCTTCCTCAGATTACAAAAGTATGATGTGTCGAACCGGTTTTGGCTTCCAAAATCAAGCGCCACCCGGTTTGAGCCGTTTCCGTTTTGAGGGCAAAGTGCCCGGAGTTGAGGCAGGAAGGAAGGGTTGATGGTAGGGTCAGGACCACCATTTCCATTGAAGTTGTAGAGTCTGTTGGTGAAGAATAAGCACGCTGTAGTTCCAATGGTATGCCCTCCTATATATTCAAATATTAATTAATTAATTAATATGTGAAAAGCTAAATGCAGGATGTAGTTCCAAAATCCTGTATGTTCATAGTGAATTTAGAGACGAAGACCAAAAAAAAAAAAAGTAGGCTCATACTGGGGAAGTTTATATATAATATAAATTGAGCAAACTTTTGTACTGGTTTGTTATATGGTGATTAATTAGTATAAATTGTTAGTTGTTGATCACAAGCGCATTGAAATTCCTAAAGATAAGCAATATAATCAAATAGAAAAGAAACCATGAGCACTGAGGAACGGGTTTCCCCTGCTTGTCCTTTGGAGAAGCGGAGGACGTTCATCCCTTTTGGTTTTGGGGAAAGATCTAATGGTCCAAATTTCATTTTTTTTCATCAGTCACAGTTAGTATTCTAAAGTATCTTGTTTTAGTATTAGTTAGTAGCCTGAAATAATTTTTAAGATCCTAATCAAGATCATGAAGTGTTTTTCAGTACCAGTTATTATTCTGAAAAATCTTTTATTATAAAAAATGATACTTCAATGTACTGAAAACTACTTTATAATCTTAAAAAAAATTTTAGGAATATTTCAAGGTATCTAGTAATATTAAAATGATACTTTAAAATAATGACTGAGACTGTTGAAAATTTTTTTATTAAAAAAAATAAGATCTTGAAAATTTTTTATTAAAAAAATGAAATTTAGACGGTCACATGAGATTTGATGGCTAGACCGCTCCCCTAAAAGGAATGAGCGTCAAAGGACGAGCAGCAAAACACGATCCGGGCACCAAGCAGCCCATCATGTCAAACCGAGTAGTTTGGATTTTATCCCACAGCTTAGTAAAATAGGGGGGAAAAGTAACTAACGGAATTAGAATCTATTTATATATATATATATATACTTATTTAAAAAAATTTCCTCCAATACTATATATAAAAATTTATTTGTTGCAAACGTATTTAGTTGTCATTTAAATTAAAGAAAAGGGAAAATTAAAGAAAAATTCTCCATTACAAATTTAATTGGTGAGAAAGACTTGATAATTTTTTATACATATAGAGTACTAGTACTTTACAAATCTTATTCATACAAAGTACTAGCTAGTACATTAATTTAAGTCCCTATCATCAATTAATTTTATTATAGGATCTTTTTACCAATTTTTCAAAGAAAAAGGGATGATCACATAATGCTTATCTATCTATGTTGATGTGACCAGTCTAGACTTTATTTTTGTTTTATGTTTAGTGTTTTAACATTTTTATTTAAACGAGTGTAAAACATAAAACGAATATAATATTTGAATTGATTTTCTATTTTGGATTTTTAACCTACGGAATCAAAAATAAAAATCTTTGAATGGTGGCAACAGTTCAAATTAAATGTTCAAAATATTTGAGGAAAAATTGCTCATTAAAAATTTTATTGATAAAAAAACTTGATAAATTTTTATACCCAAACAACATTGATACTCATAAAAATATGTAATATATAATAGGCTAAAATATACTTTTAGTTCTTTAAGTTTATATAAGATATACTTTTGATCCTTTAACTTTCTAAAGTGTATTTTTAGTCCTATAATTCTAACACTGTTAATTGTATTAACGGAAAACGTAAACTCAAGTGATAACGGTGTAAACTTAAGTAATAATTGTATAATTAAATTCTATTATTAAGTTTAAATTTAAAATATGGGTAAATTGAAGAATATATAAAATTTGTGTACTTAAATGCTATTAGTCATCACTTGAATTCACTGCGTCAGTATTTTTCGTTAGTAATATTAACGGAGTTAGAATTTTAGGAGCAAAACTATACTTTATAAATATTTTTTTACAGTTGAATTCATTGCGTCAGTATTTTCCGTTAGTAATATTAACGGTGTTAGAATTTTAGGAGCAAAACTATACTTTATAAATATTTTTTTGAGTAAAAAAAAAAGTTTTGGATCGGTTCGGCATCAGTCCCCCACCAAGGTCAGGGCACGGCCCCGGGCTTTTTGATCACTTAATGGGGACTTACGAGATCGCCTACCGAAGGAGTCCCAGCAACGGCAACGGCGATCGAACACACATCCCTTTGGGACTTGACCAAATCCCATACCATCTATGCCAATTCTCTTTGGCTATACTTTATAAATATAAAGCACTAAAAGTATACCTTATATAAAACTTAAAAGACTAAAAGTATACTTTAGCCTATATAATACTCCTTCCGGTCCTAATTATAAAATCTAGTTAACTTTTTTGGAGAAATTAAGGAAGCTAATTATATTACTTTAGAGTATTTTTATTTTTTTCTCAAAACTAATTAGTTTGACTAATAAACTAATATATAATTTAAAGATACACAACATATGAAATGATTAAGTAACTTATTTAACTTACTTAATCTTTCCAAAAAAAAGTTAACTAGGTCTTATAATAGAATCGGGATTTGTCGAGCCTCAATTAACTACTACTATAGGGTAGCCGCTTGAACTCAGCTGTGGTAACTGCGCCCTTCGCTCATTGACTATTCATTACCTGAATACTCAAATGAATAGCCATAGCTGCTAAGAACAAAAAATGATCACCTTTCACCCCTAATATGATAGTAGTATGCCGGGCCAAAGCTTCCAAGGTCTCATCCCAAGATGAGAGGTTCTTTTTCGCTTTCTAGAAGTCGAGAAGCGATTGGATTAGCTTGGGGGCAAACTTCCTCAAATTCCTTTGTGAGATCTTTTTGAACTTGGGATCAGGAGCGTGGACCGGTTGGCCAGTGCTGCCAATCAGCCTGGACAACAGGGCAAGGGGTGAACGGTCTTGGCCCCTTTTCTAGATGCATACCTGGATCTCAAGCAAAGAGTGATGAGTGAGAATAGTGTCCTTACAACCTCTTGCATCCGGTTCGGGGCAAGTGGTCGCATGTGTTCTTGGTGACATAACTCATTAAGGTGATCCTGAATGAGGTTCTGGTGAGTAGTGATCTAGTCACTGAGACCCTTTTGGTCAGCCGTTCCCCCACTAAGAATGACAAGAATGTTATATCTACGCCATGATATCAATCAGGTGGTTTAGAACTAAATTCTTATGGGTTCATCTTCCGCTTCTAGTAGAGAAGTTGAACAAATGGTTTCTGAGCATTTGTCCCCATATCCCTTTCTTGGCCTTCAGCCGGCTTTGATCAACCCATATCTTCTTCCTTTCCTGGGGCTATCCCTCTACGCTAAGCTGGCAAAAGAGCTTTGAGACTTCCCGCCCGAGGAGATAATATGAATCAATAATGAATGCGATGATCAAAGAAGTGGCTAGACATAGGTCAAAGGTACAACCGCTACCGCCAGTAGGATTTCCTTGCTTTACTAATGAGCTAACCTACGAACCGCTCCGTGGGCTACGCGAAGGGACGAATCAAGGAACAAGAGTCAAAGATGACGTAGACGTCATACAAGCCAATCGACATAAGTAGAAAGTACAACGAAACTCGATCAATCCATCAACTACTAATAAACTAATATATAATTTAAAGATACATAACATATGAAATAATTAAATAGTTTATTTAGCTTCCTTAATTTCTCCAGAAAAAAGTCAACTGGAGGACCGAATGTAGTAACAATATTCCAATTTAAGTCAGTTACATTAATAAAATTTTACAGGGAATTTTTCCTCCCATTCCCGTAAATTTTAAAGGTTTAAATCATTTATCATGAACTATCACCCGACATGCATATTTTATGGCTTGTCAATCACATGTAGCCTTTTAACAAATCATCACTAGCCAAATATTACTCCCTTAGTTTTTAATATAAAACTTAATTGTGAAGTTGACATTGATTCTAAATATAAGTTCTATTTCTAATATTTACTAAGCTTTTTTTATTTTACCCTTATTGATGCCCACTTAACCATAATCAAGTAAAAGAGAAATTGAGAGAATTAAGGAAGATAATTAAGATATTAAGGGAAAAAATTATTCTAACTATATTAACTTAATTCCTTAATCGGATCAAATTAGACAAATTGGTCTTGTATCAAGGGCAACAAAGAGTAGCATATTTTAGGAAGAATTTCACTTAACCCCCATGTGACTAATTTTATTTTTGTTAACTCTCAAAAGGTTCTGAAATTCTATTGCACCCCTTAAGGACTAAAATGAAAATAAGTTTTGTGGGTAAAAAGATATTAATGCCCTTGCTTTATTTATTTTTTATTTTAAAAAGGTCTGAGTTGGCCATTGAAGCTTCAACATGAACAAGTGAATATATAGATGAACAACACAAATGAATTAGTCAACCAAAAAACATAGGATCATGAATAAGTTTCGTTTGTAAGTGTCAAACTCCTCATAAACAAGTGTAATAAAGAACACAAATAGAACAAGTGTAATAAAGATAAGAACAACACAAATTAACGAGTCTTATTTGAAACTGTGCAAATCTGCATGCACAATGAAATAAGTATCAAAACAACACAAATTATCCAGTGGCCAGAGCTTCGGCTGGTGCCAAAGCTTCAATGGCTGGCTGTTCAAGGAAACTTTGGCCTTGCGACTGTCGATGACCGGTTACCGGATCTCTAGCGACAATTGAACATTTTTTTTTAAATAAAATAAGCTAAAGGTATTATTGTCTTGTGAGTGTTAAGTAAAATTTTCCCTATATTTTTTCATGATCAATTGACTTGTGGATAGTATGACTTTTTAAACATTTTAAGAAAATTTTTTAGGAAAAATGACATAAAAATATCACTTAAACTTCAAAATCTTATTGACAACAAGAATGAGATTAACAAGAGTAAAGCAATTGACAACTCGTTTTGTTGGGAAATTACCTATTTGACATCTTGAAGTTCAATTGGTATTTTCTTGGAATTTTCCCTAATCTTTATAACAACCTAGTTTTCAAAAATTATGAGAGTTGGAGAGACAGAGAGAGAGAAGTTACCAACAAGAGTTACAAGGTCTTGAGTGTTGAGGCCCTTATCAGCAAACTTCTTCTTCAGGAGATCAACGGAATCTGAACGAGCCGGCATGTTATTGACATCTGAAGCCTTCGATACCCTCCCATCTCTTCTCCCTGTTGGAACTTCCCATTTTACCCCTCCACTCTGCATTTACTCCCAACCATATCATCATTCTTGTTTATCCCCTCACGTACGTACACACAGTAATATGACCACTGTCAGAAGTAACTGTAACTAAAGTCAGTTAGTTAATTACCAAAACAACAGAATCACGAGCAGCAAGGGCAAGTACGTCAGCACAAGACACAACACCAGGGCATGCGGCCTCCAGCTGTGTCTTGGCGTCGTCGATGACCTCGAACCCTCTCAACCCAAGAATGGCGGTTCTCTCCGTCCCGGAGCCGGCCACAAGGACTGACGCGTCGCAGCCTTGGACAAAGCAGTCGAGGAAGTGCATCCTCAATAAGCCAGCAGCCAGAGAAGGATCTGACTTGACATGAGCTTGAACCGTGGATCTCACAATTGACTCAGCTTTAGGGCACGACGTTGAGTAAAACCCTAGACGTGTCCCTTTGCCATGCGCACTCACAAGAAGTAAAGCCACAGCACTGTAAAATAACAATAACAAAAACCTTAGGCTGTTGAAGAAACCAGAAGCCTCCATTATTTTATTAATTTGAACTCAATGATGAGAGATGATATTGGTGATGAAGAAGTTGTGGTTATAATTTATATGGTTTTTGAAGCTTTAATATGTGGGGTGAAGAACTTGGAGAATCAACAATGAGTAAGAGAAGAGGGCTAATGTTCCCAAAACCAAGTGCGATATACGTGGGTTTGAGGTATCTAACGTCCCTTCCGCTTCAATCTTTTTACTTTTATTGAAAAAGTTTAGATAGTTGGGTTTCGGGGGCTCATGGGACTAGGGCATACCTTCAAGCTTAAAAAGCACTTACAATATAGATTGTCCACCAACGTCGGTGTATATAATTTGAATTTACAACCTTGTAGTTATGAGCCAACCTTTTATTGATTAAACCAAACTTTGTTGGCTTTTTCGTCTTCAATCTAATGTTTATGATAACACCCTCATTTTTTAAAAACAAAAGATAAAAATGGAATCTTATATATGGAAAAGTAGAAATTATTTTAGAGTCACTTATTTGTATACTATTGAATATAATACTCCTTTGATCCTTAATGTAAGACTTAATTAATTAATTTGATTAGATTAAGAAAGTTAGTTAAATTAATTAATATAACTTTTATTTTTCTAAAAGGACATAACCATCTTTCTTTAATTCCCACCCTTATCTCCCACTTAATTATTGTTGAGAGAATATCAATCGGACTAATCTGGGAAGAAATTGATAAATGTGTAAAATAGATCTTATATATTTAGGACTAACATAAAATCTACAATTATGTCTTTAGAAGTATTATTTAATATTTGGTAGTATTGGATTAGATTTGAGCATTACCTGATACCCAATGGAGGGCATAAGAGAACAGCTAGCATCCACAATAATATGTGCGTGCATGGAAGGATATTAGAAAGAAGTCAAAGTTGATTTGAAGACAAATAGAGACAGTGATGGATCAAGTGGGGTTTAGGAGCATTTAATATATAACAAGTTTCATCAATATATGTAAATTGATATTATTGGAAAGAGAATCGGATTGTGTAATTATATGTAACACCCCGTTTTTTAAAAGTGGAATGGAATATTTTTATCAGAGTAGAGCACCGGAGCAAGTGAGTAACTGGTATAACATTAACTGTGGCGTATCCGGTTTATAATAGTGGTACATTTATCCGAGTATTCAAAATTCTAACTACGTAGAAATATAAGAATATCTCCAAAATAAAACTCCAGCTGGTCCTCACGCGTGCTGCTTACCCTTGTCATCGGCCCTCGGTCCTTGAGACCTTGAAGCTATGGTAAGAGCTGAGGTCCAATACCTATCGAACCTCAGGTAACGGTTAACCGCATGCTCAAGTAAATAATATATGTATGACAGATATTTATGACATTACAGCTATAGTCAATACATAAGCATACAACAGATGTAAGATTAGTCACAATAACAGTACATAGCACCCAGCATATGTAAAGCTATCTAGGTCTGCACTAACCAGTGCCACGATGGCCTCTCGTGTCCTCAGCGCTAGGAAAACTCAACGGTATTATCAAGACTATAACCCGTACAAAGCTGAATGTATAAGTAGTGATCTAAGACAGAGTCTTAGTCACGGTACATGATCCAAGACATAGTCTTGTCTATGACCTTATGAATTATTCTATCACATATATGCATACAATAAGCATCAAAGTTAATGTTACAGTACGCATCCGTACCTTAGTCTGTTCGGATAGCGGTACGTTTGTCTGTTCGGTATGTCCCCTGATTTTTTCCTGGATATCCTATCGCATTATTACCTCGTAAATAATATCTTAAGAGATATTTTAACCACTACCGATCTTTTTACACCTGTTGGATTTGTTATCCCAATTATATCCCTTTATTTCTCAAAAAACGCTGATTCTAGCATTTACGACTAGATTTTACGTTAACTTTGAAAAATTATAATTAATTCCACAAAAATCGAAACGGGGATCTGTAAAATTCGCCGGAATCCTTAGGATGTCTATTTTTGAGAAAAAAATACTTGTTTTTACCCAGAATTTGTGAATTATTCCAAGTTTCCACGTTTCTAACCTTTGCCAGAATTTTCCAGAAAAACATAGCTTTTCTTCAAGAATTTTTATCTCCTTGTAAAAATTCAAAATGATACACTCTGGGCATTTTTCAAAAGCCCTAGATGTCTACTTTAACCATGAAAAATTTCAGAATTTTAGAACTTCATCTTCAACATAAAATCATGGCCTTTTGTAACTGACTTTCAAAAACTCCTAACCGTACATTTTGCCAGAATTTTGCTACTTTGATCTTCAACTTTCAAGAATTTTGCTCCATCATAATCTCCATCAATTTTTTTAAATAAACACACTTTTAACCATAAAAACATGAAAACAAAACTATATTGGAAGATTAAAGATCAAAGCACTATTTATCTATGAACTTAAAGCTAGAACTCAAGAACTAGAGAATTTACCCTTGAAGCTCCTCTTCCTTCTTGCTTCCCACAAGCTCTCACTTCTCTCTACTCTCTTTAGAAAATCACCACTTGGGGTTGATTTTGTTGTGAAGAATGAAGAGGCCAAGCCCCTCTATTTATAGCAAAATGTCTAGGCTCATGTTTGGCTCCAAACAACTTTCTTCTTCTACCGAACACTTCTATTCCTCTTGCCAAACACCTCTCTTCATTCCCCCAAACAATCCTTCTCTCTCCTTATTCTCTTCCACTCTCATTAAAACCCTATCTTCAAGTACATTATCTTCTTCCATTTGCTTTATTCAATTATCCCATGTGTGTTTGATTAAAATACTATAAACTATTATTTTCCCTCTTTTTATTTAGCAAAAACCGTGGCCTCCTTTCTTCACAGCTTAAAGATTTGTGTCTCTTATATCTCTAACATCTAGTATCCAAAGCCTCCCACTGGTCCATCAATTGTCACTTGGATTTAGATTAATTACATGATTAATTGGGACCATTAGATTTAACTTTATGAAACCTAATCTTGACCCTTTATTTATGTAGAAAAATCCTACTTACTATTGAAGATTTTTATCTTACATAACATGTGCTCTTAAATAATTACATTATCTTGAATATTATCACAAACTTTATCTTATATTATCTCCTTCCAAATTCATTAATGCTCCATGTGATATCCCTTCCAATTTGTCCCTTAATTAATGCTTCCATGTGCTAATTTCACCATGTGCTAATTTTAATATATTATCATAATCTCTTCTTCTTTTCCAAGTTGTACAAACCGTCCCCTCCTCATCTATTTGGCCTTTGATTTGTGTTTTATTTGCCTCTCAATAACTAGTGTTAAAGTCTCACATTGGTCTATTTATTATCTCATGGATTAAGTTAATTATGTAATTAATTAAGGCCATTGGATTTAGCTTTATGAGGTGTAATCTTAGCCTTCCCTTTGTAATCCTAATTAGCATTCCTAATATGGTGGTTTAGGTGCCATTAGATATAATTGTCAAGGTGTGATTGGGTTCTTAAATTGATTATGATCATTAAAAATCTATTTTATGTAAATCTTGAACCCTCATTGGCCCTTGATTTTTAATTAAGTTAATTCATCCCTAATTATGCTTTTTAATTTATCTCTTGATTACTTTGTAGAATTACACAAATACTTAATTAGTGCAAATTTAATTGCCAACTAATTGTTGTTAATTTCCTTTAATTTGTTTAAATATTTCTATAACATTTTCTTGTTATACAAGAACCATGGTTTTAATTATGATAATTATTTTGTATTTTATGATCCTTAATTGTGGTCTTAGATTTAACCCTTGGTTTGTCTAATTCTACAGAAAAATTGCCTAAAATCTAATTAATAATCTACAAAATTTAGAGACAACATATTATCCTTTATTTTATATGTATTTATGATAAGTACGAATTTTAGGTTATTACATTATATTATAATATAGTACGACGTATTTAATTACTTCCTGGTATCGTTCAAATCAATTAATTAAAGAACTTACGTGCCACAGCTGGCTCCAACACAAGTTAAAGTTGAGAATTAGTTTTAATTTATTCTTGTGCATTACGTATCTTTCTATAACAGATAATCTTGTTCAAAACGTGGGTAATTCATAAGAATTTGTTAAAATTTTGGTGGGGTCTTAACGAGGATTCAAGCCTTGATTCACCGTTACAAGGGATTAACTCTTTTCATCGCTAAATTCAATCTAGTTGGTAAAATCGAGGATCGATCATAATCATTTATAGTGTGTACGTGTTAAGAGTGAATATATGGAAGAGGAAGGAAAATGACAGATATAGATGGTTAGCGGTGGACAAACTTGGGCTCACAGATTTTGTGTTCTAGTGAAGTGGGGAAATAACTCTTTCACGCGTGAGGGCTTTGGCTGCATTATGCATGGGGCCTTGTATTAATTAATTATACTTCAGCCACTTCTATATATAAGGAATATTCTTTGACATGGAGTTAATTGGTCCTGCATATAAATAAATATTTGTGCTTGTTTAAAAATTTAATGCACTTTTTCTATTTTTGAATATTAATTGTTTTCATGTTTCTCTTAGTTTTTTCCCTTCATCATTTTCTTTCATCTCTTTTCTTATTTACTCCTTCCATTTCTATATATGTAAGGTCCTTTTAATTGAATTGTGGTGTTTAATAAAAACAAATAAAATTAATTAAAAAATAAATATGTAGTAAATATATTTTTTTCAAATATGCCCTTATTTATGAATGAGTAAGGGAGAGAGTAATAATAAGAAAAATAATGACAGAAAATATATGAGGAAAAGATAAAGTGAGTAGTGAGAAAATAAAGAAAATGAGAGATAATAAAGGGAATGAGTCAACATTTTAATTAATGCAATGTATGAAATTAATTGAGGGTAAAAAGGGTAAAAACTGATTTATTAGTTATATAAACTCAGAGAGGACATTATAGAAAAGACATGCCTATTAAGAAAAAAAAAAGAATCTTATAAATAGGGACGGAGGAGTATTCTCTATCACTCATATCATCATGTTAAATAAGGATATATTTAGAAAAAAATTACATTTTTTACACATTCATTGTTGTTAACTAACATTTTGATGAAGTCTTCTAGAATAAAATTTTAGTAATTTTTATAAGACATTCTAATAGTTTTAATAAGTATTAAATATATTTTTTTTCAATATATGCCCATATTTAATAAGAGTAGTGAGATAGTAGATATTAATATATGATAGAGGAGTTTAGTATAATTAACAAGGTTCATACTAAAAATCACTTAAATTTTATGAAAATTTTAATGATTTTAACTATTTTTATTGATACATATGAAATTAATTGGAAACTTCACATAATTTGGTCCAGAGGGAGATCTTATATATAAGCCACACCAGAGAGTATATATTTTCTTGCATCTCTAGTTTAGTTACGTTAAATTGAATAACGTTTGAGATAATAAGTTACAAAGTTCACATAATTATATATGTGAATGATATCACTTGTGTAAATATATATTAATTTGATGATATGGGTATATTGAATTTTATATGGACTCTTTCTATATGGAAATTTTTATTATTTGTTTTGATTCATTGGCTTACCTTTATGTCACGTTTGATTCAATTTTCAAAATAACAATTTTTCATGTAATAATGCAGATGATTTGGCAAGATAACGTGTGAAATATTACAATAGAATGTGAATATCTTTTTGATGTAATCACTGGACTGGAAATTTATAAAGTTAAAATATTTTGGATTACGGTCGGAGCTAAGCCTTATGATTATTGTTGTCAAAAACTAACGTAAAAATGTAAAAACTTATGTTTTTAATCGTTTGTAGGGGTATCAATATTTAAGTTGTCTACATCTTCCAAATTTTCTTCATTAAAAATGGTAAAATGAACTTACTATAAGATCAAGAGAAGAAGACATTAATGACATGCAACTAATACAAGATGATATGTTTGATTTAAATCAATTGATATAATTTAGGAATTGTTAAACATTATTCTTTTGATGTTTTGAAATTTGGTTGTAGGAGTTGTTAAAATCTTTGCATTTTTGAACTTATGTTTTATATAATTATGTGACTTATATTTTTTAAATATGAATTTGTTCATTGAATTTTGAGTAGTGATTTATGTTTATATATATATAATTTGTATACTGACCTTAAATAATAAAAACTTTAAGTTTCGTGTCATTCCTACGTAGAAACTCGATTTAAACCACATTTCTTATCACACTAAACAACTTCTTCTGTATTATTATTATTATTATTATGTCAGGTTGTCAATTCAAATTTTGTATGAACGATGTAATGAGTTGTGCGTTGCTAGGAAGAAAAATGAACATAATAGATTCAAATATTTTTTATATCATCCATATTTCAAGTTACTTTTTGATTTTTAAAAATTACCAAAGAAAGGTAAATATAAAAATATCTTAAAAATTTCATATTTACAAGGCAAACATAACAATTTACATTAACAAATAAAAATTGAATTGAATTGAATTTAGTACGTTTGTGTATTTAATTTTCTTATTTTTCTATATTGGATGATTTTTTCTTCTTTTGTTTTTATCCCCTCTCTCACATGCATGTTATATAAAATACAATCGTATATGGCAGGGAACCGCATTTTGTCAAACCATATGTTTAATATTATGTCCTTTTTGTTTGTTTTACTTTCAACTTGGAGCAGCATCCACCATTATGCATGGTCCCCACTTGCATGAAATTATTGTGTTATATAGGGACTACGCTTCAGGGGGCTCTTTCATTCTTAAATGCACTGATTTTTCATATTATAATGTATTTACATGAAATGAAAACTCACATTACTGCAAAAATATTAATATACTTAATTCCTATATTTAATTTCATGTAACATTTACAACATCTTTTTGCTTTCAAATCAATGTTTTTAAAGCTAAATCAGGCATTGAACTAGAAAATATAGGTAACGGTTCACAATTCTCATAGTTCAACCGGTTGGATTGACGGTTAATTAAACTGGTGGCATAATAATTAAACAAAAATATAATAAAAACAATTATAAATATGCATATAATATATATAAATGAAATAAATCCATAATAAGTTTAATTATTAACATAACAATATCATACTAGATGAGTTTTGCAATAAACACCGTATGGCAACAAATAATCTAAAAATATATTGAATTTTCAGAGAGGGTCAATTTTTAAATTTTTATGTTTTTATTAAAAAAAAATTCAGCTTTTTTCAGTAGTGAAAAAATTGTCTAGTTTTCTAAACACCATTCTAGTTCCTGTCAAACTCCGGGTTGTAGCGGCTCAACTCTGGTCGAACACGGCTTAACTATAAAAACAGTTTTCTTGTCCAAACTGAGTCATTTACAAGTTCAATCAACTGGTCTAGTTCGATTCTTTAATCACTGCATCAAATTGTTTCCTCACAATAGACACCATAAATTCTTGGAAAAATTACACTAGGGTCCCAACCAACAAAAATAATACTCCCTCGGGTCCTAAATATAGGATAAAGTTTGTAGTGCAAATTACACTACAAATTTTATCCTATATTTAGGATCCGAGATAGTATTACAACAAACAGGTTCATGGTTTGTCAATAACAAGTAAAAGAGCAACTATTAACAAATGAAAGAGGAATCATTGACAGGTCATAAGACTTTTCTGTTATTATTATTATTATTATTAATTTGAGTTTTGGTGTCATTTTCCATAAATTCTTTCGTTATGTACACGTACACACCACCATTTATGCTTCTTGTGGTAGTCACGCAAAGCAAATATACGGTATGTTTTACACACCACCATTTATCGAAGGTTCTTATCCTTTGTTTTCCAATGACTCCCTTCTAAATTTTTTATCTTCTGAAAACTCAATCTTACAACAATCTGAGTGGTCTGTTGCGATAATTATTTAAGTTCATATGCTGGAATTATTTGAAGTGAATCATAACCATGGGTTGCCCAAAGAAGGCATATGATTAGGTAGACTAAAGCGAAAACATGGGTCTTTAAATAACATTTTTAAAACGAGGGTCTTTAAATAATATTTTTAAAACAAGGGCAAAAATGTCTTCTAGCTCATTTTCTTTGTACCAACTTTTTTTTTTCCTATCAACCTAATTTATTTTCAGTACAAACCAAACACTTATGTGGCAAATTAGTTTCCATTCATTTCCTTTCTAACCTTTTCTTTGAATTAAACGGGCTCTAAGATGTTCTCCAACATCCCTAAGATCCTCGGTTGTTCGAAGCCATCACGAGGACTCTAGGAGGCCATCATGGATCATGAAACCGCCAAACCCTTCCTCCACACTCCATAGAGAAAGGTTTATTCCAAGTCCCAACAATATGTAAATAGTTTTCTATCTTTGGATTAATTTATTTTAAGTGATTTTACATTATAAGGTGTAAATATGTGAGAAGGTCGCAGGAATAACATTATGATGACAGCTTCAACTTCCATTTGATAACCATAGTAGGCCAAGAAATTAACGGTTAGCTTCTCTTGAAAAGAGTTCGAATGTATCAACCCATTCTCGTATGAGAAGGTAGCATAGAGAATGATTCTGTGTCAGATGGTTGCTAATGAGATGCAAAGCTTCAGACTGGCCTATTTTTGAAACCAGTAGTTTCTCTCAACCTCCCTCTTGCGTGGCCTCCTCAAGGCTTCACCATCGAAGAAATGAAACGATATCGTTTCCGTTATATGGCGCTTAAATTGTGAAAGGAAGGAAGACGTGCCACGCATCTCAAACTAAAACCAACCAAATGATAATGTTCGGTGAAAATAATTTTGAACCTTCCTTTTCAACCTCCAATTTGATCGTGTGTGCGTGATGCAATTATATTCTCACTTTGTGATCATCGTGGATTCAAGTGTCAATATCAGATAGAAAGATTAAATGAAGAACTGTGCGTTTGGAGTCAATTGAGAGGTAATGGAGAGAAGATTAAATGGAGACATCCTGTGCCACTGAAATTGGTCATTAAAGAATGCTTTTCTGGGTTTAGGGGGAAAAGGTTAAGCTATTAGATGCAAAAATCCAATCATGTTCAGAATATTTGACATTTTACTTTGCCATTATTTTATATCTACACTTGATACATAGAAAGCATAGTGAAACCCTATAAAACCATACATTAACTCAGAACCCTTTTGGGAAGCCATGCTTTGCTCTAGCTTTTACTTGTAAATTAATCTAAGTTTGACTTATATGTAAGTTTATATAATTTCATTTGGAGAGAATGTTACGCCTCTACCGGCCTTGCCTTCACAGGTGGCAGGTAGTGTGATACCTCTTACTTATTAAATCCAACTGTCACACTTTTGTAATAATATCATAAATCAGAACAATATAACATAACGTAGTGGTAAAATAGTTTAGGCGTAATATTTTGATAATAAATTACAAATCTTGGTTAAAATATAATTACATAAAATCTCTAAAATTCTTCAAATATTCTAGAATTGGTCTAACACCTTCATCAGCTAATATCCGCCTGGGAGCTATATCCAATGAACTGTACATCATACAGGTAGCAATAGAGGCTGGAATCCTGAAGAATCCCAGAGTAACCGTTAATCTCATATTTAAAGTATATACAGAGTATGTAAAAAAACCATAAATCATATAGTATCTAAAGGTCATACACAACAAGCATACAACCTAAACTGGAACAAACAGTCACATATAACATATATTGTTTAATAAGGCACATAACGATGCCATTGGTCGCATCCAGCTGGTTCCAATTCCAAAGCGCTTGAAAAACACAATAACACCGGATGCATACACAATCATAGTAAAACATACATACAAAGTCATACAAAGTATATGAAATTAAGGTTACTTACCTGTAAATAGCTGATTAGTCGAATAACAAACTCCTAGCTACTAAATAGGAATGATAGACCTAAAGTAATACATTATAAATGGTATCATTATCATCATTATCAATATAATTCTTCCCTCTTAAAGTATGTAACTACAACTTATGTGAAGGATCTTTCATCATTTGAAACTCATTATTTGTCTTTGTTAATGAGTATTCCTTCATTTGTCACTTTTTCTTAATTTTCGCATAAGGCCTAGGAATTTCCAGAAATTTGATCCAACTTCAAAAATTCATAACTAATTGTAGAAAAATCTAGTTGGGGTGTTCCAAAAATCTATGACTCTTGACATGTCTATTTTTTACTAAAAGTACTTGCCAAGGCCAGGGACACGTAAATCATTCCCAGTTTATGAAAATACTCTTGTTGGTTTTTCAGCTTCTCAATTTGCATATATTCATACTTTTATATTTCCAAAATTATTCTCCATACCCTTTCCTATACAAAATTCCATTTCAAACACTTTTGAACCATCAAAATAAAATTATATTACCAAGTTCTAGCAAATGACCAAAATTTCCTTAAACTTTTGTAAAATTTTAAGTAGAGAAGAGAACTTACTTGCTCAAAGTTCTAACTTTTTTGCCACTTCTCCTTGGTCTCCTTTGTGATTGTAGCTAGAACTTCCATAATATTATACAAGATCACTAATTGAAGTGCCAAACATACTTGTATGAATTTGAAAGAAATAAGATAATTTCCATAACTTCATTACCTCTTCCTCTCTTGACATTCTTCTTGCTTGTGATTCTTACAATACTCTCCTGTCTCTCTTTTGTTTAGTGTGGGTGGTGCCTCTTGCTTGCCAAAAATGAGGAAAGTGAGGTCTTATTTATAGAGGTTGAGGCACCAAGAATATTCCCATGTGTTTTTACTATTTTTCCCTTTTGGTTGCCTCTTGAAATCTCTAGAAAATCAGATTTTTCCTCCCCTTCCTCTGTGAATCCACATGTCCCATTTCGGTCCAAAAAATACCTCTCAATCACATGCCAATTGTTGTGGTTAAGAACCCTTGCTTAATAGATAAGATAATTAGGTGGCATAAATTAGCAATAAAATATGCACATGTGTCCCTTATCTTTTCCTCTTTAAATTTCATGTTGTCACCTTAGTAGCTTAGGTGTCCTCTTAATTAATTAATTAATTAATTATGCATATGTGTCCTCATCTTTTCTCCTTTAAATGTCATTTTGCCACATGGTTGCTTAGGTATTCCTTGCATAATTATCTACCTTCCATGTGTCTACTTAAATGTCCCTTTTATGATTATCCACCTTTCCATGTGTCCATTTTACAATAATATTCCTTTATTAGCCAATTAGATGGAAACAAATATTTCCCTTATTTTTAATGAAAATTCCATATATCTCAATAATATAGTATTAATTAGCTTCATACAATAATTTACATGAAAATGAGGTTATTACAAAATGTCCATAAGCAATTCCCAAATCTCAAGGTTCAAAATTCATGATATTACAGAGAAGCCATAACATTTAAACTAGTCTAATTGATAGCAGAACATTTCTTTCTGATTTCACCATTTTTACCAGTTTTGACCTCAATGTTGCTCATTTTGACCATGGCCTTACCAAATTCCACATTAAATTTGTTCCCTTCCAAGTACCTCTGAACAAAGGGCTTTGTGGAAGCATCACTCCATAGTACCTGATCAGATTGCAGAATTCCTTGCCCCTTCCTCAGATTACCAAAGTATGACGTGTCGAACCAGTTTTGGCCTCCGAAATCGAGCGCCACCCGGTTTGAGTCATCGCCGTTTTGAGGGCAAAGTGCCCGGAGTTGAGGCAGGAAGGAAGGGTTGATGGTAGAGTCAGGACCACCATTTCCATTGAAGTTGTAGAGTCTGTTGGTGAAGAATAAGCACGCTGTAGTTCCAATGGTATGCCCTCCTATATATTCAAATATTAATTGTCATTTAAATAGGGGAGAAAAATAAATAACGGATCGAGTTAGCATTTATCTCTCTATATATACTTATTTAGAAAAATTTCCTCCAATACAATATATACTAATTTATTTGTTGCAAACGTATTTAGTTGTCATTTAAATTAAAAAAGGCAAAATTGGAGGAAAATTCTCCATTAGAAATTTAATTGGTGAGAAAGACTTGATAAATTTTTATACATTTTGCAAATTTTGTACATACAAATTTTTAGCTTGTACATTAATTTAATTACTAGCTATTACATTAATTTAAGTCCTTCTCATCAATTAATTTTATAATAGGGACTTTTCCCAATTTTTTTTTTAAAAAAAAAAAGAAAAAGAAGAAGATGAGCACACAGTGCTTATCTATTTAAGTTGATGTGAATAGTCTAGACCTTTTTTTTTTTTTTTAAGATTAGTGTTTTAACATTTTTATTTAAACGAGTTTAAAACATAAAATGAAAATAATATTTTAATTGATTTCCTATTTTGATTTTTTAACTTACGGAATCAAAAATAAAAATATTTGAATTGAGGCAACAGTTCAAATTAAATGTTCAAAAAAGTTGAGGGAAAATTGCTCATTAAAATGTTTATTGTTAAGAAAAACTTGATAAATTTTGTTTCGCAGACAATTTTGATACTCATAAAATTATGTAATATATAATAACAATACTAATTTAAGTCATTCACATTAATAAAAATTTACAGGGAACTTTTCTTCCCATTCCCCTAAATGTGAAAGGTCTATATCATTTATCATGAACTATCACCAGACATGCATATTTTATGACTTGTCAACCACATGTAGCCTTTTAACAAATCATACTAGCCAAATACTACTCCCTTTGTTCTTAATATGAAACTTAATTGTCAAGTTGATATTGATTATAAATATAAATCCTATTTCTTATATTTATCAATTTTTTTTCTTAATTTACCCTTATATAGATGCCCACTTAACCATAATCAAATAAAAGAGAGATGGAAGGAATTAAGAAAAATAGTTAGGGTGTTAATAAAAAAACATTTTATATTAACTACATTAACTAACTTTCTTAATATAATCTAATTAGATAAATTAGTCTTATATATATTAACGACAATAAAGAGTAATATATTTAAGAAAGAAATTCACTTAACCCCCATGTGATCAATTATATTTTTGTCCACCCCAAAAGATTTTGAAATTTCATTGCCCCACTATGGACTAAATGAAAATAAGTTTTGTGGGTAAAAAGACATGAATGCCCTTGCTTTATTTTTTTTAAATTAAAAAAATGTTTGATTGTCGCTAGCCATTGAAGCTTTGATATGAACAAGTGAAATAGACATATAAACAATACAAATTAATTGGTTAACATGAAAATATAGAATCATGAATAAGTTCATTTATAAGTGTCAAACTCCTCTTGAACAATTGTAATAAACAACACAAATTGAACAATTGTAATAAACATGGAACAACATAAAAAGAAAAAAAAAAGTCTTATTTGCAACTATTGCACAGTGGAATAAGTATTTGAACAACACAAATTATCTGGTGGCTAGACTTCCGGCCGGTGCCAAAGCTTCAATGATTGGCAGTCAGCTTTGGCCTTTCGACCATCCTTATTTTCAAGAAATAAAGCAAAGTCGTTTTTGCCTTGTGAGTGTTAAGTGAAAATTTTCCCTATATTTTTGTCATGAATTGACTTGTGAATAAAATGACTTCTTATATATTTTGTTTTTTAATATATAAACATTTTAAGCATAAACTTTATAACAACCTAGTTTTCAAGAATTATGAGAGTTGGAGAGAGAGAGAGAGAGTGAGCGAAGTTACCAACAAGAGTTACAAGGTCTTGAGTGTTGAGGCCCTTATCAGCAAACTTCTTCTTCTGGAGATCAGCAGAATCTGAAGGAGTCGGCAAGTTATTGACATCTGAAGCCTTCGATACTCTCCCATCTCTTCTCCCTGTAGGAACTTCCCATTTTACCCCTCCACTCTGCATTTATTCCCAACCATATCATTATTCTTTTTCATCCCCTCACGTACGTGCACACAATAATACGACCACTGTCAGTAGTAACTGTAACTAAAGTCAGTCAGCTAATTACCAGAACAACAGAATCGCGAGCAGCAAGGGCAAGTACGTCAGCACAAGATACAACACCAGGGCATGCAGCCTCCAGCTGTGTCTTGGCGTCGTCGATGACCTCAAACCCTCTCAATCCCCCACTTGCCCCAGCAGTTCTCTCCGTCCCCGAGCCGGCCACGAGGACTGACGCGTCACAGCCTTTGACGAAGCAGTCGTGGAAGTGCATCCTCAATAAGCCAGCAGCCAGAGAAGGATCTGACTTGACATGAGCTTGAACCGTGGATCTCACAATTGACTCAGCTTTAGGGCACGACGTTGAGTAAAACCCTAGACGTGTCCCTTGGCCATGCACACGCACAAGATGTAAAGCCACAGCACCGTAAAATAACAATAACAAAGACCTTAGGCTGTTAAAGAAACCAGAAGCCTCCATTATTTTATTAATTTAAACTCAATGATGAGAGATGAGATTGGTGATGAAGAAGTTGTGATTATAATTTATAGGGTTTTTGAGGCTTTAATATGTGGGGTCCAGAACTTGGAGAATCAACAATGAGTAATAGAAGACGGCTAATGTTTCCAAAACCAAAAACGATGTACGTTTGAGGTCTCTAACGTCCCATCCACTTCAATCCTTTTCTTTTTTTATTGAAAAAAGTTTAGTAGAGTTGGGTTACAGGGGCTCATATGGATTAAGGAATTCTTCCAGGTTCAAATAGCATTTAAAATGGTAGTTACTGATCGTCCATCAACAAGGCCCTCATATCGGTGAGATTTGAATCCACAACATTATGGTTGAGTCAACCTTTTATCGATTAAACCAAAACTTTGTTGGATTTTTCCTCTTCAATTTAATGTTTATGATAACGCCCTCATTTTTTAAAAACAAAAAATAAAAATGGAATCTTATATATGAAAAAGTAGAAATTATTTTAGGTCACTTATTAGTATATAGTTGAATATAATACTCCTTTTATCCTTAATGTAAGACTTAATTGACTAATTTGATTAGATTAAGAAAGTTAGTTAAATTAGTTAATATAATATTTATTTTTCTAAAAGGACATAACCATTTTCTTTAATTCCCAACCTTATCTCCTACTTGGTTATTGTTGAAGGAATATCAACCTGACTAATTTGGGAAGAAATTGATAAATATGTAAAATATATCTTATATTTAGGACCAACATATAAACTCCTCAACTATGTCTTTAGAAGTATTATTTAATATTTTATAGTATTGGATTAGATTTGAGCATTATTACCCAATGGAGGGCACAAGAGAACAGAATCCACAATAATATTTGCTTGCATGGAAGGATATTAGAAAGAAGAAGTCAAATTGATTTGAAGACAAATAGAGACAGTGATTGATCAAGTGGGGTTTAGGAGCATTTAATATATAACAAGTTTCATCAATATAAGTAAACTCAATTGATATTATTGGATAGATAATCGGATTGTACGTGTAATTATATACATATATAGTACGACGAATTTAATTACTTCTTGGCATCGTTCAAATCTATTAATTAAAGAACTTCCGTACCACAGCTGGCTCCTACACATGTTAAAGTTGAGAATTAGTTTTAATATCTTCTTATGTATATCACTCTGGTACTATTTATAAGTCCCTTTTGACTAAAAAAATTTGACCCTATTTATAAGTCCCATTTAACCAAATAAATATGATTGTGACAATTTTGCCTGTATTAATTGTACTAATGAAAATAGAAAGAGTTGAAGGTACCCAATTACAAATGAGGGTAAAGTTGAAAATTCACCTCATAATGATTGAGCTAATTACCTTTCCTTGGTATATGTGATTTAGTCAAAAAAAGATTTATAAATAGGACCAGAGTGGTACGTATCTTTCTACAAGAGATAATCTCATTCAAAACGCAATCAAACATTAAACGTGAGTAATTAATAAGAATTTGTTAAAACTTTGGTAGGTTCTCAACAAGGATTCAAACCTTGATTCACCCTATTATGTATTATGAGGGATTCACTCTTTTCATCGCTAAATTCAATCTAGTTGGTAAAATCGAGGATCGATCATAATAATTTGTAGCGTGTGTGCATGTGAAGAGTGAACATATGGAAGAGGAAGGAAGGAAAATGACAGATATAGATGATTAGCGGTGGACAAACTTGGGCTCACAGATTTTGTGTTCTAGTGAAGTGGGGAAATAACTCTGTCACGCGTGAGGGCTTTGGCTGCATTATGCATGGGGCCTCATATTAATTGGTCCTGCATATAAATAAATATTTGTGCTTGTTTAAAAATTTAATACACGTTTCCTTGTATCAAAAAAAAAAAAAATACACGTTTCCTATTTTTAATATTAATTGTTTTCATGTTTCTCTTAGTTTTTTCCATTCATCATTTTCTTTCATCTCTTTTCTCATTTACTCCTTCTTTTTCTATATATAAGGTTTTTTTTAATGAACTTTGGTATTCAATAAAACAAATGAAATTAGTTTAAAATAACATATATGCAGGAAATATATTTTTTAAAAATATATGCCCTTATTTATGAATGAGTAAGAAAGAGACAAAGAGTAATAATAAGAAAAATAATGAAAGAGAATATATGAGGAAAAGATAATGTGAGTAGTGAGAAAATAAAGATCGAGAATAAGCGATAATAAAGGGAATTAATGCAATGTATGAAATTAATTGAGGGTAAAAATGGTAAAAATTATTTATTAGTTATACAAATTCAAAGAGGACCTTATAGAAAAGAACAAGCTTATTAATGAAAACAGACCTTATAAATAGGGATGGAGGAGCATTCTCTATCACTCATATCATGTGAAATAAGGATATACTTCAAAAAAACAATTACGTTTTATTACATATTTATTATTTTTAACTATAATGTATGTGACTTACTTAGTTGTTACTCCCTCTGGTCCACTGTATAAGAAGTCTTCTAGAAGAAAATTTTGATCATTTTTATAAGATATTCTAATAGTTTTAATAACTTTTAAATATTTTTTAGGGAAAATTAAAATAAAGGACCTAGAGAAAATAATATTTATTATAAAGGACTATAAAAATTAGAATTACTTAATAGGACCAAACATCATAATATAAATTTAAAATTACTAAATTACCTCTAATCAAGCCTCATGTATCATGTCTTGTATTGATAATTTAAAAATAACTAAAATTAAAACTGCCTATTTGATATGATCTTACCTTTTGCTTTTATTTTCAATATATTATTTAATAAACAATGGTTAGACTCATATTTCTCTTAATTTTTGTTTTTCACCAATTTATGTAATCAAGTTTCCCAATTTATATTATCAACGATGATATTAATTAAGCTCTTTTTATAAAAATAAAAATAAAAACTAAACTTATTTCATATTTTTCAAGATATAATACTTAATTAGATTTTCTAATTTTATTAACATTGCATGATTTTTTTAGGGAAAATTAGAATGAAAGACCAAGAGGAAAAGACATTTATGAAGAAGGACTATAAAAATTATAATTATTTAGAAGGACCAAATATAAAAACATAAAATTAAAAGTACTAAAATGCCCCTAACAAAATTTTCTGCATTCCTTCCTACATTATATTTATAAAACTAATACAAAATTCTAAGTTTCATTAAATTAAGCAATAGTTTTCTCAATTTTTATTTTTCACAACTTGAATATAATATATCTATGAAAAAAATTACACATTCTTCAATTTGTAAAAATTATCTTTTTTAAAAAAAATCAACAAAAATTTTAATCAAAAATAGAATTATATAATTTTAATAAAAGTCAAGGTCTTATATGTTAAACCAAGAAATTTTGTATGATTTATTTTTCTTTTAGAAGCAATTTATGTGAGTTAAAAAAAAAAGGAAATTATAATAAAAGCCCTAGGATAAATAATATTTATTAAAAAGGGCCATAAAAATGGTAATTATTTTGAAGGACTAAAGATTAAAATATTAAAATAGAAAGACTGAATTACCCTTGAGTTACTAATTTGTTATAATAAGTGCCTAAGTAAATGACCCTCAATTCAATATGTCGTTGAGTATTTACAAAGACTCTTGGAACTTTAGCATATTTGCCGACAATATACAGAGTGAGTTCATGATCATGGTTAAAGCTCAATCGTTTTTCTACACTTAAATGCTACTACTATCGAACATGTGACAAGCCCGTTCGAAATAGAACTTGCTTATTTGATTGTCTGAAATCCAAAGGGCTTTCAAGCATAAGGACGGGCAATAGCGTGAGATGAATTTCAATCCCCTATTAATGCAACTGAAACAGAAGTAGGTCTGTGACCATAGCACCTCACACTATTGACTAATATACTACAGCTCTCACAAACTATGTACATTACCACAATCCGTGTAGCAGCACAACAGCCCAGGAGCCAGATTCCGCAATCACTGCTAGTACACTCAGCTAAGCCATAATAATAATAGTAGAGCCACGTGATAATAGAATAGCGTTTGGATCACTTTTTGATAATGCTTTAGTAATTGATTCTCTTTGATAGTTGCTTCATATCAGTGAGAACTTGATACTTGAAAAACCTTATCGCTGAAAGGGCAAAGACTAGGAAGAAGAAGATATGGAATTGAAATAACTCAAGACCAATTTAGTCTTTTTATTTTGGTATTTTAATTTTTAGTCCTTCAAAATAATTACTATTTTTATGGTCTTTCTTAATAAATATTATTTATCCTAGATCCTTTATTATAATTTTCTCATAAGAGAATGACATCACTTGTGTAAATATATATTAATATCATGATATAGGTATATTGAATTTTATATCGACTCTTTCTATGGAATTTTTTTTTATTTGTTTTATTCAAATTTTCAAAATATCATTGTTTCATGTAATAGTGCAGATGATTTGGCAAGATAACCTGTAAAATATTACAATAGAAGGTGAAAATCTTTTTGATGTAATCACTGAACTGAAAATTTATAAAGTTAAAATATTTTGGATTATGGTCGGAGCTATGTAGCCTTATGACACTTAACTTCTTCATTATTTTTGGGGAAAATAGCATTTAAATATCATATGAAATTTCAAAACTTAGAAATATCTACTAAAAAGGAAAAAAGATAAAGGGGTAGACAGGTAGGAATCTAGGTTTTGAATATTTGGACAAAAGACCAACATACCCCTCCTTCACTCTTCTCTCTCCACTCCATTCAGCTCTTCTCGCACATTCTTCCTCATCAACAAGACATCAGCTCTTAATTGAGTTTATCCCAGCACATCGATCACTCCCTTCCACTCTATTGCCGACGGCCTCTAATTGCCCCCAAGTCTTTAACACACACACACACACACTCTCTCTCTCTCTCTCTCTCTGATCTAATTTATTCATCTAGCTGAATAGTGTGTGAAAAGGTGAGATTTTTTTTAAGGGATACTTGTCAATAAGTCCCTCCTTGTCAATAAGTCTTTAACACACACACACACTCTCTCTCTCTCTCTCTCTGATCTAATTTATTCATCTAGCTGAATAGTGTGTGAAAAGGTGAGATTTTTTTTAATGGATACTTGTCAATAAGTCACTGGCATCTCCTTCTCTGTTTTCATAACCTTTAAGGGTCTTTAATTTGGAGTGAGGTTTTGGGCAACAAGCTCGTAGCTAGGTTATGGATCTAATAAAAGCACGCAAACATCCCAACTAATTATAGTATGTTCAGAGCATCCTTATAAATTTTCTGGAAAGCTTTTTCAGTTTCGTGTGAAGAGTAATGAGATTAACAAAATGAGGTTGAGGAAGAAGAATGTGAACAATAAATGTGAAATTACACAAAAGTCGTAATGGGATTAACATATGCAATAATGAGATTCACAAGTGCATTAATAGGTTTAATAAGTTCATTCGTTAGGTGGAAAACATGTCACTCTAGTGAAAATAAAATCTAAGCACTATGAACAAAAGTCATAATGAGAATAACAAGTTAAGTAACGGGTTTAACAAGTGCATTCGTCAGGTGGAAAATATGTCATTACTCTAGTGGAAACAAAATCTGAGCACTATGAAAAAAAGCGCAATGAGAATAACGGGTTATTTTGGTTAATAATGGGTTCACAAGTTCAGATTTTGGTTTCACCAAAGTGACATGTTTTCAACCCACTTGTTAAACCCATTACTGAACTTGTAAATCCCATTAATAAACTTGTTATTCCCATTTTGACTTTTGTTCATAGTGTTCAGATTTTATTTTCACTAGAGTGACATGTTTTCTACCTGATGAATGAACTTATTAAACTTGTTACTGAACTTGTGAATCCTATTGATGAACTTTTTATTCCCATTACGACTTTTGTTCATAGTGCCTAGATTTTCCTTTCCCCATAGTAACATGTTTTACACCTGACGAATAAACTTGTTAAACCCATTAATGCACTTGTGAATCCCAATTTGCACTTGTTTTACGACTTTTGTGAAATTTCACATTTATTGTTCACTTTCTTCCTCAACCTCATTTTGTCAATCTCATTAATCTTCACCGAAAACTACAAAAGCTTGCCAGAAATTCATAACGAAGCTTTGAACTACTATAATTAGTTGGCATGTTTGAGTGCTTTTATTAGATCCATAACCAAGCTATGAGCTTGTGACCCAAAACCTCACTTAGCTCGAAATCAAACACCCATTTTCTTTTGTTTTTTAAAGGTAATGAAAACAGAGAAAGAGATTCCGAGAACTTATTGACAAGTATCCCTTAAGAAAATCTCATCTTTTTTCACACCATTAAGCTAGATGAACAAATGAGTGAGAGAGAGAGAGAGAGAGAGAGAGAGAGAGAGAGAGAGAGAGAGAGAGAGAGAGAGAGAGAGAGAGAGAGAGAGAGAGAGAGAGAGAGAGAGAGAGAGAGAGAGAGAGAGAGAGAGAGAGAGAATCAAAGGCTGTCGACAATGGGGGTAGAGAGTTCGTCGGCAGGGAGGGAAAGGTAGAAGTCACAATGGAAGGGAGTGATCAAAGTGCTAGCATAAACTCAATGAAGAGAGTGAAGGAGGGGTAGCTAGTTTGGTCTTTTGCCCAAAATTTCAAAACCCAAATTCATACCTGTGTACTTCTCTATCTTTTTCCTTTTTCAGTAGATATTTTTGGGTTTTGAAATTTCATATGGTATTTAAATGTCATTTTTCGTTAATTTTTCTTTAATATGAGGTTGTAAGTTCAAATTCGGTACAAATGGTATAATGAGTTGTGAGTTAATAGGAGAAAAACGAACCTCATAAATTTAAATATTGTTTATATCATCCTTATTTCAAGTTACTTTTTTATTTTTAAAAATTACCTAAGAAAGGTAAATACGTAAATATCTTTAAAATTTCATATTTACAAGGCAAACACTACATTTGCAAGTAAAAATTGTATTGAATTGAATTTTGTACATTTCTGCATTTAAGTTTCTTGTTTTTCATATTGGATGATTTTTTTTTTCTTTTGTTTTTATCCCCTCTCTCACATGCATAATGCATTAATTATATAAAATACAATCGTATATGGCAGGGAACAGCATTTTGTCAAAACCGTATGTTTAATATTATGTCCTTTTTTTTCTTTTTTGTTTCACTTTCAACTTGGAGCAGCATCACCATTATGCATGGCCACCACTTGCATGAAATTATTGTGTTATGTAGGGACTACGATTCTGGGCTCTTTCATTCTTAAATGCACTGATTCTTCATATTATAACGTATTTACATGAAACGAAAACTCACATTACTGCAAAAATATTAATATATTTAATTCCTATACTTGACTTCATGTAACATTTACAACATCTTTCTGCTTTCAAATCAATGTTTTAAAAGCTAAATCAGGCAATGAACAAGAAAATATAGTTAACGGTTCACAATTCTCATAGTTCAACCGGTTGGATTGACGGTTAATTAAAACTGGTGGCATAATAATTAAACAAAAATATAATAAAAACAATTATAAATATGCATATAATATATATTACGACAAAAAAACTTCTAATTAACCACGGAATTACCCACGGAAAAAATTTCGTCGGAAAGTACCCACGGAAAATTTCCGTTGCAAAAAACACCGTTTGTAATTTATTTATTTATTTATTTTTACCGACGGTGTTTTTTGAGACGGAAATTTTCCGTTGGTAATTCTTAATTATCTACAGAATTCCGTAGGTAATTTCAGTTACCCACGGAATTTCGTAAGTAATTTTTAAAGGAATTTTGTCCATGGGTAATTCTATGGGTAATGAGAGGTTTTGAAAATATATTGAATTTTTTTGAGACGGTCAATTTTTAAACTTTTAGGTTTTTTTTTTTAAAAAAAATAAATTCAGCTTTTTTGCATTGGTAAAAAAGATAGTCTAGTTTTCTAAACACCGTATCTGGTTCCTGTCAAAGTCCGGGTTCTAGCGGCTTAACTCTGATTCAACGCGGCTTATAAAAACAGTTTTCTTGTCCAAACTGAGAAACAAGTTAAATCAATTGGTCTAGTTCGGTTCTTTAATCACTGTCTCAAATTATTTCCTCACAATAAACACCATATATTTTTAGGAAAATGACAGCAACGTCCCAACTAATAAAAAAAATTAAAAAAAAATCTCATAGCTCGTTAATAATAAGTGAAAAAATTATCATTGCAGAGACTTTTATGATGTTTTTTTTTTCTTTTCTTGGATTCTTGATGTCATTTTCCGTAAATTATTTCATTATGTACACGTATACACCACCATTTATGCTTCTTTTGGTAGTCACGCAAAGCTTATATATGGTATGTTTTACTCTCTTTAAAAAAAAAAAAAAAACCAACAACGCGATTTATTAACCCCCATTGGTATTTATTTTATTTATTTGATGTTACTTTATTTTTTTTGGGCCAAATCTCTTTGACGCTATTTCAAGGGAAAATTGGGGATAAATTCCCACTTGACAAATTATTTGGAAAATGGGATTTGAAGCATTTAAGATTTTTTAGGGTCAAGGGGTAAAAGACCAAATCACCCTTAGTGGAAGCTCATTTTCAAATTGTGGATACTCATTTGCAAATCATGGATACTCATTGGCAAATCTTGGATGCTCATCATTTTCCAAGTTTGGGAGTTTTCTAGCACCTGAGATTTCCCTACTCAAAGCTGACATTCTTCTTCCCCCATTGTCTTCAACTTTTTAACCCATCTTATCACGCTCTCCCTCCACTCCATCTTTTCAGATATTTGCGAACCTTTAAATTTCACATCACCTCATCACTAGGATCTTATCGTCATTTTTTTCATTGTCAATTCTATTGCTGGTTGGGAAGAAATTGCCTTGTTCTTCTAGATCAATCACCGCTAAGCCATTGAGGGTGGGTCAATAAGTGTGAGGGGTAAAGACCAAATCATTCTTAGTGGAAGCACATTTTCAAATCGTGGATATTCATTTGCAAATCATGGATGCTCATTTGCGAATTGTTGATGCTCATTTTCCAAGATTGGTAGTTTTCCACCATCTGAGATTTCCACACTTATAGCCGACATTCTTCTTCCCCCACCGCCAGCAACTTTTTAACCCACCTTATCATACCCTCCCTCCACCCCATCTTATCAGACATCTGACAACTGTTAAATTTCACATCACCTCATCGCTAGGATCTTATCGTCATTTTCATCATTGTCAATTCTATTGTCGGGAACAAATTGTCTTGTTCTTCTAAATCTATCGCCACTAAGCAATTGAGGGTGAAGCGTCCTCAAGATTGAAGTCATTAGTCTTGGTAAATTTGAAGAGGGTGATACCCATCACTGTTCATCGAAGAGACCCATCTTCGTTCATTGAAGACACATCATTGTTGTTATCATCCCTACTCGTCACCGTCTATGAAGGAGAAGAAGCTTGATAATGAAAAAAGGGAAACCCATCGCCGTTCAACAAAGACCTGTCACTGTTCTATGATTTTTGGGTCTTGATTTTAGAAAGTTGTACTACGTATTTAATTTTGTTTCATGTGCGCCTTAGTGAATTCAGTAGTATAAAGGGGATTCAATTGCTTTACCTTTTTGCAGAAGGAGATAGATCTTTTTTGCCTCTAATTTGTGGGTTCACCTTTATTGATTCAATTGCATGATGTTGCGGACTGGACATTGGAGAAGAAGATTTGTTTTTTTAATTTTTTAATAATGCTCTTTTTTGCCATTTTTAAAAAGGGTAAGTTGGACTTCCCTCCTCTCACTTTTTTTTTTGTTATAAAAAAGTTTTGGAGGGGTTCGACATCAGTTCCCCACCAAGGCCAAGGCACGGCCCCGGGCTCTATGAGCACTTACTGGAGACTTACGAGATCACCTACCAAAGGAGTCCCAGCGACGGCAGAGGGGATCGAATCCACGACCCAAGAACCTAGTCCTGGATCCCTTACCATCCATGCCAACTCTCATTAGCTCCTCCTCTCACATTTGGTGACGCTAAGGACTTGAATGTTTTAGGTCCCATTACCCAATTAACTTGTCAAATAGGTTTTATTCCCAATTTGCCCTTATTTTAATGCTGCTCAATTATCCCAAATACTTGGTCGGAGACTTGAAATACTAACAATATGTATGTGTCCAAGTGTGCTCGACTGTTAAACAACATACAATTGTGGCAAGACAACTATTTTTATCCCACAAAAAATATATTATATTTCTTACTATATAAAAAGCAGCGTTTGAGCAGCCTTCACCATAAACAATATTTCAGCTAGCTTATTCTTTATTTACATATTTTATTTTATAATTTTTATTTCATTTTATTTTATATATATTTTAACTTAAGGAATAACTTTCAATGTATGTGTAACAACCCATTGCTTACGCTAATGACATTCTAAGTATTCTACTAAAAACATTTATTTGTTTATATTATTTTAATTTTTTTTATATTACTTTAAATTAGAAGAAAAAATTTTGTATGCGTGAAAATTTAGCCATGATCTTTTGATTTTTATATCTCATAAACTTGTATATTTTAATTTAAATTATAATATCGTTAGTGAAATATATTTTGAACTAAAATTCTGTAATTGCCTTAATTATTTAAAATATTGAAATTAATATATAACATATCTATTCATTATTTTGATTATATAAAAGGAGAGTCCCTCCCAATATATGTGGCCACTATCCCACTATCGATAACCTCTGGCTTCTAAATATAAAATATATTTTAAAAATAAATGTATAAAAAATAAAGATAAATCAAAGTATTTTATTTAAAATGAATATATCAAAAATAAATTTGAGTAATTAAAATATATTCAAATGACTTTTAATTCCATGATATAAAATAGTGGAGATCACAATATTTGATTCAAAATGAATAGACCAAATTGCATGGTCAAATCACTACTCCCTCTAACGACTTCCTAGCTGTTTGATTAAAGTAAAATAAATAAATATGTTTGTTTATATTAAATAATGGAGTCATGCTTCAGTGGCCAACGTGGCAATGTGCGTTATGGTGGCTCTTGCAATAGGTATCTGTGTAAATAAACATTTACCAATGTCATACAGTTTTTTTGCATTATACTTTCTTGATTCCAAATCTTTGTTTTGGAGGAACTTTTGATTAAATAAAATATTTTATGGATAAGATATTCTCATTACCAATGTCACTACCATTTTTTTCATCGTCAGATCATAATCTCATATACTTTTATCATTTCTCTCTCCTATTGAGATTCTGATCTGACTGTGGAAAAAATAGTAGTGATATTAGTAGCAATATCCTACCTCACTATTTTATATGCAACCTGGAAAAGAGAGCTAGGTTACTTCATCTTCCTTGTTTGATTTCTTGTATGATTAATTCTTTCTGATATGTTAATGTAATGAACAATGCATTCAATTTTCAGTTAGGATTGTTGTAGAGTAGGGAATTTGTGAAATACAAATATGTCAATTTTGGACCCGTGCATCACATGAGAACTGTGCTAGTTTCATTAAATAAAAGCCAACAATAACAGAAGGTCCACAATAGAGGCAAAATACAAAAATGCCAAAGTCCAAAACAAGAAAAACCCTAATCCTCAATAGCACAACCTATAAACCCTAACCCTAAAGTAAAGAAAGAGGGTAACATGTGCCGCCGCTAATGCCAGAAAAGCAAAGAAACACCAATACTTAAGCCAAAAACAAGGGCTGAAGCCTCCAAGAACCACATCATCCGTCTCATCCCTTTTGAAACCCTATTTGCTACTAAGAGAGCAGAGACACAATCTCCAAGCAGTCGCTGCAGCATAGAGAGGAGCACCAATATCAGCAATGGCGATGCATCAACCCCCAGAAACTCTAACCAACTTCAGCAAAACTATCACATCCCAAAGCCACTATTCTGTGAAGATCTTTCAGAATGCAAAACCATCAAGCCCAAATCAAAGAAGATGAGGTGAGAAATCATATTAGGCTAGCAGTAGCAAAGAGAGAAGAAACATCTCGAGAAATACCTTTAGATCTATAATCAGCCATTCACCCCTTCAATCCAACAATCTTGAAGTCGATGAGGCCTTTGGCCTTCAATTTCCCTTCTCCCACATTGTTGCTGTCATTGTCACCACACTATTACAAAAAGACCTTTTAACGTTTGTTTTTAGACTCTTTCTCTTTTCCTTTCCAGGGGGCCAACTATGTGAGAGATGTAATAAAGTTTGAAAAAAAAGGTCCCTTAACTTAGGGTGTCCTTCTTAAAAAGGGAGCCGTAACATTTTAAAAAAAAAAAAAACCCAAATGGGAGTTTGAAGACGAAGGAAGAACCATAACTCATTGTTGAAGGAAAAAGAACCAAAAGCCGGCGTCTCATGCTCTAAGATGAACAAGAACCAAAGAAAGATCAAAATCGAATGAAAAATAATCTGAAGGAGGAAGATTGAACTCATTGTCGTTTGGTTGTTGTTGCAAATATGGGAGATCAAGCTTCGAACAACTTGGTGTTGCAAATCTGGGAGATCGAGGTTCGAACCTAGAATTGATGACTCGGTGTTGCAGATCTACGAGATCAAGGTTCAAACTGTTGTTGGTGACTTGCACGCACAAGCTGTGGCCAGATGAAGAGGACCAAAGAAATTCAAAGGACTTGGAGATCACTAGTGCCTCATCGTCCTATGCTAACTTGGGCTGAGGAATTTATGGATAATCCTATAGTAAGCAGACGACTAAGCCCAGTTCTGAAAGAATCCTAAGAATGTCGAGAGATAGAAAGTCTCTCAGGGGCTATATCTTACGGCTATACTGGGTGGTGGACCTAGTATGTGTAGGTTGCAGAGTTAAAGTGGCAGCGCAGAAGGGCACAGTAACGCATATCCAATGTCATTAGGATGCTAGAAAAGGCCACCGAGCTATGTTATAAGGAACTGGAAGATTGATCGAGTAAAATGTGCCGGTATTGGTGTGTACATGCATTTTTAGGATGTACATGTGTACCCAGCGTTTTTTGGGAAGATGACACCGGTATGTGGTGCTATGTGGAGGCCCACACATAGAGAGTCTAACCTGGTGTCAGTTGGTGGGTCTCAGTATACGTGTTACAATCCTAAGTAGGTGTCGATAAAGTGACTTTAATAAAATAAGGTCATGATAACTAATGATAACATAGCTTTTGAGTTGTCACCATAAGATCATGACATATGTCCCTCATTATGGCAAAGCATAAAGTTGTTTTTGTTTAGTCTAATAAGAGCAAAACATGTGTCCCACCATCATGACAAGGTACAAGGTTACTTTTATGTTGGCCCAGTGAAAAGATGACATGTGTCCCATCATGATTACAAAGGAAAAGCTACTTTTGCGTTGACGCAATAGAAAGACGACATTTGTCTCTCGTCATGACAAGTGAAAAGCTACTTTTATGTTGGCTAAATAGAAATGTGACACGTTTCCCCTCATCATGACTAATGATGATATAGCTTTTGAGTCATTGCAATGAGATCACGACATGTGTTTTGTCATCATGACAAGTCATAAAGCTACTTTTATGTTGGTCCAATGGAAAGAGAACACGTGGCGCGACAAGTGGCACGTTTTAGACTACACCCGTGTTCTATATATATCTCTTTCCACTCATTTGTCTTTAGGTCATTCTTGGCCAAAACATGGAAAAGAGAGGAGAGAGAGGGGAAAATGAAATATAGGGAGCGGGAGAAGAAAAGAGAAGAACTAGAGGAAAGAGAAAAAGTCAAGGGCCGATTTCGCCTCTGATTTGGTGTTTTTAGCTCCTGAGGTCTTCTCCAACATTGTTTATCTTGGTGAGAGCAACATTTCTATGGTTTGGGATTCTTGATATGAGGTGTTTGTTAATGCCTACACGGTGGAGGTGCTGCCGAATCTCCGAACCGATCGTGGAGTCAAGATAAGGTAAGCGTATGCTTCATTTTGAATCATTGGTTTGAGGTTTTCTTGAGTTGTTCATGTGCCTTGATTTTCGTTCTATATTGGTTGGGCATGAAGGATATGATTTTGTTAGTTTTGATGGTCCCAATGAGTTTAAAATAAAAAGTTGTGTAGGATAAATGTTGGGGTGATGATTTTGGAAGCATAATAATTATGTTGTGAAAATCCCAAAACTATTCACACTACTACAAAAAATAGGTATTACTTCCCTAAAAAACGTTCTTATTTTAAAAAAGGATGTAAAAAGTGTAGACGGTGGCATTCTCGTAATTATATGCCTGAACTTTGAGACTTAAACGTCCTAAAACAAAAATTAGGACGTCGAAAAATTAATTTTGATGTCCTAAAATATTTTTAGGGCGCCTAAAATGAAATATTTGGCACATTTTGATAATTTTTTTGCGCTAAGAAAATTTTTTACGTCCTAAATTTAAATATAGGACACCAAAAATGAAATATTTGGTGCATTCCAATGTCAGGAAATTTTTTGTCGTCCTAAATTTGAATACAAGACGTCAAAAATTAATTATTTCGCGCGTTTGATAATTTTTTTGAGCGCGAGACAGAAAATTTTGGTGTTTGTGGGAGATTTTTAGGCGCCCTAAATTGAGGTGTAGGACGCCAAAATTAAAAAAATGATGTCTTGAAATTGTTTTCAGGACGTCCATGACTTTTGTTTTTTTCCTCCTTTAAATATGCATCTACCTTCATCATACGCGCGCTCTGTCTTCAACCTAGCCACAGCCTCCATCTCCCACGGCGAAACGCACTGAAGGAGGCGAGAAAGCGTTCGGATCCAATGACTACAGTCTCAGATCTTTAACCCCTTCAACTCTCAGATCTCGCTCTTGCTTAGACACAGTGTGTAGTCCCATGAGCAGCGCCGAAAATGCCACGAACGTCAAGGAATTGGCAAAGAAGGCGAGCTTGGGTGCGCAAAAAGCAAAAGAGTATAGGGATTTGGTTAAAAAAGCGTAAACCCTAAATTCCCATGAGCTCCTCCCCATATTGATGTCGATTATTTCACGGCGGACGAAATGGCCGTCAACGAAAACCAAGGGTTCCCAAAAGCCTACGCGAAGCTCTGTCAGAATCGGTGTCTTAGTCCCTACAGTCATGGCCCTTCGTTCATCTTCACACCTTACGCTCTCAAGGAAGATGAGGTAAGAAAATTGAGTTCGTATATATATATATATATATATATATATATATATATTCTGTATGATTGTAATGTAATCTTACTTTGAGATAATAATTAGGCTGAGAGAGCAATGGATTTACATATGATGTTCCCAATAATTGATCTGAAAGCGAAGCCAACTACGAAGCCTAGGACTGATCTGATTCTGCTTTCTTTCTTTTTACTGAACTCTTTCCACACTAACTCACCTCGTCTAGCCCTTGTTCCCGTTCCCCTGACTGAGGTAAGTTAGTGTGAGTAATGTTCAAATCCGAAGTTTGTGTGGGTAAGAGTGAATCAGTCGCATTGTTGAAACTTTGCACAAGTAAGAAGTAAGAATTAGAGGATGCCCAAAAGAAATTTCTTTGGGGGAACATTGTTGCGTAGGACACAATTTGTCGTACCAGATGGCAAGCAATATGCCAAGATTAGATTAAAGAAATGAGAAACATTTCCTATGTTGTTGGTGGCATATGACTTTGCCTTAGATTTAAGAAATGTTGGGCAGTGGCTTGTGATTTCGAGATTTATCACTCTAAATCATCTCCTCGCATCTAAAAGAAAAATATTTTATTGCCTGAAGATTATTAGAATAAAGAGTGTTTAAATATTAACATTTATATACAGCCCTATAAGTCTCAATTATCTTAGCATGACCGTAGCTTTGTCATGCAGTTATGGCGATGATGGCCGGATTAAAGGATGGAGATGGAAGGAACTTGCAGGATCAAAGGATTCATCATCTTTGCTCAGTAATAAATCTTACTGTTGCAATTTAACGTTGTTCATGTGGTCTATTTGCTTAGTTTTCCTTTTCTTATATAAGATTGAAACAAAATAAATAACAAAGGAGACTATGGACTTGTGTATGTTAAGCTAATCTTTACTGGTTAAGAATCACACGCTATGAGGTTAGACATGCACTTGTGTATGTTAAGGGACAGAATTCAATGTGTGATTTTGCCTCAAAATGATTGATTGTACATTCTTAATTTTGACATTCATGAAGCTTGACAGTAATATGTTCATTTACTCTACAAATTTGATGCTAGTCTTGCCTCTTTCTCCTGCTTCTTCATTGGTCTTTTTTTTTTTTTTGGAGTAATTTTTTTTATTTATTTATGCCATGCCTCTCCCATCACAACACGGGCTTCTGATTTGTTAAGTCAATTTCATTTTCTTCTTCTATGTATCCTTTTGCCCACTTTTCTTTTATAATGGAGCTTTCCTATTGTCTTACACATGCCATCCCACATGTTTGCAGGAGGTGATATCGAGCCTTTACTTGATCTGGTGAATCCTCAGCACAAGTGAGTTTGAGAACATATATGCTCAACTAATCTATATTAGTAACTAGACATTGTTTACCCATACATAATTTAAAGTTTGAGAGATAAGTGGTACTGTTCTGTTTTTTCTATATAATTTTAATGTTGTTTTTGAATCTTTTTCTCCGGACAAACAAACATCTTTTTTCGTAGTTAGACATTCACATATAGGTCATGGTTTATTTTATGGTATTCAACTCAATCAAATCTCTATTCCTCTAGTTTTGGTTATTTGATTGATCAATTTTTTCTATATTGCCATTTCCAATTCTGGACTGCTATGTCTTCCATCCTTGTTCTACTTCCAATACCAAATTTCATTTTATTGATGTCTTTCAGAGGTCCTTGGGGTTCCCTTTCACCTATTCCTGAGAATAATGCTATTGCTGTTGATACCAAGGTTTGTATTTTTTCCTTTCCTCCTTGACTATGTGTGGAAATATTTTGTTTGTTCTTAATTATTGAGTTAGAATCTATTTCCTTGCCTAATTTTAGGGAGGATCTGTGTTAACTGCTTCTGGTGATTCATGTGCATATTGTTGGGATGTGGTATGTATTTGTTGAAGGTGAATATTTTGTATATTAAAATTTGTTATCATTCTATTGTTTCATAATTGATTTGCTCCAAGATTTTGGGAATTTAGAGATTGTAAATTGCTACCTGAGCCGAGTTTTCTAACTCAGACCATAGTATTCTTGCTGTTAAAGATATATTAAAAGATTTCCTTTTACTTTATATTGAACTACATGACAATATACAGGACACCACAAATCTGATTTATAAAATCAGGGTCTTGAAATTGTGGCGTCCTGATTTTAGAATCAGGACGCCACAACCTGATTCTAAAATCAGGATGCCACAATTGTGAATTGTGGCGTCCTGATTCTAAAATCAGGACGCCACAATTCAAATATGTGACGTCCTGATTGGGGTTTAGGACGTCTTAAATAAGACGTCCTGAATATTATTTAGGATGTCAAAAGTGTGCATTTTTTACTCCCCCTCTAGAGACTTCCCTCTAAAAAAGGACGTTGATAGTGTAACATCCTGAATTTTTACCTGAAACTATAATATTATGATAGATTAATTTATGATAATTGATTTATTAGGTATTTAGTATGAGCAAATTCTTAAGGTTAGAATTTAAATTTATATTTTAAATAAATATATTATATAGTAATATATTATATGTATGGTATGAATAAAAAAAAAATGAATAGTGACAGAGGAAGGAATCGGTGGAAAGAGAAAAAGGAAGAAGAATTAAAAAAAAAACATGTGGGGCCCACATTTGAAAAAGAAAAAAAAAAGAGTAGGTAGCAACTTTTTGAAATTTCGGGAGAGGAGGTGCTGGCGTTTTGATAATTGATGAAGGAGGTGCTGACTTGTTGATAAAGGGCGAGCGGCGCAATAAAATATGGAGAGCGCCGCTCCCGCCAAATGAAGAAGTGAGTGGGAGCTTTGTGTATAAATACCCCACCAGGCACACCCAGTCACCTGCATAAACACACACACACATCTTCACTTTCGCAGATGAGAGCGTGAGTGAGAAAAGAGAGAGAAGGAGATTAGGGTGGTAATTATTTTGGAGTTCTACAGTAGCTTTTTGGTAATTATTTGGGAGCTAAAGGGTGACAGGTAACTCTGAATATTCTTCCTTATACTTGTAAATTATGTATGATTATAAATATTTATTTATTTACTATTTTTGACAAGAATATATGTAGAAAATATTTTATGGTTTATAAGGTTTTAAGATCTGGTGTGGGAACTTTGAATTTGCAAATCTGTATTTCATACGGAGGTACTATTTACGCATACAGTACTGATCTACTATTCACGTATACATACCGTATTTACTATTCAGTTTTACTATTCATGTATACATACCATATTTATTATTCATTTTTACTATTCACATATACATACCATATTTACTATTCATTTTAGTATTCATGTATGCATACCGTATTTTACTATTCACTTATACATACTGTATTTTACTATTCACTTATACATATTGATTTACTGTTCATGAATACATACAGTAATTTACTATTCACGAATACGCATATTGACATATTAAATTAATTTTTAGTAATAGTGTATTATTTTGAATGAATGCATTTATCATGGCGGATGTAATGTGATGGGTTGGAGTATGGAGGAATTGATATGATATGATCTTATGCCACCACTCGGTGCACAGTGGATGGTACTTTTCAGGGCCCCTTCTTCCATGTTTTCCTTTGGCCGGGATTGCATTGGAGTTGTGGGACATGTGACACCTCCTTAGTTGTTATTTTTAAGGAGGGGAGCCATAGTCCAGATTTAAGCTCTATACCTTTGGCCGGGTGTATCTCAAGTCTTGGTGAGCTTGAAACCATCCAGTCAAATGAATGAGTTTCTATTGGACTATGTGTTAGCCTATGGCTCCAGTCAGCGGTATAAGGGAGGTGGTGATATAAGGGAGGCTGCATATTGCATTCTATTCTTGAATAATTTACAATTCGACTTAATGATGATTCCTTTTGCAAATAATTTTGTATAAGAAATTATGATATATTTATATACAAATATGTTTGAGTTTAGCCTATGCTTTTTATCATATGTAATTTGCTTGTGTACGGTAGAAATATTCAGTAGTTACTGAGATGTGGAAATCTCATCCCATATTAATATTTTTCAGGTGATCATCCTAGTAGAGAGCAAGGGAAGGCACCTATGGAGTGAGCTGAGGAGGCTCTTTTGTACTCCTATAGTTTATGTTATGTTATTTTATTTGCCATGAACCTAAGACTTCCACTTTGTGCTAAACTCTGAAACATTTTTGGAAATTTATTTTGATTATGTATTATGAATTTTATTTTGGTTACGTAATTTAATGATTTGGATATCAAATATCTCTATTGAAGGTATTTTAAATATTTTGGTCAAGTTTTGGATGATGAAAATGAGGTGTTACAGATAGGGCTTTATTTAGGACATTTTTTAGGTTTTTTGTAGTAGTGTCAGTGAAGAATTTTGGTGATACAGTGAGTTTGTAATGTGTTTTTGGATAAGTAAATGTTGTCAAAAAGCTATGAAATTTTGTAGGCTTAAAGTAGACATGTTAACGGTCACATAGCTTTTTGGAATACCTCAATTGGATTTTTCTACAATTTATAAATTTTTGAATTCTGGAATTTTTGTAATAAAGGGCAAAATGAAGAAAGAATAACCAAGTACAAGTTACTCACTAATAAAAGGAATTAGTAAGCTTTAAATGATTTAAAAGTCTTTATTATAACTCGTTAAGTTGAATAATATATTGAGGAAAGTTTGTATAAGTGAATGAGAAAATTTATATTTGCATTACCTTAGGTCTATCATTACTATTTGAGCATTGGGGAACTTGATAATTCTTGATCGGCTTTTCAAATGGTAACCCTAATCTCATATGCTTTGTATGTCTCTATATGTATGTTTTACCATGATTGTATATGCATTTAGTATTGTTATTTTCTAAGCACTTTGGTACCGGAATTCATTGTGTGTTATTAGGGCCTTACTGTGTGCTGTGCCCTACAGTCTATACTGTGTGCTATTAAGACTGCTTGTTCCGGATTAGGCTTTGTGCCTCGCTGTGTGTGATTTACTGAATGCTTTATGGTTTGTACTTATGGTTTTCTTACATACTTTACATATACTTTGAAAATGATATTAATAGTTACTCTGGGATCCAATTATGAATCTCAGGCCATTATAAGAATACAAGTAGTTCTTTTAGAGCCAGTCAAGGGGCTAAAGGTAATTAATGACATGGAGCATAGATGAGAAATTTGAGGAAGTTTCCGGTTAAAACTTGCTATTTTTATGTTTCATATTTTGGAGGACTATGTATTATCTTTGTTGATCCAGTATTTATTTTGGAATAATTGTATAATAACCCTATGATAATTTATCCTTCGAAGAGAACTGTTTACTTTTACCTATATTTATCGTCCAAACCGTTTACATGTTCTGCTGTGTAAATTACTCTGATACATGACATTAAGGAACATGATTTGTGATAATAAGGATAAAAATTTGAGAGTATCACACTACCTACCACTTGAGAGGGTGAGTCCGGTAGAGGTGTAAGTTACAGATCTGAGATTGGGAAACATAAAGAAAATTGTAAACAATTAAGAATTATCCCAAGAAAAATGTTGTACTACAGATTTAGTGGTTATGGAAGACTCGGTGATGGTGGATGATGAAGTATGGCGTGATGGTGATGGAGATTTGATGTTTGAATTTGAAGCTTTCCTCCTCCTTTTCTAAAACGATGAAGCTCAGAAGTGTAGTTGTTCTCTCCTTTATGTGTTCGTGACTTAGACTTTGGGTGAAGAAGGGTTATCGCTAGCAACGAAAGCGTAGAAGGAAGGTGAAACGCTTTTAGGATCTTGTTCGCAGCGTACGGCTTAAAAATGTTGTTCATTAAGATATTCAACTGTTACCAAAAAAAAGAAAGAGAGAGAGAGAGAGAGCGCAAAAAGGGGGGGTGACCATGGGGATGAAACCCCTTTGGGTGTCCCAATTTAAAATTGGGATGTCAAAAGTCCTGTTCTAATAGGTCTTTGATATCTTAATTCCAAAAGGGATGCCAAGAGTGGTGCTCTTGGAGCTAAAAAGCCTTGGTTTCGAGTTTCAAAGTTCCCTTTCAAATTGGGACATTAAAAGTAGGGCTTTTGACATCTCACACTACTACAAAAAATGGATACTACTTCCTTAAAAAACGTCCTTATTTTAAAAAAGGAAGTAAAAAGTATAAGCGGTGGCATTTTCGTAATTATATGGCTGAATTTTGAGACTTAGGCGTTCTAAATATAATTTTAGGACGCCTAAAATTAATTTAGGCGTCCTAAAAAATATTCAGGACGCCTAAAATTATTTTTTGGAGCATTTTGCGGACTTTTTTGGCGCCCTAAATATAATTTTAGGACTTCTAAAATTAAATATTTGGCGCATTTTTAGAAATTTTTTGGCGCCAAGGGATTTTTTGGCACTCGTGAAAATATTTGGCGTCCTGAAAGATGTTGACGCCAAAATAAATTTTTTTGGCGTCCTAAATATAATTTTAGTACGCCTAAAATTAAATATTTGACACATTTCTAGAAATTTTTTGGCGTCAGAGGAGTTTTTTGGTGCTGGTGAAAATATTTGGCGTCTTGAAAGAAGTTCAAGATATCAAAAAAAAAATTTTTTTGACTCCCTATATCTAATCTAGGACGCCTAAAAAAAATATTTGACATATTTTTAGAAATTTTTTTGCGCCAGATTTTTTTAGGCGTCCTAGAATAAGTTCAGGACGCCACAATCAGTATTTTAGCGCCCTAAATTTTAAATCCGGATGCCAATTTTTTCCCCCCGCCCCCCTTCTAATGCCACGCCAAATCCAGACGTGAGCTGTCAATTATTTGAGTTTTGGGAGATTTGCGTCAAATCCGTCCAACAGCTTCCCATATATCTTTTGACTTTCTTTTATTTTTTGCTCAAGAATACCTCTTATGGCTCAAGAATGCAGATCAACAACGACGTTCCAGAACCCAGCGCCGGAAGCGATCGTGTACCCCCTGAAGATTAGGGAGGGAGAGAAGGCGGTGATGGAGGAGCCAATCTTATTTGTGGAGATGTACAGGAGGAAGATGAGCAAGGACCTAGAGTTGGCGAGGCTAAAGAAGATGGCGAGAGAGGAGAAGCAGTGTCAAGAGGTGGCGGAGAAGGCAAATTGGAAGGGATGCCCATCGAGCAGATATTTGCCTGATTCAACTGGGCAACGCAACCCCTTTCATTTAGTATGCATGTGTGATTATTATAGAGTATTTGAGTCTTATGTTCCGTCTCATGTCTTGTTTGTCTGATATAATTAGTATGTATCTATGAATTTCGGTGGCTTATAATATAATATTGCAATCTCCAAATCTATAGCTTGTTCTTTGGTTTTTTATTGTTAATTGCCAATGTGTTGTTCTTCTTGGTATTCTGGAATAATGTTGATTGTTGATGTGTTTTTCTTGCTAGTTCTTTTTCTAATTCCACGGCCAACCCCCAAAACCTGAGATTTGGAGTTTTATTTTTTTTTTAAAAAAAAAAAAAGAACAATATGAAATGTGTTTAGGGTCCTGAATTAACCCTAGCTAGGATGCCTTTTTTAAGGCTCCTGAATTAATCATAGGACGCCTTATATATTATTTTTATAACTACTCCTAGTCAGACGTCCTTCTCAAAAAAGATGTTAATTACCTCTAATTCAGGACGTTAATATGCTTTTTTTAATAGTGTCAATATTTAAAAGGGACGTAAAAATCAACTTTGGGCGTCCTTTTTAATTAAAGGAACGCCTAAAATATCAGAATTTCCGTATATAATTACAAAAATGTTATTTGAAAAATAAACTTTTTTAGGGAAGTAAATTTATTTTCTGTAGTAGTGCCACTTCCAATAAAATCATCCTTTCCATGAAGCCACCCCACATCCTCTCTGGCTTGCACCACAGGCGCCAGATCACGAAGCACAAATTTAATAATTTTAATTAATTTTAATCAATATTTTGATCTACGTGTGACAAGACAACCAATCCCTCATTAAACTATGATATATCATAATTAAGACACATAATATTATAATTAATTAAATTAAAATCAAATTATGAGCTGTGCTTTGTGAATGCCGGCCCGTGCATGCTTGGGTTGGCATTTAATTTGTGGGGTCAAAAAATTAATTAAGAAAGATAGCTAGTTTAGCCGATTATTAAATCAATCGCATCCAACGACACTTACACCATCCCCATTCTTAAAAATTGCTTGAGACTTCTAAGCATCTCATGAGAATTAATAAAAGTACTCCTCGGACCCCCGAAAGAAACAAAGAAAATATATATAAACAATAAAGAACACGATTCCATGAGTGATACGCTTCTTTCTTTCTTTTCTTTCTTTTTTTTTTTTTGTAATTGAATTTGTAAAAACGAAGTCCATAAAAAATCTACAATATAATAAACTATAATATTAATCTTATTTTTCAAATTCCGTATAAAAAAAATTAAATTGCACCTAGTTAACATATAAACCCGCGATACACCTACTCAGATATGAAATATTTAAGTTTGTTATAAATATATTAATTATGTGGATGTCTATTGAATCTTATCTTTTCACATTCAGTCCCAATTCATTATGATCATTTGGGTGTATAATATATATAAATATATATATACATGGAAAAACACTTTTCATGTTGTAGGAGAAGTGTATTCTCATATCACACACATAAAATGGTAGGACCTACATATATATATATATATAATACTAATTATATACATGTGTGGGTCTCACCATTTCATGTGTGTGTAGGAATCTTCTTCTTCTCATGCAACATGAGAAGTTTAAACCATATATATATATATATATATATATATAGGATTGTAGGCGGCACATGTTTGCCCCCCAGTAGCCCACAACCGGAAATTGGGAAAGCAATTGTATGGGTGTTAGTGTGCTGTGCTGCAGGGAATGTCCAATGTATATTGTAAATTATTGAGTGAGGTGTGTGCTTTTATAGGCTATAAATAGCCTCACCCTCAACATACGATGATATGAATAAGAATGACTCCTCTTTCTCTTGTATTCTCTGATCTACTTTCTTCCATTTTCATTAGTTTTACAACAAAGTTAGTTTTATTTATTTTACTGAGAGATGAAAAATCACCAGTTTGAGGTTGTTAAAATCACTTTTTAGAGAATTCAAATAAACATATATGCTTTCTGCTGATTAAATAATTATTAGTTACATTACTAAAAAGATGAAAACGCGTTACGAACTTTCAATCCTTTTCTTTTTCTTTGTATTGTTGATTGTTTAGTATCGCACTGAAAAATTAGATATTTTTCATGAAAATATAATTGTATTTTGATAATTGACATGAATAATAATATTTTTTTTATAAGCATGAAATGAATTTTATGATTCATTCTCTCTCTCTCTCTCTCTATATATATATAACATAAAAACCCCATTTAACACACTATATTAATTAGTTGATGATAAACATGCAGTGCAATAAGAAAAACAAATTTAATTTAATTCTTTTAGTTACAGCAAACTTGACAAGTTCAGGGACATAAACTAAAGGGAAATTAAAAATATTCATATATAATAAGGACCAAATGGCAAACATATTCTAGTTTTGGATTTAAAAACCTCACACTTACATAATTTGAATCTCTCTCTCTCTCACTCTCTCACAGAGTATATTTCCATATTTGATTCTTAGTTACCATCTTATTATTTGTCACGCCTTAATAATAATATTATTAATTAAGGACGACAGTAATCATAGCAAAAGCAAAAGCCTGAAAAGGGAGAAGTATCATGACATGTTCCAAAAAGGGAACCCTCCCTATAACACTGACCATCACAGTCTAATGAATCCAAGCAATCTCCAGACCATCCTTCGCTTGGCCTTTCGCAGTACATTCCATAATCATCGTATGAATCTGTTCAGCCAAATATCACACACACACACATTCCTTCCATCAATATAATTATCAACATGCACTTACAACATATAGGAGTACAAATATACTGTTAAAGAGGGTATATTTTATGAAAACCAGACCGGTTAAGGGATTGGTTTACTCGTTCAGTGGTCTGATCAGCTGAATCGGGTTGAATTTTATTACCGTGACAAAAGGATCCATAGAAATATTATATGATGGATTTTCCAAGAAAAACTAAAAAGATGTCAATAATCAAACTATGGCCTCTATCTAGAAATCAAGCATTAAGACCTTGTAGAAAATGATTTTTAATTCTTTTTGAAATTGATCGATACATATAATATTTGAGAGACTGTGTTTATTTCATATTATTGTACTACTTGTTTCCAAATAAACCAAAAAGAACATTAAAATGGATATGAAAAGTGCACAAACTTAATTAGAAAACTCAGATTTGTGTTTGAAATGCATACCTCCATAAGGAATGAAAATGAGTGAAAGCAAAATCACACAAAACAAACTTCTGATTAGCCTTGTTGTTGCCATGGCTCTTGGAAAGGATATGGTTAAGTTTGTTGTGAAATGCATTATTTATAGAGCAATAATTAAATATTGATTGCAATTGTCTTTTATTGAGTTATTCCACTGAAGATTATGTATGACACGCAGCTAGTTTATAGTTTTCTCCTGCGTGTAATTAAAGTACAATGACATCCCTTTTGTTTTACATGGAGATTATAGAGACTTCTTTTCTATTTTCAAAACCTATATTTTAATTTAGCACTATTTTTTATACGGCTAATAATATTCTAAGATACTCTTTTATGTCCTTAATATAAGATATATTTACCTAATTTAATTAGATTGAAAAAATTAGTTAATATGATATGTATTTTCTAAAATATTTTAATCATCTTCCTTAATTTCCTCATTCACTCTCCTCCTTGATTATTATTGAGGGAGCATCAATAGACGTAAATTAAAAAAAGACTAACAGATATGAAATTAAAATATTATATTTGGGACTAAGATGAACTACACAAATATGGCTTATATTAAGGATTTGAGAGAGTACTTAATTTTATTATTTTTAAATACATTTAAAATCTTAAAACGATTCATTTGTCTTTATAGTCTAATTTTCTGTACTCTCTATCAAATTTTTAAAACTTTAAATAATTAATTAGCTTAATATTTAAATTAATATATTTAAAAATTTGTATTAAATTTAAACATAAATTATACTGACTAACTTATGATGACTTATTATATTAAATCACTATTGCATTAAGCTTTTTAACAAACGTCTTTAAAATATTATTTTGACTAACTCATGTATATAAAACTAAAAGAACTGCTTAAAAACTAAGCATTCATAACTCAAAAGAATTTAAAAAATAATTAAAAAATTTAAAATATATTTATTAAATTTTCTTAACCTTTTTTTTTTAAAACAAAAAATACAATATCTATATTAAATATGAATATTTTGGCCCAACACATGTGATTTAATTATCAATTACAATTTGAATAAATGAAAATAGAATCTTAAATGTAGAAGAAAAGTCCGTATGATATGTTACGGTTGTTACCATTGATTCTAGTAGACGTTTGTATAGGTTTTAAAATTAGACGGAAATTTTTTTTAAATAAATGAAATATTAATACATTTTATTATATTTATTTATTAATTACAAATATTGATTTTTCAGCTTGCTGAAAAACTGGTTATCCATTCATAAACTTGAGAGGTCCGAACGTATTCTGTCTGTATCAAGGGACGTTAATAAAGTCAATTCACACACAAATTATTATTTTTGGCCCAACTGACTTATTATAAACCTTAACAACCAAACATACATTCAAGTCAAAATCAAACAAACATCCGTTATGATTAGGAATGATATTATTGTTTTAATTATTTTTATGATCATATATATAATAGTCAGGAATTTCCAGTTTGTCAGATCTATTTGAGCTGCATTTTGTTTATTGATCAATAATTAATAATTAGTGTTGCCTCTTTGGCGTTTCTAAATCTCAATTATACCTAAAACCATGCCGAGTCCTTTCAAAAACAGCTAAGGCCCAAGAGTACTAACTATAATGAAGAAATCGTATTGGTTAGGACTTATGACTTAGATGGAAGAAATGATTTATTACTACAATCATAAATATCAACATTAACATCAATCAATATAAAATATTAGCTGGCCTGGCAAAAACAATATAAAATAATAAAGGTTAAAAAAAAAGAGAGAGAGATATGGTAGGGCTCAAGCACTATCAGACAAGCTGATGCTTTTACACAAGCACATATTAAAAAACAATAATTATTACATATTTTTTTGGTCAGCTTTACAGATTTATTTTACTACAAAAAAAAAATACAAAACACTTATTCTTTTTCTTTTGTCAGCTAATAAAAACTTATTAATCAAAATATATAATTTCAATGCTTCATAATATTTCATCACTTCCCACACCTAACAATGGGCCGTTTCTGAACTCATTAGCCAGTGATTAAAGAACTAACTTAGATATCATCAAGCAACTAGATTAATTGGTAGGGGTTGTTCCTTCTTAACCAAAAGCTTCAGGTTCGAGCTCTAGGAATGCAGTAGTATTAGTCTGGACCCCGATAGATTCTCTGAGTTAAAAGTAGGTAGGTCCAGCCGTCCAAATACCAAATGCTCATGGGAAATAATTTTTTTAAAAAAAAAAAAAACCTACTTAGATGGAACGATTGGGCCATTTTTTTAAACTAATTAGCAGCTTAGATTGGATCAAAAAATTGTTACACAAGTGACCTAGAAATCATTGAATTAATTTTTTAAAAAAAGTAAGATCCAGTCATTTCTCCCATCAATAAGCATATACTGAATAAACCCAGTGCATATAAAAAATATATAGAGTTTAAAATAGAAATATAACTTCTGGAAGAGGTCCTGAAGCATATGAAATTAGTACAGATGAAATTATCATATGGATTTATAATAATTTTCCCCTTTTCTGCACGCAGTCACCTTGATTCCACATGGTATTATTTCATCAGCAAATGAAATTTAGTACATCTTTAAAAAAAATAATGATTTTATAAAATACTGAATCTCAACTACCCATTTTTCAATCCAATGACATGCGTCCAGTTTTTCTGCCAATTGCTCCTCTACCCATCTCTCTTCATCCTCCATCCTGAGTGTCCAAATCTTAATCCAAAATGTTTCAAAAATATTTCTGAACCCTTGGATCAAGATTTCGACAATTAAGATGGAAGATGAGGAGGGATGGAGAGAGTATCTCCTTCATCAATGACATCTCAAGTGAAGACAAGATGTATTGACAGGGAGAAGTTCATTAATGTGATACACAGAGAGAAATTTTAGTGTTTTTATTTTTTAATAAATAATTTTTAAGAAAAAAAAATACTTTCATGTAGGCATAGATATCCATTTAAAGTGATTGGATTTTTTTATGCTAATTAATGATTCTATCCCCCAAGCAGGTTCAAGATTTCTTGAATATCTTTTTTCTTATAAATTACTAATGTATATGACTTTTTTTTTAAAAAAAATTATTACAATGCCAAATATTAATGGCCTGAATTACAACAAGCAGATCAAACCCAAGAATTCCCTTTAGTTAGGAAATACCCATATCACTAAGCTACAAGATCTTTGGTTAATGGGCCTGTTTGGGTTGGCAGTGGGAACGGGTAGCTTAAAAGCTATATGACTTTTATAAAGCCCGGTAGGAAAAAAAGTCATGTGATTTGTGTTTGGATTGTCCATTTAACTTTTGCAGAAGTGGCTTTTTTCTAAACTGAAAAAGTCAGTTGAAACGAAAAATGACTGAAAAAAGCATAAATTTGATTGAATAATATATATATATATATATATATAGGCAAACAATTATTTAAAAAATTTATAAAAAAATAAAAATCTGATTTATTTTTTATTTTTTGGGTAAAATATCAGGAACTCTCAGGGCCATTGGTTGATGGGGTTTCACAAATTCCTCGGAACCTGTACTGTTGTTGAGGCAGAGCTGCATGTTATCATGACCAGATTAATGATGGGTAGTCAGATGGGCCTTCAAAAAATCATCTTTTATTATGATTCCCTAGACGCCATCAACACCATTATGAGAGACAGCCACACTGACCACCCTCTTCGACCAATCATTGGAGAGATTCGAGATGTTCTTTATCAAGATTGGGATGTGCAAATCGTCATACTTCAAGAGACAATATTGTTTATGCTAACTTTATGGCCAAGCAAGGTCATGATGCCTCTCAGGATTTTAATGTGATTCTCGTCCCAACGATCCCACCAAGATTTTAATGTGATTCTCGTGCCAACGATCCCACCAGGATGTCTCCATATGGCAATGAAAGACCAATTGGCTTGTACCTAGTAGTTCAGTACTATTTTGATGTATGGGGATTTGCCCTTCTGGGCTAGGTCCTCGCCTTAAAACTCTTCAAGTTTAGGCTTGCCCTCCTTATTCAAAAAAAGTTGGAAGTGAAGAAAAGCTCCATTGAAAGAAATAATGGGCCCCATGAATGGTCCATGCATTCAGATTTTTTTTCAATTGTTAGTATGAAGAGAGGTATTAAGGGAAAATGAATTTGAAATTGGGAGTTGCATTGAGCAAAAAAGGTGACAGGGGCGAGGGATCAAAGTTTGTGGGGCCCCTGCACAGGCTAACGCTGACGCAGACGTAGAAAAAGCACCAGGAGGGAGCTTTTAATTAAGGAACTTTAACTGTAAAAAGTCCAGTAAGATTACAACTGATCCAAACACACTCCATGAGCTTTTTTTGTTACTGAAAACACATCCAATGCCAAGTTTCGTTTTTTTTTTTTTTTTGTCTTAAACGCTGAGAATAAAGCTGACCTAAACAGGCCCAATGTATGAGACTTTAAGCTATGTAGGATCAACTGTTAATGTCGAAGATAATGGTAAAAAGAAATAAAGGCTAGCAGAAATTATACTTCTCTAATTCTAAATATAGGATATAATTTATAAAGTAAATTACACAACAAAACATGTTTTATATTTAGAAATTAAACGGAGATAATAGCATATAGGGGCTGTTTGATAATTGATATGGACGTCATAATGCTTACTCATCCTGTTAGAGGCCCAACAGGCTCTCCACAGTCCTCAAGGAGATCATCAAGCTAAGTCTCGGAAACGCTTACGTGGATTAAGACATGGATTATCCATGGATGGTGATATAGACAAAATGCATACGTACGGGGAGCATGATGTGACACGGGACAAGGCACCTCAAAACCACCACGGGTTCATATTAGGTGCACATCCTTATGTGCACTTTATGTGCTTGTCCTTCTATTAGATGGATAAGCACATTTTTATTTTATTTTTTTATATAATATATTTATTTGGATTTAAATTATATACGGTTTTCTGGATTTTTTTTACACTTAATATCTCAAATTAATTAGTTTCCAGTCCTGCATTCAGAAATTTTCTCCTGTAATACCAGTATCATGGAACTTAATTAATTTGAGATACTGGGTTCAAAAAAACATTCCAGAAAGTACCATATAATTTAAATATAAATAAATATAATATATAAAAAAATTAAAAAAAGATGTCTGATCCTTCTAATTAGAGGGATGAGCATATAAGAAGCACATAAGGTGACAAGCACCTTATGTGCACCCAACCACCATGGCATGTGCACCATTTGTTTATTTTTATTTATTTTATATAACAAAATTTTAGGAGTGGGGTTTGACTCACCCACAGTTTAAGGGTAAGCCGCTTAAAGCCCACTTCGCAAGGAATTTAGGACAAAGAGTACTGATGTCTCTACCCTAGCCTGAGTTATCGTTGCTTTGTAAACCCCTAGAAGGTCTCCTTCAACGCTTTGACTAACTTTAAGATCGAACCCCCTCCCTTTTGGTGAAAGTGTCTGACTTCTTTGCTACTTTTTTTTTTTTGATACAGGGCGATAGGGGAGGGGGGATCGAACCCAAAACCGGGAGAGAGAAAATTAATCCCAATACCACTACACTACTAGTAGTGCTGGTACTTCTTTACTACTTGAACCCAAAGATCGGGGGCGAGGGTGGGTACACATGGATGCTGAGAAAGACAGGAACACGTTTGGAGAGCCCAAAAGGAGCAATTGAAATCAATTCTTGCGTTTACAAAGGCCCATTACAATTATATGGGCTTGGAGGAATCCAATGGAGCTTTTTTTTTTTTTTTTTATAAGAATGGAGCTTATATTTTAAATTGGGGCCTAAATGCATTTTGTAATGGATGTCTGGATGGCCTATACTTTTTTTTTCCCCATCCGGTATCTAGAGTTTTGCTCTAACTAATCCAGATCCAACCAACGTCATGCACCTGGCTATGGTTTACATTCACAAAACTCAAATTCAAGACATTGTTTAAATGATACAATCCGCTTACCACTTATACTAACTCCTGTTAGTGGATGACCTATACTTAAGTATGTATGAAGGTAAATAGTAAAACTAAGACCCGTTTAGATTGTCCAAGAAGCATCAAGAATGGCTTTATATATGGAGTTAACTAGAATTCTATTTGCTTTAATGAAATTCTTATTTTATAGTTTCCTATTTATTGTTGGTTGCTTTTTGAAGACAAAGACTTGTCTCTTTTTTTTTTTTAATATTGCATTAACCAGCCGAGAGTCAAATAATATCCATCTTATTAATGATGCCATAATGGGATCATTTAAGTAGTGCATATCAACTAGATTATTCTATTTTGTCTAACAAGTTAGAGTATTCTAATAGCTTTTGGTTTTTTCTATTTTTATTTTATTTTTAAAAATAAATTAGCGTAAAAAAATATTTACTTTGAATCTCGGCGATGACCATCAAAGTAAAGAATATAAAACAGTTTTAAAAGAGAGAGAGAGAGAGAGAGAGAGACTTTACCCCTTCCCCTCATACATCCTGTATCGCTCTTAAATCTGAATCCATAAACCCAAATCATTAAGTGACGTTGAATTGTTGGCTAGATGAACGTGACGATTATATTGGAAACCCACGACGAATTAGCAACGAGCGATGAAACTTTGATTGAAACCACTCTTGTGGCCCTTCAAGACATAATGCTTGATAAAGTTGTTGATGAGCTGGCAGGAAGATAATGCAGCAAGGAAGTGTATTGTAAACACAAAAGAAAATTGACCCCTTTTCTCCTCTTTCTCTCCTCCTCTCTGCATTTCATCTTCTTCATCGCATGTTCTCTCGCCGGTGGCTTGTGCCTTACACACAAGCCGCCGGCGACCACCGCCTTTGTGCCACAGACGAGTCCAAGTGGTTGTTGCGAGTCCATATCTTTGATCTGCAGTCCAGGTGCTTTGGAGTTCAGATCCTTGATCTATGGTCATCTCCCTCAGAGTTCTGTCAGACGTGGCCTTCTCTCGTCCTTGTGGCGAGCCCTTTCCTCTCCTCTTCAGATCTAATCTGTGGAAGTGAGATTTATCTGCTTTTTTATTACTTTTCTGTGTTACTGGGTTGTTTGGTGGTGTTTTTGTTATATGAAATAAGCAAATCTGTAAGATCTGTGTGCAAATCCTCTTGGGTGAACGGCTGTATGAACGTTATAAGATCCGATTCTCCCTTGGTAGTTCAGATCTGCATTCCTGGGGGTAGATCTAAAGAGGCGTTGCTTGTTGTATGGCCAAGGTCACCAGATCTGATTCAACAGAGAAGCAGAAGTTTTCTTCTGGACATCATGGGTCTTCTTACGTTTGGGGTTGGGTTTTTTGTGTTCTTAACCCCAATATGGGGTACCTGTACAGCTGCTCTTGTTGCAACTAATCCTTATAAGAAGGTGTGCCCGTTTAGGTGGGTTTTACAACCATCACCTTCTTCGTTGTCACTTCTAACCCCAGATATTGAGGAAGCTGCTTTGTCTATGATTCTACTTCTACTTCTAAATTTTTTATGTACGGTGATTTGGCTGTTTTTGTTGTTGTTTTTGTTTTTGATGTATTTTGTTATACTGGATCTGGCTTTACTTGTATCCAGATATTGTACCTGTTTTTAGTATTAATATAAATAGCTATCTGATAAAAAAAAACACAAGATAGGTAGAAATTTATGCAATTTTGTTGAATTATCCAATAGTTTTTAGCAAGGAAGTGTATAGTAATCACTGAAGCGATGGGGGTACTGGGCCAAAAGTCAATATATCAATCGGTATTAATTAAAAAATATAATTTAATTAAAATAGGTAAAAGTATTTATATTTTAATAATAAAATACATTTTGTGGTCAAAAGATGGGAGGATTTGATGTGATGATTGACATATGATAAATGGGAAGATGTGTAATATTATAAGGATAAGTTGTAAAAATACACACGTGGTTTTGTCAAAAGAGCGTCCAACACCATGTACTTTTTTTAGGTGTAAAAATACACATATAATTATAAAAGTAGAGGAAAAGTCCATATGCCGTTAAAATGGATGACATTGATTGTGAACTGGGATGGTTTGATTGAAAATGGTGATGTGGACGATGGTGAGGCCCATAGAAGTGCCCATCAGCAAAGTTTGATCTCCAGCTTCCCAGAAACGACCCAGTCTTCATCTTCTTCATCACGAAGGAGTCTCCATCTTCTTTATGGTGTGCTGGGATGAGGCTTGGTCTGGTTGCATCCCCCAATGGCGGAGGCGCCGCCGCTGCCGCCATTGCCACTTCCGATGACCCTGAAACTATCCTCAAGCTTTACACCACCGTTCCCCATCACCTCATCCACAACAACATCACCGCTGCCGACATTGCTTTCGGTACTCTCCATCTCTCCGAACTTGCATCAATTGGAGACTTACTTTATCTTATTATCTTAGTTTGAGTTTTTTTTTTTTTTTTTTTTTTTTGCTTCCTGTCATCGATTTTTTTGAGCTTAAATGTTTCCCTCAAGTGAATGAACCATGTAAGTGAGGTGGCGGGATTTTTGAAGGATGGTCAGAGGTGAGGAGATGTAGCTTTTTGAACTCGAATAGATTCTAATTCGGAAAAATAATTGTACAGAATTTTCCTTCCATGTAAGCAATGCAAAGTCCCAAGTTTTATATTCGCCACTAATGGTGCCGTTAGTTGCCTGAACTACCTGAAAGAGTGAAAAGAACTCTTCAAGCTACAAATAAATTGAGGTCCCACAAACGTCCCCATCATGAATTCAGAACGTTGTGAGCTTTCCCACTTCTGAGGTAGAGGAGGGCACTGAGGGAATAAATTAGTGCATACTTGTAGTGTGAATAATTGTTGTTCTTTTCAAATAATGGCTCTTAAAATTAACGTGATATTTGCTCGTGAAATTAACGAAACCACATCAAACTGTTCTCGTTTGAAGTGATGGCGATATGAAATTACTATGAAGAACTTTTTCGTAATATAACAAGGAGTACATCAGCAAATCAAGCAAACCACGAATTCTGCCCGATTTTGGAAGATAATGAATGTTGATCCTTGAGATGTAAATTCGAAAAGTCTACACATGACTCTGCGACTTGAATAGGTTCAACATTCTCACATGACTATACTGCGGCTGCAGATCATACCACTGTGGAATTTATTGTGAACACTGTACATAGGATTTTCCCCAGTTTTGATTAAAAAAAAAAAACTCAAACTAAGATATATAACACGATAAAGTAAATCTCCAATGAATGTAAGTTCAGAGAGATCGAAAGTACCGAAAGCATGTCAGCAGCGGTGATGGCGTTGCGGATGAGGTGATGGGGAACGGTGATGCAAAGCTTGAGGATAGTTTCAGGGTCATCGGAGGTGGCTATGGCAGCGGCGGCGCCACCGCCATTGGTGGATGCAACCAGAGCAAGCCTCGTCCCAGCACACCATAAAGAAGATGGAGACTGCTTCGTGATGAAGAAGATGAAGACTGTGTCATTTCTGGGAAGCTTGAGATCAAACTTTGCTGACATGGGCACTTCTGTGGGCCCTACCATTGTCCACATCACCATTTTTAGTCAAACCATCTAACTTCACAGTCAACGTCATCCATTTTAACGGCATAAAAAAAAACATGTGGTGTTGGACGTTCCTTTGACCAAACTATATATATATTTTTATACGTTATCCCAATATTATATTGGTTTTTTTTTTTTTAAAGAAAGAGATCATAGCTCACGAGCTTAGGGTCAAAACGTAGATTTCCCCCCTTATTTGTAGCTTGAAGTCTTTGAATTTTATCTCTCTATTCAATGTTCTTTAAAATTTTGGGGTTGGACTTTGACGGCAGCCGCTTTTCTTTTCCTTATTCTTTCTTGCTGCCTCTTGTGGACATAGAGAAGAAGCCCCATGTGGTTTCCTCTTTCATCGGCGAATATGAGGCACCATCATCACCTTCTTCGGTGAATATTAGGCATTGCCATTGATGAAGATAAGATCTCTCCCATAGAGGAGGATTGACTGACAATTATGAATACCGATGAAACTCACTGGCATGGATGGATCTACTAAACAAGGTGGACGAAGTTGTTGGGAGAGGGTTTGGCAAAAGTGAACTTGAAGTTGAAGGGATAGGGTTTCGCTCGAGTCTTTGGGTCTTTATTTCCGTCTTTCTCAATTTCTTGCTTTATAGCTTCAGGCAACCCTTTTTTTTTTAAAGAAAAAAAAGACCAATGAATTTGTGACTCAATTAATTTGGCCGTGGTAGGCCAAGTGAACTCGGTCAACTCAAAACCCAGGCCTTTCCCTTAACTTGACCTGATTTTTAGGCTAGTTCGCCGGCTTTTAGTTTAGGTTCTTAAACAATGGTTTTTAGGAAGCTATTACTTTTTTGTTTTCAAATAATGAGTAGGAAGTTACAATGTTTTAAAAGGAAATTTATTGCAATGAAATATTTTGCAATTTTAATAAGAATCCAAATTAATTGGAAAACAATAAAGAATGTGTAGCAAATTAGTAATTTTTTTACCATGCTCAAGTTTGGCGGACCCAGGATTTTAGGTTTGTGGGTGCACAATTAGTTGTGAGATTCGGGGGTTTGAGGGTAGCGCCCTCGAAATTTTTTTTAAAGAAAAGTTTTAAACACATTAAAAAATAAAAGAATATAAATAATAAAAGAAAATAAAACTTTAACTTAACATAGAAAAATAATAGTCAAAAGTTAACTAACTATGAATGAAAACAGTATTTATAATCAATAAATTATAAATAAATAAACTAAATGAAAGGTGTCTTTTTATATTTTTTTGTGTCTCCTTCTCTCAATCAAAAGTTGCATTACTCAACTGGTAGAGTACATCCTCTTAAGGTGTTCCCTACTTGAAGGTAGTATGTTCGAATCCTCTTGGGTGTGTTTTTTGAGCAGCGTGTTTTCACTGTTTTTTTAAAAAAAAAAGTATGGATGAAGTGCAGTCTGGAGGAATCGAACTGGGGTAACTATGCCATGCCAATGAACTCAACACACTTATAACCAAGTAGGACACTTAGAGAGGTTGATATAGGATTCCTTGAAAATATATATATTACCAATATTTTAGTGTCTGCACTTGGCCCCACTTGCAACAATGTGGGTCCGCCAGTGATATCCTATGACCCCCAAAATAACCTGATTCTTTATTTTATTGGCTTGGAGCAAAGAAGAGGAACTCGCAAGAAAAATCACGTAATGAATGGCTTTATTAGGATCACTTGCATTTATGTGTGTAATCTTGAGCTATTAGATTATGCCAAAATTCGCCACTGCAATGAGATTTGAATCATCTTGATTTGATTAAAACCATAAATAAATTTCAAGTTTTTATTTGTAATTTTAATTAAAAAAATATTAAATTTACTTTTCTATATATCTTATTAACAACTAATCTTCTTTTGAGCACAGAAATTAAGCTAACTTAATTGAAGGTGATATACAGTTCACCCTCCATACGGGAGGGTAATTAATTAGCCTTTGTTATCAATTGCAACTACTCACTTATGTGACAAAAAGAAAATCATAATAATTTTTTTAAATATACATTTTGATTTTTTTTTTTTAGTAAAATACACTAATCACCTTTCTAAAATACAGAAATCTCCGCTCTATCTGGAAAACAATATTGTCTTTGCCTAGGCCCCACCAAAAACTAATAAAAATAAAAATTCTTCTTGGTTTTTATTTGGAAAAATCTCCAAGTTAGTGATAAATCCCAATTTAGTATATTTTATCTTGCCTTATTCATATATTTTAGGGACTATTTTAGGCTAATTTGGATTATTTAAACAATATTTGGATTGTTAGTCTATTTTAGGAAATAATTAAATCAGAATTAATTATGAAATTATTGGACTTAAATTATTATTATTCTAATTGATATCTTGTGATTGAATAATATTTCTAAATATATGATAGATCACGATTTTGTTTAATTCTTACAGGACAAGTAAAAGCATATTAAAAGATTCTACGATGTAAAATTGACCTTAAAAGCTAAAAGAAGATCTAATGATGAAATTTTATTGAGCTTCTTAAGTTTTATTGGGTTCAAATTGGTATCCAAAAACCCTATCTTCCTCTCATAAATTAACCTAGCCGGAGACACGTTGGGGGACCGAGCAGTCGCAAATCACACTGGGACGCTGAGACGCAGAGCATTCATTTGATTAATTCCTTTGTTCATTCATCAATTCATCTCATTCCTTCAACTCACGGGACCCACGATTCTTTCCTGTGCAATCACTTGAATCATCAATCATCTCAACTCAATTTCTCCCGTGGGTGAGTTCGCAAGGACCAAGGAATTGGATTAATCAATCAAGTCTTCTCAAATTTCCTCATGGCCGTGACTTGCTTTTTCACATGTGGACGGAGAATTTTCATAGAAGCTTAAGTTCTTTTTTGTGGCAACTTAGGAGGAGCATGAAGGAAGCTAAGGCCTAGGAACTTACATTTGAATATCACAAGAGAGTATGGTTCTTTTTATCTTCTTAATCTAAACTTGAGGTTCTTTAGTTTTGAAGGGTTTTCAAGTTGTGTTAATTGAAAAAAATCTAGTTTTAGATTGTAAACATATATATATTTTTTTTATTGGATTGATAATTTGAAGTTTTTATGTTTAAGATAATTACTAGATTTTTGTTTACAACCTTTGGATTGTCAATTGAATTATTAATTGAATTTTCGTTATTAATTTAATTGACAATTTGGTTTATCATCTTAATTATTTGATTGGGTTGATAAATTGTCTAGTTGTTCAATTGGATAATTATAAACAAGATTTCCAAGATTATTTTGTGATTGGTTTTAATGAGTTTAATTAGCCACCATTTATTTCATTATGAGTTTTCTAGTGGAATATGTGTTATTGAGTTAGAAGGTTTCTCATGTTTAATTAGGTAATTAAATTCATTATTCTCCCTTTAGTCTAATTAATTGGTTTGGGCTCAAAAGTTAACTCCATGTAATTCCTAAGTTATCCCTTTCATCATCATAAATGAACTAATCTTTGTTGTTTGATTTGATTTGCTTTTAATTAATCTTCTTAGGATTTTAATTCTTCTCCCATAACAAAAACCCCCAAAAATTGCATTCAAATTCATATAGATTAGTTTCATTTTCATTTAGGGTTTAGAGTCAATTACATTAGTGCATTTAGTTAGTTTAATTTCATTTAGGTAGTAGCATCTTGCATTCTAGTTTAGGTCTATTCCATTGCATTTTTCATCACTTAAATTCAACATAAAGAAAAACCCATAGATTGCTCCTTGGGAGAATGATCTAGGTTACCACTATATTACATTATTAGTTGGTCAAAGTTTAATTGATTGCTTTAGTGACAAAAGTAGCGCATTAGTTATAGGACGTGCCTCAGGTTTCAAAGAGTGCTTATAGAGATACTTATAAATCACCCATCAACAAGGTCCATACACCGGTGTGATTCAAACCCACTTATTTGTTAATACACTAGCTTCCCCTCTAATTACCTAACTTATACAAATATACGCTCTATTTTGAAAAATAATAAAAAAGGAAAACAAATTCTCCTCAATTTTTACTTTGTTAATTTGGAAAAATCTCCTTTGAAAACTAAATACATTTATAGTAATTATCTTGTAAATATCGTTTATGGTTATTTATTTTTAATTGGAGTTTAAAAAATAAATGGTTAATGTAAATATCATTTATGGTGATTGTCTTGAAATTTAAATTTGGAAAATAAATTGTGATTTCCTTAGAAAACAAAAAGTTTGGGAACAATGGAGGTTATATATGTTGAAGGAAGAGAGAAATGAAGTGGGAAGAGTGGGGGTAGGCCGCCGGATTTCGGGAAGGAAGAGAATGAACCTTTGATGTAGAGGTGTTCATGGGCAGGGCTGGGCAAGGCAATACCCTTGCTCGATGCCCTGCCCAAAAGATCATTGGGCTGTAAATGAAGTCCAGTGTCCAACCCTATCCGATGAAAGCCCTAAAATTTTTGGGCAGAGCAATCTTTACCTGCCCAAGTGGCGATACCCTGCCACACTCTATATAAAAAAAAACAGCTTCAGTCATACCTAATAAACAATATTACAAAATTCAAATAAAATACATAATTCTACACTTCAGAATATTTAAATATAAGTCTAAAACTTAAGTCATGAAATTAAAAAGACAATCATATTTCTTAGGTTATATATAATTTTGTAAAAAATATATAATACCATCCTATTAAAAAAATAAAAATATATAATACTTTTTTTATTCCATTAAAAAAAAATGATAACTACTGGGTAAGGCCAAATGGGCAGGGCGGCATATCATGCCCGATACCCAGTCCTGCCCGTAAAAATGCCTTACCCAGTTGTGCCCAGCCTAGTTTGAGCTACTTTTTCTTGGGTTGGGCAGGACGATTTTTCAATAGGTGCGGACGGGCGGACAGAGTGCTGAACATCATGAACACCCCCACTTTGATGGAAGCAGAGGAGCTATAAAGGGAAGGAGGTGATGAAGGTTGAAAATGCTAGTAAAGTTCCAGCGCAAAATGCTCGTAATTTCTTTTGTTCATTGGGATATGAGAAGAAAGGAGAAGCGGCTGTGAACTTGAGAAAATGGGAATGAGTTTCCTTGCTCTTCGAGTACTCGTCGTTTTGGGGGTGAGATTTGGCTATTCAGATTTCATTTGGACAGTCTAGATCTCCATTTTCTTAATTAATTTTTTTAATATTAATATTTAGAAGTATCTTTTTAATTAATACCAATTAGTATCCTAAAATATTCGCAATTTCTTTTTGAAGATCATAAAGTTTTTTCAGTTGTAGTCATATTGTTTTAGGATCTAAAAAAACACTTCAAAGTACTAATTGGTATTGAAAAATAATTTATGATATCTTAAGAAATTATTTCAGTGTACTGGATTATATTAAAAAGATATTTTAAAATACTGACTAGTGGTAAAACAATTTTTATTTTAAAAAAAAAATATGGATGGCTAGATCTCGCCCCCAAAAAGATGAGTGCTGACGAGCCGGAAAACTCGTTCCAAGAAAATGCGAGACGTTTGAGGAAAGAATAACCAAGTGTGGCTTGATGGATATTATTGAGTCATGTCGGAATAGATTTTCCTGGAAAGGACCATTAATTCCAGGGTGCTAGAGGAAACAAAGGGTTATGCAATACGGAATGGTGGCTGAAATTCCCAGAGGCAATTGTGAAGAAAACTCTAGCAAGAGTGGGGAGTCCTGACCATCATCCAATCTTTATTACTGAGCCTGTAGAAGGAAGAGGGGAGAGGTACGTGAGAGAGGAAGAAGGTGTGAGGGACATATTGGAGGTTGATGTAGGCTACCCGAAGTGAAGGAAGAGGTATGGGGATAGATTATAAAGAATAGTCAGCCTGGAGGAAATTAGAGACGCGACCTTCTCTATTGGAGCATAGAAAGCTCTGGCATAGGGGTTTACATTGGGTGCTTTTCCTTCTAATAAGAGGGATTAGATTAGATAGGCCTTTTTTTTTTCTTTAAATTTTTTACATTGAAGGTGAATGAGTTAACCCACTAGACGTATGTTATATTTATTTAGATTATATTATATGTTCGATTCTAAATTTTTTTTTCATCCAATATCTCAAATTAATTAATTTTCAGTCCTGTATTAAGAAATATTTTTCCTGTAACCCCAATATCTTGGAAATTAATTAATCTAAGATACAAGGTGCAAAAAAAATTTTAAGATGCAACATATAATCTAATCTCAATAAATAGAACATATAATTTATTTTTTAAAAAAAAAAAAACCGAATCCCTCTAATTAGAGGAAAAAGTACCTAAAAAGCACCTAAGAGAAAAATACCCAATGTAAATTCCCGAGATAAATGGTTTTCTGGCTATTTTCTTTCTAAAGGAATGACATGTAACTGGCAATGAAGTAGTGAATTTAGTGCGAAAAGATGTGAAAGGGTGAGTTGGACGTTCAGGAGGTCAACACTACGTTGTTGGTACTCATACCTAAAGTTGATAGGCCGGAGAATATTAAGCAGTTCTGAACTATTGCTTTGTGCAATGTATTCTATAATTGCATCACAAAGATCTTGGTTGGGAGAATCAGAGGAGTTTTGGTAGATTTGGTGGCCCCGAACCAAGTTAGTTTTCTTCCTGGGTGTCACATTCAGGACATTATCAATGTATTGTATAATTTTTTATTTTTATGAAATATATTAAAACTAATTTATTTTAAATGGACAAAAATATATGTCAAATATATTTTATTTTATTATAGAGTATTAGAAGATTAGGTCTGAGAGATTATATAAATCTTTTTTTTTCGTAAGCATATTCTGTTTCAATATATTTATTAAAAGAATTAATCAAATTTTCAAAAAAAATATCATATTAATAAATTAATTAAAATTGTGTTTGAATAGGATAAAAACACTAAACAAATATATTTGAAAAAAAATTAAGGAAAACCAAAAAAGGAAACTCTTAAATTATTTATAAGAATTCAAAAATTGGTGACTTAGTATCATGAAGGATAAATTAGTAAATAAAATTTCTTTAAAATAAAAATTTTAATCAAGAATATTTTATTAGAATATTCTTAACAATGTTAACCGTCTGGATTTAATGATATGCTTTTAAAATAGAGATGTTGGTGTAATTAAGATAATATGCAAATTTAGTTAGAATATTTTAATTAATCTTTTTTGAATAGTGTCAATCTCATCTATAAGTCATTATAATTTTTTAAATAGCGTCGTTCCATTTTTTAAGTTACACTTTGTATTTGTCCAAAATTTTAATCCACTTATCCGATTTTTATGCCCATTAATTATATATCTCTTGTATATTTTGACACTCATCCTCAACCTCTACATAAATAACAGTATTTTGTAAAAATAAGTATTATTTTTATATTTTCATTGTCTTTATTTAATTCTAGTATAATTTTTAATCTATTTAATTAAATTATTTGTAATTTATAAAAAGGTACGAGGTAGTAATTTCTTTACAATGAATTCGATCCAACAAGTCGTTTTGAAATTCATTTCTTTTGGATACTAAAGCACTATACCTCCGCCCATGCAAAGTTGCAAACTGACACGCACCCACTTTTTATACCCTAAATACAGAATCAAGTTTATATTGCAACCGATGATAACAAATGTTTTCTTTTAGAAAAACAGTTTGTTGTTGTAATATCCTAATTTTAAATTTTAGGATTTAAGTATGATTATGAAAAAATTATATATGATAAATATATTTATCATAATAATAATAATAATACTAATAATAATAATAATAATAATAATAGAAAAGAAAGAGGAAGAAAGAAAAAGAAATTTAATTGGGAAAAGAAATTCTTAGAGGGGGTTAAGGATTTATTTCTGGCACCCGTATAATATTTATTTCATATTGCAATTAATTAAGCAATTTATTGAATTAAATACTTATAGTCCATATACCTCTTTTAATATCCATTAAACCACTTCGATTGGGCCCAAACCCATTTCATTATCCAGTCACTTGGCCCACATATTATTTTGTGCAGATTCATATCCACCTACTATTTACTTATGCCATTTCTCCATTCTTCTCCATAACCAAAACGCAGCAGAATAAATATGGGTGCCCATATTCCTCTTATAGTCATTCATTAAGCCCATTATTCATCCTCATGCCAACATAACTCCATCAGCCCATTACATATTAACTCCCCTTTAGCCCAACACTAGTCAATAAAGAAACAACAAGTTATGTATTGGGAAAATACTAAATAAATACCAAATGAATTTGCAAAACCCCCAGAAATCCGTCGAATTTGTAAAAAGACTAAAAGATTACAAGGACTTTTGGGGGATATGCAAATTCGCGCGAAATGACCATTTTGCCCTTAGTTGTAAATAATTAAAAAAAGAAAGAAATACCCCCCGACCCACTGCTGCCGGCCACCAGCCCGCCGCCTGGTATTTCTTTTTTTAAAAAAATTATTTAATACTAAGGGCAAAATGGTCATTTCGCGCGAATTTGCATATCCCCCAAAAGTCCTTGTCACATCTCAGTCTTTTTGCAAATTCGACGGACTTCTGAGGGTTTTGCAAATTCATTTGGTATTTATTTGGTATTTTCCCTTATGTGTGTGTATATATATATATATCCCTAGGTTCACTAATATCTCTGTACGTAAAAGGCACTGAGAACGAAATCAACAAATCAGATTTGTTGAATGTCCACACTTCCATATCTCTCTTTTGTCCTTACTGTACACGCAAGAGATTGCCGTTTGTGCACGCATAGTGTTGTCAGGAACGACTTTAGTAGAGTGCCCATACGTCTCAAGCACCACGCGAAATACCCGCTGTGCATTTCCTTTTTAAACTGTTTGCTTTTCTTGCATCAGACCAGACCTTTGGTTTGTTATATATCTACAGCCATTGCTTTTTGTTTTTTATCATGGGTGTGCTTCAGCCAGAGAGAGAGAGAGAGAGAGAGAATGAGAGCTTCAACCGTGTAGACCCTGCTTTAGAATAAGAAAAACAAAGGAAGAGTAGGAGAAGGAAAAGGTCAATTGGTGCATATAAATTAAAAGCTATTGGAGGTGAGTTTTTGAAGCTTTTCTTCCCTCTAGTTTTCATCACAATGTCAACGCAAAGCTGGAAATATTAGACCATAGGAGCAGTGGTGGACCCAGGATTTCAGGTTTGTGGGTGCACAATTAGTGGTGAGATTCGGGGGCTGACAATTTTTTTTAAGGAAAGTTTTAAACACATTAAAAACAAAAGAATATAAATAATAAAAGAAAAGAAAACTTCAACTTAACATAGAAAAATAATAATAAAAAAAGCTAGTTGCAACCTATAAGCTAGCTCATCTCAATGCTTCCTCTATCAAAATCTATAAGATTGTATCTTTTTTCATACAAGGACACTAAGCAACTAAAGCTATGATTTCCAACTCCAAAGCAATTTAAATAAATCTAATCAATAAAGCTAATGTAGAGCAATGAAATTTAAAGAAAGCTAATCAATGAAAGCTTTGTTACCTTCGAAGCTTTTGTCAAGACTACCAGTTCTTTTGAAAAGTTGGTCAAAGTGTGGCTTGCAATAAAAAACTCCCTCAAAAGAATTGTAGTTGCTAAGCTGCAAAAAACATTGATCAGTTGGTAAAATTCAATCACGAACCTTCTCCAAACCGTTTAACTTTTAGAATTGAAATAATCATTTCAAAAGCAATGGCTTTTTTGCTCAATCAATGAAGCTTTTTTTTGGTCGAACAATCAATGAAGCTCATCACACAAAAATACCACCAACAAGATTATTACATTAGAATTTCTACAACTAGAGAGGGATTACATCAACAGAAGTCATAATTAATAAGCTAATAGCCATTCATTGATTTCTAATGCCTACCTAAAAACAATAGCAATGTCGTTGCCGAATTTCTCCAGGGCTTTATCAATTATTTCAAGAGGGGAAGCATTACTAAGTTCTCCAGCCAACTTCTCATAATCTTCCTCTTCTTTCTCGGAAATCTCTGCAAAATCAGTAGAATCACCCATAGAACATCACAACCTTTGTTTAAATTGGCTAAAGTCAATGGGAAATCAAACGACAAACTCAAAACAAGGCTACATCAAATTTTCCCATACTTGAAAAATTACTCAGAGGATCAACTTTAGACAACAGATGCAATCCTAGAGACTGGAAAATTACCTTAAGAGTTGAGACAGAATCGATTGAGTCGATTCTATGCTATTCAACGGTTGAGCGAGGCTGAGCAATGGCGGACGAGACAGAGAGCAGCTGGCGGACAAGAAAGAGAGCGGTGGAAATTTGGGGGATTAAGTTTGGGGAACGTTGGGCAGGGCAGAGAAACAATGAAACAGGGGCTGTTATAAATCTGTGTGCCTATATGTGTGTGTGTGTGTGTGTAATCATGGGTGTAGCTGATGTGTGTGTGTGAGCAAAGATAGGAAACGTATTAGTTACTGATTCATATAGAAGCAAAAAGGTTTGCTGCCATATACCTCTGGGAACGTTATTATAGATATAAATATATTATATGTATATCATCATTGCATGAGGTGTTGCTTATACAAAGGGAGGATTTCTTTTATTTACTAACATGAACATGCATCGTTGAACGCGCATATATATATATATATATTTATTACATTGCACCTTGGAAAATGGTAGAAGACCTTCACTGTCATGTGTAAGTTTATTTATATGTGTGTGTGGTTGTGTTCAAAGAAGAAGGAAAAAAAAGGGGGGGAGGTCGCTGCATGTGGAAAGAATGAGCATGGCGTCTGTTGAAAACTTACTGATGAATGTTACTATTCTTGGGAAATAAAGAAGAGTTTGTGGTTGATTGCTGCGTGTGTGTATATATAACTTTATATATATATATATATATATATATATATATATGTATGTATGTATGTATTGCTGTAATTATTAAATGACAAGAATAGTGACAAAAGGAGTGAAAAGTTGTCAGGCACCATTTTCCTAGTTAAATAGTTTCATGTAGGTTCATATGAACCACACACTCACACATTGCTAATAATGCTAATAATAGGAAGGGTCCACTGTACAGGGAATTGAGTGGTAAATAATAGGAAAAGTGTTAATGGTTGAAAAAACATCAGCAACATTAAATGTAATATACTAAATCATAATTTTTATATGGTGATTGGTATTTATTAAACTCCTAATTTAAAGTATGGAGATAAACTCTGAAAGTTTAAATTAATTAGAAATAATAATAATAATAATAATAATAATTATTATTATTATAAAATAAATAAATTATTATTATTAGAATTTGTATTTTTTCAATTATAGGAAATTATAAGTTATAATTGTGATAATGTAGAGCCTTTTCGTGATCGGTGATTGTATGGATTGTGCTCCTCAAGCTAAGGTTAAGGAGGTAACCGGGGTTAATTTATTTTATATATTTGTTTTGGACTGTGAGGTATTTTTCTAAGTCTTACTACTTGTATGTGTTTTGAAAAATTATGTGTAGGTTTGTATATGAAATTAATTTAGTGAAACAGTGTATTTTCCAATTTATGTATTTAAGTAATTATTATCATTGGGATTGTTATTGTTGTGATGGTTATAATGTTTGTCATGAGATGATGTGTATGAAATAATAATTTAATAAAATGTTGTTGAAAATTTTAGTATTATATTATTTTTTCTGTTATGATATGTTGGGTTGTTTGGAAGAGATTGAGGGTGAAATTGTGCCCATCGGCTCTCTCATATTCCTGGCCCGGATTTGAGTTGAGTGTTTTGGGCGAACACCTCCCTGTTACGGTATTTTTGTGGTGGCACGGGAGGGGACATTATCCTTAAAGTGATAGCTAACCTTGGTCGGGTTACTAATACTGATGGGCTAATCCACGTCCACGAGGAAATAAGGAGGAGCATGACGGATGAGTGGGGATGGTTAATTGTTATGGTTATTATGTATTAATTGTTTTATTTGTGGATTTTTAATTATTGAAATTATTATTATAATTATTATTATTATTATTATTATTATTATTATTATTATTATTATTATTATTATATGATTAACAAACCTGCTTCTCTGACTTGCAATCCTTTCTTACATATTTGATAAATTAATTTCGGTTACGGGGACTTTAAGTCTCACCCGTCATTATTAAATTTTTTATGTGAGATCTCTAACCTTACTAGGGGACAAGGGAAGCAACAAGAGGCATAGACGTTGTGAAACTTGTAGGTCTTGTTTTGGTCCTAGTGTTGTATTAATTTATATATTACCATTATAGGGCCTTATATTTTTGAAATACTATATTAACTATTTTTGGATTACTGTTATTTTCTAAAAGGCCTTACTTTATACACTAATATATTATAGTGAATCCACAATCATATCTTTTGCTAAGATTGTTTTGCGTAGACCCTTTATTGTGGAGTTAATGTTGTAAGACTCGTAGGCTATAAAATCTCCTATTCTATAATTGTGCCCAGAGTTATGGATTTTCTGTTATAGGTTTGTGGGTGAAATTTGTGTCCTAGACCCCGAGGTGTGTGTATTGAAAAGGAAAGTTTTCTATAATTATCTGCTAATCCGATTTTGAAAAAACATTATGGTTAAATGTTATTATGTGAGAAATGGGTCTTTTCAGTTGTGAACTTGAGAAATCATATCAAAGAATGTTTTTGGCCGATCTCACGCTCATAAAAATAACTTGAATAACAATACGTCGCAATCAAACTTTAAGCAACAAGAATCAAAATTCAGTCTACTAAAAGAAAAACAGACCAACAAGGGAAAGAATATACTCACTTCGTTGTAAATATAAAATAAAGTTAGTGCATTTCAAACTTAATACTACCACTATATATACAGCCAAATTTGTTGTTTCACTTTTGGACGAGTTCACTCATTTTTTTTTCCACATATGAACTGCAAAACACAAATAATAATGGCCATCCTAGGAAATGTAAGAGTCCACCTTATTTTGAAGCTCCATATGTACAAGATAAAGCCGAAATCATCATTGTCTTCTGTTTCATAATGTAGCTGTTTCTCTTGAAATCTGCTTAACTATGCAATACAACATTACCTTGTAATCACCGAAGAATAATGCCTGATTAGATTCCCTTGTTATTATCGACTCACCAGGACTAGTCCTGGAGCTCATATGGTAAGATCTCTCATTTCACTAAGGTCATCTTTACCTGTGATTAAATCTCATTGTTCTAGAGCAACTTACATTGCTTTCAATTTTGAAGCTCATGGAGTTTCCAACTTTTGCTCTTGAACATGGTCTCGTAGCTGTTCTTCTTGCTGCACAATTAATGAACACACTTGTTGTGGCTCAAGATAGTCCTTTTCGTAACCCTGTGGAGAAAGATGCTCTTCATAGTCTCAAGGCCACTTTCAAAGATCCTTTTCTGAATAGCAACTGGATTGGCTTCCCCTGCAATGAGGCTGAACCGTCAAGATGGTTCGGGATCCAGTGTAGTACCAGTTTTCGAGTCACCGGGATCGTACTGGAAGGTATGGGGCTAACGGGAAAAATCGATGTCAAGGCGTTCTTCAACTTTACAGAATTGTCTATTCTGAGCTTCAAGAATAATTCCCTGAAGGGAAATTTGATGGATTTCTCCAACAATCATCACTTGAAGTACATTGATTTATCCAGCAATGAGTTCGATGGGCCAATAACAAGATCCCTTCTGAATCTTAACCTCTTGGAAACTTTGTTACTGCAAGATAATAAGCTCATAGGTCCACTTCCAGAGTTCAGTCAACCAAGTTTGGAGATAATCAATGTGTCAGGCAATAATCTTCATGGAAAAGTCCGAATAACTCAAAACTTTCGATCACGGGGATTACGAGGTCCTCTTTCTCTCAAATCCCGCAGCTCTAGCTTGAAAGCCTCAGTTCCAACACCAGGAGGCTACTCAGAAAACGAGGAGGCTGAAAACCAGAATGGATCTTCAAATAAAGACAACACTTCCACTATCCTAATAATTTTCAACGTGATTCTTCTGTTTGCAATGATCCTGCTAGCTTATTTTTACTACAAGACAGCTAAGAAGCTCAACAACATTATGAAGCAGCAGATTCCCAATAATAAGGATGTGATGGAGAATACTGTTGATAAGGTCGAAATGAGAGATCGTCACAGTTCGGTAGTTATGGCAGTGGACGAGAAGAAGGAGCTAATATTCTTTACAGATGAACCAAAGTTTCAAATGAATGAACTCTTAAAGGCGTCTGCAGAGGGACTGGGTCAGGGAATAATGGGAAACAGCTACAAGGCTATGCTGAATGGAGGAGCTTCCATTGTTGTAAAGCGGCTGAGGGACTTGAAGCCAATGACAAGAGAGGATTTTGCAAAGCAATTGCATGAAATTGCTGATCTGAGGCATCCAAATTTGTTGTGTTTGCTTGCTTATTACAATTCCAGAGATGAGAGGTTGCTGCTCTACAGATATGCAGAGAAGGGGAATCTTTTTTTTAAGCTTCATGGTAATTTCACTCTTAACAATATAAATTAAGAGAAAGATGAGTATTTACCTAAATAATTCCTTTTTTTTCCCCATCTTGTTAGCAATCAATCTGAGTAGTTTACCTGGGGCTAGCTCAGGTGTCAAGAGGTGTGAATAACAAGATAAAAGGTTCAAGTCTTTCTTATCTGTCTAAACAATGAAAAATCAATTTAAGAATGAACATATTATTACCTTGTTATGCATCTCAAAACTGGATTGGACATTCATTACAGGAAACAGAAGTGGAAACCGGATTCCATTCACATGGAACTCAAGATTATCAGTGGCAAAAGGGGTAGCAAGAGGATTAACATACCTTCATCTCAATGCCAAGCCCAACAACACCACCACCATGGCTCCCCATGGAAACTTGAAGTCCTCAAATGTGCTACTAGATGAAAACGAGACGGTCCTCGTCTCCGACTACGGACTTTCCTCACTCATAGCACAACCCAAAGCAGCTCAACGCATGGTCGTTTACAAATCACCCGAATATGGAAACACCAGGAAAGTATCAAAGCAATCTGATGTCTGGAGCTATGGATGCCTTCTCATAGAACTTTTAACAGGCAGGTTATCTACATGTTCAGCCCCACCTGGAGTCACCGGGTCGGATCTCTGGAACTGGGTCCACCGAGCAGTGAGGGAGGAATGGACGGCGGAGATATTCGATAAGGAAATTTCCCGTCAGAGAGGTGCCCTTCCTGGAATGCTAAGATTACTTCAGATCGCCATGCGTTGCACCGATAGGTTCCCTGAGAATCGGCCAGATATGAGGGAGGTGGTGAGAGAAGTAGAGAAGATTGAGGTGGTTCCATGGACATCAGAAGATGAAGAAGATGCTTCTGCAGATCGATCTATAACAACAGATGATTCTCTCTACTCAACCAGTACTACTGCCTCAGGTATTATTGGAGATGACCGGTAGAGATTGCTCATCAAGCCTGGAACGCTAATCGCACATTGCTTTTCCATTTCAACGTCAAGATGAGCTTGAAAAATGAGGAAATTTTATCATGATTTAGAGTGAAATAAACATGTTGATGCATGACATAAGGCTTATAATTATTTATCTACGCACAATTTGAAGTGGGAAAATTTTTAGGCGTAGATTGCTCTTTTACAGTTTATTTTCTCTGCAATAATAATTTGATGATGCTTGCAAAGTCGCATACTTTGCAAGAATCCTTTCCCAAAATATGCGCGCCTAGCAAGACTTGCGATTGCGATATTCAAGATGGAAAATCTTCCCCCAAGAAGAATTTTCCATCTAAACATCAGGATCTATTAGAATTATATGATTATTTTTCTTCCCAGTTTCGAAAGTTATGAACTTCGTGAAACCAAAAAGATAAATTAATCAGACATTTTTAAAGGGCTAAAGGGCTGCTTTAGGAAGTTGTCAGATGTAGAGGCAATTTTGTCCAGTTTTCCGATACAATTTTGTCTTAAAAGTATCAAATCTAAAACTATTTTACTGTAGCTGCTATTTAGTTAAGTTTAATTATTAATTGATTAAATATACTAAACTGACAATCCATATATTATCCGTGTTATATTTGTTTTGGGTTTAGGTACGAATTTACCCTAAAAGTTTTTACTTAAAAACAATATTGCACAAGTTTCTAAGTCAAAGTAATTTTACCTCAACTCTTATTCATATTAAGTTTACTCGTTAATCGGCCAAATATATTTATTTGGCAAGTTCATATGTCATCTATTTCATTTTCTCAAAGTTAGATTTAAAAATATGTATTTTTTTTTTTTAAAAAAATGCATCCCATACGAAGGATTACAGGCAAACAAAGAGGTGAAAACACCTTCTACGGTAAAGAAAAAATCAAAGAGGTACTTTCATATCTTCGAGTCGTTCGGGTACAACAATAAAAGAGTTTTCGATAATCTTGTTCTCATCAATCTTCCTTAATATGTTATACATTTAATTATTGAATCCTTTTCTTTATTACTTTCTAGCGAAAATGAGCTCATCTTTCTATATGTAACTTGTTCTTCTTTAATGTTGTTTATGCCATTAGATCAACATATTTGATTAATTAATAGTCAAAGATAATCTAGATAACTGTCAAAGTGACATTACTATAATTTGGAAATTTCTGGGGCAACATTGCTCCTAGTACTGAAAACTTCTGGAATAAATTTACACCTTAACAAAAATGATGAGAATAACTTGTGGACTGTTAGCTCAATATATTTGTTTAATAAACGGTCAAACTTAACTGTAATAACGGATAGTGCAAATTTGCCTCCCGAAAAACTTTCGGGATAAAGTTACCTCTTTATGACAACTTTTGGGGCCAAATAGCCCTTTTACCCTTTTTAAAAACTCATTGCAAATAGCAATTATTCATTATAACATATTAAATTTTATATAATATGATGAACCATCTAAAAACAAGATTATAATTTGTGTTAGTTGATATCATATACGTTTAGAATGAAAACCAATGTGAGTTCTGTACATTTATTCAAGATAAGTTCATTTGGCAACTCCGTGCTTAAAATAACACTCAATTTATAGAGCAAACTACAAACTAGATGATACTGAGGACCAAAAGTAGTTTTTCTACTAAATCTGGTTTTTAATATATAACCCAATTGATTGCATTAGGAAGATTAATAAAACTAAATTAATTATGTGTTACATGATTTCTCTGAAATACTTATATATGTTGATAGATTTTATATTAGTTTAATTTATACGTTAAACAAATTAATATAAAAATAATAAATATAAATATTTTAAAGTAATTTATTTATCTTTTTTAATATTCTTAAATCAGTCAACTAAGTCTTATGCTACGGGATTAAATATCAAAATTGATACTACTTATTTGTATGTTAATAAAAATTAAAGACATTTTTATGATTTATTTTTATTCTATTTTATAAAAATTGGTATGGACTTTTAAAATAAAATATATTTTTTTAGTCATATGTATGTGTGTGTAGAAAGAAAAATTTACTCATTTTCTTTAGGGAAAATCCCTTAAAGAAACTTTAAAAATGTCAAAAGACTAAAAGGTGTTACGAACTTTTATAATATCAAAGAGATGTTAGGTTATAATTCGTTCTTTTTAAAATTAAAAGGAAATAACAGAATTGTCACTTTAAGTTTTAAATTAAGAACAAAGAAAAATATGCGATTTCACAAGTTTTGATAAAGGTTTTCACAAGTTTAAATTGATAAGATTTTCACAATTTTGTGTAAGAATTTCAAAAGTCATGAATCAAAATTCACAAAACTTAAAAGGGTTTCACAAATTTAAATAAGGTTTTCACATGTTCATAAAAGAATTACACAACTTTTTTAAAATAATTTCACAAATTGCAAATTTGAATTTGCAATATCTGATAGGGTTTCACAAGTTCGAATAAAGTTTTTACATATTTGAATAAGGTTTTCACAAGTTGAAAAGACCTTTTCACACAAGCAACAATTATCCGTAATGATATGATAAAACCTTATTAGTTGGGAATAACTGAAAACTATTTCTTTCAAGAAAATACATTGGGGTCCAGAGCACAAATCCCGTCCACAAACAAACTATAAAAAATTTGTCACTCAGAGTACAATTAATAAAAAGGGGAAAAAAAAAACAACAACAAACAAACCCCACTAGTTTTTCCAACACTGAGCCTCACAACAAAGAATCTATATAAAACAATTTCAATGCAAGATATGGTTGTAGATCCACCAACATATCACAGTGTATAGTATGCATAAGGCCTCGGGTCCAACAATATTTAACATTTATCTAAAATAATTATTCAAAATAATAAATATAGTATTTTAAAAATATGAAGGCTGTAGATTGATAATATAAAAATCAATACAACATTAATATTAAAACTGAACAAAACTCATGATGCCTATACCTCTAGCGGCTTACCATGGCCTCTAACATAATTAGAGGTCTCATTTAAAAAAAAATATTAATAACGATGGGGTGAGACATAAAGTCTCAATAACTAAAATTAAATTACAGAATAGCCAATAATGGTGGCTTTGCAATTTCCAAAATCAAATTACGCATTGAAGATCAGCATTTGGATTACTCCCATAAGGTGCACCATTGTTAGAATTTCAATCGTATCTATTGCTATAATTTCATCGTGTAGAATAACTTTGATACTTTGGGCATGTATGGCAACTATTCCGTCCCCCAGCATTGTTTCGGGGATGAAACTGTTTTTTCTGATTCTGTACTTTAGGAAAGTTCTGAGAATTAGAATTATGTTTATTAATTTATTTTATTTTTGTTCCGTGAATCAGAATTACGTTTGTTAATACATTTTATTTTTATTCCGAGAATAGTGCATCAATACAAATTATCATCAATATTTTCATGTTTCAAAAAGGAAATCATATTAAAAAATATAGATATATATCCACATCATAGTCATATGAAAAAGGAAAATTAAAACACGGCTTTCAAAATCTCTGTTTCTTCTACTCTGGTACAACATTTTCTTGCTCTGTCATTTAACTGATGCATCACCAGTTTCCTTCTCAATATGTGAAGCCTGTTTCTCCACTCCATTCCATGATTCCCTCTTAACATGATCCTTTTCCCTCTCCTTCAAGTATTCCCTGTCTTTAGGAAGATCTCTCCTCTCCCTATCCCACCTTTCAACATCTCTATCTTCTTTGGCAGATTCTTTGTTGTCACCATTCGTATTGATTACTGGTGTACTGCTTCTACGTTCACTTCTTTTTCCCTCTTCCCCCAATCACGATGCTTCACGTCCTTCCTTTTTCTATCTTCATCTTTAAATTTATCTTCACCTTTTGGATCAACTTTGTTCTCTCCAACAGCCTCATGAGCTTCCATATAATCTCTCTCTTCTGCTGATGAACCCTCCTTCCCAACCTCAAGAGGGCCTTGTCACTTTCCAGGTGACATATGCCAGGAGTCCGAATTCTCACCCGGGGACTCAGAATATCATTTTCCCCGATGGTATTCTTTAGATTCTTTCCAATTCAAGTGGCCACTTAGGTGCACCACTCATAGTGAAAACCCAGTGCAGGCAAAAAAACTTCTAATTACAAGCTAATTTGACAGGCAAATATGCCTATCACTGTTGTCAATCGGCTATATATATATATACACACACACAGTTGCAAGCTGCAACAGGAGGCCAAGTAGAAACTAGAATTGAAACAAGTGATCGCAAGTGTAATTGATGAAGCAATAAGCTAAACAATTAGCCCCAAATCAACATTAATAACTGCAAGAATGCATATCCAGAATCGCATTTTAATCCTTTCCAGAAACACAAATTTGCAAACAATTACGAAGTTGCAGCGAAGTGGCCTAACAAATTTGCAAACAATAACAAATTTGCAAACAATTACAAATTTGCAAATAATCCTGGGATATGACAAATTAAGATTCCTGTTTCTTCCTCGGCAATCAAGCATACACTGACAAATGAAAACTTCAGGATACATCCGAAAAGAAGTTGGTAAAGTAAACATTTTCCCGGCTAAGAATAACATCAATTTCAATTTAAATAAATGATCAAAGGAAAAAAAAAAAAAAAAACTCTGAAGATTCCGCCGCTAATGCTCAAAGAGAACCAGAAACAACGAAATAGCAGTGAATGAGGGTGACGAACAGAGGAGCACGACGGCATCTTCGGGTCCTGTTAACTAGTGTGATTAGAGAGGATAATTAGGAGAAAAAACAAAAAAATGAAAAATCAATTGTATATATTCAATAGAACAATAATACTCATACAATAAGTAATAGCGAGGATTTAATGCCCAACACTCACTAACTATTTATATTAGCTAAAATCCCCTACTTATAGATTAGGGTCCTAACTAACTCTCTAACTAATAAACTAATTCACTAACTAGCAATTATTCCCTCATATTCTAACATGTCCCCTCAAATTGAACACTACACAAGATGCTTAACTTAAACAATACAAAATAAGAGGATAAGGTGAATCAAATTGAATTAGTTTTACAATCAACAAAAGTAATACAAGAATTTCTTCAGAACACAACAATCTTCTTCCTATCCATTTTGTCTTCAAACTTAGCTCTTAATACAACAACCTCCAGACTTCATCCTCATAACAGATGACCATAGCAGCATAACTTCTGCTTAGCAGAGTGATAGTGATATGTTGCCAAAACTTCAATCTTTAAGAAAATTAAAGCATTCTCAGATAGCCTCTTGTCACATTCTAACACTTCATCAGAATCCTTGGATGAAGAAACGTGAAGAACCATGCTATTGCTGAGTATGCCATTATGACCATTGCTGTAGCCAGTGGCGGAGCCACATACTTGATAAGGGGGGCAAGTGCCCCCCTTGAATTTTTTTTTTTTAAAAAAAATGTTTGAATAATTGTTGCTCACCTTTAAATTAAGTACTTGCTTTGAGATTGAGAGGGGTGATGAATGAGTTGGTATCTTCCTTTCAGGCTAGCTTTATAAAAGGGAGATGTATTCAAGACAACATAATTGTGGGCCAAGAGATTTTGCATATTATGGGGAGAAATAGAAGCAAAAATGGGCTCATGGCAATTAAAATTGACCTTGAGAAAGCTTATGACAGAATTAGTTGGGTATTCCTAAAGAGGGTTCTTCTTGAGGTAGGCTTGGATAGATCTTTTGTTGATCTTATTATTAATTGTGTCTCCTCGGTATCGTACAATGTACTGTGGAATGGCTCTACTACGGAATTTTTTAGCCCCAAGAGGGGTCTTAGACAAGGAGATCCCTTATCCCCTTTGCTATTTGTACTATGTATGGATAAGTTATCTCACTTGATTTGTGATGCGGTTGATGAGGGTTCTTGGAGTCCAATTTATGTTTCCAGGAATGGTCCTAAGGTGTCTCATTTAATGTTTGCTGATGATCTATTATTGTTTGGTGTTGCATCTGAAGCTCAAACAACCTGCATGATGAAATGTGTGGATGATTTTATGAGAGCGTCTGGAGGGAGGGTTAATACTGCCAAATCATCTATTTTCTTCTCCCCCAGAGTTCCTTTGCATATGAAGCTTAGGATCAAAGCTATGACACAAATGCAAATTTCTGGTGAGATGGAAGGTACCTGGGCTTTCCCCTAACACAGAATAGGAGTGCTAGACAGAAGTTCCAATTCATCATTGATAGAGTGAAAGCCAAGTTGAGTGCCTGGAAGGCTAATTGTTTATCTATGGCTGGAAGGATTACCTTGGCTAAGTCTGTGGTCAGTGCTATTCCCATGTATCCAATGCTTGTTGCCAGGATCCCGAAGAGCGTTTGTCTTGAAGTGGAAAGGTTACAAAGAAATTTTATTTGGGGCCATGATGGGGCTACTAGAGGTTTCCATCCTATTGCTTGGGAGCAAATCACTACCCCTAAGGAATATGGTGGGCTTGGTTTTAGACGGCTTTGTTCGGTGAACAGAGCTTGTGAGGCCAAATTGGCGTGGAAACTCATTTGTGGTTCTGTGGGTCTATGGGCGGAGATTTTTTCTCACAGGTATATGCTACGAGATGGGGATTCCTTATTTACATATAGAAAGGGGGATTCTCCGTTATGGCGTTTTATTTGTGCGCAAGAAGATGTGGTTGATAAAGGAACAAAATGGCAAGTCAAAAATGGTTGTGTGATTAGCTTCTTTAATGATCACTGGATTGGGGAGGGTTTACTCTTGAAGAATTTTGTGTTGAGACCTTTAACTGAGGAGGAGGAGTCCTCTTTAGTGGGGGATTGGGCGGTTGGAGGATGCTGGAACTTTGAGGAGCTGTCCAAGCTCGTGAATATTGATGGTATGAGGCGTCTTGCTACGGTGTTGCCTCCAAGATTGGGTGCTTCCAATGATTGTATCAGTTGGGGGGCAACTACTGATGGTAGATTTTCCCTTAAAAGTGCTTACTTTCTTATTGAGCCAAATCCTCATTCTCTAAGGGATAGAGTGTTCAATAATATATGGATATGGAAAGGAGCGGAGAGAATTCGAGTCCTTATGTGGAAAGCACTTCTTGATAAACTCCCCACTAATTTATGGAGGAGCTCCTGGTCACATACTTCACCTGCTTGTTCTCACTGTGCTAATGGGGTGGAAGATTTATTGCATATTATGAGAGATTGTGTATATGCTAGAAGTATGTGGTGCAGATTAATTAAACAGTGTTATGTTGCTAACTTCTTTTCTTGTAACTTTCGGGATTGGTTAGTTTTTAACCTTAAAAATCCGGTAGGAAAGTATTGGGATGGTTGTTGGGATTTATTTTTTGGGGTGGCTATCTAGAAACTTTGGGATTGGAGGAATAATTGTATTTTCAATAGTTCTTTTGTTAAGCCCTCTAATCCTGCTTCTGTTTTATCATTATGTTGGACTAGATTTGTTTCTTTCGATGATTATGAGGGTTTGGCAGCCCACTCAGGTTCTATGCAGGTGTCGGTTTGGGAGAGGCCTCCCAAAGGCTGGATGAAGCTAAACATTGACGGGGCGGTGGTTTTACAGTCATCCTTGGCGGGATGCGGCGGTGTTGTTCGCGACTTTATGGGTAATTGGGTGGTGGGCTTTAGCAAGAAGATCGGCATTTGTCAACCGGCGATGGCGGAGGAATGGGCGGTGGCGGAAGGTCTCTAATTGGCTTGGGATCTTGGCATCAAGAAGGTTATTTTAGAGTCTAATTCAGATGAGGTCATTCATCTTATATTAGATGATTTTTGTGATACTGGCAGTAATTTGATTGTGAAAGTCAAAGATATGCTTAGTTGGGATTGGCAAGTAGATGTTAGGGTTATTCCTCAGGATGTAAACAGAATTGCGGATGCTTTGGCTAAATCGGGCATTTCACATTCTGGTATTGTTGATGGTTGCCCTGTTTACCTCAGGAATTGGGTTGAACAGGAGAGTTTAGGATTGAATTCCTCCTTTCTGTAAGCTTGTTTATGTTTATGTAGGCTTCTAGCCATCTTTTCGTATCACCAAAAAAAAAAAGTACCTACTTTTGATACATTAAGACTATACTTCGTAATGGGATGTGGATAAATGGTTGAATGATTATTTAATGCCTTATATTGAAAAAAGATGTATTTGATAACAATCATAATAAGACAATTACGATGGAATTCCAAAAGATAAGACCGAGAAGGATGACATTATAATTATTTTTATTGTAATATACTTTTTTGATTAAAATATATGTACTCGAACTTATTGAATGTCCACCCTTCATTGTAATTTATATAGCTGCATTTCTAACCGTACTAAGCCTTGCTTTTCTAAGTGACAGGTTTGTAAAATAATAACCTCTTTTATTACATCATCAATATTCACTTAATTTCATAAATATATTTTTTATTTTTTTCTTGTTTATATTCTTTTGTTTTTTTTAATGTATTTAAAACTTTCATTTAAAAAAAATTTTCGGGGGCAACCCCCCAAAGCCCCCCACCCCACTAATTGTGCCCCCTTCAATTAATTTCTGGATCCGCCCTTGGCTGTAGCAGTCCCTCATGCTTTTGTCTACTAGCTCTTGTTAAGGAATTATAAACAACATTCACTGAAGGTTGATGTTCATCAATAGTGACGCGGGCTCTTTTAGCACCCACTAAAGAACTTCTATAGTTGCTTCTATTGGGAGTTCCATCCCTGGGAGACTGGCAACCATTCTCAGCAATTGATCCCTGGATCTGACGAAGGTGATGATGGGTGTGAAATCTCCAGCGAAGCTCCAGCGCTTCTATCCCTCTCGGTCCCAGAAGAAATTCACGCCGGTTTCCAAGCTTTCTTGCTCACCAGCGGACGACGCAGGTGAAGTGTGGTGCTGGCGAGGGAGCGGAGGACGACCGACGTTAGCATGGAGGAAGGTGATGACCGATGGTGGAGGAGGTAAGATGTTGCGGCATCCAAAGAATGGCAGAGAGGAGAAGGGGAAGAGGGGAGAAGGGGGAAAATATGATTCTGATTTTGTGCCCTGGAAGAGAGAAGTAGAAATCTTTTGCTTCTTTTTTTTATTCCCCCAGCACAAAAAATAAACTGATTCATCTTAGGAAAAAAAAATCAGATTTATCAAACACATTTCTTATCCATTTTTATTCTTAAGAACATAAATTTTAAAAAAATTGATTATGGGAGTGTTACCATGCACACCCTTCCTCTCAGGGGATACTTTCATTTTCACCTTTCTCATTTTGTTCTCATAAACCCATATGGCCATATCTACCCGTAGATCATGAAATAGATGGTTTAGATTTAATATTTTTTAAAATTATTATTATTACTATATTTTATTAATTAAAATATATTTATTTTTTCTGTATTATAATTATGAATTGTACAAATCAGATTTTAAGAGTTTAAATTATTTTATTTACATTATAGTAATAATTTTATAAAACTTTGAATTTGAATAATTTATTCTTTTAATTTAATAGTGAATATAAGATTATGAGAAGAAAATTAGAAATTGAAAAATGAGAGAAACCCACCTCCGCCACCAAAAAAAAAAAAACTTAATTATTTGTAAAAAGAAAAATCAAAACATCATGTTACAACTAGAAACTATGTTTTGAATTTGTTGGAAAAAAATTAAGGTTATTAAACCTAGATGGAACATTGAATTGGTCGAAGTACTAAGTTAAGGGTCAGTAGGTCAGATCAAAGTCAAATTGGAGCTAACCCAAGGCTAAACCAGTGAGAAAGTGAAGATTTTAAATTATTAATTTAAAGTTCTAAAGAAAATAGAAAATCAAATTAGATTTCATTTTTTTAAAAAATAGAGAACTGGTTTAGTGGTTCACCTAGATCAATTATCTGGCCGGTTGGCTAGTCTTTGGGTCAAACAAGTAGGTCCGGTCCGAATTTAATAACTCTAAAAAAAAATACATATAATACATGTTTGAATAATACTAATAATATTTTCGTTTTTGTCAACCACACTGTTAACTCTATCAATTAATGTTGATGCAAAACTATATTATCTGATAAATAAATTGTTTAATATTCTTTTCTTTTTCCCCTATCGGAAATTAAACAATATAACTTGGCTGAAAGAGAGACCCCATTTATTTTGAGTACTTTTTCTTTTTTTTTTTCTTTTTCTTTTTTACAAATGAGTACATTTTTTTAGTGACTACATTTTCTATCGTTTTAATTTCAATCATTTTCATGCCAACTTGCAGCGTTATATTTATTTGGTGACTACATTTTTTTAGTGTGACCAAGGCAAGGCCTAATGGTGATCGGTTCTGAATGTAAAATGTAAAATGATGAGCCTTGTGATGAGAAATGTGCTATTTTGAATTAATTATTAGCCATAATGAAGATTAATCTCTGGCATTACATTAGATGTCACATGGGAACATAATAATTAATAAAGGCACAGAATGTCAGGGGATGGTTTACACACATAATCAACTTATGAATCCGAACAAAACAAAGTCAACAACAACGACACGAAGACTGTAGAGTATATGTCAACAAAAAATAATCCAAGAATTAATTGTTTCCAATTATTTATGCCAATACCCATCAACTATCTACCACACTTCTCTCTTCAATTTCTGTATTGAGTTCTTCCTACGTAATCCATATGCTCCTCCTCCTCCACAAGCTTTTCCTCCTTGATCATGATATTTTATCTGGTTGTTGCAGTCAATGAAGTTTGCGATGATCGAATTTGTCAAAACTTTTTATTGAAGAATGATACAATTTCAACCAAACGCCACTTTGTTTTGGTTCTAGACAAAGAGTTTGACGTAAAGCATCAATTACTTAAAACCTTTTCTCTTACTAAATTAAGGGACCACAGCCAGCTAATACTTCCTCCAGTCCTAATTATAAGAGTTAATTGATTTTTTTGGAGAAATTAAGGAAGTTAATTAAATTACTTTAAAGAATTTTTATCTTTATTTCTTTCTTCAAACTAATTAGTTTAACTGATAAACTAATATATAATATAAGGATACACAACATATGAAATGATTAAGTAACTTATTTAGCTTTCCTAAAGAAAGTCAACTAGTTCTTATAATTAGGATCAGAGGCAATAACATAAATTAACATAAATTTTATCCGCGCGCTCAGCAATCACATGAAGAATCACGTCACGGACTAAAAAATTTAATAATTCAGCTTATTCTAATGTGATTAACAAAACGGTGCATAGAATCGAATAGGGAAAACGAAAAGATGGTTAATAAAATTGTTTGATACTCCTCAGTACTTTATTATAATATTCTAATAATTAAATTGTGCGATCAAAAAAATGTTATCAATTTTTTTTAATATTAGTTAAAAGTAATAAATATGTAAAAAAAAATATTTTTAAAAGCTGTCCTTGTTTATAAGTGGGTAGGTAAGAGTTAAGAGAGAGAGAGAATAGATGAGAAAAAGATTAAAAGAGAGAGAAAATATTAATGAAGATAAAATAAGTAAAAAAAATATAAAAAAGGTTAAACTAATTCATTTTAGGCATCCTAAAATGTTTTTGGGACGCCTAAATTAATTTTAGGCATCCTAAATCATATTTTAGGATGTATAAGGCTCAAAATTTAAGTAAATAATTACGAGAATGCCATCGAGTTCACATTTTACTTCCTTTTTTTAAAAAAAAAAAAAAATAAGGATGTCCTTTAAGGAAATAATATCCCTTTTTTATAGTAGTATGCACACTTATACCAGCACATTTGTTCGACCATCGTGTCTTACTTTATAACATAGCTGGGTAGCATCTTTCTACCAACCCAATGACACCGTAGAAACATTTCGTGCCCTTCTGCATCGACAATTTATTCTTAAGGTCTACACAAACTAGGTCTGCTGCCCAGTATGGCTGCACCACATAGCCCCCGAAATACTTTTTATCTCTCGACATTCTTAGGACTCTTCCTGAATTGGGCTTAGTCGTTTTCCTGATACATACTTATCCTTAAGTCTTTAGACCTAAAATTCAGGTTGTTTCATTAATGAAGGTAAAATAAGTAAAAAATATTTAATATTCAAGACAAACTCAAATTATATTTTATAAAAAGGTTGAACTAATTCAAAAATTTAGATCTTATATACTAAGACACCAACTGAGTACTTTTTTTTTTTTTTTGGATATAAGACACCAACAGAGTACTAATTCACCTTTGCACTCCTCTTTTCAAACGGACCTAGTTTGGGAATTGGGTGCTCATAAAGAGTGATGAGCACCCCAAACTTATCAGATATGAAACATCCAAATTTAAAAATTTTAATGATGGTTTTTAAATAAAAACTATTTTTTAAAAGTTAATCGCTAAGAGATTATATTTATTTTAAATTTTTTTTAAAAAATTAAATATAGAACGTCCAGTAACTAATTCATTTGCCAACACACCATCACATTTCACATGTTCTATTTTTTAATTATTTTCCTGCCACTTGCATTTTTTAGTATGAGGAAGGCCTAATGGTTATCGTTTCGCAGTATAAAATGTAAAATGATGAGCTTTGTGATGTGAAATGCGCTATTTTGAAACTGATCGTCAGGATCATTAGCTTACGAAAGATGAATAGTATTTATTTATTTATTTTTTGCCTTCAAAATAGTATTTAAATTCCACGAGTAGAGAGCATCAAAATCAAGTATATCTACTATTAGATCATGAAATAGATAGTATTAGATTTAATATTTTATGAAATTATTATTATTATACATTTTAATTAAAATTTATTTATTTTTTATGTATTGTAATTATGAATTGTATACATATGATTTTAAGAGTTGAAATTATTTTATTTATATTTATAATAATAATTTTATAAAAGATTGAATTTGAACCATTTATTCTTTTAATCTAAAAGTGGATATGAGATTATAACAAGAAAATTATAATGAGAAAAACCCAACTTGCCCCCACAAAAAAAAAAAGAAAAGAAAAAAGAAAACTCATAGAATTATTTATCACATTAAATAGCTTTTAATAAATGTGCCAACTTCCTAGATTTGATCAAATTTAGTGGCTTCATATATAAACTTCATACAAGATTCTTTATTGAATATGATAAATTATAAATGTTGATAGATTTAATTTAGATTATTTTTTTAAAAAATAATTTAAATCAAATTGTTATCATGTTTTATATTTTAATTATTTAATCATATATTTTAATAGTTATTTGTTGATGAAAATACATTCTTATGAATTTATAAATGGGAGTTTATATCCCTATCTTAAGAGTTTGTTTAATCTCGTGAGTTTAACAGCTTTAATCTTAATCATGAATTTTATTTGTTCAAAACTTTTTTACAGATTTCTTAAATTATAAACTAGGTTGGGTTATGTATACTTACGTGGAGCATCAAATTTACAGTATTTTGTACAATTTGTGAACATTATGGTTCTTTATATATGTTCTATATTTCATATAATGTTGATATTGATATAGTTTAGCTACCTACATTTTGAAAGTTTCTGGTTAATTTATGTCACTATGAAAACAAGAATTACTCACATCTTTTTAGATTTTTATCAATGTTTTAGTTAAGGCTAAAAATCAAAAATAAAATATCCATCAACAAACCCAAATTGTTCTTTTAATCGCTGAGATTTTATTTAAAGTGAATAACTAATTTAAAAGTCATGTTTCTTTCAGTATATATATGCACTCTTTTTACGGTATAAAAAGTGATACTATGAATTATGAACATCTTCTTTTATACATACATACGCACGCACATACATATATACGCGTGCATAATGATCTCTTAAACTTTATTTAACTTATTTTTGCTTTTTAGATCTTGATTGGTCACGTGAAGCATACTTGAAGATTTCAATTCTTGCTTCCTGCAGGTTAGTATATGCCTGGTTTTAATTCTAAATTTCATTTATTTATAGAAATTCTTACAGCTTTCTTAAATTATAAACCAAGATGGGTTGTGTTTATTTGCATGGAATATAAAATTAACTGTATTTTCTATAATTTGTTAGCAACGTGGCTGCATATAATTTTCATATTTCATATGAATGTCGATATGATATAGTCTAGCTTACTATATCTAGAAAGTTACTTTCTTATTAATTTATGTCACTGTGGACATAAGAATTACTTGCATTTTTTACTATATATATATATATTCTCTATCTGTTTCTACTACATACACTAGAGCTTTGATTGTGATCATCTCCAAATAAAAATCCACCCAAGATAATTTGGGAGAATCCGAATAATCCACCAGGTTGGGCCAATCTCTCCAAGAAATGTCTTTTGGTCCAATCGAACCCATATGTCAACTTCCTTTGGTCTCTTGTATCGGAAGTTAACATTCAATTAAGCCCACACCATCTCTTGACTTCATAAGCTCTCGAGTTTATTTCTGAGTCAAGTGCAAATTAGACAAAGGCCTTATTCTAATAAGTTGCTCAACCAATGGTTTGTAAACAGTTCCCTTCTTTCAAATGCGAGTCACAGAATCTACATTCAAGTTAAAGGTGGCCAATAACAGGAATTACGCAAATAATTTCATATGAATTAGCACTAAAATCTTTGTTGAACAACAACAAATACAATAAGTCAATTAAATATTATCCGCTCACTTGGGTGAAATAGATAGATATATCATAGTTGGCAAGTGCCTAGATATCCCGATATAGTTTATATTATAATCATAACCCTATATGCATATTGATAGATGGAGAAGATGGCAATGGATATTGCAAAAGCATTCATCCTATGCTTTTCAAAAGAAGCGTGGGAGGAACTAAAGTATCTGTGCAACTACAAGAGTTATGTTAAAGACTTCGAAAATGAAAGAAGAAAGTTGTCAGATGAAGTGAAAGAAGTAAATCTAAGGATAGATGAGGCCAAGGAAAACAATAAGACTATAGTTCACCCTAGAGTTCAAGGATGGCTTGACAGGGCTGATATACTTGTACAACATGACCCTCAACCAACCAAATGCTTTGGCTTGTGTACAAATTGCTTCTCCCAAGTTGAGCAAGCCAAGAAGATTGAAAATTTGACGAAAGAGGTTATCCCAAAATTGATCGCCGAAGTTAAAGAATTTCCTGAAGTTGCACGTTCAGCTGGAGTGCCAGGCATGGAATATCATTCACAAGATGAGTTCATGTCCTTTGAGAGCAGAATGGAAAATTTTGAGGAACTCATGAAAGCATTAGAAGATGAGAATGAGATAGGATTGCTAGGGATGGGAGGAACGGGGAAATCCACAATGGCAATAGAAGTTGGGAAATATGTTGAAAAATCAAAACTCTTTGATAAAGTCATCTTTATTGAAGTGTCTACCCCTGTCGATGAAAAAAGGATTCGAGATGAGATTGCAAAGAAATTGGGATTGCATTTAGAGGAAGAGAAGCGATGGACCCACGCAGAACAAATATGGAACATGATTGCTAACATTGGGAAGTTGCTCATAATACTCGATAATGTGTGGGAAAAGCTCAACCTTGAAAACATGGGGATACAACCTCGCTTCCATAGTAAGGGTCGCTGTTGTGTTTTGCTAACCTCACGTTATGAGGATGTCTGTACCCAAATGAGATTCCAAAAGAGGATTAAACTAGAGGCCTTACCTGAGGAAGACGCTTTGAAACTTTTCTTTTTTCATGCTATGAAAACTAGTCAGGGTTGCCCAAATAATTTGAAGAATGTGGCAGTGGGTATTGTGAATGAGTGTGGAAGATTACCGGTTATAATTGTACCAGTGGCAAAAGTTTTAAATGACTACCCCACAGGAGAATGGCAAGATGCTTTGGAAAGATTGAAAAGTGATGCTGGACTATCAAGATATGAGATTGTTGGTGAAGATGAAGAAGTGAAGAATTTTTATAATTTTTTGAAGTTAAGCTATGATCATCTAAAAGAAGAGAAAGCCAAAGAACTCTTCCTACTGTGCTCTATATTCCCAAAAGCTCATGAAATACCCGTAGAGCTTTTATGCAGACTTGCTATGGGAATTGACGAATATGATACATCGGGAAGTCAAGTGCGCGGTAGCAAAAACAAACTCATAAATTCTTCTTTATTGTTGAAGGCCAATGAAGAATGTGTAAAGTTGCATGATGTGATTCGCAAGGTGGCCCTAGAGGTATGGAATGAAGAGATTCAAGTGATCACGGATTCAAACACAAAATTGAAGGAGAATATGAAATATTCTTCTTGGATCATAAATGATCGTTTCCCCAACTGTTTTGATGGCAGCAAACTCATCAAGGTTCTTTTAGTATGGTTAAATGCAAATAGTTCTTTGGAAGTCCCTAATGCAATCTTTGAAGGGATGAAGAACCTTAGAGTTTTGCTTTTGCATTCTAAAATTGAGTATGGTAGAACTTCAGCTCTATCACTACCAAACTCAATTCAATCACTAAAAGACATTCGAACAATGTCTCTAAAAAATTGGGAGTTAGGTGATATATCTGTGTTGATGATAAACTTACAAAAGCTTGAGTCTTTAGAATTGACTAATTGTTCAATTATTGAATTGCCGGAAATTAGTGAGCTAAAAAAATTGAGATTTCTATGCTTGAAAAGTTGTTCATTTCAAAAGAGCAATCCATTTGAAGTGGTTGCAAGATGCTCCCAACTAGAAGAACTATATTATGTTTCAAATGATGATTGTATACTGGTTGATTATGGAGAGGTTCGTCCAATTATTTCCCTTCCTGAATACAAAATATACCATATAGATGGCAGTAACTTCTCAGCCTTTGATTCATCTAAGCTGGACACTTCTATAAAAAGATATTTTAAGCCAGGCAGGTTAACATACTTCTCCAAAGAAACAATTAAATCCCTGGCCACAAGAGCAGAGATTCTGGAGTTACTATTATTTGATGAAACAGACTTGAACAATCTTATTCCTAGCACTGTTTCAATTGGAGATAGAGCTATGGAAGACTTAATCAAGCTTTCTTTGAAGAAATGTTATAACATGAAGTGTTTGATCCACACCGACCATCATCAACTTAAATCTGGAGCGACTGTCTTCTCCAATTTAGTTGAACTGCAACTTGATGAAGTGTATGTGAGAGAAATATGTTATGGTAGCTATCCTGATGGCTTTCTCAGGCAACTAGAGAAGCTAGAGTTAAAGTTTTGTCAAAAGTTGGAAACCACATTATTTAAGGACAAGCTAGTATTGCGTAACCTTAAGTCCATATATTTAGAGGAGTGTTCAATGATGTATCTTTTTCATCCATCCACTGCTCAAAGCCTAACGCTCCTAGAAACTTTGAAGATTGTTAATTGTTCTAAGTTGAAATACATAATAAGGGATGAGGAGTCATCTGTAGAAGAGAAAGCAGATGATGAAGATCGTAATCCAAGGAATCACAACTCAATGTTTTCAAAATTGAAACTCCTCAGTGTTCAAGGATGTGAAACGTTGGAATTCATATTGTCAATTTGTTTTTGTGAAGACCTTCCTCTACTAGAAACTGTGGAGCTTTCTAAGTGCAAGAATCTAAGATACATGTTTGATCAATATCCCAAACAGGGAGGATTGCGTCAAATGCAAAATGAAAACATACTCCGTTCGTTGAAAGTAATGTCTATTGATGATGTTCCTTTATTTGTCAACATATATCCTGAATGTTATCTCCCACAGAAATCAACAAATACTAGTGAAGGGTCAAAGGAAAAAGGTAAGGGTCCAAGTTGCAATGTCTCTTGGTGGGATCCTTTGTCTTGTTTTCATCCAAAATCAGAAACTACAAGTAAAGATGAGCCATCTACATCTGAGACAGCTCAACCAGACCACATTGCCTCACAGGTACATATATATGTTCCTCCATCAATTTTTATTTATGCTACATATGGTTACTTTCATTGAGAATTAATGTAACATAGTTCATTTTTTTCAAAAAAAAAAAAAGAATTAATTGAGTAAGTATCTAAATAATTGTGTTAATCAAATTGATAATAATGTTTAGGCTACAGTACATTTAAAAAAAAAAAAAAAGACTTCAGCCTTTGAGTCATTTACATATCACCATAGCATTTTAAATTTAAAAATTAATATCCCCACACAATCTTTTCACATAGTATAGTCAAAAGGTGATTTTATCCACATCATCAGCTTACTAAAATAAATAAAATAACTATTTGGCAGGGACCCACCCCTTAATAATCCCAAATCCAAAATAGAAAGTTACCCTAAAAATCTCAGCTTGTTCATTGTCTTTCGAAAATTTAATTATTTTCCTACTCTAAGCTTAATCAGAAGTACTCTTTCAAAAATTTACACACATCTCCTTTTCAACTCAAATTTACACTCGCTCTTTTGAAAAATTAACTATTTAAATCTTGCTTCATTGTTCCATTTAATTGATAGAGAATAATTTAAAATGTTGGACATTTAAATTCCCAATAATTTGCATTTAGTAGCTGAGATGTAGTAAAGATTAAGGTAAATGACATCAGAAAATAAGGCTTTGTTCGTTTTCTTATTTTAAGAACATTTTTTTTTTAAAAAAATATTGTTTGGTAATTTGTTTTTAGCTACGTGTTTTCAAAATAAAAAACAGAAATATGTTTTTAAATGATAAAAAACTAAAAAAATAATTTTTAGATGCTTTCTTGTTTTTTTCCTTTTTGTTGCATTTCTTGATTTTTGTTTGAGAAAATTGTGAAACCTTTTTTAGTTTATTCTCACTTTTCACCATTTGAGAAACTTGAGTTATCATGGAAGCTTTACCCTCGAGTCATGTAATTTTTTTAAACAATTATCCAAACATATTGTTTTGTTTGTATTTCGTGTAAATTATATCTGATTTTAAGTTTTAAAACAAATTGAAATAAAATTTCTCCTCCCTCCCGCTTTCGCATCCACTCTCCTAAGGTGCTACGACTCTAAGGAGACAAATAAAACAAATTACAATTTAATATACACATTTGAATTTGTTCAAGATGAATTCATATATCTGTTTGGGATGCAGGGGAAATATGTTGGCAATCGAGCTAATGGAATTTTTACACCACCGTTATACCCTTGCAATTTGAGAGAAATGAATATTAGAGATATTTCAAACTTAAGGTCATTGTTTTCTATATCAATTGCTTCATCAATGTCATTTTTAGAAGAATTGGTAGTCTCAAATTGTGATGAACTGGAGCAAATAGTAACAGAGGAGGTAGATGGTCATCATCATATGAAGGGCAACTCTATCTTCCCCAACGTACGCACCATTGAAATCAAGCAATGCTACAAGTTTGAATATGTATTTCCAGCTTCTTGTTCTAGAAATCTTGTGCGCTTGGAATCTTTGCTTATTGATGGCGCTAGTCAATTGAAATATGTGTTTGGAAAATCTTGTGATGATGATAACTTACCTGATCACCAGAACCAGATTGATCTCTCAGCTCTCAACAAACTAAGCCTTAAAGGAGTACCAAATATGGTTCGTATGTGCCCTGAAAACTATTATGTGAAAGCAATGTCTCTACAACATATCAGTTTAGAAGAATGTGTGCAACTTCCGATAAACTGTTTTATAGATTTATCAATCGAAGGGGGGGAAGGACAAGAACAACTCTCAAGAAAAAGGGTAATTATTTATTTTCTTATAGTAATCTATGATTCATTGATGTATGCCTTTGTTCTTTGATACTGATATATCTTATGATACAGCCAATTGGGATGCACTTGTGCAAGTTGAAGCATCTTGCTTTAGGATCCATGGAGATGGAAAATTTGTATGATCTTGAAAAACTTCAAATAGCAGGTCCTGTGGATTCAAGTTTGGAAACTTTGTTGTTGGGAGGCTTAGATAAGTTAAGAAGCATATGTGTGGGACCAAAACATCATCTTAGCTTTCAAAAGCTTTCCAAGCTAAAAATCTTTGGATGCCATCAAATGAAATTTATCTTTTCCGCACCTATCTCGAGAAAGCTACCATATTTGAAACATCTATGGTTAATACAATGTAAAGAGCTAGAGCGCATCATTGAGGATGATGATGAAGAATGTTATTTCCCAAATCTCCAATTTATTAATGTGGCAAACTGCCATAGATTGAAATGTCTATTCTCTATCTCCACATTTGGTGGGCTTCCACAGCTCAGGGCATTGGTTATAGGAAACGCGCTACGGCTTGAGCAAGTATTTGAAATGAAGCAGGGCACCACTCAAGAGTTGGACATCAAGCATGTCTTCCCAATGCTATTTATGATACTCCTTCAAGATCTAACAATACTTCATACTATCTGCTCTACAATTGATTTTCGGACCGTCATGCTCCGTGAAGTAAATGCTTGTCCCCACCTCTTCTTACCTTCAACTGATTCCAAGTTCTTTGAAAGTAAGCATTCAAAATAGTAATTCATTATGTACAATTGCTACATATATCCTTGCTATGATTTTTCTCACTATAATATATATTTGAATTGTTTTGTTTTATTAGGTTATATGCGGTGGTTGCAAAAATCTGAGAGGAACGAAGGCAACATGGATGAATTTGATCTTTTAGAACAGCATTTCAATGTAAGTACCAAAATAAAATCTTTCAATCAAACGAAATAAAAAGCAAAAGGACCCAGTTTTTTTTTTTTCCCCTTGCGACACTACTACTCACGATTCAGCTACCAAACTAAAATTTTTCAAGTTCATAAAAAATTTTCCCCCTTAACAATTTAATTTGCTACAAATTAATTCATTTAATCCACAAAATTTTTTTCCCCTGGTCTTCTACAATTTAATATGTTCATTAATGAATAACTTCTACTAATTCCAATTTCTTTATTATATATTTATTTTATTATTGTTCAGCGGTTAAGACAAATGGCAGAGAAGAGAAGACGGTAAAGAGAGATCCGCCAACAGCCAAAACAAAAAAATGGGTCATCAAATGTATGTATAGCATACATTCTTATAATCTATCACACTTAAGCAGCCAATAGATATATTTCTCTTTAACTTATGTTGATTGTATCCAAATTTTGGAGCAATATCAATAAATTAAATCCACAACTTTAAATTTTTACTTTCTTTGTGGTCTCCTCTATGTTACAGATTAAGGGAATAGAAGAGGCAAGTGATGAAGAAAGTCCAGACTCAGAAGCTGATGAAGACAAGGATTCAGAACAAACCAACAAACCTATGCCATTTGTTGCTCCATCATAAATTGAATCTTAAACAAAAGCTTTGACCGTTTGAGGTTGTCATTTTAATTTCCTTAATTCAAAAAAAGTTTTAGATCGTAGTCAAACTTATGTATTTTGCATTTTTTGTATCATCATTGTGGTGATTCTCACAAAGTTAACAGTGATTAGTGGTTGAGTTATCCAAAAAAAAAAAAAAGAGTATGGCTTGAGTCAAGAATTGTGGAAGATTTGTTGTCTATAAATATTAATTATAATAAAGGTTTTCTGGACTAGGTCCCGTAGTTTTTATCTCTCATATTGAGGGAGTTTTCCACATTAAAAAATTGCGTGTTCTTTTATTTATGTACTCAATATAATTTTTAATATCTTTTATGCATTTTTCAAACTTATATTTTATACTTTATAAAATGTGCCTATTATATATATGTGTGTGTGTAAATCCTTTTCTATTCTAGAGAGTCATTTTTCAATTATCAAATTCAAATAATAAGTTATTATACTGCTAGAGAAGTTCGATATGTTTACTTGTCTATCCCAACAATTTTTTCAATTATTACGCACGTGGCTTATGAGGTAACAAAGAAATACAATTGACAAACCAGAGGAAGCATTATTCATCTAAGCATAGAAGTAACTGAGACTCACAGGAAGGAACACCATTAGATGCGTCGATTTTCTTGTGAGAGATATAAGTATAATACAATTTAACTTTTCATTTATCATTACGTTCATTTTTTTTTATATTTGGTATTTTGTATATTACACAAGGTAAAATTAAAAAGTTGTTGAATTTTATGACAGAGTTAATAAATTTAAAGTTTTTCTTAGTCTATATAAAAAATGTTGGAAATGTCCTATAAATAAGATTATATTAGTATTTCTCAAAATAAATAAAGGGCATGAGAGCATAGGAGACTCAGGAGCAGTGGAAGCAGTACTCATCTTAGCATATTACAGTAGTTGTGGACCAGCTAGATTTGAGGAGCTGGACAAATTCTTATCTAATTTCGTCAACAATGAAACTCGCAGACGCAGGGCAAGGGAGGGAGACAGGAAACTCGAATAGGAAAAGGAAGAAAACTTACCGCAACACTGAAACCGACGGACTGAGATGTGTCCGGTGAGAAGAGGAGGAGAGGTGCCTTGGAAGAGCTGAAGAGGATGATGACGCTGTTATTGCATAACGCACAAGGCTTCTTCTGCAACAACCGGTATCACTTGAAAATCCAGTCACCATTTCCACCATTTTCCCCAACCAGAAAATGTTAAATAAGTCTTGCTTAAATCCCCAACGAGAAAATGTTACTTTGTTATTTGAAGAACCAAACGAGGCAAATATACTCCATCCACCGCTTTTGTCTTCACCTTCTTGACTGCTCCGAGCCCATAAAAAAGAACAAAAGTTAGTGTGGCAGAGTGGGCGTGTCACTGTGTGCGCGCTTTGGCTGTGGCGTGTGTGCATTATATTGTGTAAGTGTGTTGTGTGTACTGTGTAAGGTACTGTGGCGTGTCAGTGGATGGATTTAAAAAAATAAAAAAGCAAGCAGTATTTTGTCCAAACCAATGGATCCGAGGCTTTGATCCCAAGTCCAATCCGGCTTAAGAAGAGCACGTTTTGTCTGCCTAATATTATTTCAAACCAATTTTCCTTCACCAAAATTGGGAGGACCGGGTTATCTGAACCTCTGGGTTTTTTTGCTCATCTACTTCAAAGTGACTCTTTTTTTTTTTTTTTTTGACATAAGAGATGGCTAAAAGCCTACATTACAATATGGAAATTACACATAAGAGGAATTTAATTTTAAACACTTTTGATCTACCCAAACTCTCAAATGAGAGAGACACCCAGCTAAGATTGAAGAATTGGAAATACCCCATTTAGTCAAGGCATCTACAATTCTATTACAATCACATTGAATGACTCCAACATCAACCTATCAATCTCAACAGAGCATATCTCTAGCTCTCACAATCAAACAACTACCAGAATTACAAGAATGATGTAAAATCAGATTAATAACCTTGTTTGAATTAGATTCCAAGATGATCTTCTTTAGCCATATCCCAAACCATCTGAAGACCCTTAACAATAGCCGATTCCTCAGCAAAATTAGATTGACATAGCCCGATCTCATGTTTGCAAGATTGCAGGTAATGGGTTGCCCCATAGAAAACAGTTATATGCATCAAGTGATTCTCAACAAATTTTGTCTTACAATATTTTGAAGTAATTTTGGTTGCACGGAAGTTTCAAAAGTCAAGGATCTATTAAATCATGTATGAAGTTGTATCACTAAATAAAAGTAAAATTATGTCGTGATAAATTTCAAAGACTTGTTGGAATAATTAATCTTCGACTCCTTATAATATTAACTAACTTTTAAGCATGTCCCTAAATTTTTTTTCATTTTATTAGATATTTGAAATATTGAAATTATGCATATGAAAACACAAGTTTAAAGAAATTTTTAAGAGTAAGCCTTATATATCAACTAGTACTACCTCTAGGTTAATGTAAGAGATAATTTGGGGTTGTGTTAGATTTAAAATATGAAATTTCAATCCACTATATCCCACAAATTTATAATATTTTTTATATAGTATCCTTATTAATGACACACATTAAAGGGTTTCCATCTAAGGGTAATTATGATGAAAGATAATATTTTAAAAAAATCAACCCATATTTAATAAAATAAATAACATAACTAATTTTATTAATATACCCAGATTAGTTATCTAGATCTCATACTCCCTCCAGTTTTTATTATAAGACACCAACTAACTTTTCTCACAAACCAATAAAAATAGTTAAAGTCAATAAAGTTGCCGTATAATCTAAGTAATTTCCAATGTTATCCCTACTAATCGTATTAAATTCTAACATCATATTAATTATTATTCTCACCACTACCCTTATTAATTATGGACAGACATAGAAAAGAATAATTAATGTTCATTGAGAACAAGCAAATGTCTTATAAAAAGACTAAATAAACTAACTAGTAAGTGCCTTATAATAAGAACCAGACGAAATATTAAAGACTGAATATAGTAGTGAAACATTGGGAGAGACAGTTATACATGAACACAGTGGGAATAAAAGCCTTGCAAAAATGTTAGCATATATTTGTGAAGGGACTGTTCAAATTGCAGTTAACTCATTCATGGGGAAACTAAATTTCCAAAAGACTTAATTGAAATAAATCACGTGACAAGTAAAAAATTCACAATTATATATATTTGATTCCCTAACCAAACATCCTGAATAATGTTCTCTGTTGATTCTACTGTTGTGGTTCACCGCTGAGTGAACGAGGAGAATAAACAGTTTCTCTTTTATTTCATTTACATACCACTCTTAAAAAAATACGATCAATATTTTATGGTTTAAAAGGAAACTGTAGAATATCAAGAGACAAAGATTGTGCGAAGCATAATACTTCATGATAACCCGTGAATGTTATAATAAAAGACCGTGGAATTTAAATTTAACTTTATATTTTTTGAAAATATTCTCATTTACTTCATGGTTTTAGTTTAGAAAACCATGAAGTAAATTATATTAATAGTTCACGGTTAATTTTTAAATAACTGAAATTCATATGTTTCTCGGCTGTTTATATTCATATAATGATTTAAATTTAACAAATTTAATATCTAACTGTATCTAGTCTAGTCAGGATAGAAACATGCATCACGAGCAAGCTAAGGTTGATGTTCACACAATTAAACTCAATTATATAGCTGGTTATTTTTTATAAGTTTGCTGAGACATGTGTCATTGTAATATGAGAGCTGAGACTAGTATATAAAGGGCGTCACTGCATTGAGTGGAAGGGAATACCAACGCTGTACTTGAAGTATATTTTCAAAGTCTTTTTCATGATCAATCTGAGATTTTTAATGTACTTCCTATTAGTAGTGGCGGACCTAGAAAATTGTTAGGGGGCACTATTAGTGGGGGGTTTCGGGGCAAAAATTTTTTTTAATCAAATTTTTAATGTATTAAAAAACAAAAGAATATAAAGGTATAAAAAAACAAAAGAATATAAAGGCAAAATAAACAGATATCTTATCTTGATGATTATATGCTAATGTTTGAGGACTGAACACAAAAGCCACAAGATAAGAAAAAAACGTCACATTTAAACCACTATACAGTGTTTATATATACATTTATCCCCTCCTTTTTAGCAATGATCACAAAATGGTATAAAGAACTTGTTATTCTTATCATGTAATTGTAATTCTTTGCCAAATAAGTGAGTGCACCATGATAAGTTTTAGTATCTTTAGCAGAAGCAATTATAAACAGTTACAAACCTCACAAGAGAAAACAGTGGGGACTTTTTAAAAAAAAAAATTTAAATTTAAAAAAAGAGAGAGAGAGAGAGGAATTTCAGGGGGGGCACGTGCCCCCCTTCTATTATACCTCGGTCCGCCATTGCTTCCTATAACATTACTGCATGATTAAGCACTAATTTGAATTAGAAACATTTGTATTGAATTAACTGTAATTAAAGTAAAATTGTTATTATTTGTTAATTATTCATAAAAATGATTTCTTTGACTTTTGATGATATCTTGTACTTAATCTTGCAATGTAGATGTTTAAGAAGAAAATTTGAAATTTTGGAGGGTCATGATTAATATTTTGATGACTGTCAAAATTATGAAAAAGGGTCCCATAATCTCTGGGAACTACAAATATTTGGGGGAAAAATGGTATTTTGATTATTACATTTAGCTCCACTAACATTTTGAAAATTTGCACTTTAGTCTCTCCATCACCAACTTTTAACGTTTAAGTTGGTCCCTAGCTCATTTAGGTCAGATTTTCTTCTTCTTCCTCGACACATTGCGCCGCGGACCAGTTTGGAGAAAAGAGAGGTTCAGAGCTCAGAACCTTGGACCTTCTTCCTCACCGGCGGCTTCAAACTCCACCATGGTCGCTGGCGAGCGTCATTCCCACACTCTCCTCCACAGCCATGGGACAGAGTTTGACAGATCGGAGCTCAGAAGCGAGGAGACAGAGACAAGAGAGAGAGAGAGAGCTCAGACGAGAGAGGAAAGCGGAGGTTTGAACGGCTTCCTCTCCACACCACCATCACCTCCATTCCTTCACCTTCCTTGCTTCGCCAGAGAGCTTCAGGTTCTAACCAGAGAACACAGACCTCAGAATTGAACACCGTGAAGAACTTGGGAGACCAGAGAGAGCTTTGACGGAGGGAGGCACGATTTGAAGTCAAAGAGGACAAGAAAACCATCACCACCACCACCACCACCATGCCGAGGCTTACTGTCACCGCTGGAAGTCCCTCTCTCTTGACAACCGTATATTATTTGTTTTCTTCACCGACTTAGATTCACAGTCAAAACCACCACCATCATTTTCAGCTTCTCTATCTACAGCTCAGTCTAGATTTCCGGCGAGTCTTTGCAGTTTCTGGCGAGTGTTTGCTTTTTCCAGCAGTCTGGTTATTTTTCGACGAGCTTCTTTTCCCTCTTTTCCACTTTCAGATCGGTCAATACCTATTTTCCATGAATTTCCAGTGTTTTGAAGATGTTTTGGCTACAGCTAAGTTGACGAGGGGCTAATTTGCTTGATTCTTGGGTAGAGCTTTAATGTGTTACGTTGAGGAGTTTATTAGTTTTTCATTAGCTCAATTCATATATTGTGTTATGTTTGAATCAATTTTGCTTAGATGACTGATTATATATTAATGATGGATTGTTTTTTTTTTAAATTGAATTTTATATTGGTGCACTTGGATAATGTATTTAACTTTTTTTTTCTTTTGAAGGTTACTAGTGTGTGTGATGGATTTATTTCAAATTGAGTGTTGCGATTGTCTCCTCATTAAAAAGGAAGCAAGTGCATTAAAATAATTTTTTTTTATACAAGCATTAAAATAATTTTTAAGCACACATTAAGTGGCGATTTTTTTATACAAGCATTAAAATAATTTTTAAGCACACATTAAGTTTAAGCACTTTGACTGACCTATCACTTCCATACAAGAGTCCACATGCATTGGGGCTCTCATTTCTTGCTGCAGTAGTATGATGATAAACTCTTAATTTTAATAGATTTGAGATATATTTTGATATATTTAAGAAGTTATTAATATTAAATTAAAAATATTTTCTTAAGATTACAAAAGATATCAATTTAGATGTAGTGGTTTCAATTCAAAATATAATTTTTAATTAACATTAATTATTATTTAATAAAGTAGAAGACAACATTGGGTATGTTTGGATTGAGGGAGGGGGAGGGGGGAAAAAAGGAGAGGAGGGAAAAAAATTTTCAAAATTGAGTGTAGTGGGGCCCACAAATTTTTCTCTTCCTTCTTTTTTTTTCTTTCCCCCTCCCTCAATCCAAACATACCCTTAAAGTTAATATACGGAAAGACATTGAAAGACATGTTTGTTACAGCTATTATTTATTGCTATCCACAAGGGATTGTACAAATATGCATGAGGCATGTATAAGAAGGACGGAGGATCCTAAGAGAGTTCCTGAAAATGGAAATAGATATGGGCTTACAAGAAGCACAGAGTCAGTTGCTCATCCAAAATACATGGGCTAGGCCTGCTATTCTGGTCACATGAACAGTATTGGGTCATAGAGGCCAGGAAAAAAGCCCGTAGAAAACTAATAGAAAGAAAGAACAGAAAAAGGGGAGACGCGCACACACACAGGGAAAGTAAAACAGAGACACAGCTAGCGCGGCGGGAGTGAGACCTTCATCCAATCCATTTGCCTTCCACACCATTGCATCACCATCGTCGCCGGCGACTCTCATTGACATCATCATCGTCGCTGAAGACCACATGGATGTTTTTATTGTTTAGTTATAATTAATGTTAATTTTGGTTGTTTAATCTTATTTAGCTTTACTTATTTAGTGAGTGACCATCATTGAAAAATATAAATTAACTTGAGCATTAAGATTTATCTTGAGTAAGGAAATTTTAATCAGGCTATGAGATTAAATAATATGGGATTATATTATGATTTAATTTGCTATTAGAATAAACATATATCTAATGGTTCTATATAATTGTTGAAGAGTGTGTTCGAGTTTTGTTGCCTCTTCAGTAATTATGTTAGATATAACAATTTACACTTAAAAGAGGGTTGTAAGTGGACTGACAGACATTTATAACTATTTATATTTGAGGTTAACAAAATTGACATTAAGATAAATTAAATTAGTGAAAACAATGTTTATGAAGTTAATAAGGGATTTTTTTCATTTGATTATTATAATAGTTTGTTTATTTTAATTTTTATGTTATTTTATTTTCATTTGATATTATATATTAAGAGAATTTGATTCAAAATTTTGTAAGAAACGATCTTCCACATCTCCGAATTTTTACTTATTATCCCTCGGGAGATCTTAACTTGGAAAGTGAATTATATCTCTTCAAGGAACTTACATCAAAGGACTTGATAAAAAGCAATAGGCTTCAAGAAGATTAATTCATTGCTACAACAATATGTCATTGCTTTAGCTAACTTGTTTTTTTTTTTTTTTTGCTTTCACTTATTTATTTGGGAAAACTAATACAGCAGTCCTTATATTTTCACTAAATTTTAAATCAGGTCCATATATATATATTTCCTTTTATTGAATCCTTATTGTTTGCACTTTGTTCAATTACTAGCTACAGTTCAGGATGACGGTATAGGGACCTGAATGACGGACCCAAGAATTTTGTTCATGGGTGGCGAAAATAAAAAACGCTATATCATAAATAAAAGTACTTAACATACGATAAAGACCTAATATACAAAAACTTGAAAGAAATATGTTACAAAAATTAACTTTATTTCACTTAATTTTTACTCTAGTGTTTTCATATTGCTAGTGTTAAAACTCAAAACAATTTCTTTTTCAATATATGAAATCAAAGTATTATCAAGAAATTGGTCATCTATATTAGTCATCATCAATATTCTCATAAACATCTGTTAACAAAACTCAAAACTTATCTAAAATACAAACCCTAAAATATTTTTTAATCAATATAAAAATAATATCATATATAATAAATTCTATAATGGAGATATATCAAAGCAAACGTAATGAACGGATGTCATATTTGACATTATGACTAATGTTTTACCTCATGTGTGGGCTCCATCTCTTTATTTTTTTTAAAAAAAGGGGAAAAAAATACAATAGGGTGACCTTGTGTCCGTCGATGTATAGGTGTGAAGGGATTGAGAGACATATACCTTGGTAATTTTTTTTTTAAAACAAGTTGGTAGTACCATTAATCTCTACTTAAAAAAAAAAAAATAGGCGGGGGGGGGGGCGGGGGCCACCCCTAACCTCCCTCTGTGTCCGTCTATTCACCTGATTCAAAATTACATTTGGTGAAAAGTATAAGGACTGTCACATTAATTCTCCTATTTAATTTAGACAATAATTCTTTGTTTTCAAACTTTGACACCCCTGTTTTAGAAAATGCGAGTGTTTATGTTGTATCTCTTTACTGTTTTTGATGTATTGTTACTTACTCAACAAAAATTAATGAGAGCTTTATATTGTAATTTTTTTTTTCTATATATGTATATATATAGATGTTGAAAAGATCATAATCGCAAGTTAGGACTTGCTTGAAATGATAAGCATGCTTAATTAAGGATTTCTGAAGGGTTAATTTTGAGGAGATTGTTGAGAAAAAGAGTAAATATCACTACGACCTTTTGGGATCCCTTATTAATTTTGGATTGCTTCCTTTCCATGCGGCATAATTATTTAACTTATTCAAAGTAAGATTTTTACATTTTGAATTCACCTTTTAACATCGTACAAAAAAGCTTTTTAAAACTGGATGAAAAATACCTCGTAAGACCAGATCTAGAACCAGTCTCATTTTAGACAGTCTTAAAAATATGTTACTTTTAAGATCAGATGAACAACCAGTTTTAAAAAAATCGTTTTTAGACCGAATTTTTGAAATATCCAGAATTAAAAGTGTTTCAAAATAATAATAATAATAATAATAATAATAATAATAATAACCCAAACGAAACAATTGATTCCAAATCAACAGATCTGGTAACATTTTAAATGTCCCTCTGTCATCAACGAAGAAGAACCAAGAGAATATTGGAAGCAACACTAACAAAAAAGATTATCACAAAGTCCAGAAATAAGAAAAAATAATAAGAAACATAAATCATTCACCATAGAAATCGAATTTGAATCAATATAAAATCAGAAGTGAAATTGAAGTTCAGATCTACAAAAAAATCACAAACTTAAAATAACCAAATCTGAGCAGGATCCTCTTGTCAGTGTTGGTAAAGCTTCAAGCAACCAAAATCGAAGTCCAGATTTGAGCATGAGTGATTAAGGTAGGAACAAATAGACTTAAGCAAGAAGAGATCTGGGTTTAATTTTAAGTCGGATCTGTGCGAAGGCGGCATAGGAGGAGCCATAGATTGAAGAGGAAGGAACCACCATTGTCCAGAATCCTTGAAGCAGTACGCTTTTGCTGTTGCTGAGATTGGAGCCAATGCCATCGCAAAACCCTCAAAGCATCTACCGCCAACGTTGCTAAGGATTTGATTGAATGGTTCTTACAAAGATTGCAAGTAGGTTAAGGAAGAGGATGACATTCTTGCTGAGGATTTGACTCATGAGGCTCTTGGAACACTCGTTAAATATATAACTAAGCAAATGTTATATCACCAAGAAGACAAGCACACTCACGGACTTAACAGGTTTAGTGAATTTAGCTCTATTTTTTTTTTTAAAAAAATACTTTTAAGACCAGATCCTTTATAATCCGGTCTTAAAAGTGTTTTATATATTTACGAAATTGCCACCGGTCATACTTTTAAGACTGGATCCTATATAATCCGATCTTAAAAGTATTCCATATATTCACGAAATTGCCTCTGGTCATACTTTTAAAACCAGATTCTTTATAATTTGGTTTTAAAAATGTTCTATATATTTACGAAATTCTCATCGGTCAAACTTTTAAGACTAGATCCTTTATAATCCGGTCTTAAAAATATTCTATATATTTACGAAATTGCCACCGATCATACTTGTAAGACCAGATCCTTTATAATCCGATCTTAAAAATGTTTTATATATTTACGAAATTAACACCGGTCATACTTTTAAAACTAGATCCTTTATAATTCGGTCTGAAAAATATTCCATATATTTACGAAACTTCTACATGTCATACTTTTTAGATCGAATTCTCTGTAATCCGGTCCAAAAAGTTATTTGTATTTACGAAACTACAACTAGTCATATTTTTTAGACGTGATTCTCTATAATCCAGTCTAAATGAGGCGGTCTTAAAGTTCTTTTTTATACTAGTGTAAATAATAAAATAAAATAAAGTATAATCTGGCATGATATGTCACGAGGAGAGATAAAATGACCAATAGAGGCATCATCTGTTAGGGGTATAAAAAGATCAATTTTTTTCCCCTAAATTCATGTATTCTCTTATTACTATTTCTTTTATTATCGATATTTTTTTTTTTGAAATACTATCAGGTGTTAAATATGAAATGATTTAAAAATATTCCAACAGAAGAAAAGGCAACAAGGGGTGTCCTTACATGATCATGATTTCACTTTCTCATCTTTTTTCAATTTTTGACTGACTTATCACTTGCATACAAGCGTCCACATGCATGGGGGCAATCATTCATTAAGGGCTCTCATAACTTATTACACTCTACTCTTATTTATACTACTCTTATTTATAAGTAGTACAACTCTAATATTATTTATAAGTTTATTTTGACCAAATCTTACATATTAAAGAGAGGTAGTTGACTCAATGATTATAGGAGTAAATTTTCAATTTTGCACTCATTTATAATTGGGTATTTTTCAACTGTTTTCTCTCTCTCTCTATTTTCATAAGTATAATTAATAGGAAAAAACATTTCTCATGTTGTAGGAGAAGTGTTTTCTCATGTCACAAATAGATAAAATGGTGGGACCCACGTGTATATATATATATATAATGCTCATTTTATATATATGTGGGTTCTACTATTTTATGTGTATGTAGAAATCTTCTACTTCTTATGCAACATGAGAAGTTTAAACCCCTAATTAATATGGGTAAAATTGTTACAGTCTCATTTATTACATGAAATTAGAATTATAAATAAGACCAAATATTTTAGTCAAAATAGACTTACAAATAGGACCAGAGTGATACTTTTTTCACTATCAAAATCGAGTCAAGTCTCTGGTAAACGCGCATCAACTATAAACTCAGTTAAACTTACGAGTTTATACACCGAATTTACCGTTTTTACTTTTCTAGCTTACAAAATTGTGTTAATTTTTTCAAATTTGTCATCCTCAACGGTTTTATATATGAATTTTATAGATTTTTTTTATTAAATACAATAAATTATAAATATTGACATATTTAATTTCAATTATTTAGATTTAAAATAAATTTAAATCAAATCGTTATCATTTTTATATTTTAATTATTTAATTATACATTGTTAATACCTATTTTATGATAAAAGTAAATTCTTACGAATTTATGATTTAAGTCCACGATACAAATTTATATTACCATCACGAGTTTATGTAAATTAGTGAGTTTGACAACCTTAATAATAATTGAAGGATGATCTGTAAAGCATGAGCTTTCTACCAGAAAAAGGATTGTCGACAGGAAAACGACAAACAAAAATAAAGATGCCCCCGCTTAGCAACCAGCTTTTATCGGCCATTTACAGCACTAATGCACCGAAAGAAGATGTAATAATGTAAATGGTGGTGTAATGGTGGTCCGCATCCGCAATAATGTAAGGGTAAGGAAGGAAATATCCCGAGCCCAAAGTCTGTATAAATATTAAATAGGTGTTCCCAAAACTTAGCAGGAGAGAAAAAAATTGAGAAAGAAATCTCATGGAAAGAATCATTTGGATTCTTTGATCCCTCTGTTAGAAGTTTTCGAACTTGAATTGCGAACATCGTTACTTGTCTGTATTTCTCTGAATTCAAAGCTGATAATCTGACCAAGTCATCTGTATCAAATATAATATCAACGTCTCCATCTACATCTTTTCAGGTATCATCTATCCTTTACTTATTATGTCAATCTCTATTGATCACTAATTATCATTATCAGTATCATATTGTAAAGGTGCTAGGAGATAGGAAAATTGTACCTATATTAATTGATTGATACTGGAGTCTTGGTCACATATCTCCCGAGATTATGTTGATCAATATCATGTTTTAGAGAAGCCTGTAGAAATACTAACATGTGATAATAACATTAAAATTATTAGATATTTCTCAGAAATAAAGCTAACCTTTGCAGAAAATATGATAATAAAACTAAAAATATAATCTTAGTAGATGAGGGCAGCAGTAAGCTCTTGTCAGGAAGAGATTTCCTTAGAGTTATAAAATATAGTATCCAGGAAGATTTTATCTTGTTTAACGGAAAGAAAAACCTTAGGTTTAAACTCCCTGAAGAACAAATCCGAAGAATAACCAATTAAAATGGAACAAATAACATTCTATTTTGATGGAATAGCTGATAGATAAAAGATTAGGAAAACTGAATTCTCATTAGAAGAAAACCATAATTTCAAAATTAAACTCCTTGATAAAGGAAAAAAAAAACATAATAAAATATGGCTTAATGATAGGAGCAGAAGCAATTTCGATAGCAAACAGAAGGAAATATAGTAATACCAGTAGTTAATAAGGCACAAATTCATCAAAGAATTAAAAAATTAGAAGCTGAAGTTGCAAGAAAAATTAGTTACATATATCAACTATACAAATCATAATTAACTAAAAGTACCTTTATGGAAGGCATACATAGTCCTATTCTCTTAGAAATAAGAGATGATAGAATAATAATAGATGATACAGAATGCTTAATAGCAGCAGGAACAGGAAACCGTACTGAAGGAAAATTAAAATTCGATATAAACATACAACTAGTATATTAAGCCTAAAAGATAAAGACTTATGTAGATCGTAACTATTAGATATAATCTGAGAAGAAAAAAGCCGATGAAAAAAGGAAACCATCCTTTTACTATAACACACAGAATAAATTATGCCTTGACTAACACTCACCATAGTTTAACCTTTGAAAATGATGACCGAATCCACATAAACTTTCTACTCCAATCTTAGATCTGAAAAAACCTCAACCCTGAGTAACTAAGCTACAAGAAGATCATAAAAAGGGCAGACTTGTTCGATGGCAGTTACAAGTTCATCAGTATCAACCTTATATCAAATACATAAAATCTGAGAACAACATCTTTTCAGATACGCTCACACGGGAATGGAAGGAGTCATGAGGCAGATCGAGCATCAACTACGCCAGAAACAGCAACAGATCAAAGCAGCTGAAGCAAATCTCACTTCTCTGAGAAGGGATGAGTTAGACTTAATTAGAACACTCCAAATTCTCTCAGAAAACAGCGGAATTGCATCATCATCAACAGAAGCCGCAACAAAAGAACTAAAGCTAGAACTTGAGAAAATGCTTCAGAAACAAATACAGGTATTAGAGCAAAATATAAAAAATGAAGTAAAAATTTTAGCAGAACAACAGTATAATAATATATTTGAAAATCAACAAAGAATAATAAATGAACAACTAAACACCATAGTTGATTCAGTCCAACAACAAACGGATTTGTTGCGAGAGCAAGCAGCTCAAGATTCGGCAAATGTTAAAAGAATCCTTAAGGCTGTTAAATTAGTTCGAGATACCTTCTTAGGTTACGATGGAGATACCATCCAACCTGAAGAGAGTAAGGTCTTTCACATGTAAAGAGAAGAGACAACAGTTTGATCTCACACTCTTTGATTTCTTTTTCTTTTACACAGTTCAGCTTGCAATATTTATAGATTTGCGCCTTCAATTCTGCTTCCCCTACTTGAGCCTCAACCATAGAATTCTCAGCCTTCTAAATTTTAAATGAAGGAGTCATGGTTGCTTCGTTTACTTGCAAACCTTCTTAAGAAGGTGGCTTCATTATTTCTCTAAATATTTTTGCATAGCACAAAGAAGTAATACAGCTCGCAGTTAGTTCTAGCGCTATGTCTTCAACAGCAATATTCTTTACTGGCTAATTAAATTTTAGAACATGTTAATGGAGAGAGGAACTGTCTGTTGTTTAATTATGTAAGTCTATTTCATTCAAGGAAAGTGCGTATTTAAAAATTGTGTTTTCAAGCTGTTAAAATCTAACATTTGTCATTCAAAATATTGCATTTAAGTGTAAACTTACTTGAGAAGATGCTGTATTGGAGGAAAACTCATGGTTTTGATTGTGGATCTTGAGAATGTAAATGGAGTCTCTCTATCACTCTATATGAACATACACAAATATTCAAAATACCCCAAAAATTTAATTCGTTTGTTTTATATTGTAAAATACGATAATCTTACCTGTGGAGATTCAATTTGTGAAGCAGTAGTAAATGGCAGAGGTTTGTTGGCTTGTTCTGAATCCTTGACTTCATTAGCTTCTGATTTTGGACTTTCTTCATCTGATTCTCCTATAGCAGCTTCTAATTCTGGACTTTCTTCATCACTTGCTTCTCTGCTATTTCCTTAATCTGTAACTATTAGGACCACTTTTAGCAACCTAAGAAAATACAAGACAAAGGAAATACACTTTTTGTTGGTCTATAAATGTGGAGAAAGAAATAGAGAAGTATTTGGGGTTATGAGAAGGTTAAGTTGGGGACTGTGAAGATTACTTTTTGGGTCTATAAATCTTCCCTTGGGCTGAGAAGGAGGTTGATGAAGACTTTTTGTCATTAGTCTTGGGGTCCACAATCAACAATTAACTAAAGATTGGTATAGGCAAACCTAAAATTTTCTCTCTTTTTGAGGAGCCTTTTATTGAATCTTAAGTAATCTAAATGTTATGCAAATACAATGAAAACAAGGGAGATTGGGTTTTGGATTTTTAAATTAGTAAACTAAAATAGAAAGGCAATTTAAATGAATCAAAGATAAAACAGAATATAAGAAAACGAGATTAATCAGATTAAAAATGATTAACCCAAAATTGGGATTCCATAACCTTCATCAGATAAAAATATAATAACCAAACTCGTGATTGATTCTGAACAAACCAAAATCTCTGCATTTGCCCAGAAATTCCCTCGACTAGACGATCGCCTAGCATCTGATCGAACACATGGAGAGCTCGCTGTGCGATCGCACAACACTCTCTGAAATTGGTCCGACCTATGTCCTTGGGATATCAATCTGGGTATTAAATATAATACCCAATCGGCAATCATAATCGGATCCGATTAAAATAAACAGAAACGAATTACGTTATCGATTGAAGCACGCGTCCTGGATTTGTAGAATCCTCAATCCATGGGTCAACCACAGAAGCTTAGCCAAACATGGCTAGGCAAAACGCAGAAGAAAAAATGAAGAACAATATGAACATGATGAACAATTCAGAGAATATAAAAGCTTCTAATTTAATCCCAAAATCCCATAAAGTGTAATTGAGAATATGTTTGTAGCCACTATCTAATTTTCCTTATATAGGAAAGATGACTAAAAATAGGAAATCTTTAATAATAAAAAACCTCTAATAAATAGGAAATCTCTAAAAAAAATAGGAAATCTCTAATCAATAGGAAATCTCTAAAAATTAGCTTTTTATTACAAAATTCGGGCAAAATGAAAATCCAGAAAAATGCGTCTGTCTTTAGTTCCAATTTCATCCATCTTCTTGTCCGAATCAGCCTTCCGAGTCTTCATAATAATTGTATCTATCTGAATCATCTAAAAAACGAAAGAAGAATGAGGCTAATCCGATATCTAGATCAAAAGTTACAGCAACAATAGTGAAGCATTGTAAATCTGAAATGTTATTACCAAAAACGAATTTAATCTAATTAAAAGCTTAAAGCCCAATTAAGTAATAAAACTCATTATTTCTCAATTAAACATTCCTAATTTATTAACCAAGAGATACAAATAAGTGAAACAATATTCAATTATCAGAGGGGCAGAGAAGAATTTTGATTGGAGTGTGGCTGTGGCCTCATGTGGAGACTGCCAACCTCTCGAATGCATGGGGAGTCTATTGTGTTTTATGTCTGTGTTGTGTGTTCGTTGTGGTGTATTTTGTTCCGTTTCTTGTTAAGTTGCAAGTGTTACTTTGATAGTAATGTATGTATTTCCACTCTTTTTCCTTGTTTTCATCTATTTTCTCTTGTTGCTAGTATAAAATTGGTAAGGTCATAACAGTAACATATAGGGGACCACAAAGAAATTAAAAGGTTCTGGATTTAATTTATTGATATTGCACAATAATTTGGAAGAACTCAAGAAGGCTATAAGTAAGAGAGAACTATAAAGCATTGTGTTTGTGTTGTTCACTAAGACTTTTTGCTTTTGTCACACTCGCACCAAGAACATCCCCAACAAGGCCTTCTCCATTTGACAAAGGAGCCTAATATAAATAGTTGTAGCATGAAGTTATGATAAAATAATACAAACATGCAGCTGTTTTTAGTAATAGCAAACAATACGGCTCATTCTTCATTTTTCATAAGATCCGAAAATGGTAGAGGAATCATTGTTGGTCTTTTGTCAAAACCTAGTGATTGCAGCAAAATAACAGAATTATTATATGACAAACACATACGTCTGTCATTAGCAGAGATTTAATAAAGAAAGGAAATGATGAATGAAGTTGTTGGGGATCCAGTTCAGAATATTAGACGCCAATGTGACAAATTTCAGGGTTGGCCATAAGCCATATTTTCAGAGATCCTCAAAAACTGACTAGAGCTACAATTTAAAAGACTAAGTGATACACATAAAGGTTTCAGCAATACATGTATGATTATGCATGATCAATATACGGTACCGTTGATCGGGAAAACAGAAAACCACTTAATCTGAACCTAAATGGGCCAGCGATGCAGATACATATAGGGGTAAAGATTTTGTTTTGTCGTCCTAAAAGCAGGCCTAGGTTTGGGAAGATACGTGAAAATTCTCCACAGGATCAGAACCCAGGCCTTAAGGAAGGTCTTGAGATATGAATCTTTGGAGAGCCATAGATTCATACAAGTCTCCACATCACAATCTCAAACTTTCCAATGCAGGATTAAAGTCTCATACCTTGCAACTGGTTCATATCCCATAACTTTCTTTTATTCTCCCCTGGTATCATTAAGCATTTATATCAAATATGTATATAGCCTTGAGCCCTTGATCACCAAAAATGGCGACCTAATGTTAAACTAGGATACTGGGGAATAGCCATTTCTCAAGAGAACAAAGTCATTTTGTCCATTTCTCAGGTATGTGACCTTTAGATCTGGAAACACAGAGTCACCCACCCTAATTCCCAGAGATGAAACCACAACTTTCAATACCAAAAGTATCACTACAACATGTTGTTTCAACACTTAATAAAGGCAGTTTTCACTTGTCATCATTTGCTTTTTTACTTCTGTTCTTCCTGATTTACCTCAACCAAAAAAAATGTTAGCAGGTTTTTCAACAGATTCAGTACATCAGATTGATCATAAAATACAAATTATCTTCTCTGAATCTTCAAAGAGTCAGAAAAGAGAAATATACATATATTAAGAGGCTTTTCTTTCCTTTTGGCAGCCAAAAGATGCACCCTTTATACAAGTTGTTAATCAAGTAATATAATACTCATGTGTAGCATTTTATTCTTCAGGTGCTTTCTCTCCCTTTGCTAAATCGTTTAAGATGCTGAAGGTACTCTTCTAGCTCCTTCTCCAACTTCTCAATGAAATGGCTTATATGTTTAAGGGGATGCTCATATCTATATTTCTCCAAGCCCTGGAAATTAAGGTTAATGAAATTAAAAAAGGTGTTATTTTGAATATATAAGGACACAAGGAAACAAAACAATAGTATCAGTCACTCATAAAAAAGAGTATTTTCCGTTGTAAGAATATAATTTTGCTCTGTATTATTTCATATTGCCATCTATTATATCAAACCACCAAGCCCAGAATATTATGAGCATTTAATAAATCAAGTGTAATGAATATTAATTTAGATAGCTAAAACAATAGGAATCCCTCCTTAAACCGTAGCATATAAGAACATCAGGAAAAGATGGCTCGTATACAAGACCCTTCATTTTTATAACATCATGAAGAAGATCATTTCAAAATGAAATAGTGTATGAAATAAGGGGAAAATAGTTGTGCCTTCTAAATGCCAGAAAAGGGTCTAGCATACAAAATCAGGCTATATTAACAATTGAATTGGGCCAATGAATAACACAACGCTGAAATAACCTTATCTTTTGACAGTGTATCTGGAGGTGACATTACTTTTGGCTACACATGGTTCTTTCCACTGTAGAAAATTATAGTGTTATTGGGCTTGATGTCAATCACAATGCTTTTTCTCAGTCGGGCAAGCTCTTCAGCATATTCATGAACCTGTCCTGGCTTGCAAGGCTTGCAGACAACCTTAACTGTCTCATGCCTCTTCCAATGAAGATGCATGTTTAGAACTACCCCACCAAACACTCCACTCCTGAGTGGGACATAGTTTTTCTTTTTCTCACCAGTACGCTTCAGGTAATGCATCTCTTCCTCCGTTAAAATTTCTGGATCATATGTTTCCGCTGGGGGTTTTTGGTACTTCAAATTTGAGTAGCTTCTCAATCAACCAGGCTTGCTTCTGCCTGGCCTACAGATTTTCAAGTTTTTTTATTAAAACAACAGACACCAAATGAATTTTTTTTAAAAATTAAGGGGCCAAAGAAAAATAAAGAGTCCCAGCCATCTGAGGCACTTTAGAAAAACAGTAACACTGTAGATTGTTAAATGTATGCCCTGTTATCAAATTAATCAATAAGGCAATTGAGAAACTGCATGATCAAAGCATGTCTGTCTCAGTGAAAAACATGGAAAAACGAGTGGACATTTTATTTTTAAGCAGCAGTAGTGTCAAGTAAGGATCATCACAACATTACATAAATTTTCATCCTGAAAACGGGAGAATGTCTTCAAAACATGAAGATACCAAAGTCATCATAAAAGTAATTAACATTTGCCATCCAACCTTCTCAAGCTTAAATCTGATCCTTACTTCTGGATTTGGGGAATTCATCTTCTTTTTAACCTTCAATCGATAAAATCTGAGCTCCTTCATTTTCGCCTTTCTAGACATTTTAACTTTTCTCTTTTGTCCTTCGATAAAACCATCAAACCATCTCAAGCTTATATCTTTATCAGGCTTCTTGCCGAGAGAGAACCTTACAACATCATTGTTTGTGTCCATCTCAAATGAGGCATTACTGGTGCATCTAGCTACCAGCCAGTTTGATCTTTGAATGTAAAGGGAATCTGAGGAAGAAGGTAATGATGCCAATCTTGAAAGGTGCCTTGCCAAACTGTAGTTTCTTGGGGACTTGGCTTCTCCCCGCTGCCTCCTACTATCTGCTGCCATAGTGCCATCCTCTACTTCAAATGGTTTTGTTTTGAAGTGTGGAATGATGAAGAGGCATCACTGTTTTTAAAAAGCAAAATACATATGGGCGAGGTCTTGGAGCTGGGACCACCAAATGACGTCAACAATGAAACAAATATCCAGCTTTCTTTCTTTCTTTCTTTTTTCCATGTAATTTCTTGCCTAAATTTCTAAAACATGTGGAAGCTATAAAGAAGATGCTCCATATATTGTGACAAATTATTTGTTAGGTTTGGATGAAAATTTACAGTGTATGCCTTTTAAATTTAATTTTTTTTTTGCTGTAAAATAATGTATTCTGAAATTTTTAACCAATCTTAGATACTGGGCATTGAAAATTATATAAATAATTGGGTTATTGGTAATTCAATATTTATTGGTGTAAAAATAATTTGAAAAGTACTTTTTTTAAAAAAAAATTTATTAGTTAAACTACAATCAAAATTGAAATATTTTTTTGCCAACCAAATTAAAATAATTTTAATAATATGAGAGGTTCTAAAACACTGTAACGTGCAAATCTCTCATGAAGTGAAAAAAAAAAAATTACATCCTTTTTCATAATTTTTAAAGTTTTATTATTTTATAAATCTTACATTCATTTATATTACTCCCTCATGTCCTTCATATAAGATATATTTTAAATATTGATCTTGATACTAAATATAAAATATTTTTTTTTGTATTTGTCAATCTTTTTCTAATACTTCCTGATTGGTAATCATGGATGAGGGGAAATGAGGAATTAAAAAAGGTGACTAGGAGGTTTTAAAAATTATAAGTCATATTAATTAATTTAATTAAATTTTTAAATCTAGTTGAGTTAAATAAATATGTCTTATATTAAGGATTAAAGAAGTATGAACTAAATTATTTATTTTTTCCAGAAATTAATTCATTATTTATAGAAATGATATATATTCAATCCGTCCCATAAAAAGATGTAATTTTTTTTACTTCATAAGAGATTTGCATGTTACAGTGTTTTAGAACCTCTCATATTATTAAAATTATTTCAATTTCGTTGGCAAGAAATTATTTCAATTTTGATTTTAATTTAACTAATAATTTTTTTAAAAATTACTATTCAAATTATTTTTACACCAAATTTTAAATAAATATTGAATTACCAATAGCCCAATTATTCATATAATTTTCAATCTTCCCAGTACCTAAGATTGGTTAAAAATTTCAGAATACATTATTTTCCAGCGAAAAAAAAAAAAGTTAAAGACATAGGCTGTAAATTTTCGTCCAATCCTAACAAATAATTTGCCGGCAATATATGGAGCATCTTCTTTATAGCTTATACATGTTTTAGAAATCACATGGAATAAAAAAAAAGGATTAAGGTACGTCTAATACAACAAACTATTGGCTCAGGAGCATCCAACATAATTAACTATTAAGTGGATCATCCAACACAACAAACTTTTAAAAAGGAGCGCCGAACCCAAAAAACTTTTAAAAAGGAGTACCTAGCATAACGTCGTTAACAAAAAGTTAACGTCCGTTATTTAAGGTGCATTCAACACAACAAACTATCATTCCAAGAGCGCCCAACACAAAATTCTAAATTTTACTAAATTAAATATTTTTTTTCTCAATTGTCATTATTCAAAACTACTTGTATAAATATCTATGGACAAAAATTACTCATTCTTCAATTTTGTCAAAATTATAATTTGCTAAAATAAACAAAAATTTTGATTAAAAATATAATTATATGATTTAAATAAAACTCAAGGTGTTTTATAGTTTATTATATATGTTAAACAAAAAAAATGATTTATTTTATTTTAGAAGAAATTTATGCGAGTTAAAAAATTCATTTAATGTTAATAAAACTTAAAAAATCTATTATATCCTTAAACAAATGAAATGAGTTTTATTTTTATTTTGATAAAAAGAGCTTAATGGATATCAACGTTGATACTTAATAATATAAATCCGGCAACTTGATGATATATTTGTTAGTCTAAAATATACTATTAGTCCTTTAAGTTTTACATAAGGTATACTTTTGGTTTCTTAACTTTATAAAGTATGCTTTTTGTCCTAAAATTCTAACACCGTTAATGTTGTTAACGGAAAACGCTGATGCAACAAACTCAAGTGATGACTAATAACATTTAATTACACAAATTTTATATATTCTTCAATTTACCCATATTTTAAATTTGAGCCTAATAGTATTTAATTACAAAATCATCACTTAAATTTACACCATTATTACTTGAGTTTGCATTTTTCGTTAGTAAAATTAATGATGTTAGAATTTTAGGACCAAAAGTATAATTTATGAAGTTAAGGGACTAAAAGTATACCTCATATAAACTTAAAGGACTAAAAGTAGACTTTAATTTATTTGTTAATTAAATGATGTATTGCTTATATGGATATGGGAGCAATGATAAGGACAATTTAATAATAGGTTAAAGAGTAATTATAATGGGTTAATGAGCAATTTGGCCAACGAAAGTCCCATATCACACTTCAGTGCTATCCATTTTAAGGGTTAGTTTGGCTTCCCCTCAATCCAAACTAACCCTAAGGCTTTGTTTGGTTTGAGGGGAAGGGAGAGAGGAAAGCCTCCCCTCCCTAAGGTAAAAAGACATATATAGGCTTGATTTAAAATATTTGTACTGAAAATGATATAAATCTGCGTCATATATATCTTTTCACACTAGGAAGGGGAGGGAGGGACCCTCCCTCAAACCAAACGGAGCCTAAAGCACAAATGCCAAAACGCAATACAAGAACTAGAACCTTTCGATCAGTTCACTACTGCTTGCGGCAAATGGAATAGACAGGTCTTTGGGCACACTAATGCAAGAAAAAGACAGTTACTAGCTAGGCTTAATGGAATCACAAGAACTGAGGCTCGCTTTGGTTTGACGGTTCAGTTGGAAGAGCTTCAACGTTCGCTTTGGCGTCAGTTGGAAGAGGTTCTCCTACAGGAATCTTTGATATGGGCGCAGAAAGCCAGAAGTGATTGGGCGGTAGATGGAGACAGGAATACGCAGTACTTCCACGTACGAGCTAATGGGAGGCGTAAGAGGAACTACATTGGTGCTCTCAAAGGTTTGGATGGGACCTAGGTATATGAAAGCGCACGAATTCAGGAGATGGTGGCCTCTTTTTTCTCATCAGTGTTTACCGAAGAGTCAGGAAGGCGGCCGCCGCTGGGGTGCTCTGTATCTTTCCCTGCTATTAACCCTGTGGCAGCAAGGTGCCTGGAACGTGACATTACGGATGCCGAGATTAAGCAGGCTCTCTTCAGTATGGGGGCTTTGAAGGCGCCCGGGCCCGATGGGCTAAATGCTCTGTTTTACCAGAGTCAGTGGGGGGTGGTAGGCAATTCTGTGTGTGAGTGCATCAAGTCCATGTGGCACTCCCCAGCCAACATTAAATCCATTAATGATACTCTGATTGTTCTCATCCCTAAGAAAGACCACCCAGAAGTAGTTCAAGATTTTCGGCCGATTAGCCTTTGTAATGTGATTTTCAAGGTCATTACAAAAGTTGTAGCAAATAGGATCAAGACGGTACTCCCTCAAGTCATTAGTCCTCATCAATGCAGCTTTATTCCTGGAAGACATAGTTTTGATAACATTATCGTGGCTCAGGAAGTTATCCATTCTATGCGTGGCAAACAGGGTAAAAAAGGGTTCATGGCTATTAAAATTGACCTGGAAAAAGCATATGATCGGGTGAATTGGGGCTTTTTACGGGATTGCCTCAAAGAACTTGATTTGCCTAAGCAAATGATTGAGATCATTGCCTCATGTGTATCTACCCCAACATTGCAGTTTCTCTGGAACGGTGAGCGGGCAGGCTCAATAATCCCATCTAGGGGTGTTCGTCAAGGAGATCCTCTATCTCCATATCTGTTTGTCATTTGCATGGAACGATTGGCCCACTTGATTCAAGAGCGGATCGATAATGGCGACTAGAAACCCATTAGACTATGTACGGGGGGTCCTCCTATATCTCACAGATGATGTGGTCCTGTTTGTCGAAGCAGATGTATATCAGGCGGCAGAGGTTAGGAATTGTTTAGACCAGTTCTGTTTGTCATCTGGGTTGAAAGTGAATGCAAACAGACTCAGGTTTTCTTCTCGAAAAATGTGAACCACATAAGGAGAACAGAGCTTTGCAATGTGTTGGGTTTTCAGGTGACCCTTGATCTTGGTAAATATCTTGGTGTACCCCTACACCATAAGCGGGTAACGAAAGGTAGCTATCAAGCGATTGTGGATAAAGTGCGGACCAGGCTTTCTAACTGGAAAGCAACGTCTTTGTCCCTTGCCGGACGAACCACACTTGTTGCATCTGTTACATCAGCCATTCCAGGATACACCATGCAAACTGTATCCTTACCAAAAGGTACATGTGAGGAGATTGAGAAGCAGAATAGGCAGTTCTTATGGGGTTCTTCTCCTGGGAGCAGGAAGATCCATCTGGTGGACTGGGATACTGTGTGTACGGCAAAGAACAATGGGGGCCTAGGTTTACGCCATCTCCATCGCCAAAATCAAGCATATACGATGAAGCTAGGTTGGAATATGATCAAAAAGCGGAATGATCTTTGGGTGAGAGTATTGAGAAGTAAGTACCGTTGTGGGGATGATTTGATCCCGGATATTAACCAATCCAGACGGGGGTCTAATGCGTGGACTGGAATTAAAAGGGTATGGGAACATGTGGTTTCTGGGACTCTGGTGGAGCCACAGTCGAATGGTGTGCGGTGGAAACACGAGAGGAAAGGGGAGTTCAGTGTTAAATCTGCGTATAGTGCTTTGTGTGGTGACCTGGCAAGAGTGGATCGGACATGGCAACGTATATGGAAGTTGAAGACTATACCGCGATGCAAATCCTTTATGTGGCTAGCCTTCCATAATAAACTCCTGACTAACACTGAACGAATCCGAAGAGGTATGGGGGGGAGGGCGGCTGCGCTTGGTGTGGGGCGGCATCAGAAAGTCTTCTTCACGTGTTGCGGGATTGCAAGGAAACCAGGAATCTCTGGTTGGAGGTGGTGGATCCAAAGCTCAGGATCCGGTTCTTCTGGCATGATGAACGTGTATGGCTAACGAGGAACATTCACCAGAACCGTAACCGTGGGAATGTTGGTTGGGGTGAATTTTTCTCAACTGTATGTTGGTTACTATGGCAACGCCGCAATACCGGAATTTTCCAGAACACGAGGGGGAATAATGATTCCATTATTCATCGTGCTAATGCTATCCTTGCTTCTGTGTCGAAAGCAGCAACGGTGCTACGAGGGGTCAATCTGAATGGGCATCAAGTCCGTTCAACATCCAGCGTTTGGGTCCCACCAAGAGAGGGTTGGGTCAAGGTTAACGTTGACGGGGCATGCTCCCAAGATAATGTGGCAATGTGTGGGGGGGTGGTTCGTGATGCAAATGGCACACTTCAGGAAGGGTTCTTATTTAAAGCAGAAACGCCTGCGAATAGCTTCCTTGCTGAATTATGGGCCATACTTTTTGGTTTGAAAATGTGCTGGGACTCCGGGAATGGCCGGGTAGTGCTGGAATCTGATGCGTTGGAGGTGGTGACGCTGATTAATGGGCCCAGTCTGGTGAATCATCCAAATGATGAGGTTATTCAAGAAATAAGACTCTTGTTAGCTCGTGAGTGGCAGGTGGAGGTGCGTTGGGTATCTCGTGAGGCGAATACGGCGGCAGATTATGTGGCCAAGTACGCTTTCGAGGGTTGGCCTGGGTTGCACCAGTTTCATGCAGCTTTCGATGGTTTAGCTCAAATCCCGGATATTGACAAGGGTTGGGGTAGTGGCAATAATGGCATAAGTTGAGGGAGTTCCCTCCTCTATTTTGTATCAAAAAAAAAAAAGAACTAGAACCTTTCACAGGGGCGTATTTGAACCCCTTCGTTCCTAGCTTCTCGATCTCGGACCTGTCAGGTGTCTTCACGAAATCTGACCTTTTCACAGCGGTGTCGAAATCAGACTTGGGGAATTTTCATCACAGCGGCGTCGAAATTACTCACAACGGCGGCTGAATTTTTCACAGCGCCGTCGGAATTTTTCACGAGTTCGATCTCAGAGCTGCGACTGTGGTAATTACTGGCATACTCGATCAATTCCCTTTCACAATGCCGTCGGAATTTTTTTAGGTTTTGGGGAGAAATTACTAACTGCATGAACTTTTTCCCTTTCTTTCACGTTGCACACAAAATCTGCACGTATCTGCACATATCTCTTGCATTTTGCCCTTTCTTTCATCAACTGGATTACACATTGGTTTTGGGTTTATACACTGTGTGGAAGCCTGAAGAATTGCAAAATCTATTAGCAGAATATTTCAACTTTGTCCAAATGAGTTTGCTTGATGTGTTCGTGTGCCATACATACATAGCCGTAATCGTGGTTAGTTTGCAGTTTGACTGGGAATGGAAGCCTCATTAATACGGTCACTCCATAAAAACCAACAAATGATGACCAAAAGTCCTTTCCGATCACCCTCTTTATACTCTATTGGGGTTAAGGGTAAAAATACACATGAGTTTCGTCCTCTCAGCATCATATATTTTTTTCACTGTTAAAACAATGTAATTGTCGTTATCTTTATGGTGGGCCCCACCCTATTAAAAAAAAAGTATTGGGTCTTTCTAATTTCCAAAGGTGCCCTGCGCGTGTCTCCCTTCACCGCCATTCCTTCTTCTCAGTCGGTCCCTTCTTCCCTTCACCCCCATTCCTCCTCAAATGAGATGCGAACGGCGACGGAGGCATCGCCACCAAGGGCGACTGCGGAGGCTCTATCTCCTTTTCCCGTGATTCTAATGCAGGACGATTTGAAGAAAATCGCCGCCTACAAAGCTGTGGAGCACATTGAATCTGGCATGATTCTAGGTTTGGGAACCGGGTCGACGGTGAAGCACAAATAAATTAAACCTGGTGTTTTGTTCCTCCTCTCCCAGGTATGAATTAAACCAGTCATTTCTATGTCTCCTCCTCTGTAGCTTCTTCCCTTCCAAAGATTCTCACCTCAACTCTATATTGTCTCAGGTTTGAATTTAAAATTACATCTTTGTTTTCTTTATTCATATGCCCAATTGCTCTGGTTTTGATTTAGACGATTGTTCCCCTTATTTGGAAGGTCCTTTCTTCCATTGAAATTTTGGGAAATTAAACCAGATCCGTGATAGAAACTACTAGTTAAATGTTGCTAATTTCCCATTAGATAGCCATAATTTTATTTTCCCTTTTAAGGGGAGGCAATCAGATTGACCAATCCTGGAAATTTTAATGATAGGATGCACTTTGATATTTTGTTGGTTTGGAAAAAATTTTGTGCTTTTGCCTTTCAATGGAGTTGTAATATATTTGTGTTCGTGGGTTTGTTTGTGCGTGAGAACAGATGGTAATGGGGGGAAAGGTTGGTGGCAAACGCAATTTTAGAAAAAGGTTCGATCAAAGGAAGGGGGTTCTGATGATTCCGATGAGGACTGTGGTTCCAGATGAAGTTAGAGAATTGTCTGATTGTTCGGAGGATTCATTGTTTTTAGTTGGGCTATCTTGGTAATTTTAAATGGTAGTTAACAGAGTTTAGCATTTTTTAACGGTGGTGGTATTTTTGCTTTGGTTTTACAAACCCATGTGTATTTTTGCTTCCAAAAAAAGCATATGGTATTGAGCGCTTCTTAGGACAAAACTCATTGTATTTTTGCCCACTTAACCCTTAACCCTACTCTATTGTATTCCATATGTTCAACTTTGACTAGTCTTATAAATCACCAAAAAAAAAAAAACTGTTATGAAAATACAGTTTGGTAATGGCTTCCCGAAAGTGTTTGGTCTCTGAACCGTCTCTATGGGCATGAATCTCATCCTCCACCAACTCCCGTATTTCTTTTCCATTTGAGTTTATTACTCCCTCCGGTCCTAATTATAAGAGTATTTTTTGGAGTTGGTTTTGGTCCTAATTATAAGAGCAAGTTTTAACTTTTGTCAATTTTTTCCTATAACACCCCTATTTATATTTTCTCAATAATAATTAAAGACAATAATAATTTAATAATATACCTATATATTTTATAAAGTAAATAATGTTTACAACTTATTAATGTTATATACACTTCAATTATACTTTTTCCTTATAAAATAATTTTGAGCAATTTTTGTCATATTTTTCCCATATCACCCCTACTAATACTTCTTTTACAATAATTAATTTAACAACACGCTTATATTTATTTTTCATATTTAAATAAAATAATTTTAATATTCCTTTAAATTTCTGGACTAGTCATCTATTTTTTAATTCTATAATATAATTCTTATTTTATCAGCAATACTCCAATAAAGTGAGACGCTCATCGGGGTGCTTCCGTGAAGCACCGGATTAGTCCCAAAACGATGAAGACGACGATGCGCTGCACTCATTGTAGCGAGATGGGATTCGAGGGGTTTAAAATGGTTTTATTTAAATTTCCGATTTCAGATTAGGTCGCATTATATTATGGGTATTTTTGGAAAATAATTATAATTAACTAATTTAACTTCCCTTCTTAATCTCTCTAAATTCTAGTAAATAGCTCTTATAATTAGGATCAGAGGGAGTAGTAATTAAGCATTCATGAGTCATCAACCAAGCAAAAGCTTTACAGCTCTAAGGTATTTTTCAGTGTGTTGTGGTAAGAAAGAAATCACACTGGAGTGTCAAGATGGCACACTTGAATATGCCATTTTCACACTCCAGTGTGAAGTTTGTCCAACATGTAAGAAGATGTCTGTCCATTGTGTGTGATTTTTTTAGGTTTATAATAATATTTTATTTTTAGGGGGTAACATGGTATTTTGTCTCATTTTCTTTCAACCAAACAAAATTTTTTCATATCGACCCATTTTCTTTTCCAGTACTAACAACAACAGATTGAGGCAAAATATTTTTCATTTTATTCCTTTCTATGATATGTACCTAGGGTGCTATCCTAGCTCTAGTTAATTTATGAAGTTTCGGCTTGCCTTTACTCATTCGATCTTATATATAAGGTAGGGAGAGAGAGAGGTTTTTTTTTTGGGGTCCTATTTATAAAGCATATCATTAAATTTTTAAGATGAACTATAATTTAACCATTTATTTATTATTATGTTGACTTTGCTTTTATTTAGTATTTTGTATATTAAATAGTGGTAGAATTGAAAAGTTATTAAATTTTATGGTAAAATTATGAGATTTAAGGTATTCCTTGATCTATATGAAAAATATTAAAAATGCCTTATAAATAGAATCATATGAGTATTTCTCAAAATAAATGAGTAAATAAATAAAGGGCACTAGATCATAGGAGACTCATAAGCAGAGGAAGCAGTACACATCTTAGCATATTACAGGAGTTGTGCACTAGCTAGGTTTGAGGAGCTGGACAAATTCTTATCTAATACTACCCCGCTCCACTCCCAAAACTAAGAGCTAATTATGGATTAATTTGATCCTAAATATTATATCCTAATTATTATATCTTTCATATTTATCATTTTTTCTAAATTAATTTACTTAACTCAGAAACTAATATATAATCTAATTCTACACATAAATACTTCAAGTTGCCTCTTAAGTGGGAGCATGTAGGGAGCATGTTTACAGAATTGCAGGCACTGGGATTGCCACATGGAAAACAGAGTTATATGCATCAAGTGTTAACGATTTATTAAACCATGTATGAAGTTGTATCGTTAAAAAAAAAAAAAAAAGAGTAAAATTCTGTCATGATAAATTTAAAAAAATTGTAGGGATAATTAATCTACGACTCCTTATAATTTTAACTAACTTTTCATTAGGTCCCTAAAATTTTTTTTCCTTTTTATTAGATATCTGAAATATTAAAATTATGCATATTAAAACTCAAATTTACAGAAATTCTCAAGAGTAAGTTTTATATATTAAGCTTAGTATAACAGATAAGAGGGGGTTGCATTTGATTTTAAATATAAGACTTCAATCTTCTATGTCTCTCAAATTTATAAGATTTTTTCCCATAGTATCCTTATTGATTACACGGATTAAATGGTTTTTCATCTAAGGGTAATTATAATGAAAGATAATATTTTTAAACAACCACTAGTGCAAAAAAGGCTTTTAAGATCGGACAAAAGAGGCTCGTAAGACCGGACGGGCGACCGGTCTTGTTCCAACTGGTATTAAAAGTCTACCATATAAGGCCGAACACAAACCGGTCTTAAAGAAAATCTTTTAAATTGGACATTTAAAACATTGGGTTTTAAAAGTTGTACTAAATGAACTTGACATAGTTCTTGTTCGGTCCTAAAACTCAACTTTTAAGACCGGTCTAAAATAGGCCGCTCTTAAAATATCGGACTTTTAAGAACGGACAAAACACATACGGTCTAAAAAATAGTGGTTTCTACGACCAGATGACTAATTATACGCGGTCTTAAAAGTCTGACTTTCAAGACCGGATGATAATTACCTCTGGTCTTAAAAATTTTCATTTAAAACCAGATGTCTAAATATAACATAACAGTCTTAAAAGACCAACTTTTAAAACCGGCTTAATGTGACCTTTAAGACCAGACATATAATTACATCCGGTCTTAACAGTTAAACATATAAGACCGGCTTATTTATTTCTAGTCTAAATTTTCTCGAATTTTTCCCTGCTGTTGTTCCTTCTACTCTCTCTCTCTCTATATACACACACACACACACAAATCCACTACCCAATCCAGCACATAAAAGTCGATACTTTAAACTATAAGCTATGAATAATTATTTGAATAAATTGAATTGGAAAAAGAATACAAATATTATTCACCATGAGTTATTTGGCCTCTTAATTAATGATTAATCTATGTCTACAACACCTAAATTAATTCATACAATAAGATAACTTACTTACAAATACAATAAGTTACAAATACAACATACATGTGCCCAAAATAATATTCACCATGCCTTCATCTAATTCCCACCCAACAACGTAACATCCTCTTTTATAACATGCCCTTTTGGATCGGATCCAGCCACAAAAATAAAACAAGAACAAACTTCATAGTCAATGACATTTTATGAACATAGAAGTAATAATATATATAGTTAAAGCCTTAAAGTTTTCAAAGAAATCTGTATATGAATATTATCTTATGAATTGACTCTTTTATAAAGTGATATCTTCCCATATCCCTTCTTGATGATCACTTCTTATGCTGGGTTCATTATCCGCTTCATCTTCTTCGTTCATGTCTGGTAGACCCCTTGAAAAAGGAGTACTCTCAGGAATATCATAATTTGAATTCATCTCCTCATCAATATCAATGACCCTCTTTCCTTGGAGAGCTACATACCACATTTTATTTTCTTGATACACTTGTTTCGCCTGGTCTGTCATAATAAAAGGTTCATCTCCAAAACTTCTATCATTGACATCGACTAATGTAAATCCTAGCCGATCGATCCGAACACCATTATTGACATTAACCCACTTGCATTTGAAAATGGGAAATCTAATTTTCACATAGTCTACCTCCCATATCTCTTCAATAACCCCATAACATGGTATGACTGCCAATAAAGGGCTCTTGTCTTTCGAACTGGAGAAGTGCATAGATTCTGCCTCTAACATAACACCACTGTTCAGGACTGTGCTCCTATCATCTAGGGACTTCGTGTAAAATGTATAACCATTGATCACATACGAATTCCAACTTATGACATCAACCTCAGGACCACGTGCTAACCATTTGAGGATATCAGAAACACATTCCTGTCCCTCGACCTTTTGTTTGAACCAGTGTGCAAAAGTTCTGTTATGCTCCCTAATCAACCTTTGTTCAGTCATTCGATGATTTTCTTTCCTCACAGCTTCTTTATGTACAGCTATGCTGGCTTGAACTTCATCAACATTATTCAAGATGTATAAGTGGACTTGTGACAATTCATCAGGATCCACAGTCTTTACTGAAGCCCCTCGCTTATCCCCTTCAGCATGCTGACGTTTTGGAAGCCCAATATGTCTTACTTTGGTCAAATAATTTTGACAAAATTCAATGGCTTCTTCATAAATATATTTCTGAACAATCGATGCTTCTGGACGGTATGCATTCTTCACGTACCCTTTAAAGAATTTCATAGATTTTTCAATTGGGTACATCCACCGTAAATGGATAGGGTCGCACAACTTTATCTCCCTCACTAGATAAACAATTAGATGAACCATGATGTCAAAAAATGTAGGAACAAAAAGCTTCTCAAGGTGGCACAAGATAAGATATCCTTCATTCTCAAATTCATCCAACTTTTCAATCTCGAAAACTTTACCACAAACCGCATTGAAGAAGACACAAAGTCTAATCAAAACGACCCAAAGATCATATTCGGCAATGCCTCGAATAGCTATTGGGAGTAGCTGTTGCATCAAGACATGACAATCATGAGATTTTTGGCCTACTAATTTCAAGTCCTTCATCGATACAAGCCTCTTAAAATTTGAAGAATGCCCCGATGGAACTTTTGTGCCATGTAACCACTCACAAAAACTTCGTTTATCTTCCTTAGACAAAGTATGAGAAGCCGGGGGACAATAAATTCTCTTCCCATATGGTCTTGGATGTAACTCTTCACGTATTCTCATTGTTTGCAAATCCAATCTTGCCTTCACACCATCCTTGGAACTACCTTGTATGTTGAGAAGCGTGCCAACAATACTATCACATACGTTTTTCTCCACATGCATGACATCAATACAGTGTCTCACATCAAGATTGCGCCAATAAGGAAGATCGAAGAATACAGATATCTTTTTCCATATATTTGTATCTTTTCTACTCTTGGCTGTCTTACCGAAGATGACACTGATATTTTTCACCTTCTCATAAACTTGCTCCCCAGTCAATGGCACCGGAGCATCTTCATATTCTTGGCCACCAAAGAAGGCTTTCTTTAATTGACGATATGGGTGGCCCCGTCTAAGAAATCTCCTATGTCCAAGATAAACTGTTTTTCTTCCATGTTGGAGTTGATGGTAGCATGTGCCTTCTTCACAAACCGGACATGCTTTATGGCCCTTTACACTATGCCCTAACAAGTTACCATATGCTGGGAAGTCTTTTATAGTACAGAATATCATGGCTCGCAATTTGAAGATCTCCTTCTTGAAAGAGTCAAAAACATCAACACCTTCTTCCCATAACTCCTTCAAGTCTTCGATCAAGGGCTGAAGGTAAACATCAATGTCATTTCTGAGTTGTTTTGGTCCCGAAATCAACATAGACAGCATGATGTACTTTCGTTTCATGCATAACATAGAAGATAAGTTGTAAATAATGAGGAGTACAGGCCATGAACTATGTATGCTGCTAAGGCTTCCATATGGATTCATGCCACCCGTGCTAAGGGCAAGCCTAAGGTTCCTAGGTTCTTCGCCGAAGTTGGGAAATAATTGATCTACTTTCTTCCATTGAGAAGAATCGGCTGGATGACGAAGCTTTCCATCAGAAATCCTCTCATCTGCATGCCACCGCAAATTTTTTGCATCATTTTCATTCGCAAACAACCGCTTGAACCTTGGTATGATTGGAAGATACCACAACACTTTTACAGGCCTCTTGGGGTTTCACATATCAAACAATTCTGCTTCTCTTCAAACTCTTTTCTATACAATACGCAATCATTCGGGCATGCATGGATCTTTTTGTACTCCATCCCCAGTGGACAAAGTATTTTCTTAGCATCATAGTATCAAGGCGGCAACACATTATCATCCGGAAGCATGTCCTTAAAAGCCTCAAGCGTTTCAGAAAAACTCTTGTCGCTCCATCCATGACGTGCCTTCAAGCTTACCAATTTCAATACAGCGTTCAACAATTGGCAATTTTTACACCCAGGATATAGCGGGGTCTCTACATCACTGCACATATTACCATATGTATGTGATTGATGAAAGGCCTCTTCTCCTACATCACGAATAATCTCCTCTATGCGATCATCCATATACGTGTCATTATCATCAAAGGCCACTTCCCCATGTTGAGACCCACTTGGTATTTTTTCACCATGCCATACCCATACTGTATAAGTCTTACAAAATCCTTCACAAATTAAATGTGTGTGTATAACTTCAGGACTTAGTCGCCTCTCATTCAAACATTTTACACAAGGGCAATAAAACTTCCCACTATCATCATTGACATTTTGTTTAGCAAATTCTATAAAGTCCCTCACCCCATTCAAATATTCAACGCTCGTCCGTAAAGCATTTATCCAACTGTGATCTATAGTAGAATTCTTATGGACGGAAAGATTTAACATACGAAAATAAGGCAAAATAAATACATAACGAAGAATCACTTTTGGTCATGAATATCACAGTGAATCCAAGAAGGAAAATAAATGAATGACGAGGAAATTAAATGCTTCGCATGAAGGTCTTGTGGACTCACTTGAAGCATATAAATTCAAATGCGAAATAAGAGTCTTTCTTCTCCCGCCATGAATGTTGATGTTGGAGACAGCAAGAGTACCCTAAAAACATTTGTTGGTCAGTTGGGTAGGTCTCAAGTGCAAATATAATCTTCAAAATACAATATTCATTAACAACAGAAAAACCACAAGAGCATTTCATCGATTTCGTTCAACCCATGAAAAACCCAGAACGATAAGCAGGAAAACCATGAAGTTATATAACTGAAACACCTCTTACAGCTTGGTCTATATACGTTTAGCTGAGGAACTAGAAAGTGATTGTCGAGAGAGCAACTCGAAGCACCGACAGAGCAACACACAAACACTAGAGACAGAACCTCCTCAGTAATCACTTTCGGCGCGACGAGAGAAATTCAGAGAGGGAAATTTAATTTTCCGTGTGTCAGAGACATGTTTTTGTATTTGGACTTTATTAAGATCGATTAATTATAAAGTATCCGGTCCTAAATATTCTTTATTAAATTTTTTAAGTATTACTTTTAAGACCGAATTCTTCTCCTGTATCCGGTCCTAAATATGTAACTAAATATTTAAGACCGGAGTTTTATAATACCGGACCTAAGTTTTTATTATTCATTCGTAGATTTTATTAAGACTGGTTAATTATAAGTAGACGGTCCTAAATATTTTTTATTAACTTTTTTAAGTATTACTTTTAAGACCGAATTCTTATATTGTATCCGGTCCTAAATATATAACTAAATATTTAAGACCGGAGTTTTATAATACTTCGGACCTAAGTTTTTATTATTCATTCGTAGATTTTATTAAGACTGGTTAATTATAAGTAGATGATCCTAAATATATAACTTTATCTGAAAACTCTGGAAATAAATTCTCATTTTTTTTTTCAAGAAAAAAGTATTGGCTTTGGCGAGCGAGAAACTGAATGAATAAAAATTAAAGGAAAACTGGAGATAAGTTTCTTAAAATACTGGAGAATATGAACAAAAAATTAAAAATAGACAAGCTTATAATTCTTAATAGCATATGTATTACTTGAATATTGCCATACACATTACAAGAAAAAAAATAAAGAAATAAAAAATAAAAAAGTAGAAAATTATCAAAAAAAGGATTCTGACTATATATACATACTTCAAAGCTTATTATCCTTCAAAGCCTTGGCGATATCAACGTGAGCAGCATTAACTTCTTGCCGGATATCAGCAAGTTCCCGTCTTATTCGTATCAGTGAATCATTAGAGGAAAGAGGAGAGGGGTCAGCGGTAGGCGCGGTGGGGCCAACTATTTGGAGAGGTGGAGCAGGAACCTCTTCATGGTCTGAAGGCTAGAGGGGGGTGGGGTGCGGAAATCTCTTCATCATCGGAAATAACAATGGGTCCAACGACCCAAGACTCTTCTGTTTCAATAGAACGCACTCTCGATGGAGGAGGCGCACCGTATAACGATCGACGAAAGGCACGAGCATCAGGAGTAAGAGCACCCCTATAGTGGTTCTCTTGTATCTAACCGTGGTTTGAGCAGTTGGCGCAAAGAGGTACGAGGAGTTTATTAATAAAGGAAGAGAGCAGTTCTTAGATAAGCTTAAAGAGGTACGTAGTTTGGAGTTACGAGGTAGTGCGGAGTTAATAAGGAGTTAAGGACAAAGAGGTATGAGGAGTTAATAAAGGTAATTAAAGAGCAGACGAATGGTCTACTTTACGAGCGAGTTTTATAAATATGCGATCTAAATTATTTAAATATTTTTATTTTAAGACCGACATTTTAAAATTGTCCTATTCTAAAAGTATATTATTTATTTTTTAAATGAATTAATTTTAAGATCGACCTTTTATCATTTATCCGGTTCTAAAAATATATTATTTATTTTTTAATCAATTAAATTACTTTTAAGACCGACCTTTTAAAATTGTCCGGTCCTAAAAGTATATTATTTATTTTTTAAATGAATTAATTTTAAGACCGACCTTTTATCATTTATCCGGTTCTAAAAGTATACTATTTATTTTTTTAATCAATTAAATTACTTTTAAGACGGACCTTTTAAAATTGTCCGGTCCTAAAAGTATATTATTTATTTTTTTTCCTATTTTTTAAAGTAAGCTTTAATTTCGTAAAAAATATTAGTTTTAAGAACGGATCTTTTACAATATCCGGTATTAAAAGTTCTCCTATAGCAGAGTCGTATCCTTACATTCTATCAAAGGATCTCTTCGGCTTCCAGATAAACTTCCCAACTAGGCGTCTCCTCGTATTCCGATGAACTATGCGTCTCTTCATTAATGTTTTCGGCGTTTCACATTGTTCAGGATAGGTTCTCTATTTAAACCCGTTGTTACTTTACTTTCTTTACATTCTTTTCCATCACTTCTACAACCACAGTAATGGCTGCTCCACCACCACGAGGTCCTCTTTTTCCTCTCAATCCTCTTCCTCCTCTGTACCCTCCTCCTCCGCTCCCTCCCAACCTGTCTAGGAGACAGATGCTCCAACATCTCCTGGCCCGCGTTACACATATAGACCAACGATTGGGCCAGCTTTTCCAGGTCTACAACGCCGTCAACAACAAGATCAATGCGATACTCGACACCCAGGACGTTGAGTACAATCCCCTAGATGACGACGTCTCCGACCTCTCCGACGACTCCCTCCCCTCCGACAACGATGGGGAGGAGTAAATATTTTTATGTTTCTTTTTTGTTTATCATGTACTGCGCTGCCCCCCACAGGGTAGCATTAAAAAAATTATAATAAATTTTTTACTTTACTATTTCGACCGCCTTGTCCTTCTCATTACATTCTTTCTTTTTCCGACAAGAAGGAAAAAAACAAAACATTGCCCTCATGTGTTTGATCAACATTAAAAACTTGCACATTAAAAAATCCAACAATATATAGTTAAGATCAGACGAACAAAACAAAAAGATCGTTTATCTTATTCGAATAAAAACAAACACAGTGACAATTCTTCTCAAGGTTGGGTCGTCGTTGTCCTCGGTTTTACCTCGCCTGATTAGAAACAAAGTGTCCTTTTCAATATCTCCCATCTTTTTCCGAAAAAAAGAAAAGAGACAAAGAAAAGGGAAACCGATAATCTAAATCAGGAGAGGTAAAATCGACTACAATGAAGGACCTAGCTTGATCAGAACGCCAGAACCTCGGTTGCCTTGAACCCTAATGATTTGATTGAAAAGCGAGTCAACATTTCTATTTAAAGGAAGACTATTAGGAGTGGACAGTAAAATAATATACGGTCCTAAAAATCTCACATTATTTAGGTCGAATACTTTTAGGACTGGAAGTTTACAATATACGGTCCTAAAAGTCTCACAATATTTAGGTCGAATACTTTTAGGACCGGAAGTTTACAATATATGGCCCTAAAAATTATTTAAATATTCTACACATATTTAAATAATTTTTTAAGAGAAAAAAACCAAAGCAGTTAGGTTTGGACCATTCTGAATTTTAGCGCTTATTATCTTTGTTGAGAGTCTAGTAAGTTTATTGGCTCTTTTTTTAGCCACATGTACCTTCTTGTTAGAAACACTTTTTTTTTTTTGAGGTATCAACCCTGTTGCACTAAAAAACAAAACATTAAATTACCAACGTAAATTTTCCCACTACCCTATCCTTCATTTTCAAGTATTTCAGCTCCCTTATTCCCTTCATCCCCTACATCCTACCCAGAGAAAGTAGATTACAGCAAACAGTTTAAATTCAATTATCCATGTTTGTTCAGCTGTCACCACCAAAACTACCTCCACAAACCAAACCTCAGCCAAGAACCCAATTTACCTATCCTAGACAGAGGCCTCTTTATTTCACTCTCTTTTGCTTCAGAAAGCCAAAGTTCTAGTATGTTAGTATTATCTACTCCTTAGATTCCAAGTATGCTCTACATTTGCCTCTCTAAGAAGATCTTGTGCATCAGAACAGAATCAAGATCACGATCCCATATAAGAGAGTACTGAAAATCAAGATACTGAATGTGCCAGTATTGTATGCCTTGATTGGGCAAGGCATACAATAGTTTAAAAGAAAAAAACCAGATGAAGGCAAAGCTTGCTGAGTTTATTATGGCAACGGATCAAGGAATTGTTTCCCTTAAAAGAGTGCTCGGTTTTATGCGGACACAAAGTAAGCAGAGCTGGAAATTAGGGATGATCCGGCCCTACAGAGTTGGCCCTTGAAGGGCTAGCCCTTTTAAGTCCAGATAAGAAAAATGTTTGTTTTTCAAGGCTTGGCCCGAAACCATAAGGGCTAGGACCGGAAGATATTTTTATAGATTCAACTTATTTTCATGCATTTTTTTTAAATAAATATAATTAGTAAAATACAACGATTAAAGCTTTAATCTATCAAGTAAATGTTGTGAATATTAATGTCTACATAACACGCTTAATGAAATAAACAAACGCAGTCACTAATTCATAATCAAGAGTAAACTATTGTCCATAAATAATTCACACAAAGCATAACAAGCTTACTACTGAGCAACATGAATACGATGACTATCATTTTCATCTTCTTCACCACTATCAATTTCAAATACATTTGATTGTGTTTCACTTCGAATAGTAGGCTCTACTTCATGAGTAAAAATATCAAGAACATTTTCTTCCACATCATGAATAGTTGAATACATTCATAATATTTATTTGTAACAAATAATAAATCAAATCATAAAATCAAAGTATAATTATGTATTGTAATCAAATGAATAAATAACTCTATGACAAATAGGAAATACATAAAAATTAGTAAATTAAATAGTTAAGTCAAGTTAATGAAAAAAAAAATTAAAGAGCCAACGGGTTGGCCCTTTCAAGCCATCAGCTCTACAAGGTCAGCTTCATTTAGAAGCTCCAATTTACAAGCTCGGTCTTTAAAGGGATAGGGTTTAAATGGGTCGGCCCGATTTTTCAGCTCTAAAGTGACTTCTATATAATAATAATAATTAAAAAAAAGCTCAAGCGCCGGGACACATACATAAAGGGCACTCGGGGTAGGAACCGGCTTTCATCCAATGCAGCTATCCTCCGCTGCTATCCACTGCGTTGAAACATTGTCGGTTTGGAGCATAAAACTGAACTTGTGGCCTTTTGTTTTTAAAAAAAAAAAAAAAATCAAACTACTGACTGGTACTAAAAATATATTTTAGGATGCTAAACGGTCCTGAAAAAAATACTTCATGATCTTAAAAATTATTTTAGGATCTCAAAAAGATATCTTGAAGTATATTTTTAATACCAGTCAGTACTTTAAAATACCAATTAGTACTTGTTAGTATCCTAAAAATATCCTGAAATATTTTTCAATATCTTGAAGTATCCTTTTAATGTCAATTAATACTTTAAAATAATTTTTCAAGATCCTAAAGTATTTTTTTTAGTATCATTCAATATCCTAAAGTATCTTTTTAGTACCTGTCAATACCTGAAATATTTTGTCAGGGTCTAAAATAATTTTCTAGATTATGAAATATTTTTTTAGGAGCGTTTGGTATCTTAAAATATACTTTTAGTACTTATCAATACTCTGTATTTTTTTTTTTTTAAAAAAAGGCCACATGTTCAGTTTTTTGCTCTAAAACAACAGTGTTTTAGCGCAGCAGATAGCAGCGAAGGATAGCTACATCGGAGGATAGCCAGTTCCCTCGGGGTAAGGTATTATTAGAAGTCCCATGGAGATAAAGTAACAGTTAAAGGCACAGGCCGTCAAAAGGTGGTTAAAAGAAAGATCAATTATTAAATCCCAACAAAAAGAAAACAAACGTAGGCCCTTCGTGTTTTTTTTTGGTACTACTTTCCCAACTTTCTGAAAGATGCTCAATTATCACCCCTTCCTTTTTTGTTTTTTTGTACTACTTTTCCAACTTTCTAAAAGATGCTAAATTATCACTAGCATTGAGTCTATATGTATTTGGCTTCCTCTCTCCCACTCACCACACTAGCTGGTTTCTGCTTCTTCTCTCTGCAATTTCTGCGTTCTTCCTCGGTTCTTGCTTGCGTTTCTTCCTCGGTTCTTGCTTGCGTTTGTCCCTTCAATCAAAAAAATCTTTTAATGTTCTTGTTGTTCCAAAAAAAAAAAAGTTTTAGAGTTTTGATTTCTGTTTGAGAGTTTGTCTATTGAAGGAACCTTTTTTTCAAGCTTTATTTTCTTGATTTGAATTATTTCTTTTACTCTCGTCTCTGTTGATCATTGCAGTTATTGTTCTCCTCCTTATTTAGAGCAAACCCAAAAAAAAAAAAAAAATTGTGTTCAAATCTTCGTTCTGCTAGTACTTTGTCCGTTTTTTCTTTGTATTTGAATTCCATTTTTGATTTTCTATCTACCATCGTTGTTCTCATAGTTCCTTTCCCTAAAAAAAATCCAAAATACGAAACAAAGAAAAAAGACGTTTTAATATCGGAGGCTTCGGGAGGCATTGCAATTTGCAGCCGTAGCGCCTAGAAAATCTGAGGTATGGTTCTTTACTCACACACATATTGCCTCTTAAACTTTTTTTTAACTTATTTTTATTTCTAATTATTTAGATATTTGTTTGTCCCATGAGGTATGCTTAAATATTTCGACTCCGGTTTCTGTTTAGTTCATACATAGTTTTAATCATTATTGTTAAACTAGTGATTTAACTTTATAAGTTTATTGTTTTTATATTTATAACTCACAAAATCATATAAGCTCCCTCTTGAACTCGTATTAGGTGCAAATTCAGTTAACTCACAAATTCATATATCGAGTTTGCACTTTCTATGTTACTAAAAATCACATTAAATAGTTTTTAAACTTATGCCAACTTTTTAAATTTGATCATATTTAGTGGCTTGATATATAAACGTACTTCATAAAAGATTCTTTATTAAATATGATAAATTTTTGAATGTTAATGGATTTAATTTGTATTAAAATATATTTAAATCAAATTGTTATCTATTTTTTATATTTTTTTTAATTATTTAATTATATACTTTTAATAGTTATTTATTGATGAAAATAAATTTTTACGAGTTGATAACCAGAGTTTATATCCCTATCTCAAGAGTTTGTTTAAGCTCATGAGTTTAATATCCTTAATCTTAATCAAAAATTTTATTTATTCAATTTTATTTTTTGTTTTACAGATTTCTTAAATTATAAAATACGAAGTTATGTATATTTAATTGTAGTATGAAATTTACTGTATTTTCTACAATTTGCTAACAATGTGGTTCTCTATATATGTTCTATATTTGATAAATATTGATATTGATATAGTTTAGCTTCCTACAGTTTGAAAGTTTCTGGTTAATTTATCTCATTATGAAAACAAGAATTACTCACATCTTTTTAGGTTTTTATCAATGTTTTAAGTAAGGCCATAAAAATGAAAATTAAAACTATCTATGAAGAAACCCAAATTGTTTTTTTTTAATCATTGAGATTTTATTTAAATTGAATAATTAAATTAAAGTTCATATTTCTTTGAGTTTATATATGCAATTTTTTGACGGTATAAAAAGTGATTTATTATATCTATAAAAAGTGATCTTATGAATTATGAACATCTTCTTTTATATATACATACGCATACACATACATATATACGCGTGCATAATGATCTCTTAAACTTTATTTAACTTATTTTTGCCTTTAGATTCTTGATTGGTCACGTGAAGCATACTTGAAGGTTTCAATTCTTGTTTCCTAGAGGTTAGTATATGCGTAGTTTTAATTCTAAATTTCATTTATTTATAGAAATTCTTACAGCTTTCTTAAATTATAAGGTGGGTTGTGTATATTTGAATGGAATATAAAACTAACTGTACTTTCTATAATTTGTTAGCAACCTGGCTGTATATAATTTTTATATTCATATGAATTTTGATATGATATAGTCGAGCTTAGTTTATCTAGAAAGTTACTTTCTTATTAATTTATGTCACTGTGGACATAAGAATTGCTTGCATTTTTTTAAGGTTTTTTTACCAATGGTTTAGGTAAGGCTGTTAAATCGCATTTAAAAAAAAATAAAAAAACTCATATTGTTTTTTTTTTATCATTAGAGTTTATTTATATTGAATAATTAAAGTGCATGTTTCTAAGATTATAAAAACAATTTTTACGCAGTCTAAAAATGTATTTATTATATTTATAAAAAGTAGAAGTGTAAATTTATTATTTAAGAATTCATCAATTGAAAAAATATAAATTTAGACAGTTCAACTTGAACGGTACTGTATACATCTCATCTCAATAATGAGTTAAAACTAGTTCTATACAATCGGGTCGTGTTCTAGTTTTGATGATGATACAAACAAAAACAAAACAAAAAAAAAAACGAAAAAAGAAAAGAAAAGAGAGTAGGGTGTGGGTAATTATTGTTAAAGACTCCTTAGTATTGAAATTGGTTTGAATTATAGTGAAATTGTTTTTGAACTAGTCCCTGATTTTTTTTTATACAAAGTCCCATAATCTTGTCTAATGTTTGTTATTTAAGATTTAAATTATTTTATATACATGATCGTGATTTTTGAAATGAAAATTTTGTCTACTGTATTATATTTATGTAAATCTTCTCCAACATATATACATTTTTTAAGATACTAGATGGAATGGAGAAAAATTGTTTCCGATATAATTTTTGCATATCCCCACAATTCAAATGCTTCCTTTGCAGCTTTATGATTCCCATCCAGCGTAGAAGAGTGAAAATTTTGATTGAAATAATCGACTGAAGATTTTTCAATTGCATTAGCACCTTAAAATATATTTTTTGATGCTAGAGCACCAAAACACACAAAATACTTTAGTGTACTTATCACACCTAAAAATAGTTTTAAGTTGTTCAATGTACCACAAAGTACTATAAAGTATTGGATGCACTTGAGAAAATATTTCATGGTGTTGGATGCACCTTGACCCTAAATTAAATTATAAATACAATTATTAATTTTGTTTTTTACTTTTTTCCGGATGAATTTAAATTTTTTTAAGTCTACCAAATGCTGATGCTGACTATACGTAAATCATAATAAATTTTTCATTGACCGAAAGGCTATCATAATAAATGACTTAATATCTTATTTTTTTTTCCTATCACATTTTCTAGTTCTTGACTTCTTATCTCAAGCACAGGAGGTAGTAACAAAGGTACATCCTGCCAACAAAGGATTAATAATATTAGAATATAGTGTAATTAGTTTCTTATATTCTTATCTTATTTATTTTGTAATGAGTTTCATATTTTCTTGTCTTACCTACTTTGTAATTAGTTTCCTACTTTCAGAGAGGTCAAAAACTCAACTCTGATACCATATTAAGAAAGAAAGAATAGGAAGAAATTCTGATTGTATTAAATAATCTTTATAATGAGTGAGTACGAACTATTTATAAATAAATTAACAATCACTATCTTTAACTAATTCCTGAAAATAGAAAACTAATTACAAAATAAATAAGATAAGAAAATAGGAAACTAATTATAATATACTCTAATAAATAATATAGACACAGCCTGTCCTGGGAGAGAAAATAGTAATAGTCAAATTAATTGTTGCTAAGTATGCCAACCCCCCCCCCCCCAAAAAAAAAAAAAAAATCACCACACTAGTTAGCTTTTTACTGTTTGTTCTCTCTGCAATTTCTGTGCTCCTCTTGGGTTCTTGCTTTCATTTCTCTCTTCATATAGTTTAATACTGGCTCTCATGCCACTGTGTTACTAAAGCGCTGGCAATACCTCTTATTTTCTATCCATAAAAAAATGTTAGTTAACTCTTAAGTATAGCTTTTAAACCTTTTGGTTTTACCAAAATGCCTATATTTAACATTAGAATATATATATATATATATAAATTTTGCGATTATAAAATTTTAATTTTTCATCGTATTTAATTAAAACTTATTTGTTTGTAGTTCCTGAAATGACTAAAAATATGTAAAATAAACTACATAGATTTGAGAGATTTTATAAGGCGTTTAAATTTATAATTTCAGATTTTTCTACAAATTTTTAAAAAGACTTAATCAAATTTTCAGAAGTTTATGATATTTATGAACTGTCAAATCAAATAAAATTTGGGATTTAGTATTTTACAGATAAGTTAGTAAAGAAATTAAATTTTTATATAAATTTTAATTAAAAAAATATTTTTAAAATCTTCTTCGAATATTTTTAACAAAGTTAATAGTTTGAATTAAGTGCATATTTTCGAACTAAAGGCCGTATAATTAAGATAAAGCAAGAGTTCTTAATAATAAATTGCAAAAAAGAACCATAAACTGGGTCAACCAACCCGCAGCTTCAAGATGTCAGAATTTTCAACTCACTTTGCCAAATCACAACGATACTCTTTCTAGGATCCTCAACTAATATTATTGTTAATTTATGTTGTTCATATGTATATTTTACTTGTTCATAAGGAGATTGACAGTTGCAAATGAACATCACAAATTAAACAAGTTCTATTTACAAATGTACAACTCTTCATGATGATGAAATCCTCATATGAATAACATATTAATTTTTTTAATTGTTAAAGCTTTGACTCGTTGGCGCTAAAGCTTTGGTGGCCGGACCATTTTTTAAAAAAGATAAAGTAATAGGAATTATTATATTTTTCTTACAAAACTTATTTTTATTTTGGACGTTGGTTGGTTCTACCGTGAAATTTCAAAATATTTTAATGATTGACTGAAATAATTTTAGTTATGTGATATTTTAATAAAATTTTCAAAAAAAAAACCTGACATGTCCCTTAAATTTCATTTTAATGATTGACTCGCGCCAGCAGGTTTGGATTGGAGGGAAGTCTGTCACAGTAGAGAAGAGAGGAACCGTAGGGGATGGGAAATGGATAAGAAAACAGGGGGCGTGGCGATCGGGTGTGTTTGGGTGTCGTTTTCGTTATCCCTGTAATGGAATCAAAAATTTATGAATATTTATACTTATAAGTAAGGATTTATACTTATGATATTTATGAATTGCATCTTCTTGTGTGTGTCTTAAACTTTCTATAACTTATCTTTATTTCTTAGATCTTGGATTGGTCACGCGAAGCATATTTGAAGATTTTGATTCCCTTTTCAGGTTAGTATATGCATAGCTATAATTGTCAATATTAGTTATTAATGGAAACTTTTACAGCTTTCTTAAATTATGAACCAAGGTTAGTTATGTATCGAGTATAAAATTAACTATAATTTCCTCAATTTTTTTTTAGCAATGTAGGGCTTTTTTTTTTTCCTGCAATAATATTGATATTGATGTGGGTCTGGCTTCCTACATCTAATAAGTTTTTTTAAAAAAAAATTTAATTTTTTTCATTGTGAAAACCATAATTACTTGCATGTTTTTAGGTTTTTTTTTTATTGATGGTTTAGATAAGGCTGTAAAAATCACATTGAAAAGAATTTATCAGCAAACTTAGATTGGTTTATTTAGTTATTGAGATTTCATTTAAATTGAATAATTAAAGAGTATGTTTCTTTGAGATTATAAAATGAATTTATCGATTGTGTAAAAATTTAAAAAGTGATTAATCATATTTATAAAAAGTATAAGTTATTTCAGATTTATTGCGAACACAGAAAGTACTATTTATTTTAAAGTGCTTCTCAAAATAATTAGAACGTATTGAATTATTGATTATAAAAAAGAACTTATTTATAATAGCTACTGAAAAATGAACGAATAAGTTGTTTTTTTTAAAAAATAATTTTTAAAAGTTTAACAAACATCCAACGAGTTTTTAAGGGTATTTTGTTTTGGGAAAAAATAACACTTCTCGTAAAATAATTAAAATGGGAAGTCGTAGATGTATCTTCTTTCATTTCTTCTTCTATTTGTATTCTTCCTCAATTAGCTGTCTTCTTTGTCCAAAAAACAAAAAACAAAACAAATTAACTTTCTTCTACACCAATTTTCTTCAGCCATGATTGGCCTTTTCTATATTTTTATATTTAATCACCCAAACATTTTCATTTAAAATGTTTTATATACTACACTAACACAGCTACTTGTGAATATTGTGACTCTTTATACCTATGCATGCTTATATATAAATTGCTATTCATGTGGTTTTGGTCAGGATGAAGGCTATAGTTGATTTTATGAGGTTAAATATGCATATTTTATACACACACATTGACTTACTTGGTTGAGAGAGAGATGTCACTACTACAGAAGACACTTTTAACATCCGTTTTCAGGACTGATAGATGAATGTTTTCAGGGGTTAGTATATGTGAGTGATGTTGAAAAGTATTGACATAGACGAGTGGTATTAATGCGATCATTGTTATTCATCATACAACGACTGTTGTTAATAGATCAGTTGTCTATGTTGATATTTTTCAATGACTGGTTTATAAATAAAAGTCGTTGTATGTTGTTCTACGTTTCTGTTTATTTGTAAAAAAAGATTACTTACAATGACTGATTTATAAGGAACATTTGTTGTAAGTAATACCATTAAAAACGTCTGTTGTGTCTAATGACTGGTTGTTTTCTAACAGTCATTGTAAGTTGACCATTACAACGACTATTTTTTATAAACTAGTTGTCTGTATTTCTATTGTTTTTTTTTTTAAATGATCTCTTACAACGACTGGTTTATGAGTAGGTCGTTGTATGTGACAAATACAATGACTGTTTTATTAAAACCAGTCGTCTATATTTCTTCTTTTTCTTTTCAAATGATATTCGTTTTTCTGTCCATATCCTTTTCTTAGGTACAATACCAGAACAGATAATTAAAATAATTGAGTAACAAACAACCAATTCCCAAAACAAGAAAACTAAGTGACATACATTATAATACCTTGCATATAAACAAAAGTTAGTGTGCACAAGTTAATAAGTTAATATAATCAAGTATTTCCACAAGTGTTTCTAAACCATTACCCTATGTAAAAAAACATTTTATCTATATCTACACGTCTTCTATTTGTTGTAGAAGATGTCTCGCCAAAAGGTTTCTTATCATATTAATGTCTTCCCCAATGTAGGGTTGCTCTTAACAAAAAATCTGTGGAGAAATTGTAGAACAAGTTTAACATAAATCAATCAAATAACTAACAATTCACTTATAAGAAGAAAAATGAAAATCATTTGAGAATGAAGAAATGATCACTAATGATGATGTTATACATATTTAGTATAATGTAGTACCCACACTTAGTTTTTCTGGTTGATGAGGGTACTATACAACAAAAGAAAATGATAAAAATGAATTAAGGCAATTATAAAGTGATTGTCAATTAAAGAACTTGAATTTTAACAACTTACTTTGGGCCGGAACCATTTCATGGTAGTAACTTTATGTTTACGCCTCCCACCTAGGATAGAATATATGTTCATCATGCTATCATTAGAATGAAAATTAGAAGACATTAAAACAATTTGTTAAAGTAAAAAACCAATGATTTACGAACAACTTAACTTGCATCTCTAAAATGGATTTGATCTCTTTGTTCAACGCTCGATCTAAGGAATCAAATTGATAGATGTGGTTGATAACTATAATAACATATATAGATTAAAATAATGTTAGCTAACATAATACTTCATAACTCAACAAATTGAGTATGCCTTAAATAAGTAAAAAAAAAAAAAAGTACTCGCCTGTCAACAATTGGTACCAGATAATACGACAACTGACTCTCTCCCATACAATACCTCACATAGGTTGTTCGCTCTACCATAGTGTTCCCAGACTTTTTCGTACGCCCAAGACATAAGAATCAATACTTCACGTATGTTTGGTGTTTTACACACATTTTGTAGAAGCAACCACCGTGCAATTAAAATGAGAAATGACTTGGTGAATATAAAATAATAAAAATCATTACACTAATTAAAGTTAAAAATAAAAAATAAACTCACTAGATTGCGAGCATAACCCATCTGTGGTCTATCTCCTCCATTGAGAAGAACTCATATATTTTTGGCATCAATAGCATAGGCAAACGAGTATGGTTTACTCACAATCCCATTCGGCATATGCAAGTCAACCTTCTTAATTTGTTTGTGGGTATCGTGGAGTCATGCCAAGAAGCCAAACTTTTCCACTTGATCTTGATCCTAACAACACATACATTAAAGATTGTACATAAGATGTCAAAAAACCTTGAATTAATTAATAGTAAGGTATTTCCTACCATTCGAGAAGGAGTTGCAATCTAAACTAGATGTTGAGCCCAAAGGATGCAAAATCCTTTTGCCTAACCAAGTAGGGCAACCTCATAATCAGGGAAAGGGATGTCTACACCTTCCTCCCCTTGTCAAACACTTGTAATATAGACCCTACGTTGATCGTCCTGAACTTGCTGACCATGGTGGGTGGTTGCCTACGTGTATACAACAAGATCGGCGACAACACACACTACTGGGACATCCAACCAAAGAGTACAAGGTTCTCCAACATCTAGTGGAAGAGTAGGGTTGCTAAGTCGTACCTATGGGGGATCTTAACTACCTTTGGTGCTAGGAAAGGCTTGGGATTCCTGAGATTTACGTGACGACTGCATCCTAGCTTGGAAACTAGACACCAGAGACTTCATCTCACCTCGTAGCTCATCCAACAATAGTGCTTGGAGTATAAGGCGAAGTTGCAACTCAAGCTCATCTTTGACTTCCTCTCAAATTGAGGCACGAACTGAGTCAAAAACTTCTTCTCAAACTAAGGCACGAACTTCCTCTCGAACTTAGTCACGAACTTCCTCTTGAATTGAGGAATGAACTTCCCCTCGAAGTGGGGCACTAACTTCCTCTGGAACCTTGGCCACAAGCTCTTTACTAGGTTCACTTTGTCCATAATGTGAGGAAGTCTGTCCAAAATATCTTGAGAGACCAACTCCTCTAGGCTCCCCCTGAACTTAACTAGGATGATCTAGCTTCCCAAGCGCTATGGCTAAGATGTCTATCCTCTCAGTTGAAGTAAAGGAATCTTCCTAACTCTCTTGCTCAAGTTCATCCTGTAGCATAGAGTTGAGGAATAAAAATTAATTGCATAATCTTTAAGGAAATTGAAATACACTTAAATTTTAACTTTATATTAACTACTCACAATCTTTGCAGCGATCTCTTCGATGACTGGATTTACAAATTTTCCTCCCTTCCTTCCATTTTCTATGATGTGGGGGTGGAGGTAGTGCTTGCACGACAATACTAGGATCTGATTATGTTGCTTCCTCCATTTTTTTTTTTTGCAAATCAAGCAGTATGATCTTCTTTTCAAGTTTCCGATCACCCGCACGAGACATAGAATGATCATAGACATTTTTTGCCCGCCTCTCTTGATTGGCTTGACTTAATTCCTATGAACATAGAATAAAGAAAACAAAGTTAGTGATGAATAATAAATTGAAGTAAAATGTATCATACTATGATTAATAGCTTACACCTAAAATTTGGGATCCTACCATAATGCCACAAACAATCTCCAGTCTTCTGGAGGAATAAAAGCATAATCAACACAAGGATCTTGATCTCTCTTAGGCTTTCGGATGTACTGGCGTGTGAGATTATACTTGAAATCTTTCCATTGCTAATGAACTTTCCCCATCCAATGCTTGTACATTTGCTTGGTGTTGGGGACATCGTATGTTTGCTACAAAGAAAAACATAACATGGTTAGATATTTACCAAAAGAAATTGAGATAGAAAGCTATATACCAAAAGTTGTTCCCAAATCAGGACTTTGTGTCCTTTGGAACTTCCTTTCAATTGGGCCATTTAATGCTGACTTTGCTTCGGGTTGAATAGCCACTATAGCTAATGAACCTGTTTTCCTATGGCCCAATTGGATTCATATCAGCATTGTAGTCGGCGTGCACTTGCTCCCATTGATTCTCATCATGTACAACCAGTGGATTTGGGTTTATCCTTTCTCTAGCCTTCTTCCTAATAGGTGAAGAACCTGAGTTCCCCACATCACTGTTCCTCTCTTCTGAGGCAGTCATGTTCTTGCTAAAAATTCGAGGCTATATAGGACAAAATTGGATAGTATAAGTAAATAACTTCCAATTAAATGAAAGAAATAAAAAAAAATGGATAGGATAAATTGCAATTAAATGAAAGAAATAAACAAACTAAAATGTTAGAAAATCACACGTTCCTATTTTATTCCTTAAAATATTTATGCAATTTCCCATATTCCTTCACAATGATCATTTCTAGCTGCATAGCCTTCATCATCGACGAATTCTACTTCATTTGCTATAGTTGGATATGTAGTGAAAGGTGGTGTGTCATCAAGATTCAAAGTTGGACCACCATCCTTCTGTTTTTTACTTTAGAGTACAATGGAAAATTTTTTTATTCTTAGGATCGGTCACATAAAACACTTGTTTTGCTTGACTTGCTAGAATAAAAGGCTCATCTTTATAACCAACTCTATGAAGATCAACTAAGGTAAACCTAAATCGATCTATTTGCACATTATTATTGTTCACCCACTAACATTTGAATAAAGGGACTTTCAACTCGGTGTAGTTGATGTCCAATATGTCTTTGATAACTTTATAATAGGTCATGGTTGCTACTACGAGGTTTTTATCTTTCGAACTAGAAAAAAGCATTGACTTAGCTACTATTTTACTTAGTACTTCTATCATCCTAGGCTTTTGTGTAAAAAGAATACCTGTTTATATCATAACCGCTCTAAGTGACTTTTTTCAAAAGAAGGCCCCCAAGCTAAGTATTTGATTGTCTCAAACGCACGAGTTTCGTACGAAACCCTTCCTTGAACCACTTTATAAATGTCTTGTTTTGCCCATTCGCTATCTACATGTCATTTTTTCTTGGATAGATATGCTTAAGCTCTTTCTGTGTTCATCTAAATATGATTAAATTTCTTCCATATTATTCAAGATATACTAGTGAGCTTACAACACCTCTTCATGACACATACTCTTCACTCTAAGCCCTCGTGTTTCCTGACTTCTACCCTTTTCATTACTAGAGTGAGCCTTGGATGTTGACAGATATTCTTTGCAAAAGTCCATAGCCTCTTCAACCACATATCTCTCAACAATTGAGGCTTCAGGTCAATAAGGAGTTTTAGAATACCTTGTAAGATCTTCATATATCGCTCAAAAGGGTATAGCCACTTTAGATAAATTGGGTCACATAGTCTTCTCTCCCTTACCAAATGACCTATCAAATGCACCATTATATTGAAAAATGCAGGAGGAAAATGTATCTCTAGTTGAGATAGAATGATATAACCTTACTTTTCCAATTTGTCTAACTTTTCAATTTCAAAAACTTTGCTACAAATAGCATTAAATAAAAGATACAACCTTGTTATCATGCTTCACATCATCTTTTATAATGCCTCTAATAGCTACTGATAATAGTTGTTGCATCAGTACGTGGCAGTCATGGGACTTCATTCCTTATAACTTCAAATCTTTCATTCAGACAAGCCTTCTCACATTATATGAATACCCTTGTGGCACCTTAATGCCATGAAAACACCCACACATAATTTTTTTCTCGGCTTTTGACAATGTATGTGCTGCTGGCTCTAGATACACTATCTTACCATCATCTCTTAGTTATGGATGTAGCCGTTCTCTTATTCCCATTTCAACCAAGTCGAGTGTCACGGTAATTCTATCTCTAGTTTTCCCTGGTATGCGCAAAAGTGTACCAAAAAGACTATTACTTACATTTTTCACCACATGCATCACATCAATATCGTGTCTCACATCAAAACTGGGTTAATATGAAAGATCAAAGAAAATTGACCTCTTCTTCCATATGTTCTTCTTACTCGTAGTCCTCTGATTCTTACCGAATGCGACATTGGTTTTTTCCACCCAACTATAAACCTCCTCTATAGTTAGTGGCTTTGGAGCCATTCCATTCTCCAGCAAACCGTTGAAACTCTTTTTTAGCTTATGGTACGTGTGAAACTGAGGAAGAAATTGCCTATGACCAAGGTAGACCTTTTTTTTCCATGTTTAAGTTGATGGAAGTGTGTGCCTACTTCACAAATCGGACATGCTTTATGCCTTTTCACACTATACCTTGACAAGTTACCATATGCAGGAAAATCGTTTATCATGGTCAAAACCATTGTACGTAGCCTAAAAGATTACTGCTTATATGCATCAAAGACATCTACGCCATCCTCCCATAACTTCTTTAAGTCCTCCACTAAAGGTACCAAGTAGACATCGATATCGTTCCTTGACTATTTTGGTTCTAAAATCATCATAGAAAGCATCATATGCTTGCATTTTGTATACAACCAGGGAGCTAAGTTGTAAATCACTAGGAGAAACAGTCATGCACTATGTGTACTACTAAGAGTACCGTAAGGATTGATTCTATCTTTGCAAAGCCCAAGCTGAAGGTTTCTTAGCTCGCTGCCAAACCCAAGAAACATTTCATCTATGTTCTTCGATTGAGGGAAAACAGTTGGGTGCCGAATGTCTTTTCCATTACATATTTTCTCATCAACATGTCATCTCAACTTCTTTGCTTCTTTCAATTTACATACATTCTCTTAAACCACAGTATAATTGGAAGATGCCACAATCTTTAAAGGTTGCCTTTTACTTGTCTGATCACCACAACACCATCTTTCTTCACTATGTACCATGAAGTTTTATATTTAGGACACTCACTTAGTCCTTCATACTCATTTCTGTATAAGATGCAGTCATTAGGGCAAGCATGTATTTTTTAAAAACTCCATTCCTATTGTAGACAATATTTTCTTGGCCTCATACATATGATTTGGAAGTACATTATCATGTGGAAACATATCACAAAACAATTCAAGTAACAATGTGAAACTACTATCGGTTCCCCACAAGCTGCCTCTAAGTTAACCAAATGCAAATTACCTGACAAGCATGTATACTTAGTACGCCCAAGGTACAAAGGTGTCTCGACATCACTTCACACGCTGTCATATACACTTGATTGTGCAGAAGATTCTACCTCAACATCATGAATCATTTTCTCCATTCGATCATCATCTACGACATCTACAACTTCCCTCTTGCAGAACGCATAGGCAGTTACTTCCTCACCATGCTTTATCCACCTTGTGTATCAAAGATTTATTACATCACAAAGTAAGTGATCTCTTATATCATCTACATCCCATCGACTCTCATTTAAAAAGTTGACACAAGGATAGAAATACTTCCCATTTTTACTAGGTGCATTCATTTTAGCAAATTCAATAAATGCTTCCACCCCATTCTCATATTCTTCACTAGTTCTCAATGCATTCATTCAACCATGATCCATTGTATTATCACCTAATCCAAATTCAACAAGACTCAAACTTGGACCAATTGTCATTATATATGGGGTATTATCATTATATTTGCTACCTATTGAAAACTTTCGAGAAAAATAGACCTTTAACCCTATTTATAAAGTTCCAACAAGGTGATTTATTTACTAATATAATAATGGTAACATAAAAAGGTATGTTAATTTGGAACCATATGTGCCTAAAAGCAACACTACTCTTTTGACTCTTGACTATGGTTTGATTTTGTTATATGAACACAAGTCTTAATTAAAGGAGATTCAAATCTCAAAATACTACCTACTGAAAGGAAAAATCCCTAAAATTTATGAATCACTCTTTTGAACAAAACTATTCAACAATTATATAATCATCATCTGTATACAAACAAGCCCATCACTTTTACTCTGCATCAATAATATGAATTTGAACCATATAACACATCATATAGGCAGAACTCCACTGGATATACATTCATAATTCACAACATCTAAAAAGTGATAGGTTTGTTTGAATCTGAACAATATAAGCTTGTATCTATCTGAATTTGATCTATATAACACTTTATATATAAGCCCATCACTCTCACTCCGCAGCACCTGATTGACTAATATGAAAACTTTGCCTTATATCATGACCAAGACTATTTCTTCAAATAAGTCTTATATTAAGAACCAGAATAGAACTGTGGTACAAAAATCATCTAGGAACCAAAATACTTTGGTCACCCATACGACCAATAGTCGACTTAAAGCACGTTCAAGCCTTTGTTCAATATCAAAGAGCAGACTTAGGTAGAAAGTGAGTCAATGATTGTGTAAAAAAACAATATGATATCAGCAACAGTATTGAGTATTACAAAAGAATAAAAGAAATAAACTAAAATGCAACATATTAAGTTTTGTTAAGAAAGCAAGTTCTTACCTTTTTTAAGACAACTCTGGTCAAGAGTATGGGAGAGGGGAGGATGAATGTTCGATGAGAGACCGGTGGCACGAGAGAAGATGAATGCTTTGGCAAAGAGCTTGTGGGTTGAGTCAAAGAATGAGAAAGAAACAGAGTAAAAGAAAGGGTTGAAGAGACGGAGAAATCGATTAGAAGAGAAATGAAGGAGAAACTGTGTATAAAAAGAGAGAAATGGCGTGAAGAGACGAAGAAATCAATTGAAGAGGGTTTGAGGCTTTCTAGGCTTACAATGAGCAAGGGAAGGAGAGAGACAAAGAGAAACTTTCTGGGTTTACACTGAGCGAGGGAAAGAGAGAGATAGAGAAATTGTGTAAAGAAAGAGAAAAATGACAAGTTAAAAATGAAAATGGAACACTCGAGGATCTGAAAAAATATGGAATACCACGTCTGGTTTTCAAAAGCCAATAGTTGAGAGTAAAAATTCAACGTCTCATTTTTTAAAACCAATTGCTGAAGCTAAAAAAGACAAGAAAATGGAAGGCACGAGGATCGAAAAAGATATGAAATACAACGACTGGATTTTTAAAACCAGTCGTAGAAACTAAAAAAGACAAAATAATAATAATAATAATAAAGACATGGGTCTAGCGTGGTTCAAACCCTTGATCGTAGGGTTACTTGGCTAAGGCTTATGCTAACTACACCAAGACACTAGCTTGTTGAAATTTTCCACAATTGTTTTTTTATTAAACAATCATAGTATCCCAAATAAAAAATTGAGTTTCAACGACTGGTTTAATAAAAACAGTCATTGAATTGAAAATTTCAATGACTATTTTTAGCAACCAGTTGTTTTAACTAAAAAATATTATTTTTTTTTTGAATTTATGGGCTTAAATATCTATGACTATTTTTAGGAACAGTCGTTCAATGTAAATGTACAACGACTGTTTTCAAACACCAGTCGTTTAATGTCAAGACAAAATTTCAAAAATGTCACCGCCTCCTTTTCTACTTCTGTTTTCAACTAATGGACGTTAATTGGCGTCGTCAAATTTACTTTTTGTAGTAGTGTGTCATTCTTGTATAATCTTCCCAATCTTCCATGGAACCTAATTCTAAGTTGCTTAACCAATGGTCTCTAAGTCTATAACTATAAGCAATTCCCTTCTTTCTAATCGCTACAATGATACAACTAATTTCATATTAATTAGCTAAAAAATCGTTGTTGAACAACTAACAATAAATCACGCATGAAGCTTCAAAAGACTTCCCAATCTTCAATTGTGCCTCTAAGCCCTTGAGAAATGCTCCTTAATGTCTCTGCAGTACAGTCCCGCCATGTTGAAGGTTGTGGCTAATCTATCTAATTTTTGTTTTCCTTTTACATGTTCCTTTTTCTTTCTCCAAAGCTTTTCATACTTTGTCAGGGTTCTCTAAAATTTAAATGCCACTAATTAAAGAAAAAATAAATTACTTACAAACAATAGTAACTAAATAATAATTCCACAAATAGAGTACATAACTCCCTAATTAGATATTAAAATCAACCTAGATCTATAAAAAGAGGAGAGTTATCAGTATTCTCATAGAATTCAAATTCGTATAATTTATTATAACTTTTGAATAGTATCGTGACTCTTTATATATACCCACATATATGCTTATATATAAACTGCTACCTATATGATTTTGATCAGATCATTGCTGCATTTGATTTTAAGATGATTATGCATCCATTTAAATGTTATACACACACTTATTTACTTGGTTGAAGTACAGGGAGATGTCATTCTTGCATGAACTTTTCCTACCATTGAAGAGAAATCCAATAATTAATCACTCGTTCTGCATTTTGATAATCAAACCATGAATACGGTTTTGATTAGTATATTGTTATTTTAGATCATAAGTGGCAAGGACCTTGATATGCTGATATAGTTGATTTTGTCATCGTAATCCCATTTACGCTAGATGGCGGCCGTGTTGGACATTTGTACCAACGTTGCAACAACGCTCATCCAAGACACAATACTTAAAGCATGGATGGAGATTCGATACCTACGCAAGTACAAGAGTTATGTTAAAGACTTCAAAACCGAACGAGGAAAGTTATCTGCTACACTAGACAATGTAAATTTACAAATAGATGAAGCCAAGAAAAGAAATGAGACTCGAATTTACCCTACAGTTGAAGATTGGCGTGAAAGAGTTAATGAAGTTTTACAACAAGACACTAAAACAACCAAATTCTTTGGCTTGTGTAATTGCTTCTTACTAATTGCACAAGCCAAGGAGTTGGACAGTTTGACGAAAGAGCTAATCCCAAATTTGATCGCTGAAGTTGATGAATTTCAGGCATTTGCACAAGCAGCTGGAGTGCCAGGCTTGGAGTATTATCCACAAGAGTTCATGTCCTTTGAGAGTAGAAAGGCAAAGTTCAATAAACTCAAGGAGGCATTAGAAGATGACAACAACTACAGGATAGGGTTGCAAGGGCTAGGAGGAACTGGGAAATCCACAATGGCGATAGAAGTTGGGAAACATGTTGAAAAATCAAAAAATCCCTTTAATAGAGTCATCTTCACTACTGTTTCTACCCCTATTGATGAAAAAGGGATTCGAGATGACATTGCAAGACAATTGGAATTGCAATTAGAGGAAGAAAAGCTATTGACTCACGCACAACAAATATGGATCAGGATTGCTCACGTGGGAAAGGTGCTCATAATACTTGACGATGTCTGGGACGAGCTCAATCTTAACAATATAGGGATTCAACATGGTATCCATAACAAGGGTCGTTGTTGTGTTCTACTAACCACACGTTCTTTGGATGTTTGTGCAACCATGGGATGTCAAAATACTATTAAATTAGATGTCTTGCCTATGGAAGATGCATTGAATCTTTTCTTATCTCATGCCACTGCAAGTGTGAATGATTGTCCTGATGATTTGAAACGAGTTGCACAAGATATTGTGAATGAGTGTGGAGGATTGCTGGTTATGATTGTAGCGGTGGAAAAAGCCTTAAGAAGTTGGCCTCCACAACAATGGCAGGAAGCTTTGACAGTATTGAAAAACCCCATGTCATCAAGACATGGTATTGTTGATGAATATAAAAGAAAGAATTATAACTCCTTGAGATTTAGCTATGACTATCTAAAAGGTAAAGATGCCCAAGTTATCTTCTTATTGTGTTCTGTCTTTCCAAAAGCTTATGAAATACCCATAGAGCTTTTAAGTAGAATTACCATAGGTGTGGGGCTTTTTGGAGAAGTTGATCAATACCACAAAACAAGAAGTCATGTGCATGAAATTAAAAACAAACTCCTAAATTCTTCTTTATTGTTAAATGCTGGTGAAGAATATGTAAAGATGCATGATGTGATCCGCGAAATTGCATTAGAGGAGATAGATAATGAAAAGATACAAGTGATCATGGATTCTAAGACAAAATTGAAGGAGAGTGTGAAATATTCATCTTGGATCATAGATGGCTTTTCAAATTATTTTGATGGCAGCAAGCTTGAGATTCTCTTAATATGGATAAATGCAAATGAATATTCTTTGGAGGTTCCAAAGACAGTCTTTGAAGGGATGAAGAGTCTAAGAGTTTTGCTTTTGCATTCTAAAATTGAATTTGGTAGAACTTTAGCTCCATCACTACCAAAATCAATTCAATCACTACAAGATATCCGAACTCTGTCCCTCACAAATTGGGAGTTGGGTAATATATATGTGTTGATGAGAAACTTACAAAAGCTTGAGTCTCTTGAATTGACTAATTGTTCAATTTTTGAATTGCCAAATGAAATTACTGCATTAAATAAATTGCGATTTTTGTGCATGATACGTTGTTCACTAGAAGAGAACAATCCATTTGATGTGATTGCAAGATGCACGAAACTAGAAGAAGTCTATTATGTCTCAAATGATGTTCATAACATATTTGCTGCAGAGGTTCCTCAAATTACATCCCTTCCTAAATACCAAATATACCATATAGATGGCAGCGACTTCTCTGCCTTCGATTCTTTTCAGTTGGAAACTTCAATAAAAAGATGTTTCAAGCCAGCCAAGTTACAAAGAATCTTCTCCAAAGATATAATTAGATCCTTGGCGACAAGAGCAGAGATTCTGAGATTAGAAGGAGATAATGAAACAGGGTGGAACAATCTTATTCCTGGCATGGTTTCAATTGAAGATGGAGCTCTGGAAGACTTAATCAATCTTTCTTTGATTTCTTGGTCTGAGATGAAGTGTTTGATCCATACTGAGCATCTTCAACTTAAATCTGGAGTGACTATCTTCTCCAAGTTAGCTGAAATGCACCTTGTTAAGGTGGGAGTAAGAGCATTATGTTGTGGTCCTTATCCTGATGGTTTTCTCAAGCAACTAGAGAAGCTAGAGTTAAGGCATTGTGTCATGTTGAATAGGACATTATTAAAGGGAAAGCTAGATTTAGGCAACCTCAAGTCCATAGAAATAGAGGAATGTTCAATGACGTGTCTTTTTCATCCATCTACTGCTCAAACTCTAAGACAGCTAGAAACGTTGAGGATTGCTGAATGTTCTAAGCTAGAATACATAATAATGGATGAGAGATCATCAGTAGAAGAGATAGTGGATGATAAAGATCCTAATCCAATGAATAATGACTCAATGTTTCCAAAATTGAAACTCCTCAGCGTTAAAGAGTGTGGAATTTTGGAATTCATATTTCCATTTTGTTTTTGTGAAGACCTCCCTCTACTAGAGAGTGTGGAGATTTTTGAATGTGATCGTCTAAGACATATGTTTGGGCAATATCTAAAAGCGGGATGTTTGGATCAAATGCAAAAAGAAACCACACTCCCGTCGTTGAAAGTAATGTCTATTAAAAATGTTCCATCGTTTGACATATACCCAGAATGTTATTTCCCACGAAAATTAGCAACAAATATAAGTGTGGGGTCAAAGGAAAAAGACAAGAGTGCAAGTTGCAATATCTCTTGGGGTCCTTCGTGTTGTTTTCAGCCGAAAGCAAAAGCTACAAATAAAAATGAGCCATCTACATCCAAGACTGCTCAACCGGACCACACTATCTCACAGGTACATGCATGTGTGCATGTGTGTTTATATATAATACTCCTTCGTCCTTTTTATCAATGCTACATATATATGTTTCTTTGCATAGAGAAATACTATAATAGAGTTCATTTAAAAAATAATAATAATTGAGTAAGTAATCACCCATTACTCTTAAAAATTCTGTTCATCAAATTGGTATTTATAATGTTTAGGCTAAAATATATTTTAATAAAAACCGCAACATATGAGTCATTTATGCATTACCCCCACAGCATTTCAAATTTTGAAATTAACATCCCTGCACAATCTTTTTATATAGTTTAAATGAAGGGTCAAAATGTAATTTTATCCACTGTCATCAGCTTGCCATAACAAATAAAAAAGCCATTTGGCAGGCTCCACCCCTATATAGAGTTCTCTTTCGAAAAATCCAAGTTAGCAGTAACACTTAAAATTCTAGGTTTTACCATAGAGACACTTTCAGCATGCTATAGGAAACACAGGCAAAATCCAAGTCATAATTAACAATTTTAACTTGTATATAATGTTATTTTTATATGCCACAATTTTACCTTTCATTAACTGACAAATAGATCTATAAATAATTTAAGCAGGGTTTTAAATTTCAAGGTACTTTTCTTCTCAAGGAAAGAACACTTTTGCAGGTTTAATTTCACTTGTTAAGAATGGCCACACAAATTCTGTTCTTAGTTCAATTTGCTGACGGTATTTCGTTGTTTTCTTGTTTTTCCCCCCCGCTTTTAGCGTTGAAGATTGGGCCTTTAAGAGATATTATAAATCTCTTTTTCACAAGAAATTTACAAATGGCTTTTTTGAACAGTTAACTATAAAAAAATATTTAAATTCGGCTTCATTGTTTCATTGAATTGATTGAGAAGATTTTAGAATATTGAAAATTCAAATTCCTAATATAATTTGCAATATAGTAGCTGAGATGTAATAAAGATTAAGTTAGATGAGATCAGAGAAAGAAAATTTTATTAATAATAGTTTTTGAAAAAATAGAAATAAAATGTCTCCTCCCCCCCCCCCCCCCCCCCCTCTTTCACACCCATTCTCCTATGGCGCTACGACTCTAACAAGACAAACAAAAAACAAAACAGATACAATTTACTATACATTTTTAATTTGTTCAAGATGATTCATATATTTGTTTGGGATGCAGGAGGAATTTATTTCCAATATCACTGATGGAGTTTTCACACCACCATTATACCCGTGCAGTTTGAGAAAGATGAATATTGAAAATATGTCAAACTTCAAGTCATTGTTTTCTGTATCCATTGCCTCATCAATGTCACTATTAGAAGAATTGGTAGTCTCCGATTGTGATCAGCTGGAGCATATAGTAATAGAAGATGTAGATGGTCATGATCATATGAATGCTAATTCTATCTTTCCCAATTTACGCACCATTGAAATCAAGAATAGTGACAACTTGGAATATGTATTTCCAGCTTCTTGTTCTAGAAACCTTGTGCACTTGGAATCTGTGCTTATCTCAGGAGCTAGGCAGTTGAAATATATGTTTGGAAAATCTTGTGGTGATGATAACTCACCTAACCAGAACCATAATACTAATCAGATTGATCTCTTGGCTCTCAACAAACTATGCCTTAAAGAAGTACCAAATATAGTTAGCATGTGTCCTGAAAACTATTACGTGAAAGCATTGTCTCTACAAGATATCAATTTGGATGGATGTCCACAACTTCCTATTTACTCTTTTGTAGATTTATCAGTGGTAGAGGTGCATAAAGGACAAGAGCAACTCTCAAGAAAAAAGGTGATTAATTATTTTTCTAATAGTTAGTTTACGAATGATTGATATGCGTGTGTGTATTGCTTCAATCTTTGATACTAACACACACACATATATCCCCTATGATATAGGTAATGGGAATGCAGTTATGCAATTTGAAGCATCTTACTCTAATGTCCTTGAATATGGAAACAATGTATGATCTTAAAAGACTTCAAACAGCAAGTCATGTGGATTCAAGTTTGGAAACCCTGTGTTTGGAAGACTTGAATAAGTTAAGAAAAATATGTGTGGGACCAGAATATCATCTGAGCTTTCAAAATCTTTCCAAGCTAAGAATCAGTGGCTGCCATCAAATGAAATTTATCTTGTCCGCATCTATCTCGAGAAGCCTGCCATATTTGAGACATCTATGGGTATCAGACTGTGAAGAGCTAGAGCGCATCATTGAGGATGATGATAAAGAATGTTGTTTCCCAAATCTCCGTACTATTGTTGCGGAAGACTGCAATAGTTTGAAATGTCTATTCTCTATCTCCACATGTGGTAGCCTTCCACAGCTCTCAGCATTGTTTATAGGAAGTGCGCCAGAGCTTGAGCAAGTATTTGAAAGGAAGCAGGGCACCACACAAGAGTTGGACATCAAGCATGTCTTCCCAAAGCTATTTATCATATCCATTGACGATCTACCAAAACTTCATACTATCTGCTCTGCAATTGATTTCCAGACCATCATGATTCGTGAAGTAGAGAGTTGTCCCAATATCTCTTTAACTTCAACTGATCATGACTTCCTTTCCAGTAAGCATCCAAATGGTTAATTAATTATTTACAATTGCTACATATGTACTTGATATGATTTTTCTGATTACCATATATATTTGGAATTGTTTTGTTTTGTTAGGATATGGACGATGGTTTCGAGAATCTGAGATGCACAAAGGAAACATGGATGAACTTGATATTATTGACCAGGGTATCAATGTAAGTACCAAAATAAAATGTTCCGATCAAATGAAAGACTATAAATTCATTTAATCCACAATTGTCTTCTACCACTATTCATTAATGAATGACTTCAATTCCGTAATATAATCTATTATTGTTCAGAGGCTCATACAATTAGCAGAGAAGACTATGAAGAGGGATCCGCCAACAGCCAAACAAAACAATGGTTCAACAAATGTATGTATATTATACTTTCATATAATCCACACCTAAGATGACAATAATTATATTTCTCTATATTATAAATCTAGAACTTTTTAACATCTTTGTGGTCCCCCATATGTTGCAGATTAAGGAAATAGCCGAGGCAAGTGATGAAGAAAGTCCAAAATCAGAAGCTGATGAAGGCAAGGATTCAGAACAAACCAACAATCCTGTGCCATTCGATGCTCCTTCACATATTGAATCTCCTCAAGTAAGATTATCATACTTTACCATTCAAACCATCATCTAATTCTGATATTTAAGAGCAAATCCCCGACAAACACCTTCTTCGTTATATATTGAAAAATTAAATTAGCTAGCAAAGATTAGTCCTGCTGAAGAGATGGAGCTAGAACTAACTGCAAGCTGAATGATTTATTTGTGCTATGTAACACATTATAAAGGAAACAATGGAGCCAACTTCTCAAGAAGGTTCAAAATTAGATGAAGTTGCTCTCGCAACAAATCAAGTCATGGAACCAAAATCAAGCAAGTCATCACCAACAGTATTTGTTGTTCCTTCAGAAAATGAGTGTCCACATGTAAGAATACAGTATTTCTTGATAAGGGTGGAATTTAGGGTAAACGACATAATTTCATGGTGCTTTTTTGTATATTTAGGATAACTTGGTTGGCATTGAGGGCAAGGGCAAGAGAATCACACTTGATCACCAAGTGATGCTCCCCAAAACTGAACATGATATGCATCCTCATGATTCACAAAAGGTTAATTATTAACAATCTACAGAAGACTATATTCTAATGCTTTACTGTCACAGAAACAAGAAAATGATGTCGTTCAATGCTTTGCAGGATATTGAAACATCTGTTGGAGAAAGATCAGATACAATGGCAATGGGAAGTGCATCAACTACTACTAAAAAGAGCACTCCATTGGTAAATAATTACTCGTTCAATGCTGTGCAGGATATTGAAACATCTTTACATTACTGGTACTTTACTATCTTTCGATGACATTAATTTTTCTGTTTTTCTGATCTTAGATCCCTTCAATCTCTACTTCCAAGAAACCTCAAATAGCAACTTCAAGCAATGATGAAACAGAACCAGAAAGCTCACGATCAGACCTTTTAAATGTTTACATTACAGAATCTGCCCAAGTATGTTTTATCGGTTGTTGCACTGATTTATGAGCATAGTATTTTTCTTACTTTGAAACAATTAATTAGCAATAAAATTTATGTTGACTGACCATTTATAAGCCTGCTCATTGCTTATAGTCCTACGTGTTACAAATAAAAATATATATCATATTTTCTTACTGGATTCTATTGGTTAGAATGTTTGTTTGTTGTTATTCACCATAGGATGAAGAAATTAAGGCCACTCAGGAAGAGACTTGGATGTCTTATGTGTCTGAAAAATTTGAGGATGATGATCTAATGAAACTGTTCCAAATAATGGAGGAAGGTGATCGTCAAGATGATAGCGAGGTGACTAAGGCTCTTGTTTCTTTGGAAGCCTCATTGAAGATGGGTCTGAATGAAATAGCTAGCTCAGAGGAAAGCGAACTTTGCCTTGAGAATGCTCTTAACACCTTGTCCTCTCACTGTTTTGATGATGGTCTTAAAGCTACAATACACTCTTTGCAACAAGAAATCCAAAGTATCATATCTTCCTTCAAGCAAGCATGTGCTACCTTTGATACAGTGACCAAGCTTGAACAAAAAGAGAAGCTAATGATGGGACAACGTTCACAAAAAAAAGAAGCGGCCATGACTCTTTTATCTGAAATTCACAAGACTCAGAATTCTAGGGTTGAGGCTCAAACAAGGGTAGCGGAGTTGAAAGAACAAATCTCTAAGTTGCAGGCTGAACTTTATAGCAAAGAAAATGAAATAAAAGAGTGTGATATCAAATTGTTGTCCCTTGAAGAGCAAAAGAAGAAGAGTGTTTCTGACACTATTGGATTTATGAAAGAGTTGGAAGCAGTGAAGAAAGAGAGGTCTCACAACGTGGTAGACCAAATAAAAACAAGGATTCAACTAGAGAATATGGATTCTAGGTGGTCTTCTTGTCTATCCAATTTGAAGAAAATCTCATTACAGTTAGGAGTTTATCTCAAGCACAAGCTTTGACTGTTGGAGACTGTTATTTAAATTTCCTAAAGATTAAATAAATAAATAAAAAATTAAAGACGGTAGTTAAAGATGGGTTGTTGTGTATGTATTTTGTCTTTTTTGTACTTTGTGGTGTTTTTCACCATGTAGAATAATACAAAGGACTTATTATTGAAAATATTAATTATGGTGAAGTTTTACTGACTGAAGTCCCGTAATTTTTATCTCGTGTGTTAAAGGAATGCAGTTTGACACTTTGACTCTATCTTTAATATGTTATTCTGACTCTTTTTTAATCAAAGTCCTAACTCATATTTTATACTTTAAAAAGTTTTATGACTATTTTTAAGAATCAGTTTGGGTTAGTGGTGGGAGAGTAACTTATTTTCTATTTGACTTTTACCTAAATAAGATAAGATAATAAACAGATTATAAATGTGATTTTTTGTTTGAATTGACGGTAACAGAAGTGATTTTTTTTTTCAAATAAAAACGTATTTAGATTATTATTTAAAAAGTCAGTTGCGATAAAAAATAATTTTATTGAATAATGTGTATGTATATATATATAATAGTTGTATTAAGATAAAAATTTAAATTTGGAAAAATTATTATTATTAAAAATTAATTAAAAAAATTTGAATTAGTGTTATATTATTATTGAAAACAATAAACATTAAAAAATTTATAAAAGTTTGAATTAAAAATTAATTTTATAATTGAGATTTATAAAATTACTTTTCCTTCGCCTCTGTCTCCAAGGTCGCCGCCAATATATCCCTTCGGAAAAACCTGCAATAACAATGGCGCTTCTCTCAAATTCTTCACGATCTCCACCACAGAATCCGAAACAATAGAGAAGACGGCGCGGAAGATATCTCTGAGGAGAGTGTTAACTATGATGAAGAAGACGAGGAGGATGACACTGGCTCCAACGATCGGATTTTTCTTCTCCGTCAAAGTTGAGACTGAGAGCCAGTATATCGAAAAGAAATTTTCAGATCAGACTCCCAACGCTCAAACTGTCAGATTTTTCTTCTCTACCGAGGTGTGGGAGGACGATGAAAGTAAATGCCCCAATGCTCATAGCAACACTCCTCAAGTGAGTGAACGTCCACCTATTGGATTTTTTTTTTTTTTCAGAGGCCTAGTAGGATAAAAAATACCCAAACACCAGCTTTTTTTTCACTGAAATGTTTTGCAAACACCCACTAAAATTTTTGTACGTGAACACTACCAGAAACGCCAGCCCAAACACAAGTCTATGGAAGTCCTTTTCTATTTATATCAAGGTTCTTAAAACTGGAACTGTCATTGTGAATCGATAAGGGTATTAGGTTAAGGGTTAGTGAGTTCAACTGAAATTAAACAGAAAAAGTGAAAATTTTAGGGTTATTAATATAAATTTATAAAAAATTTAAAAAATATTTTATATTTCCCATAAAGTAATGGTTGGGGAAGTGTAAAAGTTGTGATATTACCTCCTGACCGTTTGAGCTCTGTTAAATCATAAATGAGCCTGTGATATATATGTGGGGAAGGAATTATTAGTGTATGGTAATGGTTTATTATATATTTGTTTACATGGTAAGGGCACGTGGCGTTTGTCTTCCCGTCGGATTGGTTCAGTGCTCCACATCATGGGCACATATTGCGTACTCCATAGCTCTTTCCTCCGTCTATTTTGCTTTTTTGGCCATTTACATTGAGTTTCAACAGGCTTACTTCCCTCAAAGCACTATTTTTCGTTCAGATCTCTCTTTTCTTTCTCGTTCTATCTCGGCAGGTGAAGAGCCTTCGGTCTCCAGATCGTTATTCCTCCTTCGACCTCTACTACCGGCGTCTTATCCACTGGTGGAGAGCCTCGACATTGAGAGCAGAGAGGTGAATGAGGACCTTCTTTTTTTTCTCTATCATCCGTACACTCGTTCTTTTCCTTCTCCTTCTATGTCTCGCTTTTTTCTCAGGCAACTTTCAAGCAAACCGCGAGTTTCAGATGATTTCTTTTTAAAAAAAGAAAAAAGAAAAAAGAAAAAAAGAAACTGTGACTCGGTCAACTCAGCCGGCTTAAGCCAAGTTGACCCCGGGTCAACCAAAAACCCAAGGTCACCCCTTAACTTAGACCGGTTTTCCAGCCGGTTCGATGGTTACCAGTCCAAGTTTCAAAACCTTGATTTATATAGAGTAATATTTCACTTATCTAAGTTCTGAAAAGTTTCAATATTAAAACCACAGTGTCAATATAAATTATTATATGAATATAAAATAAAAAAACTTATAAAAAATTATTTACAAATTATTCTCCTTGTGACTTATTTTTTATTCTCTTAAGTTGAAAATATGTGTGAAATGGGGATTTCACATAAGGGAAAACAGGGCGGAAATCCATGTGCTATTAGAAAGATTGTTAATTTTTAGTTTAATCTTGGGCTATAATGGTGCAATAATAAAAGGAAGGGAAATGCTACTATCAAGGAGGGATTTGATTTGCCAACGAGGAGTAGTACAGTTGGTTAAAATGTCAACCTTTATCTCAAAAGAGAGGAGTTTTGATAACCACTAGTTGATGTGAGGGCTTTGTTGGTAGGCGATTTGTAAGTATCTCTATAAGCGTTCTTTAAGTTTAGCGATATGCCTATCTACTCTCACCTAAACTTTTTTGTACCAAAGAGAGAGAGAGAGAGAGATTTGATTTTGCCATGGGAAATGAACTTTTTTGCCATAAAATGTTTCAAGTTTTCAAGAATTGCACTACAAACAAAATCTCATGTTAATAACCAAACATAATAGGTTCTTTAGATGCTGATCATTGTCTTCTACATGTCAATCTCTGTCAAAATTGCTTTGCTTGCCAAAATTGCTTGGAGATTGCTCCAGAATCCAAATGACCCTGTGGGCTAAGGTACTCAAAGAAAACAGTGATGAGAAAGGACGAAATTGGCAAGAGAAGCAAATAAGCCAAATAGATATAAGCCAAGATGTAATATCCAAACAAATATGTATGAGTCTGCTATTTCCTTATTTGTTGGAGCATTGTTTCTCCTATTCATCCTCGCTAACATAACATACTTTATATGGACAATATTTCTTTTTCTCACTCTTTTTGAAATTTGTGTCTTATTTCCATTTACATTAGCTATTAACCCTAAATAGCATCTTTATTAAAATAACTAATAAAAAACATTACACGTAGTGACTCATAAAAAAGTTTTATCTAAGTAAAGAAGACCTACTTTTAGTCATGAACAAACCATGTTATTTATATTTTATATCATAATAATATTTTAATTAAATATTTTGATAGTCAATAAGTTACTCCGATTTTTAATTAATGTGTGTCTACTTTTTAATTAAATAATTTTTTTATTCTTACATTTTTATTCAAAATTAAAAAATATACTGTCCGTTTACATTATCATAAATATCATTTTCAAGCTAACCTAAGTACGATTTGTTTTTTGTCCCCTGCTGTTTGTGGTAGATAATTCACCATTTTCTTTAAAAAGATCACTTTATAGTTTATTGGGTTCAAAGTAACTTGACTAAGAATAAAAAAAAATTAATTTTAATTTTCTTAAAGAAAATATTAAACTTATTATTGATATTTATAGTTTCACTCGACCAATCATTACTTCAAAATTTGTTTTTATTTTCCTTTATTGTATTACATTTTGAAACAAATTTTTTTTTTTTATGAGTCACAAGAAATATATCCCACTAACAGTCAAGTGTAACCACTCCCAGAGTGTTAAGTTTGTAATACCTTGAAAATTTTATTTATCATAACCACTATATTTTGATAGGTGAATATGTGGTCTCAAAATTTTGTAGCTTATTTATTTTAATTTAGTGAATTTTCTCTTAGAATTAAGGGAAAATTATAATAAAGGACCTAAGAAAAATAATATTTATTAAGAAGGACCATAAAAAGTGGTAATTATTTTAAAGGACCAAAAATTAAAACATTAAAATAGAAAGACTAAATTACCCTTAATCAGATTTTCTATATTATCTCTAATTAAATCTGATTGATTTTTTTTTTTGATACGTAGAATCTGATTGATTGAAAATAATAAATGGAAAATTTCAGTATGGGTCTTTTTATGCCGCCGATCAATATGACCCTGTCACTCCTGTTGAAATATTAAATAAATTTATATCATTAAGTATTGTATAAATATATTGAATGAAACCTCCCACAATACTTAATGATATAAATTTATTTAATATTTCATTTATTTTAAAATTAATTTTTTTTAATATGTCATATTTTTCAATTCAAAATTATTATATTTAAATTTGAATTTTTATTCTTAATATTAAAATGTAACTTTAATATAAATTTGGAATATTCTAAGAGTCATGATAATATTCTTATCTGTAAGGTTTACTTTCTCGATACTTTTCCACAAGTTCTTGACTTCTTGAGTGAAAATTAAAGGATTCATGACATGTTTGTGGAAGATTGTTGTGACGTCGTTGTTTTTAAATTTATTTAAATGTATCATTTTTTTTCTCTGGTAAAAAAAATAATTAGCATTTTTTTTTCAAAAGAAAACTCATTTCAATGATAAAATTTTGAAAAAAAAAAGGGATCCCATTCCAAAAGAGTAAACAGCATTCGGATTTTATAAGGGCAAAAACAAGAGTAACAGGGTCATATTGATCGGCGGCATAAGAAGACCTATACTGAAACTTTCCATTTATTATTTTCAATCAATCAGATTCTACGAATCCAAAAAAAAAAAATCAATTAGATTCTGATTTAATTAGAGATAATATAGAAAATTTGATTAAGGGCAATTTAATCTTTCTATTTTAATGTTTTAATTTTTTGTCCTTTAAAATAATTACCATTTTTTATGGTCCTTCTTAATAAATATTATTTTTCTTAGGTCCTTTATTATAATTTTCCCTAGAATTAAATAAAACAAAGACCTAAACTTTCTAAATTCATTTAGAGATCATAAAATAACCTAAAATTATCTTATTACAATATAGTTCATATATAATCATAAAAAGCCATAAAATGTTATAAAAATACCTAAATCAATTAAAGGAAATTATCAATAATTAAAGTCACAATAATTAATTTAATTGTATTAATTTGCAAAATAAATTAAAAGGCATCAATTAGGATATTTTAGCTTAATTAAAAATCAAAGACCAATAAGGATTCTATAATAATATAAAATAAATTACTATGTATCCTGATTAACTTAGGGGCCAATCATCACCCAATAACAACTATACCTAATAAACATCTAAACTACCATGATTAGAGTGCTAATTGGGGATTGAATATTCAACCCCAAAATTCAATAAAGATGGCGCATGAGAGAGACTAAAATAGAGATGGAAAAATTGTTTAATAGTCAAGATATTATGAAGATAAGAGCACATGCAATATTAAATAAAAATCTTCATTGTAGGATTTTTCCTAACATAAATGGAAGGCTAAGATTAAAGTTAAAAAAGTGAAATCAAAGGGTTCTAATTAACTATACAATTAATCTTTTTTTTTTTGATACAAACTATACAATTAATCTTAATCCTTGTGAAATTGGATGAACCAATAGGAGGCACAAGTCTTTAATTAACTAGACCCATACAAAACACAATCCTTTAAGCCAATTAGAGAGGAAGATGCCAACAATTAATGGACATCTAAATTTGCAATAATTTGAGTAATTGTGTTAATTTTCATAAGTAATTAAAAGACTAAATTTTCTAATTAAGGATACTAATCAAGTTTAGTTATGGAGGGCTAAGATTAAACCTCATAAAGCTAAATCTAAAGGCTTTGATTTAATTTCATAAAGTGAAATCTTTGTGAAAATTTATCAACCAATGAAAGACCTAGTGTGTGATATTGGGAGACAAATAAAATACAAATCCAAGAGGCAAAACAAAGAAGCAAGTCACGGTTTTTGTGCTGAAAGTGGAAGGAAAATTGTTTACAAATTAACATATCAACTCATGGGATAAGATGGTTAAATGTCCATTAATGCATGGAAGAGGATCATGTCCTTGTGATAAGGTCTTAATGACCTTTGGAAGAGGATAATGAGAGAGAGTGAAGGGGGAGTTGTGAGTGTGTGTGAGAGGGAGAGAGAGTGTTGTGAGTGTAGTGAGTGTTGTGAGTCTAGTGAGAAAAAACAAAGCATCCACCAATAGGAAAAATTAAGCATAAATCAATTAAATTAATCCATGGGATTAATTCAAGATATAAGTAAATGAGAATCTATACAAAATAAATTGTATCTTGAGATACGTTAATCATATATCAAATATAAGGATTTATTCTGAACAAGCACATTTTAAGCTTGGAATAGGTTGTCTCTAAAATCTTTTTCTAAAGATTAATCTTAAAGTAAGTAAAAGGTTGGTTAAGACCTCTAATGAAGCCAAAACTTTGAGATTATTGAATTGAAGAAGAAAAACTTGAATAAACTTCAAATTAAACCCTAAAAGCATTTTTGCTTAATTGACAATCAAAGAAGTAAATATTATAAATCCCTAGTTAATTAGACCAATGAGAGATTAGCAAAAAGAAGGCCAAGATTAAATTCTAAAAAGCCAAATCCAAAGGCCCTAATTAATTCCTTAGTTAATTACACTTAATCCATGTGATAATTTGAGGAGCCAATAGGAAGATAGAATTATTGTTTATGTGGCATAATATAAAACACAAATCCAAAGCCAAGGGGGAGAGTGAGGTCACGGCTCAAACACTTGAGGAAGAAGCAAAAGTGAAAAAAATCTAGATATTTACATTATATGAGCACATGGGATAAACAAAGAAAATCCAGGATATTTTTGGGATCATTAATGCAATGGATGAAGGAGAGGAAAGGAGGAGGACACATCTCCTTGGTGGTGTGTGGTGTGTGTACAAGAAGGGCCAAGGTAGCTTGAGGAAGGAGTTGGGATTTCACTATAAATAGAGGTGATCCCTTTTCACATTTCTTCACACCCAACTCAACTAACATAGGTGAGTTTTAGAGAGCAAGAGTAGAGAGAAAGAGAGTGGGAAGCATGAAGGAGGAGGAAGTTTTTCAAGGGTAAGTTTCTAGTTCTTGAGTTTAAGTTTTAGTCTTTAAGCTTTTTATAGTTTTAAGCTTTAAGTTCTTGTAGTTTTTAGTAGAAATGCTAGTTTAATATTTAATCTTCCAATATAGTTTATTTTCATGTTTTTATGGGTAAATATGTATTTAATTCGAAAAATTGATGAAGAGGATGTTGTAGCAAAATTTTTGGAAGATTATGATCAAAGTAGCAAAGCTCTGGTGAAAATTTATCGGTTAGAAATTTCTGAAATCAGTGATAAAAATGCCAATATTTTATGTTGAAAATGAAGTTACAAAATTATGGAAAAATTCATGGTTAAAGTAGACATATATGGATTTTCAAATATGCCTAGAACGTATTAATTTGAGCTCTGTACAATGAGATAAAAATTCTCAAAGTTAGGCTACGAATTTCTAGAAAATTCTGGGCAGAGGTTCAAAACTTTAAAATTGGAAATGATTCGTGTAATCTGGGAAAAAGTGATTATTTTTACTTAAAAATAGACATCCTAATTATTTCAAAGAATTTTATGGATCCTCATTTTGATTTTTCTAGAATTAGTTATGATTTTCCAAAGTTAGGCAAAAATTTGCCCAAAAATACTGTACCAGCGTTTTTCAAGAATTAAAGAAAATAAGTTGGAAAATAATTCCACCAAAAGTAAAAAGGGTCATTAGTGACTAAGATATCTTCTAGGATATTATTTGGGAATTAATAAATGCGATATTACCATTATAGGATAAACGTAATAGTAGTCCTACCGACAAACGTACCGATATTACCAACAAAGGTACGGACGCGTACTGTAACACTAGTTTTGATGCTTATTGTATACTTATATGTGATAGATGTATTCATAGACTGAAACTCTGTTTTAAAAGTTATTCATACACATACAGCTATACACGGGTTATATATGGTTCTGATAATACCGTTGAGTTTTCCTAGCGTTGAGGACACGGATGTACACCATGGCACTGGTGAATAGTGCAGACTATAATAACATTCAAATGCAGTGGCTGTGTTTTGTTATTATCTTTCATATGTGATTATTGCTGTAATGTCATGAATATCTGTCATACATAACTATTACATAAGCATGAGGTTAACCGTTACCTGAGGTTCAATGGGTATTGAACCTCACCTCTTGCTATAACCTCAGGATTTGGAGGCATCAGGGCCGAAGACAAGGATAGGCAGCATCAGTGAGCACCCGGCCAGAGAATTTCTTTTTGATATGTATTAATGTACTTTTAAATATTCGGATAATTGTACCACTGTTTAAAGCAACCAGATACACCAGCAGTAAATGTTTATCAGATACTCGCTCTTTTAAATTGTTCCGATGCTCTACTCTGATCAAACTATTTTGAAAACGCTTTAGAAAATTGGGATGTTACAGAGTTTGTATTTAAATCTCTAACCACTTGCTTTGAATGAGGAGAGTACCTATCAATCTAAATTAATCTTTATTTTCTATTTTAGTGAAAACATCTTTATTCAAAATGTTTGCATTCAATTAGTCAATTATACATAAATTAAATAGGCATGCATTGCAAATCATAAGCACACTAAAGTTAAAGTCTGATACATATATACAAAAGAGTACGTCAAATTTTACTGATGAAACTGTCGTTTGCAGAAAGTGAAACCCCATGCTCATACCCAATCTTAGAATTCAAGACTACTTATATTATTTTAATTCTAGTTAGCTGATAAGTTATATAAAACAATTCATATTTTATTTTATTTTATTTTTAAAAAGAAACCTCTTAATTTAAATCCTAGTTAGTTAAGTTTTTTAAAAATTAAGAGGTTTATTTAAAAAACAAAATATATCATAAAGTGTTTCAAATCAATCATCAGCTAATTAGAATTAAAATAATGTGCGTTGTGTTTTTATATTGAAAAGAATTGAAATGATGTGGTACATTGTTATGGGGGAAAATCACTGTAGAGGCCCTTTTAATCAAAATAAGCTCAAAAAGGGTCCTAAGAAAAGTCAAAAGTCAGAATAGGCCTTAGGGCCCTTGTTGACATCTGACTGTTAAATGTTGTGACTGTTAGGCAAGCAGATCCTCTGTCTCCTTTTTTGTATACACTAGTTAATATTTCAAACCATATTTTCCTCTGTGAGTTGTGTTTTTATGTTGAAAAGAATTGAAATGAGGTGGTACATTGTTATGGGGGAAAATCACTGTAGAGGCTCTTTTAATCAAAATAAGCTCAAAAAGGGTTCTAAGAAAAGTCAAAAGTCAGAATAGGCCTTAGGGCCCTTGTTGACATCTGACTGTTAAATGTTGTGACTGTTAGGCAAGCAGATCCTCTATCTCCTTTTTTGTATACACTAGTTAATATTTCAAACCATATTTTTCTCTGCATATAGGTTTGCATTTTTACACAAAGTTGTGTTATAATAGTGGCCATATACATCTATTAGATCCTACTTCTATATGATCCGTATTGTTGGATTTTTGCAGAGGCTTGAAATTTACACTGGTCCCAAATGCATACCATCGAATTCAATATCTTAGGTCTATAAAAGTAGTACTAGGTATCTTTTATCCTTGATTCATTAATTTTTTTTTTATTGCTGCCAGTTGACCCTGAAAGAAGCCTTTCCGTTGATTTCTCATAAATTCCATGGTAAAGGTCTCGGCAAAACGAAGCAAGAAAAGCATATGAAGCAGTATAATGAAGAATTGAAGATGAAGCAGCTGATATCAAATTTTTTTTAAAAAAATTTAACTTTCAGTGGCGACATTTGTTACCGTTGAAACATGTTTTAGCGGCGACATTTCTATGTCGCCACTAAAAGTACACTTTCAGCGACAATTTCTGTCGCCGCTGAAACAAGTATTAGCGGCGACATTTATACTTTTAGCGGCGACTTTTGTCGCCGTTGAAACAAGTATTAGCGGCGACAATTTTGTCGCCACAAAAATGTTATATGTGGCGACAATTGTCGCCACTGAAACCCTACTTTCGGCGGCGACACCTGCTTTTGTGGCTTTTGATGAACTTTCAGTGGCGACAAAAAGTTGCCACTGATTGTCTACTTTCAGCGGCGACATTAAAATGTCGCTGCTAAAAGTATTCTCGACGACGCTTACAGCAATGACATTTTTGTCGCCACTGAAAGTCAATTTTTTTGTAGTGCCTTACTCACTATCTAGCCTTGCCCAACATTTTTTTTTTTGGGTAGGCTCAGGGTATCAACTGCCAAAAGTAGCGATTAATCTCCTCACATCGTAGACTTCTCAAAGGGATTCTAGTGCTAGCCACGAGAACTTCTCTATACACATCGCCAATGATTAAACCCCTTACTAAATACTTAAGGAACTCAGCTATGTGCCAACTTTGCTAGGACTTGTAGATTTTTCCCGGGGCATTTGAATTAACCCAAAAATGCCCCAATTCTATTTCTATCTCTTTTTTGAGTTGGGTTGGGTTTATTTTTACTAGGTTCAGGTGGGTACTTGAGACTCATGAAATCATAAACACCCTCTTACCACAACTATTCTTAATAAGTCATCAGTAGATGAGACCAAAAAGTTTTTTCACTTAATTTTTAGGCTCAAGAGTGAAATTTTAGAAAAAATTTTGGGATTGAAGTGTAAATAAATTTCTTATAAATTAAAGACTTAGATTGATAAGACTCTCCTTATGTAGAACTTACATAATGTGACTAGCTTACATTTTAAAAAAAACATTTTAATCAATATAAAATTTATAATAAATCATTAATAATGGTTAGGAGTAAAACAGATCCTTTGATGCATTTGTTCGTGACTCCCTCTGGTCCTAATTATAAGGCCTAATTGACTTTTTTGGAGAGATTAAGGAAACAAATTAAATTACTATAGAGTATTTTTATTTTTATTTTTCCTTCAAACAAATTAGTTTGACCAATAAACTAATATATAATCTAAGGATACACATGATATGAAATGATTAAATAACCTATTTAACTTCCTTAATCTCTCCAAAAAAAAGTCAACTAGGTCTTATAATTAGAATCCATCTTATAATTAGAACCCGGTAGTATCTTGTAACTTTCTCTTGTAGATGGACTTTTCGAATTTGTTTTTGGTTCTTTCGGTCATTATTATCTTTCGCTGTCTGCCATTTATGATTATAGGAGGAGGTTTCTTTGCATTTTCAGTTCATAGCACTGATAAATTTAGTTATACGACTTCTATATTTTGAAGGTTTTCTATACTCGTTTGTTAATTAAATTGATAAATTGGTGGGAAGCTTCATATGACTTATTTTCTTTCGCGGTTCTTGTTAGTTTCAGTTTTTGGTCAGTCCTATTCAGAGGACCGTTAATGTTGATATTATCATTCATTACATTGATAAATTAATATATGATATTTTTTTACCATCATTTTGTTCATTATGCCGGAAATCTTGTTTGTAGACCTTTTCTTTCTTGGGCTGGCGGATTCTTATTAGTTGCTGTTTCTGATCATCTTATTCACAGGACAGTTAATGTCTGTTGAAATTGGGCATTGTTACATGCTTAAATTAACTTTCAAGGACATTTCCCACTATTACTTCTTTGTTTATTCACATATCAAATTGGTGGAAAGTCCCTGTCTTTCTCCGCTGGGTAGCAGGATTCTGTTTCTAGTTCTCCTTTCTATAGGATTGTTATTTATTGATCCTATGCTTGTTTTCAGAATCTGAAGTTACCATTTGAAGATTCTATGTTTTGTGCACTTATATGGAAGCATGAGGATTTTAAAGTTATATAAAATTCATTATTTGGTTTGGCATTCCAATCTAATTTGATTTTTTTCCCCCGTTTATTTCAAGGTAAGTGACCAGGACATGGGAAGGAAAGGGAGTTGGTTTTCTTCGGTGAGGAAAGTTCTCTGGTTTGGTTTGGCTTATTCTCTGGCTCTTGCCACTGCTGCAGCAGCAAAGGCTGCCATTGCTGCTACTCAGGCTGATGCAGCAGTGGCGGACCCAGGTTTTAATATTTATGTGTGCACAATTAGTGAGGAAATTTGGAAGTTTGGAGGCCCCGAATTATTATTATTATTATTATTATTTATTAGAAAGTTTTAAATGCATTTAAAACAAAAGAATATGGACAAGAAAAGAAAAGAAAACTTCAATTTAACATAGAAAAATAATAACCAAAAGTCAATTAAGCTATTACAACAGAATGATTACAAAAGCATTCTTCAATTCTTCATTCCTTAAAAATATTGTATTATATCTCCATCATTAATATTATCAAACATATCACGTTCAACATAAGTATGTCAAAAGTTCTCTAAGATCATGCAAGGGAGTTTGAAATGTCTACTATAGGAGAATTAAATTTCTTCTTCAGGCTTCAAATCAAACAAAAAGAGAATGAAATATTTATTCTCGTAGTTAGCATGGATCACTGTAACAAAGCTGATACCTCTATGAACTTAACGACTTTTGTTATATCATAATTTTTACTTTTAGGATTTATTTATAATTAAGATTGAAAGTATATATGATAAATGTATTTAATTTATAATTTTTAAAAATATATAAAAAATGGAAATAGTGGGTATTTGTTGTAATTTGTTTCCCTATAAAATATATATATATATATATATATATATATATATATATATATATATATATATAACTAAATATTTTGGTGGCAGACACAATTAAAAAGAAAGATAGATTATATGTATTTCAATAAGTGTGTTTCATTCAAACAGCTATGTGTAAGGACATCCAAGGGCCCCTCTGATTCAGAGATAAAAAGTAAATGAATAATGCACCCGCTGGAATCGAACCTGGGTCTGAACTCTGAACTGTGACAAAATGATCAACCACCAGACTATTGGTGCTTCTTGATGGGAGGTTCCTTCAAAATATATATATGTTCTTATAATTTTGTGTCTACACTTGCACACATCTTATATATATATATAAGATGCAGCAGTTGTTCGTCTTAGTAGTGTGTCCCGTTTCGGTGGAAAGTCGAAGGAAGAAATGGCAGCTACCAAAATTCAGAAAGCATTTCGAGGATATTTGGTATGAACTTGTTTTGCTATTTAAGTTTGTTATACTATACCCGCAAAGATGGGCTTTTCTTCTCAATGTGTGTATGTTAAACTCTGTTAGCAGATTTGTATCATGGATACCCTTTATATAAAGGGTAAATTAATAGGATAATGAAATATGTTTTGTATGACTTTTAACAACATGCAGATTACTGTATTAATGTCGGTAAGCTTTTGAATTTCCTGTATTAATTCTTATTAATTTAATAGGACCATGTACGATGTTGTAAGCATTTCGAAAGGCTTTCTTCCTTATATGATGAAGTGAACTAATTAATGAATTGTAGTAATAATGCAATGGCTTTGAATCATTGTGCTTATGACAGTTCTTGTTTTATGGCTTTTAGGGGAAGAGAATGATTCAGGGGAAATCTGTTAGACTGTGGTGATTAGGACTGTACCCAGGATTATAATATCAAAAGTGAACATATTTATGGGATTATCCATCAGTAGCATCGGTACATAACTGCGAAGGGATTATCCCAACTCCCAAGAACTTAGCAAGATGCTCCTATCAATTAGAGAACTATTATCATCATAGGATACTTTGTACTCAAACAGGCCCACAGATGGCCAGGTGGCAAGAGCCATGATGAACAGGAACATATATAGGGTCATAAACTCATAATTTGTCGGGAATGTAACTTTACAATCTAGGAACATTAGTGATTAAAACACAGTTAATTCCATGTGGAACATATTGGCACTTCTTTTATACAACTGAATTAATCCATGGCGTTCTTTTCTTTAGGGACTCCTAAGTGCCAGGTTTGAACCAAAATGATGGATTAAAAAAATGACAAAATTAATGCCAGATCCATATGTAGAGACCAAATTTTGGCTCAACAGCGCAGAAGAAGCAAAGAACACGCTATGAAAATTTTGAGTTGTTAGAAATCAACTTACCGTAGCCTTATTTGCTGATTTTCTGACGGTGTTAAGGCCTCCAATGAATTTTTTGTCGTTAGGGTTCTTACATAGCGCGTAAACAATATTAATTTGTCTCTAATTTTGCTTTTTTTTTTAAAAAAAAAACTAAAGCATATAGAGGTTATTTGATTTAAATTCTAAATCCTCAATTATGTCAAATAACCTAATTAATAATTTGTTACGTTTAATAACTCAAATTAGAATTTGGGTAATTCAACCGCCTTTATATGGGATTCTCCCTATTTCATACGGCCTTCTTTTTTTTTTCCGTTTTCGTTTTTCCCTCTTACGTTGCGCCTTTTATTTAAATTGGTTTCTTGAAATATAAAATATGCCTTACTTTAATGCCAAAAAAAAAAAAAAGTAAGGCAGTACTCATATCAAAGTTCAAAGTAGGGCAGTACTCATATCATCCTATATCCAATTTTAAAAAATAATTAATGCATATATTTCTGTCAAAATTTACGAGTATATAAATTTAATTATAAAACCGTTACCAATTGATTATTTTTTATGTAATTTAAAAATAGAGTAAATACCCTATTTGGTCCCTAAAAAAAATCATGGACCCCTTTTTGGTCCCTCAGTAAAAAAAACTCCTCCTATAATCCCTGTAAAATCCAAAAACCGTCCACGTTAGTCCTTCCAGGTTGAAGAGAACACATGCAATGAAGTGTCTCAAATGTGGTCAGGGATTACGGGAGGAGTTTTTTTTACTGAGGGACCAAAAAGGGTCCGTGATTTTTTTTTAATAAAATGCAAACTAAGTGCTTGTTTAGTTTTGCATCTTCTTGTGTGTGTGTCAAACTTTCCATAACTTATTTTTATTTCTTAGATCTTGGGTGGGTCATGCGAAGCATACTTGAAGATTTGTGATTCCCTTTTCAGGTTAGTATACGTAGTTTTAATTTTAAATATTAGTTATTAATGCAAAATTTTACAACTTTCTTGAATTATGAACCAAAGTGAGTTATGTATATTTTTATGGAGCATAAAATTAACTGGACTTTTTAGCAATGTAGGGCTTTATTTTTTCTGTAATAATATTGATATCGATGTGGGTCAAGCTTCCTACGTCTAATAAGTTTCTTATTAATTTTTGTCATTGTGAAAACAATAATTACTTACATGTTTTTAGGTTTTGTTTTTTTTAATCGATGGTTTAGATAAGGATGTAAAAATCAGATTTAAAAGAATTTATCAGCAAACCCAGATTGATTTTTTTAATTATTGAGATTTCATTTAAATTGAATAAGTAAAGAGTATGTTTCTTTGAGCTTATAAAAGGAATTTATTGACTGTATAAAAAGTGATTAATCATATTTATAAAAATTAGAAGTTGTTCAGATTTACTACGCACATAAAAAGTACTACTTATTTTAAAGTGCTTCTCAAAATAATTTGAACATATTGATCATAAAAAAAAAGAAGAAGAACTTATTTATAATAGCTACTGAAAAATGAACGAATAAGTTGTTTGTTTAATTGTTTTTTAGTTTTCAAAAAACAATTAAACAGACAATAGTAACTATATAAAGAAATGCTCCCTAATGTCTCTGCAGTACAGTCCCAACATGTTGAAGGTTCTGACTAATCTGTCTAATTTGTTTTCTTTTTACATCTTCCGTTTTCTTTCTCCAAATCTTCTCATACTTTGTTAGGGTTCTTTAATATTTAAATGTCACTAATTAAAGAAAAAATAAATTATTTACAAAGAATAGTAACTAAATAATAATTCAAGAAATAGAGTACATGACTCCCTTATTAGATATTAAAATAAACATAAATCTATAAAAATTGGAGAGTTATCAGCAAGGTTCTGAAAATCGGATCGGCTACTGAACTAGTGGGAGTACGGAGTCAAGGGTTAGTGAGTCAAACCAGATTACCGGTATTAATTAAAAACTATAATTTACTTAAAACATGACGTCTTCCCCTCGAACCTTTACCTTCTTCTTTCTCCATCACCCATTGCTTCACTCACTCTCTTAATTTCTCACCGTCGGAAAGTATGAAACTCATAGCTAGCCATTGCCAACACTCTTCCCTCCTTCTCGTTTAGTCAAATTTTTTTAAGGGAGTCAGTATTTTTGACTTTGTGACTCGATCAACTCGGCTGGATCAGGCCGAGTTGGCCAAGTTGACCTAGGTTAACTCGAAACCTGGGGTTTCCCCTTAACTCAGACCAGTTTTCCAGTCCGAACCAACAGGTCCGGGTTTTTGAACCTTTTTATCAGTATTCTCATAGAATTCGAATCCGTATGATTTGTTATAACTTTTGAATAGTATCATGAGTCCTTATATATACATACATATTTGCTTATATATAAATTGTTACGTATATGATTTTGATCAGATCATTGCTACAATTGATTTTAGGATGAATATGCACCCATTTAAATATTTTATACACACACTTATTTACTTGGTTGAAGTAAAGAGAGATGTCATTCTAGTATGAACTTTCCCTATTATTGAAGAGAAATCCAATAATTAATCACTCAATATGAATTTTAATATACTAAAAAAAAACTTAGGATTAGCCACAGAATTACCGATGGAAAAAATCCCATTGAAAATTACCCACAGAAATCCATGAGTAAATTTTGTGGGTAATAATTACCGATGAAATTATGTGGGTAATTTCCGTCGGTAATTTCATTACCCACGGAATTCCGTAGGTAATTTTTGATGCAATTTTTTATGTATGTAATTCCGTGGGTAATCAGAGGTTTTTTTTAGTGATAATCGAACCATGATTACTGTTTTGATTAGTATATTGTAATCTTAAATCATAGGTGGCAAGTACCTTGATATGCCGATTTAGTTTATTTTGTAACATAATCCCATTAGATGGCGGCCGTGTTGGACATTTGTACCTGCGTTGCAACAACCCTCATCCAAGACATACCACATAAAGCATGGATGGAGCTTCGCTACCTACGCAAGTACAAGAATTATGTTAAAGACTTTGAAATTGAACAAGGAAAGTTGTCTGCTACACTAGAAAGTGTAAATTTACATATAGATGAAGCCAAGAAAAGAAATGAGACTGAAGTTGACCCTAGAGTTGAGGATTGGTGTCAAAGAGCTAATAAACTTTTACGAAAACACACTAAACCAACCAAATGCTTTGGCTTGTGTACAAATTGCTTCTCACAAATTACACAAGATCAACAGAAGAGAAAGTGGATAATAAAGATCCTAATCCAATGAGTAATAATGTTTTCGAAATTGAAACTCCTTAGCGTTAGAAAGTGTGGAGATTTGGAATTCATATTACCAATTTGTTTTTGTGAAGACCTCCCTCTACTAGAGAATGTGGAGATTTTTGAATGTGATCGTCTAATATATATGTTTGGGCAGTATCAGAAACAACTTTGAACCAGATGTGAAACTGATCTTAGATCTGGAAGTGGACCTGAGATCGTGAAGCGCAGAAGAACGAACAGAGAAAGAAAGTCAGAAATATGAAATTGGAAAATAATTCTCATTACATTAATTCTGTACAGTGCACTTTGTCCTTATATCAATCTCTACTTACGCGTGGGAACCACACTCAATCAATTAGAATCAATTACAACCGAAATAGTAATACAATTAATAAAAGCTAATTGACTCAATCAATTAGAATCAATTACAACCGAAATAGTAATACAATTAATAAAAGCTAATTGACTCAATCAATTAAAATCAATCAATTAGAATCAATTACAATCGAAATAATAATACAATTAATAAAAGCTAATTGACTCAATCAATTAGAATCAATCCCTATCCATTGTTTCTATTTACATATTCTGTGACGCCCAATAAGTTGGCGATAAGAACTGACATCAGTCAAAGGAGAACCAGAATTGATGCTTAACTTGACCTTCGGATCCATAGGAGTAGAAGCTGGCTTACAATCAAGATAACCTATATCAGTCAAAAGATCCATAACAAACTTGCGTTGACATAAAGAAATCCCAGAATTACTACGAGTAATCTCAAGACTAAGAAAGTACTGGGCTGAGCCAAGATCCTTAATCTTAAAAAGGAGATCAAGAGTGGATTTAACATTAGTAATTTCAGACAAATCATTACCAGTAAGGAGAATATCATCCACATAAACCAACAAGGCTGTAAAACTAGATCCAGAAGCCTTAATAAACAAAGTGTAATCTGCCTTGGACTCCACATATCCAGCAGAAATAAGAACCAAGGAAAGCTTATGAAACCATTGTCGACTAGCCTGTTTGAGGCCATAAAGTGACTTTTGAAGGCGACAAACAAGAGAAGAATCAATAGAATAAAAACCAGGAGGCAAAACCATATAAACTTCCTAGCTCATTCAAATCACCATGTAAAAAGGCATTATTGACATCAAGTTGGTGAAGATACCATTTATTAGCAGCAGCAAGGGCAAGTAAGAGACGAACAGTGGTCATCTTAGAAACAGGGGAAAAAGTATCAAAATAATCAATGCCTTCAGTCTGTGTAAAACCCTTAGCTACTAACCGAGCTTTGTAACAATCAAGGGAACCATCAGATTTATATTTCTTTGTAAATACCCATTTACAACCAATGGGTTGTTTCCCAGTAGGTAAAGAAGTCATGGTCCAGGTCTGATTCTGATCAAGAGTAGCAATTTCAGCATCCATGGCATCACGCCAACGCTTATATTTAGAAGCTTGGCGATAGGTAGTGGGAATGGCATCAGCAGAAATATTAAGGCAAAAGGTGTGATAAGAAGAAGGCAAAGAAGGAGAAAGAGTAAAAGAAAAGGGGTATTTATCACCTGAAGAAAATGGAGCAGCTGAAGTAGTGAAGGCCGAACAGTGGTAATCCTGCAAGTAACTAGGTGGTTGATGGGTTCGGGTAGAAACACGTGATGGAACCAAACAAGGGGAAATAGGGGAAGGCACAACGGAACTGGGGATGGAACAAAATCAGGATCAGGGAGGGGAGAGGCAACAGTGGAAGTAGGGGAAATAGGTAAAAGAGGGTCTGGAACAGAATCAAAGGCAGGGGAAACAATGGGCAAAGAAGGGGAATCTGGTGGGAAACATGAGTAATCAAGGGGAAATAGATCAGTAGGAATGGAGACAACACTCTCATTTGACGAATGCAAAGGATAAGGAAAAGAAGACTCATACAAAATAACATCTTGAGAAATAAAAATTTGATTATTATGGACATTGAAAAGTAGATATCCCTTGGTATTTGCGGGAAAACCAAGAAAAATACATTTTGAAGCTCGAGGATCAAATTTTGAACGATGTGCTGAAATAGTTGACGCATAACACAAACAGCCAAAAACTTTGAAATCAGAATAAGAAGGATGTTTATTATACAATAAAGAAAAAGGGGTAGACTGATGGAGGAGTGGAGAAGGTAAACAATTAATGAGGAAAACAGCATGAGAAATAGCAAAACACCAAAAAGATTTAGGGAGATAGCTTGGAACAAAAAGGCACGAGCAACATTTAAAATATGCTGATGCTTGCGTTCCACAATGCCATTTTGTTGGGGTGTTTCAACACAAGAGGTCTGATGTATGATGCCCTTTGATTTATAAAAGGAATCCATGAAAAATTCTAAACCATTATCAGATCTAACAATCTGAATATCAACATGAAATTGATTAACAGCAAAGAGAATAAAGTGTTGGAGGTGAACGTGAACCTCAGATTTAGATTTCATGGGAAAAATCCAAGTGTAACGACTAAAATCATCCACAATAGTCAAAAAATATTTATAATCTCTAATAGAAGTAACAACAAATGGACGCCAAATATCAGTATGGATCAAGGAAAAAATTTTATCACTCGAGGATGTGCTTACAGGAAATGAAAGTTTCTTTTGCTTAGCCATATGGCAAACATCACATGGATCAGATTTGGAATCACAGTGTATAAAAGGAAATTGTTGATGTAAAATGCGTAAAGTAGAATATGAAATGTGGCCTAAACGATGATGCCACAAATTAAAAGATGCAGTAGGCAGATCAGGAGGAGGTGAAGCACTTATGGCAATCATGGAAGAAGGGCGTGCTGGATTAAGGAAATAGAGGCCTTCGAACACTTCAGCTATACCAATCGTCTTCCAGTGAGAAAGCTCAGGAAGTTTAATAGGAATAGGAGAAATAGAATGATATTCTGAAAAATAATCTAATGAATGGCATACATGGTCGGTTGCTCCAGTATCAAGTATCTAGGATTGGTTTGGAGAAAAACTAAATAAAGGAACAGAGGTACCTGGAGTTTGATGAGCAGAAGATATATGATGAACCGATGGAACAGAGGTAGGCTGAGGGGACGAAATCGAGGTCTGTTGAACTAGAGCAAGAATTTTTTGATATTGGTCTTGCGTGAATTGATGAGAGGGTGTTGGTAAAACACCAGCAGATGCCTTTGATTGCTCTAGAAAAGAATTACTGACCGAACCTTGAGTCTGGAAATTATGAACCGATGGAGAAGATTGATTTCGGAACTTAAATCCAGGGGGAAAGCCATGCTTTCTGTAACATGTCTCAACTGTATGGCGAGGCTTATGGCAATAGGTACAGTACTTCTCATTACTAGCACCATTGGAGTTTCTAGTACCAGAACCTCGACCAGATCCAGAGCCAGGGGCAAAACCACTAAAACCTGATGCAGGAGATTTCATTGGACCTTTATTGAACAGAACAACAGGTTCCATTTCAATATGAGGAGACATTTCCCGTTCTTGTTGAAGAAGTAGTGAGAACACACGACTGACAGAAGGAAGAGGATCTAACAGCATGATTTGTGATTTGACAGAGGCAAAACGCTCATTCAAGCCTTTCAAAAACCTCAAAGTGTAATCATGATCTCGGTATTTCTCACAGGAGCAAGCAAAATTGCAAGGACAGCGAGCAATCGGACGAAGTATCACATATTCATCCCATAAGATCTTAAGATTGGTGTAATAGTCACTTACCGATAAAGCGCCTTGCCGGAATGAATAAATCTCGTCTTGTAACTCGGCTACTCTGAATATGTCACTCTGTGCAAATCGATCGCGTAGGTCAATCCAGATGTCGCTCGCCTTGTCTAACCAAAGAATACTCTGTGTGATGGTTGGTGAAATTGCTCTTGTCAGCCATGAACAAACCATGGTGTTACACTGAAGCTAGGCTGAATGAATCGAACTTGACGAAGGTGGTGCCTGGATAGAGCCATCAACAAATCCAAATTTGTTCTTGGATTGCAGTGCCGTTCGCATGGCTCTGGACCATGAGTGGTAATTCGGTCCAGTAAGGATAGGATTAACAAGAATCAACGCCGGATTCTCGTTTGGATGGAGGTAGAACGAACTCGACTGATTAGGGTTCGAAGTCACCGTAGCCGTCACGATTGAACCACCAGTGCCGGTAGAAGGAGTCTTCATGGTAGTGGTTCATCTCTGATACCATGAAACAACTTTGAACCAGATGTGAAACTGATCTTAGATCTGGAAGTGGACCTGAGATCGTGAAGCGCAGAAGAACGAACAGAGAAAGAAAATCGGAAATATGAAATTGGAAAATAATTCTCATTACATTAATTCTGTACAGTGCACTTTGTCCTTATATCAATCCCTATTTACGCGTGGGGACCACACTCAATCAATTAGAATCAATTACAACCGAAATAGTAATACAATTAATAAAAGCTAATTGACTCAATCAATTAGAATCAATTACAATCGAAATAGTAATACAATTAATAAAAGCTAATTGACTCAATCAATTAGAATCAATCCCTATCCATTGTCTCTATTTACATATTCTGTCAGTATCTAAAAGAGGGGCGTTAGCATCAAATGTAAAAAGAAAGAACACTTCCTTCATTGAAAGTAATGTCTATTAAAAATGTTCCATTGTTTGTCAACATATACCCAGTTATCTCCCACAAAAATCAGCAACAAATATAAGTGTGGGGTCAAAGGAAAAAGACAAGAGTGCATGTCCCAATGTCTCTTGGGGTCCTTTGAGTTGTTGTATGCCAAAATCAAAAACTACATATAAAAATAAGCCATCTACATCGGAGACTGCTCAACCGAACCACACTACCTCACAAGTACATGTATGTGTTATACTCCTTCGTACTTTTTATTAATGCCACATTTATATGTCTCTTTGCATAGAGAAATACTATAATGGAGTTCTTTTTCTAAAAAAAAAAAAAAAGTTAATTGAGTAAGTAATCACCCATTACTTTTAAAAATTCTGTTCATCAAATTGGTAGTAATACTGTTTAGGCTAAAGTATATTTTAATAAAAACCGCAACATTTGAGTCATTTAAGCATTACCCCCCAATCCCCATAGCATTTCAAATTTTGAAATTAATATCCGGCACAATCTTTATATATAATTTAAATGAAGGATCAGAATGTAATTTTATCCACCGTCATCAACTTACCAAAACAACTAAAAAAGCCATTTTGCAGGGATCCACCCCCTAATAATGCCAAATCCAAAATGGCATGCATCCTTAAATAGTCAGCTTGCTCATTGTCTTCTTAAAAAAAGAAAAAAAAAAATTCACTTTGTCTACTTTAGGCTCAATATAGAGTTCTCTTTCAAAAAATCCTAGTTAGCAGTAACACTCAAAATTCTAGGTTTTACCAGAGAGGCACTTTCAGCAAGCAATATTAAACACAGGCAAAATCCAAGTCATAGCTAACAAGTTTAAATTTGTAATACCCTAAAAATCCTATTTAGCATAATCACTAAATGATACCTATTAAAGTAGGTGAATATGTGGTCTCAAAGATATTGTAGTTTATCTAATTTAAAATTAGAGAATTTTCTCCTAGAGTTAAATAAACCAAAACAACTCAAATATTCTAAGTTCATTTAGGGATCATAAAATACCCTATAATTTTCATATTGAAGCATAGTTCATATTTAAATTTTAAAGGGGCATAAAATGTTATTGAAATACCAAACAAATTAAAGGAAAGTGTCAATAATTGATTGGACAAATAATTGTACATTAATTAAAGTAATTGCATTAATTTCGCAATTAATTATTGAATCCTCTTAGGAACCATAAAATATCATAAAATGCAAGTAATTACCAAATTAAATTATGGTTCATATGGAATTAAAAGGAGCAATAAGGAACTAATGGAGAATACTTAAACAAGAGAGGAGAAAAATAATAAATAGTTAGGTATTCATTAAATTAAATAATTGTGCCAAATCTTTATAAATAATCAAGGAATTGATTAAGCATCGTTAACTTATTAAGAGGTTAAATTTACTAAAATACCCTTAATTAACACCTTAGTGCATGAAATCATAATTGATTCATAGAAGGCCTAAAGAGTTATCATCACACTGAGCTCAATTAAGGGGCGATTAATAACAATTAATGAGCCATTGAAATTACAACAATGAAGACACTAAATTTAACTAAATTAAAATAGGTATAATTAAAGATGTATAACTCCAATGAAAAGCCAATGGCTAATTAAGAGTTATTTAAATGAATTTCTAAGGATTATAATTAAATTGGAGTTCCTAAAATAGTATAAAACATCATGAAAATACCTAAAACAACTAAAGGGAAATTCCAACAAGTCAAGAACAATTAAATTCACACTTAAGGATATATTGTCATATAATTCATATATTGTCAAAAATAAGACGTAAAGGAGTAGGAAGAGGTTTAAGATGATTAGAGGACACTAAAAATAATCATTGGACACCAAAAATTAATCTTAATTGAATTAACATTCAGAACTAATCTAGTGGCAAATATTAACAAACAATTTGAAATATGTTGGCTAAATTCAATATTAAAGCTTAACAAGGGATCGGTAAGTAAAACAAATGGATTTAGAAGAATCACAATTGAGTTGGTAAACAATTAAATCATTACAAATTAAACTTAATTAAGCTAAACCCAATAGTAAACAAGAGGGATTTAATTTAGGGCTTTTTGTCACAAATAATCATCATGGACCAATTTTTGGTGGCCCAAACCATGAGCTAGGTAAATAAAGCCCAAGCAAACAATTAAAAAAAAAAAAAGAAAAGAAAGGAGCTGATGAGGGACGAATTTTGGGGAAAATTGGAGGCCAAGGATTATTCAAACACATGTGCCAAATATAGTCAACAACTTCTCCAAGAAGTTGGACCAATTAAGCTTCATGCATAAGCTTCTTCTACTTCTTGATTAAGGAAAGGAAAAAGAGTGAAGAGGAAGGAAGAGATGAGGGAGTGGTGAGGATGAGTGGGTCAAACCTTCATCTTGATCCAATGGCTCAAATTCAAAGAGAGGTAGCTTGTAGAAGGTTGTGGAATTTTCCTATAAATAGGAGGCTTCCCCTCCTCATTTCTTCACACCATCACCACATACACTTCTAATCCTTTGATTAAGAGAGTGAGAGTGAGAGTTCTCTTGGAGCTAGAAGGAAGAAGCAAGAGTCTTCAAGAGGTAAGCTTGTTCTTAGTTCTATAGTTTTTAGTTGTTCTTAGTAGTTTTTAATATAGATGTTAGTTTAATCTAGTAAATAGGTAAAGTAATTCCCCATATTTGTTTTCAAGCCTTATTGCACCAAAAAGATGCCTGACAAGGTGGAAACATGTTGGGGAGTGACTTTTAGGATTAAGGGAACAAGTTAGAGTAAGATGAAAGAAGTCTAGAATTGCTGGATTTTGGGAGTCAACTGGATAGGGGGAATTATTTTCTGTATCAAATGATCTTTAAAAATCACGAAATTTTCCAGAAATAAAGTAGACATGTAGGGCTTTCCAAATATATAAAATATGTAATGTTTTGATCTCTGGACAAGGAGATATGAATTTTTGAAGATTAGGCTATTTTTCTGGGCGAAATTCTGTGCAGAGGATGAACACGTGAAATCTGGGAGTTATTTTTGAAATCTGGGCAGAGTATGATATTTTTTATGGAAAATAAACATCCTAAGGAGTCCGGAACATTTTACGGATCTTCGTTTCGATTTTTCTATAATTAGTTATGATTTTTCGAAGTTAGGCGAAATTCTGCCGAATATACTCCAGCGTCCTTCAACGAATTTTGAGGAAATAAAATGATAAACTAATGTACCAAGGGTAAAATAGTCAATAGTGGTCAGAATATCTTTTAGGATATTATTTTAAATTAATAGGACGATATTACTATGATAGGCTATCCGGAAGAATGCAGACCGGCCGACTACGTACCGAGATCACCGACTCAGGTACGGACGCGTATTGTAACACTAACTCTGATGCTTATGGTATGCTTATATGTGATAGATAGTCTGAGATACTGTTTTTGAAAATTGATCATACACATACATCTTGATACGGGTTATAGTCGTGATAATGCCGTTATGTTTTCCTAGCGCTGAGGACACGGATGTACACCGTGGCACTGGAGATAGTGCAGACTGTAATAACATACATGTTGCAGTGGCCGTGTAATGTTATTATGTGAATATATGAATATTGTATGTGATTATTGTTGTTTTGCCATGAATATCTGTCATACATATTTGATACATAAGCATGAGGTTAACCGTTACCTGAGGTTCAATGGTAATTAAACCTCAGCTCTTAACATAGTGTCAGGGTCCGAAGGAACCAGGACCAAGGACAAGGATAAGGAGCCAGCGCAAGGACGAAGACAGAGAATTTTTTTTATTTCAGTGTTATCTTGTTGTACTATTTTCAAACTACTGTACCGCTGTGTAAGCAACCAAATACTACAACAGTGAAGGTTTTTATCAGATACTCGCTCTTTTGAAATTCTTCCGATGCTCTACTCTAATCAAATAGTTCGAAAACGTTTTAGAAAAATTGGGATGTTACAAAATTTGTATATAAGGAGGGTTCTAAATTTTAGCTTTTATTAACTGACAAATAGATCTATATATAAAATATAAGGAGGGTTTTAAATTTCAAGGTATTTTTCTTTTCAAGGAAAGAACACTTTTGCAGGTTTATTTTCTGCAAAAGTGGTATTGTAATTCAACCTCTGTTCTTAGTTCTATTTTGTAATACCCTAAAAATCCTATTTAGCATAACCACTATATTTTATGAAATACCTATTAAAAATAAGTGAATATGTTGTCTCAAATTTTAGTAGCTTATTTAACTTAATTTAGGGAATTCTCTCCTAGAATTAAATAAACCGAAGACCCAAATTTTCTAATTTCAATTAGAGATCATAAAATACCCTAAAATTATCATATTACAACATAGTTTTTATTTAATTATAGAGAGTCATAAAATGTTATGAAAGTACCTAAATCAATTAAAGGAAATTACCAACAAATAAATGACAATTAAATTTTCATTAATTAAATTTTTTTTTTTATAAATCTACATAATAAATCTAGTGGCAATTAAAAGTCATCAATTAGGGATGTTTTAACTTAATCAAGGGCCAATTTTGGAATTTTAGGATGATAAAATACGATATAAATACCATATTAAACCATAGTTCTCATATGAACAAATGAGCAAGAAAATATTATGAAAACACTGAAGCTAATTAGCAACAATAAATGAACAATTTAGCTTGCACTAATTGGGATTAGTTGCAAAATAATCAAGAGGCACAAAATAAAAAGTATAAAATGAGGGTGAAATAATACTTGCCTAATTAAGCACTAATTTTTATGATTAGTTAATAAATCAATTAATTAATATCAAAGGCAATCAAGGGAGAAGATTTAATCTAAACAAATACAATGAAATCCGCTGGTTGTGATTAAACCAATAATTAACCTTAATCCTTATGAAATTGAATTGGCCAATGATAAATCAAGAAAATATTCTTAATCTTCATGAAAGTAATTAGACCAATGAGAGATTAGCATAAATAGAAAGCCAAGATTTAATCTCATAAAGCTAAATTCAAAGGCCTAAATTAATTACATCATTAAAAAGCCTTAATCCATGTAAAAACCCATGAACCAATAAGGGATAAGTCGTGGAATGTGTGAGAATGGAAACACAATTCAAAAGGAATGGAGGGGAGCAATGCCATGGCTCCAAGCAATCTTGGAGGGGAAGAAAAATCACAAAAAATCTAGATATGAATTAATAACACATGTTGGATTAAAAGTCAAAAATGGAAGAGGATAATGTACCTTAAGATAAGGTTTAAATGAATTTGGAAGAGGATAATGAGAGAGTGAAGGGGGAGTTGTGAGTTTTGTGTGTGTGTGTGTAGTGTGTAGGTGTGTAAGAGTTGTGAGTGTTGTGAACCTAGTGAAGGAGAGAGAAAAGTGTGTAATTAATTGAGTTGTGAGTTAAAAACCATTAGAATTAATTCAAGACACAAGTAAATGAGAATCTATACAAAATAAATTGTATCCTGATATACGTTAATCATAGATCAAATATGAGGATTTATTATGAACAAGCATATTTTAAGCTTGGAATAGGTTATCACCAGAATCTTTTCCTCAATTTTTGGAATTAATATTAAAATAAGTAAAAGGTTAGCTAAGACCTCTAATGAAGCCAAAATTTTGAGATTAGTGAATTGAAGAAGAAAAAACTTGAATAAACCTCAAATTAAACCCTAAAAGCATTTTTTTGCTTAGTTGATAACCAACTACCAATTTCATCTAGTTATAAACACACTTAGAGTAACTAGGAAATTAAAGCACAAAATTGGAGAGAAAAAGAAGAAAACTTAGTGAAGAAGGAAGAGAAGAGACTAATAAAGCATAAAGTTAGAGTTGAAAAGTCAAACAAAGCAACTAGCCAATTAGAGACTTCAACCATAAGATGTTTGCTAATTAAAAGTATATTAAATAGCAAAAAGGGGAAGGGAATACGGTTTGCACTTGGGAAAATAAGGAGAGAAGATTTGAAATTAATATCCAAGATTGGCCATAAATGAAAGCACATGCAAATTGGAATCTTATTAATTACATGGAAGAGGGAGGTTATTTTATTTAAATCAAGATAATATTAATTAAACCAACCAATGGGAAAATCAAGAAAAATGGTCTAAATCCTATGTAAATAAAAAGAGCCAATGAGAGCATTCTTCTTCATATTTTGTGTCTTGAAGAAGAACAAGAAGCATGAGCCATTGATTAAGTAAAGTGATCTAGTGGTTTAGAATCATGAATTTTACTATAAATAGAGGCCTTGGGTCTCTTCATTCTTCACATCAAAAACCATTTTACAAAGAGTAGAGAGAAGTGAGAGCTAGTAAGAATCAAGAGGGAAGAAGAGCTTCAAGGGTAAGTTCTCTAATTCTTAAGTTCTAGTCTTTAGTTTTTATAGTTCTTGAGTTTAGTTTTTAAATTCATAGTTAATTTATGCTTTGATCTTAAATATTTAAGAGTAGTTTTGTTTTCATGTTTTTATTTTTATGGTTAAAAATGTCTCTATTTCGAAAATATAATAGAGAATATGATAGATCAAAATTCTTGGAAGTTAAAGATCAAAGTAGCGAAATTTTGGTGAAATTTTCGGTAAAAATTCTGGGCAAACAGCGATAGAAATGCTAATATTTTATGTTGAAAATGAAGCCCATAAATCACGAAACCTTCCAGAAATAAAGTAGATATGTAGGCTTTCCGAATATATATAATATGTAGCGTTTTGATTCCTGTACAAAGAAATATAACCGGTTGAAGTTAGGCTATTTTTCCAGATGAAATTCTGGGCAACGTTGTGAAAAATGAAAACTGGGAATTGTTCATAAATTTTGGGTATATACAAGTATTTGTTATTGAAAGTAGACATTCTAAGGATTCAGAGGAATTTTACGGATCCTCGTTTCGATTTTTGTAGAATTAGTTATGAATTTTCAAAGTTAACGAAAATTCTGTGCGAAATACTGAAATTAGTGTTTTTGAGAAATAAAAGGGATATAGTTGGCATAGCAAATCCACCTGGGGTAAAAAGGTCGGTAGTGGCTACAATATCTCTTAAGATATTATTTACGAGGTAATAACGCGATAATACTATTATAGGATATTCGGGGAAAAACCGACCAGGCAAGCGTACCACTATCCAAACGGACTAAGGTACGGATGCATACTGTAATACTAACTCTGATGCTTATTGTATACTTATATGTGATAGATGCATTTATAAACTAAGACTCTGTCTTAAAGTTTTTCATACACATTCAGCTATACACAGGTTATGGTTCTGATAATACCGTTAAGTTTTCCTAGCGTTGAGGACACGATAGGCCATCGTGGCACAGGTGGTGCAGACTAGAGATAACGGACATAGGCAGTGGCTGTGTACCGTTATCCAGACAAATTATACATTTGTTATGAGCTTTTAATTGATTATTGCTGTAATGTCATGAATATCTGTCATACATATATATATTGTTTACATAAGCATAAGGTTAACCGTTATCTGGGGTCCGATGGGTATTGGACCTCAGCTCTTACCATAGCTTCAGGGTCCGGGGAATCGAGGACCGAAGACAGGAGTAAGCAGAGTAAACAGCACGCGTAAAGACCCGACTGAAGGTCCTATTTTTAGACTTGTACCGTTATGACATTACTCAGATCAATGTACTGTACATTATGAACATGCAGATATGCCATGATTAATGGTATATCATTTACTCACTTTTTTACCTTCTCCGATTCTCTACTCTGATGAAAAAAAAAAAATTATTCCGCTTTTGAAAATTAGGGTGTTACATATTTACTGACGGTATTTCGCTGTTTTCTTTTTTTCCCGCTTTTATTGTTGAAGATGGGGCCTTTAATAGATATTGTAAATCAGTTTTTCGCATCAAATTTACAAATGGATTTTTTGAACAGTTAACTATAAAAAAATATTTAAATTCGGCTTCATTGTTTCATTGAATTGATTGAGAAGATTTTAGAATTTAGAAAATTCAAATTCCTAATATAATTTGCAATATAGTAGCTGGGATGTAAAAAAGATTGAGTTAGATGAGATCAGAGAAAAAATTTTATTGATAATAGTTTTCAAAAAAATAGAAATAAAATGTCTCCTACCTCCCTCTTTCACATCCATTCTCTCATGCTGCTACGACTCTAACCACACAAAAGAGATATATACACACAAATAATTAAGGGTAAAGGAGCACCAAGCACCATGAAGTTTGCCTCCAGGAGCGCCTAGTACCAAGAAGTTACATTTTTGGAGCGTCTAGTGCCACGGCCGTTAGTTAACCGTTAACGCTGACGTGGACGATGACGTGACGTGGAATAAAAAATTAAAAAATTAGGGAAAAAATTTTTAAAAAATTAGGAAAAATTTAGAAAAAATGAAAAAAAAAATTCAAAATTTTAAAAATAAAAAAAACAAATTCAAAAAATGAGGAAAACATTAAAATAATTAAGAAAAATTAAAATAATTAGAAAAAATTCAAATATTTAGGAAAAAATTCAAAAATTTAGGAAAAAAATTCAAAAAATTAGGAAATAATTAAAATAATTTTAAAATAATTTTAAAAAAATTGAAAATTAGAAAAAAAAACAAAAAAGTTAGGAAAAAAATTCAAAAAATTAAAATAAGTAAAAAATTTCAAAAAATTAGGAAAAAATGCAAAAACATATGATCTTACAGCATGGCTGCCTCTCTCATTTGGGGAAATGACAATGACAATTTATTATATACTTCCTCAGGTCCTACTTATAAGACAACATTTGAGAGTTTGTTTTGGTCCTAATTATAATACATTATTCTAATTTTTGTCAGTTTCTTCCAAAAAGATGCTTATAAATGAGGGATTATGTGAAATCAATAAAATAGTTGAGGTAAAAAATTTATATAAGGGCATTTCCCTAGTTTTTTGAATTTTTTTCTAATTTTTAAAATTTTTTCCTAATTTTTTGAATTTTTTTCTAATTTTTTTAAAAAATTTATAATTATTTTATAATTTTATTAAAAACATTTCCTAATTATTTTAATTTTTTCCTCATTTTTTGAAATTTTTCCTGACTTTTTGAATTTTTTTCTATTTATTTTAACTTTTTATAATTATTTTAATTTTTCCTCATTTTTTGAATTTTTTCCTAATTGTTTTTTAATTTTAATTTTTTTCTAATTATTTTGATTATTTTAAAATTTTTCCTAATTTTTTTGAATTTTTCTTAATTTCTTGAATTTTTATTCCACGTCAGCGCCATGTTATCGTCCATGTCAGCGTGTCAGCCCCATGTTAGCGTCCACGTCAGCGTTAACGGTCAATTAGCGGTCAACTAACGACCGTGGCACTAGGCGCTCCAAAAACGTAACTTTGTGGTGTTGGGCGCTCCTAAAAAAATTTCGTGGTGCTGGGCGCTCCTGGAGGCAAACTTCGTGGTACTGGGCGCTCCTTTACCCTAATAATTAATTTACAGTTAAACATTTGAACCACAACCTACTTCCCAAATAATACCTGAAAATCTATATATCTTAATTAGGCCAACTAATTAAGTGAAGAGTTCCTGATACACCTCTACCCATTTAAATTTCTTGAATAAAGGTAATGTTTGATTTGATTATTAGACTATAACAGAGTTTGTTAGAGTAAAAAGATTACTTACAGTTCTCTTCAAGTTCACTCACTGCTAGAAAAATTAAAATTAGTGACGGAATTTGCGATGGAATTTTATCCGTCGCAAATTTCGTCACGTTTGCGACGGAATATTCTTTCCGTCGCAAAATAAAAAAATTTGCGACGGAATAAATATTCCGTTGCAAATTTGCGACGGAATATTTATTCCATCGCAGAAACTTGTGACGGAATAAGTATTCCGTCGCAAGTTTTGCGACGGATTGATAAGTCCGTCGCAAAACGGCGGCCTAAAAGTAGTAAGTCATGCCAAGTTACCAGTAATGTTACTAATCCCTTATCTAATTGGTTTTATGCTAATAATATTTGCATGATGTCCTCTGGCTTTAGCTTTGTGCCTCGTGATCCGGTGATGGATTTCATCTCGGACCAATTATTCCGTAACTACAATGAAGCTTGGACCAGCTGGACAGCGATTCCTACGGAAAATCGAAATGCTTGGTTCGATGAGTTTATGGTAAGTTATTTATTTATGGTTTTTAATTAAGTACTTTTATAAATTACCGCACTAATTGTTTGTTGTTGATTTTCAGAGGAAGCACATGTCGTTGCCTGAACATCGTGCAGCTCTGAGAAAGGCTTATAACGCCAAGGCAGCCCGGTGGTTGTCTCAAAAGCTTTATAACTTGAGACATGGTGGAAGAGGCAGGCGAGATTGGCTTCCACAGGACACTGCAACCCAATTATTTGACAATTGGGCCACCAATGAAAAGTTTCAGGAGAAGAGTGTGAAAAATAAGCAAAATAGGGCCAAAATGGAAGGCCCGTCATATGTTGGCGGCTCTATTCCGATGACTGAGTGGAAACGGAAACTTGTGAGTACATGTTATTTTCTATTTAGGTAATCAATATTTTGTACTTTGAAGTAATTAACTATGATCATCATTTGCGTTTGCAGGCAGAGACTGGGGTTCCTCCAGAGTCGGTAGGTTGGGCTGCCTTTGAGCGGACCCATTCCCGGCAGTCTGAAGGAAGTGATGAGAGGGAATGGATTAACTCAAGGGCGCACACAGTAGCGGTTAGACATTTATTGCATTTATTACTTGTTTTATGCACCACAATATTTATTTCATTTTACATGTCTTATTTGTTATGTATTTTTGTCTTTGTAGGAAAATTATACGAAGCTGTCGCAGGAGAGAGACTCACAGCGTGAGACTGACCCGTCATCCTCTGTGTGCGATAATGATAGTCTGCTCATTCAGGCTGCAGGTGGATTTGACAAGAAAGGGAGAGTCTTTGGATACGGTGCCGCTGCTAGCCGACTGAAGCCAACAAAGCGCTCCTCATCCGGCATTGAAGATGTTTCTGCAGGTAAACGTATTTGATATTGAAAATTTCCATTCTCTTGTCCATTCAAATGAAGTCCAAATAATAAATGTACTTGATATTGTTTTTGCAGATGAGATGAAGAAGATGAAGGCTTTGACAGCACAGATGACTCAGGAACAGGAGTGGATGCTTGAAGAGCAAGAGAAGATGAGGCAGATGATGATTCAGGAACGAGAGATGATGGAGGAGCGGATGGCTAAGGAACGAGAGATGATGGAGGAGCGGATGAGGCGGATGCAAGAGGAGATGATGAGGCAGATGCAGATTCAACTCAAGTCCCTAATGAACAAGGGTTCGGGGTCGGCTCCTGGTGATGATGACCATGCTGGTGATGATGATGATGATCACAATGCTCCTGTTTAGACTACTGTTTAGAATTTGCCTTTTGTAACATTGTTAGACTACTTTTTAGTATTTGGTATTTGTTAGATTACTCTTAATGTGCACTCCTTATAATTATTATTATATCCATGAATCACTACTTTTTGTACTCAATTTTTTAAAATTAAAAAAAAAATAACATTCAAAATAATTATTAGTTTTGCTAAGAAATTGTTTCTGTAGCAAATGATCAAATATAGGGAAATTTGTAAAATTTCTAGTTTGCTATAGAAAAATAAAAAATAAAAAATAAAAAATAAATAAATTAAAAAAGGAAAAAAAATAAATTAAAAAATTAAAAAATAAATTAAAAATAATTAAAAAAAAGAATTTGCTACGGAATTATTCCGTAGCAGAATTCCGTAGCAAATTTGCTACGGAAATGGAATTCCGTCGCAAATTGCGACGGATTTTCCTCATCCGTCGCAATTTGCGACGAACGATTTTGCTACGGAATTTTTCCGTAGCAAAATCATTTTGCTACGGAAAATCCATATTTTTCCGTAGCAAAATGATTTTGCTACGGAAAAATTCCGTAGCAAAATCTTAAAATTTTTGTAGTGACTGAGACATGTGTCATTGTAAATATGTGAGCGGAGACTAGTATATAAAGGGTACGTAACACCGTTCAGATAAAGTCATAATAACCATGGAGATTTACAATAATCCTCTCTGTTTATCTCTTATAACTAGTGATACCATGGTTCTTGGCATTACTTCCATATCTCATTTAAGTGAGTTAAATGAGATATAGAGCTAATTAAAAGCTTTTCGTCTTGATCTTGGTAGTTGGTCTAACTAATTAATTAATTAGTTGGTATTGACAAAACTGTTAATTTTATCCATTCAACAGCCCTAACTAATTAATTAACAAAACTAATTCAACTAATGACTTTTGTCAAGGTTAATTTTGAGATTTTACATTAAATAACTGATTTCAACTAAGTTTCTTAACTTTTGCAAAGTAATTAATTAATTGAAACTTATGAAAAAATCTTGAGGGATTAATTATCAAAAAGATGTTGCAGAGAATTGAGAGTGATGATGAGATCATATATGATATATGTTGAATAAACTTTAATTACAACATGATAATACTTAGTAATCACCTAAAAGTCACATCAATAATATTATAAATACGTACGATATATTGATAAGTCTATTTATGGTTATTAATAAACAATATACATAGTTATTTTATCATGGTAAAATTATATCAGTTTTGTATTCAGCAGTTTACTTAAACACTTACTAAAGCTCTCGATCGGTAAACACGTACTTAAAAATAAACAATTGGAAATCCTTATTCCTCTCTTGAAACTATATACTCTGTAAGGGACCCACGATTACATGTTCAAATCAATGTATTTTTATCCTATATAAGAGCTTTAAGGTAAGCCAAACAAGTCTCATCCAATTAACTCATATTAATAATAAACAGTGTAATTTTTTTTATTAATTTTAATTTAGATATAGACATCCAATGAAGTGACTAACTACTCACTGGATAACAAATTGAATGACGCAATTGGATTTTCAGTATAAAACTATCTCCTTCGGTTTTAATTATAGGAACATATTTGAGACCAAATTTTAATTTTTGTTAATTTATTCCTAAAATGCCCCTATTGATATTTTTCAATAATAATTAAATACAATAATAATTTAATAATGCACATATATATTTTATAAAGTAAGTAATGCTTGTAACTCATTAATGACACACACCTCAATTCTACTCTTTTTTTTTTTAATAACTTTAATATTTATTTAAAAATATTTTCTTGTAACTATCCATCCAAAGTGATTGATTTGTTTTCCTAAAATAACCTAACAAAATATTAATTTCATTATCGTTTTTCCATGCATTTATATTATTAACAAAATAACTTGCATTTGTATTATGCCCAATTAAATAGATGTTCTCTTGATAGAAAAATTTTTTCCTCGAAAAAATCCATGGAAAATATACCAAAAAAAAAAAATCACAGTGCTAATACCGCCGTGCTTTGCTCGGAGCTAAGCTCATCAATTCGTGATGGAGAAGGTTGAAGTCGCCATTCTGAATCCTCAACAACTCTGAGCAAAGCACAACAGAGTTTCCGCAAACTTCAACGTCCCCGGATATATACCTTTGCTACACTATATATTGTGTTGATGTCATTTTAAGTTTTAAATAAGGATATTTTAAGAAATGAATACAATTAACTAATTCAACTACTAATATTAATCTTTTTAAAATTTGGTAAATAGCTCTTATAATTAAAACCAAAGGGAGTAATTTTTTTAATTGAAAATTATATCCTTTTCATCTGTTTTGCCAAATAAGCTAGAGGTTAAAGCTTTTCGTCTTCTCCTTTCACAAGGTCCTCCTCTAGTTTTTTTAGTGATTTCCTTTTTTAATGTGTAACACTCTAAATTCTATACTTCGATTGTGTTGGTTGAGATTTAGTTTTAGAAAAATCAACAGAGTTTGAGGTGCTACCACTCAGAGTACTGTGGAAACGGAGAGCATGCACTTACGTTTGGACAATGAGTAACTGATATAAAATGTCCAGGCATAGGCTGATATATTAAAAATTTCCTAAAGGAATATTCATATGATACAATAACACAAGACTTGTATAATTACAACTTTTGAATAGTAACTATATATCCTTAAACCAAGCCTTAACTAGACTTGTGGCTCAGAACCTAATACAGTTAATCAAACCCATTTGACTAGGCTGGGTAACGTCTAGTGGAAGTCTCCCTGTCTTTCACGGCGACTTATTGACTGAACTACATAGACAACCCTTTCTTAGACACCAAATTGTTTGAGATAACTTTATCGGATTCAGGCCAGAACTAGTCCTTGTTAAACTCTTTTTGACATTCGCTTTAATTTGATCGGAACCTCTTCAGGGCTCCGTCTACTGATGCCTCTTTTCGGATCCATCCTCTGATCCAGGTTTTTTTCTTGAACCTTAGACAAATCTGAGGTCAATACCCATCGGACCTCAGGTAACAGTTAACCTCTATAGTAGATATGACAATATATGACAAGTATTCATTACATATCAGCATCAACCATACATAGCACACAACAAATGTAAGGTTACAACAATATATAAGCATACAGTAGATGTAATGCTAACAACACAACAATACATAGCACACAGCACATGTAATGTTATCCACGTTTGCACTAACTAGTGCCACGACAGCTCCTCGTGTCCTCAATGCTAGGAAAACAATCCTATAGTGTTATCAAGACTATAACCCGTGTAAAGCTGAATGTATAAACAGTGACCTAAGACAGAGTCTTAGCCATGGTGCATGACCCAAGACCTAGTCTTGTATATGACTTTATGAATCACTTAATCATATATAATCATACCAGATATATGCGATTAAAGTTATTAGTACGTGAACGTACCTTTCACCATGTAATGGCCAACATGCCTGACCGTTGAACCCCACTCCAGACTTCCCAGATATCCTATATATTATCGTCGAATTATTTCTTTCTCTATGATATTATTATTAATATCATATTTTCTAGAATAATATAAAAAAGGATATTTTTACCTATTTTGATATTTCTACCCTTGGTGGATTTGTTATTACAATTTTGCCCTTTCATTTTCTTAAAAACACATTTGCTGGATTTTCTGGGCAGATTTTTCAGCAAATTTGAAAAATTATAATTAATTCTATAAAAATTGAAATGAGATTCCGTAAAATTCCTCATGACCCTTGACATGTTTATTTTCGAGGAAAAATACTGGTTTTTACTGGCAATCTGTGAATCATTCCCAGTTTAACGTTTTTCAACCCTTGCCCATAATTTTTCCAGAAAACGTAGCCTAAGTGTAGGAATTTTTATCTCCTTGCACAAAACTCAAAATGATACACTCTAGGTATATTTGGAAATCCCTAGATGTGTACTTTAACCATGAAAAATTCCAGAATTTTATAACTTCATCTTCTACATAAAATTGTGGCCTCAACATTGTTGACTCTAGGAAAGCTTCTAACCGTAAATTTCACCAGAATTTCGCTACTTTGATATTCAACTTCCAAGAATTTTGCTCCACCAAATTTTTGAAATAAACTCATTTTTAACCATAAAAACATGAAAACAAAATTACTCTTGAAGATTTAAGATCAAAGCATAAATTAACTATAAATTTAAAAACTAAACTCAAGAACTTACTTGATCTTGCTTCTACTCCTTCAAGCTACTCCTCACTCACTCTCTACTCTTTAGAAATCACCTCTTGGAGCTGATTTGGTGTAAAGAATGAAGAGAGGCAAGGTCCCTATTTATAGGAAAATGTCATGGCCTTGTTCAATGATCAAAACACCCTCTCCTTCTTCAACAGTTTACACTTTCCTCTCTCCTTCCTTATCCTCTTCCATCTCATTAATTGCCTTATCCCTTATCTCCTTATCCTCTTCCAATTTTGTTCCCTCAAATTATCCCATGTGTGTTATTATAATATAAAACAATTATTCTTCTTCTCTCTCCATAAGCAAAACCATGCCTTCCCTCTTCACTTTGACTCTAGGATTTGTGCTTCTTAGGTCTCTAATATCTAGTATTTAAAGCCTCTCATTGGTCCATCCAAATTCACATGGATTTATTAGATTAATTGTTTAGTTATTTAGAACCCTTAGATTCCACTTCATTAACTTTAATCTTGGCCTTCCATTTATGTAGAAAAATCCTACTTACTATTTGAAGATTTTATTTCAAATCCCATGTGCTTTGATTAAGATTTATTAAATATTTCCACACTCTCTCTCCCATGTGAATTTCGTCCTTCACCATGACTTTAGGGGCTGACTATTTAATCTTAATTAACATATCCCTAATGTAGTGATTTATATGTTATTAGATGTAATTGCCATAGTGTGATTGGTCTTTTAATTGATTACGATCATTAGTGCTTCATTCAAGGCTAATCTTGTCTTCCTGTTGGCTCTTGATTTTTATTTAAGACATTCCCTAATTGATGCTTTTTAATTTGCCTCTTGATTAATTTTGTAGAATTATTTAAACATTTTAATTAATGAAAGCTTAATTGCCCATTAATTATTGTTAATTTCCTTTATTTAACTTAAGTGTTTTCATAACATTTTCTTGCCTCTATTGATTTATAATATAACCATCCTTTTATGTGTTAATTATATTACATTTTTTGGTGCTAAATATGTAGTCTCCAATCCAACCATTTGTCTATTAATTTCCTAGTGAAATTTGGATAAAATTATAATCAATAGATTATAATTATTTGAGACACATATTTACCTTTGTATTTTAGTAATTATTTTCCAAAATACAATGCTTATAAGAGTTATGAAAATTAGGGTATTACATAATGTAACATCAGACCTATGTTTTCCAACATAAATGGCGTCACTACTTTTTTTTTTTTTTTTGGCTCAAGAGCGTCACTATATTGAGTGGAGGGAAATACAAGACGCTGTGATTGAACTATATTTTTATAGTTTTTTTAATGATTAATTTGGGACTTTAATGTACTTCCTATAACATTGTTGTATGATTATACACTAATTTGAGTTAGAGACATTTCTATTGAATTAAGTGTAATCAAGGGGAAATCATCATGATTTGTTAATTATTCATGCAAATCATAATTTGAATTAAGTGCTTAATCTTAAGAAGAAATTTTGAGATTTTGAAAGGTCAGTATTAATATTTGATGACCAGAAATATTACAAAAAAGGGCCCCATAATTTCTTGAAATTACAAACATTTGAAGAAAAATGGCAGAGAAAATAACTTAGAAGTACCCATATATTTTGAGTATTGTATTTATGCCCCACCAACATTTTGATCATTTCCACTTTAGTCTCTCCATGAACTTTTAAAGTTTACAGATTGGTCCCTAGCTCATTTAAGGCAGATTTTCTTCTTCTTCCTCAACACATGGCGCCGCGGACCAATTTTGGAGAAAAGAAAGATTCAGAACTCAAAACCTTGGACCTTCTTCCTCCCCAGCGGCTTCAACCTCCACCATGGTCGTTGGAAAGCGTCGTTCCCACACTCTCCACCGCAGCACCAGGACAGATTTTGACATATCAGAGCTCAAAAACAAGGAGACAAAGCAAGAGAGAGAGGAAGAGAGAGAGATCAGACAGATTTTGACATATCAGAGCTCAAAAACAAGGAGACAAAGCAAGAGAGGGAGGGAGAGAGAGAGAGAGCTCAGACGAGGGAGGAAAGCGGAGGTTCGAACGACTTCCTCTCCATACCACCATCACCTCCATTCCTTCACCTTCTTTGTGTCACCAGAGAGCTTCAGGTTCTAACCTGAGAACACAGACCTCAAAGTTGAACGCCATGAAGAGCTTGGGAGACTAGAGAGAGCTTTGACGGAGGGAGGCGTGATTTGAATTCAAAGAGGACAAGAAAACCACCACCACCACCATGCTGAGACTTATTGTCACCGTTGGAAGTCTCTCTCTTTACCACCGTATCTTTATCTTCTTCACCGACTCAGATTCACACTCAAAACCACCACCATCATCTTCAGCTTCTCTCTTTACAGCTCTAAGTCCATATTTTTGGTGAGTCTTTGTAGTTCTGGTGAGTGTTTGCGTTTTCTGGCAGTCTGGTTATTTTTCGTCGAGCTTCTTTTCCCTCTTTTCCACTTTGAGATCGGTCAATACCTGTTTTCCATGAATTTCCAATGTTATGAAGATGTTTTGGCTACGGCTAAGTTAATGAGGGGCTAATTTACTTGATTCTTGGGTAGAGCTTTAATGTTTTATGTTGAGGAGTTTATTAGTTTTTTATTAGCTCAATTCATATATTATGTTATGTTTGAATTAATTTTATGTTGGTATATGTATGTGAGACTTAGATGAGTAATTATTTGTTTAAGATATATTGTTTTTTTTATTGAATTTTTACTACAAAAAAACTTTGGATTACCCACGAAATTACTGACAAAAAAAAAATCTGACGGAAATCACTCACGGAATTCAGTTGGTACCAGAAATTACCCACGGAATTATGTCGATAATTTAATGGGTAATTTCTTTTTTCACGGTTTTATTTCTGACAGACGTTTTTCGTCGGAAGTCTTATTACTGACAGAATTACCTATGAAATTTGCATCGATAATGAGATTTCTGATAGAAAACGTCCTTTGGAGAAAAAACTGTGACAAAAGACATTTCCGACGGAATTCTATAGGTAATTTTAGTTACCCGTGGAATTCCGTCGGTATTTGAAATTACCCATAAAATTCCGTGGGTAATTTATTTTGCCACTATTTTTTCTTCAACGGACGTTTTCCATCGGAAATCTGATTACCGACGGAATTACCTAGGAATTTCCATCGGCAATTAGATTTCCGACGGAAAAAAACCGTGCCAAAAGACATTACCCACGGAATTCCGTGGGTAACTTCACATCAGAAATTTCTGATAGAATTTTTTCCGTCGGTAATTCCTTAGGTAATCCGAAGTTTTTTTTTGTAGTGTTTATATTGGTGTACTTAGATTTTGTATTTAACTTTCCTTTTGTACTAATGAAGTTATGCATTCTATGTGATTACTAGTGTGTTTGATGGATATATTTCAAATTGAGTATCGCGATAGTCCTCTCATTAAACACGAAGCAAGTGCATTAAAATAATTCTTAAACACACATCAAGTGGTGATTTATAACAATTTATGTAAGAGATAACTATAAATGTGATTGTATGATTAGTTATTGATTAGATAAATTGGACTCAATATGATCGCTTCAGGTTTTCATTTTGATTTGATGATAAATCAACTTCCAAATTATTTTAAGAATGTAGGAAAGCTATCAACTTTGCTGTCAAGACTCATGTTCTCATATCCAATCCATTTTAATTTTATAAAGAAAAGACCAAAAACAATAGTTTAGTATTTATTAATTCTATTACATTAGTCCTTTAGCCATTGAAAATCTCAAAACCAATTTTCTCTTATTTTACTGTATTTGCATGGTATTTATATTACTTAAGAATTAATTAAAAGCTTCTTGAGAAAAAAGAATGATCTTAAGTTTGCCTGTACATAATCTTTTGTTAACTTTTTTGTCATAGATCCCAAAGCTAATGTAAGAAAATCCCAATCATGCTGATTGTTGAGGGACAGAAACACTACTACAAAAAAGAGATTTTACTTTCCTAAGAGACATCCGCTTTTTTAGAAGGGAAGTGAAAAATAAAAGTAGTGACATTTTTATAATTATGTGTGAGAAAAATTGATTTTTGGCGTCCTAATTAAAAACTGGAACGCCAAAAATCAACTTGTCGCGTTCTAATTTAAAATTGGGATGCCATGTCCCAATATGTAATTAGGACGTCAAAAACATCGCTTTTGGCATCCAGAAGGGTAAAGTTTGGGCTTTAGATACACTGTTCTCCCGGCCCTCTATTAAACAAAATTTCAGATCCAAAATCTTAGCTCCATTCGTATGCATACTCTCACTCCACCACAAAACGTCAGTATACTTTCCCTTTCAATTCCACACTCTCTTCCCTTGCCCCGCAGTGGCGTCCTCCAAGCGCCACCAGTCTCATGTGGTGCCGAAGCGCTCTCGAAGCGCTGCCGGTCTTATGAGTACACTGCTAGAAAAAGCTGAAATACTGACGGATTTTGCGACGTAACTAATTCCATCGCAAAGATGTGGAATTTTTTCCATTGCAAAATTAAAAAATTTGCGACAGATTAGATATTCCGTCGCAAAATTTGCGACGAAATATCAAATCCGTTGCAAATTTGCGACGGAATAACCGTCCGTCGCAAATTTTTGCGACGAAAACACAGTCCGTCGCAAAATGGCGGCCAAAAGGCCGCCATTTTCAGCCAGTTTGCGACGGACAGATATTCCGTCGCAAACTTTTGCAACGGACATAGAGGTCCGTCGCAAACTTTTGCGATGGACCTAGAAGTCCGTCGCAAAACGGCGGCCTGAAGGGTCGCCATGCCCTCCCTTTTGCGACGGAAAATATTTTCCGTCGCAAAAGGGAATGCTTTTTGCGACGGAATTCTATTCCGTCGCAAAAAGCAATATCACTTTTTGCGACGGAAAAGCTTTCCGTCGCAAAAGTCGATTTTAACCCCCCCAGCTCGTATTCGCCATTTCCGCCGCGAAGCTCTCCCCCTCAGCTGGAATCACCGCCCCCAGCTCCGGCCTCACCCTCAGCTCCTCCTCCGGTCAGACCCCAGCTCGCCCCTCCCCCCAGCTGGCCCTCCTCTCAGCTTCCCCCAAGCTCCCCCCAACCCCTTCAGCTCCCCAACCCACCCTCTTAGCTTCCCCCAAGCTCCCCAACCCACCCCCTTCAGCTCCCCAACCCGCCGGACCCAGCCCCCAAACCCACCTCCCACGCCAGACCCAGCCCCCAAACCCACCTCCTCCGCCCGACCCAGCTCCCCCCGCCCCCTCAACTCCCCATCCCAGCCCCCTCAGCTGCACCTCGAGCCCCCACCCCTCAGCTCGTCATCCGCCATCTGAAGCTGAAGGTTTGTTCTTTTTTTTTTTAACGCTGGTCTGGTTGTTGTTGTTTTTTTTTAAAAAAAAATATTGGACACCCATAAACATATTTGTCTCCCATTTTCCGGTGGTATCTTCCTGTGCTCCGGTCAGTGATTTTCCGGCGATGTCTCCTCTTCCTCTTCTCTTACTAGTTACTACCCACTGCACCTCTATTCCAAGTAAGCTTGCTCTCTTTTTTCTTTTTTCTGGTGTGGAAAGATTTGATTTTTTTTATTTATTATTTTCTTGAGTATTATTTTTATTTGTAATAAAATTATGTCAAAAATATTACTGGTTCTCTTCTGTGAAATTTCTGCAGAACATATCTTTTTTAATATTTTGTGTTATTTCTTTAATGTTGATTACATTATTTGTTATTGGTTATTAATGTTGATTTGTGAGTATTAGTGATAATATTAATGTTGCATTTTGTAATTAAAAGTTAACTTTTGGAGTCTAAGTTTCAAACTTAGACTCAAAAAGTCTCGCGAGAGCCACCTTTGGAGTCTAAGTATGGAACTTAGACTCAAAAAATCATCACTTTTGGAGTCTAAGTTTTAAACTTGGACTCCAAAAGTCATCCCGTACAGCAGAAAAGAAGGTCACGTCGTGCAGCAGAGGGTCACATCGTGCAGCAGGGGTTCAGTGTGGGGCCCATGTGAGATATTTTTGGAGTCTAAGTCTTAAACTTGGACTCCAAAAGTCATGCTTTTGGAGTCTAAGTTTAAAACTTAGACTCCAAAAGCATGACTTTTGGAGTCCAAGTTTAAGACTTAGACTCCAAAAGTGATTTAAAAAAAGAAAAAATGCGGTAAACGAAAATCCTAGCGGGAAAAAGTATCACTTTTCACGTGTTTGTGGGGCCTGCAAAGACCCTTTAGGAGTCTAAATTTTACACTTAGACTCCAAAAATCATGCCTTTGGAGTCTAAGTTTTAAACTTAGACTCCAAAAGTCCCACTATCAGACTTCACGAGTTTTCCTTTTTCTTCCCCCCCCCCCCCACTTCATTTCATTTCATTTCCATCTGTCTTCCTTCTCTACTCTGCACCTTCATTTCAGATGCTGCCTGAGACCTTCCGATCATCGTCGGCCCTCCTCCGTCATCGCTCCTCCTTCACCGTCCTCCCTTCACCGTTAGCGTGGTTCGTGCTCGTCTTCCTCCTCGTCTTTTTTCGTCAACCATCGTTTGTCTTCCTCATCATCTTTTTCCGGCAATGCAAGCCTTTCTGTCTTATTTTACTGAAATCAAACTCAGATCTGAGCTAATGAAGGAGGATGATGGCGAAGGTGAGCAAAAACACAGATCTATAGATTTTTTTTTAAAATTTTGAGTTGCTCTTGTTATTTTTCAAAAACATAAACTCAGATCTGTGCTCCTAAAGCTTTCAATGTGCTGTAGATGATAGGTCCGGTGATGTTTTGTTTATTGCGTTCTGGATATTTTCTAGATCTGAAATTTCATTGTGTTCTGGATTTTTTTTTAAGATCTGAAATTTCTCAGATCTTTTTATTGTGTTCTGGATTTTTTTCTTCAGATCTTAAACTCCCTAGATATGTTTATTGCGTTCTTGAGTTTTTTCGTTCTAGATTTTTTTGCAGATCTCACACTTCTCGGATTTGTGTTTAACGCCGTCATCGTCCCCATCTAATTTGTTTTTTTAAAAAAAAATACTTATGGAGTCTAAGAAATATTTAGACTCCGTAAATCTCAACTTTTGGCTTCTAAGAAATATTTAGACTCCGTAAGTCTCCGCTTTTTGCGGCCCCAGATAGACGTCCTCTCGAAAAAGGACTCCAAAAGTACAAAAAATAGGACTCCGTATCCCTGTTTTGTAGTAGTGTTTAACCACGATTTTTCCCAGAATTTTGTAACTTCATTTCCAACATAAAATATTGGCGTTTTTATCACTGACTTCAGAAATTTCTACCCGATGAATTTTCGTCAGAGCTTCGCTACTTTGATCATAATCTTCCTAAAATTTTGCTATACCAGATGGCTCATCTAATTTTTGAAATATCACTATTTTTGACTATAAAAACATGATATTAAAATTACTCTAACATATTTAAAATCAAAGCTCCTTCTAACTATGAATTTAAGAACTAAAACTTAAAGAACTTACTTACCAATGCTTCAACTCCTCCAAGAAGCTCCTCACTCTCACTTGCTACTCTCTATATCAGATTTGCTATGCTTCTTTTGGTGTGAAAAATGGATGAAGCATAGGTTGCTATTTATAGAAAAATGTAATGAATTTTGGTAGTTTTTTCAAACCTAATCTTCTTGAATTTGGGCCTTTGGATCTAGGTTAGTTATCAAACTCTCATCCTCACCATTCACACACCAAAAACCGCCCCCCCTCTCTCTCCTATCCTCTTCCATTTTCTTATCCTAAGTACACTTACATCTCTCCAATTTGTTCCCTCATTAATGCCAAATTTGCATGTGCTAATAGGTCTACTAGTAAACAATTCTTGCCCCCTTATTCAAGCTTCCAAAACCATGCCCTCTCCTCCTTGTCTCTTCAAGTATAGAATGAGTTACTTCAGGTGCCTTAGTTGCTAGATGAAATTCATAGTTGGTTGTTTATTAAGCAAAAACACTTTTAGGGTTTAAGCTTAAAATTTATTCAAGTCTCTCATTAGCTTTGTGATTTTTGAAACTCATGGCTTTAATTAAAAGTCTCTAATTTCCTTTTTATCATTTTAAATTAAATTCCAAAAATTGAGGTAAAGATTTTGGTGATAACCTATTACAAGCTTAAAATATACTTGTTTATAATAAATTTTTATATTTGATCTATGATTAACATATCTCAGGATACAATTTATTTTGTATAGATTCTCATTTACTTGTGTCTTGAATTAATCTCAATGATTTTTAACTCATAACTCAATTAATTACACACTTTTCTCTCTCTTACACTAGGCTCACAACACTCACACACACACACTACACACCACCTCCTTCCCTCTTCTCTTTCCTTTATCCTCTTCCAAAACTCATCAATGCCTTATCCCATTAGTACTGTTATCCTCTTCCAACATTAATGGCTTGAATGTGATTGTTTAGGCATGTGTGGTTTTATTTATATTAGACAACTCAACTCTTCCACAATAAGCCACAAAAACTGCCCCCCTACATCTTTTTGATTTCCAATTTGTGGTTTATTTGTATCATAAAATCAAAGAGGAAGGCCTCTCATTGGTTCATTTTTTATTCACAAGGATTTAACTTTATGATAATTAAATTAAAGCCTTTAGATTTAGCTTTATTAGGTTTAATCCAAACCCTTAATTTTGTGTTGGAAAATTCCTACCACTATTGATGATGTTTGTTCATATTTTATGTGCTCTTAGGATTTATTATTTGTGTAATTATTTTGTCTTTGCAAGAACAAAATTTTTCCACCTATGATTAAATTAGGGAAAGTTAATTTAATTTTGGTTTTTATTTCCAACATAGTGTTTTAGATGTTATTAGGCTTAACTAGTTGGCTACTATCTTAATCTTGATCATTAGTAACCCCTTTTGTACTAGTCTTGGCCCTTTATTAACTTTTGGTTCTTAATTAAGGTAATACATCCTTAATTATGCTTATTTTAATTTTGTTATTAATTTCAAAATTTAATGTTTTTATTCTAATTATTGCAAATTTAATCGCTCATCAATTGTTGGTAATTTTCCCCTAATTGGTTTAATAATTTGAGGTCATTTAATTGTCTCTTATGAATCAATTAAGACTATGCTTAATTATAATATTTTATGATATTCTATGGTCCCTAATTTGAGCCTAAAAATTTAATTTTAAACCTAACATTTGATTTGTTCCATATCAAGGAAAATTGCCCAAAATCATAGAAAATAAATTATAAAATTGGAGACAACATATTCTCCTATTTTCAATAGGTATTATTCGCCAAAAACAGTATCTATGAGAATTATAAATTTCTGGGTATTACAACCAATGAAATTTTCTATTAGAAATCCGTCAGGAATTTCCGATAGAAAATTTTTTGTCAGCTGTTTTTCGACAAAAAATTTCATTGTTAATTTCTGACAGAATTAAGATAATTTGCCGCATAAAATGTAGTAATGAAATGGAATCCTTTGCTATTCTGTCAGTAATTTACTTCTTTTTTTTTTTTTTTGGGGTAGTGTTGGCAAGTTTACTGGCTTTTAATTAAGACTTGCTTTAAATGGACACTTTTGTTTTTTGATTTTCAACTAATTAAAGTGGTGAGTTTTCTGAAATGAAATCAGATGTGATGCCGTAGTTTATATACAGAGTTCATTATATTTGATGAACACAAAGCTTGCTGAGTTTATTATGGCAACTGAAGGGACTGTTTCCCCTTAAAAGAGTGCTCGGTTTTATATGGACTCACGTTAGCTTGCATATAAAAACCAAAAACAAAAAAAAGCTTTTGCGGGCGAAAATACATTAAAGGCACTTGTGGTATTCTATTAGATGTCCCATGGAGATAAAGTAACAATTGAAGGCACCGCCTGTCAAAAGGTGGTTAAAGAAAAGATCAATCATTGAATCCCAACAAAAAAGACGTAGGCCCTTCCTTATCTTTCCCAACATCTAAAACATGGCTAAATTATCACTTGCACTGAATCTATAAGTATTTGGCTTTCTCTAGTCTTCACCGTACACTAGCTGGTTTCTGCTTCTTCTCTCTGCAATTTCTGTGCTCTTCTTGCCCTCTCTCTTTCATTTTTCTCTTCTTTCACCGAAAAAGCTTTGTTGTTCTAGCTCTCCCCCCCCCCCCCCCAAAAAAAAATAAATAAATAGATTTAGAGTTTTGGCTTGTGTTTCAGAGTTCGTCTTTACTATTCCTCTAAATTTGAATTATTCGTTTGGTTTGCACACTTCTTCATATTGTTCTTCTTCTTGTAACAAAAATTCCGAAGATTAAAAAGGAAAAAGAAAAAATTGACTTCTCTATTGAAAGTGTAACACCCCATTTTTCAAAAGCGGAATAATATAATTTAATCAAAGTGGCACATCGGAGCAATTCAAAAGAGTGAGTACTGATGAGTATGTTACAAAATGTTAACCATGGTAGGTTATAGTAGTGGTACATTTATCCCCAAAAATTTAAAATATTATACAGCCCCAAAACGAAACTCTGGTTGGATCTTCATGCCGGCTGCTTACCCTTGTCGTTGGCCCTCGGTCCTCCAAACCCTGATGCTATAGTAAGAGTTGAGGTCCAATCCCCATTGGACCTCAGGTAACGGTTAACCTCATGCTTAAATAATACAATATATATATGACAGATATTCATGACATTACAACAGTAATCAATACATAAGCACACAACAGATGCAAGATTAACATATCCATGACCTCAAAGATCTTGTCCAGTCTCATTAGCCAATCCTCATTGCTATAGTGCCCTGGCCTCCGACAATGGAAGTTGACTTGTCCCATGTCATAATTAGTACCATAATGGTTCTTCCCACATTGTGGACATGATCGGGATTCTGACATTCTTGAATAGCTCTACCGCCTAGATTGAAATGGCATCTTGCTTCCACCTTGGGAGTTATTCCATGGTGCCTCCCTCTTCTGTGAGGAATTCATGCGGCTAAAACTACCACGACTTGCACTGCTGCTGTTGTACTTTCTGGAGGTGCGCGGTTCCTTCAAGTTGCATTCAATCAGTCGGCATGCTTCTACCGCTTGAATTAACTCTTTAAACTGATGCGAAACAAGCCTTTCCCTTATCTCTTGCTTAAGCCCATATATCAGTATGTTCGCCATACTGCTTTCACCATCATTATGCTTTATATATGATGAATATCGTGACAAATTGGTAAATTGGGCATAGTAGTCATCGAATGGCTCCTCGTGACCTTGTCGGATGTGGAGGAATTTTGACTCCTTGATCACTTGCACTGAGGGAGGAAAGTATTGTTCGTTGAATTTCTCTAGAAATTTCTCCCTAGTAATGGGACAATAACGAGCTCATAGAGTTACAGCTATGCTTCTCCACCATCTATCCGCATCTCCCTCCATTTTGTAGATTGCAAGTTAAGCTTTTCAATTTTCTGGACACTCCATGACCTCAAAGATCTTGTCCAGTCTCATTAGCCAATCCTCAGCTGAATCGAGCTTGCCACGGAAAGCCAGTGGCTTCAGTTTACAAAATTGAGTGACCCAGTACTGCGTATTCTCAGCCACTCTATTAGGCTGAGGCAGTACCACCATCGCTCTATTAGGTGAAGGTGACACCGATCTCTCAGACCCCTCACTTCTTCCGTGCATTCCTCGTCTCGTTCATCCTCCTCTTTAGAGTCAGCCTGCTCCGCATTTCCCTGTCGGTCCGCTTCAACTTGTTGTCGTTCCACTTGTCTTTCCTGCCTATTCGCGCGAAGTTCGTCAATCATTGCCCGTTGCTCTTGTAGCATTACCATTACTTCCTGCTTGACCTGTTGGTTTGGTTGGTCGGGTATCTATGGTTCACGTTCTAGTACTGGTATTTGTACCGTTCGAGGTGGTCTGCTTCTTCCTCGGCCTCTACCTCTGCCTCTAGGAACGCTGGCTCTGCGTAAATTCGCCATTTTATCTTTCTCTATTTGATATCGCAAGAATGACAAATATCAATATCGAGGGATAATATATTCTGTAAATCAAACATATATTTCACATAAGATATAACGTATATGCCAACCTATGTCACATCATCCCACTGGTTTATGACCAGTGGTTATATCTTACATCCCCTATATTGTCGTATATTATAGTTCCTCGTTTACATGTTGTCTAAAACTAGCCCTTGGAGATGATTTAGAAATAAGTGGAAATTGGTTACACGTTCTCCTTCTAAAAGCTTATTTGTCTTTTCCATCCAGAAGAGATCTCGTGGTAAACGATATAGCGTTGACATCACCCAATCGTATAGCGAGTAGGGAAGTCCATTGCGTTTTCTCCGTTCGTAGGTCGTTTTGACTTGCTCCAGGCATTGAAAGTATGTCCCCTTCATAGTCCCACTGTGTCGTTCTGCCATTAGGTAATCGGTTCGTAGAGCGCCTATCAGATTTTTGTTTGTATCTAGGACGTGTTGTAGGGATTTTGGTTCACAGAAAGATTCACTCTCATGGTCATCGCGATAATTTAGTAGCTGGAAATATTCACGATTGTCATCATCGGATGAATGATCCGATCCTACAAGCCTCTCCGGTTTAGAAAGTATACTAGCCATTGGTTCAGGGTAGTACACTGGATCAAGGTTGTGTACAGTTTCAAGGTTGTATACCAGCTCAAGTTGGTATACGTTCGAGAGTTCATGGTCATGAATAGGTACAGGGTTTTTTTTTGGGGGGGGGGGGTTAGGGTGGTGCATTGTCTTAAGGTGGTGTTCAGGATGGTATACCGAGATAGGGTGGTATACTAGCCTAGGGTTGTATATGGATATTATTGTCTTCTAGACAGTCCTTCGCACAGTATGTCTTACTCGTCCATAGTAGTTTTTTATTTGGAGGTCTATCACCATTCATCACTGAAAGTGGAGCCAAATACCCAAGAGGGGGGTGAATTGGGCATTTTAAAAATTTTCACAAACACCTCTGTTTTCTAACAACAAAACAAGGATAAACAGACAGAAGGGAAGAACAGCTGGATACAAAGATTATACTGGTTTAATCCTAACAACTTGACCTACATCCAGTCCCCAGACTCTTTGGAATTTTCACTATATCAAAGATTACACACTCTGCACTCAAGAAGTAGTTCTCTCACTACAACTACTCTCCCCTACAAGTTGTAAGCAATGAACTCCCAAATCACCAAGTCCCCTTGACTTGTGATTCTTTACAATAAATGATTTTCAAAGATAAACTCTCTCACAGAGTGGATAATAATGAATACTGAAGCTCAAAGTATCAAAAGACACAATACAGTTGAAAACTGAAGAAATAAATGCAAGACTTGAATGATTTTAGTTTTCAACTATTCTAGTCGTTGAGAAGAATTGAATGCAGCTCTATTTATACTTAGAGTGCATTAAATGACCATTGCTTCTTGAATTGAACCATTTGAGAAGTTTTGCAAAGGTTAGGAAGTGGTTTTAGTCTTCTTCTCTTTCTAATCTCCACTTAATCCAGTTGTCCAAGTGTTCAGAGTTGACTTCCTCAAGATTAATCTGTTGGAGAGGCAGTTGCTTGTTGTAGAAATCATTCTTTAATGCTTTGAAACCGTGTGCAGATGGATTACCAAAAAGAATGCAACTTTTTGGGTTTAGCATTTAATGTGCTGACGTCACTTTTTGCTTTTGCTTTAAACCTTCAATAAACATTCTCTAATTCATTTGAAAATCACTAATAAAGTGATTAAACATAGCTAGGAATAGTAGAGAATAATACTGGAAAGTATTAAGATCAAACAAATAGGTTTTCCAAATTCGTTAGATTTGAATTTCTGAATCAGCGATGTAAACTCGAGTTTGGCTTATCCAACCTCGAGTTTGAAGCTTCAGTATGTAAAAGCATTTTAAGTTCAAAACATCTAAACTGGAGGTTTCCTTCCAAAACCTGAGGTTTTCAATACATTAAAAAATACAATGCTCTTGGGTTGGCCTAAACTCGAGTTTCAACATCGAGTTTCCTCCATCCAGAGAGAAATGTCACGATTTTGAGCTTTGGAATAGTTTTGTACAAAACACAAACTCGAGTCTATTAGTAGACAGGCTCGAGTTTGACACTGTTCAAGTCAAAAATCAGTTTTAGTCTTCAAAAAGGAAACCGGAGGTTTTTAGTGCAAACTCTAGAGTTTTCTCATGTTGAAAATACATTGCTCTCTGTAAGGCTCAAACTCGAGTTCAAAAGTTTAACCTCGAGTTTGTTTTACTCAAAGAAAACTTTGAATGCTCTCGGCCTAAAGTAAACTGGAGGTTTATGAAATTAGTCTCGAGTTTACTTGGGTTAAAATTCTTGAAAGCTCTCAGCCAAGTGTAAACTCGAGTTTGCAACAATGAACTCGAGTTTACATGTTTTCTAAACTCTTGAGATTTTTCAAACTGGAGAAAGCCTTTGCACTTAAGAAAGTAATGTCTGGTTTATGAATTTGAAAAATTCTTCCTGCCAGAGGCAAACTAGAGTTTGTCTCCACAAACTCGAGTTTATAGGTTTTGTAAACTCTTTGATGATTTTCTCTGGAAATGCAAACTTGAGGTTTATAAGTAGAGGTCTCGAGTTTAAAAGTGTTTTTAAGTCAAAATACTCTCGGTCTCTCGCAAACTCGAGGTTCCAAGAGTAAACTCGAGGTTACTCAAAGTATGATAAAACTTTGGAAAAATTCTCAAGTTCATTTTTAAGGTCCAGTCTCGAGTTCAAAGTGCAAACTGGCGAGTTTAGCTTCCTGTCAGTGGCAAGCTCGAGTTTGTCAAATCCAGGCTCGAGTTTGGCGCTGACAGAATGTTTTTAGTTGAAATTAACAAGTTTTAGCAAACATCTAACTTACTCAAAAACATCCTTTCATTATTTACAATTGTTAGTAATCATCAAAACACATAGAGAACTAACAATCACTACTGCACCACATCAAGGTTATATCAGTACTCATGTTGAAAACATGCTCTTAGTTAAAGGCTTAGAACCTAACTTCATTAATCAACCAATTCGGCCAGGTAGGTGTCTATCATGGAAGTCTCACCGAGTTCACGGTGACAAATTGACTGAACCACATAAACCAGCCCTGCCTTCGGCACCGAATGGTTTGCAATAACTTCGATAAATCTGTGCCAGAATGAATTGCTCTGATACCAAAAATGTAACACCCCGTTTTTCAAAAGCGGAATACTATAATTTAATCAGAGTGGCACATCGGAGAAATTCAAAAGAGTAACTACTGATGAGTATGTTACAAAATGTTAACCATGGTAGGTTATAATAGTGGTACATTTATCCCAAAACTTTAAAATATTATACAGCCCCAAAACGAAACTCCAATTGGATCTTCATGCTGGCTGCTTACCCTTGTCGTTGGCCCTTAGTCCTCCAGACCCTGATGCTATAATAAGAGTTGAGGTCCAATGCCTATTGGACCTCAGGTAACGGTTAACCTCATGCTTAAACAATACAATATATGTATGACAGATATTCATGACATTACAACAGTAATCAATACATAAGCACACAACAGATGGAAGATTAACATGTCCACAGTACATAGCACACAACACATGCACAGTCACTCATGTTTGCACTAACCAGTGTCACGACGGCCCATCATGTCCTCAGCCCTAGGAAAACTCAATTGCATTACCAAGACTGTAATCCGTGTAAAGCTGAATGTATAATCATGTGAACTAACCCCCATAACTGAGCCACGGTGCATGACCCAAGACCAAGTCTTGTCCATGTCTCTATGAAATCATCCATCACATATATGCATACAATAAGCATCAGAGTTAATGTTACAGTACGCGTCTGTACCTTAGTCCATGTGGATAGCGGTACATCTGTCTGTCGGTATGTCTCCTGGATAGCCTATAATAGCATTTACCGCACTATTCTCTTACAAATGATATCCTAAGAGATATTTTAACCACTAATAATCCTTTTACCTTTGGTGGATTTATTATTTCAATTATATACTTTAATTTTCATAAAAACGTTGTTTCAGCATTTCTGGGCAGATTTTTCGACAACTTTGAAAAGTCATAACTAATTCCACAAAAAATCAAAATGAGGTTCCGTAAAATTCATTGGAAACCTTAGAATGTCTATTTTTGTGGAAAAATAATGGTCTTCACCCAGAATTAGTAGCCTTATTTCCAAAATTTTTATTTCCCTGTACAGACCTCTATTTGATGCATATTTTATATCAATGGAAAGCTATACATGTCTACTATACCCATGAATTATTTCAGAATTTTTGAATATATATGTACTCATAAAATATTACCCTCTAACTGACTGACTCCCAAAACCTAGCAACCCAAGAATTCTCTATCTCATTCTAACTTGTTCCCTTAATCCTAGAAGTCACTTCCCAACATGTTTCCACCTTGTCAGGCATCTTTTGATGTAATAAGGCTTGAAAACAATTATGGGAAATTACTTTACCTATTTCTGATCCTAGATTAAACTAACATTTATACTAAGAACAACTAAGAACTACTAAGGATTATAAAACTAAAGACTAGATCTAAAAAAAACTAAAGACAACCTTACCTCTTGAAGCCTCTTGCTTATCCTTCTTGCTCCACTCCTGTTTTAAACTCACCTATTAGGTTTGAGTTTGGTGTGAAGAATTGTGAAGGGCAAGGCCCCTATTTATAGGAAAATTTGAAATCCATCCAAGAATTTCAACCTTTGGATCAATTCTCATAATCAATGGCTTAAGATGATTTGTGTTTTTTTGAAGACAAAATTTGTGCATAAAGTTTTCCCATTGGTCAAAATTAATTACAATGGATTTAGCTAATTATTCTAATTTCCTTTTTAAATTCAACACGTGTTCAAAAGATATTATATTTTAATCCCACTCTCTCTCTCTTTCTCTCTTTTTCCGCTTTTCCTCTCTCTCTCTCTCTTTCTCTCTTTTCTCCTCCCCCCATCCGTGCTCCCCCTCTCTCTAACTTGTATTCTTGCATGTTTTGCAATTGTGTGAAAGTGGAGCCAAATACCTAAGAGGAGGGTGAATTGGGTATTTTGAAAATTCTTGCAAACAACTCTGTTTTCTAATGGTAAAAACAGGGTAAAACAGAGTAAGAGAAGAATAGCAAGACACAAGAAGATTTATACTGATTCGGTCTTAACCACTTGACCTACATCCAGCCCCCAGCCACACTGGGATTTCCACTATATCAAAGATTACACACTCTGTACTCAAGAAGTGATTCTCTCACTAGAACTCACTCCCTCTTACAAGTTGTAATCAATGAACCCAAATCACCAAGCTAAGTCCCCTTGACTTGTGATTCCTTACAATAAATGAATAATCAAAAGTATAACTCTCTCAAAGAGCAGATATAAATGAACACTGAAGCTCTTGTATCAAAAGATACTATACAGATGAAAACTGAAAGAAATGAATGAAAACTTCAATGAAATTCGCTTTCAGTTGTTGTTGGTTGTTGAGAAGACTTGAATGTCACTCTATTTATACACAGAGGGCATTAAATGACTGTTGCAAAGTGGATCAAACCGTTGGAAGTGTTCTGTTGCAACTTTGGTCTTCTTCTCTCTCTATTCTCCACTTAATCCAGGTGGATAATGATTCAGAATTGACTCTCTGCAAATTAATCCATTGGAGAAGAGTTTACTTATTGTAGAAAACATTCTTTAATGCTTTGTAGACGTGCACAGGTGGTTTAGCTGAAAGAATGCAACTTTTCTGGACAGCATTTATTGTGCTGACATGCTTTTTGCTTTTGTTGAGATCTTCAATAAACTTTCGTTAATCTGCCTAAAACTCACAAATAAAGTGGTTAAACATAGCAGGAAATATAGAGGATTAATGCTGGAAAGTATTGAGATCAAACAATAAAGCATTTCAAAATCGTTAAATTCAAATCTGCAGATGAGCGATATATGGAAACTCGAGTTTGTTCATCAAAACTCGAGTTTTCAACTGTGCACTTAAGTCAAAACTTGAGTTTCAAAATTGAAGCTCGAGTTTTCTACTTTTAGAGAGTAGTGTCGAGTTTTGAGCTTTTGGACCATAGTTTGAGTAAATTTCAAAACTCGAGTTTTCAAACCAAAACTCGAGTTTTGGACTTTTAATGAAATATGAATGATTGAGTCCAAAACATCAAAACTTGGGTTTTCTTTCCAAAATTTGAGTTTTTAAAATGTTGAAAACTTTCTAGCTCTCTGTTTGATCAAAACTCGAGTTTCCAAAGTGAAACTCGAGTTTTCACTTAAATGTGAAAACATTGAAAGGATCAAGTCAGGCTAAAACTTGAGTTTCTAAAATGAAACTCGAATTTTCAAATTATCGTGAAAATGCATTGCCCTCTGCCTGATCAAAACTCGAGTTTTGAAATCAAAACTCGAGTTTTCATATTGTTATGAAAACTTTGAGTTTTGGCAATGCTCTCGGGTTAGGTCAAAACTCGAGTTTGCAATCCTAAACTCGAGTTTTCATCCAACAATGAAAACTTAGAAAATCTGCTCAAGTTGGAAACTTGAGTTTTCTCTATGAAACTCAAGTTTTCAAAAACTGGGTGAAAAACGTGAAAACTCTCTGTTAAGTCAAAACTCAAGTTTTGATATCAAAACTCGAGTTTTCTCTTAATTTAGAGAAAACTTTGAAAATCTCAGAAGCAGTTGAAAAGATGAAGTCTTGGCGCAAAACTGGACTCAAAAATCAGAGACTCTCTGTATGGCCAAAACTCGAGTTTTCAAAACAAAACTCGAGTTTTGTCTTTAGTTGAAAAATGTCATAAGTCTCTGTAAGTGTCAAAACTCGAGTTTTCAAACTGAAACTCGAGTTTTGTCTTGAGATGAAAAATGAGTGCTCTCTGTATGATTCAAAACTCGAGTTTCCAATAGAAACTGTAGTTTTGCTCTTGTTTAGTGAAAACGAGCATTTCTTTGTCAATGCCAAAACTCGAGTTTTGAAATCAAAACTCGTGTTTTGCCTTAACAGTAAGTTTTTCAACTTACCAAGACAAAACCTCTTTTTGGGTTTGCAATTGTCAAATCATCATCAAAACACATAGAAAGCTAACATTGTGGTCCCATGTGCTAGTGTATTTATCCTATATTAAGTATTATCTTAAATTCTTATATTATCCTCTTCCATTTTGCATTTATGAGCCCATGTGCTAACTTAATTACATTTTCTTTAAATATTAAATAATCTCTTATCCTCTCATCTTGATCCCTAGCCATTGAATTTAATATGTATTATTTGTCAAAATACAGCTTTCACTATAAATGGGGATTTTTAGGGTTTTACAGAAAGTACTTTTTCAAAGCTCTATTTTCCTACTCTCAACTTTGTTAATTATTTAATTGTTCTTCTCCTTCTTCTTTAGAGAAAATAAAAAAGAAAAAGTGTGTTAAAATCTTATTCCTGCCAAGTACTTTCTACCCTTTGTTTTGGTATTGAAATTCTTCATTGGAATGTTCTCTCAACTGCCCTGGTTGTTCTCTTAGTTTCTTTTCTTAAAAATACAAAAAACTGTAAAATCTCAAATTTTGGGATTTGAAATTAGAAATGTTGAATGGGGATTAATTGTGAAAATTTGGCCTGAACAATTGTAATATTAATTATTGGAAATGTACCTATTTTTCCTTGAATTTTTGGGGAGAGAATAAATTGAAGGAAAAGTAGTAAGGGATAATTTTTGTCCTAAAAATTATGGAGTCAATAATTTGTGGCCTAGAGAAATTAATTGATCAATAATATAATCCTTATACACAGAATTAAGGATTTATTTTTATCATGGTTAAAGTATACATTTGGTCTTTTATGTTTGCCTCTGGTATCATTTTAGTCCCTTAAGTTTGTAAAGTGCACGTTTGGTCCCTTAAAGTTAACACCGTTAGTCTGACTCAACGGAAAATAGTGACTCAACAATTTTAAGCGGTGACTGTGAAATTAAATGTTGACCAATCATGCTTATATGTTAGTATTTTAATAAATTAATATTTTAAATCCTATTAATTGAAAAAAAAAAATTAATCTTTACAGACTGTTTTGCGGCTTTTCACAATTTGTGAAGATTAAATATATATTATCCGTTAAGTCAAACTAACAGTGTTAGCATTAAAGGACCAAATGTGCATTTTACAAACTTAAGGGACTAAAATGATACCAAAAACAAACATAAAGGACTAAATATATACTTTAGCCTTTTATCATTTATCTAATATTTGTAATTAATTGAGCTAAATACCCAATTGGAAATAAAAGTGTTGTAGAAGATCAAGTGAGATAATTTCGGAGTGGATCCCACGACACAACCCTCACCCTCCCAAATTCTCATGCACCTATTCCCATTCAGCTTAATACTCACGTTCCTCTCATGAAACTTCAATTTATTTATTCATCCCTTACGGACAGGACCATTCGACAGCCAATCTCATTTCTATTCATTATCTTGGGCCCATACACCTGATGATCATGCAGCCCATTAAGCTCAATTCGGACAGCTGCAAAAGACACATCATATACTCCCCCAGATGTTATTCTTTCGGTCAAGATAGGGTGAACAGGGAGATCACATTACCTGCTCAAGCATCCTCGGGTAGTTCACCAACGCCATACTCCGCTGCTTCTTATTAACTTCGACCAGCACCCAATACGTTTCATTTTCCATTTCCTCCTTCTCATCCGTTCGGCTCTGCACTAGCTGAAGGAAAACAGAGGAAGAGTCGGAGAAAGAAGAAGGTCAAACGGTGCATGCAAACCCAGAAGCGAACCTAGGAAAGCCTTTTGAACCTTTTCCTTCTAGTTTCTGCATGAAGGTTTCGATGTTTTAAGCTTAAGATGAGGTGGTTTTGGTTCTGCACATGCTCTCTGTTTTAAGGAGCTGAAAGCCTGAAACAGAGGGAGTTTCAGCATGTTCCTACATAAGAAAAATTCCAGAACATGTCTTTAAGCCACACAAACCATTAGAGAATAATAGAGGATGCTTTACAGTGTTGCATGCATGTCAACGTTGCAGTTTTCTTTAGGTTCTTTGAAGTTTCTGTTTTGCACTGAAACAAAACATGTTTTCATGTGGTTTATGATTCTGTCTATAGTTATAACCGAACCCAAAGCCTCTGATTTGAAGTGTTGATGTCGTTTTTAATATTGGAAAGGCTTAAGGAAGTCTAAACCAATTGTAGAACATGAAAATAGAAGCTGCTGTCATTTCTGGAAAAGGTAGTTTTTCAATTAGAGCAATAGTCTTTTAGTAAGGAAAAACCAGGGTAAACGACCTCTGACTCTGAAATTTTGTAGACATATATTAAACATCTTAAGCTTTAAAATGATCCCAATAACAGTTCAAATGGATGTGTAGAATAGGAGTTATGATTTTTCAAAGTTAAACCATGAATACTAGAAAATTTCAGTTTCTAGAAATGAGTGATCATATTTAGACTTGATTTTGAAATGGTAATCGTTTGATTTTTTCATGAACTTTGGTCAGAATATAGTAGACATTTCAACTTTAATATGAGCCAAAGAAAACCAAAATTGGACATGTAAAAGAACATTAAAGGTCAAACTAAGGTTAGTGATTCTTAAACCTCCTTATAGTGGATTTGAGTTGGTGAATTGATTTGTGGTGATATTCTCTTGTATTCTTGAAATTTTGGAAACCCTAAATGTATGGGGAGTTGCTGCCCAATTTTTTAAATGGGGTTAGAGTATAATTAAGTGTTCAAACAACAAATTAGAAATGATTATAGACTAGATTAAGGTGTGAGAATGGAAATTTGACATTTTGTTGGTTAAACAATGATTTTCATCCAGCTGGATATACTAGTGTTTTGGGAATGGATTTTGGTCTTTTTGAAGGCTTTAAAGTATTTAAAATGAGATTTTATTTGAGGTTGAACTTGAATCATAATTTTGGAAGCAAAAATGGAAGATTGAAAATTATTAGGGTGCTGTTTCTGGAAATTTCCTGTGGAATCAATCACATTCTTCATGCTTTTTGACCTAGAAAATGGAATTCAAAAATTATGTAATTTTGCAGGAAGAATGTAGACATCTCAAAGATTCATTTGGTATATAATTCGTATTTTTCTGAATTTTGTACTAAGAGAAATAAATGTTTCAAAATAGCCCCTGAAAACTGAGAATTATTTAGGACACTAGGGTAATTTTGGGCTATGGATAAAATTTTGACTTGGTCTGGCTTAAATTAGTATTTTTGTTGAAAATAGACACATTAAGGGTTATTTGGGCTTTAGAATCAACCCAAAATGATTTTTCTATATTTAATTATGAATTCTTGAAGTTGAGCCTTTATTTTTGAAAATTTCAGAATAAGGACGAAAATTAAGAGAATATAGGCCCATATTATATTCCTTAATAAGAAAAGGAATTTAGAATAAAAGGACACATGAATTGGGCTTATTTAGCACCAGGAAGGTTATTTTTATTTGTAGTCAACTACCAGGTAGTAACCTTAATACTCATATACTTTGTGTAACTTTGTATGTATGTTTTACCATATTATGTTATATATATTTGGTTATCATTTATTTCCTAGCGCTATGGAACAGGAACATGCTGTATGCATAAAAGGCTTTGCTGTGTGCTGTTCCTGGTGGTCTGTGTTGTGTGTTATTACGACCACTGCAGTCTGTGTTGTGTGCTATTAGGACTACTAGTTCCGAATTTGGATGTATGCCTTGATACTGAATGTTATGCGGTATTGTTTATTTATGGTTTTTCTTACATGCATTATTTATACATTTTATATGAGATTAACAGTTACTCTAGGATTCAATTTTGAATCCCAACCCCTTTTAAACCATCTGGCAGTTCAACTAGAGCGGAGCAGGGAGACAGAAGTAAGACTCCAGAGTAGGGCTAGTGTGTTGGTGGATATTGATGATTTGCTTTTAGGAATTTATTTTGATTACCGAATGATTGTAGATTATTATTTTGACATATCTGGGCACCATTATCTGGATGACTGTATATTTTGATCCTTCCGGGGAAGAATTTATCCTTCCGTACTTTTATCAGTATATTATTGTCCAAACCGATGTGTGCTCTGTTGTTTATACTCTAATGTGTGATGTAAATTAACCTGGGGAAAATGGAATTAAAATTGAATTAAAGTAAATGATCACACTATCTGCCACCCGAAAGGACGAGGCCGGTAGGTATGTAACAGATTGAATCTCTCTCTCTCTTTCTCTGAAATTCATTGATTAGCAAAGATCAAACTTAGGCAATGCACTGCTACAAAACCCAATTTAAAGTATATAGAATGATTCGACGACGACACTTGGTGAGTATTTGAGATGCACAAAAGAAAATAAGAAAATGTAAGGAAAGGAATTAGAACCACGCCATAGGAATTTTTGTGCTACGATGTGTCTGTTGGTAAAATTTTATTAATGTTGAAGGAATGATTCTGCAAAATAAAAAGAAAGAAAAAAAATTAAAAATATCTGTTGTAATTAGGTGTACACACATAAGTTAAATGATTTTCTGCATATAAATTAGGTATACGCACACATATTAATAGCAAAAAGTCATGTGCATGAGATTAAAAACAAACTCCTAAATATTTTTTTTATTGTTAAAGGTCCGTGAAGAATATGCAAAGGTGCATATGACGCGATTCACGAAATGGCCTTGGAGAAGATTGATAATGAAAAGATTATAAGTGATCATGGATTCAAAGACAGTAATTGAAGGAGAGTGTGAAATATTCATCTTGGGTCATAGATGGCTTTCCAAAGAATATACCCTCCTCCCTGCGGTATTATTGAAGGAGACAGAATATTTTATTAATATTTTTTAATAATTTAATTTCTAATCAATCTTCATGAATCCACTCATTTTATTCTTCCATAACCATTCGCCGCCCAACCCCAACCAGACTTGGCTCTCATCTACTTCCATTTCCTTTATCTTTTTTATTTCAACCATTGGATTGAAATCTCAACGGTTCAGATTTAATTTTTTTATAAAAATATTAATAAGAAATTAAATTATTAAAAACTATTTTTAATATTTTTAAATATTAATAAAATAATATTTTTATTAAAAATTAAATCTGAACCGTTAAGATTTTAATCCAACGGTTCAAATGAAGAAGATGATTGGAAGAGGAAAGGAAGTGGATGGGAGCCAAGCCCATCACCACAACCTAATGTTAATTTCTACTTTTCTATTTTGTTTTAATGTTTGATTTTAATGTTGCCCACCCAAAAAAAATGTTTGATTATAAAAGAATACCACTCGATCCTATTTATAAATTTCTTTTGACTAAATCACACATACCAAGGAGAGGTAGACCGCTCAATGATTATGGGGTGCATTTCCAACTTTACCCTCATTTATGAATGAGTACCTTTCAACTCTTTATTCTCCCTTTATTTTCATTGGTACAATAATATAGGTAAAATTGTCACAATCTCATTTATTTAGTTAAAAGAGACTTATAAATTAGGACCAAATTTTTTGGTCAAAAAAAATTTATAAATAAGACCAGAGTGGTAATTCGACACACATAACATAGGGAATAAATTGGGTCCCATCCTTAGTGAAATTTAAGATTTGTTTTTTTAAATTAAGGAGCGTCTAGTGTGTGTGGAACTTACCTCCCATTGCCATCCAGCGAGACCATGAGGATCGGAATTATCTTGGAGGTAAAAACACGTGGCGTGCCAGAGTAATCGTAGAACATATTATCCGCTGCATACAACTGGGCAAACGTGTCTTTTCCGCTTCCTGCATTGTCAATGGCCTCGCACATCTGCCCAAATTTCATGCACGTGAATGAAAAATATAATATTAATAAGCCCATATTTTGGGATTCTAGGAGCCACACATGAAGGAATCGTGCGAGGAAGTGGTTCCTACGATTCTGGGTGAATTAGGTCACACGTAGATTGGCTCAGATCTAGACCTAATTTATTTTTACTTCTATGATTATCCATAATCTCGGAAGCGCTTGATCGGGAGTTTCCTAGCACTGGAATTTGATCTCTCAGTCATTCATTCTTCAAGGCATAATCCCTCGTGACAAGCGGAAGACAGAGGGGCGGGCAACAAGAGCAAGTAAGGTAAGGTAAAAGTATCTTCATGGGCCAAACAAAAAGAGGTTTAGCCCCAACGTCAAATTGATGCATTTATCCTTTTGATCTTCGACCATCCTACAGGAAAAGGGGGGACTCATCCATCGTACATGATCTGATACTCAGGATTCTGTGCTAAGGGTCTGGGGGCTGTTAAAGAAGTCTCGTTGCTATCTCTGGGTTGACATAGTCTCTCCTCACGACGGTCTACTAATAGACCTCCTCTCACTTATCCCAATCAAAACCCTATATTTTTATTTCTTTTTTCTCTGAAGTGTTATTTGCCTTTAAAATGCTAATATGTATAAACTTTTGATGTTTTCTTATGCGAAACTTACATTAATATCATCCTTAAAATTGATCATGAATCTTATAATTCATGGTACGTTTTGATTCACGATTCCAAAAATAGACTTTTCAATTCACGATTTGAATCCCGAATTGATAACATTGCTTGTGATATGAAATGTATTCTACTTAATTAGTAATAATTAAGTATAATGTGGCATTAAATGTCACATGGAGATAGAATCATTAATAAAGGCACAGCCTGTCATGGGGTTGTGACAGACAAGATCAATAAATGAATCCGAATAAGGCAAAGTCAACAACAAATTAACAAAGACTTTAGAGTTTATATCAACAAAAATTAGTCTACTATGACATTACAAGCTCTACTATTCACCACCCTAGCTTGTTTCTGCTTCTTCTCTCTGCAATTTCTGTGTTCTTCCTCGGTTCTTGCTTGCGTTTCTCCCTTCAATCACAAAAACCTTTTGATATTCTTGTTGTTCCCCAAGGAAAAAAACAAAAAAGAAGATTTAGAGTTTTGATTTCTGATTGAGAGTTTTTCTATTGAAGGAACCTTTTTTCCAAGCTTTATTTTCTTGATTTGAATTATTTCTTTTACTCTCGTCTCTGTTGATCACTGCTGTTATTGTTCTCCTAATTGTTCAGAGAAAACCCAAAAAAAATTGTGTTCAAATCAGAGAAAACCATCGTTGTTCTCATAGTTCCTTTCCTTCAAAAAAAAAAACCAAAAAGGGGGAAAAAAGAAAACGGAAAAAAAAAAAAAGAGCAGTTTTTTATATCAGTGGCTTTGGGAGGCGTTGCAATTTGCAACCGTAGCGCATAGAAATCAATAAGGTATGGTTTGTGCTCCATCATACCTATGAATTATGTCTGAATCTTCTTCACTCACACACATATTGCCTGTTAAACATTTTTAATTTATTTTTATTTCTAATTATTTGGGTATTTGTTGGTCACACCATGAAGTATACTTAAATATTTCGACTCGGGTTTCCAGTTTAGTTCATACATAGTTTTAATCATGGTTGTTAAACCAGCGATTTGACTTTTTGAGTATATTGTTTTTGCACTTCTAACTCATAAAATCATGTCAACTTGTTCTTGAAGGTGCAAACTCATTTGAAATCATAAGTTCACATATCGAGTTTGCCTTTCTGTGTTTCTTTTTTTTTTTTTTGATACAGCCAGTGGGGGGAGGGGGAGGCAGGGCTCGAACCCTGGACAAGGAGGAAGGCCAGCTCCTAAGGCTAGTCCTAGTACCATCGCACTACGACGCGCTTGGCGCCTTTCTGTGTTTCTAACTTACAAAATCACATTAAATAGCTTTTAAACTTGTACTAACTTTTTAGATTTGATCATATTTAGTGACTTCATATATAAAGTTTATAGAAGATTCTTCATTGAATATGATAAATTATAAATGTTAATTGATTTAATTTGAATTATTTATATTTAAAATATATTTAAATCAAATTGTTATCATTTTGATAATTTATTTCTGTCAGAATTCCATGGGTAATTTCCGATAGAATTTTTTCCATCGAAAATTCCATGGCTAATCAGAGGTTTTTTTGTAGTGATCAATTTTATTTATTCAATTTTTTTTTCAGATTTCTTAAATTATAAACTACGATGGGTTATGTATATTTACTTGGAGTATCAAATGTACTGTATTTTCTACAATTTGTGAACATTCTGGTTCTTTATATATGTTCCATATTTCATATAATGTTGATATTGATATAGTTTAGCTTCCAAATTCTCAAAGTTTCCGGTTAATTTATGTCACTATGAAAACAAGAATTACTCACATCTTTTTAGGTTTTCATCAATATTTTAAGTAAGGCCGTAAAAATCAAAATTAAAATATCTATCGACAAACCCAAATTATTTTTTTAATCATTGAGAGTTTATTTAAATTGAATAATTAGAGGTCATGTTTCTTTGAGTTTATATATGCAAATTTTAGACGCTATAAAAAGTGATACTATGAATTATGAACATCTTCTTTTATATATACATACGCATACACATACGTATATAAGCGTGCATAATGATCTCTTAAACTTTATTTAACTTATTTTTGCTTTTTAGATCTTGATTGGTCACGTGAAGCATACTTGAAGATTTCAATTCTCGTTTCCTGCAGGTTAGTATATGCGTAGTTTTAATTCTTAATCCTTTCTTAAATTCTAAACCAAGATGAGTTATGTATATCTGCATGGAATAAAAAATTAACTGTATTTTCTATAATTTGTTAGCAACGTGGCTGTATATAATTTTTTATATTTCATATGAATTTTGATATGATATATTCTAGTTTACTATATCTCTAGAAATTTACTTTCTTATTAATTTATGTCACTGTGAACATAAGAATTACTTGCAGTTTTTAGGTTTTTTACCAATGTTTAGGTAAGGCTTTTAAATCACATTTAAAAATATCATAAAAACCAGATTGTTTTTATAATCACTAGAGTTTATTTAAATTGAATAATTAAAGTGCATGTTTCTCTGAGTTTATAAAAGTAATTTTTAAACAGTCTAGAAATTTATTTATTATTGAACCAAAAAAAAAGAAATTTATTTATTATAGAGTAAATACCATATTTGGTCCCTGAAAAAAATCACGGACCCTTTTTTGGTCCCTCAGTAAAAATAACTCATCCCGTAATCCCTGTAAAATCCAAAAACCGTCCACATTAGTCCTTCCAGGTTGAAGTGGACATATGCAATGAAGTGTCTCAAATGTGGTTAGGGATTACAGGATGAGTTACTTTTACTGAGGGACCAAAAAGGGGTCCGTGATTTTTTTCAGGGACCAAATAGGATATTTATTCTTTATTATATTTATAAAAACTAGAAGTATAAATTTATTATTTAAAAATTTATCAATTGAAAAAATATAAATTTAGACAGTTTCAACTTGAACGGTACTGTATACATCTCTTCTCAATAATAAGTTAAAACTAGTTCCATACAATGGGGTCGTGTTCTAGTTTTGATTATGATAAAAACAAAAAAACAAAACAAAAAACAAACAAATCAAAAAATACGAAAAATAAAAAGAAAAGAGACTAGGGTGTGTGGATAATTACTGTTATAGACTTCTTGGTATTGAAATTGGTTTGAATGATAGTGAAATTGTTTTTTAACTTGTCCCTGATTTTTTAAACAAAGTCCCGTAATCTTGTGTTCTCATATGTTTTATTTAATGGTTGTTATTTAATATTTAAATTATTTTATATACATTATCTTAATTTTTGAAATTAAAATTTTCTCAACTTTATTATATTTATGTAAATCTTCTCCAACATACATTTTTTAAGATGCTAGATGGAATGGGAAAAAATTGTTAACTAACTATATTATTAACTAACTCAACCAAATAACGTTTAGACTATAAGTATATCATAATACATTGTTTATAATATTTTGCCTAAAATATTGACTTTTTCCCGCCTAATTAAAAAACTTTCTAAATAATTAAGAGTCTCATTGTCTACAATAAGAATCTTATTCTCTCGAACAAAGTTAAATAAATAAAGCCAATGAATAAAAACACACTCTGGCTCTTCTTGGCCATCGATCGTTAGGTTAGTGCTAACGACATATTACACAGACACATAACAAAAAGGACTTAAATAATTAATAGATACATACATAGTACTACCTCCAGTCCTAAGTATAGCACTAAATTTATAGTACAAATTGCATTACAAATTTTTTTTTATATTTAGGACTGAAGGAAATATGACATTAATTAGAAGCATAGAGTAGTGAAGATTTTGATTAAATTAAAAGAAATAAGGTGTATTTAGTAGAATCTTAAAGTATTTTATGATGCATTTAACACCTTCAAATATTTTTGCGTGTACCTTTAGCACTCTGAAGTATTTTTTTAGTTGCGTCAGCACCTAAAAATATTTTTGGTACTAGACCATCAAAGCACAAAAAATATTTTAAGATACTGGACACACATAAAAATACTTTAAGTTGTTCGATGAGCCACAAAATATTCTACGGTATTAGATGCACTTATTAGATGCACTTAAGAAAACACTTTATGGTGCTGAAATCACCTTAACCTTAAATTAAATAGTAATAAATACGATACTTTTTTTTTCTTACTTTTTTTGGGATCAGTTTAAATCTTTTAACTCTACCAAATGCTGATGCAGACTACACTTATATCAGTATAAATTTTTCATTGACCAAAAGGCAATCATAATTAATTGCTTAAAATTTTATTTTGTTCTTGTCACATTTTCTATCATAGTGACTACGTTTTTCATTGTAGCCAAGGCCTGATGGTGACCCGATCTGAATATAAAATGTAAAATAATTAGCCTTGGGAAATGTGCACTTTTCAAATTGAGTATTATTAGCACTAATTAAGTATAATCTGCCATTGGATGTCACCTGGAGATAAGATAAATACTACCTCTAAGTCTTAATTATAAGACCTAGTTAACTAATTAGGTCTTATTTGTAACATGATTAATTAAATATCTACTTTAATCATGTGCATTGGAATTATCTTTCATGGAAACTCTTTTTATATGTGTAATCAATAGGGACACTTTAACTTCGAGCAACAAAATAGTGATACTTTGGAGAAAATTATAAATTCAGAAAATTTGAAAACTTACATTTTAAATAAATTGAACCACGTACTTCTCTAATTCTTAACTTCTTATATCAAGTGCAGGAGGTAGTAAAAAATGTACATCCTACAACAAAAGATTAATAATAAAGGCACAGCGCCGGTCATGGCGTTGTTACAGAGAAAATATTAATTAATAATCAAATTAATTATTGCTAATTATGCCAATACCCCGCCACTATGGGTGTGCATGATAACGCTCCCATAATGACTTTTTTCTTAATTTCTATTCCTAGGAACAAAATTGAATGGGAATTGTGTTTGGTAAATCCGGTTTTTTTTTCCTGTTCTTGGGATGAACCGGTTTATTTTTTGTGCTGGGAAATAAAAAAAACGAAGCATAAATTTTCTGCTTCTCTGTTCCAAGCCACAAAATGAGAATCATTTTTCTCAAAAAAAAAAAAAAAAAGACTCCTTCCTTTTCGAAGCAGAAATTTACACTTGTTCACTATCACCCCACCACCACCGCCATCGCCGCCGCCGCCACCACCACTGCCCCACCGCCACCGCCACCGCCCCTACTCCACCACCACCACCACCGCCCCACCGCTGCCACCACCACTACCGCCATCGCCCCACTTGTAACATCCTCATTTTTGAAATCCGTTTTCACAATATTTAAACCAGAGTAGAAGCGTTTTTGAAATAATTGATCAGAGTAGAGCATCGGAATAAATTTCAATATTTTGAGTATCTGATAAACATTTACTGACGTAGCATCTGGCTGCTTACACAGCGGTACAGTAGTCTGAAAATGGATCAACAAAATAACGTTGAAATAAAAATTTCTCTGTCTTCGTCCTTGCGCTGGCTCCTTATCCTTGTCCTTGGCCCTGGTTCCTCCGGACCCTGACGCTATGTTAAGAGCTGAGGTTCAATTACCATTGAACCTCAGGTAACGGTTAACCTCATGCTTATGTATCAAATATGTATGACAGATATCTATGGCAAAACAGCATTTAATCACATACAATATTCATATATTCACATAATAACATTACACGGCCACTGCAACATGTATGTTATTACAGTCTGCACTATCTCCAGTGCCACGGTGTACATCCGTGTCCTCAGCGCTAGGAAAACATAACGGCATTATCACGACTATAACCCGTATCAAGATGTATGTGTATGATCAATTTTTCAAAACAGGGTTTCAGACTATCTATCATATATAAGCATACAATAAGCATCAGAGTTAGTGTTACAGTACGCGTCCGTACCTGAGTCGATAGTCTCGGTACGCAATTGATCGGTCTGCGTTCTTTCGGACAGCCTATCAGAGCAATATCGTCCTATTAATTTAAAGATAATATTCTAAAAGATATTTTGGCCACTATTGACTATTCTACCCTTGGTATATTAAACCATTATTTTATTTTCTCATAATTTATTGAAAAACCGCTGGAATTATTGGGCAGAAATTCTCCTATCTTTGGAAATTCATAACTTATTCTAGAAAAATCGAAACGAAGATCCGTAAAATGTTCCGGACTCCTTAGGATGTCTATTTTCCATTAAAAATACCAGACTTTGCCCAGAATTTAAAAATAATTCCCAGATTTCACGCACTCATCCTCTGCCCAGAATTTCCAGCATTTTCGCAGCCTAAACTTTGTGAATTTCTTTCTCACTGTACAGAGCTCATTTCAACATGTTATTTACAGATTTGGAAAGCTCTATATGCCTACTTTCATCATGAATTTTCTCAGAATTTTTCAATAACATTTTCAACATGAAATATGCGTTTTTCTGTGACCCGTTTAGAAATCGCCTAACCGACGAATTTTCGCCAGAACTTCGTTACTACAGTGTTCTTAACCTGGAAATTTTGCAGAACTACTTCCTTCACTAAATTTTCGAAATGAAGCTATTTTTAACTATAAAAACATGAAACTAAATTTATTCTAGAATTTTAAAGATTAAAACTACTTCTATCTATGAATATAAACTCAAAACTAAAGAACTTTGCTTACCTAAAGCTTGATCTCCTTCAAGCCTTCCCTTCAGCTCTCTCAACTCTCTCTCAAATAAGCAAGTGTTGTATTGCTTGGTGTGAGGAAAATGTGAAGAGCTTGGCCCCTATTTATAGGAAAAAGGTTGGGCAATTTGGTAATAAAATGCAACTTTCCTCTTGATAAAACTCCACCATTAGATCTAGGGCTTCATTGAAAAATTAAATCCTCACCATACACACACTCATCTGCCCTCTCTCTCTCTCTCCCCTCTTCTCTTTCTTCTTCCTTCTCCTTGAAGCTACACAAACTTGAGGTGCAAGTATGCAATAGTAACTTGTATCCAAGAAGCTACCATTTGACCACATGTGATGAAAATCAACTTCCTTCCCCTTGAAGCCACTTCAAAACCGTGCCCCCTCAGATTTTTCCCTTTTTGAATTGTTTTTGGGTTGGTTTGGGCTTTCTTGTTGATTTGGGTAAGGGTTTGGGTTACCAAAAATGATCCAATGAGTTTTTGTTGTGCCAAAAAGCCCTAAATTAATTTCTTCTTGCTTATTATTAGATTAAGCTTAATTAGGTTTAGTTTGAAATGATTTTATTGATTACCAATTCCATCATGATCCTACTAAGTCCAATTGTTACAATTATGGATCCCTTGTTAGGCTTTATTGTTGAATTTAGCCAAAATAATTTGAATTGTTTGTTAATATTTGCCATTAGGTTAGTTATGAATGTCAATTCAATTAAGATGTATTTTTGATACCCAATGATTAATTTTTAGTGTTCTCTAATTGTTTTAAATCCCTTGCTACTCCTTTACGGCTTAATTTCGTCAATATGTGAATTATATGACAATATACCCCTAAGTGTGAATTTAATCGTTCTTGAATTGTTGGAAATTTCATTTAATTGGTTTAGGGGTTTCTAGGACATTTTACAATATTTTATGACCCCTAATAAAATTTAGGGAGTTGAATTTTGCCCTATTAAATCCTACCGACAACTTATTCAAGAAGTAGAATAAATACACTACTATTTTGGAGACAACATACTTTCCTATTTTCATGATATCTTATATTATTTTAGGAACCCCAATTTAATTATAGTCCTTAGAAATTCATTTAAATAACTCTTAATTAGTCGTTGACTTTTAATTGGAATTATACATCTTTATTTATGCCTAATTTAATTTAAATTTAGTGTCTTCATTGTTGTAATTTCAATTGCTCATTAATTGTTATTATTCACCCCTTAATACGTTAATAATGCTTAATCAATTCCTTGATAAAGATTTGGCACAATTATTCAATTTAATGAATACCTAACTATTTATTATTTTTCTCCTATCTTGTTTAAGTATTCTCCATAGTTCCTTATTGGTCCTTTTAATTCCATGTGAACCATAATTTAATTTGGTAATTACTTGCATTTTATGATATTTTATGGTTCCTAAGAGGATTCAATAATTAATTGCAAAAATTAATGCAATTACTTTAATTAATGTACAATTATTTGTCCAATCAATTATTGACACATTCCTCTAATTTGTTTGATATTTCAATAACATTTTATGCCCCTTTAAAATTTAAATATAAACTATGCTTCAATATGAAAATTTATTGGGTATTTTATGATCCCTAAATGAACTTAGAGTATTTGAGTTGTTTTGGTTTATTTAACTCTAGGAGAAAATTCTCTAATTTTAAACTAGATGAACTATAATATCTTTGAGACCACATATTCACCTACTCTAATAGGTATCATTTAGTGTTTATGCTAAATAGGATTTTTAGGGTATTACACCACTGCCGCCACCACCACCACCACCACCGTCGCCACCACCGCCGCCATCACCACCGCCGCCCGGTTGTATTAGGTAATTCTAATTCTTGGAATAAAAATAAAATGTGTTAAACGTAATTCTGATTCTCAGAATGGAAAAAAAAAAGTGTTAGCAAACGTAATTCTGATTCTCGGAATAAAAATAAAATGGGTTAACAAACATAATTCTGATTAACTCTTCCAAAGCACAGAATTAGAAAAGACTATTTTATTTCAGAAATAGTGCTGGACAACCGAATGGTTGCTATACACACCCTATATATCACTACACTAGCTAGCTAGCTTGTTACTGCTTCTTCTCCCTGCAATTTTTGTGCTCCTCTTGGGTTCTTGCTTTCATTTCTCTCTTTGTTCACAAAAAGTTTTTGATGTTCTTCTTCTTCCATATTATTAAAAAAAAAGAAAAAAAAAGATTTAAGGCTTCTTTGTTCATGTTTTCTGTTTTTTTTTTCAAAAAAGTTTTATAAAATTGTTTTAAAAAAGAAGTCTTGAAAACAGTTTTTCAAAAAAAAAAAAACAACAACAACAACTTAGGATAGTTGTTTTTTAAAAATGCGTTTTTAAAGTGATGTGGCAGTAGACGTTGCCTGTGGTGATGTGGTAGTGGTTGTCACAGGTAGTGTGATGTTGATAATGGATAGGTGGTGGCCTCAAAAATTTTAAAAACAAACAAAACCAAAAGCAAGGAAACAACTAAAAATTGTTTTTAATTTTTTTTTAAGTTATCAAAAACAATGTTTGTTTGTTTTGTTTTTTTTTTAAACAACTTATTGAATAGAGTTTTCCAAACACGGTTTTTAGCTTTTTGTTTTTAAAGAGGGAAAAAAAACTGTTTAAAAACAAAATAAAACAAGCACTTGGTGTTTTGGCTTCTGTTTCAAGAGTTTGTTTGTTGAAGGACAGACCTGCTATTTTCGTGTACTTGAATTATTTTTATTCCCATTTTTTGTTGATCATTGTTGTTCTCGTAGTTCCCCATCATAAGAAAACCAAAAAAAGCCCCCTCCCCCGCCCCCGCGGCCCGGGGGGGGTCAATAGAGGCATATTTATGAATTATGTTTGCATCTTCTTATGTACGGATATGTCTCTTAAACTTTCTATAACTTATTTTTATTCCTTAGATCTTGGGTTGGCCACGCGAAGCATACTTAAAGATTTTGATTCCCTTTTCAGGTTAGTATATGCATAGTTGTCATTGTAAATATTTGTTATTAATGGAAATTTTTACAGCTGTCTTGAATTATGAACCAAGGTGAGTTATGTATATTTATATGGAGTATAAAATTAACTATATTTTTTATAATTTTTTAGCAATGTAGGGCTTTAATTTTTCTGCAATAATATTGATATTGATGTGGGTCTGGCTTCCTACATCAAATAAGTTTCTTGTTAATTTTTGTCAATCTGAAAACACTAATTACTTACATGTTTTTAGGTTTTTTATTGATGGTTTAGATAAGGCTGTAAAAATCACATTTAAAAGAAAGTTAAAGTATACTTTTAGTCCTTTAAATTTTATATGAGACATACTTTTGGTCCCTTAACTTTATAAAGTATACTTTTGGTCCTAAAATTCTAATATCGTTAATATTGCTAACGGAAAACACCGATGCGACGAACTCAAGTGATGACAAATAACATTCAATTATACAAATTTTTTAATTTACCTATATTTTTAATTTAAGCTTAATAGCATTTAATTATATAGTCATCACTTAAGTTTACATCATAATCACTTGAGTTTGAATTTTTTGTTAGCAAAATTAACGGTGTTAAAATTATAAGATTAAAAGTATAATTTATAAAGTTAATGGACCAAAAGTATACCTCATATAAACTTAAAGGACTAAAAATTCACTTTAGCCTTAAAAGAATTTATCAGCAAACCCAATTGGTTTTTTTTAATTATTGTGATTTCGTTTAAATTGAATAATTAAAGAGTATGTTTCTTTGAGCTTACAAAATAAATTTATCGACTGTATAAAAAGTGATTCATTATATTTATAAAATGTAGAAGTTATTTCAGATTCATTACGAACATAAAAAGTACTACTACTATTTATTTTGAAGTGCTTCTCAAAATAATTAGAATATATTGATCATAAAAAGAGAACTTATATATAATACCTCCTGAAAAATGAACGAATAAGTTGTTTGATTTGTTTAATTGTTTTTAGTTTTCAAAAGTTTAAACAAACAGCCAACGAGTTTTTAAGGGTATTTTGTTTTGGAAAAAATAACCACTTCTTTAATTTCTTCTACTATCGTTATTCTTAGTTCTTCAACTAGCTGTCTTCTACACCAATTTTCCTCAGCCATGACTGGCCTTTTCTATATTTTTATATTTAATCGCCAAAACATTTTCATTTAAAATGTTTTTATTACTACACAAACACACCTAGTGAATATTGTGACTCTTTATACCTATACATGCTTTTATATAAATTGCTATCGATGTGGTTTTGGCCAGGATGATGGCTATATTTGATTTTATTAGTATAAATATGCCTCTTTTGAAATATTTTACACTCACACTGACTTACTTGGTTGAGAGAGAGAGAGAGATGTCATTCTTGTATAATCTTCAATTGAGCCCCTAAATTGTTAATTCTTAGTTGCTTAACCAATGGTCTATAAGACCATAACTATAAGAAATTCCCTACTTTCAAATCACTACAAGGATTTCTCTCTCTGACACCCTCTCCACAAATTAGTTCAGATCTCTCTCCCCTCCTCTTTCTCCTTCCCTCCACAAATCGTTGCTCCTCCTTTGTCTTCCACAGCACCATCGCTGGCATCTTCCCTACTGGTGGAGATCCTCGACATTGAGAAGCATGGAGGTATGAAACTCGCCACCAGCCATCGCCAACATCCACAACGTCTTCCCCTCGAACCTTCACCTTCTTCTTTCTCCATCACCCATTGCTCCACTCACTCTTTTCTCACCGTCAGAAATTATGAAACTCGCAACTAGCCACCGCCGATACTCTCCCCTGGTCCTCGTTCAATCTTTTCTTTTTTTTTAAAAAAAAAAAAGAACTTTAAAAACAACCTTTTTGACTTTGTGACTCAATCAACTTGGCCGAATCGGGCCCAGTTGGCCTGGATCAACTCGAAACCTGCGTTTCCCCTTAACTCGGTCTGGTTTTTCAATCGGTTCACCGGTTTTCGGTCCGAACCGGTTGGTCCAAGTTTCTAAACCTTGTTATCAGTATTCTCACAGAATTCAAGTCCATATGATTTATTATAAACTTTGAATAGTATCATGAGTCTTTATATATACCTACATATATGCTTATATATAAACTGTTACCTATATGATTTTTATCAGATCATAGCTACAATTGATTTTATGATGAACATGCATCCATTTAAATATTTTATAGACACACTTATTTACTTGGTTGAAGTAAAGAGATATGTCATTCTTGTATGAACATTCCCTACTATTGAAGATAAATCCAATAATTAATCACTCATTATGAATTTTAATAATCGAACCATGAATATGGTTTTGATTAGTATATTGCAATCTTAAATTATAGGTGGCAAGAAGTACCTTGATATGCCGATATAGTTGATTTTGTAACCATAATCCCATTTATGTTAGATGGCAGTCGTGTTGGACATTTGTACCGACGTTGCAACAACCCTCATCCAAGACATAGTACTCAAAGCATGGAAGGAGCTTCGGTACCTGCGTAAGTACAAGAGTTATGTTAAAGACTTTGAAAATGAACAGGGAAAGTTGTCCGCTACACTAGAAAGTGTAAATTTAGATATAGATGAAGCCAAGAAAAGAAATAAGACTCTAGTTGACCCTAGAGTTGAGGATTGGCGTAAAAGAGCTAATAAACTTTTACAACAAGACACTAAGCCAACCAAATGCTTTGGATTGTGTACAAATTGCTTCTCACAAATTACACGAGCCAAGGAGTTGGATAGTTTGACAAAAGAGCTAATCCCAAAATTGATTGCTGAAGTTCATGAATTTGATGCATTTGCACGTGCAGCTGCAGTGCCAGGCATGGAACATTATTCACAAGAGTTCATGCTCTTTGAGAGTAGAAAGACAACTTTTGATGAACTCAAGGAGGAATTAGAAGATGACAACAACTATATGATAGGGTTGCAAGGGCTAGGAGGAACGGGCAAATCCACAATGGCAATAGAAGTTGGGAAACATGTTGCAAAATCAAATATCTTTGATAAAGTCATCTTCATTAGTGTTTCTACTCCTGTTGATGAAAAAGGAATTCGAGATGACATTGCAAAACAATTGAAAATGCAGTTAGAGGAAGAAAAGCTATTGACTCATGCGCAACAAATATGGATCAGGATTGCTCATGCGGGAAAGGTGCTCGTAATACTTGATGATGTCTGGGAAGAGCTCAATCTTAACGCTACAGGCATTCAACATGGTATCCATAACAAGGGTCGTTGTTGTGTTTTGCTAACCACACGTTCTTCGGATGTTTGTATGGACATGAGATGTCAAAAGACTCTTCAATTAGATGTCTTGCCTATGGAAGATGCATTGAATCTTTTCTTATCTCATACCACTTCAAGTGGGAATGATTGTCCTAATGATTTGAAAAGAGTTGCACGAGATATTATGAACGAGTGTGGAGGATTGCCGGTTATGATTGTAGCAGTGGCAAAAGCCTTCAAAAGTTGGCATCCACAACAATGGCAGGAAGCTTTGATAGTATTAAAAAACCCCAGGCCATTAAGACATGGCATTGTTGATGAACATAAAAGAAAGATTTATAACTCCTTGAGATTTAGTTATGATTATCTAAAAGATAATGATACCCAAGTTCTCTTCCTCTTGTGTTCTATCTTCCCAAAAGCTTATGAAATACCTGTTGAGCTTTTAAGTAGAATTACTATCGGTTTGGGTCTCTTTGGAGAAGGTGACCAATACTTCATAGCAAGAAGTCATGTGCATGAGATTACAAACAAACTCCTAAATTCTTCTTTATTGTTAAAGGTTGGTGAAGAATATGTAAAGATGCATGATGTGATCCGTCTAATGGCATTAGAGACAATAGATAATGAAAAGATTCAAGTGATCACGGATTCTAAGACAAAATTGAAGGAGAGTGTGAAATATTCATCTTGGATCATAGATGGCTTTTCAAATGGCTTCGATCAAAGCAAACTTGAGATTCTCTTGTTGTGGATAAATGCAAATGAATATTCATTGAAAGTTCCAAAGACAATCTTTGAAGGGATGAAGAGTTCTAAGAGTTTTGCTTTTGCATTCTAAGATTGAGTTTGGTAGAACTTTAGCTCTATCACTACCAAAATCAATTCAAACACTACAAGATATTCAAACACTATCTCTCACAAATTGGGAGTTAGGTAATATATCTGTGTTGATAAAAAACTTACAAAAACTTGAGTCTTTGGAGATGACTAATTGTGCAATTTTTGAATTGCCAAATGAAATTAGTGAACTGAAGAAGTTGAGATTTTTGTGCCTGATACATTGTTCAATTGAAGAGAACAATCCATTTGATGTGATTGCAAGATGCTCGCTATTAGAAGAAGTCTATTATGTCTCAAACAATATTGATGATGATATCCTTTATTATGGAAAGGTTCCTCAAATTACATCCCTTCCTAAATATCAAATGTACCATATAGATGGCAGTGACTTCTCTGCCTTCGATTCTTTTCAACTGGAAACTTCAATAAAAAGAATTTTCAAGCCAGGAAAGTTACAAGGAATCTTCTCCAAAGAGATAATTAAATCCTTAGCGACAAGAGCAGAGATTCTGATGTTAGAAGGAGATAATGAAACAGGGTGGAACAATCTCATTCCTAGCATGGTTTCAATTGAAGATGGAGCTATGGAAGACTTAATCAATCTTTCTTTGACTTATTGGTCTGAGATGAAGTGTTTGATCCATACTCAGCATCTTCAACTTAAATCTAGAGTGACTATCTTCTCCAAGTTAGTTGAACTGCACCTTGTTGAGGTAGGAGTAAGAGAATTATGTTGTGGTCCTTATCCTGATGGTTTTCTCAAGCAACTAAAGAAGCTAGAGTTAAGGGATTGTGTCATGTTGGATGGCACAATATTAAAGGGAAAGCTAGATTTAGGCAACCTCGAATCCATAGAAATAGTGCATTGTTCAATGACTTGTCTTTTTCATCCATCTACTGCTCAAACTCTAAAACGGCTAGAAACATTGAGGATTTCTAAATGTTTTGAGCTAAAATACATAACAAGGGATGAGAGATCATCAATGGAAGAGAAAGTGGATGATAAAGGTCCTCATCCATTGTTTGTCAACATATACCCAGAATGTTATCTCCCACAAAAATCAGCAACAAATATAAGTGTGGGGCCAAAGGAAAAAGACAAGACTCCCAATATCTCTTGGGGTCCTTTGAGTTATTGTATGCCAAAGTCAAAAACTACAAATAAAAATGAGCCACCTACATCCAAGAGTGCTCAACCGAACCACACTACCTCACATCACAGGTACATGTGTGTGTTATACTCCTTCGTACTTTTTATTAATGCCACATATATATGTTTCTTTGCATAGAGAAATACCATAATAGAGTTGATCATTTAAATAAAAAAAAAAATTGAGTGAGTAATCACCCATTACTTTTAAAAATTCAGTTCATCAAATTGGTAATAATAATGTTTAGGCTAAAACCGCAACATTTGAATCATTTATGCGTTACACCCCATGGCATTTCAAATTTTGAAATTAAATCCCTGCACAATCTTTTTGCATAGTTTAAATTAAGGGTCAAAATGTAATTTTATCCACCGTCATCAGCTTTCCATAACAAATGAAAAAGCCATTTTGCAAGATCCACCCCTAATAATCCCAAATCCAAAATGGCATGTATCCTTAAATAGTCAGCTTGCTCATTGTCTTCTTTAAAAATTTCAAACAAAAAACAAAAATAAAAAAATAAAAAACAAAAATATTTTGTCTACTTTAGGCTAAATATAGAGTTCTCTTTCGAAAAATTCATTTTACCAGAGGCACTTTCAGCATGCTATAGAAAAAATCATTTGCTGACTGTATTTCGCCGTTTTCTTTTTTGCCCGCTTTTACTGTTGAAGATATGGCCTTTAAGAGATATTATAAATCACTTTTTCATATCAAACTTACAAATGGTTTTTTTTGAACAGTTAACTATAATAAAATATTTAAATTCGGCTTCATTGTTTCCTTGAATTGATTGAGAAGATTTTAGAATTTTGAAAATTCAGATTCCTAGTATAATTTGCAATATAGGAGCTTAGATGTAATAAAGATTAAGTTAGATGAGATCAGAGAAATAAAATTTCATGGATAATAATTTTTTTAAAAATAGAAATAAAATGTCTCCTCCCTCCCTCTTTCCCACCCATTCTCCTATGGTGCTACGACTCTAACGAGACAAAAAAAAATAAAAAAGATACAATTTACTATACATTGTTAATTTGTTCAAGATGATTCATATATTTGTTTGGGATGCAGGAGAAATATATTGGCAATATCACTAATGGAGTTTTCACACCACCATTATACCCATGCAATTTGAGAAAGGTGAATATTGAAGATATGTCAAACTTCAGGTCATTGTTTTCTGTATCCATGGCCTCATCAATGTCACTATTAGAAGAATTGGTAGTCTCGGATTGTGATAAGCTGGAGCATATAGTAATAGAAGAGGTAGATGGTCATGATCATATGAATGCTAATTCTATCTTTCCCAACTTACGCACCATTGAAATCAAGGAATGTGACAACTTGGAATATGTATTTCCATCTTCTTATTCTAGAAACCTTGTGCACTTGCAATCTGTGCTTATCTTAGGAGCTAGTCAGTTGAAATATCTGTTTGGAAAATCTTGTGGTGATGATAACTCACCTAACCAGAACCCTAATACTGATCAGATTGATCTCTCGGCTCTCAACAAACTATGCCTTAAGAAAGTACTAAATATAGTTAGTATGTGCCCTGAAAACTATTATGTGAAAGCATTGTCTCTACAAGATATTAATTTGGATGGATGTCCACAACTTCCCATAAACTCTTTTATAGATTTATCAGTAGAGGTGCATAAAGGACAAGAGCAACTCTCAAGAAAAAATGTGATTAATTATTTTTCTTATAGTTAGTTTACAATGATTGATATGCGTGTGTGTATTGCTTCGATCTTTGATACTAACACACACACATATATCCCCTATGATACAGGTAATGGGAATGCAGTTATGCAATTTGAAGCATCTTACTTTAGAATCCTTGGAGATGGGAATAATTTATGATGTTGAAAGACTTCAAATAGCAAATCCTGTGGATTCAAGTTTGGAAAGCCTGCTTTTGAAAGACTTGAATATGTTAAAAAACATATGTGTGGGACCAAAACATCTTCATCTGAGCTTTCAAAATCTTTCCAGGCTTATAATCAATAGATGCCATCAAATGAAATTTATCTTGTCAGCATCTATCTCAAGAAGCCTACCATATTTGAGAGATTTATGGGTAGTTGAATGTGAAGAGCTAGAGCGCATCATTCAGGATGAAGATGGTGAAGAATGTTGTTTCCGAAATCTCCATTCAATTTTTGTGTTAGACTGCGAGAGTTTGAAATGTCTATTCTCTATCTCCACATGTGGTAGCCTTCCACAGCTCTCGGTATTGTATATACGAAGTGCGCCAGAGCTTGAGCAAGTATTTGAAACGAAGCAGAGAACCACACAAGAGTTGGACATCAAGCATGTCTTCCCAAAGCTATCTGCGATATTCCTTGAAGATCTACCAAAACTTCATACTATCTGCTCTGCAATTGATTTCCAGACCATAATGTTCCGTGACGTAAGGAGGTGTCCCAATATCTCTTTAACTGATAATGAGTTCTTTGACAGTAAGCATCCAAATGGTTAATTAATTTGTTTCAATTGCTACATATGTACTTGATATGATTTTTCTCATTACCATCTATATTTGGAATTGTTTAGTTTTTTTAGGTTATGGGGACTACTCGTGGGAAAAATCTGAGATTGACAAAGGCAATATGTTTGAATTTGATATTTTTGAACAGATTGTCAATGTAAGTACCAAAATAAAATGTTCCAATCAAATGAAAGACTATAAATTAATTCATTTAATCCACAATTGTCTTCTACCACTGTTCATTCATGAATGACTTCAATTCTTTAATATATTATGTTATTGTTCAGAGGGTCATACAATTAACAGAGAAGACTAAAAAGAGGGATCTGCCGACAGCCAAACAAAACAATGGTTCAACAAATGTATGTATATTATAGTTTCCTCTAATCCACCACACCTAAGTGCCAACAATTATATTTCTCTCTTTTTACTTTTTGCCTTCTTGATTTGCTTTCAAATTATGGTGCATTATCTATAATATAAAGCTATAACTTTTTAACTTCTTTTGTAGGAATCTAATCAGAAACGCGGAAGCGTATCGAACCACGCGATGTAGGAAAAGATTAAACCGTTCATCGTTTTGATTACCTGGATATTGAAGAGTGATCTGAAAGATTCTCCGCGAACAATTATTGTCTACGAACAGTCCTCGTATACGAACAGTCCTCGCTCTATGATTGATCTTCCAGACTATCTCTCGAGGGGGATGAGGTGGTTGTGTGGGCAACCGTTCAGATGATGAACGTCTGCCTCTAGGTTTTTATTTCTGATGAGAGCCTCCTAACTATTTGTGCGGCCGTCTATTTTCAAGCAGGTTAAAGTGGGTTTATATAATGCTCCACCCAAGACCTAACCCTAATCCACATGGGCCTTAGAGTTCTTGGGCTTAAGTGACTAAAGAGCACATTAACCCAACATCTTTGTGGTCCCCCATATGTTGCAGATTAAGGAAATAGTAGAGGCAAGTGATGAAGAAAGTCCGGAATTAGAAGCTGGTGAAGGCAAGGATTCAGAACAAACCAACAAACCTGTGCCATTTGTTGCTCCTTCACAAATTGGATCTCTTCCAGTAAGATTATCATACTTTACCATTCAAACCATCATCTAATTCAGATATTTCAAGAGCAAACCCCCGACAAACACCTTCTTGGTTATATATTGAAAAATTAAATAAGCTAGTAAAGATTACTCCTGTTGAAGTGATGGAGCTAGAACTAACAGCAAGTTGAATGACTTATTTGTGCTATGTAACACATTATAAGGAAACAATGGAGCCAACTTCTCAAGAAGGTTCGAAAATAGATGAAGTAGTTCTCACAACAAATCAAATCATGGAACCAGAATCAAGCAAGTCATCACCAACAGCATTTGTTGTTCCTTCAGAAAATGAGTTTCCGCATGTAAGAATACAGTATTTCTTGATAGGGGTGGAATTTATGGTAAATGGCAAAATTTCATGGTGCTTTTTTGTGTATTTAGGATAACTTGGTTGGCATTGAGGGCAAGGGCAAGAGAATCACACTTGATCACCAAGTGCTCCCTAAAACAGAAGATGATATGCATCCTTATGATTCACAAAAGGTTAATCAACAATCTACAGAAGACTATATTCTAATGCTTTACGGTCACAAAAACAAGAAAATGACGTTGTTCAATGCTGTGCAGGATATTGAAACATCTGTTGGAGAAAGATCGGATCAAATGGCAATGGGAAGTGCATCAACTACTACTAAAAAGAGCACTCCATTGGTAAGCAAGAAAATGATGTCGTTCAATTGCTTTATTGGTACTTACTGACTTTCGATGACATTAATTTTTCTATTTTTCTGATCTTAGATCCCTTCAATCTCTACCCCCAAGAAACCTCAAATAGAAACTTCAAGCACTGATGAAACAGAACCAGAAAGCTCACGATCAGACCTTTTAGATGTTTACATTACAGAATCTGCCCAAGTATGTTTATCGGTTGTTGCATTGATTTATGGGCATAGTATTTTTCTTACTTTGAAACAATTAATTAGTAATAAACTTTATGTTGATTGAGCATTTATAAGCCTGCTCTTATTTCTTATAGTGCTAAAATATATATCATATTTTCTTAACTGGATTCTATTGGTAAGAATGTTTGTTTGTTGTTATTCACTATAGGGTGAAGAAATTAAAGTCACTCAGGAAGAAACATGGATGTCTTATGCGTCTGAAAAATTTGAGGATGATGATCTAATGAAACTGTTCCAAATAATGGAGGAAGGTGATCGTCAAGATGATAGCGAGGTGACTAAGGCTCTTGTTGCTTTGGAAGCCTCATTGAAGATGGGACTGAATGAAATAGCTAGCTCAGAAGAAAGCGAACTTTGTCTTGAGAGTGCTCTTAACACCTTGTCCTCTCACTGTTTTGATGATGGTCTTAAAGCTACAATACACTCTCTGCAACAAGAGATCCAAAGTATTATATCTTCCTTCAAGCAAGCATGTGCTACCTCTGATACAGTGACCAAGCTTGAACAAAAAGAGAAGCTAATGATGGGACAACGTTCACAACGAAAAGAAGCAGCCATGACTCTTTTATCTGAAATTCACAAGACTCAGAATTCTAGGGTTGAGGGTCAAACAAGGGTAGTGGAGTTGAAGGAAAAAATCTCTAAGTTGCAGGCTGAACTTTATAGCAAAGAAAATGAAATACAAGAGTGTGATATCAAATTGTTGTCTCTAGAAGAGCAAAAGAAGAAGAGTGTTTCTGACACTATTGGATTTATGAAGGAGTTGGAAGCAGTGAAGAAAGAGAGATCTCACAAGGTGGTAGACCAAATAAAAGCAAGGCTTCAACTAGAGAAAATGGATTCTAGGTGGTCTTCTTGTCTATCCAATTTGAAGAAAATCTCATTACAGTTAGGAGTTCATCTTAAGCATAAGCTTTGACTGTTGGAGACTGTCATTTAAATTTCCTAAAGATCAAATAAAAAAAATTAAAGACTGTAGTCAAAGATGGGTTGTTATGTGTGTATTTTGTCTTTTTTGTATTATCTTTGTGGTGGTTTTCACCATGTAGAATACGAAAGACTTATTATTGTAAATGTTAATTATGGTCAACTTTTACTGATTTACATCCCGTAATTTTTATCTCGCATGTTAAGGGAGTTTTTTGTGTTGAAAAATACGTGTTCTATTTGTTTACTTGTTGCTGTTTGACTCTATCTTTAATATGCTATCCTAACTCTTTTTTAATCAAAATCCTAACTCATATTTTATACTTTAAAAAGTTTATGACTATTTATAAGAATCAGTTTGGGTTAGCAGTGGGAAAGTGACTTATTTTCTATTTGGCTTTTACATAAGTAAGATGGAAAAAAAAACGTATTATAAATGTGATTTGTGTTTGGATTGACAGTGACAGAAGTAATTTTTTTCCAAACAAAAATGTGCTTAGATGATTATTTAAAAAGTTAGTTGTAATGAAAAATGATTGAAAAAAAGCATGAATCTTATTGAATATATATATGGGAAAATCATTTATCCAGTGACTGGACTTAAGAGATTTTCCTGTGAACCAAAAGCTACGCCGTTTGGTTAAGTGAGGGCGCGCTAAAGATTATTTTTTAAAAAAAAAAAACATCTTCAACCCAAACTCATGTCGCGCCAAAGATTAAAAGGAAAATAAAAACATCTTCAACTCAAACTCGATGGGTTGTTCTTGTTTGCCGCCATAGCCAGCGGGTGGGTGTTTTGAATTTCAACATCAGCAAATAAGAGCATGCCAAGGAATATGAGGACAGAGATGAAGGCCATGGCGAGGCTATGGACGGCGTGGATAGGACCTAGTGGAACAGGACGGTGGCAGCCGCAGATCGTGAGGATGGCATGGAGAGTGATCGTGGAGACGATGTATATAGAAGTGGCATTGATGATGAAGGAATAAGTTGAAAACCATAATTCAGTGGATCTAGCAAGTCTTCTAAAGGGAATGGATGGATTTTAATTACACGTAATTTGATATTCATTCTCAGAATAGTTTGCGATCTTTTTCTTTTGTTTTGTTTTGTTTTTTTTAAATTAAGGCGCCCTATCACTAAATTAATCAAACAACGTAGCTTTTGGTTCACAGAAAAATCCCTTAGTTCCAGTCACTAGAGAAATGATTTCCCCTATATATATATATATATATATATATATTATATTAAGATACAAATTTAAATTTGAAAAAAATAATTATTATTAAAAATTCATTAAAAAAATAAATTTTAAATTAGTGTTAAATTATTATTAAAAACAATAAACATTAAAAAATTTATAAGAATTTGAATTAAAAATTAATTTCATAATTAAGATTTATAAAGTTATTTTTCCTTCGCCTCTGTCACTATGGTCGTCACCAATATATCCCTTCGGGAAAACCTGCAATAACAATGGCGCTTCCCTCAAATTCTTCACGATCTCCACCACAAAATCCGAAACAATAGAGAAGACAGCGCGGAAGATATCTCGGAGGAGAGTGTTAACTATGACGAAGAAGACGAGGAGGATGACGGTGGCTCCAACGATCGGAGTTTTCTTCTCCGTCAATGTTGAGACTGAGAGCCAGTATATCTAAAAGAAATTTTCAGATCAGACTACCAACGCTCAAACTGTCAGAATTTTCTTCTCTGCCGAGGTGTGAGAGGACGATGAAAGTAAATGCCCCAACGCTCATAGCAACACTCCTCAAGTGAGTGAGCGTCCACCTATTGGAGTTTTTTTTCCCCCCTCTTTTCAAACATCTGTTATTGGGCTTTTTTTCTCACTGAAATTTTTTGCACACACCCACCAAAATTTTTGTACGCGAACAGTCCCAGAAACGCCAGCCCAAACACAAGTCTATGTAAGTCCTTTTCTATTTATATAGAATAATAGCCAATGAAAGTTGGCACAGATGGTAAGGAATGGGCCTAAGTCTTAAAAGAACGAGGGTTTGATTCCCGCTGCCATTGTGAGGGCTCCTTCGGTAAACAATCATGTAAGAACCCATGTAAGTGCTCAAAAGAGTCCCGGGGCTATGCCCTGGCCTTGGTGGCGGACCGGTGTCGAACCACCTAAACTTTTTTCCTTTTTTTTTAAAAAAAAAATAAAGAGTAAGATTGGGTTAAATACCATTTTTGTCAGAAGTATTGGTAAGGGGGCACTCAGCACTCAAAAAAATTTTTTGTATCATTTTTGCCCTGAAAGTTTTTTTTGTATCATTTTGCCCCGGAAGTTTTTTTTAGGAGTAAATTGGCCCTAGAAGTTTACAAAGAGAGCAACGATCTAACGGTCAAGATCAACCAATCGGTAAGATTACAAGTTTTTAAACTTCTGGGGTAAAAATTATACCAAAAAACCTTTCAGGTGTTGGGTGCCCCTTACCAATACTTCCATAGCAAAATTGGTATTTAACCTGAGTAATATTTCACTTACCAAGTTTAGAAAAGTTACCCCTCATCTTTGGATTTAACTGGCAAAGGGGTCAGACTTTCTCACTAAAAGAGAGGAGGTTCAATCCTCGAGTTGATCAAGGTGCTGGGGGAAGCATCCTAAAAATCTATGAAGCAACAGCAACCCAGGCTAAGATGGAGACATATGTACTCTTAGTCCTGAATTCCTTGCGGAATAGGCTCCAAGCGTCCTACTCTTGGATTGTGGGTGAGCTCAATCCCTCTCCTAATTTTTTTTTTTTTTAAAGTTCAGAAAAGTTTCAATCTTAAAACCACGGTGTCAATATAAATTATTATATGAATATAAATTAAAAAAAGCTTATAAAAACTTATTTACAAATTATTCTCCCTTTCACTTATTTTTTTATTCCCTAATTTGGAAATATGTGTGAAATGGTGATTTCACATAAGGGAAAACAAGGCGGAAGTCAATGTGCTATTAGAAAGATTGTTTATTTTTAGAGATCCATCTCCAACTGCTCCCTTTATTACTATCAAGGAGAGATTATTTGATTTGCGAATGAGGAATAGTATAGTTGGTTAAAGCCTCAACCTTCACCTCAAAAGGAATGAGGTTCGATACTCGCTGGTCGATATGAGAGTTTTGTTGGTAGACGATTTATAAGTATCTCTATAAGCGCTTTTTAAGCCTAGAGACGTACCTTAGTTTTGATAAAGTACTGGTGTTTAACTCATCTAAACTTTTTTATACCAAAAAAAAAAAAAGGGAGAGATTTGATTTTGTCATGGGAAATGAACTTTTCTCACCTTAACTTTTTTGTAGCCAAAAAAAAAAAAAAAGGAGAGATTTGATTTTGCCATGGGAAATGAACTTGTCTGCCATATAAGTCCTCAAATGTTCAAGTTTTCAATATACTACATCAAGATTAAAATGAGAATTGTACTACAAATAAGATCTCATGTTAATAACCAAACGTAGTGGGTTCTTTAGATGCTGATCATTATCTTCTACATGTTAATCAATGTCAAATCCAAATGACCCTGTAGGCTAAGGTACTAAAAGGAAACAGTGAGAAAGGACAAAATTGGCAGGAGAAGCAAATAAGCCAGATAGGTATAAGCCAAGATGTAATATCCAAACAATTATGTATGAGTCTGCTATTTCCTTGATTGTTGGGGGCATTGTTTCTCCTGTTCATCCCGCCCACGTAAAATACTCTATATAGATATATTTCTTTTTTTCACTCTCTTTATAATTCGTATCTCATTTCTATTTACTTTAACTATTAATTCTAAATATCATCTATGTATAATAACTAATAACATTTAAAAACGAAAAAAAATAAAACATTTCAAGTAGTGTCGACTTATAAAAAGTTTTATCCAATTAAAGAAGACCTACTTTAGTCATGAACAAACCATGTTATTTATATTTTATATCATAATAATATTGTAATTAAATATTTTGATAGTCAATAAGTTATTCCGATTTTAATTAATGTGTGCCTACTTTTTAGTTAAATATTTTTTTATTCTTACATTTTTATTTTTATTCAAAATTAAAAAATATATTGTCCGCTTACATTGTTATAAATATCATTTTCAAGCGGGTAAAGGAGCAAAAATATACATATGTTTTATTTTGAAGAGCGCCGAACACTTTATGCTTTTTTAAGGAGAAAAAATACACATGTGGTTATCATTTTAGAGCAAAAGTCACATCCCACCGTTAATTCATCAAACGTCCGTTATGTCACCGTTAAAATGCTTTGTTACGTGCTCATGACCCTCCACCACATGGAAACTGAAAAATCCTATTAAATATGCATTCTAACTAAATCTAGGAGTGGGTTGGGAGAGGCTTGAGCTGAAACATGCCTGAGGTGTTAGAGAGAGAGGATGGTTTCAGAGTAGAAAGCAACTGAATCTGTTGTTCCATTGGGTGCTATCACAATCACACCACTCACAATGGTCATACTAAGACTCGGCAACTCACAAGCAGAGAAGAAAGAAGGAACGGGGCTTGCCGATTACGAAATTACTACAACTCTGGGCACTGGCAGTTTCGGAAAGGTGACATTGGCCAAACACATCCGTTCTCATGAACTCTTTGCCAAGACATTACATATTTTACTTATCACTGCCTCATAGCATCAGGGTTTTCTCTCCCTTTTCTTTGTCATAAAGAATAGTAGCATATAGACACATGAGCGATCATGAAAACTTTGTTAAAAGCAGCTTCTATTTATATTTGAACATCCTGAAGGGCTACTGATTTAGATATTTCGACAGGATTCTTGGAGCTGTTGTTGTTATAGCTGCAAATGCTGGTGGTGTATGGACTCTAATTGGTGATATAACCACTACTATGCTGTGGATACATGGCCAAATATCCACTTTGCAAACGATTAAGGTTATCCTCCTTTCAAATTGGTCCTATCTTATCTGTTTGTTTGATTCATGCTAAGATTTGACCTGAGTCATCAAGGAAACTGGTAACTAAAATTTAGCAGATGACATTGTGAGAGATTCTTCTGAGCGTGAGGCAGTGATAAGTAAAATATGTACTGTCCTGTCATCTTCTTCCCGATGACAGATTGCTAGCACCCATGTAAGCTAAGATTAAAGCTGGTAATCAAGATCATTACTTCAGCATGTTAGTCCGAGGTGTTTGAAGCTTAAAATGTCCAGGTTCAGTTCTGCATGCGTGCTCTGTTTTTGGAGTCCCGAAACAGAGGAAGTTTGGCATGTCTGAAATTTCCAGATTATGCACGTGTACCATTAGGAAATAAAAGAGGATACTTAATGGTGTTACATGCACATCATGTTGGAGTTTTCTTTAGTTTTTGTGAATTTTCTGCAAACGCACCAAAACAAAACATGAAATAAGGTTTGCCATTAGTTATAGCAAGAGATATGATGGACGTTTGGTGAATTAATGGTGGGTGTGACTTTTCCTTTAAAATGGTCCTCTAAACAAAAAGCATAGGTGTTAGCGTTACTCAAGATAAAGCATATGTGTAATTTTACTTCTTTACCCTTTTTAAGCTAACCTAAGTATGATTTTTTCTGTTGTTTGTGGTAGGTAATACACCATTTTCTTTAAAAAGATCACTTTATAGTTTATTGGGCTCAAAATAACTTGATTAAGAATAAAAAAAGTTAAATTTTTTAAAGAAAATTTTAAAGTTATTATATATATTTATAGTTTCACCCGACCAATCCATTACTTCAATTTTTTCCCCCTTTATTGTATTACATTTTGAAACAATTTTTATTTTTATTTTTTGATGAGTCACAAGAAATATATCCCACTAACAGTCTAGTGTAACCACTTCCAGAGTATTGAGTTTGAATTTAAATCTCTAACTACTATACTTGCTTTGAATGAGGAGACTCCCTATCACTTGCAACAATCTAAATTAATTTTTATTTTCTATTTTAGTGAAAACATCTTTATTCAAAATGTCTACATTCAATTAGTCAATTATACATAAATTAAATAGGCATGCATTGCACATCATGAGCACACTAAAGTTAGAGTCTGATACGTATAAACAAAATTTGACCAAAAAAAAGATACATATAAACAAAAGAGTACGTCAACTTTTGTGGATGAAACTGTCGTTCGCAGAAAGTGAAACCCCACGCTCATACCCAATCTTAGAATTCAAATTACTGTTTGAGAAAAATATTTACATAGTTCAAGACCATTTATATTATTTTAATGGAAAAATTACAGATAAATACTATTTGAATTTGTAAAACTCTTAGATGCCCATTGAATTTGTAAAAAGACTGAAAAGTGACATAAACCTATGAGGGATATACAAATTCAAGCAAAAAGACTACACTGCCCCTTAAGTGAAAAAACGTTATCTCTCTCCCTCTTCTTCTTCAGTCCGAGAACGCTAAAAAAAACAGAGCAGAAGAGCTTCGACCCAAAAAGATGGATAGTAAGCGATTTCGCCTGATCGATCTAGACTCAGTGAATTTGGTTTTTATGCTTCTTCTTCTTGCAAGCCTTTTTACTTTGGTTGAGATCTTGGATTTTTTGAATGCCTGTACTTACCGATCGACCCAAATCCCCCCAGGGCTCAGATTTTCCTATTTTGTTAATTAAAAGCTTTAATCCCTCAAATACCTCATGTATACCAGAATGTCTTGTACTTTCTTTCATTTGTATACAGATGGTGCAATTGGAGAATATATTTAAGGACATGGGAGAAAAATGTGAGTCTCAGGAGTTTTATCAAAGATCTTTTGGGTTTTGTTCTTAACATGTTTTTAATCCTCTCTCTCTTTTCTCCTCAGCTGCAAGATTGGTTCAAAAACAAAATATTTTGAAGTATTTTGAAGAGCTTCGACTCAAAAATCATCAAATAATGAAGAGGATAAATTAATAGTGGCGGTCGATGGTCATTTTCTAATATTCCTAGTCTTATCCTTGAAATCATCGGAAAAATTTTGAACATTGGCTGTCTATTTCGAAGTATTCACACATTCGCACACATTCACAGTATAATGCTATTGCTTGATTAAAAAGCAGATTCAGACTACCCCACGCAAAGAAAGCATCCATGAATGAGGAAGATGAAAAGGAGAGAAGAATAAGGACTCACCAGTCACCACGGAGAGAACCAACGATGAGCCCATGATGACGATGACGGACTGACGAAAGCAACAAGGTTTCGGATGACGGATACAATGACAATAATGATGAAGCTGGGAGCAGGAAATGAAAACACAGCGCCGACGGAGGACAAAAGAAAGACGGCGTTGATGGGTGAAGTTGGATAAAGTGATCAGTGTAATACCCGATAATTATTTATCTGGAATATTATACTTTAGTAAATAATATCTATTAGAAATAGGTGAATATGTAGTCTCAAATAATAAGTTATAATTATCTTATTTTCTAAAGTAATTTCTATGGAAATTGAAAGAGATAAAGAGCTAAAAATCTCTAAAGTGCATTTTTGGGTCGTAAAATGGCCTGAAAATATTATGATAAATCCCGAGAGTCAATAAAATATTTATTAAAAATTAGAAAGTATGTTGTCTCTAATTTTAGGAATTTTTGGGATTATTTTCCTTGGAAAATGATGAGGCAAAATTAAATATAATTTTGGGGAGCATAAGTTGCCCCATGATTTTTAATATTTTACATGAAGCATAAAATACCAATGTCAGTGAAATAGTTGTGAGAAAATGAATAATCCTAATTAAGAAAATTATCAACAATTAGGAAGTGATTAGTTAGGCAATTAATGGTTAATTATTTAAGGTTGAACAAAAGAACCAATAGGGAGAATTTTTGTGATTTTTGGAAGATAATTAAAATATAAACTAATAAGAAAAGGGAGGGGAGGAATGAAATTTTCAAAAAAAAAAAGAAAAGAAGAAGAAGAAGGAAAAAAAAAAGAAAAAAGAGAGAAAAAATATAATAAATAAAATAAATAATAATAATAATAATAATAATAATAATAATAATAATAAATATCATGATATTTGTATTATAATAATAATATAATTGAGATATTTGTGGAAGAACCAGTTGGATAAATAAGAACCGATAGAAATTAAATCCTATCTAGAAAACCGTGAACTAGGTTTCTTAGGTCAGGACATATTACAAACAAGTGAATTTTTGTCTAGAAGTTGGTGTTAGCGGAAGTCATTTCCGTAACCGGCGGGGCGAATAACAGATCAGATGAAAAGATATTTTGTAAACAAAGGGCAGATAAGAAAAGTGAGAATCAATGGAAAATAAATCATAACTTGAAATCCTTGAACTAAGTAAAAAACAACTGGACGTATTATGAATCAGTGAATTTTTGTTCCGAAGTTGGTGTCACCTGAAGTAATTTCCGTAACCAACAGCGTTCGGCTTAGAATCTTCGGCAAGTTACGAAATACCCTTAATGGGATCAAAAATTTAGTTAACTCATATATTTCCAAAGAGGAAGAATAGAACTTCAAGGCTGTGTTCCCGGATTTTTGAGATTTTCTAAGATTACGCGATTAGAACACCGATCAAGGGATTTTTATCGGGTAAATGCATAAAGTGAATGGATGACATCATGTTGATGACATAAGGGGACATTTGTGTGGTAGAGAGAAGAGGAAAATGAGTGTTGTTCATAAGGCCACATCTTCATCATCCTAGCCCTTGATACAAAAGTTGATCCAAGGGTTGAGATCCATAGAAATTCTCTATAAATAGGCAACCCCTCTTCACTTCATTCTTCACAATTCCTAGAGCCACTTAGAGAGAGGTTTTAGAGAGAAGGAGGAGTCAGGAGAATATAGCCAGTTCCGGGTAAGTTCTTCGGTCCCTAGTCTTAAGCTTTGGTAGTTCCTTCGGTAATTATAATAGAAATGCTAGATTAATCTTTAATCTTCCAAGTTAGTTTAGAAATCATGTTTTAGGGATAAATATGATATTTATTTCAAATATATATTGGGAAAAGAGATATGTCAAAATTTGGAAGATTAGAGTCAAAATAGCGAAGCTCTGGCGAAATTTCGCCGGTTAGTTAAACTAGGGGCAAAATGGTAATTTGTACCTGAAATGCCTGTTATGATGTTGATCACTGATAAATGTGATATTATCCCTATAGGATATCTGTAATCACGTACCGCTGTCATACCGCTGTCAAAAAGTATCATTTTCCGTCAACGAAGGTACGTTCGCGTACTGTAACACTAACTCTGATGCTTATAATATGCTTATATGTGGTAGATAACTTTACATCTGCTGTGTGCTTATGAGATACATCTGCTGTGTGCTGGGATACATCTACTGTGTGCTGTTGGAATATATCTGCTGTGTGCTAATGTACTGTTGGAATACATCTGTTGTGTGCTTATGTATGGATTATTGCTGTAACGCCGTGAATATCTGTCATATACTGTCATATATAAACATGAGGTTAACCGTTACCTGAGGTTCAATGGCCATTGAACCTCAACTCCTGCTATAGCCTCAGGGTCCGGAGGAACCAGGGGCCAAGGACAAGGATAAGGAGCCAGCGTGAGGACGAAGACGGAGAGATTTTTATTTTGACTTTATTTTATCGAACTATTTTCATACTACTGTACCGCTGTGTAAGCAGTCAGATACTACATCAGTAAATGTTTATCAGATACTCACACTTTTGAAGTTATTCCGATGCTCTACTCTGATCAATTATTTCAAAAATACTTTAGAAAATTGGGATGTTACAATCAGAGCAGGGAATGGGTCTGCGAACTGGGGGAGATGAAACACAATAGTGTGAATGAAGGAGGAGAGAGAGATAATATGTCTTAAGGGCAGTGTGGTCTTTTTCCTCCAATTTACATATCCCTCATAGGTCCATGTCACTTCTCAGTCATTTTACAAATTCAGTGGACTTTGGGGATTTTGTAAATTCAAATGGTATTTATATGTAATTTTCCTTATTTTAATTCTAGTTAGTTGATGAATCATATAAAACAATTCATGTTTTATTTTGTTTTTTTTAAAAGGAAACCTCTTAATTTAAATCCTAGTTAGTTTGGTTTTTTAAAAATTAAGAGGTTTATTTAAAAAAAACAAAATAAATCATAAACTATTCCAAATGAGTCATCAGCTAACTAAAATTAAAATCAATTGACTTGTGTTTTTAATTTTTATATTGAAAAGAATTAACCTCTCGGATTCTTTTTATTTTTTTTAAATGAAAATATTATTGCTTCTGCACTTCACCGACACAAACTAAGCATAAATAAGGAACCAGTGCTCAGATCCACTGACACGTCCCCTTGACCCAGAAATTAGGGGTTCACCATTGGAGAAAGCTATTATTGTTGCTGTTGTCCACAGCTGCAACGCATGGAACAAAGATGGAGAAGAAAACAAAAAAACATTAATATTTGAATCTGCTGATTATTAGTATTATTATTATATTCATGTGAGTGAAACAAAGACAGCATTTGAAACACCCCCAACAAAAAACAAAAAAACAAAGAGAGCAAGAGATCATAGGGAACGTATAGTTGTAGAACCCAAAGCTGATAAAGATCATTTTTAATAGGGAAAATCTATATGAGGGCCCTTTTGAAGAAAATATCCTAAAAATGGTCCCAATATTCTGAAAATCCCAACAAAAGCCCAATGGTCTTTTCTGGGATAAATTCAATAAAATTTAACAACTAAATCAGCCAAATTAACAACAAAATCAATACCCGTTAACAACTAAATCAGTCGCATTAACAACAATATTTTAACAACTAAATCAATCACATTAACAACAATATCAGCTCCATTAACAACTCACGTAGATTCTGAAAATCCCAAACTTTTCTGGGATTTTCAGAATCTTGAGACCCTTTTTAAGATTTTTTCTCAAAAAAAAGCCCTTAAATGCATTTTCCCTTTTTAATATGTGCTATATTATGTGAGTATTTCCAATTATCACAAGTATACTTCTCAAAACATGTACAGTATAATATAATAAAATTTGAAAAAGAAACACATTTAAGGAAAAAAGATCCACGATCACAAACTTGTATAAATAGAATTGGAAAAAAAATTGACGACATAAAAATAGTTTTTTTTTTTTAAATCGTCAGTGTTCAATAATAATGTTTGAATGTTGCCTTGACAAAACATCAACTTTAAAATCAATTTCTCATAATTATTTCCTTAACTAGTAACAAAAAGATAATAAAAAAATAGAGATACAACTAGTCCAAGTCAAAAAAAAAAAAAATCCGGCAAAACCAAATACCTTTAAGTTTAGTATAAAATGTGCCCTATATGGCACTAGCTTTGGGGTTCAGTGCCCCACTCAGGCAATATGCCTACTGTCCAAATTCCAAAAAGGGAAAAAAAAAAAAAGCAAAAGTACATATTTAATCCACATTTAATCTTGTAACTTTATACATAGTCTCAATTTGATCCCTTAACTTTATAAAGTATCTTCTCAGTTTTTAATTCTAACCTAATCAATTTCAAAAGATGCTTTTTTTTTAATGTTATTATAAAAATTAAACTTAATATATATGCATTATAGAAAAAATATACTACTATAACTTTTCATTTATACGTGCTCCTTGTTGATATTAATGATTATAGGAAAATGCCGTCTAAAAATTAAAAGCATGCAAACAACTTGTTACAATTAACAATTATGGGCAAGATTTGAAATAAGAAAAAAATAGCGGCCACATCTTTGACCTATATATATATATATAGTAAGAATCAGGTAAGGCTTACTAAATTTTTCATATAATTAGGACCAAATGGACTATGTGCTAAGATATATATACAATGGCCACATAGCACCCTTTTAATTACTCTTAGTTACTCATTCTGTCTCTTCCACTCACACCTCTTTTCCTAATAAACATTAATTTGTTTATTCTCGATCTTACCCTCTCTCTTTCCATAAATAAAATAATAAAAAAAAGTTATAATTTTTACATATTCACAATTATTATATCTAACTAATGTTTTATCAAAGTGATTTGGTTAACTCCGATAAATAGAAACGAAAGGAGTATCGTCTTTTATCTGTCGATGAAATGGAAGACTCGTTTATTACTGGTACGATCATAGTCATAGTCATCTTTTATCTGGCAATTTTGAATATTCCAAGAGAAAAAACATAAATACTACACTACATGTTGAAATATCTTTCTATCACTCCATAACTCGACATAATTACATAACCAAACACAACATTAACATTACATATATCCATGATTTTTTTTAACCACACATATATCCATGATGAAACAAGTCAACAAACAACTGGGGTCTTGAAATATTTAATACTACTATAGGTCTTAACACAATATCCATACTTTACAAGAAAATAAATAACATCTATAATTGATAATCCATTAAAAATAAGGCCACAAAACTATTATAACTAAAGCCTTAAGGTTTAAATAGTTTGCATCAATCTCCCTAAAATTGAGAAAATGATGAAGTATCAAGAAAAAGATATTCAAAACAAAAAACAATTATAATTTAATATATCAAAACAAAATCTCTGTAGTTGTCTTTCTGGATTGTAACATTTATATTCATTTCATGAGCCGATAAAATAAATTAATTCAATAGGGATTATTCTCTTCAGATGAGTACGGGTGTGTGTGTGTGCATAGCTGCAAATGAGCGCTTTGGATTTGATTAGATGAATGGTAAGTAAATATTTTTGTTGAATTCAGCCAAATGATAAATATATGTGCGTGTGTTGAATACATTTAAATATATTGTCATAAAATAAAATAAAATTATATATATATTTTTGGGCTGAGTAGCATACCTTGCTCTCACTATCTAGCCTTGCCCAACATCTTTTTTTTTTTTTGGGTAGGCTCAGGGTATCAACTGCCAAAAGTAGTAACTAATCCCTTCACACCGTAGACTTTCCCAAAAAAGTTCTAGTGCTGGCCACGAGACCTTCTCTATGTACATTGTGATTGATTGAACCCTTTACTAAATACTGAAGAAACTCAGCTAAGTGCCAACTTTACTAGGACTGGTGGATTTTTCCCGGGGCATTTGAATTAACCCAAAAATGCCGCAGATGTATTTCTTTCTCTTTCTCGAGCGGGGTTGGGTTTATTTTTACTAGGTTCAGGTGGGTACTTGAGACTCATGAAATCATGAACACCCCCTTACGACGACTATTCTTAATAAGTCATCAAGGGCTTTTGTAGATGAGACCAAAAAGTTTTTTCGCTTAGATGCTTAGGCTCAGGAGTGGAATTTTAGAAAAAAATTTGGGATTGAAGTGTAAATGAATTTCTTCTAAATTAAAGACTTAGATTGATGAGATTCTTCCTTATGTAGAACTTACATAATGTGACTAGCTTACATTAAAATAATAATAATAATAATAATCAATATAAAATTTATAATAAATCATTAATAATGGTTAGAAGTAAAAGAGATCCTTTGATGCATTTGTTTGTTATCTTATAACTTTTTCTTGTAGATGGACTTTCCGGTTTTGTTTTTGGTTCTTTTGGTCATTATCATCTTTCGTTGTTTGCCATTTGTTCATTACTCTGGTAAATTAGCGGAAAGCCCCCCTTTGTTCTCATCTTATGATTATAGGAGGAGGTTTCTTTGCATTTTCTGTTTCTGTTCATTCATGATGAAATCAGCCGTTCATCGCACTGATAAATTTAGTTACAGGACTTCTATATTTCCAAGGTTTTTTATATGCTCATTTGTTCATTAAATTGATAAATTGGCGGGAAGCCTGGTATGGCTTATTTTCTCTCGCGGTTCTTGTGTTAGCTTCAGTTTTTGGTCAGTCCTATTCAGAGGACTGTTAATGTTGATATTATCGTTCATTACATTGATAAATTAATATAGATATTTTTTTCTGGATTCTTTGCCATCATTTTGTTCTTTACTTTGATAAACTGGCGGGAAATCTTGTTTTTTGACCTTTTCTTTCATGGGCTGGCGGATTCTAATTAGTTGCAGATCATCTTATTCACAGTACAGTTAATCTCTGTTGAAATTGGGCATTCTTACATGCATAAATTTACTTCCAAGGACATTTTCCACTATTACTTCTTTGTTTATTCACATATCAAATTGGTGGAAGGTCCCTGTCTTTCTCTGCTGGGTAGCAGGATTCTGTCTCTAGTTCTCCTTTCTATAGGATTGTTATTTATTGATGCTATGCTTGTTTTCAGAATCTGAAGTTACCATTTGAAGATTCTATTTTTTGTGCACTTATGGAAGCATGAGGATTTTAAAGTTATACAAAATTCCTTATTTGGTTTGGCTTTCCAATCTAATTTGAATTTTTTTTCCCTCCATTTATTTCAAGGTAAGTGGCCAGGACATGGGAAGGAAAGGGAGTTGGTTTTCTTCAGTGAGGAAAGTTCTCTGGTTTGGTTTGGTTTGGCTTATTCTCTGGTTCTTGCCACTGCTGCAGCACCAGAGGCTGCCATTGCCGCTGCTCAGGCTGCTGCACCAGTTGCTTGTCTTACTAGTGTGTCCCGTTTCCGTGGAAAGTCGAAGGAAGACATGGCAGCTACCAAAATTCAGACAGCATTTCGAGGATATTTGGTATGGACTTGTTTTGCTATGTAAGTTTGTTATACCCGCAAAGATGTGCTTTTCTTGTTATTGTGTGTATGTTAAACTCTGTTAGCAGATTTATATCATGGATACCCTTTTTAAAGGGAAAATTTATAGGATGATGATATATGTTTTGTATGACTTTTCACAACATGCAGCTTGCTGTATCAATGTTGGTAAGCTTTTGAATTTCCTGTATTAATTCTTATTAATTTAATAGGACCATGTACGATGTTGTAAGCATTTCGAAAGGCTTTCTTCCTTATATGATGAAGTGAACTAATTAATGAATTGTAGTAATAATGCAATGGCTTTGGACAGTTCTTGTTTTATGGATTTTAGGCTAGAAGAGCATTGTGTGCCCTGAAAGGTTTAGTGAGGTTGAAGAGATTGATTCAGGGAAAATCTGTGAAACTGTGGTGATTTGGACTCTACCCAGGATTATAATATCAAAATTGAACATATCTGTTAAACTTAGCAAGATGCTACTATCAATTAGAGAACTATTATCATCATATGATATACTTTGCACTCTAACAGGCCCATAGATGACCAAGTGGCAAGAGCGATGCTGAATAGGAACATATTTAGGGTCACAAACTCATAATTCGTTGGGGATGTAACTTTACACTCTAGGAACATTAGCGGTTAAAATACACAGTTAATTCCCGTGTGGAACATATTGGCACGTGTCTGATACAACTAAATCAATCCATGGCATTCTTTTCTTTAAGGACTCGTAAGTGCTAGGTTTCAACCAAAATTTGATGGATTAAAAAAATGATAAAAATAATGCCAGATCCATATATAGAAACCAAATTTTGGCTCAACAGCGTAGAAGCAAAGTACATGTTGTGAACATTTTGATTTGTCATAAATCAACTTACCATAGCCTTTTTTTGCTGATTTTCTGATGGTGCCAAGGCCTCCAATAAATTTCCTGTCGTTAGGGTTCTTATGTAGTTCATACACAATATAATTTTGTCTCCAATTTTGCTTCCTAATTGTGTCACATAAACTTTTTTTTTTTATACGAAAAAGTTTTAGAAGGTTCGGCATCAATCCCCCACCAAGGCCAGGGCACGGCCCCGGGCTCTATGAGCACTTACTGGGAACTTACGAGATCGCCTACCAAAGGAGTCCTAGCGACGGCAGAGGGGATCGAACCCACGACCCAAGGGCCTAGTCCTGAATCCCTTATCATCTATACCTCCTCACATTGGCAATTGTGTCACATAAACTAATTATTAATAATTTGTTAAGTTTTGTAACCCAAATTAGAATTTGGATAATTCAACCATCTTTATATGAGATTATTCCTATTTCATACTCCCTCTTTTTTGGGGGGTATTGAAAATGATTTCTTGAAATATAAAATATGCCTTACTTTAATGCAAAAAAAAAAAAGGAACAAAAACAAAAAAAAACAAAAAACAGAAAACAAAAACAAAAGAAGCCAAGCATATCCGTTAAACCATTTAGAGAGCAATACTTTTACGCTACAATCCAAAGTTCAAAGTAAGGCAGTACTCATATCATCCTATATCCAATTTTTAAAAATAATTAATCCATATATTTCTGTCAAAATTAACGAGTATATAAATTAGTTATAAAATCATTACCAATTGATTATTTTTTATGTAGTTTAAAAATATGCATTAAGCTATACATATATCTGATTTATATTATTCATACATCAACCCCTTTATTCGTTAACTATTGAAAATAAATCTTACACCAAAATTTGGTAATTAAGAAGACAAAACCCAAAAAAAGAGCTAGCAAGATGATAAGGAATAAATCACAGAATCATTATACGGGCGTTTCATTTTTGTGCCTTTCCAGCCATGAATTCTAAATTTCTACACATTAAGAAGAAAAAAATTAGCTTTAACTAATAAACTAAACATATTTTAATATTCACAAAATCATATGAATACAGCACTCATATATATCTTGCGACTTTTAGGGACATACAAAAGGTCCGATTTACTAACTTCAAAAGAAAAAGGTATAATTAAAGGAGTTAAATGCAGCATCATGCACTTCCTCAACAAATTAAGTACAGTATATTGTCTTAGAAGATAATACCTTACTTCAGAGTTTCAAAAAATCAAGAATCCATTAAACCATGTATGAAGTAATACCTTTGGACAAAAGTATAAAGTGGCATCCTCAAAAAATAATGCCTGCTTCACTTTTTTCAAAGTCAAGCTTCCATTAAAATAAACCATGTGGCAAGTCATCAACAGATTCCCCACATTCACACACATAAACACACGCACATTATTAATATGAAGAGTTATTGATTAAATTACATTTTTATATGATTTTTCATAATTAAATTAGGATTCTTGATGAATTTTTTGAGAACATTATTATATGATTAAACACTAATTTGAGTTACAGATATTTATATTGAACTAAGTGTAATTAGGGGTAAAATAGTTATAATTTGTTAGCTATTCATGTAAATAATTTCTTAAACTTTTGATGCTACCTTATGGTCAATCTTGCATTATAGTTGTTTACGAAGAAAATTTGAGATTTTGGAGGGTCAAAATTAGTAGGATTGGGGAAAATTACATAAAAGGTCCCTAGAAGTCCTAGAAATTCAAAATAATGAAGAAAAGAAAATAGGAATAATTACATAAAAGACCCATATTATTTTGAAATGACATTTAATTCCTAAAATTGTTTCAGATAGGTCCCTTGTCACCTTCTTCTTTCTGGGAGACAGGAGCAGCGCTGCGAGAAAGACCGAGCGAGCATCGGACTATTGATCTACCTTCACCCTCACCATCATTATCCTCGCCAGCGAGGATCACTCCACCCTCACCATCCTCGTCCTCGTCATCTAGTGCTCAAATTCAACTCAAAAGCGCCACGAGGAACCCGACTAAAAGAGAGGAGGGATCAGACAGAACAGAGCACCAACGTCAAACCTCCTCTTCTCTAGCTACCTTCATCGTTGTTCTTCACTAGCTTCGTCAGTCCTTCCTCATTCTTCTTCTTCATCGACTTCACTATCTATCACCTTCCTCTCACTGCGACTGGGCCGTTCAATCTCCGTCGTTCTTCCTCCTTGCTTCACCACCTCTGCCATCTAATTTGGAGAAGAGCTTGGGTTTTGGCAAACTGAGAGGGTCGGACCAGAGCTCAAAGATTATGGCCAGCATTCCTTCCTTCACTTTCACCTTCTCACCTATGTACCAGTGTCAATCTCCACTTTGCTCCACCTCTGGCAATTTTCCAACCTTCGTTTCTCACACCACAGTGGAACCCCCATCAGTATACCGCCCATTCCTCTATTTTTCACACTCAGAATCGCACCATCACCTTCGCCGAAATTAGAGCCGGAGAACAGGCGGCCCGACTTAGGCCCTTAATTTACAAGCGTTGAACTTAAAGATTTTTGTAAGGACTAGCCCTATAAGGACGAGGGCTTGTAAGGGCTGCCTCTGTAGCACCAAAGGCAGGCCTTTTTAGGTCCTTATTTAAAAAAAAATATATGTATATGATAATAATATCATTAGTTTTTTTTACTTTATTAATAATGTTACAAATATCTAGTTACTATTATCTTTTTCATAATTAAGTTTCTTAAGAATATCTTGTATTAAAAATCCTAAAAATTAAAAATTATAAAGATATTTAATATTTCATAAGTATTCTTACTAATTTTATATTTCTTAACTTATTTCTAGTGATTTTTTTGTTCATATCTTGTATTATTTATTTTGTTAACTAGTTACACTTTTCAAGACATATTTATAAGAAATATCTTTAGTTTTGTTAAGTCTTCTAATTAATTATTTGTAATTGTGGTATATGGACAATAGTTTACCTTTGATTATGACTTAGTGATTGTGTTTGTTTGTTGCATGATGCATGTTGTTTAAATTGTAATGTTGTAATTAGAACTTTAATTGTTTTGATTTACTAATTATATTTCTTTTTAAAAAAATAGCAAAAATAGTTAAAATTTAGAAAAATGACTTCCGTCCCTTCAGGGCTGGCCTTGGCCCATACGCTCACAAGTCAGGCATTGAAAAACAAAGGTTTTTCTTAGCTCGAGCCTAAAAGAACTAGCCTTTTTAAACCCTGGCCCTTCAAAAGCTAACCCTGATTCCTAGCTCTAGTCGAAAGTAAGTATCACCTTCTCCTTCCAATTTGCAAGATTCTTTTGCCTTTATTCCTTCACAGAACCTGACAACAACCACCTTCTTTCTCCATTAAATGCATTTCACTAGTCTCTTATGGATTTCTAGTGCTTTGGCCGATTAATCTCAGTGAGTGGCTGATCACTTTTCTTCTTGGTTATGAGGACTTTGCTTGAGCTCAATGGACTACATGGGAAAGTTCTTCTATCTTTCCATTAATCTAGAATTATATATTAAGGATAATTCCATTACTCTAGAGTTATATATTTAGATTGCCAAATTTTAGGAATTATTGTATATGATTCTAGAACTAAGATTGATGTGAATTGTCTTTATTGGTTTGATATTTTAGTTGAAATTTTGACCCAAAAAAAAATATTTTAGTTGAAATTGTATTTTGTAATGTGAAAAATATATATGTTTGAATTTCTTTGTGGTTGCAATGAGATTATATTAATTAGCTTGCCTAGTTAATGTGGTTGATTTTTGCCGTTGATGGACTATTTAGTACTTAATTTTAAGAAAACTCCTATTGTATTATTCCAATTTTAATTGCACATTAAGTGATTTTAAATAATATCTTAAAAGGTAGTGATTAACTATGTTTGTAGAAGTTACTATTAATTGGTTATGTGTTATCACGAGGTTTTTCTTAAGAATCGATTAATTTTAACTCTCATACTTTTCAAGTAAGGATAGTTATTTCTTCATTAACAAGGGGATTCATCATTCATATTTGCAATTCCATACTATTTCATTCGCTTATTCACCATATTTATGAAAATACCAAAAACCATAATTAGCATTTAATTAAATTGCATTTCTATTTTAGTTTATTAATTTGAAAAACCAAAACCAATTTTTCCTTATTTTCATTATATTTGCATGTCACTTAGATTACTTAGGAATTAATAAAAGGCTCATCGAGAAAAGAGAACGATTTTAAGTTTGTTTATTCGCAATCATTGGTTAATTTTTAATTTTGGACCCTAAGGCTAACGACAAAAGGCTCTCATCAAATGATACTGTTGCCTAGGATTGAAGCCGGGTCACTCGCGTGACAAGAAGAAATACTCACCACTTAACTATTAATATAAATTATTACACCAAAATTTGGTAATTAAGAAAACAAGACCCAAAAAACAAGAGCTAGCAAGAGGACGAGGAATAAATCACAGAATCATGATAAGGGCGTTTCATTTTAGTGCCTTTCCAGCCATGAGTTCTAAATTTCTACACATTAAGAAGAAAAAATAAGCTTTAACTAATAAACTTAACATATTTTAATATTCACAAAATAATGAATAGAGCACTCATATATATCTTGCGACTTTTATGCACATACACAAGGTCCTATTAACTAAATTGAAAAGAAAAATGTATAATTAAAGGAGTTAAATGCATCATGTACTTCCTCAACAAATTAAGTGGAATATATTATCTTAGAAGATAATAATACCTTACTTCAGAGTTCCAAAAAATCAAGCATCCATTAAACCATGTACGAAGTAATACCTTTGAACAAAAGTGTAAAATGGTGTCCTCAAAAAATAATGCCCTGCTTCACTGTTTTCAAAGTAAAGCTTCCATTAGAATAAACCATATGGCAAGTCATCAACAGATTCCAAACACTCATGCATATTTATACGTCACAACTCAAAGTTCAGTGTTTGCCACCTCTCACATTCAATCATTACAGTTTTTGCTTCTGCAAATCACTTTGCGCGCTCCATCTCGATCCTTCCTTTGATTTTTCAGTCCGTTAAAATTTGATTTATTATTCTTCTTCTCCTTTATTTTTTACAAAATACAAAAAAAAGTTCTTTTTTTTTTTAAAAAAAAAAGTTGCTTCTCTGTTGAAGGAAACTCTTTTGCAAGACTGATTTCCTTGTCTTTGATTTCTTCATTTATTCTTATTATTGGTTATTGTTCTATAGTTACTCTTCGCCTTATTACCAAAAAAAAAAAAAAGAAGAAGAAGAAGAAGAAGCCTTCTGTTTCCAAATATTTCAATTTCTGCTTGTATTTAATACTTTTCGATCGTGCTCTTTTTCTTTACATTTAAAATCTTCTTTTGATTTTTTTTCTCTCCATTATTCATTGTTGGTTTCGTTCTTCCTTAATAAAAAAATAACAAGAAAAAAAAAAAGGCAAAACAGAAGGAGGCTTTCGTATCAAAGAAATTGTTGCAGAAAGGCGTAGAAATATCTGGAAAAGAGGTAATTTTCGTATTCCATCATACTTTTTGCAGTTATGTTAGTGTGTGTGTGTGTGTTTGCCCTTGATCTTATATATTATATTGTTATATTTATTTTTTAGGCCGAAAAGATATTACTATGTGTAACACCCCAACTTTTCTAAAGCATTTTCGAAATTATTTGATCAGAGTTCAAAATAATTTAACCAGAGTTGAGCAACGAAATGATTTTAAATACAGAGTAACTGATATTCAACCACTGTAGTGTACTGGTTTGCTGATACAAAGAGTTCGAAAGACTATACATATCTACAGGACTTTCTCCAGCTAGTCCTTCTGCCTGCTGCTTACCCTTGTTTCTGTTTCTGTTCACTCCGAAAATCCTGAAGCTACAGTAAGAGCTGAGGTTCAATACCCATTGAACCTCAGGTAACGGTTAACCTCATGCTTATGTATCAAATATGTATGACAGATATTCATGTCAAAACAACAATAATCACATACATTATTCTCATATTCACATAATAACATAACACAGCCACTGCAACATGTATGTTATTTCAGTCTGCACTATCTTCCAGTGTCACGGTGTACATCCGTGTCCTCAGCGCTAGGAAAACATAACGGCATTATCACGACTATAACCCGTATTAAGATGTATGTGTATGATCAATTTTCAAATATTGAATTATTCAAAAATGCACTATGCAGTATGCAGCCTCCCTTATATCACCACCTCCCTTATACCGCTGACTGGAACCATAGGCTAACATATAGTCCAATAGAAACTCATTCATTTGACTGGATGGTTTCAAGCTCACCAAAACTTAAGATACACCCGGCCAAAGGTATAGAGCTTAAATCTGGACTATGGCTCCCCTCCTTTAAAATAACAACTATGGAGGTGTCACATGTCCCACATCTCCAATGAAATCCCGGCCAGAGGAAAAACATGGAAGATGGGGCCCTGAAAAGTACCATCCACTGTGCACCGAGTGGTGGCATAAACAATTATCATTCAAATCCCTCCTTACTCCACCCATTACAATACAACCGCCATGATGAAAAAAATGCATTATTATACCATTATATACATCGATATGCGTATTTATGAATAGTAAATACTATGCGTATCTGTGAATAGTAAAATACTATGCGTATATGTGAATAGTAAAAATGAATAGTAAATACGGTATACGTGAATAGTAACGTACGTATAAATAGTACCTCTGTATGATCAATTTTCAAAACAATATCTCAGACTATCTATCACATATAAGCATACCATAAGCATCAGAGTTAGTGTTACAATACGCGTCCGTACCTTCGTTGATGATGTTTTGGTACGTTTGACGAAAACGGTACTTCTAACGGAAAACAGCGGTATAACAGCAGCAGCGGTAATGGTTCTCAGATATCCTATAATATCATTTTTATCAGAGACCATTAATTTTCAGCATTTGCGGAAACTATGTTGGATATTCACTATTCATGTGAATAGTACCAGTAAAAATATTTTTACCGTGCCGGTAAATATTTTTTACTGTGCCAGTAAATAATATTTACTGTCCAAGGATAATTCTTTTCTGATGTGACAGATCAGACTAAGCTGCAGCCACAGAGCATACTCAGAAAAACTCTATCTGGCATTTCTACTATAATTACCAAAACTTAAGAACTAAAGAACTTACCCTTGAAGTTCTTGCTCCTTCTCTTCAACTCCAAGAACTTTACTCTAAACTCTCTCTCTAACTCTAAGAAATCTCACTCTTCTCTTAAACTCAATCGTTGTACTCTGAGTTTGGTGTGAAGAAAATGAAGAAATGAAGCCTCTATTTATAGTGTTGGAAAATGGGTCCTTAAGTGTAATTTCTTGTTTTTGGGTCATTTTTTGTAATTTCCAAAAATATTAAAAAAAATATTAAAAATGGTTCACGGGTGCATCTGCGCCTTTTTTAAAAAAAATATTATTTTAATAATGTAAATAGTATTTTTTTCTGATAAAATTCCCGTTCGGTGTTCTGATCGCGTGATCTTTTGCAAATTCTCAAAAATCCAGAAGCACAGCCTTGAAGCTCTATTCTTCCTCTTTAAAAATATCTGGGTCAACTGAATTTTTGACCTCATTCAGGGTATTTCGTAATCTGTTAAAGATTTTAAGTCGGACACCGCCGGTAACAGAAATTACTTCGGGTGACACCATCTTCGAGACAAAAATTCACTGATTCATAATATGTGCAGTTGTTTACTACTTAGTTCAAGGATTTTGAGTTATAATTTATTTTCTACCGGTTCCACTACCTGTCCTGATTCAAAATATCGGTTTCGACCTATCTCATAATCATTCCGCCGATTTCAGAAATGACTTTGGAAATAACCCACTCTGAGATAGAAATTTACTTGTTTATAATATACCCTTACTTTAAAAACCTAATTCACGGTTTATTGGAAATAATTTTATTTCTATTGTTTTCCAAAGTATAAGATATTATATTATAATAATATAATATTATACAGTTACTATTGAGTGGGTCCCGCGTGCAAAATTTTTCAAAACTCACGGGATGGCTGTCGGGTGAGGAAATTATTTGGCCGTGGGTCCCGCATGAATAGTAAATACGTATTTTCAAATAGTGAATACGTATTTAGGAATAGTAAATACCGTATTTTTAAATAGTAAATACGTATTTGTAAATAGTAAATACTATTCATACCCCACAAAATACCGTATTAACCAATAGTAAATACGTATTTGTGAATAGTAATTACTATTCATGTACGTATTTGTGAATAGTAAATACTATTCATATTCAAAAATACTGATTTCAAATTTGTCATTTTCAAAAATAGGGCCTAGTAGTCCTCCAAAAATAGGCTAGTTTTCAAGTCTTTAGGTCCAAAATTCAGGATGTTACACTATGTATTTGAGCTCATTAAAGTATTCAAATTTAACCTAGAGAGCATCGAAATCAAATGTGAAGAGTTCAGAAATAAAAAATAACGTAGACAAATAGATCTCCTCTCTCTCACTTAACCTCTTTTGTGCAGAAGTTTTGACAAATATTTAATTTCCTGTTTTTTCATAGCTCGCGTACATATAAAAGTACATTCCATTTTCTCTTCAACTGCTTCCAATTAGCATGCACTAATATTACCCAAGAATTTGTTGTAAATTCATTGGAAGCCTTAAATGTCACCAAAACTCATCTCCTTCATTTTCAAACTTAACTCCATTGCTTCCAAACATCAGATAGGGTTAGGGTGTGTTTGGTTAAAAGGGAGGGAAAGGAGGAAAGGGGATGAAAGGAAAGGATAAGAGGTTACCTTATGAAGTTTTTAATGTTTCTTTGTTTGGTTTAATAGAGGGAAGAAGTGAGAAATGATAGCAATTTACTATTGTATCCTAACATATTAGCTTATATTTTTTTTATATGTTATATGAATTTATTTACGCTTTATCTAATTAATATAATGATCTTTTAATTTATAATCAATATAATAATTATATTTTAAACATGGGGTGATATTTTTCATTTATAATGATATATTATTGTTTCAAATTAATTTTGTAATAATATATTCATTAACTACTATAATAACATTTTTTTATTTATAATAAGATATTTTTAATGTTAAATTAATTTCATAATAACATTATTAAAATTATAAATATTTTTATTTAAAATTAAATTTTATAATACTATATTTGCTTTTGATTAAATTTTTGTTTTAAATAATAAAAAATACTTTTATTTAAATTAATTTAAAAATATATTTTGTTTAAAAATCTTCCTCCTCCTCTTCTCCTCTTCCTCCCTCTCACTCAAGGCTTCTCCCGCTCTCTCCTTTGATTCAGCTGCGTGAAATGCAGAATTGGGAAGGTGAGAGAGTGGCATGTATTCTTTTTAATGGTGGAAAACAATATTTTTAACCATTACAAGTCACACATCTAAACCACATTTTTTTTTTTAAAGAATGGATATTCTTCTATTGAAGATAATCGTATTTAAAGCACTATCAGGTATTAAATATGGAGACACTTCTTCTAATAGAAAGTTGAATCTTAGTTCAATAGTTCGCTACATAACCCCTTTCACTAAATTAACCCCTCGTTGCTAACGAGTTCACATTTGGTGCTTATAGTTAGGTTTTCATTTATGTGCTTATACTTCTAATTAGAGGCATAAGCAATTTTTTTATTTTTTAAATTTTTTTATATATTATATTTATTTAGATTGAGATGTTTTTTGCACCCAGTATCTTAAATTAATTAATTTTCATAATACTGGTGTTACAGACAAATACAGAACTGAAAATTAATTAATTTGAGATACCGAGTGCAAAAAACATCTCAGAAAGCAGCATATGATTTAAATCTAAAAAAATATAATATATAAAAAAATTTAAAAAATTGCTTATACCTCTAATTAAGTGTATAAACATATAAATAAGCACCTAACTATAAACCCCAAATGTAGACTCGTCACACCCTTTTTTTTTTTTTTTTTTGGATACAATCGTCACACCCTTTTAATACCCCCTCCTCCAAACACAAAAAATCCATGGTCCAAAGTTGCCAAATCTGAAACTCAATGCTCTTAGATCCGATGGCATGTCCCACACTGAGTACTTTGGGCCTAGGCTTGGCCCAGATTATTTTTGAACTGGGGGTGGTGAATCTTGAGCCAAAAAAAAAAAATGAAAGAAAAAAAACTGGGGGTAGTGAACTATCCAATTTACCCTAATTTTAAAATTTAATTATTCTTTATAAGGTTATAGCAAAGAAAAAAAAATATTCTTTATAAGGATTTTCTATCTTAATTACTTTTTCTAATCTTATGAAATATTTTTGAACTGGGGTAGTGAATTATCCAATTTACCCTAATTTTAAAATTTAATTATTCTTTATAAGGATTTTCTTTCTTAATTAATTTTTCTAATCTTATGAAATAAAATCCATCAAAATTTCAAGCCAAACGATAGCTTCTAACTATTTTTCTTAAATTATTTCGGGTTAAGTTCTAATAATTTAGCTCTAAAATTATTTAGTTAACTTTTGCTATAAATATAGTTTTTTTTTTTTTGTTTCTTGCAGATTTTACTATTAAATTTTAAGGAATAAAGCCTCTTTAAAAATTTCCAAAATCCCTAAAATAATATTACATAATGGTTCCTCAGTTTTATGGCCCATAGATAATTTTAATAATTATTTTGTCTTTTATTTCTTAACGAATATCTATAAACCTCATAAATAAGTTAAAAGCCTTTAACTAAAAGCTTTGAAACTCGGAGATGTTAACTATAATTCATTTTTAAACTCTAATTTAATAAAATCATAATCCTCCCTTCACCGTTTGCTTAGGCCGAAAAATGCAGATTTTTGGCAAAAATTCTATTTTAATATTTAATGCCTCCAAAACGTCATCTTATGAATTTTTTAATGCTTCCAAAAATTATATTTTAATCCTAATGGTCATGATAATTTCTATACTCTTGATTTTAGGGTGTGTGTGTGAATCTTCAAAAAATTACCCACACACATACGTACTCGGGTGAACTAGAGAGAAACGTCATCTTTCTCTGACATCTCTATTCTCTTTGAAGAACTCCAATAACAAAACACTAAAAGGAAATTTTAATAATTGAATCATGAATAACAAAACGTGATGTTTGTTTCTTTGTTTTTTTTTTAAAAGCAACTTATTGAATGTAGATTTCAAACAAGTTTTTTAGCTTTTGGTTTTCAAGGAAAAAAAAGTTTTTTTTAAAAATAAAATAAAATATGCACTTATTAGTGTTTTGGCTTCTGCTCCGGAGTCTGTTTATTGAAGGACAAACCTGTTTTTTCTTGCATTATTTTCTTGTATTTGAATTATTTTTATTCTCATTTTTTGTTGATCAATATTGTGTGTGTCTCTCTCAAACTTTCTATAACTTTAGTTTTATTTTCTTAGATCTTGGGTTGGGTTGGTCACGCGAAGCATATATACTTGAAGATTTTGATTCCCTTTTCAGGTTAGTATATGCATAGTTTAATTGTAAATATTACTTATTAATTGAAATTTTTACAGCTTTCTTGAATTATGAACCAAGGTGAGTTATGTATATTTATATGGAGTATAAAAATTTTATTTTACAGCTCTCTCGATATTGATGTCTCTGGCTTCCTACATCTAATAATTTTCTTATTAATTTTTGTCATTGTGAAAAAAATAATTACTTACATGTTTTTAAGTTTTTTTATCGATGGTTTAGATGAGGCTGTAAAAACATCATTTAAAAGAATTTATCAGCAAACCCAGATTGGTTTTATTTTTTTAAAAAAAATTATTGAGATTTCATTTAAGTTGAATAATTAAAGAGTATATGTTTCTTTGAGCTTATAAAAGAAATTGATCGACAGCATAAAAAGTGATTAATCATATTTATAAAAAGTAGAAGTTATTTCAGATTTATTACGAACATAAAAAGTACTATTTATTTTAAAGTGCTCCTCAAAATAATTATAGTATATTGAACATAAAAAGTACTATTGAACATAAAATATGAATCTTCCCAATCTTCAATTGAGCCTAATTCTAAGTTGCTTAACCAATGGTCTATAAGACTATAACTATAAGCAATTCCCTTCTTTCAAATCATTACAATGACACAACTTATTTCATACTAGTATTAATTAGCACAAAAATCGTTGTTGAACAACTAACAATAAATCAGGCATGAAGCTTCAAATGACTTCCCAATCTTGAATTGCGCGCTCCAAACCCTTGAGAGATGCTCCCTAATGTCTCTGAAGTACAGACCTGCCTTGTTGAAAGTGTCTAATTTTTGTTTTCCTTTTACATCTTCCTTTTTCTTTCTTCAAATCTTTTCATACTCTGTCAGGGTTCTCTAAAATATAAATGTCACTAATTAAAGAAAAAATAAACTATTTACAAACAATACTAACTAGATAATCCTATAAGATAATGTATGATATTATGAGATTCCTTAATATCTACTAAATGAGATTCATTAATAATAATATTTCCTAAACATCTTCTTACGTGTATTAAATTATTTTAAATGTTTGTATTTCAAAATATTTTATGGATCCTCGGACTGATTAAGTAATCAACTAAAAGATATCTTCAATAAAAATTTAAGTTATATTATTAAAAGAGTTTGTGGGAATACTAGAAAAATGTTAGGGAAAATCTCATATAAAGACGGTTGAATTACCTAAATTTTAATTTGAGTTACTAAACTTAACAAATTATTAATTAGGTTATATGACACAATTAGGGATTTAGAATTTGGATCAAATTACCACTATATACTAGTTTAGATTTAATTTTAACGAAAATGTGGAGGATGGGGCTGGATACTTGGTAGTTTCATATCACCTAGCTACAGAGGTATATTGGTTGATACCCTTGCCAATTTCAGCCCCTACACATTATGATCCTCGTCTAAGCTAAGTAATAAGAGATTTCTTCTGGTGCTCTTTCTCCTTCAGGAGTAAGCTAAGAAATAAATGAACTTCCATTTTCCTTCTCGGCCAACAAAGACGTTGTTTCATTTATCAGGGTCATCTGATCTTTTTCTCGTTACGTTGTTGATTCTAAACTCTAAAACCCAAGATCTGTCACTACCACAGTGCAATTTTCAGTGCTTGGTTTCCCTGCTCTTTGATTGAATTTGCATTTCGTGGCAAACTTGTGATTTAGATCGCAGTTTTAGGGTTTGTACTTCCTTATTACTCCGTCCGTTTCTTTGATAAATGGCGAGAAGAAAGGAATGAGAAGATTATTAGAGGGCTTATTACTTTTCCTTTCCTCTTTTCTTTCCACTATGGGTTAGGGATATTATTGAAAAATAACCAAAATTTAAATATCCTAAATTAGGTAAATTATCTAATTTAAGATTTGTTAAGTTTATCAGTTTTATAAGGATTTTTCCATTTCAACCGTCTTTATATGAGATTTTTCCAAAATGCTATGGGATATATATTGTAATGTCTTTAAAAGATTGCTCTCTCTCTCTTTTTTTTTTCCCCTTTTTTTCTTATTTAAATTTAGCCTTTTTCTATTTGGGTTATCACAAGTATCAAATTTACTGTATTTTCTACAATTTGTGAACAATATGTTTTTAAAAAAAATATATTTTCTCTTTTTCATTTGAATGTTGATATTGATATAGTTTAGCTTCCTATATCTTCAAAGTTTCTTGTTAATTTATGTCACTATGAAAACAAGAACTACTCACATGTATTTAGGTTTTTGTCAACATACGTTTTAAGTAAGGCTGTAAAAATCACAATTAATAAAATTTATATCAACAAACCCAGATTGTTTTTTGAAATCATTGAGATTTTATTTAAACTGAATAATTAAAAGTCTTGTTTCTTTGAGTTTATATATATGTAATTTTTAGACGGTCTAAGAAGTGAGTCAATTTATTATATTTCTAAAAAGTGATATTAGGAATGATGTTTGCATCTTCTTTTATATATACATATACATACACATTGTCTCATAAACTTATTTTTACTTTCCAGATCTTGATTATTGGTCACTTGAATCATACTTGAAGATTTCAATTATTGTTTCCTGCAGGTTAGTATATGCATAGTTTTAATTGTAAATTTCATTTATTTATAGAAATTTTTATATATTTCTTAAATTATAAACCAAGATGGGTTATGTATATTTGCATGTAATATAAAGTTAATTGTGTTTTCTATAATTTCTTAGCAACGTTGCTGTATATATTTTTTATATTTCATATGAATGTTGATATGATATAGTCTAGCTTCCTACATGTAGAAAGTTTCTTATTACTTTATGTCACTGTGGAAATTAGAATTACCTGCATTATTTGCATGTTTTTAGGTTTATTTTATCAATGGTTTAGGTAAGATTGTAAAAAGCTCATTTAAATAAATTGATCAAAAAAATCCAGATTTACTTTTTTATAATCATTATATTTTATTTAAATTGAATAATTAAAGAACATGTTTCTCTGAGTTTATAAAAGTATTTTTATTTGAAAGTGCTTCTCAAGATAATTAGAACTCATAGATCGATCATATAAAAGACTTATTGGAAATAGCTACTAAATAGAACGAAGTATTTTTTTTTTTAAAAAAAATATTTCTTAAAAGTTTAAACAAACCTCCACCAAGCTTTTAAGATTATTTTTTGGGAAAAATTATTTTTTCGTAAGATAACTAAAAATTGGAATAAAGTCCTAGATATGCATAATTTTTTCTTCTTCCTATTGATATTCATACTTTTTCTTCTTCTTTTGAGCAAGATATTCATACTTCTTTAGTTAGCTGTCTTCAGTACCAATTTTCTTCAGCCACGATTAATTTGAACCATATTCTTGTGATTCACTTTTCTGTCACACTCAGTGAGCCGTCTTTAAGTTGAGTTTCCTTTGTGTATAAATACAATACATGTTTTATTGTGAGGCATACAAACACACACACACACTAAGTAGTTATATATTTTCTTGTTCGGCTCTGGCCTTGTCATATATTTTCATATTTAATCTCCTAAACATCTTCATTTTTATTGATAAAATCTTAGTTGGCTACCTAAAGTTTGTTTGATAATTTGTTATTTTGGTTGTCATTTTAGGAAAAAGAAGATTGCCATTACTGGCTTTTTATAGCTTACTTTAATTATAATTTAGGGAATCCTGTGGATTTGTGCAGTTACATGACATTTGAAATTAGTTATATACATACATATATATATATATATATATATATATATATATATATATGTATGTATATATATATATATATATATATATATATATATATATATTTCTACTCCATACACTACAGCTTTGATTGTGATTGTCTCCAAATAAAAATTTATTAAAATTAATTGTATTTGGTTGCTTTTCTCATTTAGAATAGCGTATGTTTTTATAGATACAAGTATCCTCTTATTTAAACCTTAGAATAGCACAGTTCATCACCATCAAGGGGAATAAAAAAGCATAGTTCATGATAAAATAGTTTGCAAATTCATATTGGGCTAGTTAAGTTGGCTTGAAAACCGGCGATCCAGCTGGCTTGTTTGTCCAAGTCTCTATCTTGGAGCAAAATTGACCCAAGATAATTTGGGAGTATTGGAATAATCCGCTAGGTTGGGCCAATCTGTCTAAGAAATGTCTTTTGATCCAATCAAAACCATGCGTCAGCTTTCTGTAGTCTCTTGTATAGGACGTTAACATGCAATTAAGCCCACACCCTCTCTTGACTTTGTAGGCTCTCTTGAGTTTATTTTTGTGTCAAGTGTAAATTAGCAATGTTCTAAAACTCGGACCGGAAACCAACAAATTGGCCGAAAAACTGGTTCGAGTTAAGGGGAAACTTCATGTTTCGAGTTGACCCGGGGTCAACTAGGCCTGACTCAATAGTTGGTGATGAGTTTCATATCTTTGTGCTTCTCAATGTTAAGGCTCTCCACCAGTAGGGAAGATGTCGACGATGGTGCTGTGGAGGCCGAAGGAGAAGCAACAATATGTGAAGAGAAGGAGAACGGGAAGGAAGGGGAAGAGAGAGAGATCTGATTTAGATCATGAAGATCGTTGCCCCATTAAGTCTCCTTCTAAAGATCGTGAAGGAGTTTTTTTTTTTTTTTGGGGGGGATATCATCTGAAGTAGAGTTAAGCCGGTCCAGTTTTCATGATATCCGTAGAGAGAGAGAACATCTAAAGGAGGGTTGTGAAGATTGAAGATATAATCTCTCTCTCACAAGTATAGAAGATTGAAGGGAAATTAAATGTCAAAAAGGCCAGTTTCTATGATAAATTAATGAGGCAGAAATTAAATGCTCCCAAGCAAAAAAGGCCAAGTCAAGCACCTATGACTCTGTAGCTACCTACAAGGTTGCAACACTAGTGCCACATTTTCCATGTACTTTTTTTTTTTTGGTCGAAACATTTTCCATGTACTCATTAAAGAGAAAAGAATCCATATTGATATATATTTTCGTTCCCACCCGAGGCCTATGTCATTCTCTTTTTTTTTCTTTCCTAAAAAAAATCAATATAACATTGCACATCTTTACATGTTGTCCATCATCATATTTAGGCCACAAAATAGTTTTTATTTATGAAAATATGAATATTTTTTTAGCTATTTTAATTAAATTATTTTTTTAATTAATACCGATTTGATCAACTGACCCTTTGTCCTAGTACCTCCATTGGTTTCAGTGACCAGTCCAGATTTTATAACCTTGCAAATTAGACAAAGGCCCTATTCTAATAAGTTGCTCAACCAATTGGTCTATAAATAATTCCCTTCTTTTAAATGAAAGTCACAGAATCTACATTCAAGTTAAAGGTGGCCAATAACAGAAATGATGCAAATAATTTCATATGAATTAGCTCTAAAATCTTCGTTGAACAATAATAAATAGAAAAGTCAATCAAATATTATCCACTCACTTGGGTGAAGTAGACAGACATGTCTTTCTTTCTTTTTAATGATTGCTTCCTACTATCGAAGACATGTCTTTTTTTTTATTATGATTGCTCCCTACCATTGAAGAACTCCAATAATCAATCATTCAATATGAATTTGAATGATTGAATAAAAAATAATATGGTTTTGATTACCGTATTGTAATCCTAGATCATAGTTGACAAGTGCCTACATATCCCGATATAGTTTATATTATAATCATAACCTGATATGCATGATAGATGGAGACGGCGGCAGGGAATGTTGCAAGCCAATTCATCCAATGGTTGGCAAGTAAAGCATGGGAGGAACTTAAGTATCCGTGTAACTACAAGAGTTATGTTGAAGACTTGAAAATTAAAAAAAGAAGGTTGTCAGCTACAATGGAAGGTTTACAGCTAAAGATAGATGATGCAAATAAAAAAAATAAGACTCTAGTTGACCCTAGAGTTAAAGAATGGCTTGAAAGAGCTGAAAAACTTGTACAACATGATCCTCAACCAACCAAATGCTTTGGCTTGTGTACAAATTGCTTCTCCCAAATTGCGCAAGCCAAGAAGATTGAAAAATTGATGATAGAGGATATACCAAACTTGATCACTGAAGTTAAAGAACTTCCTGAAGAAGTTGCATGTGCAATTGGAGTGCCAGGCATGGAATATCAGTCACAAGAGTTCATATCCTTTGAGAGTAGAAGGGCAAATTTTGAAGAACTCAAGAAAGCATTAGAAGATGAGAATAAGTGTATGATAGGATTGCAAGGGATGGGAGGAACGGGGAAATCCACATTGGCAATAGAAGTTGGGAGACATGTTGAAAAATCAAATCTCTTTCATAGAGTCATCTTCATTGAAGCGTCTACCCCTGTGGATGAAAACAAGATTCGATATGAGATTGCACAGAAATTAGAATTGCAGTTAGAGGAAGAGAAGCTATGGACCCACGCAGAACAAATAGGGAACAGGACTGCTAACATTGGGAACGTGCTCATAATACTTGATAATGTCTGGGAAAAGATCAACCTTAAAAGCATGGGGATACATCCTCACTTCGATAGCAATCGTCGATGTTGTGTTTTGCTAACCACACGTTATCAGAATGTTTGTACCCAAATGAATTGCCAAAAGAGGATTAAACTAGAGGCCTTACCTGAGGAAGACGCATTGAAACTTTTCCTTTTTCATGCTATGGAAGCTGGTCAAGATTGCCCAGATAATTTGAAGAACGTGGCAGTGGATATTATCAATGAGTGTGAAAGATTACCAGTTATAGTTGTAGCAGTGGCAAAAACTTTAAAAGACATCCCTACAAATGAATGGGAAGATGCTTTGAAAACATTGAAAAGTGATGTTGTACCATCAAGACATGAGATTGTTGATGAAGATGAAGATGTGACGAAGTTTTATAATTCTTTGAAGTTAAGCTATACTCATCTAAAAGATGAGGAAGCCCAAGAACTCTTCCTATCTATGAAGCACCGACACTCCTATTCTTTAAAAATATGCGTGTCGGACACTCCAACACCTGTTCGACACTCCGATACTCCTCGACACTCCTATTTTTCAAAAATATGCGTGGTTTTGAATATTACTAAATTGATGATGAATTTTTCTTTTATATTTTTTTAAAAAAAGGAGGCACGGCTTTTATGATGAAGCCGAATCTACGATGAGCCAAAGCTAAAGGCCAGAATTTTACAGAATATTGAACTTGAATGTAAATTATAATATATATATATATATAATATATAATATCAAAACGTGTCCTAACGTGTCGAAATTTAGATTTTGTTAGGATTAACGTGTCGGAGTGTCGAGTCGTGTCGTATTTCGTATCTCGTGTCGGTGTCGATGCAACATAGCTTCCTATTGTGCTCTATATTCCCAAAAGCTCATGAAATACCTGTAGAGCTTTTAAGTAGAATCGCTATAGGATTGGGGTCGTTTGTGGGAATTAATTATGATACATCAAGAAGTCAAGTACGTCTTAAGAAAAACAAACTCATAAATTATTCTTTATTGTTGACAGCCAATAAAGAATGTGTGAAGTTGCATGATGTGATTCGCAAAGTGGCTATGGAGATAGCGCATGAAGAGATTCAAGTGATCATGGATTCCAAGACAGAATTGAAGGAGAATATGAAATATTCTTCTTGGATCATAAATGATGGTTTTCCCAGTTGTTTTGATGGTAACAAACTCAAGGTTCTTTTAGTATGGTTAAACGCAAATGGTTCTTTGAAAGTCCTTGATGCAATCTTTGGAAAGATGAAGAGCCTTAGAGTTTTGCTTTTGCATTCTAAAATTGAGTATGGTAGAACTTCAGCTCTATCACTACCAAACTCAATTCAATTACTAAAAGACATTCGAACTTTGTCTCTGAAAAATTGGGAGTTAGGTGATCTATCTGTGTTGATGATAAACTTACAAAAACTTGAGTCTCTAGAATTGACTAATTGTTCAATCATTGAATTGCCAAATGAAATTAGTGGGCTAGATAAATTGAGATTTCTATGCTTGAAAAGTTGTTTGCTTGAAAAGAACAATCCATTTGAAGTGATTGCAAGATGCTCCCAACTAGAAGAACTGTATTATGTTTCAAATGATGATCATATACCGATTGGCCCAAAGTTTCCTAAAATTACATTCCTTCCTGAATACAAAATATACCACATAGATGGCAGTGACTTCTCAGCCTTTGATTCATCTCAGTTGGACACTTCTATAAAAAGATGTTTTAAGCCACGCAAGTTACAAAAAATCTTCTCCAAAGAGATAATTAAATCCCTGGCCACAAGAGCAGAGGTTCTGGAGTTAGAAGGAGGTCATGAAATACGCTGGAACAATCTTATTCCTAGTATTGTTTCAATTGGAGATAGAGCCATGGAAGACTTAATCAATCTTTCTTTGAAGAAATGTCATGAGATGAAGTATTTGATCCATATCGAGCATCCTCAACTTAAATCTGGAGTGACTGTCTTCTCCAACTTAGTTGAACTGCAACTTACTGATGTGGATGTCAGAGAAATATGTTATGGTAGACATCTTGATGGCTTTCTCACGAAGCTAGAGAAGCTGGAGTTAAAAAATTGTCAAAAGTTGGAAAGCACATTATTTAAGGACAAGCTAGTGTTGGGTAACCTCAAGTCCATATATTTAGAGGAGTGTTCAATGATGTATCTTTTTCATCCATCCACTGCTCAAAGTCTAAAGCTCTTAGAAACTTTGAAGATTGTTAATTGTTCTAAACTGAAATACATAATCAAGGATAAGGAGTCATCTGTAGAAGAGAAAGTGGATGATGAAGATCGCAATCCAAGGAGCCAAGACTCAATGTTTCCAAAATTAAAACTCCTCAGTGTTCAAGGATGTGAAACGTTGGAATTCATATTGCCAATTTGTTTTTGCGAAAACCTTCCTGTACTAGAACTTGTGGAGCTTTCTGAGTGTGAGAATCTGAGATACATGTTTGATCAATACACAAAACAAGGAGGATTGCATCAAATGCAAAATGAAAACACACTCCTTTCGTTGAAAGTAATGTCTATTGAAGATGTTCCATTATTTGTCAACATATATCCGGAATGTTATCTCCCACAGAAATCAATAGCAAATAGTGGTGAGGGGTCAAAGGAAAAGGATAAGGGTCCAAGTCGCAATGTCTTTTGGTGGAATCCTTTGTCTTGTTTTCTTCTAAAATCAGAAACTATAAATAAAGATGAACCATCTATATCCAAGACAGCTCAACCAGACCACATTGTCTCACAGGTACTTATATATGTTCCTCCATCAATTTTTATCAATACTACATATAGTTATTTGCATTGAGAATTAATAGAATAGAGTTCATTTTAGAAAAAGAATTAATTGAGTAAGTAATCGCACATTACTCTAAATAATTGTGTTAATCAAATTGGTAATAATGTTTAGGATAAAATACATTTTTTTTTAAAAAAAAAAAACTTCAACCTTTGAGTCATTTATATATCACCCATAGCATTTTAAATTTAAAAATTAACATTCGCACACAATCTTTTCACATGGTTTAAATGAATACTCAAAAGGTGATTTTATCCACATAATCAGCATACGAAAATAAATAAAATAGTCATTTTGTGGTGACCCACCCCCCAATAATCCCAAGTCCAAAATAGCAAGTTATCCTAATAATCTCAGCTTGTTCATTGTCTTTCGAAAAAATAATTTTTTTCCTACTTTAAATTCAATATGGAGTACTCTTTTAAAAATTTAGACATTTCCTTTTCAACTCAAATTTACACTCGCTCTTTTGAAAAATTACCTATTTAAATTTTGCTTCATTGTTCCATTTAATTGATAGAGAATAATTTAAAATGTTGGACATTTAAATTCCTGATAATTTGCACTTAGTAACTGAGATGTAGTAAAGATTAAGGTAAATGACATCAGAAAAATAAAGGCCCTGTTTGTTTTCTTATTTTTAAATTTTTTTTGTTTTTTGTTTTTGTTTTTTAAGAAATAAAAAACTTGCTTGGTAATTTGTTTTTAGTTTGGTGTTTTCAAAATAAAAAACAGAAATATGTTTTTAAAAGCTAAAAAACTAAAATAATTTTTAGACGCTTTCTTGGTTTTTTGGTTTTTGTTGCATTTCTTAATTTTTGTTTGAGAAACTGTGAAACCCTTTTTAGTTTCTCCTCCGTGATGACTTTTCACCATTTGAGAAACTTGAATTCTCTTTTTGCTCAAGAGAAACTTGAATTCTCATGTAAGCGTTACCCTCCCGTCTCTTAATTTTCAAACGTTATTTTTTATACAATTATCCAAACATATTCTTTTGTTTCTATTTCAAAAACTTGTTTGAAAAAAAAAAAAGAAATTTTACAAAACAATTTTGAAAAAGAAAAATTGAAGAACATAAACAAATCAAACCGAAATTTCTTTGATTATAATTTCTTAAACAAATTGAAATAAAATTATCCCTCCCTCCCACTTTTGCATCCACTAGTCTCCCATGGTGCTACAACTTTAGGGAGAAAAATAAAATAAATTACAATTTTAATATACACATTTGAATTTGTTAAAAATGAATTCATATATCTGTTTGGGATGTAGGGGACATATGTTGGCAATAGAGCTAATGGAATTTTTACACCACCGTTATACCCTTGCAATTTGAGAGCAATGTATATTGGAGGTATTTCAAACTTAAGGTCAATGTTTTCTATATCAGTTACTTCATCAATGTCATCATTAGAAGAATTGGTAGTCTCAAATTGTGATAACTTGGAGCATATAGTAACAGAGGAGGTAGATGGTGTTCATCATATGAACGCCAACTCTATCTTCCCCAACTTACGCACCATTGAAATCAGGGAATGCAACAAGTTTGAATATGTATTTCCAGCTTCTTGTTCTAGAAATCTTGTGCACTTGGAAGCTTTGCTTATCGATGGGGCTAGTAAGTTGAATTATGTGTTTGGAAAATCTTGTGATGATGATAACTCACCTCACCAGAACCAGAATATTGAGATTGATCTCTCAGCTCTCAACAATCTAAGCCTTACAAGAGTACCAAATATAGTTAGTATGTGCCCTGAAAACTTTTATATCAAAGCATTGTCTCTACAAGATATCACTTTGTCCGAATGTGCGCAACTTCCGATAAACGATTTTATAGATTTATCAATCGAGGGGGCAAAAAGACAAGAACAACTCTCAAGAAAAAGGGTAATTAATTATTTTTGTAACTTTAATTTATGATTTATTGATGTATCATGATATCTTTGTTCTTTGATACTGATTTATCTTACGATACAGCCAATTGGGATGCACTTGTGCAAGTTGAAGCATCTTGCTTTAGGATACATGGAGATTGAAACAATGTATGATCTTGAAAGACTTCAAATAGCAAGTCCTGTGGATTCAAGTTTGGAAATCCTGATTTTCAAAGACCTAGATAAGTTAAGAAATATATGTACGGGACCAAAACATCTTCATCTAAGCTTTCAAAATCTTTCTAAGCTAGTAATCAAGGGATGCCATCAAATGAAATTTATCTTGTCCGCACCTATCTCGAGAAGCCTGCCATGTTTGAGACATCTATGTGTGTTAGAATGTAAAGAGCTAGAGCGCATCATTGAGGATGATGATGAAGAATGTTATTTCCCATATCTCTGTTATATTAATGTGGTAGACTGCCAGAGATTGAAATGTCTATTCTTTATCTCCACATGTGGTAGCCTTCTGCAGCTCATGGCATTGAATATAAATAGTGCGCCAGAGCTTGAGCAAGTATTTGAAAGGAAGCAGGGCGCAACAGAAGAGTTGGACATCAATCATGTCTTCCCAAAGCTATTTCTGATATGCCTTGGAGATCTACCAAAACTTCATACTATCTACTCTGGAATTGATTTCCAGACCGTCACGATCCGTGCAATAGAGAATTGTCCCAAAATCCCTTTAACTTCAGTTGCTAATGAGTTCCTTGGCAGTAACCATCTAACTGGTTAATTAATTATTTACAATTGCTACATATGTACGTACTTGATATGATTTTTCTCATTACCATATATATTTGTTTTGTTTTGTTAGGTTATTGGCGCTGGTTGGAAAAATCTGAGAGGAACAAAGGCAACATGGATGAATTTGATATTCTTGAACGGCTTGTAAATGTAAGATAAAGCAAAAGGACGCAGTACTTTTTTCTCTCTCTAATTTTTTTTTTTTTTTTTGCCTTAAAAGAGACACTACTATTCACGATTCATATACCAAACTTAAATATTTTTCAACTTCAATAAAAATTTTCCCCCTTAACAATTTAATTTTCTACAAATTAATTCATTTAATCCACAAGTTTTTTTTACCTGGTCTTCTACAATTTAACATGTGCATTAATGAATGACTTCTACTCATTCCAATTTCTTTAATATATTCTATTATTGTTCAGAGGATTAGCGAAATGGTAGAAAAGACTGTAAAGAGAGATCCACCAACAGCCAAATAAAACAATGGCTCATCAAATGTATGTATAGTATACGTTCTTATAATCTATCACATTTAAGTTGTCAATAGTATTTCTCTTTTACTTATGTCGACTGCTTCCAAATTTTGGAGCAATATCAATAAATTAAATCCACAACTTTTTTAATTTCTTTGTGGTCTCCTATATGTTACAGATTAAGGAAATATAAGAGGCAAGTGATGAAGAAAGTCCAGAATCAGAAGCTGATGAAGGCAAGGATTCAGAACAAACCAACAAACCTGTGCCATTTGTTGCTCCTTCACAAATTGAATCTTTAAAAAAGCTTTGACTGGCCGATTGAGGTTGTTATTTTAATTTCCTTAATCAAGAAAAAGTTCTAGATCGCAGTCAAACTTGGGTTATGTATGTGGTTTGCATTTTCTGTATTATCATTGTGGTGATTTTCACAAAGTTGACCATGATTAGTGGTTCAGTTATCCTAGAAGAAGAAGAAGAAGAAAAAAAAGAAAAGAAAAAGATAGAGCATGGCTTGTGTCAAGAATTGTGGAAGACTTGTTGTAAACATTAATCATAATGAAAGTTTTCTAGATTAGGTCCTGTGGTTTTTATCTCTCACATTGAGGAAGTTTTCCAAGTTAAAAAATTGTATGTTATTTGATTTATTTACTCAATCTAATTTCTTAATATCGTTAATGCATTTTTTTTTAACTTGATATTTTATACTCTGATATATAAAATTTTCCTATTTTATATATGAGTTTAACATTTGTCATGTGACTTAACATAAGGTTTTGTCAAGTCACCCCAAAACTATGTCCTTTTTGGAGTTTATTAATTCCCCTAACCTCAAAACTACATCATTTTGGAAGTCAGGAGAATTAATGAACTCAAAAACGACGTAGTTTTGGGATGACTTGACAAAACCTTATGTCAAGTCACATGACAAAAGTTAAACCCTTTATATATATGTGTGTGTGTAAATCTTTTTCTATTTTAAAGAGTCATTTTTCAATTATCAAATTCAAATAAGTTGTTATTTTGCTAGAGCAGTTTGTTAAGTTTAGTTGTTGATCCGAACAATTATTTCAATTATTACGCAAGTGGCTTATGAGGTAACAAAGAAATACAAATGACAAAGCAGAGGGGAACATGCATCTCAGCATAGAAGTAATTGAGACTTGCGCGAAGGAACGCCATTAGATGCGTCGATTTTCTTGCGACAGACACCAGGATATTCCGGCTGGGTGCCTAGCGTTGATTTTGTTTTTATTTAGTGTTTAATATATTAAATAGAGGTAGAGTTAGAAAGTTGTCGAATTTTACGGGAGAGTTAATAAGATTTTAGGTTTTTCTTGATCTATATAAAAAAAAATATTAGAAGTGTCTTATAAATAAGATTAGAGAAGTATTTTTCAAAATAAATAAGTAAATAAATAAAGGGCATTAGAGGATAAGACACTAAGAAAAAAAAAATTTCAGCAATCACATTTGATGACGAATTTTAATGTCATACTTTCAACAACGACAATAGTATTACTATTAAAAGTATTTACTTTTAACGACGACATATTTTGTCATTGCTAAAAGTGTTACAACTAGCAACTGAGGTTATGCTTTGGCAGGCCACAAATGTTGGTCGTAATTATAACTTGTTTGGTTTTAGCATAGGGAGAGGAGCAAGGGCGGACCGACGAGGAGGGCGAGGCGTGGCCCCCACCACCCCTAAATTTTTTTTAAACAAATAAAAAAATTAGATATATAAAATATTGTAAATGATCGATCGGGCTCCCTCTTCCATTGTTCCCGCTGCCATCGACTGCAGTGCACCGCAACCTCCTTTCTCCCTCTCAAGTCTCAATGCCTTCTCAGCATTATCCACGAATTCATATTATATCGTCCTCTCATTGATCTACGTTAAGTGTTGTGTGTGTCAGCCTATTAAGGGCATGTTTGTTTGATTTTTTTTTTTTTTTTAGTCTAACTCTGATTTTGGACTGTGAAAATAGGGGTTACTACAAGTGCAGTACAATAAGAGGGGTTCATGCCTTTTGTAGGTGACTAGGTGTTTATTATGGGAAAAGTGCTATCACTATTGATACTTATTTTAAGAGAAAGATCAGTGAGTCTTTGTCCTCATTTACTCTTAATATTGAATTGCCAAATAATGAGACTCATTCTTTAAAGTCTCCTAGAATTGAAATTAAAGAGGTAGTTAAGTTAATTAATCTCTCTTCATTGAAAAGAGATCCTGTACTACGCCATTCAATATAGAAATATCTTATAAATCAACCAGATGAAATCATCGTGCTTATTTTAGTTAGATATCTATTGTATTTCAAGTACTTTTATTTATGATATACTATTTTTTATTTTCGCCCCCCCTTATTAAAATTCCTGGGTCCGCCAGTGGAGAGGAGGAAGAGAAATTTTTCTTTCATATTTTTTGCAACACTCACATAAAAGTGGATGATTTCCACTATAATTTTTTTTCTCTCTTTTCTTTATAATGGGACCCACCCACTTTTATGTGAATGTTAGAGAAAAAAAATATATCTACAGTAACTGTGGAAACATTAAATCCTTATTAATAATACATAAAAAATTTTCAATATTTTAAGAATATACTCTAAACAAAAAATAATATTATTTTTATTAATGACAATTTAGTCAATATTCCAGCAACCAATACCCTCTCAATTTTTTTACAAAAAAAAAAATGTATAGTTTACATGCTATTTCAATGTGCCCATATAATTCTGTTTGATAGATCTCTAGAAATGCAGGGATCCATTATTAATCAAGACCAATGATATTCTCCTAGTTAATTTTATTTGATAACAAAGTATTACATAGTAATTCTTGAAAATATATTGTTTATTCATGAAAAGTCTTTTGGTTATTCAATGGATATCAATATGTGATCTTATTTATAATTTGTTGTATTATATATATGACTAAGATGATCAAACAAGTCATACTAACATTAAATTTGTATGGATCGGTAAACTTCTGGTTTATTATAACATATTTCTCAACTTGCAACCAATGTTAAACTTTTCAATTTCCATAAAATCATAATCTGACATCCATTTTTAAAGATCTATTAGACTTTATGTAGGAAGTATATAAATATAAATTTTTAAAAATTATCTCACACTTATATTCTAACAATCTCTCCCTCCAATGTAAGTCCTTTATATTTGTATTTCAGAAACATACCAGTATATAGTAGGCCGAAAACCTATAACCTCCCCCTTAAGAACTTTATAATTAACATATAATCATATATTTCAATCCAATTTGGGTTATCACTTTTAAATTCTGTATCGTATAAAAAAATTTCTTATGTAAATTTACGGGTCATAAATTTCATAATCAATTTTCTTCTGCACGCTCAAAATAGAAGAGGAAAGGATTATAGTGATACGAGAATATGGATAAGAATGTGAAGAATTGCTTCCAATTTTTTCTCTAACCTCTTAGGCTTTTATCCCAAATTTCTTTAATTTCATAACACGTCAGTCATAAGCACGAAAACTTTCCACAAAGATATCACTGCTTCCCTACCACTACCTCCTATTCCTCTCTGGCTCTCTCGCGGAAACTTCACGGCCTAATACTTCGAAGCACTACCATTATAGCAAAATCTAATTCTCTTGCATTCTCTCGTACTTTCTCTTCACTTCCCTCTTTTCTCTATAGCCTTTTTCCGCTAACACTTCATCTGGTCTGTATCTCCGCCCTTTTGTTTCTTCTGATTCTTCCTCATCCGTCCACCCCCCCCCTCTTTTTTCCTAAAAAAAAAAAAAACCTCTTTTTTTAAGTACACCGAACGCGGGGATCTGTGAAGGCTTAAGATTTCGTTCCTTTTGCAATGTGATAGAATTAAGAGTTAAGGAACAATTTGGCCAATAAACTTTTTATTTTAGGAGCGTCTAACACAAATAACTTTTAAGTTGATCAAAAATACCAAAAATAACTTTTAAAACTGTGTAGTCAGCACAATGGCTTTTTTTCTTATTTATCACTTTTTAAATAATTAATTACCATTTTGCCACTATTTTCAAATTATTTCCCAATGTGTCACTATTTAGTCGACTAAACCAATGTTTAGTCGACTAAAACGCGAGGCGCTTATTTTTTTTAAATGCCCCTGCAATTTAGTCGACTAAACTAAGTGGGTTAGTTGACTAAATGTCGGCAGAAGGTTTTTTTAAAACCCTATTTACGTCATAATGGACTCTAATTCACGACAAAACCTCCCCAAACCTCTCCCCCTCTGTTTTTCTTACCAAATTCTTACTGAATCCATTGGTGGGTAGCGAAGGAAACTTCGTTCTAGCATCATTCTTGTCGATTTCAATACGTTCTCATCCCCATTTTGAATTTCCGTCGTCGTTCTTTCGTTTATACGAACCCTCATTTCCCTAGAAGGTAAAAAAATTAATCAAAAGTAAAAATGAGTTTTATATTTAAAATCAAAGTTCACCCAAGATCAGTGAGGATCGAGGACATAACTAAAAATCCTAATAAAAAAATCCCAATATAAAATCTTAATTAAAAAAATTAATTTTATGGTTTCTTAAACCTGAATATGAAGAAATATTTTTTAAAATTTATAATTTATATTGATTACATTCAAAATATCAAATTGATTTGTTAAGATATTGATTTAAAATAGATATGAAAATCCCTAATGATGTCTTCATTTTCAAACTCATTAACAACAACTATTTGAGGTACTCAACTTACTTTTGGCAAGCATTCATATGTTACTCATAATATATCACGAGTTTAAGCAAAAATGAATAACATATGAATGCTTGCCGAAAGTAGGTTGAGTGAAGTTGTTGTTGATGAGTTTGAAAATGAAGACATCATTAGGGATTTTCATATCTATTTTAAATCAATATCTTAACTAATCAATTTGATATTTTGAATGTAATCAATATAAATTATAAATTTTGAAAAATATTTCTTCATATTCAGGTTTAAGAAACCATAAAGTTAATTAATTTTTATTAAGATTTTATATTGGGGATTTTTCTGTTAGGATTCTTAGTCATGTCCTCGATCCTCACTGATCTTGGATGAACTTTGATTTTAAATATAAAACTCATTTTTACTTTTAATTAATTTGTCTACCTTCTGGGGAAATGAGGGTTCGTATAAACAAAAGAACAACGACGGAAATTCAAAATGGGGATGAGGACGTATCGAAATCGACACAAATGATGCTAGAACGAAGTTTCCTTCGTTACCCACTAACGGATTCAATAACGATTTGGTGAGAAAAACAGAGGGGGAGAGGTTTGGGGAGGTTTTGTGGTGGACTAGAGTTCCATTATGATGCAAATGGAGTTTTAAAAAAACCCTCTGCCAACATTTAGTTGACTAACTCAAATGGGTTAGTCGACTAAATCGCGGGGCATTTAAAAAAATCAGCGCTAAGCGTTTTAGCAGACTAAACATTGGTTTAGTCGACTAAATAGTGGCATATTGGGAAATAATTTGAAAACAGTGGCAAAATGGTAATTAATTATTTAAAAAGTGGTAAATAGGGAATAAAGCCCAGCACAACGCTGTTAGAAAAAGATAACATTCATTATCTAAGGTAAAAATTGACCAACGAACTTTTATTCCAGGAGTGCCCAATATTTTAAAAAAAAAATTTACTCAGAAGCGCCTAGCACAAAAAAGTTCATCTGTAATCCACCAAAAATCCGATTGTTGCAAATCCTTGCCCTGACTCCCAACCATGTGCATAAAGGTTAGAAATAGTGAATGCAACAACAAAAAATCACAAATTATTAAATTGTCCTTAATCAAGCCTCTTAGGTTTTCTTTTATTTTCCTCCAACAAGTCTCATATTCATATAATCAATAGATCATTTAATTAGTAAATATATCATTAAGTTGCCAGATTTATATTATTAAGTATCAACGTTGATATCCATTAAGTTCTTTTTATAAAAATAAAAATTAAATTTATTTCATTTCTTCCAGCACATAATAGATTTTTTAGATTTTTAAAATTTTATTAACTTTAAATGAATTTTTTCACTCACATAATTTTTTTTAAAAATAAAAATAAATCATTTTTTTGTTTAACATATATAATAAATTATAAAACACCTTGTGTTTTATTTAAATCATATAATTATATTTTTAATTAGAAATTTTGTTTATTTTAATAAATTATAATTTTAATAAAATTGAAGAATGAGTAATTTTTGTCCATAGATATCTATACAAATAGTTATGAATAATGACAATTGAGAAGAATTTTTATTTAATTTAGTGAAAGTTAGAATTTTGTGCTGGGTGCTCCTGAGTAATTTTTTTTTTTTTGTGCTGAGTGCTCCTAGGATAAAAGTTTGTTTGTCAATTTACATCTTAAATAACGGACGTTATCTTTTTTCTAATAGTGTTGTGCTGACTGCTTATTTTTAAAAGTTTTTTTAATATTTTTAGTATTTATGTTGGATGCTCGAGGTAAAAGTTACTTTGTCAATTTACTTTTGAACCCTAGTATTAATGGGTCTTTTAAATTGTAAGTGGGGTATTATTTTTTTTGAAAAAAATTATTTGGATAAAGACGTGATGGGATGAGGTAAGGTTTGCTTTTCAAGCGTGAAGCATTAGTTTCAAATGGACAATTTAATGCTACGATTTTAGTACTTTCATATAATGAGCTCACTGCCCACCATGTGTTCTTTATTATTAAATGGGTTAATTAGTAATTTTGTCTTAGAAGTATACTTTCAGAAGTAATATTGTCTTAGAATTTTTTTGGCTCGATTTTATCTCGAAAGTCTAAAAACCCAGCAATATTGGCTCTGTTTGGAATGCACCATGTTAGAAACGTTAGGAATGTAACACCCCAATTTCCATACCACTTATTGTGTTCATAAACACATAATACTGAGGAATACGGTATTGTCAAATCAGAGTAATGCGGATGATAGAGCATACATTATCATTTGGATAATGAGTATCCGATACAATACCCAAACTTAAGCTGGCATATTAAAAATCTCGAACGAATATTCTTTCCAGAACTAGTCTTTCTTCCGAACTTCGTTCTGTCTAGTGACATTTCACGTACTTCCTTGAATAGTTCCTTCTTTCATCCAGCTTCTCTTCTTGAAGCTTTAGTCAAATCTAAGATTCAATACACATTGAATCTCAGGTAACAGATAACCTTATTTGCAAGTATGAAATGTAAATGCAGTATAACACATGTAAAAGCATAGAATAATTTACAGTAAACAAGTCGCACCGTAACCGCAGTTAACGGCCAAGGACCTCAGCCCTTTAGGACACGCAGCCCTATGAGACCGCAGCCTCAAATCCATAGCTAGGAAATAAACATGCAAATTATCTAGCAAACATGATCAGTCATACATAATTACATACATACATGCTAATAAGAGTTAACGTTACTGTACGCGAACGTACCTTCCTTCCACGTGAATAGTAGTTTACTATTCATGTATACGTCACTATTCATGAATAGTAATATGCCCGTCCTTTGAATCCGACTCCAAACTTCCCGGACATCCTAACATATCACCGTATCACTTAGAATAATGCTCTAAGGGTTATTTATATCAGCATTGACCATTTTACCCTTACATTTCTCCAAAAACGGAATTTCCAGCATTTTGCCCAGATTTTTCTCTAACTTTGAAAAATCATAATTAATTCTACAAAACTCCAAATGAGGTGCTGTAAAATTCCACATAACCCTTGATATGTCTATTTTCAAGGAAAAATAACGGATTTAACTCGAAATTCATGAGTCATTCCCAGATTTTCCGTTTCCAAACACTGCACAGATTTAAATCCAGTAAACAAAGCTTAACTTCAAAAATTATGATCTCCTTGTCCAGAGCTCAAAACGTTACAAATTATATATCAACGGAAAGCCCTGGATGTCTACTTTATATCTGGAAAATTTCATAATTTTATCACATGCCGTTTATTCCCAGATTTTAAAAATGTGAATATTGTCCAGAAAAACATCTCAAAATAACACTGTCTTATAAGGTGACAGAAAATTCTTATGAAAACTCTTATTTTCCAGTAAGCTTTTGATCCTCAAAAATAACATTAATCCGCTGAAATAAAGATAAGAGAGAGAGTAAAATCCTTACCTAAGCCCAAAAATCAGTTGCATTAAATCTTCTTGTCTTCACCGAATACTCTCCCAATTTCTATTATTCTCTCATACTCTCTTGGTATCTCCACTATTCTTTTCCTCTTCACTATTCTTCTCTTTCTCTTTTGGACGACATACATATAGAAATGGGGAGGTGTGCATGTCCTCTATATATAGGCCAAGAGTGAATGAGGGATGGTGGAGCATACGTAGACAATTTGGTGAAGTTTGGTGGTTTGGTGGATAATTACAAAATAGGTGAAAGTGGGTGAAATGTGTTGTATGTGTACGTAGTGCGGTTGCCAAGAGAATGGTGGGTATGTATACAAGCTTATTCACACTTCTTTTCCTCCACTTTGTACATCACCTACTCTTCACCAAATTGCAATTCTTACGACACAAATATTCACACATACATTTTCCATATATGTCGGCCAAGAGTAATTATCATGGGTAGTGTGAATGTGTGTGGGTGTTGGCCGTGGGTTTGGCAAGAGGATGGAGTGTGTGTGTCTTGTACAAATATTCTTCCATTTAAAGTGAAGTATGACGCTGGAAAGATACTGCTTAATGAATCAAATGGGCATGCATGGAAGCTACGTGAATATTGATGTGGCTATCATAAAAATATTCTATAGCCTCCTTTGTTGATCAATAAAATATATTCATATGAGCATTTGAAATTTCCTACTTGTAATCTTTCAATAAAAATTTCCTTAATTCCAGTAATTTCTCATATAGTCTTTCAGACCAAATTTTCATAATGTATACGTGAATAGTAAAAACGTACATGTGAATAGTAAATTACTATTCATAGTCCCAAAATATACTGATCCCAAATTTGTCACATTTAAATACTGGGTCTAGTAGTCTTCCAAATATAGACTAATTTCCAAATCTTTAGACCCAAAATTCGGGATATTACATTTCTCCCCCCGTTCAATAAATTTCGTCCTCGAAATTTGAACGTACAACCTGAGAGAAAACACCTTAGACTTTCAGTCTATTCTTCCATATGCATGCTTACTATTCACGTAACACAATTATTCATCCTATCCCAGTATGTAGTTTTCAAATATATACTCTCTGGTCCATTCTCCAAGTGCTTGGTTACACAGGCATCACAACCTGATACATTTTGCCTCTCAGCTTATCTCATTCTAGCCTTCTGGCTCATTCAATTATCACAGCACTGGATATTCTAACCTTACTACTTAGGGAATCACCCTCTGCCATAGGCATCTCAACTGCAACTTTGTACAATTTGAATATTTTGCCAGTCTCAAAATATACTTTAGACACACTGGTTTAATGTCACCATGCTAAGCAACAAATACCATACTTGGCATATAAGTCTTACAACCCAGGGACTCTGCCCCATGCAAACTTGCATACCAAATCTTACTGTCTTAAGCCTTTACTCATCTGTTTCATCTGAGCTTCTTTCATTCAAGCTCTCAAAGTAATGTAGCTAACCACTACTATCTGACCCATCCGGTTTAAATTCTCTATTAGTTTCTGTTCCTATATCTTAAACTCCAACTACACCGCTTTTCTTTTCAATACAATAGCATCGACAATCATGTCATTGCTACCAAAAACTATTTTGTTGTTTCGTTTTCAAATTTTCACACATTGAAAATTTTCCGTGGTCTCAGTACATTTCACAATCCGCACTAAACCAAAAAGTAATAGTGCTATCACATTTTCAAACATAATTGCTGTCCACAAAAATTAGTGAAAACACATTCGCTGCCGGTTCGATTTCAAAAGAACTTTACTACCGACACACATTTATGAGTAGGATTATTCTTTTCACAAATTCAACATTTGAAAGCTCTCGTCACCACTTCAACCTTTCGGTGTAGCAGCATATCGCAATCCTTTCATACACAAACCACCGCAGTGGTAATGCACTTGTTGGTCAATGTGGGAAAATTTCCGTCCCCCCCATAAGAGACCCAGTGTCTGCACTGGCACATTAATGGGCCACCCCACCAGAATCCCTCCTCGGGAAAAAGGACAATGTCCAGGAGCCCTGCTCCAAACGTCTGCATGGGTCCCAACCAAACAAGGCAAAACACACGCCCCTCCAAGGCGAAACTTCTCAGATTGGATGCATACACTGCTGGTGCGAAAATAAGCTTTTCAAAAACTAATCCCCTCGAAAGAACTTTCAATAATGGCCAGCAATTTCAAACATTATAAAACATCTGGTAAGATCCAATAAACCGTGTACATCTACAACAGTTTTCGAACTCTTCCAATTTTTGTGTACTGCCTTTACCACAACATATTTGAAAACTCAATTTCAAATTTTAGGTTCTAACAAAACCCTTTTTTATGAGACAACATGTTTCACAAATCAACCATTCAAACTGGTCTCAAATTTTGTTGAAAAACATTTCATTCGAAAACTCAATTTCGAAAGTTCACAAGTTCAAATTTCAACAAAATTAGCGGGTGTATTGGCAAGTTTAAGAATTCAACCTTTAAACATATCCAGGAACCAGACAACTAATTTCTTAGATGGTCAACACTAACAAACCTTATCCTTGGCTACACAAACCATTCATATACATTGGTACTACATTCTAGTAGCTCATTTTATTTTGGTCGATTCACACACCTATAGAATCACTCAATCATCAAGTTTGATTCTTAGATCAAAATTCAGTTGGTGGCAACCTTCTGGATACCCAAACAATTCTTTGGTTCATCAATCTATTTTTGAAATCTCGACCATACTCAATAAACATGCTAGAATTATCAAGATTCATAGCTTACAACAATCAAATGTTATCCTCAGATATTCCCAAAATAACAATCATCAAATTCACAATTTGACTTTTAGAACCTCAATATCAACTGAGTTGAGAAATCATATTGCCTATTGTACATATTAGGATTGTGATTCACAATTCTTAATCTGATCCTCAAAACATACAAAGGCTCTTCTCACAATGTCAACATTATCACAAAGTTCTAATACTACCTCAAAAGTAATCATTAGTCACATTTCAACTTAGACCATATTCAAATATATCCTCAATTATACGAATTCATATCAGCATTTTCTTAGCATCCCTAACAATCACCAATTTTTCTCTCTACAAGGTACTCGACCTTTAAACAAAAAGTTTCAAATTTCAAACTCTGTCAACAATCACCTTACCCGAGATTACTATCGCCTTAGCACGCTTACACTCAGAATCCCATTTTCAAATGTCTGTCCCGACATCTCAAATCAGCTGCATACCTAAATCGGATTTCCTGGAGATTTGGTCATTAAGTAATCACCATGTGACGTATAAACGTCCAAACTTAATTTCCTTGAGACATGACTAACAATAAATGTTGTGTCGATTACCGCCTGCACCAAAATTCAAAAAGGTTTCGACCTATATGGGCGGTTAGGGTGCATTAGGTTGTATTAGGGTGCGGTGCCATAAAATTTCCGCATAACAACAAAGTCTGCACAATTATGAGCCAGCGACAGATGAGAATCCAATGCTGCTTAACAAAATCTAGACGTTACTAGCCCAGCTATAAACCGAGTAAAGCAAGAGTAATTGTTTCACATTCTCTCAGGCTTCACATCCTCTCAAGCTTCACATCAACATACACATTTCCTCTCCGATCGTAACTTTCCTTATATTCTTCCACATTATCTTTATACATGGCCGGTTCAAGCAACTTCATTCCAGTTTCCGATTCATACAACCCTTTCTTTCTTGAAACTTTACTTCATGACTATCAGACTAACATGTTGTCTGACTTGTCAAACAATGTATCATACCCTTATTCTTCTTTACTTCCCCAAAATCCCGTAAGTGTGAACGTTCATTCATCTGCCCCAATGATTAACGTTCCTACTCCTCCAACAAGGATACAAGATTCTATTTTTACGACTACTAACAGAAAGGAATCTGAAGCAGGTCCATCAAGGCGACCTGTCCAAAGATGTCGTAATATGGCAGATCTTATGGAGTCTACGGTACTTTCTCAACCAAGGAATTCTGGTTCTAGCTTGACTGAGACTACTAATCCATTTTCATGTGGTTGCTGCCATGTTCTACGAGAAATCATTCATACCAATGGACTTCAATACCATAAACTTGAAGTTCATGGGAGGATTGGTATGATATGCCACGCTGTCTTTCACCAGGACGTACAAGGAGGTTCTTCCAATCCTCAAGTATTTGACTTTGGTAAGAAAAATTTAGAAGATGTCAAGCATTTTCTAGAAAATTATTGTTTGAATCAAAATTCTTTAGGGTATGTCCTGGTGTTAGATCCCCTATCAGCCTACTATGAGGCCCTTTGTGTTGGTTTGGAATGGACTAAAAGTCAAAATGAACTCCCTAATAGTTCATTTCCAACCAATACAACAAATATATCCAATAAAGGAAAAGAGCTCGTGGTTGTAAATAATAATCCTTCAGTCCCCATACCTAGTGATCCATACCGATCAAGAGCTGAACAAAATATTAGGGGTGCATCAATGTCAATAGATAATCTTAGAGACTTCTTCCATTTACCTCAACAAGAAGCGGCTCAACAAGTTCGCCTATGCAAAAATGTTCTAATGAAAATATGCCATAGGGGAGGAATAAAGCATTGGCCTTATGTAAAAATTCGAAGCACTATGAAGCAAATAGCTAGATTGAGAAGAACAATGTCTCCTGATGGTCCTCTCTCAAGAGCAGCCGCTCAGGAAGAAATTAATAGACTTAAACTTGAGATAGTCGAAGCTTGCGGTGGGATTGTACCAACTGTTGTTCTTGATGCTTGAATTAATATAGTCTACTCTTCTTAGCCTTCTTGCTAATGTTTGTAATCTCTATTCTAGGATTCATAAGGATTTTCAAGCTTTCCCGCCAAACTCAACTTTATCTATTAAATTCAAACTTAAGCAAGTCATTCTAACTTATTGTTAGGACCAGTATAAAGATTGGACTTCTAAATTTGAGTAGATAATTTCCATAATTTTCACTCTTGTCACTCAGGATTTTCTAAGAATTAGTTACTATTCACGTATACGGTACTATTCACGTATACGTATTATTCACTATTCACTCGAGCATACTAGCCAAATGCCAGAATCTCTGCTCTGATACCAAAAATTGTAACACCCCAATTTCCATACCACTTATTGTGTTCATAAACACATAATACTGAGGAATACGGTATTGTCAAATCAGAGTAATGCGGATGATAGAGCATACATTATCATTTGGATAATGAGTATCCGATACAATACCCAAACTTAAGCTGGCATATTAAAAATCTCGAACGAATATTCTTTCCAGAACTAGTCTTTCTTCCGAACTTCGTTCTGTCTAGTGACATTTCACGTACTTCCTTGAATAGTTCCTTCTTTCATCCAGCTTCTCTTCTTGAAGCTTTAGTCAAATCTAAGATTCAATACACATTGAATCTCAGGTAACAGATAACCTTATTTGCAAGTATGAAATGTAAATGCAGTATAACACATGTAAAAGCATAGAATAATTTACAGTAAACAAGTCGCACCGTAACCGCAGTTAACGGCCAAGGACCTCAGCCCTTTAGGACACGCAGCCCTATGAGACCGCAGCCTCAAATCCATAGCTAGGAAATAAACATGCAAATTATCTAGCAAACATGATCAGTCATACATAATTACATACATACATGCTAATAAGAGTTAACGTTACTGTACGCGAACGTACCTTCCTTCCACGTGAATAGTAGTTTACTATTCATGTATACGTCACTATTCATGAATAGTAATATGCCCGTCCTTTGAATCCGACTCCAAACTTCCCGGACATCCTAACATATCACCGTATCACTTAGAATAATGCTCTAAGGGTTATTTATATCAGCATTGACCATTTTACCCTTACATTTCTCCAAAAACGGAATTTCCAGCATTTTGCCCAGATTTTTCTCTAACTTTGAAAAATCATAATTAATTCTACAAAACTCCAAATGAGGTGCTGTAAAATTCCACATAACCCTTGATATGTCTATTTTCAAGGAAAAATAACGGATTTAACTCGAAATTCATGAGTCATTCCCAGATTTTCCGTTTCCAAACACTGCACAGATTTAAATCCAGTAAACAAAGCTTAACTTCAAAAATTATGATCTCCTTGTCCAGAGCTCAAAACGTTACAAATTATATATCAACGGAAAGCCCTGGATGTCTACTTTATATCTGGAAAATTTCATAATTTTATCACATGCCGTTTATTCCCAGATTTTAAAAATGTGAATATTGTCCAGAAAAACATCTCAAAATAACACTGTCTTATAAGGTGACAGAAAATTCTTATGAAAACTCTTATTTTCCAGTAAGCTTTTGATCCTCAAAAATAACATTAATCCGCTGAAATAAAGATAAGAGAGAGAGTAAAATCCTTACCTAAGCCCAAAAATCAGTTGCATTAAATCTTCTTGTCTTCACCGAATACTCTCCCAATTTCTATTATTCTCTCATACTCTCTTGGTATCTCCACTATTCTTTTCCTCTTCACTATTCTTCTCTTTCTCTTTTGGACGACATACATATAGAAATGGGGAGGTGTGCATGTCCTCTATATATAGGCCAAGAGTGAATGAGGGATGGTGGAGCATACGTAGACAATTTGGTGAAGTTTGGTGGTTTGGTGGATAATTACAAAATAGGTGAAAGTGGGTGAAATGTGTTGTATGTGTACGTAGTGCGGTTGCCAAGAGAATGGTGGGTATGTATACAAGCTTATTCACACTTCTTTTCCTCCACTTTGTACATCACCTACTCTTCACCAAATTGCAATTCTTACGACACAAATATTCACACATACATTTTCCATATATGTCGGCCAAGAGTAATTATCATGGGTAGTGTGAATGTGTGTGGGTGTTGGCCGTGGGTTTGGCAAGAGGATGGAGTGTGTGTGTCTTGTACAAATATTCTTCCATTTAAAGTGAAGTATGACGCTGGAAAGATACTGCTTAATGAATCAAATGGGCATGCATGGAAGCTACGTGAATATTGATGTGGCTATCATAAAAATATTCTATAGCCTCCTTTGTTGATCAATAAAATATATTCATATGAGCATTTGAAATTTCCTACTTGTAATCTTTCAATAAAAATTTCCTTAATTCCAGTAATTTCTCATATAGTCTTTCAGACCAAATTTTCATAATGTATACGTGAATAGTAAAAACGTACATGTGAATAGTAAATTACTATTCATAGTCCCAAAATATACTGATCCCAAATTTGTCACATTTAAATACTGGGTCTAGTAGTCTTCCAAATATAGACTAATTTCCAAATCTTTAGACCCAAAATTCGGGATATTACAAGGAACATTAGAACCAGTAATTTTGAAAAAAAGTCCACTAACGCTGCCAACGCTCATTTGGTCTGTTTGGGTTGAGCGTTAAGAAAAAGCTCCTAACGCTCAAAAAGCCCGTTAAGCTAAAAGCTCCATCATGCAACTTTTTCCAAAACGCTCTCAGCTTTTTGACGTGGGTCCCGCCATTTCTACCACTGTCAATCCAAACACAAATTAGATAGCTTTTAAGCTACCACTCCTACCGAGCTTTTTCTAAAGCCAGTAGCTTTTAAGCCACCGCTCCTACCGCCAACCCAAACAGAGCCATTGTCCTTCACTAACAATGAAGCTGATAGAGTTAGCATATTCAAATGTACCATTTTTTTTCTTTTTTCTTTTTGCATTGTGCACACTTAGTGCACACTCACACTCATTTGAGTCGAGTGTGCACTTTGAGTGTGCACATTGCAAAAGGAAAAAAAAAAATCATCGTGCATACTTGAGTATAAGGATATCGCATTCAAATGTGCTAACTCCATCAGATTCTAATTATTAATGGAAGGTAATATTACTATGTTTTTAGATTTTTTGGTCAAAATCGAGCCTTAAAAAATTTTCAGAGCAACATTATTCTTAGGGGTGTACTTTCATGACAAAATTGTCAATTACCCCTTATTAAATGGGTAATTTTGTCGGTGAGTTTTCTGCTCCGCAACTTTCGATGCTTGCTGCTACTTATTCCTCTTCTCTCTCAAGGCATATAACACTGAATATTTAATAATCCTACATCTCATCATAATTATAAGATTTAATTAACTGTTTTAGAGAGATTAAAGAAGCTATATAAATTACTTAATCATTTCATATGTTATGTATCTTTATATTATATATTAGTTTATTAGTCAAATTAGTTTAAAGAAAATAAAAATAATTTAAAATAATTTAATTAACTTTCTTAATCTTTCTGAAAAAGTTAACTAAGTCTTATAATTAAGATGAGAGGAAGTATATTGAGTGTTTGGCCCCACTTTCCACTAATAAACATCATTCACGATACCCATTGACTATGATTTCTTCATCAGCCATTGGGTGCTCGACACTTCATCTACACCTTCATGTTTTCAATGAGTATGATCTTCAAATCGTTTGCTTCACGATTCTATCCAACTTCTTTTACCGTGTTTTATTTGATACTCCCTGGTGTAATTTATAAATTTTTTTTAAAATTAAATAAGGTTTAATAATAAGAGATAGTTAATTTAATGATTATATGATAAATTTTTAATTTTATATTTATTTATAAAAAGATATTTTTTAACTCTTTTTTCTTTCTATATTTTTATTAGTATAACTAATATAGATAAAATTATCACAATCTAATTTACTATTATAAAACTGAACTTTTTTTTATAAAAAAGATTTTATAAATCGGATCTGATTGGTGTATCTAGAGCTGGGAATCAGGGCCGGCCCGGCCCTACAGGGCCTGGCCCTCCAGGGCTTGGGCCCTACAGGGCCGGCCCTACAGGGCCTGAGATAAGGAAAACATCTGTTTTTTAAAGCCCGGCCCGATAGTACCAGGGCCAGGGCCGGCCCTACAGGGCCTGGAAATTACTATTCGAAATTTTAATTATTTTTTTTCTAGATTTTTTTCAAAGAAATATAATTAGTAAATTGCAATCATTAAAGTTCTAATCTATCAAATAAATATTATCAACATTAATATCTAAACAATACAAATCATCCAACAAATAAACACATTCATTAATTCGTAATAAAAAACAAACTATTGTCCACAATTGACTCACATAAAACTTAAGAAGTATTAAACTAAACAACATTAGATAACTCACATAAAATATAAAAGAATACCACTATCATTGTCAATTGTCACCTTCTTCATCACTCTCATTAATTTCATAGATATTTGATTGTGCTTCACTTTGAGCAGAAGGCTGTGCTTCAGGAGTAAAAATGTTATAAATTTCTTTTCCCGCATCATTAACACATCCATAATAATCATTATTTGCAACAAATAATATATCAAATCATAAAATCAGAATATAGTTATTATGTATTTATATATGTGCCTTCTAGCCTCTTCCTCTTGGCACTCTTTGACTAATTTTTTTTTTTTAAAAATGAAAATGCTACAGTAACAGGGCCTGCAGGGCCGGCCCGAGGCCCTACAGGGCTGGCCCGATAAAGCCCGAGGCCCTACAGGGCCGGCCCTGCAGGGCCAAATTCAAATTTCAGGCATATTTTTCAAGCCCAAGCCCTACAGGGCCAGGGCTTAAAAAGGCCGGCCCGACGGGCCCGGCCCGATTTCCCGGCTCTTGTATCAAATAAAATTGATGAAATCGGGATGATGTGACTTTCACGCGACGGGACACGTTTTCCCATAAAACATCACCACTGCATGACCCTTTAGCCCTCCACTCACACTTGGTTTGGCGTGCGCGTGCCTCTTTTCCCTCACCCATGTTCTTTAATCACTTTTTCTTGGTTTTAAGAATTTCCTTTTCTTTAGTTATAGTACATCTTTGTGAATATTTTATTATTAATGTATTGGGTTTCTCTCTCTTTTATATGTTTACTATTAATATTTATTATTTTTATATATGTTTATATTAATCTATTGATATTTTTAATTTCATTGACTAGTCAGTAGCAGTAATAATTTAAACTTTGTGATTTAATGGCATGAAGTATCATCACTTTTATAATGTTTCTTTTGTAAAAGAATATTATTGGTTTAAAGGAATGATATAATAAAAAATATTTTGTGACACTATACTATTGTAAATATTGAAGCTCTAAAGGTTTATATTTTAATTATTAAATGATACAAAGAAATTTTAGTATCCTTGAAAAAGTATTGTTTTGAAAACAAATAGCTTATAGAAAATTATATCTCTTAAGAATAATAATTCTAAAGGCTATTAATTTTAAAGACTAATTAGCATATTTTATTTAAATTGATAATTAAAAGCAACAATGTTTGATAATACTTGGATATAAAGTTGCGAGCAATTGTTGTAATATGTGGCCGAAAGTTATTAATAAATATGTATTAATATATTGCAAATAAAGGGAAATTAAGAAAGGAAAAAACAAAGCATGAGATGTTAAAAGAGGTTATGAGTTGTAGAGAAATATGCCCTAAAGTAATATGATGTTTGATTTTTGTTCTTATTGAAATTTATTGTAATTACTTCTCATAAATCTGTTTAGAAGATAATTATGCTTTCAAAAACTCATTATAAATGGATGCATTTAATTTGCTTTTGCAATAACAATTTTATAAAAGAGTTCTTTAAAAAATATGGTGAACTAATCTTTTTTTCTTTTTTAAACATCCACGCGAGCTTTTGTCTCCCATTTCTTTTAGTTTCTTCCCTACAATGAAAAAGTGATGATGAATGGGAAGAGACAATTACAAATCACATATCTAGTTGTATTAATAAATCTTTTTTAACCAAATCACATATATTAAGAAGAGATAAGTAGTTCAATGATTATTAGATAAATTTTTAATTTTACCCTTATTTATGAATGGATACCTCTCAACTCTTTATTCTCTCTTTATTTTTATTGGTACAATAATATGAGCAACATTATCACAATCTCATTTATTTAGTCAAAAAAGATTTATAAATAAGATAAAAAAAATTTTTATCAAAAAGAGTTATAAATAAAATAAGAATGGTATGAATACTCCCAATGCCAAAACAGGTAATAGTTCTTTCGCCAAATAATTTATCTCACATCAATGCTTCCAAGACGGACTTAACTTCTGTCCTTTTTTTTTTTACCGTCCGCTCCCATCTTTTACCCCCTTTATAATCATTGGATCAAGATTCAATTATCCACCTCTACTCTCCTCTTTCTGAACTCACTGTCACGTGTTCTATTTTTCAATCCTTTTCCTACTTGACAACTTGCATTTATTTTGTGACTATTTTTTTTTTTTTTTTTTAGTGTAACGAAGGGCTAATGCTTATCGGTTCTCAATATAAAATGTAAAATGAGCCTTACAATCATGGCAGTTAGAATCCTATGAATCTCGGCTCCTATCTCATGATTTTATTCAAAAATAGGCGTGAAAGGTATAAATGTGATCATATATCTTACTTCTACATGAATCTTATACAGGAATCGTGTGATGGCAGTGATTTCTGTGATTCTAGGTGAACCAAGTCATACACACATCAGATCGGATCTAGCGCAACCTCACTTTAGAAACCTCTTTTTTTTTTTTTTTTGGTTCTAGATTTATTTAGGAATTTATTTTTACTTCTATGATTATCCCTAGTTTCTTATTACTTATCCCAATCAAAACCCTCTATTTTTATCTGTTTTTCCCATGAAGTGTTATTTACTTTTGAAATGCTAATATATGTAAATCTTTGATGTTTTCTTATGTGAAAATTACATTAATAACATTCTTAAAATTATCATGACTCTTATAATTCATGGTATGTTTCAATTTATGATTCCGAAAATAGGCTTTTCAATTCATGATTTGTATCCCGATTTGATAAGATTGCTTGTAATGCCAAATCTATTATTGATTAGTAATAAGTAAGTATAATATGGCATTTTTTTGGGAACACTAGTATAATATGGATTAGATGTCACATGGAGATAGAATAATTAATAAAGGCACAGTCTGTCATGGGGTTGTTACAGACGAGACCAATTATCGAATCCGAACAAGCCAGTCAACTACAAATTAACAAAGACTTAAGAGTTTTTTTTTTTTCCTCAGAGCAAAGACTTAAGAGTTTATGCCAACAAAAATTAGTCTAAGAATTAATTATATATGCCAATACCCCTTTTTTGGTACTACTTTTCCAACTTTCTAAAAGATGCTCAATTATATATGAGTCTATATGTATTTGGCTTCCTCTCTCCCACTCACCACACTAGCTCGTTTCTGCTTCTTCTCTCTGCAATTTCTGCGTTCTTCCTCCGTTCTTGCTTGCGTTTCTCTCTTCAATCAAAAAAATCTTTTGATGTTCTTGTTGTTCCAAAAAAAAAAAAAAAGATTTAGAGTTTTGATTTCTGTTTGAGAGTTTGTCTATTAAAGGAACCTTTTTTCCAAGCTTTGTTTTCTTGATTTTAATTATTTCTTTTACTCTCGTCTCTGTTGATCATTCCAGTTATTGTTCTCCTCCTTGTTTAGAGAACCCCCCCCCCCCCCAAAAAAAAAAAAAAAAATTGTGTTCAAATCTTCCTTCAGCCTTCTACTTTGTCCGTTTTTTCTTTGTATTTGAATTCCATATTTCATTTTCTATCTATCATCGTTGTTCTCATAGTTCCTTTCCTTTAAAAAAATCCAAAAAAGGGGGAAAAAGAAAAAAGAAAAAGTGGTTTTTATATCGGATCGGAGGCTTTGGGAGGCATTGCAATTTGCAGTCGGAGCGCATAGAAATCTTTGGTATGGTTTTGTGCTCATCATACCTATGAATTATATCTGCATCTTCTTTTCTCACGCTCGTATTGCGTCTTCAACTTTTTTGACTTATTTTTATTTCTAATTATTTAGATATTTGTTTGTCACATGAGGCATGCTTAAATATTTCGACTCCGGTTTCCAGTTTAGTTCATGCACAGTTTTAATCGTTGTTGTTAAACTAGTGATTTAACTTTATAAGTTTATTGTTTTTACATCTATAACTTACAAAATCATATCAGCTCGCTTCTGAACTCGTATTAGGTGTAAATTCAGTTAACTTACAAATTCATATATCGAGTTTGCCTTTCTGTGTTACTAAAAATCACATTAAATAGTTTTTAAACTTGTGCCAACTTTTTAAATTTGATCATATTTAGTGGCTTGATATATGAACTTCATAAAAGATTCTTTGTTAAATATGATAAATTTTTTTATGTTAATGGATTTAATTTGAATTATTTGTATTAAAATATATTTATATCAAATTGCTATACTCCCTCCGGTTTTAATTATAAAACAATATTTGAGAGTTGGTTTTGGACCTAATTATAAGACAAAATTTTAATTTTTGTCAATTTCTTCCTAAAATACCCCTATTTTATTCTTCAAATTGTGCTTGGTTTTTGACAAATATATGTATGTGGGTGCATAAACTCTTCTAGTAAGTAAAACTTTTAAATTATTGGATTTTCATTTATTTATCAATCAGTAAACGTTTATTTGCCAATATATATATATAGACACACACACACATGTGTGTGTGAGTGTGTGTGCGCGCGCACGTGTCTATATATATGTGTCTATGTATATATATATATGTATATATGTGTGTGTCTATACACAAATATATATAGACATACACACACATATGCATATGTGTGTGTACATATATGTATGTCTCTATGTGCATATCTTTTAGTATATGTGTGTGTGTTTATATATATATGTTTGTCTATATATGTGTGTGTACACATATACGCATAAATATGTATATACAGCAAGACCATTATTTCAGTTAGAAAGTGTATGAGAAGGAAAATTCTAGGCGGGAGAGGTATATAGTAGGGTTTGTTAATTAATTCACTTTTTCTTATGTCATTTTAAATTTATATAAGGGTATTTTAGGAAAATAAGTAAAATTAACTAATTTAACTCATCTTTTTAATCTCCTCAAAATCGGTTAAATATGTCATATAATTAAGATCGGAGGGAGTATTTTTTATATTTTTTAATTATTTAATCATATACTTTTAATAGCTATTTATTGATGAAAATAAATTTTTACGAGTTGATAATCGGAGTTTATATCCTTATCTCAAAAGTTTGTTTAAGCTCATGAGTTTGATATCTTTAATCTTGATCATAAATTTTATTTATTCAATTTTTTTTTTTTACAGATTTCTTAAATTATAAACTAGGATGTTATGTATATTTAATTGTAGTATCAAATTTACTGTATTTTCTACAATTTTTTAACAATGTGGTTCTTTATATATGTTCTATATTTGATAAATGTTGATATTGATATAGTTTAGCTTCCTACAGTTTGAAAGTTTCTGGTTAATTTATCTCACTATGAAAACAAGAACTACTCACATCTTTTTAGGTTTTTATCAATGTTTTAAGTAAGGCCGTAAAAATGAAAATTAAAACTATCTATCAAGAAACCCAAATTGTTTTTTTTAATCATTGAGATTTTATTTAAATTGAATAATTAAATTAAAGTTCATATTTCTTTCAGTTTATATATGCAATTTTTTGACGGTATAAAAAGTGATTTATTATATCTATAAAAAGTGATCCTATGAATTATGAACATCTTCTTTTATATATACATACGCATACACATATACATATATACGCGTGCATAATGATCTTTTAAACTCTATTTAACTTATTTTTGCTTTTTAGATCTTGAATGGTCACGTGAAGCATACTTGAAGGTTTCAATTCTTGTTTCCTGCAGGTTAGTATATGCGTAGTTTTAATTCTAAATTTCATTTATTTATAGAAATTCTTACAGCTTTCTTAAATTATAACGAAGGTGGGTTATGTATATTTGCATGGAATATAAAATTAACTGTATTTTCTATAATTTGTTAGCAACGTGGCTGTATATAATTTTTATATTTCATATGAATGTTGATATGATATAGTCTAGCTTCCTTTATCTAAAAAGTTACTTTCTTATTAATTTTTTGTCACTGTGGACATAAGAATTGCTTGCATTTTTTTAGGTTTTTTCTTACCAATGGTTTAGGTAAGGCTGTTAAATCGCATTTATAAATAAATAAATAAATATATATATATAAACTCAGATTGTTTTTTATAATCATTAGAGTTTATTTAAATTGAATAATTAAAGTGCATGTTTCTAAGATTATAAAAATAATTTTTACGCAGTCTAAAAATTTATTTATTATATTTATAAAAAGTAGAAGTGTAAATTTATTATTTAAAAATTCATCAATTGAAAAAATATAAATTTAGACAGTTTAACTTGAACGGTACTGTATACATCTCATCTCAATAATGAGTTAAAACTAGCTAGTTCTATACAATCGGGTCGTGTTCTAGTTTTGATGACGATAAAAACAAAAACAAAACCAAAAAAAAAAAACGAAAAAGAAAAGAAAAGAGAGTAGGGTGTGTGGGTAATTATTGTTAAAGACTCCTTGGAATTGAAATTGGTTTGAATGATAGTGAAATTGTTTTTGAACTAGCCCCTGCTTTTTTTTTTTATATAAAGTCCCATAATCTTGTGTAATGTTTGTTATTTAAGATTTAAATTATTTTATATACATGATCGTAATTTTTGAAATGAAAATTTGTCTACTGTATTATATTTATGTAAATCTTCTCCAACATATATACATTTTTTAAGATACAAGATGGAATGGAGCAAAAATGTTTTCGTATAATTTCGCATATCCCCCCAATTCAAATGCTTCCTTTGCAGCTTTACGATTCCTATCCAGCGTGGAAAAGTGAAAATTTTGATTGAAATAATTGACTGAAGTATTTTTCAATTGCATCAGCACCTTAAAATATTTTTTGGTTCTAGAGCACCAAAGTACAAAAAATACTTTAGGATACTGAACACACATAAAAATAGTTTAAGTTGTTCAATGTATCACAAGATACTTTAGGATATTGGATACACTTAAGAAAATACTTCATGGTGCTGGATGCACGCCTTGACCTTAAATTAAATTATAAATATAATAAATTTTTTCCTTTTTTACTTTTTTATAGATGAGTTTAAATTTTTTAATTCTACCAAATGCTGATGCTGACTACACTTAAATCATAATAAATTTTTCATTGACCAAAAGGCTATCATAATAAATTGCTTAATATTTTATTTTGTTCCTATCACATTTTCTAGTTCTTGACTTTTTATCTCAAGCACAGGAGGTAGTAACAAAGGTACATCCTGCCAACAAAGGATTAATAATATAGACACAGCTTGTCATGGGGTTGTTACAGAGAAAATGTTAATTATCAAATTAATTGTTGCTAATTATGCCAATACCCCCTCCACTATCACCACACTAGCTAGCTAGTTACTGCTTGTTCTCTCTTCAATTTCTGTGCTCCTCTCGGGTTCTTGCTTTCATTATTTCTCTCTTCATATATATCAAATACATGGCTGTTGCAGTAGGTATAGAAATCTGATAGGTAAGGATTATTTAGACTTATGATATTTATGAATTGCATCTTCTTGTATGTGTATCTTAAAAACTTTCTATAACTTATTTTTATTTCTTAGATCTTGGGTTGGTCACGCGAAGGATATTTGAAGAGTTTGATTCCCTTTCAGGTTAGTATATGAACAGTATTGTCAATATTAGTTATTAATGGAAACTTTTACAGCTTTCTTGAAATATGAACCAAGGTGAGTTAAGTATATTTATATGGAGTATAAAATTAACTATATTTTCGTTGATTTTGTTGCACTGTAGCGCTTTATTTTTCCTGTAATAATATTGATATTGATGTGGGTCTGGCTTCCCACATCTAATAAGTTTTTTTAATTAGTTTTTGTCATTGTGAAAACAATAATTACTTGCATCTTTTTAGGTTTTTTATCGATGGTTTAGATAAGGCTGTAAAATTCACATTTAAAAGAATTTACCACCAAACCTAGATTGGTTTTCTTAATTATTGAGATTTCATTTAAATTGAATAATATAAGAGTGTGTTTCTTTGAGCTTATAAAATCAATTTATCGAATGTATAAAATGTGATTAATCATAGGGAAAATAATAAATAAATACCATATAAATTTGCAAAACCCCTAGAAGTCTCTTGAATTTATAAAAGGGTTAAGGTGCAATTTTACACATGAAGTTTGCCCCAAGGAGTGTCCAGCACCACAATGTTTTTTCTGGAACAAAAGTACACACGAAGTTATGTTTTAGTAGCAAAAATCACACCACCGTTAAAATCTATCTTAACGGTGCATTTGCAACAAAAAATGTCATATTTACGACAGAAAATGTCATATTTATAACAACATTTAAACACCTGGATTTTGAACATAGAAAGGTCATTTACAACAAAAGAAGACTATATTTACAACAGGAAGTGTTGTATTTATAACAGAATTTAAAATCTAGTCATATTTACAACAGAAAATGTTATATCTACAACAACATTTAAACACTTCAATTTTGAACATAGAAATGTCATTTACAACAGAAAAAGACTAGATTTACAACAAAAAGTGCTGTATTTACAACAAAATTTAAAATCTAGCCATTTACAACAGAAAAAACTATTACAATAGGCTAGATTTAAATCAAGAAGTGTTATATTTACAACAAAATTTTAACAATGTTGTAACTTTTGCTCTCAAAACGTAACTTCGTGTGTACTTTTGCTAAAAAAAAAAAAACTTCGTGGTGCTGGGCGCTCCTTGGGGCAAACTTCATGTGTAAAATTGCACCTTTACCCTTTATAAAAAGATTAAAAGATACCAAGGACCTATGAGGGATATGTAAATTCGGGTAAAATTACTCTTTTGTCCTTAGTTTTAAATAAAACAAAAAAAAAAAACCCTTGTCGGAGGGTCACTGCCGCCGGCCGCTGGCACCAGTTGGGCCACTTGGTTTTTTTAATATATATATACATTAACAAATATATATATTCTTCTTAACATTTTTTCAACGGCAATTACAAAATTTTCATCAGTATTTACAAATCAATCATCACTATTTACAAAACTTTCATTGCTATTTATAACTTTTTTTTTTAGGTTTCCTTTTCTTACCTCTGAGGAAAACACATAAAAAGTAATGCATAATTACAAAATTTTCATCGCAATTTACAAATCAACCATCGCAATTCACAAAACTTTCATCAGTATTTACAACTTTTTTTTTAGGTTTCCCTTTCTTGCCTCTAAGAAAAAAACAAAAAAGTAATGCATAATTACAAAATTTTCATCGGTATTTACAAATCAACCATCGCTATTTACAAAACTTTCATCGGTATTTACAACTTTTTTTTTAGGCATGCCTTTCTTGCCTCTGAGGAAAAAAAAATAATGCATAATTACAAAATTTTATCGCTATTTACAAATCAACCATCTCTATTTACAAAACTTTCATCGGTATTTACAACTTTTTTTTTTCCGGTGGTCCTTGCAAATTTGTAAATACTGATGAAAAAAGTTGTCAATAGCGATGGAAATTTTGTAAATAGAGATGGAAGATTTTAATATAGCGATGAAACTTTTGTAATTATGCATTATTTTTTTGTTTTTTCCTCAGAGGCAAGAAGGGGAAACTTGAAAAAAAAAGTTGTAAATAGCGATGAAAGTTTTGTAAATAGCGATGGTTGATTTGTAAATACTGATGAAAATTTTGTAATTACCGTTGAAAAAATGTTAAAAAGAATATATATATTTATTAATGTGTATATATATATACATTAAAGGAACCAAGTGGCTCAACTGGTAGACCACTTGGTTCCATGCATGTGTGAGGGGTGGGGTTCACTTCAATGAATAAATTTTTTTCAAAAAAAAAAAACCCCACTCCCAAAAAAAAAAACCTCACCCCTTCGCCGGCACCTAGCCGCCTCCGGCCGGTGGCCCTTCGGCGAGGATTTTTTTTATTTTTTGATTTATTTAAAACTAAGGGCAAAAGAATAATTTCATCCGAATTTGTATATCCCTCATAGATCCTTGGTACCTTTCAGTCTTTTTACAAATTCGGGAGACTTCTGGGAGTTTTACAAATTCATATTATATTTATTGGTCATTTTCCCTTAATCATATTTATAAAAAGTAGAAGTTATTTCAGATTTATTACGAACATAAAAAAGTGCTATTTATTTTAAAGTGCTTCTCAAAATAATTATAACATATTGATTATAAAAAAAGAACTTATTTATAATAGCTACTGAAAAATGAACGAATAAGTTGTTTTAAAAAAAAAATCAAAAGTTTAAACAAACATCCAACGAATTTTTAAGGTTTTTTTTTGGGGGGGGGGGGGGGGGGAATAACCAATTCTCGTAAAATAATTAAAATGGGAATTTTAAAGGGTATTTTATATTCTACACAAACACACCTACTTGTGAATATTGTGACTCTTTATACCTATACATGCTTATATATAAGTTGCTATTGATGTGGTTTTGGTTAGGGTGATGGCTATAGTTGATTTTATTTGGATAAATATGCATATTTTATACACACACATTGACTTACTTGGTTGAGAGAGAGATATATATCACTACTATATAAGACACTTTTAATGTCCGTTTTTAAGATTGTTAGATGACTGTTTTAAGGGGGTAGTATATGTGAGTGACGTTGAAAAGTATTAACATAGATGACTGGTTTTAATACAATCGTTGTTATTCATCATACAACTACTGTTATTGTCTATGTTGATACTTTTCATCAACTGATTTATAAATAAAAGTCGTTGTATGTTGTTCTATATTTCTGTTTTTTTTTTTTAAAGATCACTTACAATGACTGATTTATAAGGAATATTCATTGTAAGTGTACCATTAAAAACGACTGTTGTGTCTAAACAGTCGTATATATATATATATAACAAAAAAAATGATCACTTACAATGACGGGTTGTTTTCTAACCGTTGTTGTAAGTTGGCCATTACAATAACTATTTTTTATAAACCAATCGTCTGTTTTTTTTTTTTTTGAATGATCATATATAACGACTGGTTTATGAGTAAGTCGTTGTATGTGATAATTACAAAGACTGTTTTATTAAAACCAATCGTCTATATTTCTTTTTTTTTTTCCAAATGATATTTGTTTTTCTGTCTTTATCCTTGTTTTAGATACAAAACCAAAATAGAGAATAAAAAAACTGAGTAATAAACAACCAATTCCAAAACACAAGAAAACTGAATGACATGCATTATAACTCCTTGCATATATACAAAAGTTATCTAGTGTGCACAAGTTAATAAGTTAATATAATCAAGTATTTTCACAAGTGTTTCTAAACCACTATTGAAAAAAAAAACATTTTATCCATATCTACCCATCTTCTATATGTTGTAGAAGATGTCTCCCCAAAAGGTTTCTTACCATATTAATGTCTTCCTTAGTGTAGGGTTCCTCTTAACAAAAAATCTGCTGGGAAATTGTAGAACAAGTTTAACATAAATCAATCAAATTAATAAAATAATTAACAATTCACTTACAAGAAGAAAAATGAAAATCATTTGAGAATGAAGAAATGATCACCTTGTTGAACTCTAAATTAACTCCACTAATGATGATGTTATACATATTTAATATACCGTAATACCCGCACTCAATTTTCCCGATTGGCGAGGGCACTATACATCAAAAGAAAATGATAAAAATGAATTAAGGCAATTATAAAGTGATTGTCAATTAAAGAACTTGAATTTAAACGACTTACTTTGGGCCGGAACCATTTCGTGGTAGTAACTTTTGGTTTGCGCCTCCCATCTAGGATAGAACATATGTTCATCATGCTATCATTAGAATGAAAACTAGAAGACATTAAAACAATTTGTTCAAGTGAAAAACTAATGATTTACAAACAACTTAACTTACATCTCAAAAATGGATTTGATCTCTTTGTTCAGTGCTTGATCCAAGGAATCAAATCGATATATGTGATTGATAACTATAATAACATATATAGATTAAAATGAGGGTAGCTAATATAATACTTCGTGACTTAACAAACTGAGTATGCCTTAAATAGGTAAAAAAAAAAAAAAGGTACTTGTCTATCAACAACTGGTGTCAGATAATACGACAATTGACTCTCTCCCATACAATACCCCACATAGGTCGTTCGCTTTGACATAGTGTTCCTAGACTTTGTCGTCCGCCCTGGACATAAGAATTCATACTTCATGTATGTCTGGTGTTCGACACACATTTTGTAGAAGCAACAACCGTACAATTAAAATGAGAAATGACTTGTGAATATAGAATAATAAAAATCATTTCCTTAATTAAAGTTAAAAATAAAAAAGTAAACTCACTAGATTGTGAACATAACCCATCTGTGATCTATCTCCTCTAGTGAGAAGAACTCTCATATATTTTTGGCATCAATAGCATAGGCAAATGAGTACGTTTTACCCACAATCCCGTTCAGCATATGCAAGTCAACCTTCTTAATTTGTTTGTGGGTATCGTGGAGTCATGCCAAGAAGCAAAACTTTTTTGCTTGTTCTTGATCGTACCAACACATAAATTAAAGATTGTAAGTAAGATGTCAAAGAAATTGAAGTAATTAATAGTAAGGTGTTTCGTACCATTCGAGGAGAAGTTGCAGTTTGAACTAGATTTTTGAGGTCAAAGGATGAAAAATCCTTTTGCCTGACCAAATAGGGCAACCTTATATCGAGGAAAGGGATTTCTACGCCTTCCTCCCTTTGTCAAACACTTGTAATGTTGACCTTACGTTGGTCGTCCCAAATTCGTCGACCATGGTGGGTGGTTGCCTGTGTGTATACAACAACATCGACAACAACACACACCACCGGGACATCCAACCAAATAGTGCAAGGTTCTCCAACATCTTATGGAGGAGTAGGGTTGCCAAGTTGTACCTTTGGGGGATCTTAACTTCCATGGGTGCTAGGAAAGGCTGGGATTCTTGAGATCAATGTGATGACTGCATCCTAGCTTGAAAGCTAGACACCAGAGATTTCATCTCACCCTGTAGCTCATCCAACAACAGTTCTTGGAGTTTAAGGCGAAGTTGTGACTCGAGCTCATCTTTGACTTCCTCTCAAACTGAGTCACGAACTTCCTCTCAAAGTGAGGCACTAATTTTCTCTTGAACTTTGGCCACAAGCTCTTTACTAGGTTCACTTTGTCTAGAATGTGAGGAAATCTGTCTAAAATATGTTGAGAGACCGACTCCTCTAGGCTCCCCCTAACTTGACTAGGGTGATCTGGCTTCACAAAGGTTATGGCTAAGATGTCCATCTTTTGAATTGAAGTAAAGGAGCCTTGCTGATTCTGCTGCTCAAGTTCATCCTGTAGCATAAAGTTGAGGAATATAAATTAATTGCATAATCTTTAAGGAAATTGAAATACACTTAAATTTTAACTTTATATTAACTATTTACAATCTTTGCAGCGATCTCTTCCATGATCGGATTCACGAATTTTCCTCCCTTCATCCTCCCTTCCTTCAATTTTCGGTCACGTGGGGGCGGAGGCGGTGCCTGCACGACAATACTAGGATCTGATTTTGTTGCTTCCTCCATTTTTTGCAAATTAGGCAATATGATATGCTTTTCAAGCTTTTGATAACCTGCACGAGACATAGTATGATCATAGACATTTTTTGCCCGGTTCTCTTTATTGGCTTGACTTAATTCCTATGAACATAAAATAAAGAAAACCAAGTTAGTGATGAATAATAGATTGAAATAAAATGTATCATACTATGATTAATAGCTTATACCTGAAATTTGGGATTCTGCTGTAATGCCACAAACAATCTCCAGTCTTCTGGAGGAATAAAAGCATAATCAACACAAGGATCTTGATCTCTCTTAGGCCTTCGGATGTACTGGCGTGTGAGATTATACTTGAAGTCTTTCCACTACTAATGAACTTCCCCCATCTAATGCTTGTACATTTGCTTGGTGTTAGGGACATCGTCTGTTTGCGAAGAAAAACATAACATTTACCAAAAGAAATTGAGATAGAAAGTTATATATATACCAAAAGTTGTTCCCAAATCATCCCCTTTGTGTCCTTTGGAACTTCCTTCAAATTGGGCCATTTAATGCTGACTTTGCTTCGAGTCAAATAGCCAATATAGCTAATAAACCTGTTTTCCTATGGCACAATTGGATTCATATCAACATTGAAGTCGACATGCACTTGCTCTCGTTGATCCTCATGATGTGCAACCAGTGGTTTTAGCTTTGTGCTTCCTCTAGCCTTCTTCCTAACAGGTGAAGAACCTGAGTTCCCCACATCACTGTTCCTCTCTTCTAAGGCAGCCATGTTCCTGCTAAAAATTCGAGGTTAGATAGGATAAATAATTAAGTTGCAATTAAATGAAAGAAATAAACAAAATTGTATAGTATGAATAAGCAATTAAATGAAAAGAAAAAAAAATTGGATAGGACAAATTGCAATTAAACGAAAGAGATAAACAAACTAAAATGTTAGAAAATCATATGGTCCTATTTTATTCCTTAAAATCTTTATGTGATTGCCCATATTCCTTCACAATGATCATTTCTAGCTGCATAGCCTTCATCATTTACGAATTCTACTTCATTTGCTATAGCTGGATTTGTAGTGAAAAGTGGTGTGTCGTCAAGATTCAAAGTTGGATCATCATCCTTTTGTTTTTTTACTTTGGAGTACAATGGAAAATTTTTTATTCTTAGGATTGGTAACATAAAACACTTGTTTCGCCTAACTTGCTAGAATAAAAAGCTCATCTTTATAACCAGCTTTATAAAGATTAACTAAGGTAAATCCAAATTGATCTATTTGCATAGTATTATTGTTCACCGATTGACATTAGAATAAAGGGACTCTCAACTTGGTGTAGTTGATCATCAATATATCTCTGATAACTCCATAATAGGCCATGGTTGCCACTACGGGGTTTTTATCTTTCGAACTAGAAAAATGCATTGATTCAGCTACCACCATCACCCTACCATTTTGCATAATACTTCTATCATCTTGGGCTTTTGTATAGAAAGAATACATGTTTATATCATACCCGCTCCAAGTGACTTTTTTCAAAAGAAGGCCTCTAAGCTAACTATTTGATTGTCTCAGACACACTGGTCTCATGCGAAACCCTTTCCTTGAACCACTTTATAAATGTCTCCTCATTAGCTATCTGTATGTCATTTTTTCTTGGATAGATATGCTTTAAGCTCTTTCTATGTTCATCTAAGTACAACTAAACTTCTTCCATATTATTCAAGATACACAAGTGTACTTGCAACACCTCTTCACAACGCATACTCTTCACTCTTAGCCCTCGTGTTTCCTGACTTCTACCCTTTTCATTACAAGAGTGAGCCTTCGACATTGATAGATATTCTTTGCAATAGTCCATAGCCTCTTCAACCATATATCTCTCAACAATTGAGGCTTCAGGTTGATAAGGATTTTTAGAATACCCTTGTAAGGTCTTCATGTATTGCTTAAAAGGGTACATCCACCTTAAATAAATTGGGCCATATAGTCTTGTCTCCCTTACCAAATGACCTATCAAATGCACCATTATATCAAAAAATACAGGAGGAAAATGCATCTCAAGTTGGGATAGAATGATATAACCTTCATTTTCCAATTCGTCTAACTTTTCAATCTCAACAACTTTCCTACAAATAGCATTAAATAAAAGATTCAACCATGTTATTGTGCTTCACATCTTCTTTCATAATGCTTCTAATAGCTACTGGTAATAGTTGTTGCATCAGTATGTGGCAGTCATGGGACTTCATTCCTACTAACTTCAAATCTTTCATTGAGACAAGCCTTCTCTTATTAGATAAATACGCTTGTGGCACCTTAATACCATGCAAACACCCACACATAATTTTGTTCTCAGCTTTCGACAACGTATGTGCTGCTGCCTCCAGATACGCTATCTTACCATCATCTCTTAGTTATGGATGTAGTCGTTTTCTTATTCCTATTTCAACCAAGTCTAGTGCCGCGGTAATTCTATCTTTAGTTTTCCCTAGTATGTACAAAAACGTACCAAGAAGGCTATTACTTACATTTTTCTCCACATACATCACATCAATACCATGTCTCACATCAAGACTGCGTCAATATGGAAGATCAAAGAAAATTAACCTCTTCTTCCATATGTTCTCACCCACAGTCCTCTAATTCATACCGAATGTGACATTGATTTTTTCCACCCAACTATAAACCTCTTATCTAGTTAGTGACTTTGGAGCCCATTCCATTCTCTGGTAAATCGTTGAAACTCTTTTTTAGCCTACAACACATGTGGAGCCGAGGAAGAAATCGCCTATGACCAAGGTAGACCTTTTCATCCATGCTTAAGTTGATGGAAGTGTGTGCCTACTTCCCATATCGGACATGCTCTATGCCCCTTCATATACTATACCCTGACAAGTTTTCGTATGTAAGAGAATCGTTTATCATGGTCATAATCATTGCACGTAGCTTAAAAGACTCCTGCTTATATGCATCAAAGACATCTACGCCATCTTCCTACAACTTCTTTAAGTCATTCACCAAAGGTACCAAGTAGACATCAATATTGTTGCTTAATTGTTTTGATCCCAAAATCATCATAGACAGCATCATATGCTTGCGTTTCATATACAACCAGGGAAGTAAGTTGTAAATCACTAGGAGAACCGGTCATGCACTATGTGTACTACTAAGAGTATCGTAAGGATTGATTCTATCCGTGCAAAGCCCAAGAGGTTTTTTTAGCTCGCTGCCAAAACCAAGAACCATTTCATCTCTGTTCTTCCATTGAGGGGAGTCAGCTAGGTGTTGAAGGTATTTTCCATTACATATTCTCTCATCAACATGTCATCTCAACTTCTTTGCTTCTTTCGATTTGCATACATTCTCTTAAACCGTAGTATAATTAGAAGATGCCACAAAATCTTTAAAGGTTGCCTTTTACTTGTCTCATCACCACAATACCATCTTTCTTCACTATGTACCATGAAGTTTTACATTTAGGACACTTACTTCATCCTTCATACTCGTTTCTGTATAAGAGGCAGTCATTGGGGCAAGCATGTATTTTTTTATACTCCATTTCTATCATAGACAATATTTTCTTGGTCTCATATATATGATTTGGAAGTACATTATCCTGTGGAAACATATTACAAAACAATTCAAGTAACAATGTGAAACTACTGTTGGTCCACCCACAAGTTGCCTTTAAGTTAACCAAATGCAAAATACCTGACAAGTGTGTATACTTAGTACACCCAGGGTACAAAAGTGTATTGACATCACTCCACACATTGTTATATACACGCGATTGTGCAGAAGATTCTACCTCAACGTCTTGAATCATTTTCTTCATTCTATCATCATCTACGACATCTACAACTTCCCTCTCGCAGAACGCACATGCAGTCACTTCCTCACCATGCCTTATCCACCTTATGTACTGAAGATTTATTACATCACATAGTAAGCGATCCCTTATATCATCTACATCCCATCAACTCTCATTTACAAAGTTGACACAAAACAGAAGTACTTTCTATTTTTACTAGGCGCATTCATTTTAGCAAATTCAATAAGTGCTTCCACGCCATTCTCATATTCTTCATTAGTTCTCAATGCATTCATCCAACTATGATCCATTATATTATTACCTAATTTAAATTCAACAATACTCAAACTTAGACCAATTGTCATTATATTTGCTACTTATTGAAAACTTTCAAGAAAAATATACCTTTAAACCTATTTATAAAGTTCCAACAAGGGGATTTATTTACCAATATAATAATGGTAACATAAAAAGGGTATGTTAATTTGGAAACATATGTGCCTAAGAGCGACACTACTCTTCTGACTCTTGACTATGGTTTGATTTTGTTATATGAACACAAGTTTTAATTAAAGGAGATTCAAATCTCAAAATACTAGCTACTAAAAGGAAAAATCCCTAAAATTTATGAATCACTCTTTTGAACAAAACTATTCACCAATTCTACAATCATCATCTGTATACAGACAAACCCATCACTTTCACTCCACATCAATGTGAATCTGAACTATATAACACATCATTAAGGTAGAACTCCATTGGATATACATTCATAATTCACAGCATCTGAAAAGTGATGGCTTGTCTGAATTTGAATGATATAAGCATGTATGTATCTGAATTTGAACTATAAAACACTTTATATATAAGCCCATCACTCTCACTACGCAACAACTGATTGACTAATATGAAAACTTTGCCTTATATCATGACCAAGATTATTTCTTCAAAAAAGTCTTATATTAAGGACCGGAGTACAATTGTGGTACAAAAATCATCCAGGAACCAAAATACTTTGGTTACCCAGACGGCCAATAGTTGACTTAAAGCACACTTAGGCCTTTGTTCAATATCAAAGAGTAGACTTAGATAGAAAGTGAGTCAATGATTTGACTGTTTAAAAAAAGCAAAATGATATAAGCAACATTATCGAGTTTAACAGAAGAATAAAAGAAATAAAACTAAAATGCAACATATTAAGTTTCAATAAGAAAGCAAGTTCTTACCTTTTTTAAGACAACTCTGGTCGAGAGTAGAGGAGAGGAGGTAGAGGAGAGGAGGGCGAATGTTCAATGAGAGGCTGGTGGCACGGGAGATGACAAGAGAAGACGAATGCTTTGGCAGAGAGCTTGTAGGTTGAGTCAAAGAACGAGAAAGAAATAGAGTGAAAGAAAGGGTTGAAGAGATGGAGAAATCCATTAGAAAAGAAATGAAGCAGAAACAATGTATAGAAAGAGAGAAATGGTGTGAAGAGACGGAGAAATCAATTGAAGAGGTTTTCAAGCTTTCTGGGCTTACACTGAGCGAGGGAAAGAGAGAGACAGAGAGAAACTTTCTGGGTTTACATTGAGCAAGGGAAAGAGAAAGACAGAGAAACCGTGTAAAGAAAGAGAAAAATGGCATAAGTTCAAAATTAAAATGAAACGCGCGAGGATCTGAAAAGATATGGGCTCTGTTTGGGTTGGCGGTAGGAGCGGTGGCTTAAAAGCTACTGACTTTAGAAAAAGCTCGGTAGGAGTGGTAGCTTAAAAGCTATCTAATTTGTGTTTGGATTGATAGTGGTAGAAGTGGCGGGACCCACGTCAAAAAGCTGAGAGCGTTTTGGAAAAAGCTCTATGGTGGAGCTTTTGGCTTAACGGGCTTTTTGAGCGTTAGGAGCTTTTTCTTAACGCTCAACCCAAACAGACTAAATGAGCGTTGGCAGCGTTAGTGAACTTTTTTTTAAAATTATTGGTCCTAACGCTCCTAATGCTCTGATTCCAAACAGAGCTATGGAATACCACGCCTGGTTTTTAAAAGCCAATAGGTGAAACTAAAAATTCAATGACTCATTTTTCAAAACTAACCGTTGAAACTAAAAAAGACAAGAAAATGGAAGGCACGAGGATCTGAAAAGATATGGAATACAACTACTGGTTTTGTAAAACCAGTCGTGGAAACTAAAAAAGACAAAAAAAAAAAAGACACGGGTCTAGCGTGGTTCAAACCCTTGATTGTAGGATTACTTTGGCAAAGGCTTACGCCAACTGCACCAAGACATTAGCTTGTTGAAATTTTCCACAACTGTTTTTTATTAAACAGTTGTTGAATTGAAAATTTTAATGACTGTTTTTAGCAACTAATTGTTTTAACTAAAAAATATTATTTTTTTGAATTTATGGGCTTAAATATCTACGACTATTTTTAAACACCAGTCATTGAATGCCACTGCCTCCTTTTCTACTTCTGTTTTCAAATAACGGACGTTAATTGATGTTGTTAAATTTACTTTTTGTAGTAGTGTGTCATTCTTGTATAATCTTCCCAATCTTCCATGGAACCTAATTCTTTTTTTTGATTAAAAAATTTTAGGAAAAGGGTTGGGTTCACCCACAGTCCAAAGGCAGGGTGCTTGGAGCCTAGTTCACAGGGCATACTGGCTAGAGAGTACACATGCCTCTACCTCTACCAGCGGTTTCTACTGCTTCCTAGACCCTTAGGATACCTCTCCCAACGCCTTGATTAAGGCAGGGATCGAACCCCTTCCTTTAAGATAAGGAAGTCCAACCCCCACGTCAGTTGGATCCAAGGACAAGGGGGCCATGGAACCTAATTCTAAGTTGCTTAACCAATGGTCTATAAGACTATAACTATAAGCAATTCCCTTCTTTCAAATCACTGCAATGATACAACTAATTTCATATTAATTAGCAACAAGAAATCACGCATGAAATTCAAATGACTTCCCAATCTTCAATTGCGCCTCCAAACCCTTGAGAAATGCTCCCTAATGTCTCTGCTGTATAGTCTCGCCATGTTGAAGTGTGGCTAATCTATCTAATTTTTGTTTTCCTTTTACATGTTCCTTTTTCTTTCTCCAAACCTTTTCATACTTTGTCAAGGTTCTCTAAAATTTAAATGTCACTAATTAAAGAAAAAATAAATTATTTACAAAACATAGTAACTAAATAATAATTCAACAAATAGAGTACATGACTCCCTAATTAGACATTAAAATCAACCTAAATCTATAAAAAGTGGAGAGTTAACATTATTCTCATAGAATTCAAATCCGTATGATTTATTATAACTTTTGAATAATATCGTGACTCTTTATATATAGCCACATATATGCTTATATATAAATTGTTACCTACCACTCTGGTCTTATTTTTAAGTTCATTTTGATCAAAAAATTTGTCCTATTTATAAGTTCAGTTTCATGTAATAAATGAGATTTTGACAATTTTACCCATATTAAATGCATCTATGAAGATAGAGAGAGAAGAAACAGATGAAAAATACCCAATTATAAATGAGGGAAAAGATGAAAATTTACGTCATAATCATTAAGTTAACTAACTTTTCTTGGTATATGAGATTTAATTTAGTCAAAGTGGACCTATAAATATGACCAGAGCGGTATATGATTTTGAGCAGATCATTGCTACAATTGATTTTAAGATGATTATGCATCCATTTAAATATTTTATACACACACTTATTTACTTGGTTGAAGTACTGGGAGATGTCATTCTTGTATGAACTTTCCTTACTCTTGAAGAGAAATCCAATAGTCAATCACTTGTTATGAATTTTAATAATTGAATCATGAATATGGTTTTGATTAGTATATTGTAATCTCAAATCATAGGTGGCAAGTACCTTGATATGCCGATATAGTTGATTTTGTCACCGTAATCCCATTTACGTTAGATGGCGGCTATGTTGGACATTTGTACCGGCGTTGCAACAACGCTTATCCAAGACACAATACTTAAAGCATGGATGGAGATTCGATACCTACGCAAGTACAAGAGTTATGTTAAAGACTTTGAAGATTAAAAAGGAAAGTTGTCCGCTACACTAGAAAGTGTAAATTTACATATAGATGGAGCCAAGAAAAGAAATGAGACTCAAGTTGACCCTAGAGTTGAGGATTGGCGTCAAAGAGCTAATAAACTTTTACAACAAAACACTAAACCAACCAAATGCTTTGGCTTTTGTACAAATTGCTTCTCACAAATTACGCGAGCCAAGGAGTTGGACAGTTTGACGAAAGAGCTAATCCCAAAATTGATCGCTGAAGTTCCTGAATTTCATGCATTTGCACAAGCAGCTAGAGTGCCAGGGTTGGAGTATTATCCACAAGAGTTCATGCCCTTTGAGAGTAGAAAGGCGAATTTCGATGAACTCAAGGAGGCATTAGAAGATAACAACAACTATAGGATAGGGTTGCAAGGGCTAGGAGGAACGGGGAAATCCACAATGGCAATAGAAGTTGGAAAACATGTTGAAAAATCAAAAAATCCCTTCGATAGAGTCATCTTCACTACTGTTTCTACCCCTATTGATGAAAAAGGGATTCGAGATGACATTGCAAGACAATTGGAATTGCCATTAGAGGAAGAAAAGCTATGGACTCACGCGCAACAAATATGGATTAGGATTGCTCACGCAGGAAAGGTGCTCATAATACTTGACGATGTATGGGAAGAGCTTATTCTTAACAATATAGGGATTCAACATGGTATCCATAACAAGGGTCGTTGTTGTGTTCTGCTAACAACACGTTCTTTGGATGTTTGCTCAACCATGAGATGTCAAAAGACTCTTAAATTAGATGTCTTGCCCATGAAAGATGCATTGAATCTTTTCTTGTCTCATGCCACTGCAAGTGTTAATGATTGTCCTGATGATTTGAAAAAAGTTGCACGAGATATTGTGAACGTGTGTGGAGGATTGCCGGTTATGATTACGGCGGTGGCAAAAGCCTGAAAAAGTTGGCCTCAACAACGATGGCATGAAGCTTTGATTGTATTGAAAAACCCCATGCCATTAAGACATGGCATTGTTGATGAACATAAAAGAAAGATTTATAACTCCTTGAGATTTAGCTATGACTATCTAAAAGATAAAGATGCCCAAGTTCTCTTCCTATTGTGTTCTATCTTTCCAAAAGCTTATGAAATACCCATAGAGCTTTTAAGTAGAATTACCATAGGTTTGGGGCTTTTTGGAGAAGATGATCGATACTACATAACAAGAAGTCATGTGCATGAAATTCAAAACAAACTCCTAAATTCTTCTTTATTGTTGAAGGCTGGTGAAGAATATATAAAGATGCATGATGTGATCCGTGAAATGGCATTAGAGAAGATAGATAATGAAAAGATACAAGTGATCATTGATTCTAAGACAAAATTGAAGGAGAGTGTGAAATATTCTTCTTGGATCATAGATGACTTTTCAAATTGTTTTGATGAAAGCAAGCTCGAGATTCTCTTAATATGGATAAATGCAAATGAATATTCTTTGGAAGTTCCAAAGACAGTCTTTGAAGGGATGAAGAGTCTAAGAGTTTTGCTTTTGCATTCTAAAATTGAGTTTGGTAGAACTTCAACTCTATCATTACCAGAATCAATTCACTCATTACAAGATATCCGAACTCTATCTCTCACAAATTGGGAGTTAGGTAATATATCTATGTTGATGAGAAACTTACAAAAGCTTCAGTCTCTTGAATTGACTAATTGTTCAATTTTTGAATTGCCAAATGAAATCATTGAGCTAAATAAATTGAGATTTTTGTGCCTGATTCGTTGTTCACTTGAAGAGAACAATCCATTTGATGTCATTGCAAGATGCTCGCAACTAGAAGAAGTCTATTATGTCTCAAATGATGTTCAAAATATCCCTATTGATGCAGAGGTTCCTCAAATTACATCCCTTCCTAAATATCAAATATACCATATAGATGGCAACAACTTCTCTGCCTTCGATTCTTTTCATTTGGAAACTTCAATAAAAAGAAGTTTCAAGCCAGCCAAGTTACAAAGAATCTTCTCTAAAGAGATAATTAAATCCTTGGCGACAAGAGCAGAGATTCTGATGTTAGAAGGAGATAATGAAACAGGGTGGAACAATCTCATTCCTAGCATGGTTTCAATTGAAGATGGAGCTATGGAAGACTTGATCAATCTTTCTTTGATTTCTTGGTCTGAGATGAAGTGTTTGATCCATACTGAGCATCTTCAACTTAAATCTAGAGTGACTATCTTCTCCAAGTTAGCTGAACTCCACCTTGTTGAGGTGGGAGTAAGAGAATTATGTTGCGGTCCTTATCCTGATGGTTTTCTCAAGCAACTAGAAAAGCTAGAGTTAAGGCATTGTGTCATGTTGGAAAGCACGTTATTAAAGGCAAAGCTAGATTTATGCAACCTCAAGTCCATAAAAATAGTGGATTGTTCAATGACGTATCTTTTTCATCCATCTACTGCTCAAACTCTAAGACAGCTAGAAACGTTGAGGATTGCGGAATGTTTGAAGCTAAAATACATAATATGGGATGAGAGATCATCAGTCAAAGAGAAAGTGGATGATAAGGATCATAATCCAATGAGTGATGACTCTATATTTCCAAAATTGAAACTCCTTAGTGTTAAAGAGTGTGGAGATTTGGAATTCATATTGCCAATTTGTTTTTGCGAAGACCTCCCTCTACTGGAGAGTGTAAAGATTTTTTGTTGTGATCATCTGAGATATATGTTTGGGCAATATCCAGAAGAGGGACGTTTGCATCAAATGCAAAAAGAAACCACACTCCCTTCATTGAAAGTAATGTCTATTAAAAATGTTCCATTGTTTGTCAACGTATACCCAGAAAGTTATCTCCCACAAAAATCAGCAACAAATATAGGTGTGGGGTCAAAGGAAAAAGACAAGAGTGCAAGTTGCAATATCTCTTGGGGTCCTTTGTGTTGTTCTCTGCCAAAAGCAAAAGCTACAAATAAAAATGAGCCATCTACATCCAAGACTGCTCAACTGGACCACACTACCTCACAGGTACATGCTTTTGTGTGTGTGTATTAATATATAATACTCCTTCGTACTTTTTATTAATGCTACATATATATGTTTCTTTGCATAGAGAAATACTATAATAGAGTTCATTTTAAGAAAACAAAATATTAATTGAGTACGTAATCACTCATTACTTTTAAAAATTCTGTTCATTAAATTGGTAATAATAATGTTTAGGCTAAAATATATTTTAATAAAAACCGCAACATATGAGTCATTTATGCATTCCCCCGCATAGCATTTCAAATTTTGAAATTAACATCCCTGCCCAATCTTTTTTACATAGTTTAAATGAAGGGTCAAAATGTAATTTTATCCACCATCATCAGCTTACCATAACTAATTAAAAAAAGCCATTTTGCAGGGATACACTCCTAATTATCCCAAATCCAAAATGGCAGGTATCCACTATATATATATATATATATATATGTACATGTATAACTTTACGCTCAATATAGAGTTCTCTTTCAAAAACTCCTAGTCAGCAGTAACACTTAAAAATTCTAGGTTTTACTATAGAGGAAATTTCGGCATGCTATAGTAAACATAGGCAAAATCCAAGTCATAATTAACAAGTTTTAACTTGTATATAATGTGATTTTTATATGCCACAATTTTAGCTTTTATTAACTGACAAATAGATCTAAGGGTAAAAGATTTCTTCAGTCACTGGAGATAAAATTATCTCCAGTGACCCCAAAACTACGTCGTTTTGGATCAATAAAGGGTGTTTCTGTAATTTTCTCTATTTTTTTTATCATATGATTTTTACTGAAACACCCTTTATTAATTCACCTAAAATTACAAACACACTCTTCATTAATCCAAAACGACATAGTTTTGGGGTCACTGGAATAGTGACTGGAAAAATATTTTTCCCATAAGGAGGGTTTTAATTTCAAGGTATTTTTCTTCTCAAGGAAAGACCACTTTTGCAGTTTTAATTTTACTTGTTTAGAATGGCCACACACAAAATCATTTGTTAAGGAATTTCAGCAAGTGGTATTGTAATTCAACCTCTGTTCTTTTTTTGATATTACCTTTGTTCTTTTTTTTTGATACAAAGGCGATAGGGGGAGGGGGGATCGAACCCAGTACAGGGGGTGGGAGACTACTCCCAATACCACTGCACTACTAGTAGTGCTGATAATTATCTATGTTCTTAGTTCTATTTGCTGACGGTATTTTGCTTTTCTTTTTTTTTTGGCCCGCTTTTACTGTTGAAGATTGGGCCTTTCAGAGATACTATAAATCACTTTTTCACATCAAACTTACATATGGCTTGATAAAAAAAAAATTAAAATAAAAAAATAAAAAAACCTTACAAATGGCTTTTTTGAACAGTTAACTATAAAAAAATATGTAAATTCGGTTTCATTGTTTCATTGAATTGATTGAGAAGATTTTAGAATTTTGAAAATTCAAATTCCTAATATAATTTGCAATATAGTAGCTGAGATGTACAAAAGATTAAGTTAGATGAGATCAGAGAAATAAAATTTCATTGATAATAATTTTTTAAGAAATAGAAATAAAATGTCTCCTCCCTCCTTCTTTCACACCCATTCTCCTATGGTGCTACGACTCTAACGAGACCAAAAAAAAAAGATACAATTTACTATACATTTGTAATTTGTTCAAGATGGTTAATATATTTGTTTGGGATGCAGGAGAAATATATTGGCAATATCACTCATGGAGTTTTCACACCACCATTATACCCATGCAATTTGAGAAAGATGAATATTGAATATATGTCAAACTTCAGGTCATTGTTTTCTGTATCCATTGCCTCATTAATGTCACTATTAGAAGAATTGGTGGTCTCGTCTTGTCATAAGCTGGAGCATGTAGTGATAGAAGAGGTTGATGGTCAAGATCATATGAATTCTATCTTTCCCAACTTACGCACCATTGAAATTGAGGAATGTGATGACTTGGAATATATATTTCCAGCTTCTTGTTCTAAAAAACTTGTGCACTTAGAATCTGTGCTTATCTCAAGAGCTAGTCAATTGAAATATGTGTTTGGAAAATCTTGTGGTGATGATAACTCACCTAACCAGAACCATAATACTGATCAGATTAATCTCTCGGCTCTCAACAAACTATGCCTTAAGCAAGTACCAAATATAGTTAGTATGTGCTCTGAAAACTATTATGTGAAAGCATCGATTTTACAAGATATTTATTTGCATGGATGTCCACAACTTCCTATAAACTCTTTTATAGATTTATCAGTGGAGGTCCATAAAGGACGAGAGCAACTCTCAAGAAAAAAGGTGATTAATTATTTTTCTAATAGTTTACGATTGATTGATATGAGTGTGTGTATTGATTCGATCTTTGATACTAACACACACATATACCCCTTATGATATAGGTAATGGGAATGCAGCTATGCAATTTCAAGCATCTTACTTTGAAATCCTTGGAGCTGGAAACAATATATGATCTTGAAAGACTTCAAATTGCAAGTCCTGTGGATTCAAGTTTGGAAACCCTGAAATTGCGAGGCTTAGATAAGTTAAGAAACATATGTGTGGGACCAAAACATCTTCATTTGAGCTTTCAAAATCTTTTCAAGATAATAATCAATGGTTGCCCTAAACTGAAATTTATCTTGTCTGCATCTTGCTCGAGAAGCTTGCCATATTTGGGACATCTAAGGGTATTAAATTGTGAAGAGCTAGAGCGCATCATTGAGGATGATGATGAAGAATGTCGTTTACCAAGTCTCCATTTTCTTTTTGTGGAAGACTGCGAGAGTTTGAAATGTCTATTCTCTATCTCCACATGTGGTAGCCTTCCACAGCTCTCGCTGTTGTATATAGGAAGTGCGCCAAAGCTTGAGCAAGTATTTGAAAGGAAGCAGGGCACCACACAAGACTTGAACATCAAACATGTCTTCCCAAAGCTATTTGTTATATCCCTTGTAGATCTACCAAAACTTCATACTATCTGCTCTACAATTGATTTCCATACCGTCATGATCCGTAAAGTAGAGAGTTGTCCCAATATCTCTTTAACTCCAGCTTCTAATGAGTTCGTTAAAAGTAAGCATTTAAAATAGTAATTCATTAGATACAATTGCTACATATGTAGTTGATATGATTTTTCTCATTACCATATATATTTGGAATTGTTTTGTTTTGTTAGGTTATGGGGAATGGGTGCAAGAATCTGAGATGAACAAAGGCAACATGGATGAATTTGACTTTATTGAACAGAATATCAACGTAAGTACCAAAATAAAATGTTCCAATCAAAAGAAAGAAAAAGCAAAAGGACACAGTACTTATTTTTATTTTTTTCCGCCTTCAAAAGGACTCTACTATTCATGATTCATATACCAAACTTAAATTTTTCAGGTTCACTAAAAATTTTCCCTCTCTTAACAAATTAATTCATTCAATCCACAAATTTTTTTTCACTTGGTCTTCTACAATTTAATATAAATTCATCATTACAATTTATTTAATATATTCTATTATTGTTCAGAGGTTTAGAGAAATAGCAGAGAAGACTGTAAAGAGAGATCAGCCAACAACCAAACAAAACAAGGGCTCATCAAATGTATGTATAGCATACCTTCTTATAATCTATCATACTTCAGCAGCCAATAGATATATTTCTCTTTTACTTATGTTGATTGCTTCCAAATTTTGGAGCAATATCAATAAATTAAATCCACAGCGTTTTTAATCTCTTTTTATTTATTGCCTTCTTGATTGCTTCCAAATTATGGTGCATTATCTAGAATAAATCTAGAACTTTTTAACTTTTTTGTGGTCCCCTATATGTTGCAGATTAAGGAAATAGCAGAGGCAAGAGATGAAGAAAGTCCAGAATCAGAAGTTGATGAAGGCAAGGATTCAGAACAAACCAACAAACCTATGTCAATCGTTGCTCCTTCACAAATTGAATCTCCTCAAGTAAGATGATCATACTTTACCATTCAGACCATCATCTAATTCAGATATTTTAAGAGCAAACCCCCGACAAACACCTTGGTTATATATTGAAAAATTAAAATAGCTAGTAAAGATTACTCCTGCTGAAGAGATGGAGCTAGAACTAACAGCAAGCTGAATGACTTGTTTGTGCTATGTAACACATTATAAAGGAAACAATGGAGCCAACTTCTCAAGAAGGTTCAAAAATAGATGAAGTAGTTCTCACAACAAATCAAATCATGGAACCAGAATCAAGCAAGTCATCACCAATAGCATTTGTTGTTCCTTCAGAAAATGAGTGTCCGCATGTAAGAATACAGTATTTCTTGATAAAGGTGGAATTTATGGTAAATGGCATGATTTCATGGTGCTTTTTTGTATATTTAGGATAACTTGGTTGGCGTTGAGGGCAAGGGCAAGAGAATCACACTTGATCACCAAGTGCTCCCCAAAACAGAACATGATATGCATCCTCATGATTCACAAAAGGTTAATTAACAATCTGCGGAAGACTATATTCTAATGCTTTACTGTCACAGAAACAAGAAAATGATGTCGGTCAATGCTGTGCAGGATATTGAAACATCTGTTGGAGAAAGATCACATAAAATGGCAATGGGAAGTGCATCAACTACTACTGAAAAGAGCACTCCATTGGTAAATAATTACTCGTTCAATGTTGTGCATGATATTGAAACATCTTTACATTATTGGCACTTTACTGACTTTCGATGATATTAATTTTTCTATTTTTCTGATCTTAGATCCCTTCAAAATCTACTCCCAAGAGACCTCAAATAGCAACTTCAAGCACTGATGAAACAGAACGAGAAAGCTCACAATCAGACCTTTTAGATGTTTACATTACAGAATCTGCCCAAGTATGTTTATTGGTTGTTGCATTGATTTATGAGCACCGTATTTTTCTTACTTTGAAACAATTAATTAGTAATAAACTTTATGTTGATTGACCATTTATAAGCCTGCTCTTATTGCTTATAGTCCTACGTGTTACAAAGAAAAAAATATATCATATTTTCTTACTCGATTCTATTGGTGGGAATGTTTGTTTGTTGTTATTCACTATAGGACGAAGAAATAAAGGTCACTCAGGAAGAGACTCGGATGTCTTATGTGTCTGAAAAGTTTGAGGATGATGATCTAATGAAACTGTTCCAAATAATGGAGGAAGGTGATCGTCAAGATGATAGCCAGGTGACTAGGGCTCTTGTTGCTTTGGAAGCCTCATTGAAGATGGGTCTGAATGAAATAGCTAGTTCAGAAGAAAGCGAACTTTGCCTTGAGAATGCTCTTAACACCTTGTCCTCTCACTGTTTTGATGATGGTCTTAAAGCTACAATACACTCTTTGCAACAAGAAATCCAAAGTATTATATCTTCCTTCAAGCAAGCATGTGCTACCTTTGATACAGTGACCAAGCTTGAACAAAAAGAGAAGCTAATGATGGGACAACGTTCACAAGAAAAAGAATCAGCGATGACTCTTTTATCTGAAATTCACAAGACTCAGAATTCTAGGGTTGAGGCTCAAACAAGGGTAGCCGAGTTGAAGGAACAAATCTCTAAGTTGCAGGCTGAACTTTATAGCAAAGAAAATGAAATAAAAGAGTGTGATAGCAAATTGTTGTCTCTCCAAGAACAAAAGAAGAAGCGTGTTTCTGACACTGTTGGATTTATGAAAGAGTTGGAAGCAGTGAAGAAAGAGAGGTCTCACAAGGTGGTAGACCAAATAAAAGCAAGGCTTCAACTAGAGAATATGGATTCTAGGTGGTCTTCTTGTCTATCCAATTTGAAGAAAATCTCATTACAGTTAGGAGTTCATCTTAAGCACAAGCTTTGACTGTTGGAGACTGTCATTTAAATTTCTTAAAGATTAAATGAAAAAAAAAAATTAAAGACTGTAGTTAAAGATAGGTTGTTGTGTATGTGTTTTGTCTTTTTTGTATTATCTTTGTGGTGGTTTTCACCATGTAGAATACGAAAGACTTATTATTGTAAATATTAATTATGGTGAAGTTTTAGAGATTTAAGTCCCGTAACTTTTATCTCGCATGTTAAGGGAGTTTTTTATGTTGAAAAATATGTGTTCTATTTGTTTACTTGATGCAGTTTGACTCTCTTTAATATGTTATCCTAACTCATTTTACACTTTAAAAAGTTTATGACTATTTATAAGAGCTAGTTTAATTTGGGTTAGACATGGAAGAGTAACTTATTTTGTTATTTGACTTTTACATATATAAGATAGGAAAAAAAATAGATTGTAAATGTAATTTGTGTTTGGATTGACGGTGACAGAAGTAAACTTTTTTCTAAAAGAAAACATGCTTGAATTATTATTTAAAAAGTTAGTTGTAATGAAAAATGATGGAAAAATGTATGAATCTTATTAAATAATATATATATTAGTTACATTAAGATAAAAATTTAAATTTTAAAAAGAGAATTATTATTAAAAATTAATAAACAATAAAGTTTGAATTAGATGATTCTGGAGAAGTGTTAAATTATTATTAAAAACAATAAACATTAAAAAATTTATAAAAGTTTGAATTAAAAATTAATTTTACAATTGAGATTTATAAAATTATTTTTCCTTGGCCTCTATTACCAAGCTCGCCGGCAATATAGGCTCTGTTTAGAATGCACCACATTAGGAGCGTTAGGAGCGTTAGAACCAGTAATTTTTAAAAAAAAGTCCACTAACGCTGTCAACGCTCATTTGGTCTGTTTGGGTTGAGCGTTAGAAAAAGCTCCTAACGCTCAAAAAGCCCGTTAAGCTAAAAGCTCCACCATGCAGCTTTTTCCAAAACGCTCTCAGCTTTTTAACGTGGGTCCCGCCAATTCTACCACTATCAATCCAAACACAAATTAGATAGTTTTTAAGCTACCACTCCTACCGAGCTTTTTTTAAAGTCAGTAGCTTTTAAGCCACCGCTCCTACCACCAACCCAAACAGAGCCATATACCTTCGGAAAAACCTGCAATAACAATGGCGCTTCCCTCAAATTCTTCACGATCTCCACCCTAGAATCCGAAACTCTCATATTTTTCTTCTATGCCAAGGTGTGAGAGGACGATGAAAGTACATGCCCCACCTCATTAGTTTTTTTTTTGTTTCCAAAAACCTAGTGGTGTAAAATTACCTCAATATTGAGTTTTGTTTCTCACTGGATTTTTTTGCAAACTCCCGCTAGAATTTTTGTACGCGAACGCTCCCAGAAACGCCAGCCCAAGCACACTTCTATGTAAGTCCTTTTCTATTTATTTAGAGCAATATTTCACTTATCAAGTTCAAAAAAGTGTCAATATTAATACCACAGTGTCAATATAAATTATTATATGAATATAAAATTTAAAAAAATTATAAAAACTTATTTACAAATTATTGTCCTTGTGACTTATTTTTTATTCTATAATTTAAAAATATGTGTGAAATGGTGATTTCACATATAAGGGAAAACAAGGCGGAAATCCCTCTGCTATTGGAAAGATTGTTAAGTTTTAGAGATCCATCTCCAACTGCTCCCTGTATTTTAATCTTGGGCTATAATGGTCCAATAATAAAAGGAAGGGAGATGCTACTATGAAGGAGGGATTTGATTTGCTGGTCGATATGAGAGTTTTGTTGGTAGGTGATTGTAACTTCTTTTATAATCACTTTTTGAATCTAGAGACGTGCCCTGACCCTAATGGAATATTGAAGTGTCTACCCTCATATAAACTTTTTTGTACAAAAAAAAGAAAAAAAAAAGAGAGGTTTGATTTTGCCATGGGAAATAAACGTTTCTGTCATAAGTCCTCTAATGGTCAAGTTTTCAATATACTACATCTAGTTGGTTCCTTTAGATGCTGATCATTATCTTCTACATGTCAATCTCTGTCAGAATTTCTTTGCTTGCCAAAGTTGCTAGGAGATTGCTCCAGAATCCAAATGACCCTGTGGTTTGCTAAGGTACTAAAAGGAAACAGTGAGAAAGGACAAAATGGCAGGAGAAGCAAATAAGCCAGATAGATATAAGCCAAGATGTAATATCCCAACAACTATGTTAAGTCTGCTATTTTCTTTTTTTTTTTTTTTTTGGTAATCAATCGAGGCCTCAGCCTATCTCATTCCTGTATCAGTATAAACCTTGGATGTGAAACACCCACACAATCCCTGTACAAGTACTTAGTTACACAACATGGTGGATTATGACAAACAATTCTAGGCATTTCCTGTACCAGGCTAAAATTCGCAATGGCATTAGCACAAATATTGGCTTCTCTATATACATGTGTAAAGACTATATTAACAAAATTATTCATAGCTCTCCTAATCAGCATCAGAATCTTCATATTAGCGCTATCCTCTACCTGTAGTTTTTGCAGCAGGTTGACCACAGCACTTGAATCACACTCAACCATGATAGAACCAAATCCCGAAAGGTTGGCAAGCTCTAGTCCCGCCAAGACAGCCCATAGCTCCGCTTTCATAGCAGAACATGCCCCCAATCTTCTCATAAACCCACACAACCATTCCCCATTACTTCCACGGATGAGGCCCCCACACCCAGCCACAGTTCCATTTCTTTTAGAGACTCCATCTACATTAATCTTGACCCAACCCTCCATAGGTGCCCTCCATCTGATATTGATCTCTCTTCTTACTCCCATTACTTTTCCAAAATCCACCCGAGCCTTCTTGATATCTGATACATACCAATTTACAATGTGTGCCCTGTTCTCTGGCATTGAAAAACCTTCCTCAAAGCAGCTCCTATTCCGCCATGTCCATAGAAGCCAGCAAGTTAGCCCAAAGGTCAGGCTCCAATCACTAGACGAACTTGACAAATTCTTGTCTAGCCATTCCTTTCCCTGCAACGTTACAAAATCAGGTTCAAGCGTACCATGTTTTAATTCCAGCCACAGGTACCTAGCAACAGGATAGTCCCTGAGTATATGCATCAGATTTTCACTGTCATTACAGCTATAACAGTGCGCATTTCCCCCCAAAATTCTGCTCCTACGCTCACCTGTAAGTAACCTATCATGCATAGCAATCCATAGAAACATTTTCACTCTCATCGGACCCCTCCATTTCCATAGTCTCTTCCACCCCACACTCTGACTCATTCCGCAGTACATGGTACATTGAAGCAACCTTATAGCAATTTTGTGAACCACTTCCCCATCTTACTACATCCTCCCCAAGAAGGTCATTAGGCGGTACCACTGCCATAATGAGATTTCTGCCTTCTTCATTCACTCTTCTGCCTATTTCCTCCATATCCCATGATCCATCCCTGTTTACCATCTCCCTCACCCTTATATCACTATTGGTATTCGTTAGTTGTATCATGCTTCTTCCTTTTAAGCTGCTACCATCCTCTAGCCATTTGGCCTCCCAAAACCGAACCTCCCTTCCGTTTCCAACCTCCCAGCATAAATTTTCCACTACTTCTGGCCATAATCTAGCCAAAGTTCTCCATAGTTCAGAATCAGTTTTCAGTCCTCTACACTCCTCTAAAAAGTTCCTTCCCCTTCCATATTTTCCCCTTAGAACCAAGGAGCACAAATTGTTCGGTTTAGAGATGGTATTCCAAACCACCCTCCCCAACAAAGCATCATTCATAACTTCCAAGTTCCTCAAACCTAGGCCTCCATTTTTCTTTTCTTTGCACACCACATCCCAATTTATAGCATGGATCTTTCTTTTGCCCTCCTCACTACCCCAAATAAAGTCCCTTTGGATTTTTTCCCATTTGCTTTCTCACTCCACTAGGTATGACCGAGTGTTGCATGGTGAACACCCCCATTTGGTTGGTTACGGATTGTACCAATGTGAACCTCCCAGCAAGGGACAGCGTCTGTTTCTTCCAATTACTCAACTTTCCTTGCATTTTGTCCAGTAAGAATTGGAACTTCTTCTTATTCTCCTTTCCAGACATCAAATGGGCTCCTAGGTACCTTCCTAGATCCTCCATTCTTTTAAATCCAGAATACATGCAAATCTCATTCTGTACTCTTCGTTCCACATTCTTTGAAAAAAATATACTAGTTTTTGGGATACTTACCTTTTGGCCAGATATTACCCCAAAAGCCTCCAACACATTCATAACCAAACAGATCTGATCTAAATTCGCCTCACAAATGAGTAGTAGATCATCCGCAAATAACAAATGGGAGACTTCCATTCCCTCCCCCCCTCCCCATTTTAAAGGTTTCCACTGCCCATTTGTAACACTGTCCATTATTATGTGTGTTAACTTCTCCATTCCTAGAACAAACAAATACGGGGATAGGGGGTCTCCTTGTCTCAATCCCCTAGAAGGCACAAATTCTTCTCTCTTGCTCCCATTCCACATCAAAGCTGTCCTCACTGTCTTAACACAATGCATCACGACATATCTGAAATGTTCCTCAAAACCAATCTCTTCCAACACTTTCTCAATAAAACCCCAACTCATTCGGTCATATGCTTTTTCTAAGTCTATTTTTATGACCATGTAGCCTTTTTTTCCTTGGATTTTGCTCAAAGAGTGCACAATTGCCTTAACAACTATAATGTTGTCATGGATGCTTCTCTTTGGAATAAAACTTGTTTGGTATGGTGATATCAAATGGTCCATGAGTGGCTTTAACCTATTCACGATCAACTTGGATAAACCTTTGTAGATTACATTGCACAAAGCAATGGGCCTGAACTGGCTCACCACTTCTGGATGCTCTACCTTAGGAATGAGCACTACCAAAGTGTCGTTAATCTTCCCAATTCCTTCCGGGTGCCTCCATAGCTCCCTAATGCAATTAACCACTGATTGACCAACAATCCTCCAATTTTTCTGGTAGAATACAGCAAGGAAACCATAATTTCCAGGAGCTTTAAATCCCCCCATTTGGAAAAAAGCTCTTTGTATCTCCCCCTCCCTCACATCCACACTCACTCCCCTCACCTTGCTTTCCTCCACCTTCCCCCATCGCTGCCTTGTGGTCACCCAATTCCTATTAGTCACCTCCTCTTTGAACAGATTACTATAGTAATTTTGAAATAATCTTACAATTTCTTCCTCCTCCTCAACCCAATCCCCCTCATTGTTCTTGAGCATTTTAACTTTATTTCTCCTTCTCCTTATTAAAGTCTTTGTGTGGTAATACCTCGTATTACGGTCCCCTTCTTCCAACCATCTTCCCCTTGACTTTTGGAACCAACTTACCTCTTCTTGCCTTAATGTAAGAAGTAATTCTTCTTCTAACTCTTTTTCAAGTTGAATTAGAAAAGGGTTAGTTCGCCTATGAATGCTCATTTGAATCCCATTTATTCTGTTCAATAACCTTCTTTTTCTTCCTTCGATTCTGCCAAAAACTTGTCTATTCCAGCTGGTTAACTCTTGCTGCAATTTTGCCAATTTTACATTTATTTCCTCCCTCCCCATCCAGCTTCTCCTCAACAGATCCTCAAAGTTGCTGTGCACTTGGCACATAGCCTCATATTTGAAGTTTCTTTTACAAAACCCCTTATTCTCTCTTCTTGAGACCACTAAAAGTGGGTGATGGTCTGAACATAGTCTAGGAATGACCCTAACCTCCGCCTCCTCAAACTTTTCCTGCCAATGGATATTACATAGGCATCTGTCCAGTCGCTTAAAAACTCTTTCTAAGCCTTCCCATTTCGGTCCTTTCCATGTAAACAGCGGTCCACCTACCTCAACATCAATGAAATTACAATCCTCAATCCATTGATTAAATTTATTACATCTCACCTCATCAATTCGGCCTCCTCCCTTTTGCTCCAGTGGGGATTTAATCTCATTAAAATCCCCCACCATGCTATTTTCTTATTTGTTGGAGCATTGTTTCCTTATATTTCTCTATCTCACACTCTATGGAATTTGTCTCTTGTTTCCATTTACTTTAGTTATTAACCCCAAATATGATCTATGTATAATAACTAATAACATTTAAAAAACAACAATAAAATAAAACATTACAAGTAGTGACTTATAAAAAGTTTTATCCAAGTAAAGAAGACCTACTTTAGTAATGAACAAACCATGTTATTTATATTTTATATCATAATAATATTTTAAATTAAATATTTTGATAGTCAATAAGTTATTCCGATTTTAATTAATGTCTGTCTACTTTTTAATTAAATATTTTTTTATTCTTCCAATTTTATTTTTATTTGAATTATTTTTATTCAAAATTAAAAAATATACTGCCCGCTTACATTATCATAAATATCATTTTCAAGCTAACCTAAGTACGATTTTTCCTGCTGTTTGTGGTAGATAATACACCATTTTCTTTGAAAAGATCACTTTATAGTTTATTGGGTTCAAAATAACTTGATTAAGAATTTAAAAAAAATTAAATTTTTTTAAGATTTGAAAATAAGATACATATCCGTTAAAAAGATTGACTTTTCATGAAGCTGAACCTGATAGATTTTTTCAGTACGTAGCTGAGTGCTAATGTTTTATTATGTTGATTGAAGAATTAAGGAATTTATATTATGCTTTGTTATTTTTGTTGTCAAGGAATTTACTGGTCTTAGGTTATGAGTAATTGTAAAAATAAATATTTGCAAAACAATTCCTTCAGTTTGTACTCTGTTATTGAGGAGAGAGAGAAGATTGATATCAAAGAAGAGAGAAGTTGAACAAGGAGGGATGATAAGATACCCTCTAGAACATATGGATCCATAACATTACTGTTTAGAGCAAGTGACTTTTTTCGTAGTTTTCTACAAAGCAAGAAGATTCAAGGTTGTGCATACACAAGATAGCCTCAAGGATATGTGGCATCTTACTGTCCTCAAGACTTTTGCTTATACCTTCTGAACATTTCTTAAGACCTATTTACTCCTTAAACTCAATTTTTAACTTCCTTTTGTTACTGGGCTATGATTTGTGTTTTAAAATCTGAATTGACTTCTCGGAAGAAAATCCTGCTCTTGAAGTGGTGATGTGTGTGGAGTTATGGGTTCTATCCAAATTAACTTGAAAGACTTGTTTCCTATGATAGCAAAATATGATTGGATTAAACCTGTGGTATTCATAGAGTGCAGTGTGCACTTCTGTTTTAATATATTGTACGCATTTTTAATTGATATTACTTGTTTGTAACAGGTTAAAGTTCTAGCTCTGACAGACCATGACACAATGTCTGGCATCCCTAAGGCTCTTGAAGCAGCTCATAAATATGGCATCAAAATTATTCCAGGTGTTGAAATCAGCACGATATTTTCTCCAAGGTAGTGTTCCAAAATATTTGTTATTCGTGATTATTGCCATTACTTTTGCTGGTTGAGAGAAAGGGTTTGAAATCCTCAAATCCATAATTTCTATTTGAATCAGTTAACAGCAAGACAAGAAATAGATCCTTCCTATATTCAAAAGCAATCGATTTTTATGCATCTGATTTCTGGCTAATCTACTTGCAGAGGAGACTCTGAAGCAGAGGAACCCTAACACATCTTAGCATATTATGGTAGCTGTGGACCCACTAGATTTGAGGAGCTGGACAAGTTCTTATCTAATATAAGGGATGACCGTTTTCTCCGTGCCAAGAACATGGTCTTAAAACTGAACAAGCTCAAGCTGCCTCTTAAGTGGGAGCATGTTTGCAGGATTGCAGGCAAAGGGATTGCCCCTGGGAGGCTTCACGTGGCTTGGGCTATGTTTGAGGCGGGTTATGTAGAAAATCTAAGACAGGCCTTTGCTCGATATCTTTTTGATGGTGGACCTGCTTACTCTACGTACCGTCATAGAACTTGATCTTTAACTTCTTTTTTTTGGGGCTATAAAAGAGAGGCGCAAAGCCTATATTACAAACAGCAACACTACAACACTGGGAATTTAATCATAAACAATCTTGGTCTAACCAACCCCTCAAGGTTATAGGACACTCATCTAGAAGACTAGACTTCGAAATACCTGTTTTTGCTAAGGCATCTGCTAACCTATTACAGACTTTGGGAATACCCCTAACATCAACTTGCCAATTCAAACCCAGCAATTCTCTTGCTTTAACTACAAGGTTATTGCGAATGGAATGAGATTGGTCAAGTAGCACATTGATAACATCATCTGCATCCGATTCCAAAATTAACTTCTTGTAACCAAGATCCCAAGCCAAGTACGAGCACTACAATCACCGATAGACCGAGAAAATCCCACCCTCCAGCTACCAACACAACCTTTAATGACCCCGCCACATCTAGCCCTAGACAATTGTAGGGTACTAGCCCCATCAACATTCAATTTCAACCAACCCCTAGGGGGCTTCTCCCATCCAACCACACAATCCACCTTCCCCATTTCAGCAATAGACACATAACCATTAACAGATACAAACTTAGTCCATATCATGGCAATATCTAAACCCGAATTTCGCGGTTTAACAAAATCACAATCGAAAACACAATGGTTCCTCCACTTCCATAACTTCCAAATAGCCACCCCAAAAAATAAACAATAAACATCCCACTTATAGCCTACTTGATTGTTCAAATTGAAAGACAACCATTCCTGCAAGCCACAAGAAAAGAAGTAAGAAACATACCTGACCTGGACCATACTAGTCCACATATCCCTGGCATACGTGCAATCACGCAAAATATGTAAAACATCTTCCTCATCCGTGTTACAATGACCACAAACAGCAAAGGCATCTGACCAAGAACTCCTCCATTAATTAGTAGGTAGCTTATTTAAAGCCACTTTCCACATAAAGACACGAATTCGCTTTGCTCCTTGCCATTTCCATATATCCTTAAAGACTTTATCCCTAAGAGACAGAGGATTAGGTTCAATAAGGCAATATGCACTCCAGATTGAGAAAAGGCCATCCCCAGAAGCTCCCCACACCAAACAGTTAAATTCTGCATTCACTCTAGGAGGAAGGACAGCAGCAATTCTTCTCATGCCTTCAGGATCGATGATGGAAGAAATTTTATCAACATCCCAAATTCCTCCCTCCACCCATTCAGCGACAACTAAATCTTCCTCCTCAACTGATAGGGGTCGAAGACGAAAGTCATTAAGCACAACTCCACCACCCACCCAACAATCATGAAAGAAATTGGCAACCAACCCGTTCCTAACAAGCCACTTGGAACCTTGATCAACCACCTCTCTTTGACTACATATAAACTTCCATAATCTGGAATCTCCTGGCCAAGATACCAAAAGGGACTCAGGCTCCCTCAACATATACCTTTGAAGTAGAATATCCGCCTATAGACCTTTCGCACCAGAAATCAAGTTCCATGCCAACTTAGCACCACAAGCCTGATTAACAGAACTAAGTCTTCTAAAACCCAATCCCCCATACTCTTTGGGTCTAGTAATGTGCTCCCACCCAATTGGGTGAAAGTGTCTACCAACCTCATCATGACCCCATATGAAATTCCTCTGAAGACGTTCAACCTCCTTGCACACACTAACGGGAAGCCAAGCAACTAACATAGTATATAGAGGAACCGTACTGATAACCGACTTCGCAAGAGTAATTATTCCAACCATAGAAAGGCTATTAGCTTTCCATACACTCAACTTCACCTTAACTCTATCAATCACATACTGGAACTTCTCTTTAGGTCTCTTGTTTCTAGATAATGGGAAACCTAGTGTTCGCCTTGCAAGTGTACGAGTTTCGCAAGTAATAAAGTGATAAATAAAGTATCGTTCCCACGAGGATTTGTTTAACAAATTAGTCAAGCAAGAGGTTTAGTGAATTTCATCAAGTTGGAAAAAGAATTTTTATAGACTATTTTTAAAACTTAAAATTGATAAAGGCAAATAACTCTTTGACTTCAAGGATAATGGAGCCTAGGATTCTTTTTCTCCTTTTGCATTTCATAAAATTTGGTTAACTTCCTCTCTAGTGGCACTTCAATACATATATGTGTTAGTCTAGAGTTCAAAAACACTTGAAACACTCTCTCAAGTCAAAATCAAGTTTCTCTTCTCATTAAAATGCACAATCTCTTACTACAATTAGTGAGAATCAATATTTAAGCAACAACCGTAATGTAACAATGCAAGGTTAGTAAATATATTTCTATTTTACCAACAAACCATCCATTTATCCAGGGTAGTTAAAAACTCGTTTTATCACTGCGATTTTACGTTTTTACGATTTTTTTTCATTGAAACGATTTTACTAATTTTCCAAACGCTTTTAAGTTTTTACGATTTTTTTACGATTTTACTACGTTATGATTTTACGTTTTACGATTTTTCATTCTCCTTCCGTTTTCAGGTAAAATCTACGTTTTCACTACCATGCATTTATCAAGTAAACTTCAAGACAAGCATGATTTCAATCAAGTTCAACACCTAGATTAGCTCTCTTGAGTCAAAACCTATGTGAATAAATAATCTAAATGGGGGTCAATCACTTAGAAGCATTAAGCTAAGGTTGAAATCAACACATATATATATTTATCTACCAAAAGAGAGGAAAGTCCAAGTATTGATCCATATGAAGGGTAAAAAGAACCCTAGAATGAAAGGTTTAGCTACTCATGTTTAAATACAAAGAGATTCTTATCAAAGAAACTGAATACATAAAGAAACTAGGAAGAAAAGAGGAGAAAGGAGGAAGAACCAAGGTGAAATCCCTAAAATCTCTCTTAGGTTGAGCACCCAAGCCTTCAAGATTGTCCAAATCTGTCTCCCAAGCTCTTCTCTTGTGTGCCCGTTTGTTTCCTTAGGTCAAAAGTGTGCTTTTCGGCCCTTCTCTTTAGGTTAAATAGGATTTTTCTTCTTTTGAAAAGTAAAACGCGTAGCTGTACTTTCTGCACTTTTCACGACTGGTTGCGGCCAGTGGTCGACTTTCTGCAGCCAGTGCTTGCTGCAGCCAATTGTACAAAGTCCTTCTAACTTTGCACTGCTTCACCTCCTTTATTTCTTTCTTGTTTCTTGGTTCTTATAGAGCTTCAAAACTTATCTCCATCTTCCTACAAAAGAGGAAGCAATTATCAATTTAATCATAAACTCTATAGGATATAACAAGAATTTCTTTGATATTTGCCTTATACTTTGATATGTACATTTTCCTCTATAACTTCATTTCTATACACATTTTGAACCAAAATAGATTTAAAAAAAAGAGAGAGAGAAAATGTGCTGGAATGTTGTCAATTTCTAAGAGTTAACACCTAGATATCTTCCAATCTCACTAGAGATATGCATCTGAGTCACATCCTTAACTTGCATTTTTACATTCAGAGGCACTCTTCGGGAGAAGAATATAGACGACTTTACAATGTTAACCTTCCCACCTGAGGCCCTCATAAACTGCTGGACACAACTCATCATACAAGTCGCTTGTCTTTTAGAAGCAACTCTAAATAAAAGTAAGTCATCAGCGAACATTAGATGAGAAACTGACGGCCCTCCTCTAGCAACAAAAATAGGTTCCCACCTACCATCCTCCACAGCATCATATATCAAGTGCGAAGGTTTATCCATACACATAACAAAAAGCAGCAGGGATAGAGGATCTCCTTACCTAATACCTCTCACAGGATAGAAAGCGTCAGTTTTGGATCCATTCCACAAAACATTATAAGAGACCGAAGATACACAATCAATAATTAACTCCACAAAATCTCTATTAAAACCCGCCTCAAGTAGCACCTACTTCAGGAACACCCAGCTAATTCAATCATAAGCCTTCTCTAAATCGATCTTCAAAGCCATAAGACCCTTCTTATTTCTATTTTTTTTTTCCATAATATGAAGAATCTCTTGCCCTACAACAATGTTATCCTGGATACATCTACCTTTAATAAAGGTAGATTGAAAGGGAGAGATCAAATCATTCATAACTCCACGTAATCTCGTAGCAATTAACTTAGTAAGGCATTTAAAATGCACCGTACATAAGGAGATAGGGCGAAAATCAGATACAAACACAACATTGTCTCTTTTCGGAATTAGAGAAATGAGTGTCTTGTTAGCCTCAACAAGAGAGATTTCCTGCTTAAACGCCTTCTTAACAAAATTACATAAAGTTGGCCCCACGGTATGCCAATTGGACTTATAGAAAATAGGTGGGAACCCATCAATACCCAGAGTCTTGTAGCTCCCCATAGCAAACAAAGCCGTTTTTATCTCATCATCCTTAGGAGTAACATAAAGTCCCTCGAGCACCGAGGACCAAAGCCTGGGAAAATGAGACCGAGAAGAAAGCTCCAAGACATCTTGAGGTAATGCGCAATAAATGGACTTGAAATGATGAAGAACCATCAACTTCAAATCAGCCTCCTTATCCACCCACACACCATGTTCATCCTTCAACATCAAAATTGTATTCCTTTTGCCTCTCATCTTAGCTTTCAGGTGGTAGAATTTAGTATTCCTGTCGCCTTTAGATATCCATTCACTTCTTGACTTCTAAGACCATTTAATCTCCTCTAATTTGAGAAGTCTCTCCAATTCCACCTGTAGCTCAATTTCCAGATTACAAAGGAACTCAGAATGATGATACCTGTTAGCTTGTTGAATGCCATCAATACGATTCAGATTACCTTGTGTTTTCTGCTCAAGCATACCAAAAACCTCCCTATTCTAGGAGCACAATAGAGGTTGAAGCACCTCCAAAGAAGAATTAATATCCCCATTCGAAACCCAAGCATTATGCAAAAAATCAGCATAGTTATCATGTCAGATCCACATAGCCTCAAATTTAAAAGGCCTATCATTTCTCCGGGCATTAAAACAGTCCACACATTTCAAACAAATAGGGTTATGATCAGAGAAACGAGAACAAGCCAATACCTGAACAGAGCATCCATCTTTAACATGTTATTGTTTGTGGTGCTTTAGGAAAAGAATAAAACGTATGGTGTTTATGTTTCAGGGGAAGTGAGCCTTTGGCAGAGGAAGCGATAAAGTTGATCTGTCAGACAGGTGGTGTAGCTGTACTAGCTCATCCATGGGCTCTAAAAAATCCTGTTTCTGTCATCAAACGGTTAAAGAAGCTGGCCTGCATGGAAAATTGGCAGGTGCACTATAGTCCTCAATGATTTGTAAAGTTTACTCTATTTTTTGTCACTGAAACGATAATGTAACTTCATAATTTAGGATCATGAATTTACCTTTTAAAACAAAAATTAGATTGGTTATACATTATCAAATAAGTTGAATATTGAACACCAGTAATGGTTGGCTTGGTGTAGGATTTTATTAGTTAAGAGTTTGGTTCAACTATTGCTAGTGATTGTTTGTTATTAGGAATGGCCTATCTAACAGTAAATTTTAAGTTGAAACTAACATTATCTGAAAACTAATGTAATCTATTTGACAATGAGTATGGTGAATTATTCCAAACAATTAAATTGTGCGATGGAAAAAATGTTAAAATTGTCACCAAAATTTTGTTAATATTAATTAAAAGTAATAAATATGTAAGAAATATATTTTTAAAATATGTTCTTATTTATAAGTGGGTAGGTGAGAGTTAGAGAGAGAGAGAGAGTATGAGAAAAATATCATGAGAAAGAGAGAAAATATTAATGAAGGTAAAATAAGTTAAAAAAACATTTAATATTCAGGAAAACTCAAATTATATTTTATAAAAGAAGGGTAAACTAATTCAAAATTTTAGATCTTATAGTAAGAGACCGACAGAGTACTAATTCACCTCTCCACTCTCTTTGCCAACCGGACCCAGTTTGGGAATTGGGTGGTCATCAATGATGAGCTCCCCAAACTTATCATATCTGAACCCTCTAAATTTCAAATGATGATTTTTAAATAATTTTTTAAAAAAATTAATTGTTAAGAGATTATCTTTATTTTAAATTTTATATCCATCAAATTAATTTTTTGAAAAAAATAAATAAATATTGACCATCCATTAACCAATTCATTTTCCAACCCACCATCACATTTCACATGTTCTGTTTTTCAATCCTTTTCCTGCGCCACTTGCATTTTTTAGTATAACGAAAGCCTAATGGTTATCTTTTCTCAATATAAGATGTAAAAAGATAAGCTTTGGGATGTGAAGTGCGATTAGTTGTCCGTGCCTATATAATTAGTTGCTTATTTTATTTCATAAACTTTCTCATTTTTATTTCTCACTGCATTAGTTGGCTAATTAAAATATGTGAATATTAGTTGCTTATTTTATTTTATTTCATAATTAGTTGGCTAAGATAAAAACATTTGTGGAAATATAAAGAAAAAATTTTAAAATAATAAATAAAATAAAATACTTACTCCGGTCATAATTATAGGAATACTTTTATAATACAAATTATACTACAAAAGTGTTCCTGTAATTAGAACTGGAGGTAATAATGAAAAAGAGAGAAAAACATGTGTAGGTTTATTGAGTTTTTTAAAAAGAAAATAATCAAAAAATTGCAAAGTGTGAGCTTAATGTTGGATTATTGTTTAACTATGATTTTGTCTTTCGACTTGTGTTGCCTGCACATCATCTTCTCCCTTGGCTTCTTCTAACGGAGATGAGGTTATTGCTATGTAACTAAGAATAATGTTTACGTGTATTTTTACAATCATGTAAATTTAATTGTGCTTCATTGTTGACTTTGTTATGTTCGGATTCATCCCATGACAGGGTGTGCCTTTATTAATTATTCTATCCCCATGTGAATTCCAATTAATGCCGGAGATTAATCTTCATTATTGCTAATAATTAATACAAAATAGCACATTTCTCATCACAAGGCTTATCATTTTATTGGCTAAAGTATACTTTTAATTCTTTAAGTTTACATGAGGTATACATTTTGTCCCTTAACTTTAAAAAGTATACTTTTAGTCCTATAATTCTAACACCGTTTGTAACATCCCAATTTTCTAAAACGTTTTCGAACTATGTAATCAGAGTAGAGCATCGGAATGCTTTTAAAAGAGCGAGTATCTGATAAAATCCTTCACTGTTGTAGTATTTGATTGCTTACACAGCGGTACAGTAGTTTGAAAATAGTACAACAAGATAACGCTGAAATAAAAATTTCTCTGTCTTCGTCCTTGCGCTGGCTTCTCATCCTTGTCCTTGGTCCTGGTTCCTCCGGACCCTGACGCTATGTTAAGAACTGAGATTCAATTACCATTGAACCTCAGGTAATGGTTAACCTCATGCTTATGTATCAAATATGTATGACAGATATTCATGGCAAAACAGCATTTAATCACATACAATATTCATATATTCACATAATAACATTACACGGCCACTGCAACATGTATGTTATTACAGTCTGCACTATCTTCCAGTGCCACGATGGCCTATCGTGTCCTCAGCGCTAGGAAAACATAACGGCATTATCACGACTATAACCCGTATCAAGATGTATGTGTATGATCAATTTTCAAAAACAGTATCTCAGACTATCTATCACATATAAGCATACCATAAGCATCAGAGTTAGTGTTACAGTACGCGTCCGTACCTGAGTCGGTAATTCCGGTACGTAGTTCGATCGGTCTGCGTTCGTTCGGATCGCCTATAATAGTAATATCGCTCTATTAATTTATAAATAATATCCTATCAGATATTTTTGACCACTACTGACTATTTTACCCTTGGTATATTAAACCATCATTTTATTTCTTCAAAATTCGTGGAAAAACGCGGGAAATTATTGGGCAGAATTTCGCCTATCTTTGAAAAATCATAACTAATTCTAGGAAAATCGAAACGATGATCCGTAAAATGTTCTGGACTCCTTAGGATGTCTATTTTCCAGAAAAAATATCAGGATTTTCCCAGATTCCAAAAATCATTCCCAGATTTCACGTGTTCATCCTCTGCCCAGAAATTCCAGCATTTTCGCAACATAAACTTTGAGAAATTCTTTCTCACTGTACAGAGCTCATTTCAACATGTTCTTTACATATTTGAAAAGCCCTATATGTCTAATTTGACCATGAATTTTTACAGAATTTTTCAACATCATTTTCAACATGAAATATGAGTGTTTCTGTTACTAGCTCAGAAATCGCCTAACCGACGAATTTTCGCCAGAACTTCGTTACTACCGTGTTCTTAACCTGGGAATTTTGCAGAACTACTTCCTTCACTTAATTTTCGAAATGAAGCTATTTTAAACTATAAAAACATGAAACTAAAATTATTCTAGAATTTTAAAGATTAAAACTACTTCTACCTATGAATATAAACTCAAAACTAAAGAACTTTGCTTACCTAAAGCTTGATCTTCTTCAAGCCTTCCTTCAGCTCTCTCTCAACTCTCTCTCAATAAGCAGATGATGCTTTGCTTGGTGTGAGGAAAATGAGTGAACTTGGCCCTCTATTTATAGGAAAGAGGTTGGACAAACTTGTAATTAAATGCAACTTCCCTCTTGGCTAATTCTCACCATTGGATCTAGGGCAACTTTTCAACTTCAAATCCTCACCACTCTCTCACTCTCATCTGCCCTCTCTCTCTCTCTCCCTTATTCTCTTTCTTCCTCCTTCTTCAAGAAGCCACACAAACTTGCACTTTAAGCCATGAATAGTGTTTTGTATGCTACAAGCTTTGACCAACTTTGCAACATGTGTTGAAACTCAATTTCTTCCTCTTGAAGCTCCTCAAAACCGAAATCCCTCTGGTCCTTTGGGTTTGGTTGTTGTTTTGGGCTTTATTGGTGATTTGGGCAATGATTTGGGCTACCAAAAATGATCCAATGTTGTGACTAAAGCCCTAAATTAATTTCTTCTTGTTTACTATTTAATTTACCTTAATTAGGTTTAGTTTGAAATGATTTTATTGATTACCAATTCAATTATGATCCTATTAAGTCCATTTGTTACAATTATGGATCCCTTGTTAGGCCTTATTGTTGAATTTAGCCAAAATATTGCAAATTGCTTGTAAATATTTATCATTAAATTAATTATGCATGTTAATTCAATTAAGATAAATTTTTGGTGTTTACTAATTATTTTTAGTGTCCTCTAATTATTTTAGACCTCTTCCTATCCCTTTACGGCTTAATTTTGCCAATATGTGAATTATATGACAATATATCACTAAGTGTGAGTTTAATTGTTCTTAAATTGTTGAAAATTTCATTTAATTGGTTTAGGGGTTTTTAGGGAATTTTTACAATATTTTATGACCCTTAATAATATTTAGGGAGTTGAATTTTGCCCTATTAAATCCTACCGACAAGTTATTCAAGAATTAGAATAAATATACTTACTAATTTGGAGACAACATACTCTCCTATTTTAAATGGATCCTAATTGACCAAAATATTATATTCAAGAGATATACAAATTTTGGGGGTATTATAATCAATTCCTTGATAACGATTTGGCACAGTTATTTAATTTAATGAATACCTAACCATTTATTATTTTTCTCCTATCCTGTTTAAGTATTCTCCATAGTTCCTTATTGGTCCTTTTAATTCCATGTGAACCATATTTTAATTTGGTAATTACTTGCATTTTTTGATATTTTATGGTTCCTAAGAGGATTCAATAATAAATTGCAAAAATTAATGCAATTACTTTAATTAATGTACAATTATTTGTCCAATCAATTATTGTCACATTCCTCTAATTTGTTTGATATTTCAATAACATTTTATGCCCCTTTAAAATTTAAATATGACTATGCTTCAATATGAAAATTTATAGGGTATTTTATGATCCCTAAATGAACTTAGAGTTTTTGAGTTGTTTTGGTTTATTTAACTCTAGGAGAAAATTCTCTAATTTTAAACTAGATGAACTATAATATCTTTGTGACCACATATTCACCTATCTTAATAGGTATCATTTAGTGGTTATGCTGAATAGAATTATTAGGGTATTACACCGTTAATTTTACTAATGGAAAATGTAAACTTAAGTGATAACGGTGTAAACTTAATGATAACTGTATAATTAAATGTTATTAAACTTAAATGTAAAATATAGGTAAATTGAGGAATATATAAAATTTATTTAATTAGATGTTATTAATCATCATTTGAGTTTGCTTCGTCAATATTTTCCGTTAACAACATTAACGGTGTTAGAATTTTAGGACCAAAAGTATACTTTATAAAGTTAAGGGACCAAAAATATACCTTATGTAAAACTTAAAGGATTAAAAATATACTTTAGCCTTTTACATTTTATATTGACAACCGATCACCATTAGGTCTTGGTCACACTACACAAAGACTTTAGAGTATATGTCCAAAAAAAAAAATAATCTAAGAATGAATTGTTTCCAATTATTTATGCCAATACCCATCAACTATATATCTACCACACTTCTCTCTGCAATTTCTGTGCTCTTCTCCAGTTTTTCCTTGACATGCTCCTCCTCTTCTACAAGCTCTTCATCCTTAATCATGACCTTCTCTCTGTTGTTGCAGTCAATGGAATCTGTGATGATTGAATTTGTGAGACTTTTCATTTAAGAATGATAAAAATTTCAATAAAACGCCACTTTCTTTTGGTTCTAGTCAAAGAGTTTGACGTAAAGCATGATCAATTGCTGAAAACTCTCTCTTACTAGATTAAGCGACCACAGCCAGTTAATAACATAAATTAATGTGCGTTTCGTACTCCGCACGCTCAGCAATCACATGAAGAATCACGTCACAGACTTCAAAATTAAACAGCCAGGTTCTTAGGACCATCAAAAATTAAAAAAAGTCTTCAGGGGTTTTTTTAATACTATTTGTACTAAAACAAAATCTAGATTTTTAAATTTTGTTGTGAATATAGCACACTTCTTGTTGTGAATATGGGTTTTTCTGTTGTGAATGGACCGGTTTAAAATTTTGTTGTGAATCTAACATTTTTTTTATTGTAAATGACCTCTATATGTTTAGGGACTTAAGTTTGAAATAAAATCCAGGTGTTTAAATTTTGTTGTGAATATAATACTTCCTGTTGTGAATATAACTTTTTCTGTTGTGAATGACCAGTTTTTAAATTTTGTTGTGAATATAGTACTTCTTCTTGTGAATATAATAGTTTCTGTTGTCAATATAAATAATATCAAAAAAGTCCCTAGAGACCTTTTTTATATGTGAATTTCTGTTGGGACTTTTTTATAATTTTTTATAGTCCTTGAAACTTGACTATCATTTTCCCAAAATTAAATAACTCAGCATATTCTAATGAGTTTTTTTTTTTTTTTTATACAAGGTGATAGGGGAGGGGGGATCGAATCCAGGACCGGGAGAGGGAAATTAATCCCAATACCACTGCACTATTAGTAGTGCTGGTATTCTAATGAGTTTGACAATGCAGATGTGTAATGTGTTCGCCCCAGAAATTATTCAACGAAGCGATGCATAAATAGAACCGAATATGAAAAACGAAAACAGATGAAGTAAATGATGCTGGGGTGGGGGGAAAAAAGGCATGATACAATTTTAACGCGGTTATTTTGTTCCAATGAAGGCTACTTCCTCAAATCCTTTTTATAACCAATCTTTTTTTCTGGTTGTATAAAATGAAGGGGTGGTTAAGATTAGTTAAAAATAATATATGTGTAAAAAATGTCACATGTCTTCCAAATATATCTATATTTATAAAGAACATAAGAGAGAGGATGTGTAATAAATGATTAATGAAAGAGAATTAGTTGTGAGCGCAGATAATTAATATAAAGATATGTATTTAATAGAGGTAGATTAAAAAAAAAAGTAGTTTACATTTTGAGGGGAAAAAAAAAAGAGTTGCTTATTGCTTATATTATAGACCGAATTTAAGAGAGAGAGAGAGAATTGTTTATAAAAATCACTAAATGGAGTATAATGGAGGGGAACCCAATGAAGCAATTAATGTTTAATACTCTCTTCATTAAACATTAATTGAGTTTCTAACTCTCTGTATGTATTTTTTAATGAACATTAATACATTTCTATTTTTTGTTAAATGTTATTTTCCAATTAAAATATTTTGGGAGATTCCGTATTGAATGATCATAGATACCCGGGGTCGAATCAGTGAGAAAATGAAGATTTCAAATTATTGATATAAAATTTTAAAGAAAAAAAATTGAATTATTCATTTTTTTTAAAAAAAAATTGAACCGGTTTAGTGGTTCACCTGGATCGATTATCTAGCCGGTTCACTAGTTTTCAGGTCAAAGAACCAACCGATTCGGTCCAAGTTTAATAACCCTAAAAAAAAATGCATATAGAGTTTGAACAATACCAATAATATTTTTGTTTTTGTCAACTCACACTATTAACTCTATCAATTAAGGTTGATGCAAAACTATATTATCTGATAAATATTTGCTTAATTTTCTGTCTTTTCCTTTATTCGAAATTAAACAATAGGACTTGAGTACTTTTTTTTTTTTTGACAATTGAGTAAATTCTTTTAGTGACTACATTTTCTATCGTTTTCAAATATTTTCATGCCAACTTGCAGCATTATATTTATTTTCTGACTACATTTTTTTTTAGTGTGACCAAGGCCTAATTGTGATCGGTCCTCAATACAAAATGTAAAATATTGATGAGCCTTGCGATGAGAAATGTGCAATTTGTAATTAATTATTAGCAATAATGAAGATTGATATATCTCTGATATTACATTAGATGTCATATGGGGATAGAATAATTAATAAAGGCACAGCTATCATGGGATGAATTCGAACAAAACAAAGTCAACTCAACTACACAAAGACTTTAGAGTATATGATTATTTATGCCAATACCCATCAACTATCTACAACACTTCCCTCTGCAATTTCTGTGCTCTTCATCAGTTCTTGCTTGTGTTTCTCTCTTCAATCACAACAAGCTTTTGATGTTCTTCTTCTGCTTCCCAAAACAAAAAAAGATTTAGAGTTCTGGCTTCTATTTGAGAGTTTGTCTATTTGAAGGAACCTTTTTTTTTTTCAAGCTTCATTTTTGTGATTTGAATTATTTCTCTTACTCTCATCTCTCTGGCGATTGTTATCATTGTTCTTCTCCTTTTTTGTTTATAGGGGAAAAAAATTTGTCCAAATCTCCTTTCTTCCTAGTACTTTGTACGTTTTTTCTTTGTATTTAAATTCGGTATATCCACCATCGTTGTTCTCATAGTTCCTTTACTTAAAAAACAAAATCCAAAAAAGAAAAAGAGAAATAGGTTTTTATATCGAAGAAAAAAGTTGTGTTCAAATCTTCTTTCTTCCTTGTACTTTGTATGTTTTTTCTTTGTATTTAAATTCCTCATATCCATCATCGTTGTTCTTATAGTTCCTTTCCTTAAAAAAAAAAAGAAAGAAAGAAAGATATCCAGAAAAGAAAAAGGGGTTTTTATATCGAAGGCAGTGCAGCCGTAGCGCATAGAAATCTCTGAGGTAAGGATTTGTACTCCATCATACTTGTGATTTATGTTTGCATCTTCTTTACTCACACGTACACATATTGTCTCTTTAATTTTTTTTTTTACTTTTTTTTTATTTCTAATTAGATATTTGTTGGCCACGTGAAGCGTACTTAAATATTACGATCCTAGTTTCCAGGTTAGTATTTGAATTGTTTTAGTTATTGTTGTTAATTAAATTTATGAGTTGACTCTACTTTATTGCTTGCGCACTTCTAACTTACAAAATCATGTTAATTCATTTTTAAACTCTTGATAGCTGTAAAATCAGTTGTGAACTCACAAGTTAGTTCACATACTGAGTTTACATTTCTATGTTTCTGATTTACAAAAATCATGTTAACTTGCTAACTATTAGAATTGATGATGTTTAGTGGCTTCATGCATAAATTTCATGGAAGATTCTTTATTGGGTAAGATAAATTATGAATATTGATTAATTTAATTTCTACAGTATTATTTAGATTCAAAATATATTTGAATCAAATTTTTGCTAATTTTTATATTTTAATTATTTAATTGTACACTTTTAATTTATTGATAAAAATAAACTCTTATAAGTAAGTTAATATTACAATATGAGTTTATATTCCTGTCATAAGAGTTTATTTAAATTCATGAGTTTGATAACTTTAATTTTAGCCGTTTGTTTTGTTTATTCAAAAAAAAAAAACTTTTACGGATTTCTTGAAATTATAAACTAGGATGGGTTTTGTATATTCAGATGGAGTATTGTGACAAACCAAATTCTGAGTTGTGATCCGTGCCTAGGCTAAGCCAAATAATTCCACGTTGCCTAGCAAGCCTTAAACAAAGTGTATCAATTCTAGAACAAACATTTACATAACAATAACAATACTTATTGAAGAATAGCGTATGTTTTAATAGACACAAGTATCCTCCTATTTGAACTTTAAAATAGCACAGTTCATCACCATCAAAGAAAACAAAAAAGAATAGCATAGTTTTTTTTTTATTATACACATAGTAGAGGAGGGGCGTAGGATTCGAACCCTAGATATAGAGGGGGAGTCAAGCTCCCATGCCACTACGCTTCTAAGATGCTAGCAAAAGAATAGCATAGTTCATAATACAATAGTTTGCAAATTTAGAAATTGGGCTAGTTAAGTTGGCTTGAAAACCGGCAATCCAGCTGGCCGATCTGTAGCGTACTTTCTTGGGAAACTTCGCCCTTTAATTGGCCCTGTAGAAGGTCGGAGTGGTGTACCCACTTGCCCACCATTTTTATATCAAAAAAAAAAAGAAAAAAAAAAGATAGCCGGTCTGTCCAAATCTTTATCCCCTTAATTGGCCTTGCAGAAGGTCAGAGTGGTGTGGCTACTTGCCCACCATTTTTATATCAAAAAAAAAAGAAGCTGGCCGGTCTGTCCAAGTCTCTATCTTGGAGCAAAATCGATCCAAGATTTTTTTTTATATAAAAATCGATCCAAGATAATTTGGGAGTATCCGAATAAACCGCTAGGTTGGGCCAATCTGTCCAAGAAATTTCTTTTGATCCAATCAAACCCATATGTCAACTTTCTATGGTCTCTTGTATAGGAAGTTAACATCCAATTAAGCCCACACCCTCTCTTGACTTTGTAAGCTCTCTTGAGTTTATTTCTGTGTCAAATGCAAATAAAACAAAGGCCTTATTCTAATAAGTTATTGTCCATAAAAAATTCCCTTCTTTCGAATGCAAGTCACAAAATCTACATTCAAGGTAAAGGTGGCCAATAACAGGAATGATGCAAATAATTTCATATGAATTAGCACTATAATCTTTGTTGAACAGCTTCAAATACAATAAGTCGACCAAATATTATCCACTCACTTGGGTGAAGAAGATAGATATGTCATTCTTTTTATGATCGCTCGATACTATGAAAGAGCTCGATACTATGAAAGAACTCCAATAAATAATCACTCATTATGAATTTGAATAATCGAATCAAGAATAACTGGTTTTGATTACTTACTGTAATCCTAGATCATAGTTAGCGAGTGCCTAGATATCTCGATATAATTGATATTATATAATCATAACCCTATATACATGATAGATGGAGAAGGCGGCATGGGATGGTGCAAAACCATTCATCCAATGGCTGGCAAGTAAAGCATGGAAGGAACTTGAGTATCTACTTAACTACAAGAGTTATGTTGAAGACTTCGAAAATGGAAGAGGAAGGTTGTCAGCTACAGTGGAAGGTGTAAAGTTAATGATAGATGAGGCCAATAAAAAAAATAAGACTCTGGTTGACCCTAGAGTTAAAGAATGGCTTGAAAGAGCTGAAAAACTTGTACAACATGACCCTCAACCAACTAAATGCTTTGGCTTGGGTACAAATTGCTTCTCCCAAATTGCGCAAGCCAAGAAGATTGAAAAATTGATGATGAAAGAGCATATCCCAAACTTGATCGCTGAAGTCAAAGAATTTCCTGAAGAAGTTGCACGTGCAGTTGGAGTGTTAGGCATGGAATATCATTCACAAGAGTTCGTGTCCTTTGAGAGCAGAAGGGAAAATTTTGAGGAACTCAAGAAAGCATTAGAAGATGAGAATAAGTATATGATAGGATTGCAAGGGATGGGAGGAACGGGGAAATCCACAATGGCTATAGAAGTTGGGAAACATGTTGAAAAATCATCTCTCTTTTATAGAGTCATCTTCATTGAAGTGTCTACCCCTGTGGATGAAAAAAGGATTCGAGATGAGATTGCAAAGAAATTGGAATTGCAATTAAAGGAAGAGAAGCTATTGACCCACGCAGAACAAATATGGAACAGAATTGCTAACGTTGGGAAGGTGCTCATAATACTTGATAATGTCTGGGAAAAGCTCAACCTTAAAAACATGGGGATACAGCCTCGCTTTGATAGCAAGGGTCGTTGTTGTGTTCTGCTAACCACACGTTATGAGTATGTCTGTTCCCAAATGAGTTGCCAAGAGAGGATTAAACTAGAGGCCTTACCTGAGGAAGACGCATTGAAACTTTTCCTTTTTCATGCTATGGAAACTGGTCAGGGTTGCCCAGATAATTTAAAGAATGTGGCAGTGGATATTGTGAATGAGTGTGGAAGATCACCAGTTATAGTTGTAGCAGTGGCAAAAACTTTAAAAGACTGGCCTACAAATGAATGGCGAGATGCTTTGAAAACATTGAAAAGTGTTGTTGAACCATCAAAACATGAGATTGTTGATGAAGATGAAGATGTGATGAAGTTTTATAATTCTTTGAAGTTAAGCTATACTCATCTAAAAGATGAGAAAGCCCAAGAATTGTTCCTACTGTGCTCTATATTCCCAAAAGCCCATGAAATACCCGTAGAGCTTTTATGTAGGATTGCTATAGGATTGGGGTTGTTTGTAGGAATTGACAAATATGATACATCAAGAAGTCAAGTGCGTGGTAAGAAGAACAAACTCATAAGTTATTCTTTATTGTTGAAGGCCAATGAAGAATGTGTAAAGTTGCATGATGTGATTCGCAAAGTGGCTCTGGAGCTAGTGAATGAAGAGATTCAAGTGATCATGGATTCAAAGACAGAATTGAAGGAGAATATAAAATATTCTTCTTGGATCCTAAATGATGGTTTTCCCAATTGTTTTGATGGTAGCAAACTCAAGGTTCTTTTAGTATGGTTAAACGCAAATGGTTCTTTGAAAGTTCCTGATGCAATCTTTGGAAGGATGAAAAGCCTTAGAGTTTTACTTTTGCATTCTAAAATTGAGTATGGTAGAAGTTCAGCTCTATCACTACCAAACTCAATTCAATCACTAAAAGACATTCGAACATTGTCTCTTAAAAATTGGAAGCTGGGTGATATATCTGTGTTGATGATAAACTTACAAAAGCTTGAGTCTCTAGAATTGACTAATTGTTCAATTATTGAATTGCCAAATGAAATTAGTGGGCTAGATAAATTGAGATTTCTATGCTTGAAAAGTTGTTTGCTTGAAATGAACAATCCATTTGAAGTGATTGCAAGATGCTCCCAACTAGAAGAACTGTATTATGTTTCAAATGATGATCATATACTGATTGACGCAAAGGCTCCTCAAATTACATCCCTTCCTAGATACAAAATATACCACATAGATGGCAGCAACTTCTCTCTCTTTGATTCTTCTCAATTGGATACTTCTATAAAAAGATGTTTCAAGCCGGCCAAGTTACAAAAAATCTTTTCCAAAGAGTTAATTAAATCCCTGGCCACTAGAGCAGAGATTCTAGAGTTAGAAGGAGAAAATGAAATAGGTTGGAACAATCTTATTCCTAGCATTGTTTCAACCGGATATACGGTTATGGATGACTTAATTAAGCTTTCTTTGAAGAAATGTTATGAAATGAGGTGTTTGATCCATATTGAGCATCCTCAACTTAAATCTGGAGCGACTTTCTTCTCCGAGTTAGTTGAACTGCAACTTATTGACGTAAATGTAAGAGAAATATGTTATGGTAGCTATCCTTGTGGCTTTCTCAAGAAACTAGAGAAGCTGGAGTTAAAGAATTGTCGAAAGCTGGAAAGCACATTATTTAAAGACAAGCTAGTGTTGGGTAACCTTAAGTCCATCTATTTAGAGGAATGTTCAATGATGTATCTTTTTCATCCATCCACTGCTCAAAGCCTAATGCTCCTAGAAACTTTGAAGATTGTTAATTGTTCTATGCTGAAATATATAATAAGGGATGAGGACTCATTTATAGAAGAGAAAGTGGATGATGAAGATCGTAATCTAAGGAGTCACAATTCAATGTTTTCAAAATTGAAACTCCTCAGTGTTCAAGGATGTGAAGCGTTGGAATTCATATTGCCAATTTGTTTTTGCGAAGACCTTCCTTTACTAGAAAGTGTGGAGCTTTCTAAGTGCAAGAATCTAAGATACATGTTTGATCAATATCCAGAACAAGGAGGATTGCATCAAATGCAAAATGAAAACATACTCCGTTCATTGAAAGTAATGTCTATTGAAGATGTTCCATTATTTGTCAACATATATCCTGAATGTTATCTCCCACAAAAATCAACAGCAAATACTATTGAGGCGTCAAAAGAAAAGGACAAGGGTCAAAGTCGCAATGTCTCTTGGTGGAATCCTTTGTGTTGTTTTCTTCCAAAATCAGAAACTATAAATAAAGATGAGACATCTATGTATGAGACAGCTCAACCAGACCACTTTGCCTCACAGGTACATATATATGTTCCTCCATCAATTTTTATTAATGCTACATATGGTTATTTGCATTGAGAATTAATAGAATAAAGTTCATTAAAAAAAAAGAATTAATTGAGTAAGTAATAACGCATTACTCTAAATAATTGTGTTAATCAAATTGGTAATAATGTTTAGGCTAAATATGGAGTACACTTGCAAAATTTTTCACAAATCTCCTTTTCCACTCAAATTTACACTCGCTCTTTTGAAAAATTAACTTTTTAATTTTTCTTCATTGTTCCATTTAATTGATAGAGAATAATTTAAAATGTTGGATTAAGGTAAATGACATCAGAAAAGTAAAGGCTCTGTTTGTTTTCTTATTTCTTTTTTTAAAAAAAAAACTTGTTTGGTAATTTGTCTTTAGTTAGGTATTTTCAAAATAAAAAATAAAAATATGTTTTTAAAAGCTAAAAAACAAAAATAATTTTTAGATGCTTTCTTGTCCCCCCCCCCCCCTTTTTTGTTGCATTTCTTAATTTTTGTTTGAGAAAATTGTGAAACCCTTTTTAGTTTCTTCTCCACGATGACTTTTCACCATTTGAGAATTTTGAGTTCTCATGGAAGCTTTACCCTCCAGTCTCTTAATTTTTAAACATATTTTTTAAAACAATTATCCAAAAATATTGTTTTTTTGGTTTCAAAAACTTGTTTAAAAAAAAACATTTTACAAAACTATTTTTTAAAAAATTGAAAACATAAATAATAAGACCGAAATTTCTGTGATTATAATTTTTTAAACAAATTGAAATAAAATTTCCCCTCCCTCCCGCTTTCGCATCCACTCTCCTATGGTGCTACTACTCTACTCTAAGGAGATAAATAAAATAAATTACAATTTAATATACACATTTGAATTTGTTAAAGATGAATTCATATATCTGTTTGGGATGTAGGGGAAATATGTTGGCAATAGAGCTAATGGAATTTTTACGCCACCGCTATACCCTTGCAATTTGAGAGAAATGAATATTGGAGATATTTCAAACTTAAGGTCACTATTTTCTATATCAATTGCTTCATCAATGTCATTATTAGAAGAACTGGTAGTCTCAAATTGTGATGATCTCAAGCATATAGTAACAGAGGAGGTAGATGGTCATCATCATATGAACGCCAACTCTATCTTCCCCAACTTACGCACCATCAAAAGCAAGGAATGTGGCAAGTTAGAATATGTATTTACAACTTCTTGTTCTAGAAATCTTGTGCGCTTGGAATCTTTGCTTATCGTTGGGGCTAGTCAGTTGAAATATGTGTTTGGAAAATCTTGTGATGATGATAACTCACTTCACCAGATTCAGAATATTGAGATTGATCTCTCAACTCTCAACAAACTAAGCCTTGAAAGAGTACCAAATATGGTTAGTATGTGTCCTGAAAACTATTATGTGAAAGCATTGTCCCTACAAGATATCACTTTGGGTGGATGCGCGCAACTTCCTATAAACTATCTTATAGATTTATCAATCGAGGGGGGGAAAAAACAAGAACTACAACTCTCAAGAAAAAGGGTAATTAACTATTTTTCTAACATTAATTCATGATTCATTGATGTATTGCTTTGTTCTTTGATACTGATATATCTTATGATACAGCCAATTGGGATGCACTTGTGCAATTTGAAGCATCTTACTGTAAAATTCATGGAGATGGAAACAATGTATGATCTTGAAAGACTTCAAGTTGCAAGTCCTGTGGATTCAAGCTTGGAAACCCTGAGATTGGGAAGCTTGAATATGTTAAGAAACATATGTGTGGGACCGAGAAATCTTCATCTAAGCTTTCAAAATCTTTCCAAGCTAATAATTGCTAGATGCCATCAAATGAAATTTATCTTGCCCGCACCTATCTCAAGAAACCTACCATATTTGAGACATTTATGGGTATTACAATGTAAAGAGCTAGAGTGCATCATTGAGGATGATGATGAAGAATGTTGTTTCCCAAATCTCCATGTTATTTATGTGCAAGACTGTGAGAGTTTGAAATGTCTATTCTCTATCTCCACATGTGGTAACCTTCCACAGCTCTCGGCATTGGTTGTAGCACGGGCGCCAAAGCTTGAGCAAGTATTTGAAAGGAAGCAGGGCACCACACAAGAGTTGGACATCAAGCATGTCTTCCCAAAGCTATTTCTGATATGCCTTGTAGATCTACCAAAACTTCATACTATTTGCTCTGCAATTGATTTCCAAACTGTCATGATCCGTGGAGCAGAGAGTTGTCCCAATATCTCTTTAACTTCAGCTCATAGTGAGTTGCTTGGGAGTAAGTAGTCAAAATAGTAATTTATTATGTACAATTGCTACATATATCGTTGCTATGATTTTTCTCACTATGATATATATTTGTCATTGTTTTGTTTTATTAGCTTATTGGGACTGGTTGGAAAAATCTGAGAGGAACAAATGCAACATGGATGAACTTGATCTTTTTGAACTGATGGTCAATGTAAGTGCCAAAATAAAATGTTCCAATCAAATGAAAGAAAAAGCAAAAGGACCCAGCACTTTTTTTTTTTTTTTTGGGGCCCTCAAAAGGACGCTACTATTCACTATTCGTATACCAAACTTAAATTTTTCAAGTTCACTAAAAATTTTCCCCCTTAAAAATTTAATTTGCTACAAATTAATTCATTTAATCCACAAATTTTTTTTCAGTTGGTCTTCAACAATTTAATATGTTCATTAATTAATGACTTCTACTTATTCGAATTTCTTTAATATATGCTATTATTGTTCAGAGGTTTAGAGAAATGGCAGAGAAGATGTAAGGAGAGATCCGCCAACAGCCAAACAAAACAATGGCCCATCAAATGTATATATAGCATACATTCTTATAATCTACCACACTTAAGCAATATCAATAAATTCCAAAACTTTGTTAATTTAGTTGTGGTCTATGTGACAGATTAAGGAAGAAGAAGCGGCAGGTGATGAAGAAAGTCTAGAATCAGAAGCTGATGAAGGCAAGGATTCAGAACAAACCAACAAACCTATGCCATTTGCTGCTCCTTCACAAATTGAATCTCCTCCCTCAAGTAAGATTATCATACTTTACCATTCAAACCATCATCTAATTCAGATATTTTAAGAGTAAATCTCCGACGAACACCTTCTGGGTTATATATATATATTGAAAATTTAAATTAGCTAGAAAAGATTACTCCTTCTGAAGAGATGGAGCTAGAACTAACTGCAAGCTTAATGACTTATTTGTGCTATGTAACACATTATAAAGGAAACAATGGAGCCAACTTCTCAAGAGGTTCAAAAATAGATGAAGTAGCTCTTACAACAAATCAAATCATGGAACCAGAATCAAGCAAGTCATCACCAACAGCATTTGTTGTTCCTTCAGAAAATGAGTGTCCACATGTAAGAAAGATCAGATAAAATGGCAATGGGAAGTCCATCAACTACTACTGAAAAGAGCCCTCCTTTGGTAAATAATTACTCTTTCCATTTACCCTCCTTCAATTTTTACACTATTGATAATTTACTGACTTTAATTGAAATTAATTTCTCCATTTTTCGGGTCTTAGATCCCTTCAATCTCCTCTTCTGCGAAGCCTCAAATAGCAACTTCACGTACTGATGAAACAAAATTGAAGAGCTCACATCGGACCTCTTAGATGCACAAGTATTTTTCTATTTTATTGCTTTTTTTTTTAATATAATGTTTTTCTTTTAAAAAATTAATAATAATTTTTATGTCGATTACCATTTTATAACTTTGCTTGTAGAGTTCTCTATTTTTTCTTGGAGAAAATAGCACATTTTCTTACTAGATTATATTAGTAAGAATAATATTTGTCTATTCTTATTCACTTCAGGATGAAACTAAGGTCACTCAAGCAAAGACTTCGCCTTGAGAATCGTCTCAACACATTGTCCTGTCATTGTTCAGATGATGGTCTCAAAGCTAGAATACATTCTTTGCAACAAGAAATCCAAATTGTTTTTCTTCCTTCAAGCAAGCCTATAATACTAGTGACATAGTGACCATGCTTGAACAGAAAGAGAAGCTAATGATTGGACAAAGTTCGCATAGAAAAGGAGCAACCATGACTCTTTTTGTAACAACCCAGGAATTTGAGAAATTTTAAAATTCACATCAATTTATAGAAAAAATTTTGATCTGCTGTTATCTCTAATATTCCTTGGATGTTATTTAATCTTTAATTATTATTATATATATATCGTTATGTGAGGTTCTTATAAAAGTGGATTGATGGTGTCTTAAGGAAATTTTCTTGTTGCCTTGTTGATTTGGATTTACCACAGAGCCCTTGTTTAGAATTAGATTAATAGGTGGGCTAGCACCTAGCAGATACGGAAAAACACAAATACGATGGTTTGTTATTTTTCAAACTAAAAAACGGTAGGTCGGTTCTCTCCTTTGTGAGAGTAGGGTTCTCTCTCTCGGGAGTGTCTGTGGGGCTGGGTTCCCTTTGGCTGTCCTCTCTGGTTTTCGCTTAAGGGAGTTTGGCTAGTGTGATGGTAAACTTTGGGAAGATGGAGATAGGGCAAGGCAGTGAAGCAGGTAAGCAGAAACAGGTTCCTCTTCGGCTATCCCAGAATCGAGAAAGGAAGAAGAAAGCGTTGGTTGGCAAGATTCTTACTCAGAAAAATCTTAACTATCCGACGGTGGTATCTATGATCAACAAGGCGTGGCAAGTGGAGAATGGGTTGGAGATTTTGGACTTGGATAGGAGTAACTTGACATTTCTCTTTCGTTTTAATCATACGAAGGACTTTCAGCGTGTGCTCAAAGGTAGACCATGGAATATCCTTGGATTTCTGTTGAACCTTCAAGTGTGGGAGGATGACATGATTCTTCAAGACGTGAGCTTTGATACTGCGCCATTCTGGGTTCAGTTTCACGATCTCCCAGTGGATGCCTTTGATGGCTTGAATGCTAAAACCTTGGGAGATGCTGTCGGGGAAACGGTGATGTTCGAGAACCCGATGGTCAACGAGAATATGCTTAGGACTTTCATTAGAGTTCGTTCTCTTATTCGGTTGGATGAGCCATTACAGACGGGTTTCTGGGTGCCACGTGAAGCAAGAGACCCTTGCTGGGTGAGGATTCGCTATGAGCGCTTGCAAAATTTCTGTTATAGGTGTGGCTGCCTGGTGCACAATGGGAAAGGATGTAGAGCAGAGGAAAGCGTTGTTTCGATGAAGGAGGATAAGGAGTTCGGTCCTTGGTTAAGTACTCTTGGAACACGAACTTTTGAAGAAGTGGTGGTGATTTGCAAGCAACAGTGGCCAGAAGCTCGTTTTTCTGCTTTTGGTGATCAATCCGTCACGGTGGGAGGGAGTTCTCAGGCTTCGGGTGTGAGGGAGGCTGAAGCTCTCACGTCGGTTGTTAAGCCATCTCCGGTGAGGGGATCCTTGCCGTTGAAGGCCCTGGTCACCGGAGCTGATTGTAATGGCTCAATGAAGGAAAAAGCTGCTGCAAAGAGATTCAGGTGATGACGCACCCTGTCCCGGAGGCTCCGCCGAAAGCTGCTGAGGTGAGAGTGGCAGGTGAGAGGCGAGGTGACATCCGAGGTTTGACCTTTTTCCTTGGTGATGATGAGGTTACGGGTGGTCACGTGGGAGCCTTGATGGATGGTGAAAGTAAAGAAGTGGGCTTAAGTGAGTTGGACTTAGGCCTCTCTTCTCTTCCGAATGGGAATGGAGTGGGATTTGGGCCTAATGGATCTTTTATGGGCCAAGGGATGAATTATTTGGCTAACTTGGGTTGTATAATAAAGGAAGCTGGGCCGAGATTGGTGGGTGAGTCATGTGAGCATACATCCATTATTAAATGCTGTGAGTTGTTTAATACTGGGCCGAATGCAGAGGGTGGGCTGAATCTGCCTAGTAAAGAGGATATGGTGAGTGTGGCAGATCCTGGGAAGGGTACTACTAATTCCACGCCTAATGAAGTTTCGCCAACACTTAAGGATAGTGATAATGCATTGCAAGCCGGTGAAGCTCAGTATATTGTGGACTTCCCTAGTGAGGACGAGGGGAATGACATGTCCATTATTCCAGTTAATGGTCTGTCTCCTATCTTGGCGATATCTGATGGACTAAAGAGAATGCACCTTAAAAGGCCTTTTCAAGAGGAAGAGGGTTCCCTTGGAAGTAACAAATGTAGACGTCTTGACCTGTTTTCTCAAGCGGAGTTAAACAAGAAAAAGGACTCATTGGGGCGGTCAATGAGAGGTCGACGTAGAAGCTTTCGGGCGGTCAAAAATTCTCTCAGGAATCTCAATGCTAATATTCACAAAGCTCATGGATCAGCAGGTACGTATATAACTCCAGTTGAAATTGACTTCACTGATAGCTGTTTGTGTGCAGGTAATGATTATCTTAGGGGAAAGGAGATGCCAAGTTCTCAACACGCCGGTGGTTGGATCGGACCAACCACCGGTTCGCCATGAATCTGTTAGCTTGGAACTGTCAAGGTTTGGGGGTTGCCTTGACAGACAGAAACCTGAAGCAAGAATGCTTCCAGAAAAAACCCCACTTAGTCTTCTTGATGGAGACTAAGCAAAAAGCTGCTTATGTAAGGAAAGTGAGGCGGAGATGTGGTTTTGATGAAGAATGGCTGGTTAACCCGGTGGGAAGAAGCGGTGGTCTGGCTTTATGGTGGTCTCATGTGCTTACTGTAAACATTTTGTTCTCATCACCGAATATTATTCATACTAGTGTGATGTCGTCTACTGTATCTACTCCGGCATATATTACCTTTATTTATGGTCCGACTGATGAAGAGGAAAGAAGGTTGTGCTGGCATGAAGTTCGGAAGATTAGTAGCAACATCGGAACATCTTGGTTATGTTTAGGGGATTTTAATGATATTCTATCTCAGGATGAGAAATGTGGTGGCCTTCCTAGAGCGTGGAGAAAGATTCTTAGCTTCAAAAGCTTTGTGGCTGACTGCGGGTTGGAAGATCTGGGTTACAATGGCCCTACTTTCACCTGGTGTAATAACTGAGATAGTCCAGATACAGTTAGTGAACGTATTGACAGGGCTTTGGGCAACATGAAACTCAGAGAGGAGTTTCCTACCCTACAGGTCTTCAACATTGATCCGGCTAGGGCCTCCGATCATCATCTCTTATTTGTTCAGTGTCAGTTTGAGAATCAGAAAAGAAATAGGGTTTTCCGCTTTGAGGCGATCTGGGCATCTCATGAACAATTTCCACAGGTAATTAAACAAAGTTGGCGATCATTTGTAGATCATGATCTCACTCGTGTGGAGTCTTTCCTTACCAAGTTAAGGGGATGCAAGCGGAATCTGATCGCATGGAGTAAGAAGGAATTCCCCAACAGTGCTAAAAAGATTGAGCTTATTAAGGGTCATTTGGCAGATCTGGCTGTTCAGGATCATACACCTAATGTTTCTAGAGGGATGATGGAGGCTAAAGGAGAGCTGGATAGGCTTCTTGAATTAGAAGAACAGTACTGGTGGCAACGATCTCGGATCAATTGGCTATCTGCGGGGGACAAAAATTCACGCTTCTTCCATGTATCTACTATTAAAAGGAGACAGAGGAATTGTATTTCGTGTATTAAGGATGAATTGGGCAACTGGTTGATGGACAAGAATGCAATTTCCCAAAATATAGCCACCTTTTTTCAGGATCTTTTCACTTCCTCTGGTTCTCATTCAATGAATGCTGCCTTAAGCTATATTGACTCAAAGGTATCTGAGGAAATGAATCACAAGCTGATGATGCCGGTTTCGAGGGAGGAGATTAAGGCTGCAGCCTTCAGTCTCGGGAGTACAAAGGCGCCAGGACCTGATGGTTTCTCTGGCAAATTTTATCAATCTGCATGGCCTGAAATTGCTGATTCTGTATGCTCTATGGTATGTGAATTTTTTGCAGGTAACTCTATTTTAGATGGGATTAATATGACTAATATCACGTTAATCCCCAAGGTTCATAAACCAGAACATGTTTCCCAATTTCGTCCGATTGGCCTCTGCAACTTTTCTTATAAAATCATTTCAAAAATTCTGGCCAATAGGATGCGTCCTTTACTTGATGTTTGTATCTCCCATAATCAAAGTGCATTTGTACCTGGTCGTTGTATTCACGACAATATTATCATTGCGCATGAAGTTTACCATTATCTTCGTAGAAAGAGAACTGGAGGTAAGTATGAATTCTCCCTTAAGATGGATATGAGTAAGGCATATGATCGGGTTGAGTGGGACTTCATTGAAAATGTCTTATTGAGATTTGGTTTTTGCTCTGATTGGGTTGCTCTTGTTATGAAATGTGTACGTTCTGTGAGTTTAAATATCTGCTTATCTGGTGAGAATGTTAAGTCTTTTACTCCTAGTAGGGGAATTAGACAAGGTGACCCTCTTTCGCCTTACTTATTCATTCTGGTTGCAGAAGTCCTATCTAGTATGATTAACAAGAGCCAGTATGACAAGCGTCTTAGGGGGGTTAAATTAAGTAATGGATGCCCAATTTTGACTCATAGTTTTTTTGTGGATGATGCCCTATTGTTCATGAATGCTAGCCGACGTAACTGTGCTTATTTAGCTAATATTCTGGATTTGTATTGTGCAGCCTCAGGGCAGGTTATTAATCTTGATAAGTCCAGTATTTTCTTTTCGGCTAACACTCCTCCTGCAGTTAAAAATATGGTCACCGGTATGCTGAAAATTCCAGCTACAGAGGATCCGGGTGCCTATCTTGGTATTCCTAGCATTTGGGGAAAAACCAAGCATCAGGCAATGGCATATATCAGAGAACGAGTAGCGAATAAAATTCATGGATGGAGCCAGTCCCTATTATCTTTTGCAGGTCGTGAAGTTATGATCAAAGCTGTGATCCAGGCTATTCCAATCTATCCAATGAGCTGTTTCAAATTCCCTGTTAAAATGTGTAAAGAGATCAACAGCCTTATTGCTAATTTCTGGTGGGATGGTAATGCTGCCGGAGGCAAGACTCATTGGAGGGCGTGGGATGTTCTGACTAATAGCAAGAGTGAGGGGGTATGGGTTTTCGAGATCTAATTACAATCAATGAAGCCCTTCTTGCAAAGACAGCATGGCGGATTTTGATGAGGCCAGAGGATCTCTGGGTGAAGGTGCTTAAAAGTGTGTATTTCCCGAAGGATCACTTCATTGATGCAGTGAAGGGCTATAAGGCATCGTGGTGCTGGTCTAGTATCCTTGAAGGTAGAGAGTTCCTCCGAAAAGATCTTCGGTGGGATATTGGTGACGGATCTACGATCAGAATTTGGGGCGACCCCTGGGTGCCGGGTGATATTTTCCCGGCGAGACCTCGTGTCACTGATGTTCCGATTATTGCAGAGGGCAGAGTATGTGATCTGATTGTTGATGGGCATTGGAATCTTGCTCCAATCCACCAGTATGTTTCTCTTAACATCGAAGAAGCAATATATAAAATTCCCATCCCTGATAACGGCCTAGAAGATAAGTTGGTATGGACTAGCGCCAAGAATGGAGTTTATTCGGTAAAGCTAGGCTATCATTCTCGGAAAAGCTGTAAGTCTCTTAATGTGGATAGGGCGGGCTCGTCGAATGTCATTCATACCGCATGTTGGAAATCGGTTTGGAAGCTAAAAGTGATCCCACGAGTACAACAATTCATATGGCGTCTGCTGGGTCAGGCTATTGCTACCAAGTTCGACCTGTTTCGGCGGAAAAGATCCCAAGATAGTTTATGCCTAGTTTGTGCAAATGCTGAAGAAACTATCGAGCATGTGTTTTTCCTATGCCCCTGGACCCGCTGCATATGGTTTGGCTGTTCGCTAGGCGGTAGATTTGATCCCTCAAGTATTTCCAACTTCAATGCTTGGTGGATTCAGATGACGAGTAACCCCCAGCTGGGTAAGGATAATCTTTCATTGATTTGTTGGCTTTTATGGTTCATCTGGAAAGCTAGGAATGAAATGACCTTTGAGCATCGAGTGCCAAATCCGAACTCTGTTATTGAAAAGGCTAGGAGAAGTAATTTGGATTTTTGGGCTAGCGGTACGGGAGGGGTGAGAGAACCTTTAGGGTCGAGGGGCTGTGATAGTCCTGGCACTAAGTGGTCTCCCCCTGAACGTGGTAGCCTAAAGATTAACTGTGATGGAGCCTTTTCGCCTTTTGTGAAAGATGCTGCTATTGGGGTTATTTGTCGCGATTTTGCTGGTGTATTTAGATGGGGGTTTGTGGATAAAGTCAAATCTATATCTGCCTTTATGACTGAAGCATTAGCCTTGAAAAGGGCGTTGCTTTTGGCGTTGGATATTGGGCATGACAATGTCATTTTTGAAACAGACTGCCTTTCCTTGCTTTCGTGTGTCCAAGCCAAGTCACCGGACTTGTATGATTGGAGATGCAGAGGAATTATCCATGATATTATTCGTCTCTTGTCCTCTAGGGTTGGGTTTTCCTTATCCTTTTCCCCGAGAGGGGGTAATCGTGCTGCTGATCTTCTCGCAGCTGATGCTCATAAAGGGGTGTGCCCTATTGGGTGGGTCCACCAACCAACACCCGCTTTATTATCACTTCTAGCTCTAGAGGCCCAAGGGACTGGTGATGGCAGTGATGGTTCTTCAAGCTCCAGTTTTGCTTTCGATGGTGGCTAGTTATGTTTCTGTTAAGGTTTTTCGATGTTGTTGTTTTTCCTGTTTTCCTTGCTAGTTTTGTTGAGTTCTGTCTCTAGGTTACTGCTTGTAGTTTAGACTGTAGTCTGATGTAGAACTTTTTAATTGTACCTCTTTGATCTTTCAGTTTTTTCAATGGAATCTTCTTTGACCAAAAAAAAAAAGCAGATACGGAAATCTACTCCATTTTTTTTCTGTTTTGTTTTTATTTATTTTGTTTTTCCCTTGCGTTTTTAAAACTCGATTGGGCAGAAGGGATGAAAACAAATTCTTCTGAATTCTTCCGAGCTCCATCCCGCAAGAACCTAACCCTTCAACGAAAAAAAAAAAAATCCCCCGCTCCCTTTGTTCTTCAACCTCGCTATTATCCTCCTAACGTCTGTTGGTGGTTGCTTGCCATTTTCGGTTCGCCGTCGTCTTCTTTCTTTGGGTGGAGATCGGTTGTTGCTTCTTATTGTTGCCGTTTGAAGCCGTTGGGTGGTTTAGGGGGGAACGGTGATTTTATTTCGTTTCTTCTTGTTGGTGGCATTTGTGGGGTCGAAGGGAATTTTTGGTGGTTGCTGGTGTGTTCGAGCCTTCTGGTTGTTTAAGAAACCCTACCCATCGTGCAAATCCGTCACTCCATCCTTCTCGTCCGTTCGTCGCCTGTGTCGTCTCCTCTGGTCAGTTTTCTTTTGGTGCTGTTATTTTCTTGTTCTGTCCAATTTTGTTCTGTTGCTGGTTGGTTCTTTCCGTAGCATTGGCTGAGAGGGAACAGAGGAGGGCTTCTCAGTCGAAGCTCCAAATTTCAACCTTAGTTGCTCTTTAGTTCTGTGTCGCTTTTGGTGGCAGAAGGTTCTTTGTGTGTTGCTGCTATGTATTTTGCTGAATCATTGGTCCCTGTTTACGTTTGTAGGTGTCGGGTTCCCTTATGAAAGTTAAAACGATCATAATTATTAATAGTGTGTGAAACCAAAATCCTATGTGTGTCTAAATGCTAATCAAGTGACACAAGTTCTGTTGTTACTTGTGGAAGTTGTGGTGCTTCTATTTGAATATTTTGAACATTAAAAATGTTGTTTAATTAGTTATCGGAACCCATGAAGTTTTACTATTTGGTGTCTCTAAGTGCTAAGGAGTATATTAGATTATAAAAGTATATTTGGGAATCCTCATATGTGGGTTAAGGAAATAAATTCTGATTTAATGAAATTGATATGGTGAGCTTGTTGAGTTGAGGGTTCCGGGTAGAATAATAGGTATTTAATTATGTCTTGGGGAGTTTATATATGTGAAAGGCTATCAATGCTGATTTATCTCTATATGAATAGGAATTGACTATCACCTGAGCTCAAGAGAAAAATGAACCAAAAGGGGTTATAGTGAAGGTATAGTTTTAGAAGGAGCAACAGGTGCGTAAATAGCGTCCCATTACTCTTTTTCAAACAAAATACTACTTGCTATGATTTTATTAAGTTTCCAGTTTTCACAAGTATAGTTTTCTCAATACAGATTTGTGGAAATTATTCCAGTTATCTATTGCTACTTGTATATGTTTGAACGAGACTAACGGTTTATGACATCTGCTCAATATGAGTTTTTATGTAAAGAATTGATAAGGAAAGTTATGAGATGTTGTTTTATACTTTCACTTTGAGATGGTCTCATATTTGAAATGCTCTTGCAAGCTGATGAAACATGGAAAGATTTTCTACTGATAGAAATTGGAAACAAATGTTTTGAGGCTTTTGAAATGTTCATGCTGGGGGTCGTCTGTTGCAAAGTATTCTTGAGTTTTTTTTTCATTAAAGGGAAATCTACTGTTTGCTATGAATGAGTTAACCCCAGACATGTTTGAAATTGTTTTGAGAGGGCCGAATACAGAACGCTGGTACTAACAGCAGTACTGTTAGTCCTTGGTGCACCATGGTTAATCTCGAGCTCGCTTGTTATTCGTGGGATGTGTTCTCACGCTTGTTTTCGTGGGTCTTGAACCTGCGCTTGTTTCGTGGCTTCGTGCTGCGCTTGATTTCATGGACTGTGTGTCCACGCTTGTTTCGTGGCTTTGCCGCGCTTGGTTAGTTTACCCTCGTGGACTGTGTGTCCACGCTTGTTTCGTGGCTTTGCCGCGCTTGGTTAGCTTACCCTCGTGGACTGTGTGTCCACGCTTGTTTCATCGTTCTGTTGAGGTCCTACTAAAAGATGTGGTTTAAGATTTACTGTTTGAACTGATTCTGGTTAAACAGATGAGTTATTACATATTTCAAATTTAGGGATTTCATATTTCAAAGTACTTGATTTATCATTCTTACATATAGTTTTGCTCAAATTATATTTACACGACATAGAACTGTGTTTTTTGTTGAAACCGATATTATCAGAGAATCCCTATTTTAACTGTTTACTTCTGTACGTATTCAATTGTTTTACATGGGACGTTATTCACCGGAAAATTTGCTTGATTCAGATAGTTTTGCTGACGCTATGCCTGCGGCCGAGCCGTGAAAAGCCTTTTGAAGTCTAAAGTTGTTGCCTCATTCCTTTTGTGGTTTTTCAATGTGATGTATATATATCGCACGGTTGTATCACTGTTTAAGGTTAGATGCTCCGCGTAAACTATAGGCAAGATCCCTGTTTTTATTTTGTTCAAGGTGTGTGTTTTCGGGTAAGCATTAGTGGAGCGGAGCTCCAAAGGGCGTTTTGTCATTTTGAATTGCTGTAAAATCTCATCAGGTCCGATCGACCAGTCAAGAAACCTCTAGTATTATTCTTGTAAATCTGTTGTCTGTTTTGGTATTCAGGAATTGTGTGGTTATAAGCCAAAGTTAACATCTGTGTCATCGTAATTATGATTTAAAGCATGTTAGGTTGTCGTCCTACGGTTTAGGGAGGGTGCGTTTCCCTCATTTTCTGTATCGGTCACTCCGCTGGTTTTCGGGATGTGACACTTTTATCAGAGATTCACAAGACTCAAACAAGGAAAGCAGAATTGAAGGAGCGAATCTCTAAGTTACAGGCTGAATTGCATAGCAAAGAAAAAGAAATTAAACAGTGTGAAGTCAAAGTGTTGTCTCTTGTAGAGCAAAAGAAGAAGTGTTTCTGACACCATTGGATTCATAAAGGAGTTGGAAGCAATGAAGAAAGAGAGGTCTCAATTAGAGAATGTGAATTCTAAGTGGTCTTCTTGTCTAGTCAATTTGAAGGAAACATCATATCATTGATGTTAGGAGTTCATCTCAAACAAAAGCTTTGACCGCTTGAGGTTGTCATTTTAATTTCCTTAAGCTTAAATAAGAAAGAGTAAAGACTGTAGTAGTCAAAAATGGGTTGTTGTGTATGTATTTTGTCTTTTTTGTATTATCGTTGTGATGGTTTTCACCATGTAGAATATGGAAGACTTTCTATTGTAAATATTAATTGTGGTGAAGTTTTCTGATTTAGGTCCCTTAATTTTTTTCTCTCATGTTAAGGGGGTTTTTCATGTTGAGAAATATGTGTTCTATTTGTTTGCTTGATGAAGTTTGTTTCTATCTTCACTATGTTATCCTAACTCTTTTTTAATCAAAATCCTAACTTATATTTTATACTTTAAAAAGTTTATGACTATTTATTACATCTATGTAAGTCCTTTTCTATTTGTATAGAGTAATTTTTCACTTATCAAGTTCAGATAAGTTTTAATACTAATACCACATTGTCAATATAAATTATTATATGAATATAAAATAAAAAATTTATAAAAACTTATTAACAAATTATTCACCTTGTGACATTTTTGTTTTCTCTAATTTGAAAATAGATAAAAGATTTCTTCAATCACTGGAGATAAGTTATTTCCAGTGACCCTTAAAACTATGTTGTTTTGGATTAATGGGTGTTTTCATAATTTTGTACCCTTCATTAATTCACCTAAAATTACAAATATACCCTTCATTAATCCAAAACGACGTAGTTTTAGAGGTCATTGGAGATAACTCATCTCCAATGACTGGAGAAATACTTTTCCCTTTGAAAATATATGTCGGTGATTTCACATAAGGGAAAACAAGGCAAAAATCCATGTGCTATTAAAAAGATTATTAATTTTTAAGGATCCATCTCCTACTGCTACCTTTATTTTAATCTTGGGTTATAATGGGGCAATAATAAAAGGAAGGGAGATGCTACTATCAAGGAGAGATTTGATTTACCAACGAGAAGTGTCACAATTTGCTAAGACATCAGCTTTTATCTCAAAAGGAAAGAGGTTCAATACCCGCTAATCGATATGAAGGTCTCGTTAGTAGATAATCTATAAGTACCTCTGTAAACACTCTTTAAATTTGGAGGCGTGCCCGGCCCTAGTGGGATACTGATATCCGCCCTACCTAAACTTTTTTGTTTCCAAGAAAAAAAAATGAGAGATTTGATTTGGCCATGGGAAATGAACTCTTCTGCCATAAGTCCTCGAATGTTCAAGAGTTGCACTACAAACAAGACCTCGTATTAATAACCAAACGTAGTAGGTTCTTTGGATGCTGATCATTGTCTTCTACATGTTAATCTCGGTCAAAATTGCTTGGACATTGCTCCAGTCTCCAGAATCCAAACTAAAAGAAAACAGTGAGAAAGGACAAAATTGGCAGCAGAAGCAAATAAGCCAGATAGGTATAAGCCCAGATGTAATATCCAAACAAATATGTATGAGTCTGCTATTTCCCTATTCGTTGGAGCATTGTTTCTCGGGTTTACACTTCACATGTTGCATAAGAAAAAAAAAATTCCTATACACATATGGAATGATAGGACCCACATCTTTTTTCTATTAAAAAAAAAACTCAAGCACGGAAATCGAAATATCTATGATATAAGAATATACTTCTCCTACAACATAAGAAATGTATTTCCCTTCTTTTTCCACTTCATCATCACTGACATAACATACTCTATATGGATATATTTCTCTTTCTCGCTTTCTTTAGAATTTGTGTCTCGTTTCCATTTACTTTAGCTATTAACCCAAATATCCATTTAAAAAACAAAAATAAAATTAAACAATACAAATAGTGACTTATAAAAAGTTTTATCGAAGTAAAGAAACCTACTTTAGTAATGAACAAACCATGTTATTTATATTTTATATCATAATAATATTTTAAATTAAATATTTTGATAGCCGATAACTTTTTCCGATTTTAATTGATGTATGTTTACTTTTTAATTAAATATTTTTTATTCTCACATTTTTCTTTTTATTTAAATTAGTTTTATTCAAAATTTAAAAATATACCGTCCGCTTACATTATCATAAATACTACCTTCGGTCCTAATTATAAGGCATAGTTGACTTTGTTTGGAAAGATTAAGGAAGCTAAATAAGTTACTTAATCATTTTATATGTTGTATATCTTTAGATTATATATTAGTATATGAGTCAAACTAATTATTTTGAAGAAAAAAAGAAAAAGAAAAATATTCTAAGTTAATTTAATTAGCTTCCTTAATTTTTCCAAAACAGTCAACTATATCTTATAATTAGGACCGGAGGGAGATCATTTTCAAGCTAACCTAAGTACGATTGTTTTCTGCTGTTTGTGGTGATAATTCACCATTTTCTCTAAAAAGATAACTTTGTAGTTTATAGTGTTAAAAAAAACTTGATTAAGAATATTAAAAAAAAATTAAAGTTATTATTGATATTTATAGTTTCACTCGACCAATCATTACTTCAAAGTTTTTCCCCCCCTTTATTGCATTACATTTTGAAACAATTTTTATTTTTTATTTTTTGATGAGTCACAAGAAATATATCCCACTAAACAGTCAAGTGTAACCACTCCCGTAGCCGGAGTATTAAGGGTAAGTGCACTTGCAACTAAGTTGTTGTATTGTAAATAAATATATATATATATATATATATATGATTTGAATTTAAATCTCCAACTACTTGCTTTCAATGATGAGGAGAGTCCCTATCACTTTTGCAACAATCCAAATTAATTTTTATTTTCTATTTTAGTGAAAACATCTTTATTCAAAATGCTTGCATTCAATTAGTCAATTATACATAAATTAAATAGGCATGCATTGCAGATCATAAGCACACTAGAGTTAAATTTTGCAGATGAAACTCGTAATAGTTACTGTCATTTGCAGAAAGTGAAACCCCACTCTCATACCTAATTTTAGAATTCAAATTACTATTTAAGAAAAATGCAGAGTCAATATCACACCTGAACTTTTTCCAATAACAAGTAAAAAGAAGACCACTCATATTATTTTAATTATACAAAACAGTTCATGTTTTATTTTGTTTTTAAAAAAATAAACTCTTAATTTAAATCCTAGTTAATTAAGGTTTTTAAAAAATTGAGGTTTATTTAAAAATATTTTAGATGAATCATCTGCTAACTAGAATTAAAATTAACCATTTCATTTTTTTTTTTAATTGAAAAGAGTTGAAATGATGTGATACATTGTTATCGTTCTCGATCTCAGGTTCTTTTTACCTTTTTTTTTTTTATGAAAATATTATTGCTTATGTACTTCACCCACACAAGCTATGCATAAATAAGGAAACAATGCTCAGACACACTGACACGTCCTCTTGACCCGGAAATTAGGGTTTCACCATTGGAGGAAGCTATTATTGTTGCTGTTGTGAACAGCTACAACGCATGGAACAAAGATGGAAAAGAAAACAAAAAACCATTAATATTTGAATCTGATGATTATTAGTACATGTACATTATTATATAATTAAAATTAAAAAAGAAACACATTTATGGAAAAAAAAAAAACTCCACGATCACAAACTTGTATAAATAGAATTGGAAAAAAAATTGACGACAAAAAAATAAAGGTTTTTGTTTTTTTCATTTTAATCGTCAATGTTCAATAATAATATTAGGTTAAATACCATTTTCGCTATGGAAGTTCAACCAAAGAAGCACTAGTCACCCAAAAGTTTTTTTGGTCTTACTTTTGCCTCAGAAGTTTAAAAACATAGTAATCTTGCCCATCTGTTAATCTTGATCATTAAAGTGTTGCTCTTCTTTGTAAACTACTAGGGGTAAAATTGCTCCTAAAAAAACTTTTGGAGTATATTTGCTTCATTTTGTTAACGTCCAAGACCAAAATGAGATCAAGAAAACTTCCAGGTGACAAATGCTCCTTAAGCTAAACTTTCATAGCAAAAATTATATTTAATCGTAATAATATTTGAATGTTGCCTTGACAAAACAGCAACTTTTAAAATCAAAAAATGGCATGAACGTAACTTTATACATAACCTCAATTTAATCCCTTAACTTTATAAAGTATCTTTTCAGTCCTTTAATTCTAACATGATCAGTTTCAAATGATGATTTTTTTAAAAATTATTGTTATTTTAAAAATTTAACTTAATATGTATGTATTATATAATGTTTTCGCAACATTTTAAATGTTCATTTAGGATATTATGTTGATAGTGTTAGGGTTAAATGACTGAAAAGACAGTGTAGAAATTAACTAAGGGATTAAACTAAACCAATGTGTAAAGTTAAAGAACTAAAAATATATTTTAGTAAAAAACTTGGGATAGTTATTCTGTCTATTCTTATTTTGCCTACCTTTACCTACCCCTTTCAATACCTTAGATTATAATCTCATCTAATGGTGAAAATTTGAGGGATAAAATAAATTCTTTTACCCCTTTCTCTCCATTACTGCCTCCCTCCCTCCCTCCCTCCTTCACTGATATGGACTAACACATCCCCTCAGAAAATATCGTTCCGATTGTTAATTACAGATGGTGTGTTTAACAACAGCTAAATTCCTCTAAATCTTTGGGAAAAAAGTTAAAGTTCTAGTAAAGAAAAAAAAAAAGGTAAAACGAGTTTTGATTCTCTTTGGATTTGTTCTCGGCGTGGTGGCCATTGTTGGTGCTGAAGCTCTTGCAACGTCCTTGATCATTAAAAGGTTGGGCACCAAGGCTAAACCAGACGAAGCCATAATAGTATCGAAATTGAAATCCCACGACGGTACTGCAAAGCCTGATCCCCATCAATCCCACGACGGTAGTTGTTATTTATGGTCGGCTTTGCTAAAAATTTTGTTGTTTTGTGTTTATCTGTAAATGAATGATCAGAAGTTAAAAGAAGAATAAAAAGAAAATTGGGTTTGTCTTGATTCTTGAGCCAATTGGGATCAATTTAATTGCTGACGGTGAATCGAATGAGAGATGATGCGTTTAGGTTTTTATTTTACTCTTATTTTTTTGGTTTGCTTCTTTAGCTGATTTGGGACGAAATAAGCTATTCTTTCACCTAATCTTATTTTAACAGTATCATCATTATCTCAAAACAGGCAATGGCATAGGGCATTATGTTCCGTGAAACTGCCTTGACATTTTGCCTTTTATGTTTCCTTCGTCTGGCGGAGCTTTGCATTTCTCAGGAATTAAAAAATAGAACAAGTGTTCGGTGACAGTAGAACGTTTTGCACCAGAGAAGATATACCAAGAGTTTGTACATAGCAGTAGAGGAGAGAAAGAGGGTGGGAGACGGTAAAAGGGAGGAAGAGGTAAAAGAGTTTATTTTATCCCTTAAACCTTCACCGTTGGATGAGATTATAATCTAACGGTTGAGAGGGGTAGACAAATGTAGGTAAAATAGGAGTAGGTAGAACAACCTATCCCAAAAAACTTATCAATGTCTTCTGATCAAGTTAACTAATTTTACGGTTTTTCAGGAGTGGTAATTGATACCCTTATACTTAGAGAAAAAATATACTACTATAACTTTTCAATTATATATGCTCCTTATTGATATTAATGATTACAGTAAAATGCTAATCTAAAAATTAAAAGCATGGCAAGATTTTGAATTAGAATTAGGTAAGGCTTGCTAATTTTTCCACATAATTAGGACCAAATGGAGTATGTGCTAACATATATATTCACTAGCCACATCGCACCCTTTTAATTACTAATTTTCTCTCTTCCACACACCTCTTTTTCCAATAAACATTATTTTGTTTATGCTCTCTCTTACCCTCTCTCTTTCCATAAATAACAGTATTTTTTGAAAAGAAGGTTATATTTTTAACTAATATATATATTTTTTTTTTATCAAAGTGATTTGGTTAACTCTCCAATAAAAGGAAACAAAAGGAGTGTCGTGTTTTATCTGTTGATGAAATGGAAGACTCGTTTATTACTAGTACGATCATAGTGATGCAGTTGTCAGTAGTTCTGCCCCTGCGATACCCTATATATATATATATATATATATATATATATATATATATTGTCATTGTTGTTTATTATTATGAGCTGCCATAACATATAACACTGAAAAGCAATGAAAAATATGGAAAATCTAAAGTGCTTGTTTGGAATTTGAATTGAAGTCTTTGAAAACAGCTTTATAGTAGTGATCTATAGTGTTTAAAATAAGTATATAATAAGAGTTTTGTATTGATTTACATAAATAAATACTTTTGAGAAGTCCAATTGACATCCAACAAGCACAAAACCACTTAACATATTGGTGTGATTGAGATAAGAATAGAATGAAATGGTAGAGAAAAAGAAATTAATAAAGCACAGCTTCATATAATAGAAAAGAAACATTAATATAATTGGGGAAGCGAGCAGAGAGGCAGATTAATTCAGATGTAAAGAGATGAGTTTCTTTTTTAAGCTGTAAAGCGAAGGAGACAAGCAGAAAAGGTAAAAATGCAGAGAGTAGTACGTATGCTCTGTTCCAGAATAACGATAGAAATTAAAGTGGCCGCATTCATGCATGCATGGTTAAAATCGTCGACATAGTCAAACCTTATCTACTGTTCTGTACTACTGTGTCTTCCCTCACATGCTAAGTACTGTACGTTCGTCTTCGACGTCTCTTTTCCTTTTTCTGCGCATACACTATACACCATCATTATTGTAGACCTATCTCATTTAATTTGGTCCAAGCTAGGTGGATCTGTATGTGTCCTTTTTTTTTTTTTTTGAATTATTCTAAAGTCCCAATAAAATGATTTAATCACCCAAAAGTTTGATAAAACTTATAAACATATAAAAACAAAATTCGGGTAGGAATGCAAAAGGCTATGTTGAGATAGGCAAAACCTACTTTAATTCTCAGGTGGATTGGTCTCTAGTTTTTTGGTTGAGGAATACCCTCTGGATTCTACCAAAAAAAAAAATCAAATAGGAATAACAATTAGGAATGGAAAGAACCGAGGCCCTTTTTCAGGGACCTACAACTTCATCTGGTTAAAGCCTGGTAAAGCTTAACTTGTTTAATAAAGAGGTGAGGCTTCAGATTTTTTATATTGACAATGAGATTCTTCAATATTTTATATTATGTATTGATTTTTTAAGTGAATTTTCTCATGGATTTTATTATTATCATGTACATGTTTAAATCCCAAGAATTATATGCACAGTATTAATAGATTGTCACCGTTTGGGAAATACTACTATTTGTTCTCAAACGAATTAGAATATATATTTACAATAATTCATATACAAAACAATACAACAACTCAAAATATATTTACAGCTAGTCATTCATGTACATGTATGTATACACTATTAAAATGAAAAGTTTAAAACAAACAAATCAGTATATATAAATTTACAATCATTCATAGCAAGCCGGTTTCCCCCTCCAACTGAAGTTACAGAGATGCCACCAACTCTTCAGCTACTTCTTCCAATAGTATGACTGGGTAAACTTCGTTTAGGATGCATAAAAATACTGTATGCAAAAAGAAACAATATATGGAGTTAGATATTATAATCTATATAGCTATAATTGAAGTATATATGAACGAATATACCTTAATAGGAGCAATATTTTGGGGACCATGTGTGATTATATCCTTCATGAACTGCATCATGCAATACCACAACATTGCTGACGTTTGGTTGCCGTGGAAACTATAAATAAATTAGAAGAAAATTTTGTCTATCAATCATATATAAACTATAAGTGTGCTTCAATTTAATATTATAATCATTGATGAATAATATATATACCTTTGGACTCAGTCGTTAGAATGTGTATCTCAAGTAGCCATCGTTGAGTTTGAAAGTGCTACAATCGAGACGATTTTGCAAGTAGAACTTTCACACTCCTATGTATGAGAAGATACAATGAAAAATTATATCATGCATTACAGCTCACTTATGATGTTCCTCAAAGTGACATATTGTATAAGAAGACAATGGCATATTGTTGTGAATGGTGGAGGAAATTTAAGATAGATCTAGCTATAACAAATACGTGCATATTAAGGTGAAAGGTTGTAAGCCTCATCCTAATCCTGACAGCAAGTATTCATATCTGGATGAAGAGAGGTAACAAGAATTTTATAGGATTCAGATTACTCCAAAAGCTTTGATGAGGTGACTTATTTTGGATTTTATTTAGTTATCAATTGTCTTTAGTGATGGTAATTTTTTTTTTCTGGAATTCTTATTCACATCAAAAAAGTGAAAAAGCACAAGAGAATGGTAGAAAGAATGTCTCGTGGTGGTTATAAAAAGTCTGAAAATGGTTGATAGCGACCAAGTAAAAGAGATGGGGAGAAGAAACTCAATCTAATCCTTGATGTATGTTCTTCTTTCTCCACCATCTCCAATACATCACGAAGAAAAATGGTTGTATGCTCACCAAAAGAGGAATGGTTCTTATATGAGTGAACAAACTTATATAGTTGTTGAAAAAAATGTAAATATCGTTATTGTTAATATTTTAGTTAGTAAACAAGTTTCATTACTTATGTTTGTTATCTATAGCTTACAAGAGGAACTTCAAAAAAAAAATGATGGATCATTTGTGCCAGATGGGAGGAATGATATCTTGATTGTTGTTATCGGAAAACACGAACATCCGGGGCGTGTCAGGGGAGTTGGAGGATGGGTAGGAATAAGGAATTACTTTAGAGCAGCCAAACATCATTCCTCAAGTGTGGTGACTAGGAGTATATGGAACATATGTTGGCCACTTTGAGGGCAGAAGCAAGTGCGGAGCAAGGGCAAAGGTAGAAGCTTCATTTGATGTAATATTAGAAGCCCAGTCGAGTAAGATGAAGGAAGAAAAATGATTATGATTGTGAGCACACGTCAGGAGACCAATGTTCCCAAGGCACATTCACTTGCACCTATTCTAAGCACTACTAAAGGGAGTTATTGCATTATATTAGCCAGTCATCAAAGAGTCATGGAATTCAAATTGCTAAACCTTGTGGCCTTTTTGTGGAGGATCCTCTGAGATGATTAGTTGCATTAGGAGTGTCCACAACTTAGAATCAACTATACATCATCAACAAATACAACATGAACAAGTCAGAGTGTCAGTTGAAGAGGTGATCATTGTAACTATACCTATCCCTATCCCTACTAGTGATTTAAAGATTGTGAGTAACGTTAAGATCAGAGTACCTTTATCTTGTGGCCAAAGAAAATTGTTTCTATTCGAGCTGAGGAAATCCCGATCAAAACCTCAATTGTAGCTCCATCTACTCAACAAGTTTCATGGCCTAAGTTGAATGCTATGCAACAATTGATTCTTATGGCATATGATACATCTTTTACAATAAGATCGTGTCTTATGGATTTAGCTGCAAGCAAGTCAACGGTACAAGTTTTTCTTGAGACGGGTGATTTAATGTCCCTTATAGCTCATAAATAGGAGCTTACATAGCAATTATCCAAATAATTTTAATGTAAGTATTTTCTTGTAAGTGTAAATACTTTAACAATATAATTAAACCGTTATAATTTGTGTGCTTGCATTATTGTAGGTATATGAAATAAATCGGATCAAAAGAGTATTAATAAATTTACCACTCTTTATTAATTTCAAAGATGTGATTAAAAGCCACTTATACTTTAAAGCCAGCGAAGACAGTAGTAATCCATGAATGATACTAGTACCTCATTTCCTAATTAATGTCACAGAATCCTAAGTGTCGATGTTGGCCATATCCTCCCCAGCTTTGTCCGTCATAATGTGTATGCTTTGTCTTATTCTCTATCTTTTTCTTTTGTCTTTGTGTTAATGTTAATATTAAAATATTAATTATTCCCCAATGTTTTCTTCTCTGTATATTCATTTTATTATTCTTCACAATGTTTTCATTTGTTGCCTTGTTATTCATCCTGTACGAATGATACACAAATTGTCAATACATTAATCCTCCCCCATAATTCTATCCATTACCACTTTAATCTTTTTTTATTAAAAAAAAAAAAAGAAACTTGGAATCACTTAAAACTGCCTATCTTATCCAATCAAAATTTATGTTCTGCCTCTATAATTAAAATAATTCGACAATAACGTGATAGCCAAAGTAGCATGACACATGACAGCTGAGTGATATGGGGCGTCTAGAATCATCTTAATGTCTCTATTGTCTGATAGTTTAATTGATCCCAAGGATTTTACATAACATTGAAAGACCCAACAACTAGGAAAAAATGGATGGAAGAACCAATATGCTAGAAAGAACATTTAAACTTTGCTACATTAAGATTATTTGGTACTCCTCCGATCCTTAATATAAGATATATTTGGAGAGTTAATCTTTTATTCTAAATATAAAACATAATTTTTATACTTGTCAATATTTTTCTAATTTACCCATATTGATATTCACTCAACAATAATCAAGGGAAGAGAGAATTGGAGAATTAAAGAATAAGTCTAGGGTGTTTTAGAAAATACATATCATATTAATTACTTAACTCAATTAACTTCTTTAATCTAATCATATTATATAAATATGTCTTATATTAAAGATTGAATAAAGTATAAAGGTTTTGAAGGGAATGGAAGGGTAAGGGAAGGATTTTTCTCCCCTTTTTGACTTTATAAAACTTTTAGGCCTCTCTTAATTTTTCCCTTCAAAATTGGGGATTTAAAGGGAAAATGCGCATTTCCAATTTGAAATTAATAAGAAAACATTATTTGTATGTTTAATTAAATTAAATTTTAAGAAAAATCAAATTAGCCCACGCCTATTTAAACTTTTTTTCACTAGCTGCTTAATGCTTAATATGGCAAAATAAAAAATTTCCTCCTATTCTTAATATAGAACATGTTTCAAGAAGTGTCTTGGTTCTAAATATAAGACATATTTTCATATTTGTCAATATTTTTTCTAAATTTACATCTATTAATACTCCCTAACAATAATCAAGGAATAGAGTTTTTGAAATAATTAAGAAAAATGAATATGGTGTTTTATAAAATACATGTCATATTAATGTGACTTAACTAACTTATTTAATCTCATCAAAGTAGGTAAATATGTCCTATATTAAGAATTAGAGAGAGCAACAAAATATGGGTTTTTAAAAATATAGCCCACGCCTATTTAAACTTTCTTTCTTCGCTAACGGCTTAATGCTTAATGGGGAAAAAAATTACCTCCAATTATAAATATAATATCTAATTAACTTTTTTAGAGAAATTAATTGATTTAAATAAATTATTAGGAGAATTAATTATTTAATTCTTATAATTTAAATGAGTTTACAACTCAATTCTTATAGTTTAACTCGTCGCAACTCAATACTTATACTTTTCTCAGTTATCTCCTTCCATCCTTATTTTTCGAAAAATAATTGAGTCCCTTAGAACTTGTCCTATGCGGCACTAGCGGTGATTAATGGTGTTAAATATATTTAGCTTGATGACAAATCAGTGCCACATCTGATTCACTAAGATGACAGTGATTTAAAAAAAATAAAAATAAAAAATAATAAAAAGACCTAAGATTCGAACCATCAGAACCCCACTGGCTTCATCGCTTTTCTCTGCCCCTCTCCATCTTCATCTCCGACGAACCTTCCACCGGCGACACTTCTGAACCAGAACCGTGATCTCAATCTATCATGTTCATTCGTCTTCCCCAGATTTAATTGTTTATCTACCTTCAATCATTCGCACCCCAAGCTTCATCTCTCCTCCCTCATTCGTTGGTTTATCTTTTTGCGATCTTCTTTAGATCCAATTGCTTTCTTGTTCCTCCATTATTCCGACTTGATGTTCTTGTTCCAGACCTATTTCTTTCTTTGTTTTGCTTTTCTTTTCTTTTCTTTTTTGGTCAAATTATAAAAAGATATGGGTTTCAAATTCCATTTGTTTTAAAATATATCTAAGGAGCTTTATTCTTTAAGTTTTACCTAAGGTATATTTTTTATCCCTTAATTTCATAAAGTATATTTTTAATCTTAAAATTCTAACACCATTAATGTTGATAATAGAAAACACTGACGTCGCGAACTCATGTGACTAATAATATTTAATTACACAAATTTTATATATTCTTTAATTCACTCGCATTTAAATTTAAGCTTAATAGCATTTCATTACACAGTCATTAATTAAGTTTATACCATTATCATTTGAGTTTACATTTTCCATTAGCAAAATTTATAGTGTTAGAATTATAGGAGTAAAAGTATATTTTATAAAGTTAAGAAACTAAAAGTATAACTTATGTAAATTTAAAAGACTAAAAGTATACTTAGCTTTAACCTATATTTCAAGAAAGAAAAAAAAAGAGAAAATTAAAATAAAGGACTTAAAGAAAATAATATTTATTACAATGGACCATAAAAATTGTAATTACTTAACCGGACCAAATATCATAATATAAATTTTAAATTACTAAATTGCCCTAAACTAAACTTCCTCCATTATCTCTTGCATTTTAGTATTTTCAATTTTATATTTTTATATTTGGTTTTTTTAAATAATTATAATTTTTATAGTCCTTATCTTATTAATAAATATCTTTTCTTTTAGGTCCTTTATTTTAATTTTTTTTTAAAGGTTGAAATTTGATGCTAGAGGTGTATGTTGTTGGCCTCAGCACTGTGTACCTTATAAATTGTTAAGTCCACGTTGGGTGCTTATTCTTACATGCTTATTTATGTGCTTATACCTCTAATTAGAGGTATAAGCAATTTTTTTTTAATTTTTTATATATTGTATTTATTTAGATTTAAATCATATGCTGCTTTCTGAGATGTTTTTTGCACCCAGTATCTCAAATTAATTAATTATCATAATACTGGTGTTACAGACAAATACAGAACTTGAAATTAATTAATTTGAGATACTGGGTGCAAAAAACATCTCAGAAAAGCAACATATGATTTAAATCTAAATAAATATAATATATAAAAATTTAAAAAAAATTGCTTATACCTCTAATTAGAGGTATAAACACATAAATAAGCATGTAAGAATAAACACCCAATGTGAACTCTAAATTGTTATAGTTCCAGTGGCGCCCAAGAGCACTGCCTTGAGATATTCTGCAGCCCCTTAATAAATTAGGAAGTGACACTCATCAAAATAAAGCAAACCCTTCCTGCATAAAGCATGGTAACAGAACAACAGAAGAGGAGCTCGGGGATAGAGGTCACTGTCTCTCACCTCAATGCCACTAACCTTACAAAGTAAATTGCCTCTTATAGACAGGAATCATGTGACTCTTGAGCAGCAATAATAACCATTGTAGATGGTTTAATGACAATTAAAATGGGGAGTAAAAATACACACAACCTTTTTTCTCAGGAGCGCCCAGCACCACAACCTTTCAGCGTGTCAGCGTCACGTCATCGCTACGTCAGCGTTCCATCTAAGTTGACGGTCAACTAACGGTCGTGGTGCTGGGCGCTCCCAAAACGTAACGTCGTATGTATTTTTGATCTAGTTAAAAGGTCATAGTGCTGGGCGCTCCTGAGAAAAAAGGTTGTGTGTATTTTTGTTCCTTGTCCCGTCAAAATGACAATTACATAACAAGTGTTAATAATAATTTAATGTAATATAACCTTTTAAATGTCATTAAAATCAGTCAATTAAAACTCTAACCGTCATCTCTAACTATCAGTTTGGTACACTCCTCTTATCCGCCTTTCTACTAACTCAAATTCATATTTAATTATATAGTAGTCCGTTCTAAATCTTGAGATACAGTCACACACATAACTCACAACATATTTCGGTGACAGTCAAGCCCATATATTTTTAAAAGCTGATGAACACGAAGACGTGATGGGGGCAAATAGTACGAAGATGTGGGAAAGTGGGTCGTCAGTGTGGGGAGGGTCGCCGATGGTGGTGATGAGGGAAAGAGCGTCTCCGGTGTAGTGGAGGTCACCGATGGAAGGTTCGTTGCAGATGAAGATGGACAGGGGGAGAGGAAAGCGATGAAGCTGAGGGGGTTCTGGTCGGGTCTAATCTCAATTTTAGGGGGGGCGAAATTGTCATTTGAGTATCAGATTTATGGCATTGATTTGGCAACCAGTTAAGTATATTGGGAAAATTCTTTTCAAGGGCTATATTACTAAAAAAATTTCAGAAAAGACCCCAAAATTCTGAAAATTCTAAAAAAGACCCCAAGATTCTAAAAATTTCAGAAAAGGCCCCAAGATTCTAAAAATTCTAGAAAATGCCCAATGTGAGTTGTTAACGAGACTGATATAATTGTTAGCGGGTACTGATATAGTTGTTAACTAGGCTGATTTAGTTGTTAAAAAGTTTCTTTTTAAAAATTAAATCAACCCAGTTAAAAACTATATCAGTACCCCGCTAACAACTATATCAGTCCCGTTAACAAATCCGTAAATTTTGAAGAGCCTATTCTGAAATTTTCATAATCTTGAGGCCTTTTTTGGAATTTTCAGAATTTTGGGAACTTTTCTAGAATTTTTTTGATAAAGAGGGCCTTGAAAAGGATTTTCCCAAGTATCTTTAACACTGTCAGTCACCGTTTGTACCGCATAGGATGAGTGATTGAGTTTAGACTCCATTATTTTTTGAAAAATAAGGATGGATGGAGATAACTGAGAAAGGGATGGGACAAGTTAAAGTAGGAAGTTACATCGACCAAAAAAAAAGTAGGAAGTTATAGATTTGATGAAACTATAAGGATGAAATAATTAATTTTTCCTAAATTACTTTAGAGCGCTTTTTCTTAAAACTAATTTATGTGACTCATAAATTAATATATAATCTAACAATACACAATATATATTATGATGAAATAATTTATTTAGTTTCTTTAACATCTCCAAAAAATATCTCCTATATCATATATTTAGAACGAGAAAGAGTACCAAAATATGGGTTTTTAAAATTATAATAATGGGTTAAGGTACTAAAACAGCCTCTAACTTCTATCAAAAGTACAACAATAACCACAAGGTCCACAACCTATTACTTGGAGCAAAAGTAATCATAAACTTATAAAATTAGGGCAAAACCGTTAAACCTAACTAACTTCCATATATTTTAGCAGCGAAATTAATTTTTTGGCCCTTAAAGATTTTTTATTTACTTATAACTTAGTCCCTGGAATTTGACTCGGTATAACTTAGTCAATAAACTTTTGACTTGCATACAACTAAATCTCTGATGTTTCTGAGTCATCCTATATGGTAAAAAAATGTTAAAAATTGCTTAAGTGGATTTTACATAAATTAAAAACATAACCAGCATCCCCATCCCCAACAACTCGAATCCTTCTCAACCTTTGTTTTCTAGAATTCTCGCTGGGCATCCGTGGTGTCCATGATAGATCCTCTAGAAGATGCTTTCGAGCATAAGGAGACATCATGTAAAAGACCTGTAGTTCTATTTGTTATTGAAAGGAGAGATTGTGTGCCAGTATGTTGTGAAGTGCATGTGCTTTGACATTTTCTAATATCATCCTCTTTCAAGTACTATTCATCATTTATCATTCTTTTTTTTTTCAACAATTATTATTTATCATTCAAAAGTTAATAAATCTCTTTTTTCCACGATGACTCTTTCTTGCATACTTGGGTGCCTTATCAGAGTTAAAAGCATCATAGGTGGCCTCAACCTTTTCTCAATTTGAGTCATTCACTGCCCTCTAGTATTGACAGATTGTCAGGGACACTGCGGATGCTTAGTGAAGTTTCTAGAAAATAGAGGCAAAGGAGATGCGAGTTTTAAACAAATTATTGCCATATAAGATGACTCAAAAATATCATAAACTACCATATTAATTTATAAGTGAGTCAAAACTTTAAAAGCTAACAAATTAATTTTTCTTATTATAATTAGAGCTGGGAATCAGGGCCGACTCGTGAAGGGCCAAGGCCTAACAAGGCCGACTCTCCAGGGCCCGGGGTACAAAAAATATCTTATTTTAACTATTTCAAATTTTAACTATTTTTCTTCCATTTTTTTCAAAGAAATATAATTAATGAATTATAAGAATTAAAGTTCTAATTTATCAAATAAATGTTGTGAACATTAATATCAAAACAACACGAATCATTCAACAAATAAGCACAGTCACTAATTCATAATCAAAAGCAAATTATGTTCACAAATAACTCACATAAAACATAAGAAGCATATCACTAAACGACATTGGTACGATAACAATTATTGTCGTCGTCTTTGACATTATCATCAATTTCAACGACATTTGGTTATGCTTCATTTTGAGTAGTCTCTGGTTCATGAGTAAAAATATCATGAATTTCTTCTCCCACATCATGAACACATTCATAATCTTTATCTGCAACAAATAATAAACCAAATCATAAAATTAAAATATAGTTATTATGTATTTGTACTTAAATTGATAAATAACTCTATAAAAAAATACAAAATACATATAAATTAGTGAATTACTATCATATGTAAATCCATGAACCCAAAATAAAAATAAAAATAAATTAAAAGAGCATGCAGGGCCAGCCGAGACCTTTCAGAGTCAACCCTTTTAAGCTTGAGATCCTACAGGACCGGCCCTGCAGAGCTTATTTTATTAAGCTTCTCTAATTTTTTGGGCTAGCTCGATAGGCTTAGCTTGATTTTCCGGCTCTAATTATAATATATAGAAGTTAGTTGAGTTTAACATTTGTGCCTCAATTTTAAAATTTTATGGTAACTTTTATTTCAAAAAATAATTTATGATTACCATTACTGTATTACTCTTGATCAAAATTGAAGAGTATTTTAATACCAAAACCTTATAACAATACATAGATTTTTTTTATTTTTTTATTATTATTATTATTATTTGCTCGAATAACAATACATAGATAAAACTTTGATCAGTTCTTATCGTACTGTTTCAAAGAACCCAAAGGCAAAGTGATAAAATTGGTTTGCCGACTTGCCGTACGTGGCAAAGCGCAGAGGGGGAGAGAGTATTATTTTGGGTATGCTCCTTCCTTGTCTGTGCAGAGAAACAAGGGTGACGACACCTGTGCTTCAAAAGACTGCACAAACAGCTAAACCCTCTCTGCCTGCTCTCTCTCTCTCTCTCTCTATGATACAATCCTCTCACATTCCTTATGTATAGCCTATATCCCTCCCCCAGGAACCAACCATCCCTCAAAAAGTTTGAATCTTTGTTCACCCCTTTGGGCTAAATCTTCAATTCAGTGATGGGAGATGGCCTCGTGCTTCAGGGTCTCAATGATTCCAAAAACGAGACGAACAATAACAATAAGAATAAGAAGAAGAAGAAGAAGAAGCGAGGTGGGGGTAATAAGAAGAAGATGACCACTGAGCAGACTCTCGCTTTGAAGACTGTTAGTGAATGGGTTTTCTTGGATCACCCTTCTCCTTCTCCTGATTCATTGTGCTTGGAGGATGATGGTTTTGGGGTGCAGAAGAGTACAGTGGGAATAGGTCAGGAAGAGAAGAAAGTGGTGTTTGAATTGCATTCGCATTCCAAGTTCAGCGACGGGTTCTTGTCTCCTTCCAAGTTGCTCGAGAGGGCTCACGGAAATGGGGTAACTTTCTTCTGGTTTGGTTTTATTTGTTGACATTTCTTAGTTTTGGAAGATTACCTACAAAGTTAGATGCTATGTATAAAATGAAGTATCTTTGCAGTTGTTCTGTAGTTCCTACATTAGTACTAAATTGGCTGCTTCGAAATTTTACTGTTGTATTCTATGTTTTGGTAAAGTAAATTTTACCAGCTTTCTGCAATGAATAAAGTTCCATATAGATGTTTTGAGGTGGTCTCTTGTAATTTACTCATCTATCTGCTGTCATTAATGAACTCTGGAATCTGGATAGCATTGTTTTGTTCATAGTATGTCAGACTGAGAAAGGTACCAGAAAGGGTTTGTCTTTCTCTAGTTTAAATTGGTTGTTTTTCATCTAAGATCTCCTAGTCCTTACCCAGAAAGGTTAACCTGGAAAGCATGAATCTTGCTCGGCTGCTCCTTCTTTAACTGTTGGCCTAAGTATTGACAAGGTTTTATATTTTGAACTAATCAGAATTTTCTGGGACTAGGAGCCACAGCATATGAGATAACATGTGTTGTCCTCTTCTCTTTTATGGTAAAGTTGAGTTATTTTAAATATGAATAATGTGATGAAAGATTATAATCCTAAAATAAATATTGGGAAGGTTCTTCATTGTTAAGCTTGTTTTGGTGCTTTATCTCATGAGGGAAGGCTCGTTGAGCATAGAGGACTCACAGAAGTGTCTCCTTTTTTTGTTTGGTTGTTTCTTGTCTAGTCTGCAGCAAATAGATTTGAAAATAAGATACATATCCATTAAAAAGATTGACTTTTCATGAAGCTGAACCTGATAGATTTTTCAGTACATAGCTGAGCGCTAATGTTTTATTATGTTGATTGAAGAATTAAGGAATCTATATTATGCTTTATTATTTTTGTTGCCAAGGAATTTACTGGTCTTAGGTTATGAGTAATTGTAAAAATAAATATTTGCAAAACAATCCCTTCAGTTTGTACTCTGTTATTGAGGAGAGATAGAAGATTGATATCAAAGAAAAGAGAGAAGTTGAACAAGGAGGGATGATAAGATACTCTCTAGAACATATGGATCCATAATATTACTGCTTAGAGCAAGTGACTTTTTTCATCGTTTTCTACAAAGCAAGAAGATTGAAGGTTGTGCAAACACAAGATAGCCTCAAGGATATGTGGCATCTTACTGTCCTTAAGACTTTTGCTTATACCTTCTGAGCATTTCTTAAGACCTATTTACTTCTTAAACTCAGAAGTTTTAACTTCCTTTTGTTACTGAATTGACTTCTTGGAAGAAAATCCTGCTCTTGAAGTGGTGATGTGTGTGGAGTTATGGGTTCTGTCCAAGTTAACTTGAAAGACTTGTTTCCTATGATAGCAAAATATGATTGGATTAAACCTGTGGTATTAATAGAGTGCACTTCTGTTTTAATATATTGTACGCATTTTTAATTGATATTACTTGTTTGTAACAGGTTAAAGTTCTAGCTCTGACAGACCATGACACAATGTCTGGCATCCCTGAGGCTCTTGAAGCAGCTCATAAATATGGCATCAAAATTATTCCAGGTGTTGAAATCAGCACGATATTTTCTCCAAGGTAATGTTCCAAAATATTTGTTATTCGTGATTATTGCCATTACTTTTGCTGGTTGAGAGAAAGGGTTTGAAATCCTCAAATCCATAATTTCTGTTTGAATCAGTTAGCAGCAAGACAAGAAATAGATCCTTCCTATATTCAAAAGCAATCGATTTTTATGTATCTGATTTATGGCTATCTACTTGCAGAGGAGACTCTGAAGCAGAGGAACCTGTGCACATCTTAGCATATTATAGTAGCTGTGGACCCACTAGATTTGAGGAGCTGGACAAGTTCTTATCTAATATTAGGGATGGCCGTTTTCTTCGTGCCAAGAACATGGTCTTAAAACTGAACAAGCTCAAGCTGCCTCTTAAGTGGGAGCATGTTTGCAGGATTGCAGGCAAAGGGATTGCCCCTGGGAGGCTTCACGTGGCTCGGGCTATGCTTGAGGCAGGTTATGTAGAAAATCTGAGACAGGCCTTTGCACAATATCTTTTTGATGGTGGACCTGCTTACTCTATGTAACGCCACAGAACTTGATCTTTAACGTGTTATTGTTTGTAGTGCTCTAGGAAAAGAATAAAAAGTATGGTGTTTATGTTTCAGGGGAAGTGAGCCTTTGGCAGAGGAAGCAATAAAGTTGATCTGTCAGACAGGTGGTGTAGCTGTACTAGCTCATCCATGGGCTCTAAAAAACCCTGTTTCTGTTATCAAACAGTTAAAAGAAGCTGGCCTGCATGGAATGGAGGTCTACAGAAGTGATGGAAAATTGGCAGGTACACTATACTATTCAATGATTTGTAAATTTTACTCTATTTTTTTGTCACTGAAACCATAATTTAACTTCATAATTTAGGATTATAAGTTTACCTTTTAAAACAAAAATTAGATTGGTTGTACATTATCAAATAAGTTGAATATTGAACACCAGTAATGGTTGTCTTGGTGTAGGATTTAACTCAAGTGTTTGGTTCAACTATTGCTAGTGATTCTTTGTTGTTAGGCATCTATAAATTGCAGTTTGCAGTGCCTTTGGAATGGAATGGCCTATCTAACAGTAAATCAAAAGTCAAAGTTGAATCGTACTTTATCTGAAATACTCAATTCCTTTCCTTCTTCCACTAAAGTCTGACTACTATAGGAAGATGTAAAAATAACTAGTGTAATCTATTTGAGAATAAGTGTGGTAAATTATTCCCTACAGTAAGGAAATGAAACCATGAAGGCTACCCAGTTATTACAAATTCTGCATGTTGAAAACCATGTCAAATTTCTTTTAATATCTTAGTTTATTCAAATCTTATCAACTATACCTTATGAAATCGCTGCCAAAATTTTGATGGGAACGCTAAGTACATTTCTGATTGACTTTTGCATGGAGATAATTAATACACTCATTGTGTTTGGACACAATTAAAAATTGGGTTAAGGTGTAAATTTCTCCCGAAAGTTTTTTGAAGTTCAATATTGTCCCGGAAGTGTTAAAATGGAGTAATATTATCCATTTCCGTTAAAAAGCTAACTATCAACGTTAATTTTTTAACAAAATAGGGCAACATTGCTACTTTTTGAAACTTTTTAGGTGATATTGGACCTGAAAAAATTTCTATGATAACATTGTTTCTCAACAAAAACTTTTAGGGCAGATTTGCACCTTAACCCTTAAAAATTCCTAATCACATTTTCTTTCATCAGTGCTTAGGTTATTGAAGAAGAAACTGAAGTAGAAATTGTCCTAAACTATTTTTGTTACAGATGGTTCATGATGTTCGCTGCATAAATTTGTAGTAAAATTTCCTCAATTTTTTTCCTAGCGATATGATATTTAAATCTTGGCCTGCAGCTTACGATGACCTAGCAGATGTCTATGGGCTTTTGAAGGTTGGTGGCTCAGACTATCATGGGAGGGGAGGGCGCCATGAGTCCGAACTGGGAAGTGTGAATCTTCCGGTGCTAGTTTTGAACGACTTCCTTAAGCTAGCTCGACCGATCTGGTGTGAAGCCATTCGGGAAATATTTGAGAGTTATGCTGAAGAGCCTTCTGATACTAATCTAGCAAGCATTATGAGGTATGGGAGAACCCTGAGTTTTAATGGAGGTTCACCCTTGAGTTGTGGAAAGGACTTGATTGATCACTATTTACCTCTTTGGCTAACTAGTGAGGAGATAGAAAATGCCAAGTTTGAGGCCATAAAATTGAAGCTTTCCAATATACCAGTAAGCCAGGAAGGAATTCAGGTCCTCATAGAGACCAAATAGTTGCTGTATGCTTGTTGATATGTGTTGACTACTCACAACTTCAAGCAAGGCAATCATAATATTCATTTTGTTGAGCATGTTTGGCTGTTGACTTTTGGAATTTTTGTGCCATCAACAGGCCACTAGTTATCTTATCATTGTAGTATTCTAAAAGTATCATTATTGAATTATCTCCCTTTGATACATTTCCTCAACATATGTTCGTTTGCCTTATCTGATGTTTTGATACATGAGAGATCAATTTCATTTGTCCAAAATATTTTGACAAGATGTTCTCGTGGTAAAATCTAATTAACTAATTTGATTAGATTTAGAAAATTAGTTAAATTAGTTTATATGATATATGTTTTTTTTCTTAAAATATAAATATATTGATGATATTCTTTAATCCCTTCATACCCTTTCTTCTTTTATTATTGTTAAGAGAAATATCAACCGGACTAATTTTGGGGGGAAAATTGCTAAACATGTAAAATAGGTTTTATATTTATAATCAATATTAACTTACCAATTAGGTCTTACATCGACGACATTATGAGTTTTAAATATAAAGGATTTATAGTTTCTATATTATATCTGTGTATAAATACGGGAACAATAATGGAATTTTTTGAGCAAGTTTTCGGAGATTGTACTACCTCTCGCTGTCTAAATGTTACCCTCAGGACTTTTTTTTTAAGGAAAAATGGAATTTTATTACTCAGATGAATGCAAAAGCAGCATTTGGCTTACAATGAAGAAATATCATGCTGCAAAATCACTATCCAAGGGTTACAAAATAAAGATGCAAGAGAAACTAGGTTCCTGTGTCTTTATTCAAAGAGCATCTAGAGTTCATTAGCCTTTGTGGCATGCTGGACCAAGGCTAAGACGTCGTTTTTTTTTTTTTTTGTACAAAAGCTAAGACATCGTTTTTTTTGTTTTTTTTGCCCAACTAAGACATCGTTAAACATACAGCTGCTGAGCTCTTAACTTTTTTTTGTGTTTTTTTTTTTTTGGGTTCTTTGCTGAGCTCTTAACTTTGATAAACATAACCAAGGTAGGTCTTCCAGGTTCACATCCGCAAAGTTGACATATATCATCTTGGGCCATAGCCCGTATGTCTTATTCCCTTTTGGGGGAGTTACTATACGTATCCTAAGTTTAAAAATAATCCCTTCAAAAACTTGTAATTTTTATCTCTCTTAATAAGTGCGTTCACAAGATTTAAAATTATATTCTTAAGATTTAAAATTATATAATGTGACCACTACCACTACAACCAACAATCAACAACTTGTTGATGTCTCATTCTCCCTCTATTTCCTAGCAATCTATTGTGGAAAGCAAGCCATAAGAAAGTACTGGTTCCAAACCAAATCCCATTTGGGGTTTGTTTCATCCCAAGCGTCAGACATTTTGGCAACATAAAAAGACACTAAGAAAAGTGTATAGAATTGCATGATACTATTATACTTTATAACAAGCAAATCTTTGACCAAATTAGTTTTATTGATGCTGTGCGTTAAGGGGCCCTCCCTCCATTTTATTTTCTTTGCCTCTTTGGTGAGGATAAGATTAACCCAAAGATGAATACATTCTAACAACAAACTCACTTGAATATACAGATAAATTTGGCATAAATAATGAGCTGAAGCAAACTTAGCTGCTACCATATATTGTGATTATCAGCAGAATATACATTAATGCTAGGGTATAAAACTGAGAAAGAATAATGCAAATTAGGCGTCTGAGAAGGGCCCAAATATTAGTACATTGTCATATATACTCGAAACTACACATTTAACAGAAAAATGCCAAAGCTGGGAGTCACTTTTCACTTGGAGGCATCACTGGTGAATCAGTAGGTCTGTGAAACAAAAAGTGTGCTATAGACCGATCAATGGGATTGGTATCAGTTTCCATGTCCATGAACCCAGAACACCTGAAAAGGAATTGTGTTAATGCTTGGTTAAATGATTCATCAATAACATTATTTTCCACATTTATGCAAAGTGTGGAAGGTTCTTCAGAACATATGGTTGAGTGGAACACAGGATTATATGCATTTATCCTTGACCGTTAATTGAGAAACTTGATAAGGCTGTTGTTTCTTTGCAGCAAAACATACACAATGGAATAATGTAGATACCTCTCGTCAAGTTAGGGTCATTTGTAAAAATGTAAAATACTTCCCTCAACTTTGATAATTAGAAAAATAGCCCTTAAAATTATCAAAAAAGAGTTTTAGGTCCTTTTTCCTTCTTTTCTTTTTTCTTTATTACCCATTAAGCAGCATTCGTTATAGAAATTGACCGGTAGTCAACAAATGTATAAATGTAAAAAGGAATAGAAGAATGCAAACAATTACCCGCTCACATCTTGAGTCATCATCGTTTTGCAGGCTTCAATATTGTCTCCAATGCTGCCATTTGCTTTGGCATAGTTATTATGTCTTTGTTCAGCACTCTTAGCCAGACGGTATAGACTGTCCCTTATGCATAGTTTGGTCCTTATATCTAACTGTAATCCAGTAATTGTTGTGTACAACAAAGTAAAACTATAATCAACATTTTGGCAGGCATCAAGTAATGAGTCTTATGCATGGAACCAACTTCTGAACATCTCATCAACTTCTCTATTTTGTTTAGCAAATAATATATCAAATTAAGAATTTAACAGGCCAAGGATAAATCCATAAATATAGAAAACACAAGTAAACAAACGAAGATATCATTAGAAGGACAATTTATCAACTTCGTAATCACAATAACATTGCATGTTGGGTCAAATGACATTTCCATGTAGGCAAATTAAGCTTCTATGGCTTCTATTTAACAGCTGAAATCCCCCATGGATGTCTTCACGAAATGATCCTCACTAATGACTGGCATTAACTGGGGTAAGGCTGCTGATAAACTACCTTGTGCACTAACTATAAGAGAAAGAAGTCTTACTTTTTTACATTCACTTTTGCATGCATAAATGATAATGGTTAACCTAAAGATGTCAAGCATTTAAACTGGTAGTCAATTATTCTTGCCGTATTGTTATTGGCCATGATCATTAATTATTCAATTATGAGAGAGGAGTGGCCGATTGAACTCCAAACTGTTGGGATATCATGGCTCTTAAACTATGTAAAGAATTATATCATTCCAAAAGCTAATGCTATTAAAAGACAAAGAAGTCCCTTACCGAATTGAAAATAATAACTAAGTCGTTAATAAAAAGACTATGGGCACCCCTTGAAGCCCGAAATTTGGATAAATTTTGTCATGCTGCCATTTCTTTTCTTATCACGCCTTACAAATGATTTATATTCCCCATCCAAACGTCAAGTGTCAATCAACTGACACAAGCTTGATATTGAGTTTTAGATAAAAGCAAAAATGATTTTCTTTTTCCTCATGCCTAGAACTTACATGGTGTCCCACATTCAAGTGCATTAAGAATTTTAACAGAGACTACTACTACTAAACCACACTGATCGGCATATGAATCATTGGGATCAAGACAACCAACTAATGAACTTTAGACTGTTAGGTTCACTGTTAAACTCAACTCTTATTGCACATTAGGGCCAAGGAGGACTACAGGTGTGGTGTTGACAGTCACGTGAAAAATCACCATCACATGCTAATTTCAACTTCATAGTCAGCAAGACACAAATAAAACACATGGAACCAAACATGAATCTCATGGAAATGTCCAATACCTGATCCATGACCAATTGCAATTGACGAAAGCCCAATTCAAGTGAGATTTCATCCACAGGGCTCATTGATGAGATTTCCTGTACATTCGAGGACTCTGTTTCTTGTAAAAATCCTACACTAACTCCATCAACTTCACTATGGCCTTCATTCTCATTTTCAAACTGATGTACAAGCTGCTGAGCTGAACCTGGACTTTGACATGGCAATGAACCTGCCATATTTTCAATTTTGAAACTCTTAGCTAATGGTTCTGCAGCGTTGGGATGATATAATCTCTCTCTCTTTTCATTTGCTGTCAATGCAGCAGCTTCTAAAGAATGAGCTTGAGAGCTCTCCACATTTGAAGCATAAGATGATTCTATAAGAGAAGGAGATGGATAGCTATTGTGTTCAGATCTGGATCCAGATAAAGTTGGAAAGCGGGAAGTGTTACTTGGAGAATCATTATACCCTTGGTTTGACAGGTTAACATGAGTTTGTAAGCATCCTAATGAATCAGGATCACGGTTTGGTTTATTATGTTTCTGGATACTATTATGAGAACTAACTTCGCCAGAAGATGCTCCAAAAGGTTTCTTGACATCTCCATATTGTTGTAGTGGAGCACAAGGATAAACGGGATTACTGTTTTCAAGGTATTCATATTTCCTTCTTCCTTCTGATGGCTTTGACAGTTTCCTCTGCATCAACAAAACAAGTACATTGCTTGTGATATACAAATTTAAAAAAAAAAAAAAACAATTTATTTCATTCAATGGATTGCTGCAAAATTTACATTGCAAACCAGATTACTACAATGAATAATAAAAAATATGAGAAAAATACAGCACAAATAACAAACAAGACAACCTAGGAGGAAGAATATTGCCTGATTGCCCTAATACGCACTCACTGTTAGTTATAATTCTGATTATAGGGATTATGATTAGTAGTTCATGGATAGATCACAGCATCACCATAAAATGAAATAATATATATGATCTGGATTTAGATTTCTACATCCTCAAATTAACTTTCAAGAATCAGTGTTGTCTGTTCGTTCTAGACAATAAAAGAAGAATCAGTGTTGTCTCTATATGATGACACAGCTATACAATTTCAAAAATTTAATTCACAGTTTACACAAGGCCAAGGCTAAATCAAAATCATGTCATGTGCTGTCAAGAGCACTATTATTGGAGTGTGCATTATGATAAATGAATCCACGCAGAATTGTTGCTGCATAAGTAGAAATTCAAGAAATCAGAATCCAGGTTGTAAAATGAAAAAAGAGAAACATTATGACTTACCTTTTCTTTAGGCATTGAGTCATCAATGCTACCAGATCCCATGTCTGATTCACTGAGCACTGATAATGAAGCAGGTACTACATCATCCACATCCATTTGGGTCCTCAATTTTTTATTGAATGAAGATGCTTTTTTATTGGAATCATTGATTGGAAGACCGTCAGTACCTGCTTTAGAGTCTGTATCATTATCTGAAACATTTTGTAATAGAATCGGTTCAGTTCCTGATAACTTAAAGGTAGATTTTGATACATCATCAGATCCATTAGTGCCATTTGAGGAGGAAAGCCAGCAGAACTCCTCTTCATTATTTAGACTTCCCATTCCAAAAGTAGAATCACAACTTCTGCAAATTTAAGTTATATATCATTATGATAAATAGGTTAGCATTTCAGATAATAGGAAAAGTAAGTAAATTCCTATCAAATAAAACAATTCCTCCCTACCTAAACATCCTGTCAACATCTTCAAAGTTTCCTATATCCAGCCACCCATCACTATCAAGAAAGCTAAGTTCATTGTCAGCTTGGGATATGTTGTTGATTAGGTATTCACACACACTATCATCTTCCACAACACACTTATCTCCAAGCACAGTGTCATCCATGCAAAGTTCACTGTCAGCAGAATCTATATTACTACCCTTGTAATGATGACCAGACATCCTTGTATCGTCTGATGTCAGTCTTTTCACTTCTTTACATGCCTCACTATCACATGAAGGAAGAACAGCTGCACGTTGATGAGACCATGAACCCTCTTCCAACATCATTTCTTCCTGAGTAATAGTTGGTGAGTAAAATTTTTTCTGACCCTGAGTATCATAGGTGCTTAAATCAGTACTTCCAGTACCAAGAAATTCCAGACGTTGTTTCTTACTACCATCACCCTCTATTGCAAACTGATCCGTATGTTCATCACCAGATAGGGCCACTATATGATCATTTTCACCAAATCCATCCCACACGTTATCTTCAATCTGTGACAAGAGAGATAGTTAGAAAGTAACAAATAAGCAAGTTTTAAACAGTAATCCGGCAGTACAGAACAAAATAAATCCTCACTAACCTAATAGAAAGAAATGAGAGACTCCAAAAATAATTCAAAATCAATTTAGAAATTCCAATATAGCTACAAGTTTGCAGGGAAAAGAAGGTGATCCAGATATATGAAGAACAAAATTTGCTCCAGCTGTAGTTTTCAATTAATATAATGCTAGCACTTCCGGTAATGACCCATATAGATTTTTCGATAATGAGTTCCAACATCTTTCACGCCATGGGATTTTCCAATGACAAATCCAGTAAGTCATTGGCAGCGACTAGGTTCTCATATAAAATAGTAGTAATTCAGTTAAACATGACAAACCAAGCATGTTCAGGGACAATATCAGTTTTCAAAAAATTTCTTAAGGAAGCAAATTGCTACTGTATCAAATCAAATCCAGATAACAGCTATAAAGGGCATTTTTACCCCAGAAGTTTTCACAAAAGAGCTGTGGGCACCACGAAGTTTTTTAGGGGCACAATCTCGCCCTAAAAGTTGCAAAATCATAAAAATGTCACCCTAAATGGACAGAACCCTAACTTTGATCACTAAGTGAGAAAATCTGATTCCAAAATGCATCACTAGCAAATCATGTGGCACTCAATATACCAACTTATCACCACCTCATCATCCATAACCTTCTCGTCACTTCCTCTCCCTCTCCTTCGGCCATGAAGTGCCGTAAGAACAACACTCACCTAGCAGCAGCATCGAGCACTAACCCAACGACGGCAGCGGCAAGCACTAACCCAGCCGCAACAATGAGTGCCAGCCTTCCTCTTCAACCACACAAGGACAACCTTGTAATATCTGCGATGATGATGGTCAACGATGGTAGTGAGGCTGAATTGAGGTATGTGTTACTGAGGCATGATAGTGAGGCCTCTGCTTCCACCAATTTTCACACTCCACCCTTGTCACCCACCACCCTAATCATCCTCTCCCTTGATGGCTTCAACCTGGTGGTTAGGTTTAGAGGCAACGATAAGGTTGACAATGTAGACAATAACCTTCAGCAACAACACTCATTCTAATTTTGGTTCACTGTTCATATTACATTCTAAATCCAGATCAGGAGCCAAATTTCATGAGGAAGCTTCATCAATTTTCAAATCTGGATCGTTTGCTCTCTTTTTCTTCCATATTCTTCACTTGTCGCCTTCTTCTGTCTTCGTTGACAGTTCTCTATCTCCAGAATTGTTTGCACAGTTGGGGATTCAATCATGAATATGCGAAGGAATGGATATGGGTATTGGGGTGCCATTGATGGCTTTGATTCTTGTGGAGATTCTTGTGTTTATACTTGGGATGTTGAAGAGCTTGCCTACCTAGAACACTAAGATTGTCTAGAACACTAAGAGAGTGGGGGCGGAGATGAACACCATTGAGGAGGTTCGCTGGAAAGGAGAGGTCTGAGGGTTTGATTTCCTGAGTTTAAGGGACATATTGAGCCTCCAGGAGAGGGATCTGAGTTTGGGGTTTTTTCTTAATTTTCTCCTACTTAAATTTGACGTGGAAAAAAGAATGAGGTGGATGCCACATAGGCATGCCACCTCCGCATAATTTGGTCAACAAACTATGGTCGTTTGGGTTTGTTGGGGCAAATCAACATTGCTACAATTTCGTAATTTCAAGGTTGAATCAGATCAATCTGTCACAGAAGGTTGAATCAACACGTTCAACATGCAATACCACCATGCTAGGAATAAGCATCTCATCTCTAAGAGACGTATTTAATATGTAAGCATTACAATGCTCTCCAACAAGGAAAAAAAAAAAAGAAAAAAAACATGGACATTCCAATTCAGGAATGAAACAACATAATTACGAGTTACAAAAATGAAACATGTCGCTATCAGTTGCCACAAAAGTTAGAATAAGAATTCTGTTCAAGCTCACACTTATAAATGCCATCACCATTTTGCTGGCATAAACATAACTATAAAACCCATAAATTTGTCTGCTATAATAAAAATAGAATCCACTTTATCCACATCAAAGGGTCTTAGAAGAATCTCAAGATACAACTCCACCTCAAGAAACCTCAACAATGTAGTTCCAATATTCCAAATAGAAAAACTCAAGGGAGCATCACTTAAACATGAGCAGTAGATAGATTCTTACAAGGATAAATCTTTCAATGCAAATAAAAGAAAAAGGGGAGTCACAACAAGATAAAAAGGTCGAAGTGAAGGTAAGAAATATTTAGTTTACCATCTAACAAACAGTGTAGCTTCACATTGACAGTGACATCAGCCACCCTCACCACCAATCAACAACAAGCTATTCAAAGTGTAGTGACTCTGGAGTACTATTAATAACTAGCAAGGCATTTCTTCATCCCTAGCTCTTTTCAACTCAGATTGCATAATAGCCTGATTACACGATTTTGCCACAAGGACACACCAAAGGTAGATTTGTTCACAAAAGGGAAACTCAACCAGGAATAACATTTACTATGGCAATGAAAATATCAAACAAAGTTCAAACAGTGATATCTCAATACAGTATAGGGTATTCCACATTATATGAAGGCACATTCTCCAGTTACACAAGATCTGCCACCAACCATGGTACTGGATACTTGCCACATTTCCTCCAGCTTAACTGCTCAATGTTAACTTCATAACTTCAGGATGTAGTTACTTATATAGTAATAGAATTAATGGAATTATATGGAACAAGCCCAAAGACCTAAGTTTTCCAACCGACCAAAAAGAAGAAACAATGTGCTACCAATACAACTAAAATGTGACTTAAGTGTTTCTATACTTTTTGGTTCTGTGAGTGAGGGAGTATCGAAAAACAACAGAAATATTTAGTCAATCCAAAAACGGCACTTATGCTCAGTATAGGCAAGCACATCTACATTGAAACACCTAATGGAAGAAATATTACAATCAAATTCTGTAACAAAATTGAACTGTGACATTTAGTACCTCAAGCATGCAGACTTTGGACATTCCTCTGAGATATTTTATCCACCATTGAAGACATATGAAACTGGTTGATCTAATGTCATTTGTCCTTTGCAATATATCTCCTCAAGATGCTTCTCTGTCAGACAGTTTACACAAAAAAGACATACCTTAAGTTATATGACCGTTTTTACTTGCATTCAATGTTACAGACACCATGTGTAAAGATACTTGCAACTGATTCATGATACAAGCACTGAAGCTTCAAAAATAAATGAAATCTAAAATCTAATCAACAAAAAGCATTCCCTTTTCTATGTCAAAAATGGCAGTTGCAGGTCTTAGGAATTAATAACCATGATCTACCTTAACGACAGAAGCCATTAGTCATTTCCTTTTGAACAGAAACCTCGGAAATCATCAGTTGTTAACAGTTATTATGAAGTCAGACTTGTGACCACATAAAACGCCTCAAACAGAACCACCATCAGATTATGAAATAAAAATGGATTAAGGTGCAAATTTTCTCCGGAAGTTTTCACTGAAGAGCAATATCACCTAGTAGTTTTTTCAAGTTCAAAGTCACCTTGAAAGTTTCAAAATTTAGCAATATTACCAAGACAATCAAAAAAACTAACGTCAAACCTTAAAAAATTGACATTGACTGTTAGCTTTTTAACTGAAAAAAGGAAACATTACTCTATTTTAACACTTTTGAGACAATATTGAACCTAAATAAACTTCTAAAGTAACATTGCTTCTCCATAAAAACTTTTGGGGCAAATTTTCACCTTAACCCAATAAAAATTCCACACAACTTTTTAAGCTTGTTACTATTATTCCCACCAGCCTTGTTTGTCACTAGCATCCTTCAAAATTTTAATATAGATGGCTTTCTTGAAATTACTTGAACCTCTCCTCCATTCTCAAAATATAAACTTCAGTCCTTGAAATGTAAGATTGTGCAACTCTCCAGTCCAGCTTGAATTTTTCTTTTGAGCAAAACGGATCAATGTATCTTACTCATATTAAAGAGTTGAGTCAATTGCCTAGCTACCTTTTCAGTTCAAGAATTACAATGCTTACACTTTAACGTTTCAAATTTTGGTAATCACTACTGAAGTTAGTAAAAGGGACTTCACTCTTTTTCTCTCAACAGCCTAGCTAAAAAAACTAAAGATAATTTTTCTATGTTAATGAGCTATGGTTCAACAAAAAGAGTGGCCTAGCGCACAAGACTCTCACCAAATGGGGGTTTGGGCTGGAATACCTGTATGCAGCCTTGCCCTGCAAGCAGAGAGGCTGCTTCCAGTAATAAGTTATGGTTCAGTGATTGAAATTACTTAAGTAATCAAAACCTATGACTACCTGGTGCTGGAAAAAAACAAAACAAAGAACCATATTGGTCACCATCTAAAATTAGTAAAATATCATTCGTTTTTAACCTTTAAGAAAGAACAGAAATATACAAGAAAAACTAATTTCTGCTTCTAAACTTTAAGCATAAACCAGAGCCCTTCGATTATTCAAAACTCTAACTTCTCCTTAGAAACGTTATTTTTTGTGAAAATTGTTGGAAATCACATCATATGTAACAAAGAAATAAAAAATAAAAAAGTCAACGAGCCAAACGTAAGAAATCTAAGTTCGAAATGCCCCCGAAAGTACTGAACATCAACATATATCGCCAATTTGATATCCCAGTTATCAAAAGATCGAACATTTTAGCTTCAAAACTTCATAAAGATAAAGGGAAATAACTAAAAATAGATTATATACCACTACAGAATCTGTTACAGCAACCGAACAAGCCAACCCTAGCTAGCTAGGAGCAACCAAAACAAGCAAAAATATTTTAAATCTCTCAGAAATGAGTATTAATCTTCAATATTACCTCAAGTATTTTTTTTCCCCTTGAAAAAGAAGGATAGGGAAAGAAAACAAGAAAGAGAATAATCAAATTAATCCCAATTAGAACCCTGTAAAGATCAATTGGAGTTGCAGATCCTTTCGTACTTCCAGCTTAATTTGTAAGCTCTACTAGTAACCTCAAACCCGACAAGCACACCAGATCAAGCTTGCACCACCAAAAGAGAAAGAAATTGAGAAATACTAAACTAGAAATCTGCAACATCCACCAAACTCCAGCAAACATACCTGAAGAACAAATTTTCCGGGAAAAATATGACGTTTCCGAGACAAAAAGCCAGCCGAGAATTATCTCCAGTCACAGCACTGAAATTCACCACTACAGAAGAAAGCAGTTCAGGCTCTTGTTCGCATCTGAAAGTGAGAATACCTAGGGGTTTCTAGAGCTCTCTTCAGCGTAGAAGAAAAACCAGCGTCCAGCAGAATTGTTTTTCGGCTTTGTTCAATTTTTTTTTGGCTGTTTTTCATGGTGGGGAATATTTTATTGTTTTTCATAATAATAATCTAAGCGAAAGGAATCACGAAGGACGTGCCACGTGGCGAGGAGATCAAGGCGTAAGGAGGGGAATATCAGAATTCGTGGACGGGAGGGAGGCGCTGAGATCCGATCACTTACAGCGACGCTATTGGTCCACGTATGCCGTGAGTTGCGGAGAGACCAACAAGTAGGTGTGGGACCACTCGGTTGGGCGCTGTTATTCACGCGGTAGGCTGAGTACGTGTCATGCGCGCGGCGACTTGTGCTCCTGCTTTGGAGTAGTGATTAATCATAATTAATTGTTAATGTCAAACTTAAACATGGCTGCCACTTGTCGTTATCCTTTCTCTCTCTAAAGTTTTAACTGCCACTTGGTTTCTTTGTCCCCATTTCTCAGTTTTGTTTTTTCCTCCACTAGCGAGCTCGTGATCGGTGGCCCAAACAACGAGATGTAACTTATTATTATATGTACTACTTTGTATATATCTTTTTAAAATATGAATTTTTTAAAAAAAAAAAAACTAAAGAAAGTGGGTATTACATACTCCCTTCCGTCCTTATTATAAAGTATCAATTAACAATTCTCACAAATCAATAAAAACAGTTAAAATTAATAAAATTGTCTTACAATTTAAGTAACTTTCAATATTATCTATACAAATTGCATTGAATTTTAATATTATATTATTATTACTTTCATCCACTACAATATTAATTATGGGCATACATGAAAAAAAAAAAACAATTAATGCGCTTTGAAAACAAGTAACTGCCATATAAAAAGGGTCAAATACATTTGTTAATTAGTGCCTATAATAAAGACTAAAAGAGTTTTTTTTTATATATTAATAAAATTCACTCTTTCCCAAAAAAACTGAAAAAATTTAATCATTTAGTCTTATAATTTTGAATTTTTGACAATTGAAACTTACCACTCTAATTCTATTTATAAGTCTAATTTTAAGATAGTAAATGAGACGGTAACAATTTTGTTCATATTAATTATACCACTGAAAATAGAAAAAGAAGAGATAGTAGAAAAGTACTCTTTATAAATGAAGGTCAAGTTAAAAATTTACCCCATCATATTAAGTTAACTACATATCCTTGGTATAGTTAAAAGGGACTTATAAATAGAACCAGAGTAGTATTTCTTAATTTTAACTTAGTTCAACATATTCCCTCCAATCATTTTTATAAGGGAGGGTGGATGTATCAGGATCCTAATGACTGTGTTGTGTCTTCAAACTTCAGACACGGACACCAACAAAGTCATTGGGACCTTGATCTATCCTATCTTTTCTTCTTGGAATTGGAATTCCAGAGAATATGATAAACGAGAAATTGATACACTGAGTATCTACTAGGAGCTGCACACTTTCGATGAGGAGATGACCAAACTCAGTGGACAGTCCGAGCCTCCTGGGTCTTACCTCTTGCCCACGCTCAAGGACACTTTAGAGACTGGTCATCACCCCAACCAAAACATACAATACTAGCAGACTCAGTACCCCGATTTCCCGTACTCTCTATCAACATGGATCGTATTCTTGATTCTGTTCTGATGCACAGGTTCCTCATAACGAGGCAAGTGCAGAGCATACTTGGAATCTAAGGAGCATAGAAGACTAACATACTTTAAAATAAAGCTTTCAGGAACAAAGGAAGAAACTTAGAAGGAAGACATATGAGAAAACACTCTGGAGTAGTTTTATTTCTTCCAAGCTTGATTACAACTGAGAAATGCCTCTCCTTATATAGAGAAGCCAAGGCTAATACAAACAAAGCAAAGAAAAATAAAATATTCCCATGATTTTCTCACGGGATTAAAAAATACAAACTCACAAATCATGCCCGACATGCTTTTAATATCTTATTAGTCACGAAAAGCATGGCTAATAAAATATTAGAATCACGGATCATGCTTGGCATGCTTTATATTATTTTATTACAGACAAACACAGGGACTGACTACCGGGAACTGACCAAAACATGCTGCCGACACATATAGATAGAGGACTGGAAACCGGATGAAATAGTACTGCCGACACTTAATCCTTGAAGATAGGCTCGTGACTTGGAGAGAGATTATTGTTGTCACTGTCATCATCATAAAGCGTCTGGACATATGCAAGTGGGTTGAGAAAATCAATAAACGAATCTGGACCTGCTGGAACATCACTTGTCTTTTGAGAACAGTATGTCGGAATCTTTGATGATCCTGGTTGGGAGAGTGAGAGCTGGGACAAAGACTCATCTTCATATGGATCTTGAGAATCCAGGAGAATTTTCCCCTGAGAATCCAAAGGAAGAGTAGTCTCTTGAGATGGCAACACCTGATAGGTTGACACATAGTGTGGTTCTGGCTGGTATAGCTTATCATATGCATCAACTTCTTCAGTGTCTGGAACAGGGCCAAGGATTGTGCAGTCTTTTGATACACTCTGGTTGTATTTGGCAAGGATAAGACTGAGCTCCTGAAATTGCAATGGATCGGGTTGAACCCAATCAAGGGATTCTGACCAAAGTATCGCATTTGTTTTTAACTCAACACCATCAGGTTTCTGTGCATGATAAGTCCTGCTAAGAAAAAACACACAAGAAAATCTTTTTTGTTTTGATTTTTTAACATCCCAAAGATTATTGTTATTTATAACATTAAACAGAGTACCTCTCCAGAAGGGAAGAGGGGCAAACAAAGTAAGAAGCTTAATGAGAGAAGAATTCTCATTGCTCTTATCACAGATATAATGATAGACAGGAAGAGGAGCAAGTGCGAAAGAAGTGGTATAAAGAATGGTCATTGACCAGATATACCAGAGGAGTTCATCAGGTATAAGACCTTGGATAAACGGGATGGTAGTGTATGGACAAATAGAACTGAAATGTTGGACTTTTGGAACAAGGTTGGTTTTTTCGAAAAGATGATGGAGCCAAAAGTAAACATACTCTTTAGCGTAATTCTGAAAATCTGTGAAGGAGTGAAGGTCTGAGTTTGGTGGAAGGATGGCTGCTTTGGTGATGTAAGGCATGATGGAAGGAGAAGGGTATTCTGAAAGGGTAAGAATGTAGAGAATCTGAGGTGGAGGAGAGATTTTCTCTGGTCTTGAAAGAAAATCTGCAAGGATATTCTGTGGTCCTTTGAGGTGTTTAACAGAGAATTTATAGCGCGAGAACCAATCTTTCCATCGGAGTAGCTGGGCATCTGGCAGTATCTTTTTCTTTGGATCAAGCATCTTTGGAAAAGATGTGTTGTCCATTTCTATTATAAAATGATATGGACTCAAATGAAAGTTAAATTTCTCGATGCCTCTTTTGACTGCTAGGATCTCTTTGTATGTAGCATGGTAATGCTTTTCCGATTCCTTGAATTGACCACTAGCATGTCCACAATAGTAACGTACTCCATTAATTTCTTCAATAAGTATTGCACCCCAATAGTTATCACTTGCATCAGTTTGCAAAATCCTTTGTCCTTGATCTGGGATCTTTAATGGAGGTGGATTCTGAGTAATCCTTTTCAGAGCAACCACTGCATCTGTTTGTTCTTGGGACCATGGTGGAGGATTTTTCTTCAGCATTTTGTACAAATGACTGGTATGATGAGATAACTGGGGGATAAAATCTCTTAAAAAATTAACAATTCCAAGGAACTGTTGTACTTGCTTGTGAGAGAGATTATCATCAGGAAATTTTAGTAATTCCTGTGCAATGTGAGGTCCTGGGCTGTATTCTCCATTTTCAAAATGCATTCCAAGAAAATCAATTTCTGAGACTCCAATATCACTTTTCTTGGAGGAAAGCATTATGCCATATTGGGCAATAATTTGATGAAATTGAGCCAGGAGTGATAGGTGTTCTGCTTCTGTTGCTGAGAATAATAGGATATCATCAATATAAATTAGAGCATTATTGATGATAGGCTCAAAGATCTTGATCATAGCCTTCTGGAACAGTGAAGGTGCTACCTTAAGACCAAAAGGTAGGACAGTCCATTGATATTGAGCATTGGGTATGCAGAACGCCGTTTTAGGCCGGTCTTGTCTTTGTATTCCAAGTTGCCAAAAACCTGCTTTGAGATCAAACTTGGAAAAAACATGGGCCGATCCTGTCAATTGAGCAAATAAGGCCGTTGGCTTTGGAAGAGGAAACTTATCATCTTGAAGGAAATGATTAAGAGGCTTATAATCAATGACAAGCCTTTTCTTTCCTCTTTTAATTTCTGATCTTTTTTCAACATAAAATGCCTGGCAAGCCCAATCAGACTTTGTGGGCTCAATGAGTCCTTGTTTCAGCAGTGCAGCACATTCCTCTCGAGCTAGCTTCAAATCTTCTGGATTCATTCCTGGATGTGAAGCCTTAGTCGGATTAATGTCTTCATTCCTTTTAAAAGGAAGGCTGATAAAGAAATCTTCATTTTTCCATAGTGGAGAAGGATGTGGGAATTGATCATGACTGTCAGCACAGTATTGAATCAATTTATCTTTAATATCTGAATATTGTGGAGGAGCATTCTGTAATTCATACAGAGAAGTTATCTCTGTCCAAGGACTGAAATTAGATTTCCATCTGATTCCTTTAGGAAGTATCATCAGATTCTTGGTATGATAAAAGGCATTGAAACCAAGAAGAATGTCCTTCCCTGGAAGTTCACTTCCTAATACTTTGATCTTCAAGGTACATCCTGGGAAGATTTTGATGTTGATCTTTCTCCTTGTAATCAGATCAATTTTGAATATTTTTCCGTCAGCGGTGTAGAAGTACTGATTGTGAGGAACCCATTCTTCAGGCGGGAGGATATGAGGTTTCATCACAGTATGAGATGAGCCTGTATCAATGAAAGCTATCGCAGTAATGGGTTTTGAATATTTCTCTGGAAGAATCTGAACCTGAATATTCGGTAATGGAGTCTTTGGAGAATTCTGGGAATAAAAATGTTGAGTTCCAAGACATCCAATCATTGGGTTTGCAGGCTGAACTAGATTGAGTAGTCCTGGAGAATAATCTTCTTCTTCTGATTGACAAGAGTCATCAGAGTCAGAGAAGGATGAGTCTGTTGATTCGTCAGAAGGCGGAATGACATATTGAGTGTCATTATCCTGTTCATCTTGCTCTTCAAGATAATCTTCTATATCTGCCGTGTTGTCAGATATCATGAAGATCTTATGAAACTTCTGGATCATCTTGATGTCACCTTTGGTCTTTTTAGGACAATTCTTAGCAAAATGTCCTGGCTTTCTGCAAATGAAGCATTTTGATCCTTTAGAGAAGGGTTTCCTAGATTTAAAGAATCTAGGCTTCCTTTTAAACTCTGATCGTCGAAGCTCCTTATAAGGCTTTTTACCACCTTGAGCAAAATGGCGAAAATGGGATTTCTTCTTTGAGGGACAGAAACAATCCTTCTGATCTTTGCATTTGATTTTCAGGTAAGGCTTCTTGCAAGCCGGTTTGAACTTGTGAGCTTGCTTCTGCATATCTTTGAAAAACTTATGCTGTTCGCAAAGCTTGTCTAAGGCATTGAGGGCCAGCTGGTATAATTCTCCAATAGAGATATCAGTCATTTCTCTGTGGAGAGCATAAATGCTTCTGTTGAGTTCTGCTTGAAGTTCATCTGGTAGCGAAGCAATGAATGTATGTCGAAGATTCACATCATTACCACCATTTAGTAAGTGGTACTTTTGAAGCACTCTTTGATAATGAGTTTGCAGATCCTTTCTCTTCAGCGAGCAACACTTCATCTCAAAGAATTCTTGTTTTTCTCTTTTGCGGATGATGTTGAAATCTCCAAGAAATTCTTTCTGGATTACTTCAAGGAGAATAGTTGGATTTTCTACTTGTACCGCTTGAAGTTTCTGATATGGAGTGAGGTTCTGAAACCAATCTCTGAGAGTTCCTGTGAATCTGGATACAAATTCCTGTAATGCTTGTCTGAGAGGAATTTGATTTGCTGTGACTTGTAAATCTATCCAGGCACTAAACTCTTGAAGTTTAAATCTCCATTTGTCAAAAGGAATACCATCAAATGTAAACCATGGACCATTAACAGGCTTATAGTCATGGTTCCTTCGATGTGCTGAATCTTCTGGATGTTCAACAAACGGTTCTTCCATTTCTTCTTCACCTTGTCCTGGTTGGACCATTGCTATTCGAGAAATGTCAGCTAGTTCAACTTCAGAGCTTAAATCAGAGATATCTGATTCTGATTCCTGTGAGCTAGAAGAGTATTGTGAATGAGCAGGTTGGTTAGGACTTTGCATTATCCCTATTGAGGGATGAAGTGGATTGTTGGCTGGTGGATTGGGTGTGTAAACTTGAGGAGTAGAGGTAATAGAAGTGACTGATGAATATGTAGGTGGCTGGGTATGTTGAGGATAGAATGTTTCTTGAGGTATGCTGGAGGATGGTTCAGAGATTTTGATACCTGGTTGAGGACTTGGGTCACGAGGTTGAGACGGTGTATAGAAAGGAGGTTTTGGTCTTGGATGCTGTTGTGGAGGTGGCTTTGGCGGAGATAATTGAGCAAACAATGGATAATTGAATTTAAATTGGCTGGTAGAATATGGATCTGAGGGTGAAAACAAGGATGGGGGTGAAAAGAGAGAAGGGTAAGGCTCATATATAGACTGGGATTGTTTTCTGGCTATATCAAGTTCAATCCTCTTCAAATCCTGCTGAATTGCTTGGAGTTCAATTTCTTTTTGTCGAAATTGAGGACCCATATATCCATTCTCGATAAATTTTCTTAGCTCTGCATCCAACTTAATAGCTTGCTGCTTTTGATAGAGATATAAGTTCTTAACCTCTTCAGATAATTGATCTATCTGATAGGCTAGACCTTCTGTCTTTGTTGTCAGGGAGTCAAGCTTTGAATCAATCTTCTTTAAAGTATTGTTTTGGCAAACAGCATTCTGAGTATGCCAATTCAAGACTTCTTCAGACTGCGTCATTCTAAAATGGCCTTGAGCATCAACTGTCTCTGGTATAACATAAGGTCTGGAGGAGAACTTATTGGCTTGATCTGTCTTTCTTTCAAGAGGAGGAAAATTCTGCTCAAAGGGATTGAGCATAGCAATACAGGAGATGGGTTGAGATGTTGGTAGTGGAACTGTCACCAACTGTTTTGGCTGTTTGACAGCATCTGGGAAATATTTCTTGACAAGGTCTGTATGACCTGTTTCTATCATCAACTCTGCAAGAGTCATGTCTTTTGAGGATTTAGCTGGAGGAGGAGGTGGCTGCCAACGACGTGTAGAGCGTCTGGTAGACACTGCTTGTGCTGAACCACAATCATCATCATCTTCTGGTTTCTTAGATTGGTGAGATCTACAGGAAGACTGGAAAGTAGTCTTCTTCTTTTGTGCTTTCTTGAGAGCATACTTGCAAGGATATAAGCATCCTTCATCATCTGAGTCTTCTTCCCACCATTCAGGTGTGTCGCACTCACAGTTTGAGTCACACATCCCTGATCCTGGTACGTCCCACAAAAAATGGCCATTAACATGGGAGACATAGCAGGGCTTTGCATCCTGATTAACCCAAGCAATTGGAGGGTCTCGTCTGGATGGAGTATAGGCGGGTGTCAAAGTTAAAATCCTTCCTGGTGGATTAATTGGTCCGGAGGAAGTTGGTCTGGTGAATACTGTCTTCACAACACCATTTCCAAGATCTTCAATAGTAGGTGGAGTGGTGGTATGGAGGGTACCAGGATCAGGGATGTGTGACTCAAACTGTGAGTGCGACACACCTGAATGGTGGGAAGAAGACTCAGATGATGAAGGATGCTTATATCCTTGCAAGTATGCTCTCAAGAAAGCACAAAAGAAGAAGACTACTTTCCAGTCTTCCTGTAGATCTCACCAATCTAAGAAACCAGAAGATGATGATGATTGTGGTTCAGCACAAGCAGTGTCTACCAGACGCTCTACACGTCGTTGGCAGCCACCTCCTCCTCCAGCTAAATCCTCAAAAGACATGACTCTTGCAGAGTTGATGATAGAAACAGGTCATACAGACCTTGTCAAGAAATATTTCCCAGATGCTGTCAAACAGCCAAAACAGTTGGTGACAGTTCCACTACCAACATCTCAACCCATCTCCTGTATTGCTATGCTCAATCCCTTTGAGCAGAATTTTCCTCCTCTTGAAAGAAAGACAGATCAAGCCAATAAGTTCTCCTCCAGACCTTATGTTATACCAGAGACAGTTGATGCTCAAGGCCATTTTAGAATGACGCAGTCTGAAGAAGTCTTGAATTGGCATACTCAGAATGCTGTTTGCCAAAACAATACTTTAAAGAAGATTGATTCAAAGCTTGACTCCCTGACAACAAAGACAGAAGGTCTAGCCTATCAGATAGATCAATTATCTGAAGAGGTTAAGAACTTATATCTCTATCAAAAGCAGCAAGCTATTAAGTTGGATGCAGAGCTAAGAAAATTTATCGAGAATGGATATATGGGTCCTCAATTTCGACAAAAAGAAATTGAACTCCAAGCAATTCAGCAGGATTTGAAGAGGATTGAACTTGATATAGCCAGAAAACAATCCCAGTCTATATATGAGCCTTACCCTTCTCTCTTTTCACCCCCATCCTTGTTTTCACCCTCAGATCCATATTCTACCAGCCAATTTAAATTCAATTATCCATTGTTTGCTCAATTATCTCCGCCAAAGCCACCTCCACAACAGCATCCAAGACCAAAACCTCCTTTCTATACACCGTCTCAACCTCGTGACCCAAGTCCTCAACCAGGTATCAAAATCTCTGAACCATCCTCCAGCATACCTCAAGAAACATTCTATCCTCAACATACCCAGCCACCTACATATTCATCAGTCACTTCTATTACCTCTACTCCTCAAGTTTACACACCCAATCCACCAGCCAACAATCCACTTCATCCCTCAATAGGGATAATGCAAAGTCCTAACCAACCTGCTCATTCACAATACTCTTCTAGCTCACAGGAATCAGAATCAGATATCTCTGATTTAAGCTCTGAAGTTGAACTAGCTGACATTTCTCGAATAGCAATGGTCCAACCAGGACAAGGTGAAGAAGAAATGGAAGAACCGTTTGTTGAACATCCAGAAGATTCAGCACATCGAAGGAACCATGACTATAAGCCTGTTAATGGTCCATGGTTTACATTTGATGGTATTCCTTTTGACAAATGGAGATTTAAACTTCAAGAGTTTAGTGCCTGGATAGATTTACAAGTCACAGCAAATCAAATTCCTCTCAGACAAGCATTACAGGAATTTGTATCCAGATTCACAGGAACTCTCAGAGATTGGTTTCAGAACCTCACTCCATATCAGAAACTTCAAGCGGTACAAGTAGAAAATCCAACTATTCTCCTTGAAGTAATCCAGAAAGAATTTCTTGGAGATTTCAACATCATCCGCAAAAGAGAAAAACAAGAATTCTTTGAGATGAAGTGTTGCTCGCTGAAGAGAAAGGATCTGCAAACTCATTATCAAAGAGTGCTTCAAAAGTACCACTTACTAAATGGTGGTAATGATGTGAATCTTCGACATACATTCATTGCTTCGCTACCAGATGAACTTCAAGCAGAACTCAACAGAAGCATTTATGCTCTCCACAGAGAAATGACTGATATCTCTATTGGAGAATTATACCAGCTGGCCCTCAATGCCTTAGACAAGCTTTGCGAACAGCATAAGTTTTTCAAAGATATGCAGAAGCAAGCTCACAAGTTCAAACCGGCTTGCAAGAAGCCTTACCTGAAAATCAAATGCAAAGATCAGAAGGATTGTTTCTGTCCCTCAAAGAAGAAATCCCATTTTCGCCATTTTGCTCAAGGTGGTAAAAAGCCTTATAAGGAGCTTCGACGATCAGAGTTTAAAAGGAAGCCTAGATTCTTTAAATCTAGGAAACCCTTCTCTAAAGGATCAAAATGCTTCATTTGCAGAAAGCCAGGACATTTTGCTAAGAATTGTCCTAAAAAGACCAAAGGTGACATCAAGATGATCCAGAAGTTTCATAAGATCTTCATGATATCTGACAACACGGCAGATATAGAAGATTATCTTGAAGAGCAAGATGAACAGGATAATGACACTCAATATGTCATTCCGCCTTCTGACGAATCAACAGACTCATCCTTCTCTGACTCTGATGACTCTTGTCAATCAGAAGAAGAAGATTATTCTCCAGGACTACTCAATCTAGTTCAGCCTGCAAACCCAATGATTGGATGTCTTGGAACTCAACATTTTTATTCCCAGAATTCTCCAAAGACTCCATTACCGAATATTCAGGTTCAGATTCTTCCAGAGAAATATTCAAAACCCATTACTGCGATAGCTTTCATTGATACAGGCTCATCTCATACTGTGATGAAACCTCATATCCTCCCGCCTGAAGAATGGGTTCCTCACAATCAGTACTTCTACACCGCTGACGGAAAAATATTCAAAATTGATCTGATTACAAGGAGAAAGATCAACATCAAAATCTTCCCAGGATGTACCTTGAAGATCAAAGTATTAGGAAGTGAACTTCCAGGGAAGGACATTCTTCTTGGTTTCAATGCCTTTTATCATACCAAGAATCTGATGATACTTCCTAAAGGAATCAGATGGAAATCTAATTTCAGTCCTTGGACAGAGATAACTTCTCTGTATGAATTACAGAATGCTCCTCCACAATATTCAGATATTAAAGATAAATTGATTCAATACTGTGCTGACAGTCATGATCAATTCCCACATCCTTCTCCACTATGGAAAAATGAAGATTTCTTTATCAGCCTTCCTTTTAAAAGGAATGAAGACATTAATCCGACTAAGGCTTCACATCCAGGAATGAATCCAGAAGATTTGAAGCTAGCTCGAGAGGAATGTGCTGCACTGCTGAAACAAGGACTCATTGAGCCCACAAAGTCTGATTGGGCTTGCCAGGCATTTTATGTTGAAAAAAGATCAGAAATTAAAAGAGGAAAGAAAAGGCTTGTCATTGATTATAAGCCTCTTAATCATTTCCTTCAAGATGATAAGTTTCCTCTTCCAAAGCCAACGGCCTTATTTGCTCAATTGACAGGATCGGCCCATGTTTTTTCCAAGTTTGATCTCAAAGCAGGTTTTTGGCAACTTGGAATACAAAGACAAGACCGGCCCAAAACGGCGTTCTGCATACCCAATGCTCAATATCAATGGACTGTCCTACCTTTTGGTCTTAAGGTAGCACCTTCACTGTTCCAGAAGGCTATGATCAAGATCTTTGAGCCTATCATCAATAATGCTCTAATTTATATTGATGATATCCTATTATTCTCAGCAACAGAAGCAGAACACCTATCACTCCTGGCTCAATTTCATCAAATTATTGCCCAATATGGCATAATGCTTTCCTCCAAGAAAAGTGATATTGGAGTCTCAGAAATTGATTTTCTTGGAATGCATTTTGAAAATGGAGAATACAGCCCAGGACCTCACATTGCACAGGAATTACTAAAATTTCCTGATGATAATCTCTCTCACAAGCAAGTACAACAGTTCCTTGGAATTGTTAATTTTTTAAGAGATTTTATCCCCCAGTTATCTCATCATACCAGTCATTTATACAAAATGCTGAAGAAAAATCCTCCACCATGGTCCCAAGAACAAACAGATGCAGTGGTTGCTCTGAAAAGGATTACTCAGAATCCACCTCCATTAAAGATCCCAGATCAAGGACAAAGGATTTTGCAAACTGATGCAAGTGATAACTATTGGGGTGCAATACTTATTGAAGAAATTAATGGAGTACGTTACTATTGTGGACATGCTAGTGGTCAATTCAAGGAATCGGAAAAGCATTACCATGCTACATACAAAGAGATCCTAGCAGTCAAAAGAGGCATCGAGAAATTTAACTTTCATTTGAGTCCATATCATTTTATAATAGAAATGGACAACACATCTTTTCCAAAGATGCTTGATCCAAAGAAAAAGATACTGCCAGATGCCCAGCTACTCCGATGGAAAGATTGGTTCTCGCGCTATAAATTCTCTGTTAAACACCTCAAAGGACCACAGAATATCCTTGCAGATTTTCTTTCAAGACCAGAGAAAATCTCTCCTCCACCTCAGATTCTCTACATTCTTACCCTTTCAGAATACCCTTCTCCTTCCATCATGCCTTACATCACCAAAGCAGCCATCCTTCCACCAAACTCAGACCTTCACTCCTTCACAGATTTTCAGAATTACGCTAAAGAGTATGTTTACTTTTGGCTCCATCATCTTTTCGAAAAAACCAACCTTGTTCCAAAAGTCCAACATTTCAGTTCTATTTGTCCATACACTACCATCCCGTTTATCCAAGGTCTTATACCTGATGAACTCCTCTGGTATATCTGGTCAATGACCATTCTTTATACCACTTCTTTCGCACTTGCTCCTCTTCCTGTCTATCATTATATCTGTGATAAGAGCAATGAGAATTCTTCTCTCATTAAGCTTCTTACTTTGTTTGCCCCTCTTCCCTTCTGGAGAGGTACTCTGTTTAATGTTATAAATAACAATAATCTTTGGGATGTTAAAAAATCAAAACAAAAAAGATTTTCTTGTGTGTTTTTTCTTAGCAGGACTTATCATGCACAGAAACCTGATGGTGTTGAGTTAAAAACAAATGCGATACTTTGGTCAGAATCCCTTGATTGGGTTCAACCCGATCCATTGCAATTTCAGGAGCTCAGTCTTATCCTTGCCAAATACAACCAGAGTGTATCAAAAGACTGCACAATCCTTGGCCCTGTTCCAGACACTGAAGAAGTTGATGCATATGATAAGCTATACCAGCCAGAACCACACTATGTGTCAACCTATCAGGTGTTGCCATCTCAAGAGACTACTCTTCCTTTGGATTCTCAGGGGAAAATTCTCCTGGATTCTCAAGATCCATATGAAGATGAGTCTTTGTCCCAGCTCTCACTCTCCCAACCAGGATCATCAAAGATTCCGACATACTGTTCTCAAAAGACAAGTGATGTTCCAGCAGGTCCAGATTCGTTTATTGATTTTCTCAACCCACTTGCATATGTCCAGACGCTTTATGATGATGACAGTGACAACAATAATCTCTCTCCAAGTCACGAGCCTATCTTCAAGGATTAAGTGTCGGCAGTACTATTTCATCCGGTTTCCAGTCCTCTATCTATATGTGTCGGCAGCATGTTTTGGTCAGTTCCCGGTAGTCAGTCCCTGTGTTTGTCTGTAATAAAATAATATAAAGCATGCCAAGCATGATCCGTGATTCTAATATTTTATTAGCCATGCTTTTCGTGACTAATAAGATATTAAAAGCATGTCGGGCATGATTTGTGAGTTTGTATTTTTTAATCCCGTGAGAAAATCATGGGAATATTTTATTTTTCTTTGCTTTGTTTGTATTAGCCTTGGCTTCTCTATATAAGGAGAGGCATTTCTCAGTTGTAATCAAGCTTGGAAGAAATAAAACTACTCCAGAGTGTTTTCTCATATGTCTTCCTTCTAAGTTTCTTCCTTTGTTCCTGAAAGCTTTATTTTAAAGTATGTTAGTCTTCTCTGCTCCTTAGATTCCAAGTATGCTCTGCACTTGCCTCGTTATGAGGAACCTGTGCATCAGAACAGAATCAAGAATACGATCCATGTTGATAGAGAGTACGGGAAATCGGGGTACTGAGTCTGCTAGTATTGTATGTTTTGGTTGGGGTGATGACCAGTCTCTAAAGTGTCCTTGAGCGTGGGCAAGAGGTAAGACCCAGGAGGCTCGGACTGTCCACTGAGTTTGGTCATCTCCTCATCGAAAGTGTGCAGCTCCTAGTAGATACTCAGTGTATCAATTTCTCGTTTATCATATTCTCTGGAATTCCAATTCCAAGAAGAAAAGATAGGATAGATCAAGGTCCCAATGACTTTGTTGGTGTCCGTGTCTGAAGTTTGAAGACACAACACAGTCATTAGGATCCTGATACATCCACCCTCCCCAGTGTGGTATCAGAGCCTAACGAGTCCAGCAGAGAAAGCCAACATATTTTGCGATATAGTGAGTAAGGAACAAACTTTTACATCATGAGTGACACACCCAGTACATCTACTACTTCTACTTCTAATCTTGTCTCTCCTTTCATTCCTAAAGATCTACCTCCGTCCATAAAAAGAACCCTTGCCAACAAGATAGAAAACCTCATTGAGGTGACCCATCATCCAGATCAGCCCCTCAGAAGTACCAATTTACCTCTTCTCAGTCCATACAGTTACTATCACCGGCAGAATTCTTTCACCAGTTCGTTCAGATCTTTGATCAGAACCAACAGATCTGATGTCAAAGAAATTGTTCAATCCACCAAGCTTGAACAGTGCACTCTTCCAGCAACTACCCAGGAACTCTACTCAACAATTGAGATTTTTCCGGATCTCATTAATAAATGGAAATCTGAAGGATACACCCATTTACACTTTGGTGCTGTTCGTCTAGTTCTCACCCTTCATGGCAGAAAAGGTTTACCTGTTACTGCTAAGATAGCTCTCCTTGATTCCTCTTATAAGAAGTATTCTGATGCTCTTATAGGAGCACTTCTTACTACTCTTAGCAACGGCAGTGTTGTCTTAACCATTCAGCCAGACTACAACGTTAGTCTTCAAGACAGAACTCTTCCTCGGAGATTACAAGTCCAGGTCCAGATTTCTGGAGCTGAGCAAGATTCTCAAGCCATCATGGCAACCCTCCATCACCAGATTGTTTATCGTCTCCAGAATCACGCTTATGATCTTGAGCTTCCCAACTGTACTACTGATGCTCTTGTTGCCATCTCAAACAGAGCAGATGACACCTCAATCATTCAGATTCCCAGACAAATTCCCAGAGAAGAACTCGCTCAGATCATGCCTATGCACTGGATGACTAACTATGAAAGACTTTTCCACGAGAAGCAGCCAGATGTCCATACCACCACTCCACCTACTATTGAAGATCTTGGAAATGGTGTTGTGAAGACAGTATTCACCAGACCAACTTCCTCCGGACCAATTAATCCACCAGGAAGGATTTTAACTTTGACACCCGCCTATACTCCATCCAGACGAGACCCTCCAATTGCTTGGGTTAATCAGGATGCAAAGCCCTGCTATGTCTCCCATGTTAATGGCCATTTTTTGTGGGACGTACCAGGATCAGGGATGTGTGACTCAAACTGTGAGTGCGACACACCTGAATGGTGGGAAGAAGACTCAGATGATGAAGGATGCTTATATCCTTGCAAGTATGCTCTCAAGAAAGCACAAAAGAAGAAGACTACTTTCCAGTCTTCCTGTAGATCTCACCAATCTAAGAAACCAGAAGATGATGATGATTGTGGTTCAGCACAAGCAGTGTCTACCAGACGCTCTACACGTCGTTGGCAGCCACCTCCTCCTCCAGCTAAATCCTCAAAAGACATGACTCTTGCAGAGTTGATGATAGAAACAGGTCATACAGACCTTGTCAAGAAATATTTCCCAGATGCTGTCAAACAGCCAAAACAGTTGGTGACAGTTCCACTACCAACATCTCAACCCATCTCCTGTATTGCTATGCTCAATCCCTTTGAGCAGAATTTTCCTCCTCTTGAAAGAAAGACAGATCAAGCCAATAAGTTCTCCTCCAGACCTTATGTTATACCAGAGACAGTTGATGCTCAAGGCCATTTTAGAATGACGCAGTCTGAAGAAGTCTTGAATTGGCATACTCAGAATGCTGTTTGCCAAAACAATACTTTAAAGAAGATTGATTCAAAGCTTGACTCCCTGACAACAAAGACAGAAGGTCTAGCCTATCAGATAGATCAATTATCTGAAGAGGTTAAGAACTTATATCTCTATCAAAAGCAGCAAGCTATTAAGTTGGATGCAGAGCTAAGAAAATTTATCGAGAATGGATATATGGGTCCTCAATTTCGACAAAAAGAAATTGAACTCCAAGCAATTCAGCAGGATTTGAAGAGGATTGAACTTGATATAGCCAGAAAACAATCCCAGTCTATATATGAGCCTTACCCTTCTCTCTTTTCACCCCCATCCTTGTTTTCACCCTCAGATCCATATTCTACCAGCCAATTTAAATTCAATTATCCATTGTTTGCTCAATTATCTCCGCCAAAGCCACCTCCACAACAGCATCCAAGACCAAAACCTCCTTTCTATACACCGTCTCAACCTCGTGACCCAAGTCCTCAACCAGGTATCAAAATCTCTGAACCATCCTCCAGCATACCTCAAGAAACATTCTATCCTCAACATACCCAGCCACCTACATATTCATCAGTCACTTCTATTACCTCTACTCCTCAAGTTTACACACCCAATCCACCAGCCAACAATCCACTTCATCCCTCAATAGGGATAATGCAAAGTCCTAACCAACCTGCTCATTCACAATACTCTTCTAGCTCACAGGAATCAGAATCAGATATCTCTGATTTAAGCTCTGAAGTTGAACTAGCTGACATTTCTCGAATAGCAATGGTCCAACCAGGACAAGGTGAAGAAGAAATGGAAGAACCGTTTGTTGAACATCCAGAAGATTCAGCACATCGAAGGAACCATGACTATAAGCCTGTTAATGGTCCATGGTTTACATTTGATGGTATTCCTTTTGACAAATGGAGATTTAAACTTCAAGAGTTTAGTGCCTGGATAGATTTACAAGTCACAGCAAATCAAATTCCTCTCAGACAAGCATTACAGGAATTTGTATCCAGATTCACAGGAACTCTCAGAGATTGGTTTCAGAACCTCACTCCATATCAGAAACTTCAAGCGGTACAAGTAGAAAATCCAACTATTCTCCTTGAAGTAATCCAGAAAGAATTTCTTGGAGATTTCAACATCATCCGCAAAAGAGAAAAACAAGAATTCTTTGAGATGAAGTGTTGCTCGCTGAAGAGAAAGGATCTGCAAACTCATTATCAAAGAGTGCTTCAAAAGTACCACTTACTAAATGGTGGTAATGATGTGAATCTTCGACATACATTCATTGCTTCGCTACCAGATGAACTTCAAGCAGAACTCAACAGAAGCATTTATGCTCTCCACAGAGAAATGACTGATATCTCTATTGGAGAATTATACCAGCTGGCCCTCAATGCCTTAGACAAGCTTTGCGAACAGCATAAGTTTTTCAAAGATATGCAGAAGCAAGCTCACAAGTTCAAACCGGCTTGCAAGAAGCCTTACCTGAAAATCAAATGCAAAGATCAGAAGGATTGTTTCTGTCCCTCAAAGAAGAAATCCCATTTTCGCCATTTTGCTCAAGGTGGTAAAAAGCCTTATAAGGAGCTTCGACGATCAGAGTTTAAAAGGAAGCCTAGATTCTTTAAATCTAGGAAACCCTTCTCTAAAGGATCAAAATGCTTCATTTGCAGAAAGCCAGGACATTTTGCTAAGAATTGTCCTAAAAAGACCAAAGGTGACATCAAGATGATCCAGAAGTTTCATAAGATCTTCATGATATCTGACAACACGGCAGATATAGAAGATTATCTTGAAGAGCAAGATGAACAGGATAATGACACTCAATATGTCATTCCGCCTTCTGACGAATCAACAGACTCATCCTTCTCTGACTCTGATGACTCTTGTCAATCAGAAGAAGAAGATTATTCTCCAGGACTACTCAATCTAGTTCAGCCTGCAAACCCAATGATTGGATGTCTTGGAACTCAACATTTTTATTCCCAGAATTCTCCAAAGACTCCATTACCGAATATTCAGGTTCAGATTCTTCCAGAGAAATATTCAAAACCCATTACTGCGATAGCTTTCATTGATACAGGCTCATCTCATACTGTGATGAAACCTCATATCCTCCCGCCTGAAGAATGGGTTCCTCACAATCAGTACTTCTACACCGCTGACGGAAAAATATTCAAAATTGATCTGATTACAAGGAGAAAGATCAACATCAAAATCTTCCCAGGATGTACCTTGAAGATCAAAGTATTAGGAAGTGAACTTCCAGGGAAGGACATTCTTCTTGGTTTCAATGCCTTTTATCATACCAAGAATCTGATGATACTTCCTAAAGGAATCAGATGGAAATCTAATTTCAGTCCTTGGACAGAGATAACTTCTCTGTATGAATTACAGAATGCTCCTCCACAATATTCAGATATTAAAGATAAATTGATTCAATACTGTGCTGACAGTCATGATCAATTCCCACATCCTTCTCCACTATGGAAAAATGAAGATTTCTTTATCAGCCTTCCTTTTAAAAGGAATGAAGACATTAATCCGACTAAGGCTTCACATCCAGGAATGAATCCAGAAGATTTGAAGCTAGCTCGAGAGGAATGTGCTGCACTGCTGAAACAAGGACTCATTGAGCCCACAAAGTCTGATTGGGCTTGCCAGGCATTTTATGTTGAAAAAAGATCAGAAATTAAAAGAGGAAAGAAAAGGCTTGTCATTGATTATAAGCCTCTTAATCATTTCCTTCAAGATGATAAGTTTCCTCTTCCAAAGCCAACGGCCTTATTTGCTCAATTGACAGGATCGGCCCATGTTTTTTCCAAGTTTGATCTCAAAGCAGGTTTTTGGCAACTTGGAATACAAAGACAAGACCGGCCCAAAACGGCGTTCTGCATACCCAATGCTCAATATCAATGGACTGTCCTACCTTTTGGTCTTAAGGTAGCACCTTCACTGTTCCAGAAGGCTATGATCAAGATCTTTGAGCCTATCATCAATAATGCTCTAATTTATATTGATGATATCCTATTATTCTCAGCAACAGAAGCAGAACACCTATCACTCCTGGCTCAATTTCATCAAATTATTGCCCAATATGGCATAATGCTTTCCTCCAAGAAAAGTGATATTGGAGTCTCAGAAATTGATTTTCTTGGAATGCATTTTGAAAATGGAGAATACAGCCCAGGACCTCACATTGCACAGGAATTACTAAAATTTCCTGATGATAATCTCTCTCACAAGCAAGTACAACAGTTCCTTGGAATTGTTAATTTTTTAAGAGATTTTATCCCCCAGTTATCTCATCATACCAGTCATTTATACAAAATGCTGAAGAAAAATCCTCCACCATGGTCCCAAGAACAAACAGATGCAGTGGTTGCTCTGAAAAGGATTACTCAGAATCCACCTCCATTAAAGATCCCAGATCAAGGACAAAGGATTTTGCAAACTGATGCAAGTGATAACTATTGGGGTGCAATACTTATTGAAGAAATTAATGGAGTACGTTACTATTGTGGACATGCTAGTGGTCAATTCAAGGAATCGGAAAAGCATTACCATGCTACATACAAAGAGATCCTAGCAGTCAAAAGAGGCATCGAGAAATTTAACTTTCATTTGAGTCCATATCATTTTATAATAGAAATGGACAACACATCTTTTCCAAAGATGCTTGATCCAAAGAAAAAGATACTGCCAGATGCCCAGCTACTCCGATGGAAAGATTGGTTCTCGCGCTATAAATTCTCTGTTAAACACCTCAAAGGACCACAGAATATCCTTGCAGATTTTCTTTCAAGACCAGAGAAAATCTCTCCTCCACCTCAGATTCTCTACATTCTTACCCTTTCAGAATACCCTTCTCCTTCCATCATGCCTTACATCACCAAAGCAGCCATCCTTCCACCAAACTCAGACCTTCACTCCTTCACAGATTTTCAGAATTACGCTAAAGAGTATGTTTACTTTTGGCTCCATCATCTTTTCGAAAAAACCAACCTTGTTCCAAAAGTCCAACATTTCAGTTCTATTTGTCCATACACTACCATCCCGTTTATCCAAGGTCTTATACCTGATGAACTCCTCTGGTATATCTGGTCAATGACCATTCTTTATACCACTTCTTTCGCACTTGCTCCTCTTCCTGTCTATCATTATATCTGTGATAAGAGCAATGAGAATTCTTCTCTCATTAAGCTTCTTACTTTGTTTGCCCCTCTTCCCTTCTGGAGAGGTACTCTGTTTAATGTTATAAATAACAATAATCTTTGGGATGTTAAAAAATCAAAACAAAAAAGATTTTCTTGTGTGTTTTTTCTTAGCAGGACTTATCATGCACAGAAACCTGATGGTGTTGAGTTAAAAACAAATGCGATACTTTGGTCAGAATCCCTTGATTGGGTTCAACCCGATCCATTGCAATTTCAGGAGCTCAGTCTTATCCTTGCCAAATACAACCAGAGTGTATCAAAAGACTGCACAATCCTTGGCCCTGTTCCAGACACTGAAGAAGTTGATGCATATGATAAGCTATACCAGCCAGAACCACACTATGTGTCAACCTATCAGGTGTTGCCATCTCAAGAGACTACTCTTCCTTTGGATTCTCAGGGGAAAATTCTCCTGGATTCTCAAGATCCATATGAAGATGAGTCTTTGTCCCAGCTCTCACTCTCCCAACCAGGATCATCAAAGATTCCGACATACTGTTCTCAAAAGACAAGTGATGTTCCAGCAGGTCCAGATTCGTTTATTGATTTTCTCAACCCACTTGCATATGTCCAGACGCTTTATGATGATGACAGTGACAACAATAATCTCTCTCCAAGTCACGAGCCTATCTTCAAGGATTAAGTGTCGGCAGTACTATTTCATCCGGTTTCCAGTCCTCTATCTATATGTGTCGGCAGCATGTTTTGGTCAGTTCCCGGTAGTCAGTCCCTGTGTTTGTCTGTAATAAAATAATATAAAGCATGCCAAGCATGATCCGTGATTCTAATATTTTATTAGCCATGCTTTTCGTGACTAATAAGATATTAAAAGCATGTCGGGCATGATTTGTGAGTTTGTATTTTTTAATCCCGTGAGAAAATCATGGGAATATTTTATTTTTCTTTGCTTTGTTTGTATTAGCCTTGGCTTCTCTATATAAGGAGAGGCATTTCTCAGTTGTAATCAAGCTTGGAAGAAATAAAACTACTCCAGAGTGTTTTCTCATATGTCTTCCTTCTAAGTTTCTTCCTTTGTTCCTGAAAGCTTTATTTTAAAGTATGTTAGTCTTCTCTGCTCCTTAGATTCCAAGTATGCTCTGCACTTGCCTCGTTATGAGGAACCTGTGCATCAGAACAGAATCAAGAATACGATCCATGTTGATAGAGAGTACGGGAAATCGGGGTACTGAGTCTGCTAGTATTGTATGTTTTGGTTGGGGTGATGACCAGTCTCTAAAGTGTCCTTGAGCGTGGGCAAGAGGTAAGACCCAGGAGGCTCGGACTGTCCACTGAGTTTGGTCATCTCCTCATCGAAAGTGTGCAGCTCCTAGTAGATACTCAGTGTATCAATTTCTCGTTTATCATATTCTCTGGAATTCCAATTCCAAGAAGAAAAGATAGGATAGATCAAGGTCCCAATGACTTTGTTGGTGTCCGTGTCTGAAGTTTGAAGACACAACACAGTCATTAGGATCCTGATACATCCACCCTCCCCAGTGTGGTATCAAAGCCAACAAATGTGTTAAAAATGTCTCTTTTTTTCCCCTTAAACTATCCTCATAGTTATGAAAAGAGCATTGAAAGTGAATAAGTACCAAAATAAATATGAGAGAGAATGAGTATAAAATATGAGAAGGAATGACTAATGAGTAATAAATGATTTAATAAAAAAAGAATTAGTGGCTCATTAATATAAAGAAATGTATTTACTGGGTGTGGAAAAGGAAAAAGTATTTTCTCCAGTTCTATTTAAAAGAGCTCAATTACTAAATCACGTAGTTTAAGAAAACAGTCAAAATTAGTGTAAAATAATAAGTATGTCTTAAAATAATTTTTTTTTTCAATTATGCCCTTATTTATGAAGGGAAGTAAGATAGAGGAATAGATTTAACATAAGCATCATCAAACTTTTAATTAATGCAATATATATAATTAATAAGGGACGCAATTGAAAAAAGAAGATCATTAAATGTTGAGACTTGTCTATCTCTTATAAAAAGGACCGAAACAATTCAAACTTTTGGCTCTTATAAAAAAGACCGAAGGGAGTAGTCTAAAGTTTGAGACAAAAAAAATGTTTGTGTTCCAAATCTGAATAGAGCCTATACTCAATGTAAGGCCTAAGAGGAGATATATTATATATCTATCGGAATCTATCTATAGCAGGTAAATATCCTAAAATAAATGGGTATCTTCATATAAGATATAGCGGCCTGGATACTTGCATCGGAGATCACGCAAGGTCCGACATATCCTACGTAAGGTAAATTCTATAAATACAGAAGTTAAACCCTAAGGTACACACATTACAGGTTCTACGCTCTAACCCTACACTATTTACATACAGTCTAAACGCCACCCCTTTGGCTAAACGCCTGTGTGTCTCTCAAACTACGTGGACTTTGATCCCTTTACAGGGTACGTAGGCCCTAGGCTTGGTTCCTAGTTAAATCCAATAAATCATATTCTCAGAACAGAATAGTTTGTATTAAAGACCAACCCCAAAAGAAAAGAAAGTTGCTTATAAATATGATCGGAGGGAATAGTTCCTATAGTTTTGACGCATAATAAAATTAAAACTCAATCTCTATAGTTAGACTCAGTTTTAACTTAATTCTCATAGTTTTAGCCACTAAAAAAATAGTCTATAAGTTTAAAAAATAAATCTAATCCTTATAGTTTTATTTTTTGAAAATATAGAAACCAACATTTTAAATAGTAAATACCATAAGGATTGAATTGCATTGAATGGAAGTTTAAAGATTGGGTTTTAGTTTATCTAAAACTAAGGGATTGAATTAAATTGCACTAAGGGATTTTAGTTTATATAGTGGATTGAGTATAACAATATATTGTAACAAATGAATCCTGACCATCTTTGTGGCATATAGGAAGATACATAAAGATATGGCAGCTAGCAGAACTATTTACAAATAACTAATCAATTGTTAATCCTAATAGAAGTTTATAGGTTTATGTTTCTCTAGTGACCTTATAGTGAGGAAGGTGTGTGGTGTGAGATTTCTCCATTCGATGACAAAGTGGCACTTTTCCTCCCTGCCAACTAGGATCAAAATTAGATACGTCATAATCTAAGTAGCATCTTTAGTCACTGCTTCAATATAAGTGTCTATTTAGGTTAACGGTAGAAGTTGTTTTTCTAACTTGATTCGGTATATAAAGTAAGTAAATGAAAAGAGTTTTATCTCGACTTCGTGAACGTATTTCTTGAACGTCAACTCAAACAGGCACAATGGTAAATACTATATTTCTCTTATTTTACAAATTTATAGGTAGTTTTGCACCTTAAAAAGCATATAATTTGGTTGTACTTTGGATAAAAATTCATGGGACTTTTACACCTTAACCCTTATACTTGTATCTCTTGTTTCCTGGGCATTACAAACAATAACATGTCCTATTTCTCCCACCACACCCCGGCCACAATAATTCAAAAATATAAATTATGTACTGGATATTTTATGATTATTTCTTTAAATCGTATTTTTACCCTTTTTTCATTTTGAAATTCTTAGATCAGACATTCCAATAATAGATTGTCTTTTTTTTTTCAATATTCTCTGCTATTTTTCATATTTCTTGTGTTATAACGCTATAAAATTTTATTTTATTCTAATTTAATATAAATAATTAATAATTAATACATAAATTAAAATATATTTTGAATTCTATATTAATTATTGATTTAATAACGTCCGATTTGACTTTTAAAATCAATAAATCTTAAAGTAATATAATACCTTAATCACTTCAATAAGCTACTTTGATTTTTGATTCTTGCCTTTGCCCGGGCCTGAGAAACAGATTTGCATGGCTCTGGGCTCAAGAGCCAGCCCAAGGTTTGACCCAATGAAAGGACCAGCTTTGAGACCAATTCCTAGGTTAGGCTTAAGGGCACTGTTTGTTGAACTGTTAAGAGCTGACGTGCAAGCAAGTACATTGCATAAAGTTCAAAACATGATTGTCTTGTTATTGACTTGCATAAGTAATGTGATTAGTTATATATGTTTCACTCCTTTGGTGCTTAAAGACTTAGGGCCTGTTTATTATATGGAAGATTCAGGAAGGGAAGGGAAGGGAAGATTCACTATCTTCCTTCACAGAGAACCGTTTGGACGCTTCATCTTCCAGGAAAGCAAGTTCCGACGGCAATCCATTTTCCCTCATTTTATGGAAAGGCTGATTCTCTTCATTTTTGGTGGGATTTGAACATCTTCCTAGGAGAGTCGTTTTGTAAGACAAAAAGCCCCTTACATTAGTTAAAGTCGTTGACCCTCCTCTCTCTCTCTCTCTCTTCCTCATTCCATCTCTGTCCCAAGTTTCGATGGTGGATGAAAGAGGGGCGCTGGCAATGTGAAGGAGAGGGCAAAGAAGGATGAAGGAGGATTTTTTTTTTTCCTGTTTCCTAGTTGAGTTGTCGGCCACAAGAGTGAGGGATGAAAGAGAGAGGAAGATATTTTTTAGGTTAAGGGGGTATTTTAGGCAATTCATATTTTCTATTCATATTTATATTTTTTAAAATTATTATCTTTCTTCCCTTTTTCCATGTTTACCAAACATCTCTCTTTTTTTTTTTAAGTTCCCTCTTAATCTTCCTTTCCAATCTTTTCCCTCTTTTAAGTTCCTTTTGCTCTTTAAATCTTCCTCGTACAAACGGGCCCTCGATTGAGAAATTGATATTAATCTTAAATATAAAATCTATTTAATATATTTATCATTTTTCCCCAAATTAGCCATATTGACCTTCACTTCATCACAACAATCAAGTAAGAAATGAAGAAAATAAAAAATGATTAGAATGTTTTAGAAGGAAAAAAAGATGTCATATTAACTAATTTAATTAGCTTCTTTAATATAATCAAATTAGTTAATTAAGTCTTACATTAAATACTAGAGAACTATTATATAACAAAATGTGTGAGAATAGTGGAAAGGGTTTTGACCACTTAAATACGAAATCTTACATTCAAGTCTTTTGTGATATAGAAAATGTTGTTAAGAGAGCTACTTCCAAGCAGGTCCAGTGATATCTCAAACCCAGCATGATTAGATAATCATACGAAAAAAGTTATAATATGTATTAGTATTGTTGATGATCTTTTGGCTTTGTTAAAAGATGAAGGAGAAAACAGAGAACATAGAATGTTTAAAATATGAATTTGCTCTGAAAGTTTTCAATGAAAAGAATGTTGTTTTAGAAGTTTTTTCAAATTCAATATTGCCTTAAAAGTTTAAAAACATAATAATGTTGTTCCTTACTATTAAAAAGTAAACGTCAAGTTTTTAATGATATAAGGTAACATTGCTACGTTTTGAAACTTACGGTGATAATATCATTGAACCTTAAAAACTTTTAAGAAATACTGTTCGCCATGTTACCCAACATAGAATAATGCGTTAGTGTCTTTGAAGATATTTTTGTCCTACGCTTTAAGGTATGAAGATTCGCGAGTGTCCTTCCAAATCTTATTGGTCAGCTCTTGTACCTTTGAAACTTTACCCGAATTCCTCTTTTAGTAGCCTATGAGATACCCATATTCTTAGAGGCAATCTTAAATGGGTTTTTTTTTTTTTTTTTTCCTCCTCGAATCTTAAATGGTTTGGGTTTCGCACTATTTGATGTGCATTGGATTCCGCTGTGCACTTGTACTCTTTTTGGTTAAAAATTCTCATAAATTAATAAAAATAGTTAAAATCTATAAAATTGTCCTAGAGTTTAAATAACTTTTTCAATATTCCCCCTACTAAGTGTACTAAACTCTAATAATAAATTAATTATTACTCTCACCCATTACCCTTATAATTATGGGTATAGATGAAAAAAAAAATTAATACACTTTGAAAACAAACAAGTAACCCAAAACAATTGTTAATTGGTGTTTTATAATACCACTTTGGTTCTATTTATAAGTCTCTTTTAACCAAAAAATTTGGTTCTATTTATAAGACCTTTTTGACCAAATAAATGAGATTGTAATAGTTTTGCCCATATTAATTGTATTAATGAAAATAGAGAGAGAAGAAAAAGTTGAAAGATGTCCATTCATAAATAAGAGTAAAATTGAAACTTTACCCTATAATTATTAAGCTAACTACCTCTCCTTAGTATGTGTGACTTGGTCAAAAGGGACTTATAAATAGAATCAGGGTGGTAAGAAACAGAGAGAGTAGTACAGATATCATTTCGAAGTCATTTTAATTTTTAGTATTTATAGGCATGTTTGAGTTAGCGTTCAAAAATTATGTTCATGTAAGTCAAAACAAAACACATATCACATACTTATCTCGTACACCATAAATCATGTTGGCAAAATAACGTCTACTACTAATCCAAACAGACACGATTTTCTTTTTAAAAAAAATAAAAAAATTAGGTGAGGAGTTGGACTCACATACAAGTTAAGAGAAACTAGCTAGTGCCACACAACCAGAGTTGGAGCTTGAACTCGGAGATTACAAGGAGCCTTTAAAGTTTTTTATCTGATTGTGAATCACCTCTCCAAGAGTTGCAGCGTTCTCAAGAATCTAACCCCTCCTTTTAGTGAGTGTCCAACCCTTTAACTGTTGAACCTACAATGAGAACCTTTTAATTAATCTTTTCTATTAATATTACATTGTTTCTGGTTTTCCTTTTCCAGGTTTTTTGAGTTGTTTTGTTTTATATTTATGTAGTTTATGGATTGAGTTCTTGCATGTGTTTCATGTTATATTCTGTTGTAAGCGAGCCCGATCTTTCTAATTTATCTTTATACTTCTATTTGAATAAAATTGACTTATTACTAATTAAAAAAAAAAGGAAATTGAAGTGCATAGTGCTTCTTTTCCATAATATTATTTGTAGAAATTGTCATAATAAAAGAATTAACATTCGAAATGTTTTTCTTTGACAAGAATATTGAATGTGAGCAAGTTGGTGAAATCATGAACCTGATGTCACATGAAATATTTAATATGATAATTTCAATGAATTAATAAAGCATACACAAAAGGTCTCGATTCCTTAATACCAAAAAAGAGACATACACCAATAAATAAAATATATATATATATATATATGAAAGCCTCCTCCTCCCACACACGCAAGCCTGCCCGCACGCGCTTGTATACACTTTCCATCTTCTTTATTATTTTCAAACTTGCGAATTCACACACACACATATTCCATCTTCTCCATTATTGTCAAACAAATTCACGAATTGACTTTCCGAATATACCCTTTTTACATTTTTATCTTATAAAATCGAATCGAGTCACTGATAAACTCGTGACCGTTGTAAATTCGATTAAATTTATGAGTTTATCTACCGGGTTTACCGCTTTTACGTTTCTAACTTATAAAACCGTATTAACTCACTTTTAAACTCATGTTAACTTCTTCGATTTAATCATGTTCAATAGCTTTATATATAAATTTTATAAAAATTTCCTTGTTAAATATGATAAATTATGAATGTTGATGAATTTAATTTTAATTATTTGAATTTAAAATATATTTAAATCAAATTGCTGTCATTTTTTTTATAGTTTAATTATTCAATTATGCATCATTAATATATATTTGATGATAAAAACAAACTCTTATGAGTTTACGATTCAAGTTCACCATACGAGCTTATCTAATTATCACAAATTTACTTAAACTCATAAATTTGACAACCTTAATATTACCTAACACCTTTTGAAAACTTTATGATGGTTTCTAATATAATCCGAATCTAATGAAGCTTAATCTTATCAAAATTATAGAATTATATATAATTTTTTAATCAAACTACACAGTATCCGGAAGTCACATTAAAGTCTCCTAATAAGATTTGACACAACTGCACACACACACACATATGTGTGTGTGCGCATCTGTGTGTGTGTAAATATTTTGATACAACTTTACAACAGATGAAGGACCATACTTCAATGTTAGGAATCTTTCCAACATTCTTACGTGGAATTCCACCAAGTAAAAATATCTACATTCCACAAGAGCGAACCTTTTTTGTTTATTAAAGAGAAAAAATATCTACTTTAGTTAGTGATGGGTTATTTGTTCCTCTCTCTGTTTTTTTTTTTTTGGGAAGTGCCAGAGAGTGATATTTACTTATTTGTCTCCGCTTAAAATTCTCAACGTTTTCTATGCAATTGGTGAATATTTTTTGAACAATGATTGGAATTTTTGGGCCACAAAACCAACGTGTTTCCAAAAACATCTCATCCTCATATGAGATTATTGTGTATACTGAAGGGAGTGGGTACAGTGGACCGTCCACTACCTTATTTTACACATAAATATTTACCGCATGCGATAAAAAATTATAGGAAAAAAAAAGGCAGTAGACCGTAGCCGGATCCTGTCCTGATAGAAGGCTCACTTATCACACTAGATAGACTGTTATTAACATTTTGAACATCTTTTAGTATATATAATTCATTCATAGTTCCTTTCATTCTACTTATTCACATATGCATACTTGTTACTTTATGCTTTTATGACAAAACTTTTTCTCATATCTAAATATTGGACAACAGAAAATCACTTACAATAAGGGCTGTTTGGTATGAGGAGAGGGAAAGTGAGTGAAGGAGAAAAATTTGGAGTTGAATTTTTTAAAAAATAGAAAAATGAGGTTATAAAATTTTAATGAAGAGGAGATCTATGTTAAAAGAGTAATAAAAATTAATTAAAATCTTTTAATCCCTTCCCTCCAATTTTTTTTTAAAATCCAACTCATAAAAATTTTCCTCTCCTTTCAAATCCCTCATACCAAACAGACCCTAAAAGGAATCACTTCATCAAAAATAAATAAATAAATAAAGGAAATCAAATAAGCATTCAATGGAGTGATAAAATGAAATCATTTTTGTTCACGTTGCTATGACATAAAGCTCCTAGACTTCGATGCAAATCTAATATCCCTATTGGTTGTTAACAAGCAAGGGAGAACATCTATACAAATCCCACACTTGTTCTAAATAATGCCCAGAAAAATTAATCTATAGGATGTTATAGTTTCACCTTATTTTTAATGATATCCTTATATTTTCTTTTTTTAAAAAAAAATTAAATCCTTAAAGTTTCCTCAATTATATATTGTTATAGTTTCACCTTATTTTAATTAGGTTCTTATGATACAGAGACAGGGTTAAGATGCAAATTTACTTCGAAAGTTTTCGCCAAGGGACAATATTGCCTCAAAAGTTTTTCTAGCTTCAATTTTGCCTTGAAAATTTTAAAATAAAGTAATATTGCCCCTTACCGTTAAAAAGTTAGTAGCCAACATCAACTTTTTAAATGTTAATGTTAGTTTTTTAACGATGAGGCAAAATTGCTACGTTGTAAAACTTTAGGATGGCATTGAAACTGAAAAAACTTCTAGGGTACTCTTTAACAAAAACTTTCAGGACATATTTATAACTTAACTCATTATTTTAAACAAAAGAAGGATACCACATTATGTGACCCATATATTAACATACTTCGATTCTAGATATAGGAGCTAGACAAGTAGTTCACTTTAGTCCAAACTTCCCAAATTTATAATGTTTTGCCAAAAGTATTTCTATTAATTGCACATATCAAAGGATCGGAGCTCCTAATGAAAGGGTAATACCAATGCATATGATTAAATATGGTAGTTTAGAAAAACCAAAACACATTAAATGAACTTCTAGTCGTGAAAAGCACTTCAAGCCCAAGTTGAACGAAAAAAATAATATTTGACATGGTTTTATAGGCAACTGATTTTTTTATTTTTTATTTTACTTAAAATTAACTTTAAAGTTGAAGCAACTTTTTTCTAGCTTTTAGCATTTAACAAAATTTCTTTATATTTGAAGATTATGAAAATGAATTCTCAATATATTATTCATACAAAAGTTTATCTAAATATAAATTACATTACACCTTTTGACTTACATCCCAACTTTAATTTGAAAAAGTCAGTTGGAACAAAAGTCATTTTTGCCAACATAATACAAACAAGCCCTTGATAAAATATAATTAAGCTTTGTCCAAACTTAAATTCACTTTATTTTATCTAACTTGACCAGCAAGTTACCTCAAGGCCCCACTGTGAACCCCACAGAGAGTTGCGTGATCAGTCTCATCACTTAACTAATTAATAGGTTTAGCGGTTGGATTCCACATTGCTGGGATGAGTGGCAAAGTGTCTGTCTAAATCTAATCACATGCCACCAAATTATTAGGTTTCTTAGCATTCATGCATTATTTTTCCACTTCTCAAGCTTTATAGAAAATTCATCTAATAAAAGAAATAATCATACCTGTACGTGCATCTTTAATATTTTTATTAAGAAATGATAATATAAATATTACAGAAAAATTCACACGGATAACCAAATAGTAGTCTTTATAAAGTAGTTCTTTTTTATCTCTCAATATTCAAGAAGATTTTTTTTCCCCCCAGAAAATAAACATATCTTCCTCCTACAAAGAAAAATTACGGAAAATTGGGTATGTTTGATTTGAAGGAAGCAAAAGGGAGGAAGGGAGGAGAGAGAAATTTTTTTACCTTATATTGACTAAATTGCCCATGAAATTTTTTTAATATTTCAATAGTACACTCCCAACAAAAAAGAATATTCTTTTCATTAATAGAAATTTGGTCAATATCCTTCCTCCTCTCCCATCCCCTCCCTTTAAACCAAACATGCTTTAAAAGTTCAAACCATCCTGATATTTTCTTTATAAAAATATGGAACAAGCCATTACCTAGAGGAGGGTGCAAGAACAAGAACTATAAGCACAGAACTTCATGAGCTTGGTCCCACAATTCCAAGCAAAATATGGAGCTAAATGAGATTTTTAAAAAAGCGAAAAAAAACAAGAAAAGAACTTGGCTCCGTGATCCATCGATCCCCTTTGCCCACAAAACAGAGTGAGTTATTCTGAGAGAGCCTCCTCAAAGTACTTTACACAGTAACAGCAAAAGCATCCTAACATTCTATAGACTGTACAGTCTTAATACAGTGAGAACATCATAATTAACAGGATGATCATATTCAGAATGTTAAAATACAAGACATTAGAAATATTACAGAAGCATGTCTAGAAACTTAACTTTCAACAGCAAAATTGTCTTGACCTTTCTCTATCCAGATTCCAGCTGACCGGAAGGATAAGCACTTCTTTAAAGAGTTAATCTTTTGTATGGTTATGAGCAGTATCAACTTACAGTTAAATAACCATAGAATGCATATATATTATAATTGTAGTGGCAGGATACAGCTTTGGTAATGTAGAACAACAACACTTCTAGCCTTGGGGGAGAATGTACATCACTTCTTCAAGAACTTCTGAGAGAAAATCTTCTTGGAGAACGGAATATTTCGCAAAACAGCTTTGTGGGATTCTATTGCTTTCATTAGTGCATTTTGAGCAGGACCCTAGTATAGAAGGAAAATTCAAACATAAGAAAAGGAAAAGGAAAGCAGAGCCAACGGAGGATTAAAGTCCGCTAATGAAGCTTGATAAATGCTAATATCAGTTCGAAAATGCATTGGCATGCACTTGCAGAACTAGATAAACGATGTAATGAGCCCAATTTTAATGAAGAGAGAACAAGGCATGCCAATATTTTGAAATGATTAATCAGTCATGGCTTTGTCAAACTGCATTATTGCTATGACCTCAAGATATTAGCATCAGTGAAGCAATAGGGAAAAAACAAATCATGCTTTTGTTACAAACCGCAGAATATCGAAGAGCTGATTGAACAACATAGTTAGCATGTGGGTCCTGAGGTAACTGTTCAAAGTGTGGGGCAGAGAGCAGTTCGTAGATGATCTTTGACTGGTTCGCACTATCGAACACACTTAAACATTTTTCAACCACATGGCTGCTGAATTTCTCCATTGACAGGTGAACATAGTGACCTTCAAATTGTGAAATTATACGAGCAGTGGCATATGGATTCCTCAAATCTAAGATATATTGAACAACATAATTTCTGCAGAGAAAACAAAGTTAATTAGGTGAAACCTGGAAAGCAAAATCCAAAAGGGAAAAGGGCAATATGTCTCATTCTCTCTTAAGTAATGTCTAAATGAAATAAGACAATGAATAATTAGTGGCAAAGGTTTTTTGCAAATAGCAAGGCTGGATCAATTTGATAACTACATATCATGTGCAGAGAAAGCAAACGGGTGCTGAAAAAGAAAAGGGCTTATAATGAAGTAGACATTAGAGTTCATGGATGTTTCATCCTTTAACTGTTTCCACAGCTTAAGATGCGAGTAATCATTGTATATGTGCAGAAACTAAAGCTTTCTGTGTGAAAATTAAATGGCGGCATGATTACCACATTTGTATGCAGGTACATTGAAATGTTCCATACATATTTCCTGAGAAGATGATTCAATATAGTAAAGATTGTTGCCTCAACAGCAAAAATTAAAAAAAGAAAAGGTTTATACATTGAAAATGATATACTATAAGACTAAGTTAAACTTAAACTTAGAAGGATTTGAGCTTAAAGAGAAAAAATACCCATATTGATCTTGAGCTAGCAGAAGAGCATTAGCTGATATTACAGCAATCAGTGTTTCACGGTGCTCCCCACTTGAATGACTGATGCATTTTTGCAGAACACAACATCCGTGTTGATGAGTTGCAATCTCGATGCAATACTTTGCGGCAGCAACAAATATAAACTGTTCAATGTTTAACAGGAAAAATGTAATACTTCCACAAGGAAAAAATCAATTTTGAATTTTATGTTTTCCAGTTTTTTCACTCGTCAACCCAATTTTTTCACACCTTAACAATGAGAGCAACAGAAATTGCATTAATGACTAATGGTTCAATTAGCATGTATTCCCATCAAAGCATTGAACTCAGAAAGAACAAAAATATTAGTGCATCAACCATACACAGCTCACTACAAGCATGTTATTCATCTAATAGGGATATGAACCACCTGCAACTCTTACATTGCAAGAGATCTATGCCTTTTTGTTATTATTTGCACCACATCACCTGGCTATACAGTAAAGAATATGTGCCAAATCCCAAAGTAAACATCTATTCAATCACAAATCGCATGCCCTTTAGCTGATATCAACAGAGTTTCATTGGCATCTAGATCTACATCATTGTTACAATGTATTAATCTGACGTGGACTACATTTACCAAAAAGAGGTGAAGGCCATAGAAATCCAGTTTACTATTTTTTTTTTTTAAAAAAAATAACCAATAGATTAACGTTCTTGGACTCTATTAGTTCATGATCCTTCACAAACTATGACTGTGATACTGTAGACAGAAGTGTTGTGGAATACTTTTAAGAAATCATGATCTTATCAGCTTATGCATGAGCCTTACAGTTTAAATGCATTATCTTCCTATGAAGATATTCGAGATTAGAATTGTTGAAAAAGAAAACCTTGTTAAGGGCCATCTAATGCTTCTCCATTTCTACCATTTATTCAGTCCGATTTATACTGCTATTATATAAATCTAAACTTACATAATATAAGACTCGTATAATTCTAATCTTATCATATAAACTTGTTGACACCTCTCGTTACAGAAAACAGAAATCCAGCAGCTGAAAAATGCCCAAATATCTTTTCCATTTCATGCAAGAAAGACACTGAACACAGAACCTGCAGATTCTGGTTAATCAAAATTTGCCAGCATATATAGATTCAATTCATATGTTTAATGAACACAATTGATACAGAAAAGGCCAAGTGTATGAACAAGAGTTAGGCATACAGATTTACATAGTACCATCCAAAAAATAAACTACTAGCAAAGAAAGAAATCATACTTTGTTATCTTCATTGCCTAGGAACTGCAAACATCGTTGAATCACATGATTTCCATTTAGATCTTTGATAAGTTCCAAGAATCCTGGTTCAAGTGCTGACACAACTAATGCAATTTGCTGTTTTGTTTGGAGAGTCTGAATTAGCTTCTGTACCACACGGGTGCTGACAAAAGAAAAGTAGATAATGTCAAATTAAAACTAAGAACACCAAGCAAATGTTGAATTAATTGCATAAGTTGCATAGCTTCACTACCCGTGAGTGCTTAAAGAGATTCTGACAAGCTGCCTTGGTTCTAGAGTAACCATAAGTATAATCCGCATCCTTTGTTCTTCAGTACACACATCCAACAACTTCTGCATAAGGTAATTTCCGAAAGGATTCACCATAAGTTCAACAACATGATTGATTATCTCATTAAATATTACTTGAACATCTTCCGGGGTACCCTCATCAAACATTTTTTGCAGAAATCTACAGCCTTGCTGATCTTTGGCAATTAAATATATGTACCCTCTAGCTTCTGCTAGGGAATTACACTTGGGTAGTAAGGGGAATGAGAAATCAATCCTATCACTCTGAGGGATTACACAACTTCCCAAAACCTGGCGCTGGATATCTGGCTCTGACCTGCGTAAAAGCTTTTTATGACCAGTTTCACGCAAAGCACCCTTACTCTGACCCCTCGGATGATGAAAACCCTTGCTAATGGCATAATTTAAACCTTCACCATGGATGATGAAGCTCCCCTCACTTGTAATAGAATCCAGACCTGATTGTGGAATTCTTGTGTTTGGAAGTGGGAAAGCTCTTGTATTAGAGCTAGAAAGGTTGCGCTGCTGTAAGCTTTTATCACTCAAATATGGCCTTAAATTAGAAGGAATTGGAGAATTTGGGAATCTTGACATGCTCCTCTCTTGAATCAAACTCATTCCATTTTGATGTGGATAAGTTGAAGTATCAGATATAGAGTGTCCACTCAAAGAAGCAGTAAGGTCTGGTGCTAGATTTCCCCCATAACATAAGTTATTTATCAGCTGTCCTCTGTACTTAGAAGAGTCCACCGAGCTTCTGAAGTCATTTGATTGCAACATCATAATGTCAGGCCTTATGGGAGAGTGTCGTGCTCCAAATAAACCGGCATGGGGAAATCCTGGAAATGCTACGCCAACGGCTGCTTCAGAATCAGGACTCATAGGACTTACAGGACTGCTAGGAAAAGAGGATTCGACAACCTTACGGTTAAGAAATGCTCTCTTGAAATTGTTATATTCCTCTTGCTTATAAACATTGATGGGATTATTTCCATCCAAACAGTCAGGAAAAGGAAGCCCATTTGTGCCTATTGATGCATCTTTCAAATTACAAGACTTATCATGTTGGCTGTTAAAATGCATTCTTCTCAAACTGGTGCAGAGGTCAAATTCATCAACCAAGTTTTCATTATCCTTCTTCCTAAGAGTTAAATCGGGCATTTCAGAATCCAAGCAGAAACTTTTGGTGTAACTAAAACTCTCACAAGATGTGAGAGATTTAAGCTCCTCTAATGGGAGTGGCGTTGGCGATCCATTGTCAGAGAAAAGATGCCTACCAGAGAACGGGCTTGAGGAAGACCCATCTGATAGCAGAGAAAATCCACTGACAGGAGATGAAACATATGGATACTGTGTCGTATGATTAAGCAGATCATCATCATACATACCATACAATCCTTGAATAGCCTGTCTGTCATCCCCATCATAACCATGTGGGTGCTGATGAAGAAGATTGTACGAAGTTATCTGAGGGATCTCATCTAACAGCTTCTGAAGCTCTTCGTCATTCTTCACGTTTTCTCTCATCTCGTCCCTGTCTCAACGCCTTCACACGCAGACAATAAAGACAAACCAACCGATACCGCCGGAAAAAATAAAAAAAAGCTGACTCCAAGCAATCAAAGCAATCTCAGAAACAGAAAACCCTTTTACAGATATCGATTAAAACAGTTCAAAACACATCCCATTACGAGATTACCATTATCAATCATCGGCTCTTGCGCAGAAGTTTAAATAGAGATGGTTTTTTGGTGGTGATGGAGATTTCAATTTCATCAGTAACGATCACATTTGGATTTTATCAGTGAACTAGTGGTAAGGGCATGCAAAGATTGAAGGATTTTCAGACGATAACTCGGTAGCGTAGGTATGCAGTTCGCGAAATTTCTCACACCATTAAAGCCGAAGAGGAAGAGTCGCTCTGGGTTACATGAACACGGAAAATTGAACACACAGCCACTCACACCATATTGCGAGTAACACTGGGTTTAGAGCTTTCCCCTTTTTTATATATATATTTTAAAAAATATATTTTTAATTTAGTGATGAATTTTTAATAATTTGAAATCCATAAATTAAATTTCTAAAAAATTAGATAAGTTTTAGTTGTAGGTTATTATGATTTTTTAAATATTAATTTTACTTTTTTATTATAATAATCATAAATTATCAAATTAACATAGTGATATATCGCCACTAAGTACCAACATGAACGAAACAATTGTCAAAAGATTAGCGAAAGCTCTAAAAATTTAATCTCAGATATAAGTGAGCATAGACTTTGAAAAAGTGGGGTATAATTCATTTTTAATAATGTCATTTGTATATATTATATTAATATTGATCCAAAATATATATATATATATATATATATATATATATATATATATATATATAATAGGGCAGATATAAATGAAAACATGGGTGTCAGAGCCTTTGGTTTAACTGATAACACTTTGTTTAAGTATTGATTTAAATGAGAGGCTGCTATTTTAACGAAAAATAAAAAATACAAATACTATAATTTTAATATCAGTAATTTTTTTAAAAATGATATCAAGATTAGAATATTAAAAATGTATGGGATTAGGAAACAAATAAACTTTTCTCTGAAATTAGTGGTAGAGCTTTGATTTTGTTTTTTTAATATTTTAATAGCAATTAGTCAAGGTGAAACTCCTTTTTCATGCGTGTCATACACGCTCAGCGATGAAAATGGGACCCATTACATAATCACAGTTTGTCATCAACTTCAGATCCGGTAAGGCGCGTGAAGCCAAATATACAAAATTTTAATTTATAATAAAACAAAATATTTATTTATATTTTCCTCAGAGAAAAATTTAATGATTTTTCTGTTACTGAAATAGTGAAATCCGCGGAGATTGCAACAACCCTCGAAATTCCTTCATCGGCCAGCATGTAAAGTTCAGAAGAATTTAATTTTATAATATTTTTTAAAGTTCCATATTACCCTCACCCTGATTTCATTGTTCTTCCTATCCGCTAAAGTAACGCATAAAAATCTGAGGGATAAACTTGGTATTTAATTATATTTTACAATTAATATTAATATTTAATCTGAGCCAAAAAAAAATTAATATTAATATTTAATTGGAATGACTAACATAGTGGACCTGATTAATGGTGGTTCCTCACACCTTAATGACTTTATTTTGGTGTTATTTTAAGGTAACCCATCAGTTAATAGTGTGAGTTAGTTCCAAGTAGGTGGAAAATATTGAATGAAATATTTTCATAATCTATAATTTTTTAAAAAATTTGAATTTTTTTTTACATTTAATAATATAATTTTTTTAAAAAAATTACTTATTCAAAACTTTCAATATGAACTTAAGTTTTAAGTAAATTATAGAGTAAGACACATCACACGTGTGTGCTTTTGTGGTGGAATATAATTTCCTATTACATTTTTTTTTCTCGAATTTTTTTTTATTACACTGATACATATATACAAAATGTATTTGAGATCCATCAATGTAACATATCGAGGATATTGTGAAATGAAATTAAACGATCTTATTAAATAAATTTTTATTGGTATCTTGCAAGATATTATTTGAGAATCCATATTAATTTGAAATCTATATTATCAATTTCACGTTATTAAATTAATTTTATTAAGAATCTGACAATATTTAAAAATGAAAAATAATTCAAATAATTAAAAACCCCCTCGTTCTATCAAATATACTAAAAAATTATAATATATTTAATATTTAGTATTACGTAAAAAAAAAAAGCTAAAAGAAAATATGAAATGAAGGGTGGGGGAGGCACAATGGATATATAGTGAGGCACATTTAATACGCTTTTATATATATAGATTTTTTTTCTTTTTTTTGAGAATTTCGTTAAAGGACCATAAGACAGATATAATTAATTTCAGTTAAGGATTAAAATATTCTGAATTAACTTTTTTTAAAAAAAAAGAGAAATTATTGTCTTTTATTTACAAAATTTATGTTCATTTTGGTCCTTGATCTTACAGTGAAAGTTCAAAATATTTTTGGTTCTTGACTAAAATTATTTTTGCCCTATGGTGCTTTAATGAAAATTTCTACATTTTCTTGTCTTCCTTCACCCAAGTTTACCCATGTGAAAAAAAAAAAGCTCACACACCCATCATATTTATCAAGGTCAAACTTCATTGTTGAGACAGAATACTTTTTATGTCTCGCCAAAAATAATATTTCTATGGTACTTTTTTAATAAATAAACATGAATCCCTATAATTTTTCTTTTAGATGTCAGTAATTTAACACCCACATTAATCCTAATTAACAGATCGTGAGCATAAGGACTAGTGCATGTATCGACAAAATTGTAAGGACTCAATGAAAAGAAAAATATATATATAAGGACTTGATAATAAAATAGGCAAAATTATAAGGATAGACAAATTATTTTTTATTTTTGGGTTAAGGTGTAAAAATACACATGTGCTTTTCTCCAAAGAGCGCCTAGTAGTAAATGCTTTTTTTAGATGCAAAAATGACTATGTGGTTACGAATTAGGTGCAAAAATACCATTTGACCATCAAGTTTGACTTTGATGACTTTGACCGTTAAAATAATTTAATTGAAGTAAAATTATTAAATTTTAAAAAAATAATTTGGTGTTGGGCGCTTTTCTTGACAAAATATATGTGTATTTTTGTACCTTTAAAATGCCACGTCATCGTCCAGTTAGTAAAAAAAAGTCAAACTTAACGGTCAAACGGTATTTTTGCATCTAATTTGTAACCACGTGTGCACTTTTACACCTAAAAAAAACATTTACTACTGGGCGCTCCTCAGAAAAAAAACACATGTGTATTTTTGCACCTTAACCCTTTATTTTTTAATATTATTTTATGGCTATCCTTTTTGTGGTGTTAAAAATAAGGAAAAATAAAAGGTGATGAAATGATAAGTAACCTCAAAAAGAAGCGTGATGTGCGAAGAACGGCCAATTTCATTTCAATTGGCGTTACCAAACCCACCGGGCGTGCGTTTTCGGCTTATTTGCTTGGTCTCCAAGAAAAGGACACGTTCGTCATTTCGTACGTAGTTTCCAAGTGGCCAAATATTTGCCCCGAAACCGCAGCCCCCAAGTGGACCAGATTTTAATATTCCTTGTCCGTTTAATTCGTTTCCTTCGTCGGAAAGCGAGAAACCGTAGGGCCCCACGTGTAGCTTCTTTACACGTGGATAACTAATTACCCGCCCAAACTGGATTTTTCTTTCTCGACGCTAATTGAGTGCCAATTGATCAATCACAATTCACAACCCCCATTGAAAGAGGAGAAGGTAAATCTCAAAGGCTAATTTTGGTTTTGGGCTACATATAAAACCCAATCATTTTGAAGTTTTCAGCACATGCATGATTGTATTTTTTTAAAGATTATTCTACCTCATGTTTTTAATATACGAGCTAATTAATTTTTTTAAGCGACTAAGGAATCTAAATAAATAACTAGCTCTGATCCTAAATATAAGATAAAGTTTATAGTGTAAAATTGCACTATAAACTTTGCCCTATACTAAAGACCAGAGGGAGTACTTAATCATACTACCTCCAGTCTAATTATAAGAGCTAGTTGATTTTTTTTAGAGAGATTAAGAAAGCTAAATAAGTTACCTATAATCATTTCATATGTTAAATATTATTGGATTATATATTAGTTTATTAGTCAAATTAATAAGTTTGAAGAAAAAATAAAAATAAAAATAATTTAAAGTAATTTAATTAGCTTCCTTAATCTCTCCAAAAAAGTCAATTAGCTCTTATAATTAGGATCGGATGGAGCATTAAATGTTGCGTATCATTAGATTATATATTAATTTATAAATCAGATAAATTAATATGAAAAAAAAAGTCATAAATATAAATATTTTAATGTAATTTATTTAACTTTCTCAATTTTTTTATAAAAAAAAGGTTAATTCGTTTTCATATTAAAAATCAAAAGAAGTATGCATTCATCTTAGAAACTAGTTGAGAGACTTTTCTAGTCTTAAATATAAGAATACCTACTCAATTTAATTTATCTTTCAAATTTATAGATTTTTTTGTTTTCTGTTTTTTTTTCAATCAAGCTCTATTGATTGTATATATTGAAGGGGATTTTAAATAATGAGGATAAGATTAAAAGGGAAAATCTTTTGACATGTAACCATAAACAAAGTTGAATAATTTAGTAAAGAAAGAAAGAAAAGTTATAGATGCTATATTAAAAAATTGAAAAGAATTATAGGTACCTGAAAAATGGTCTCTTCATATTAAAGAGGTATTTTAGGAAAATCAACATATATTTTTTTTTCAAATACGTAATTTTTTTAATTTTCCTAAATTAGTTAGCAAACTGATATATCTAAAAATTAAAAGCAAAATGGGTGTTAGTTTTTTATTTGGTTACTATAGTTTAATATTTATTGTTTAATTTTACTAAGGGCATAATTCCATTCAAGGTGATATTCTCTTATTGATACATATAAAAAATTTATAAACAACAAACTTGGTCAATAGAAATGAGTTTAAATATTGTTTTTCCCAATATTTTTTGAGGCCCAAAAGCTTGTCTGATATTTTTTGAGTTTTTTTTTCCCATTCTCTATATATTTTCAGATTCCACTTAATGATCACTCAACTCCAATCCAACCTAACCTTTTTTTTTTTATAAATAAATTTTAGGAAAGGGATTAGGCTCACCCATAGACATAGTTCAAAGGCAGGGCGCTTGGAGTCCAGTCCACAGGAGATACTGACCAGAGAGTATACATGCCTCCACCTCTAACAGCGCTACCACTACTTCCTAGACCCTTAGGATGTCTCCTCCAACGCCTTGACTAACGCAGGGATCGAACCCCCTTCTTAAAGGTGAAGAAAACCGGCCCCCACGCCAGTTGAACCCAGGGATGGGGTCCAACCTAACCTAAGTCAACTATAAAAACAATTTTTTGATCTAAACTGAGCTATTAGTAGGCCTGAGCAACACAATTTGACCAGCATGACCATTCGATTCAATCCGATTCTTTTAACATTGCTCTTGCCCATCTCAACTTCCACTTATATGATCCAATCTTTTTTTAATTATAATCATTTATAATCAATAAAATTATAATTAATTAATTAATTGCTAGGAGTGAGTGTGGATTTCCCAATTAATTGATTTTTTTAATAATAAATGTACTTAATTTTATGTTAGAAAACACCAAAACAAATTAATTACTTACACCAAAACCAACATGATCTTTTGGCAGTCTTCACTGTGAAACCAAATACCCTTCGAATCTCTCACAATGAAAGAGGTATGAAAAATAGACTAAGAGCAGTGAAATCAATTGGGTTGATGGTCCAATGTAAGTAAAGACTGAGGTTGCTTACCATAATAAGAAAGAGAACGCTAAAAACAACAATACAACCACAGACTCTTACATTACCAAACCACGTTAAGTTATATAAATGCAACATTTGACTGAGTCGTATAGGTTGCATGTTTGGTACACTGTTTGCAGAGTTCAATCGGACTTATGTAGGTAGTAATGTTTGGTTGAGGTTGAGAAGTTATTTTAATTAAATTTATGGATTAAAAGTCACTTATTTGATACGGTACTTTTTAGAGTTTTTAGCTCATTTCTAGCTCTAGAGAGAGAGAGAGGGAGAGAGAGGGAGAATTTGATATATGTGAGAATATAGGTCATGTAGAGTATACCACTCTAGTCCTATTTATAAGTCCAGTTTGACCAAATCTCACATATCAAGAAAAGGTAAGTATCTCAATGATTATGACAAATTTCCAAATTTACTCTCATTTATGAATGGGTACATTTTAAAATTTATTGTCAAATCTCTCTCATCTTTTTCTCTTTCTAACATGGCTAACTAATCTCTCTCATCATCATTACTATGGGCAAAATTGTCACAATCTCATTTATTTGGTAAAAAAATACCAAATTTTATAAGTTAAAATCACAAAAGCTACTTATACTACTGTTGATCCAAACATAAATCATATTCCCTCTGGTCTTAATTATAAGACAACATTTGAAAGTTTGTTTTGGTCCTAATTATAAAATAACATTTTAATTTTTATCAATTTCTTTCAAAAATGCCTTGATTGATGTGAATGGGGGATTAAGTGAAATTAATAAGATAGTTGAAGTGTAAAATTTAGATAGAGGCATTTTAGGAAATTTAGTAAAATAAATTAATTTAACATATATTCTTATTCCCTTCAAAATCGGTCAAATATGTCCTACAATTAGGACCGGGGAGAGTATTTCACAATCTGACTTTTACCCAATCTAACTTATTTATAAAATAGATTAATTATAAATCATTTTTTGTCCAAACAAACAGGTACTACATGGATCAGTTTCCATGAACTGATGATAGATAATAATGGAGTGTTGTTATTTGGTTTAGCTTTTCAGTTTCTTGTTTCTTTTTTAATGAAAAGAATAATCTCAGCTTGGTCTAGTCAACGTCAACTGATGAACTCCTGCTTATCCTATATCCTATAGTAGCTAGCAAGGAAGTATCGCAGAAGGCACATAATTATATCTAACAAGGTACGTACCCTCTTGAAAATGACATAAAGATCAGTTTCTTTGTCTAGTCAGAGAGTAGAATGGGACGAATCAAATGCTGCTCTTCCTTTTAATTTTTCATGTGAAGTTGTATAGAAAAATCCCGGCTTTTTGACCAAAATTATAAAAAAAAAAAAGGGGGATCAGATTAAAGCAGATTAGAATCAGATTAAAGCAGATTAGAAACATTTTATTAAAATAATGTAATTTGTGGTGTAAAGATAGATTACACGCCACTAGTGGCATGAGAAAGGTTCACGCCACTGACACTTTCTGACATAGAAGTGTCAGTGACGTGGCATTTAATTAATTTATTTTTTATATGGGATCAGACCCACAATTGTGAGTCTGATTTCACGTCACCTAGGTGGGGATGAAACAGGTATTTGTTTCACGCCTTGTGTCAGTAATGTAAACCTCTCTCACGCCACTAGTGACATGAGCATAACTCCGATAAAACTTTTGGGTGTGCTTTATTTTGTTTTTTTTTTTAAAAAAATTATTTTGGTGTTTTTCCCCTCCCCAAAAATCCCTCCTTATTATAAAATTTAGGATAAACAATTCTTGACCTATTTGTAGTTTACTTCCATTTGTAATTTGGTGTATGCATGTTCCATCTTTTAATTTTACTCTTTTAATATTGTTAACTCTTATAACTTTATTCGTCTGTTGATATTGTTAATCTTTATATATAGAAATTAGTTGTGGTAATAGAGTAAACTTGATGAGCTATTTGATATTAGGGATTTAGAAGGAAGGATAAATTTTTACAAGTTGGGTTTAAGAAAATTAGAGAAATGAGATTGAAATTTTTTAATTAATTTTTTTCTACTTTTTTATTTCATATTTTATCTTTATTAAAATTTCATAACCTCACTTCTTCAGCTTTTTAAGAAAGAATCCTGGATAAAGAACTTTAAAAATAGTAAAACGCAAAGAAATGCTTCCAATTTCAATATTCTTGTAAAATGCAAGTTCCCAAAATGGGATATTCAAAATTCATGTAAAAAGACATAAATGCCCTCATAGTAAAAATAAATAAAAACCCATCAAACAAGACTACTTGCACCTCTCCTATGGTTCCTGTCATCTCAAAGACCAATAATTCTTCTAATTTAGTGCTTTCTCTAGCAACGACGACAATACTTCTCAAAGGGGTTGAGACTAGTAATTCTTCCAATTCACTTAATCCAAATGAATAAGAATTTAGGGAATGTCAATTTTGAATACTGAAACAGAGCAAGAAGAAACAAACCCACCTTCTAGGCATCTTTAGAAGCTCCATAACCATTGCAATACATCTTAATAACAACCAACACTTGCATGTTGATGCCAGCTGCTTTGGCCCCTTAAGCGTGTCTCTAAACCACCACTTAACACAATCCACTACCACCAGGGACGAAACTAGGAATTAAAATTAGGAAGGGCGAAATTCATAAAATAGAACTCAAGTGTTTATAAAATTATACTTCAGCCTTGTAATAATTTCAATATTTTCATTTTAGTCCTTTTATCAAACACTCAATGAGGACTAAAGTGAAAAAACGGAAATTTTTATGAGGCTGAAGTATAATTTCCAAGAAATTTAGGTTGGATTCTGTAATTTTAGAGGAGCGGGAGCCACCCTTAGCCCCCATAGGTCTGTCCCTGGCTACCACATCTTAAAGTGACACTCGACTATTTGCCTCTTTCTCCACACTGCTCTCCATCCTTCAATTTCGATTTCCAGATGTGGAGTTTTTCAGGTTCGATATAATTGAACCACTGAGAAGTGGGGTTTTAGAGTTGTAAAATCTAAAAGATAAAAAGATGGATTTCAAAGAAGTAGTTCGAGGAAATTGTGGGTAACTTCCAAAATAAAAAAGATTTTCCCTTCCTTTCCCTCTCCTCTAAATCTCGGGTTGAATTTTTCTCATTATCTCTTTCTCATTATCTCTCACCATCTCTAAATCCTATCCATCCAATCAATCACAATACCACTTTCACTTTTCTCTCACATTCCCAATCAATGGTCTAAATGAGCTAATGAGAGAAAATGAGAAAAATGATGAGGAGAGAATCATCTTCCCCAAATCCCTCATACCAAACAAACCCTAAAACTCATACCATCTCCTTCTCTCTTGTCAATCCAAACATAATAATATTAAAATCCATCATATTTCTATATATCCCTTTCTCTCCATTAAAATCCTTTTCCTTTGTTTCCCTCCCTTAAACCAAACAAACCCTAAATGATTTAACAAGCTACGGAGAGAAAAACATAAGTACCAAGTTACAAATTGAAAGAAATAATAAGTACACCAAAAATGATCTTTCCTCAAATTTATTATCTAAAGATAGAGAATGACTCAAATTTTTTGAGCATCTTGTGTAACTTTTCTTTAGCCAAGATAAAGATATGTTTAGCTAAAAGAGTTGAACCATAAAAAATAAGTTACACTTGAGCTTAAACCAATTTCAGGTAACTTAGGATAATGAATTTTGTAATGGAAATTTTTTAAAAAGTTTTCATTTTTTTGCCAAATTAAATTTTATTTACCTTGATTTTAGTTTGTTTATTTTTTTTATAATAAGACAAAATGATATTAACATATAAATAAAAAAGTACACTATAAAGTACCAGAAAAATCGGAGGATGGAAAAAGAAATTAACTAGATTATCAATTAAAGGGTGAAGCAGTAAAAACAAAAACAGAGAACAATGATTGGGTGCAGTATAGTCCTTAACTTGTTTAATTAAGTAAGTACATGTTACAACTCCTTAAAAATATAAAATCTAATAAAATAATTATTTTAAAGCCATTACGTACAAACAAAACCCGCAACTCAATACAAAACATAATTATTATTGTTAGTTGTTGCAGTTATTTCCTACAAAAGTTGTATAACGATGATTGGTTATTATTATAACTTAATAAGCTGAATTACAAGCATCATGTTTAATGATAAATTATTTAAAATTTCATGAAAATCACGTGTTAATTAAGGTATAAAATTCAAAAGATTGGTTGCTGGCCAAAAAAAAAAAAATCAAAAGATTAGTTAGAAGAGTGACTAATACAGCAGAAAATTATTAATGATATTTTATAGCAAAAATTTTTAATTAATTTTTTTTTAGGTAATCTGGCTTTTGCCTTTTTAAAATTGCTATATATTTTTTTCCCCTACCATCAATTTGTTAATTATGAGCTTAGAGTGGATCTCTCTTGCGAAAACTAGAGGTCGAATGGAAGGAATCTAAATTAGGAAAACAGTTACGTCAAATTTCTTATTTTCATTATAACAAGTTATTCAATTAAACGCCTGTTTGGATCCTTTTATTTTTAGCTTTAAAGTTACTTTTAAACTAAAGCTAAAAAAAGAGCTTTTTAAAAAAGTTAAAAGCTGTTTGATAATTATATAAATTTTTTAGCTTAAAAGTTACTTAAAAACTCTTATTAAGTTCTTTTTTCTTCAATATAAAATAAGCTCTTATAATTATAAGAGCTTTTGTAAAATCTTGTTTGGCCTAACTTATACTTATAAGTAGAAAATAAGCTAAAAATAGGCTAGGCCAAATAGGCACTTAGTTGTATGTCATATTTTTTTTATTTAGGTTTATAATTAAATGATAATATTTTTAAAAATAGAATACATGTCTAAATGTGATTTGAGAACTTAATATAATTGAGATAAGGAATTTAATGTAAGTATTATCTTTTAAATTATTCTTAAATAAGGTTCACGCATTTAAACATTATAAATACGGAAAACTACCTTAAAAACTATTTTATCTAAGTTTAAGAATAATTAAATTTGAATTAATTAATAATAGCAAAGTCTAGATGGTAATAATAAGAACAACTGAGTCGTATACAGAGTAAAAAAAAAAACAACAACAATTATAAATGTCATTGGCAAAATAAAAGATTGCTTCTAATAGAAAAATATCTCCATGCTAAGGCTTAAGAAAAAGTTACACATTTTTCCATTTAGATGGTGGAAAGAAAAAAATATTTATTACATAGTAAAATCAAATTATTTAAAATATTTTTTTTTAAAAAAACAATTTTCTTGCTAATAATTTTCGACTTGTGCACAACTCTAACTATTTCTGTCAATAAGAAACATAATTTTGTTAGTTCAAGAACCTTAAGTAACAGAAAAAATGTCGATATATTTGTGAGATCAGGGGAAAAAAAAAAACTGGTTTTTATTTATGAAAGAACCAAATGCTCGTGAATTTCTTCTTATGGTAGGTTTTTTCTTTTTGAATGCCATCATTAATCAGATCTTTCTTTTTGGTCATGTAAAATAAGTAGTGGGTGTGTGCTTACACCAATAATATCATCATCATAATTCTTAATAATGCTACTTTGCTTCCAATCAACTTAACGTAGGAACCGACCCTTATTATTTATATGTATACATGTATACATACGTACACACACATCTTATAATCTTTGCTTTTTAATTCTTAACAGATTTTTTTGGTTGTTTATCTTGAATTTCAACCAAATTAATCCTATTTCTAGTGAGTCATTAGTTCTGCTAAAATGTTTCATAATTTTTCATAATTTCGCACCGGGTCGATCAGTGGTAAATTATAATTTTTTTTACATTTAAGAAAATATATAGTTATTTCAATGTTGTAAATAGCTTTATCATTTTTTGACAAAAAAGTATCTATATAATTTTATTGTTTTTCTTGCAAAAATCTTATATATATATATATATAACCGGATCGGACAGGTCAGCTCGGCTCAGAACCAGAGAACTGGTCAATAAACTAGTCCTATTCTGGCATTAATATAGTTTGAATTTTGTTATTTTCTTTATAATTTTATATTGATAACCCTGAAATTTTCATTTTCTCACTGGATTTGCTTAAGATTAGCTCCGTTTTGACTCCAATAATATTGATACATTTTTTTTTGATACAAGGCAAGGGAGGGGGGAATTGAACTTAGGACCTAGAGGGGGGAAATGAATCCCAATACCACTGTACTACTAGTAGTGCTGGTAATAATATTTTTTTTTGGTACAAGGCGAGGGGAGGGGGGATTCGAACACGAGACCTGAAAGGAGATATAAGGCATCTCAATACCACCAGCTGTGTCACTGGCTCACTGTACTGCTGTCCTCGGTGGTACTACTGGTAATAATATTGATACATAGTTTCTTCTATTAAGGTTTTAATGTTGGGCCTGGGAGTCCAGAACTCATTTTCTTCACTGGGTCTGCCGCTACTTATCCCAATGTCGATAATTATTTTGATTTCTGGGTTATCAAATTATCATGATTTTTTTACCTCAATTTCAACCTGATTTAATATAATCCAACTTTTCAGTATATAAGACCATAGATCATCTATAGATCTAAGGGAAAAAAAAGTTCTTTTACAGAGTCAGAATTTAAATATAACTTTATCTCTCTTTTTGTTGTTTTTGTTTTTATATATATAAATTTTAGGAAAGAGGTTAGGCTCACTCACGATCCAAGGGTAGGCCAAAATCTCTCTTCTTCTTAGATGATATCAATGTTGGGCAGGACGAGCCATCTATTATCTTCAGGCGTTTACCTAGGCACTTAGGAGCTAGGATGTCTTCTCCAGCGTCTTGACCAACTCCAGGATCGAACCCCCTTCTTTTGGTGAGAGTGTCCGACCCTTTTGCCAGTTGAACCCAAAGACGAGGGGTTCTCTCTCTCTCTTTTATTGTTGTTGTTGTTATTGCTGCTGCCGCCAGTTGAACCCAAAGATGAGGGGTTCTCTCTCTCTTTTGTTGTTGTTGTTGATCATGTTTGAGAATCATGCTCTTAATTGATCCATGTTGTTTTTATAAGGCAAACGAGCTATTGATTGGGTCATTTCAAGGAAGAAGTATTGATTATTGGCAAGCCCAAGTTGTGGTAAACTCAAAATATCAATTTTTTATCTGTTTGAATGATGATGAATACTCCAACCTTATAAAATATAAACTAACAATTATATTTAGTTCTTTTTATAAGGTATTTGTTCGTTTTCAAAGAGCATTAAATAATTTTTTTCTCATGTATGTCCATAATTAATAAGAGTAGTGGGTGATAGTCATAATTAATATGATATTAGAGTTTAGTGTAATTAATAGGGGTATTATTGAAATTTTAGGACAAATATAATGATATCAACTATTTTTATTGGTTTATGAGAATTGTTAGTTAGTACCTTATAATAAGGATCAGAAGAAGTGCTTCAATGGTGCTTTCAATTTCAAAGTTGTATTTATATTTCTTATTCATATGAAGGTAGCTCTTATATTACTATCACATTATCATCTTGGAGAAGTTATTCAAGGTTAAAAAAATACATCAAAAATTTTGCGATGCATTTACTTTTTATTTTTCTATCATCAATCTTTAGTATCTTGGGTTAAACTTTATTATTAAATATTTTTTAACTATTGGTGTATGTATCTTTTGCTACGAAATATTTTAGATTAGTGGAGCCTTGGAAAATAATAATCTCAAATATTAATTAATGCAATCTGTGAGCCACAAATATTAAATTATGCAACAGAATGGTATAAGTTTAAATGCCTAGAGAATGTTGGATGATGATCAGGGTTATTAGACCCAAACCTGACTAGCCGCTTCAGATTGGAAATTGGCAAACTGATTAGTAAATCGATCCGGTCCAAGCATGAACCCGAATTTGAAGGAATATTATTGTCAAATTTAACATCTCAATAAAATTATTGTTAAATTTAAACAAAGTTACTATTTTATATAATTTTATGTTGGTTATCTCAAGATTTACTAATAAGTTGCTAAAAAAACTTCAATTTTTCCGAGCCCCATGAGTGTAGCGTTTTCAGAAATTCACTTCGAACATAACTCAACATGAATGCAGAAAACTCATCAAGGGAAAGAAAAAATTCATGTTGGAAGATAACTTACTAATTTATAACTCTTTGCCCAGCTCATTCGAATAAAGCATGAAAAAGCATTGGGCAGACAATTAGAAGAGCTGGCTTTTTATTCAATCCTTAGAGGCTTGTTTGTGTACAAAACAAGACTTTCTAACATCAAACAATCGCAAAATCATCCATGTCTTATACAAGCTAGAAAGAATGGAAACAAACTGTGAAACACAAAAGTTTAAGTCTTTATATATAGTTTTACCACCAAACTATGGCAAGTTTGACACATTTCTCATAAGCCTGGGAGCACACACTCAAACATAGACATGGCCATTGCTTTTGAAGTTTCCATGCATAATAACCAGCATGCCCAGAAATAAATACAGCTGTTGCGAGACGAGAAAAATAGAAGTAATTTTGTAGAATTCACAGTGCAAGAGTTCGGTCATTTCTCTCTTTTTCTATCTTCTCAGTTCAGTTGAATTACTGCACTTCAAATCTATATTCCGTTTATAATTTATGTCTCATCGCGTCTGATTGAAGTGTTCCACGCCATGTCAAACACATAAACTACTTTATTTTTTTCCAGAGCATGTGTTTCTTAGGCACGTTCCAACACCAGGGAAAGGCAGATCTTATCAAACACCACGACGACAAACTTCCAGTTGTTCTATTCTCCTAGCCAAGTCATGTTTGCCAGCATTCTTCAATCCATCAGTAACCATGTCAAAGCACCGAGATATCGGAGTCAATCCTACCTCTGTCATTTCCACCAAGTAGTTTGCCGCATCAACCACTCGGCCACCACGACCACACATGGTTATCATCATTGTATACACAGGACGGTTAGGGGGATGCCCCTTAACCTTCATATCACTGAAGAAACAAAATGCATCGTCGAATTGACCCCTCCTGCAGAGTTCCTTAATTATGGGTGCATATAAACCGGGGAATGGCTTATGCCCTTCCTCAATTGAATTATGCAAGAGTTTGAATGCCTCATCAATCAAACCCTGTTTTGACACTGGAGGAATAAGGATCTTGTAAGTGTTAATATCTGGTGCAAAACCCAATTTACACACTTCATGGTAAAGACCTACACAAAACTCAACCTCCCCAGATTTAGACAATGAATCAATCAAAGTGTTGAAGCTTTCTACATCAGGTAAAGACCCTTCCTTAATCAATTTCCTCATCATTTCTTTGGCTGACTCAAAATAACCTGCGTTTAACAAACCTTCAATCAAAAGATCACGACCTCTCACTGGGGGATTAAACCCCTTCTTGCTCATTTCCTCCAGAAACTCCTGAGCCTCTCTCATTTTCCCAGATGAGCACCAAGCATTCACTAGAATAGCATAAGTTTTCTTATCAGGATTCACCCCTCTCCTTATCATCCTACGTATCAATGCATAAGCCCCATGAAACATTTTCACCTCACAGAGCGCAAAAAGCAGAGAATTGTGTACCTGCACATTTTGTGGGCAATTGAATTTTTTGGACCTGTTGAAGATCTCAACAGCTTGGTCGGGGAGTCCGTGCTTGCCATACACTTCAATAACGAAGGAGACGGTCTCAGGTGACAAACTCAAGTTCTGGGTTTTCATCTGTTTAACGACTTTCCACATGGTCTCGTATTTCTTGGCGCGAGCAAGGATCTTCACCATCTCTTCGAATTCCACAGACGTCGGTTGGTAAGAAGGGTTGTAGGATCGAGCCCAATTGAAGAAGCGGAAGGCCTCAGTGCCGGAGTTACAGCACGAGCGAAGAACACGAAAGACGAGTTCGGAGTTGACGGAGATGCGGAGCTTGTTGAGGGTTCGTTCCAGGTAGAAATCTCGCCGGACGATATTGGAGATGTGGTGGATGGCGGCAAAGTAGTCATCTTTAGAAGGGGCATTGGCGGCGGCAACGGTCGTTAGGGTTTTGAAGTGGTGACGCCAAAAGGGGATTGAGGTGCAGTTCGTGCGAAGGAGGGGGATGAACCTTGTAGAAAATATCATTTACTATCAGAAAGCAATATAGAGAATCCCTCTGCTTTTTTTAGTACTCTTTGAGATTCTTGACAGGTTGGAGCTGCAAAATTTGCAGAGAAACCTCAGTCGTTGAGGAAGCATCCACCACTCAACACCCAAAACGCACCGTTTAGTATGGATTAGTGGAAGAATCAAATTTTCATATTTCAACTTCGAACCTGCAAAAGAATAACAGGGAGGAAGACGGAAGTGAATCAGTGCATTGTCTCATTCTAAACAAATGCAGGAACATGGAAGGGTGAAATATGGACAAATGATATTGTTATAACTATTTTTTTTTAAACTATTTTTTTTTTGTTATAACCAATGTTACTACTATTTTTTCACTGTTAGATCAGAATCTCATTTATCTATATAATTTCTCTCTCCTATTAAGATTCTGGTAAAAAAGTGGTAGTAATATTGGTTATAACAAAAAAAAAATGGTTGTAACAATATCCTATCTCTATATATATATATATATATCCACGTCAACTACAAACAAAAATCAAGTGACGCATCACCTCCTTATGATCATACCATTACCCATAGCAGAACAGTAGAAAAAAGAGAAAGAAGAATTCACCTGGGACCACCTCCATCAATCGCTGGAGCTGGATCGTCATTCCTAGTGTCTCGTCATCAGAACGCAGCTCAGATTGAGGGAAAAATCACTGGAGCTCGATCGCCGTGTGTCTCCATCCTCTGCATTGGGCAACAATCATCGGAGCTCGATCGCCGTTCCCCACCTCTCCCCTATCGCCGTCGCTTGTCTCGTCTCAGATTGAAGCAAAAATCCCTAAATACGTGTTAAAGTTGACGGCCATGATCATTTTAGAGGTAACGGATCAGATTGGCTCGCTTAACCCATACGGTGCGTTTTGGGTGATATGCAGGATGAAGGGGCTATTGAAGGCCCGTGTGGAGCATGGAGGAGAGAGGCAGAGGGAGCGAGAGATGGAGCGGAGCGATAACGAATCTGACGGAGATGGCTTCCAATCTGGAGTCTCTCCAGAAGCTTCTCCTCAAGAAAGCTGTCTTCGTGGACGATGAGACTTTCGCCAAAGCCTCCCTCACTGCTGAGCAAGCCCGCACCATCAAGGTTTGTGCCTTCACTGGGAATTTTTTTTCTGTTCTTTCGTCTTGCTCTTGATTTTTGAGGTCGACGTGGTCTAAAAAGTAATTTATGAAATAAGGATTGGATTATGTTGGGTAGTTAAGAAGGATTGTTTCTTGTTAAAGTTGGATTTGATCGACAATCTCAGCCATCACTCGATCTGGACTTTTTATTAAGTAGCTTTTGTTCAGTCATGAGGGCTGTTTACTTGGGGGAAATGACCAAGTAGCCTTTACAGATTTTAAGATGCCTGAAATCTTGTACATGATATGTAATTGAGTTTAGCCAGCTCAGTGCCACGAACAATTATAATCCGAAATTTTCTAACTGATTGGTGCAAAATTGTTTGTTCATCAAACGATGTGATGCTACAGATTGAATCCTTTCATGTACAACCTTTATAAATAAATCGTCAACAAAGGAGAATGAATATGTGCCAGTTTTGAAAGAATTTTTGACAACTATTCCAATCATCTCGAAAGAATTATATTGTAGAAATATTAAATTGTTCACCTTTTGGTACCAAACTGAAATAGCTGTTCTTTTTACTCTTCTATATTTGAAGGAATAGGCTCATACTTCTTACTCTCAGTAAATAAAGTTCATGTTTAGTGCAACAGCAGATTTTCATTTGGCACTAAGTCGTATCAGTGGTTGTTTGCTTAATCAGTTCTGTCTTGGATCATTAGGCTTAGGACGTCCTGAATCCTGAGAGCTGGATCCGCAAACCATCCATGTCTAAAGTACTAATCCTAGTTTTTGTTTCAGCATTTATATGTAAACCTTTGGCGGAGCGAAGTTGTTTTAACAAACACTTCGATTTATATTTTGGATATCTGATTACAGGGGATAGCAGAAGAATCTATCTATATATGTAGCACTAATGGTCTTCAATTAATAAGGTTTATATGACACTAAGGCAAACAATTAGCAGAATGACCACTTAAGGGTCCTGCGGATTCCTGTTTATATCCCATCCGTCGTTTATTAGATTGTTCTTAGAACAGAATGGCCATTGTGATTGCGAAAAGGATTTTGGCTAAATTTTGAGGCTTTATTTTTGAGGACCACATTCAAAGGAGAATGGTATCTCTGGACAAAATCATTATTTGCTACTACCGCCGGTCCTAATTATAAGACATAGTTGACTTTGTTTGGAGAGATTAAGAAAGCTAAATAAGTTACCTAAACATTTTATATATTGTGTATCTTTAGATTATATATTAGTTTATTAGTCAAACTAATTACTTTGAAGAAAAAAATAAAAATAAAAATACTCTAAAGTAATTTAATTAGCTTCCTTAATTTTTCCAAAAAAGTCAACTATGTCTTATAATTAGGACCGGAGGGAGTATTTTTTTTGAATTAAATAATATCTTCAGTAAAACTCTGTAACCTGTACCACACTGACTTCTATTTCTAACATACCAGGATAGAAATGCTATATAACCTTCACTCAAATTTATCTAGGGCCAGTAAAACGGGTTGCAACGCGGGGGTTGGCCTGCCAGCTTGCTGCAGCCTGCCCCATTCATCCTGCGGCTTGGCCAGCTTAAAGAACCCTTTTTATTTTTGTTAAGTTTTCCTTTAAAAAATAAACACAAATACTCTTTGTTCTCTTTTTTTTGATGACATGTTTGATTTCTTTCTCATGCTTTTATGTGACACTTTTATTTTTAAACTATATTTATTTATTCTACTATTTTTAAAGTAAAAAGAGAGGTGTTTATATGTTTTTGAGATGTGAGGGAGTGTAAGAGAGAGGGATGTGAGAGTAGGATGGTTGTGTGACACAAAGTACAAAAAATAGGGGTGAAGAAGTAAAAGAAAACGTGTGTGACAAGTTCTTTTTGTTTTCGGGGGGAAAAAAAAAATTGTTAGGCTGGCGGGCTAGCCTACCAACCTGCCAGCCCTCCAAGGGGCAGGCTGCACAAGCCCATCCTGTTTAGCCTGTGGGTTGAGTCTAGCCCAAATTGCTGGCTCTCAATTTATCATTGAAATAACAATAAGCAAATGAATTTTAGACTTAATAATTCCAAAAGTCTTTATTTGCTGATATTCTGCTCTATGAAATCAACTAAATATTCCAGCATGAGACCAATATATGAGTCAATTTTTCTCTAGGTTCTTGAACAAAGAGTGGAAACATTGGAAAGAGAACTTGATGCTGCCATCACTGCTGCTGCTCATGCTCGTTCTGAAAAACGACAAGCTGTAGCAGCACAGAAAGCGGCTGAGTTACGTGCTCAAGAGGTTACAAAAGAACTTGAGAACACCACAAGTAAGTTGAACAATCAAATTTTATCTTTCTTCTGCATTTTGAATAATCAAATTATCCACGCTTTAATCATCACTACTATAACTGCTACCTGTCAGCTATGCGTCTGTTGAAATGAAATTTCTACTGTGATAAATTAATTGTGGCTGTTTATTTGATCATGTTGCTAACTTGCTTTTTCTATCTTCCATCATATTTTGATATATGTGGGACTGAATGGTTTCAATGAAGTTATTAATGAAACTTCTATGTTATTGAGTTCCTCACTCATCTCCAATTAAGAGGATGAATTCATGCCACTTGGATTCAATTTTTCTTTAACTCAGTTTCTTTAACTCACTTTTAGTCATATGTTAATAAATTTTTCTGATCTTCTATATCAACCTCTTCCCCTGATATGTAAACAATAAATAACTAATTAGGTTAGTTAGTTAGGAAGGAATTAGGTAGTTTGTTAGTTGTTAGTAACTAATAGTAGTTAGTTGGGATTAGTAGGTTTAGTATTGCCTATATAAGGCATATGACTATCCATTGTATCTCTATACTTGTTATGATGAATAAATGAGCATCACCCGGATTCTCTTCTCAACCCCTCTGTTTTGTGTGTCTCGTGTCTTCTCTATCTCTAATCTCCATTCTTGTTCTAAAAACCATAACATCCCCATTCCCATAAAATATAATCATTTTTATTTTCAAAGCTTGGTTCATTTCATTGTTTCTGGCAATTCGAACTTGTATTTTACCAATTTCAAATTCTCTCTGGGATGGAGAGAAAGGTTAGAGGATGCATTCATACTTTGCCTCTGTCTCAGCAAAATGTAGGATAGTTCAAATCTGTAACGAGCAGAACTAATACTTCTAATAACTTTTGATCAGAGGTTTTTGGGCTGCACATGGAAGAGCTGCGTGCAAAGCAAGAAGAAATCTCAAAGCGTGATAATGAGATCAAACTTTTAGAAGCTGTAATCCAAACACTTGGAGGAAAAGAATCCCATTCTGCATCTGAGTAAAATCCCATCATTATTATGGGTGGGATCCATGTACCTCTTTTTTTCTTTTAAATTTTCCTTTTTTGGTGTATATTGAATAAAGATTGGTACTCTTACAATGTAATAATTAAAGAAACCTTCTTAGAAGTTTTCCTTTTCCCATAGTTTGTTTCCTCTAGCACGTTTTCATTTATTCAAGGTCGCAGAAAGAAAAAGGACACGTTTATTTAAACAGTGGTGGAGACAAGAGGACAGGGGCCATGACCTTCCCAAGCTTTTAATTTTTTTCTTAGAATTATATAGGACATAGTTTATAGTGAAAATTACATTATTATCCTCTTATAGTCCTCGCATCTTGCTTCTGTGGTGCTTTGTCATAGATTGGTGGCTCTAATATCCTGCCCCTCTCTAAGGGTGAAGTATTGCAAGTAATTTGTATTAGGGGAAAAAAATCCATCTCCTTAATTGGATTGATTTTGGCACGTGTGGGGAATTACTATTTGGCATAACATCTACCATCTGTTCCCATCTTTTTGAGAATTGATATTTATATGGTAAAGCCTTCTTTGTATTTAAGTTTTTAAATTTGTGCTCTTGTTCTATTTCTTTCTTTTTATTTTCATGTAAATGTTAATCTTTATTAATATTATTTTTTCCTTTTATATAAAAAGAGAAAATCCCAATAAAAACGCCTTTAAAATTTAAAAGGCCAATTTAATAACTCCAATATCACTAATCCCGTACACAGTCCTGAGATATCAATTTGGAATTTCAGAATGCGACTAATTTACCTACATGTCCTTCTCTCACTCTTCGGTCAAAAAAATTTCCAGAACACTACTTCACATCCCACATCTTCCTCTTTCTCTCGCCCCTTTTGTTCTTCCCTCTCCATCCCTCAATCCTTTCTCTCTTTGTCAAGACGCACAAGAAGAAACCCATTGTTAAATATTTTCAGATTTGTTAAATATTCTCTTAAATAGTAAATAACAAAACAAAAATAGTCAATATGGAAGGAAAAGTAGTAAATGATAAGCAACAGAGAACTCCATTAATTTTTCTAAGTGTGAGAATTCTTAATTGATTGTTGGAATTTACAAAATAAAAATAATCAATATCAAAACAAAATAGTAAATGGTAAGCATGCAGAAGGGGAATCCATTAATTTCTCAACGTGTAGGATTTCCTAATTGATTGTTGGAATTTTCAAAATAAAAATAGATAGTAGTAGTATACAAAAGTAGTAAATTGAGAAATCAACGTTAAGCAGCAAATGGTAAGAAACATGGACTTCCCCATGAAATTTTCAAAGAATGGATGTTCCCGATTCATTTTTAGAATTTATAAAGGGCTTATCGTTTGTCATGTCATTTGATATAAGATTTTGTCAAGTTACTCCAAAACTATGTTGTTTTGAGAGTTAGGGAAATTAATGTAGGAGTTAGGGGAATTTGATTAATGGTGTTTTGATATTTTTGTTTTTATATTTATTATATGAATTTAATTAAAACGCTCTTCATTAATTCCTTTAACTCCCAAAACGACGTAGTTTTGGGGTGACTTGATATAACCTTATATCGAATGACATAACAAATAATAAATTCATTTATAAAACAACAGTAAGCAATAACAAAGCTATATATATTTTGCAAGAGTAGTGTTCCTACTTTAAGGTATATATATTTAATGGCAACCACCGGCCCCGATTGTACATTATAATGTGCATAGAGAAGAGAGAATAACTATCATAATACTTGTATCAAAAAAAAAAAAAAAACTATCATAATACATCCTCTAGCTAGCATTTTCCAACATACTTTCTGTTAATCCCACTAATATCAAATTCAAGTTATATTCAGGCTCTTGCTGCTTGTACAAATGCTAAGATATAGAACGCTATTTCTCTAGTTCAACTTTAGCCTTCTCTAGTGCCATTTTGACTGCAAGTTGCTTTGCTTTCCGTGGTGGAACGGTGTATTGACCCTAGCTGGCCTTCTAAAATCTTTTAAAATTTGTTAAAATATATGTATGTATTATATAATATTTAATTTTGGCCAATAATTTGGCCCTCCCTGACCTTCTAAAATTTATTAAAATATAAGCATTTATTATATAATATTTTATTTTGACTAATAATTTGGCCAGTTAATCTCTTATCTTCTCGATAATTACATTTTTTTTAACATTTTCCCTCTCGCAATTTGCAAACGTTCTCCACACGCTTCCTCAGTTCCTCTTCCTCCACTCTGCTCTGTGCTCTCCAGTCTCCATCCTCAAAGTCAGAAAGTCTCCCTCTTCCTCCGAGTCCGACCATCGTCTTTCATTTCATCAGCATTAGTGGGAGGTTTTTTTGGAAGGTCATCCTCCTTCCTTCAATGGAATGAGCACCCACTTCTCAGTTTACCCATTCTTTGCAGTGTCGGCTCGTCATTAGGTATGTGATTCCTTCTTGTGTTTGAGATTCCGTGGCTTATTTCGCTTTGCATCATTTTTTTTTCCTATGATCAATAGACAAGATGAATTTGAAGTTGTTTTAGACCCCATAATTTGGATTCTATATGTATTTTGCATCTCTAATTAACACCTTTTATTTTCTCTTTTGTGCCTTGCAACTGTTTAGATTATGTTTCTTCAAGAGTTAAGATTGCGAGGTGGATTTTCTTAATAGAAAGGATAAGCCTTTTTTTCATTGAACACAATTTTCCTTTGAATTCATGAATATCATCCTCACAACATCTGTCCGTAATCCAAAGTAGTTCTATGCCTGATTTGTTATCATAAAAGTAAAGTAATGTACATATTACTTGTTTGCTATTTGATTACATGCTTGCTATCATCTACTTTTACTCAAACTTGAAATAAAAAATAGCATAATGATTATTTTCAAGTTATAATGCAATGGTTAAATCTTAGAATCATATGCTTGAACTTGAATGGATAGAATGGTGCTATGGTTTGTTCTATTTATAATTTGATAACTATATGAAAATGAAACTAAAGATGGTTCAATCTCCGTTTCTGAATCATATGCTTGAATGATGCTATGGTTTGTGCTGTTTTTAATTTGATAATTGGTAACTATATCAAAATGATACTAAAGATACTTCATTTTGAGTTATTATTTGCATTATTTAACACTTACTACTTTCCTATTTCTAATATTGCTGTATTATAGCTAGTGTGTATTGGATTGCTATTTTTGATTTTTGGATTCGGGGGAAGTTTGCTTTCTGCTCTATTGATTCAGTCAAACATCTCTGTGGGTGCCTCTGGGGCTCTTTTTGGATTTCTGGGAGCCATGCTTTCTGAACTCATTACTAATTGGTCTATGTATGATAACAACGTGTTCATAAGATTTCTCTTATTTGAAATCTAGTTTCTTGAAATGGAAAATTTCTGGGTTTATATCCAACATGTTATATTCTAATATTCTATTTTTTGTAGTTTGCAGCACTCTTCACTCTTGTGATTATCCTTGTAGTCAATCTAGTTGTGGGGATCCTCCCAATTTTACTCATATTGGAAGGTTTATTACAAGATTTCTTCTTGGATTTGTGTTTCTAATCCATCCTCAGTTTGTCTAGTTTAAACAAAGATATGCGTCTTCAGACTACTTTTCTGCCTAGTTAGATCTAAGTTCAAAAAATATCAGCGCTTCTTCTAACTACTAATTCTATCATTGAAAATTTTGTCAATTTAAAAGAACGTCATCTACAATCTTAAGTATGCATTTTTTCTTTGATTATATTTTAAATAATTTTATAAAATTTTATTATACATATAATTATATTATTTGTGTTTGTGATATTTTTATGACAATGTTTAACTTATTACTTATTGGACTGTGTAAAATTCTTATTTGGGTTACATATAAAAAGGTTAGTATCATTTTATATCTTATTTTGATTTATAATTATCGCTTATTATTTATTTTTAGTATCATTTTATATCTTGTTTTGATTTATAATTATCGATTATTATTTATTTGTATTTTTAATGTTATGTTATATTATTTAGTAAATAGTTCAATATGTTTATTTCTTGATCCGAGCTAAAAATATTTTCCAGTTTCGCCACTGTTTGCTTCTATCTTTTACATAAGTTAGTGTCTAATTGCTCAGTTGTAATCTTTAAGCTTTCTTCAACTTCCAACATATTAGCATTGATCTCACCAAGACGAGTCTCCATCTTCTTGGTTGGGGATGCATCATGTCCTACAAACATGTGTTCCACAAGTCATTACAAACACAAAACCGTAAGGCGTCAATAAAAAGAAGAAAAGTATAAAAGAATTTTAGTAAGAACAAAATCAAAATTCACTCAAGAAGTAAGCTTTTCTTGTTAAAAGATAAGTAAGATGGAATAACCAGAGATTCTACCAATATCTGTTCTTGCCATCTAATATCCCCAACTTTTGTGTATGGGCGATGAAAGATGAAATGTGATGGACATACAATTATATATATTCTCAAACTTGCCAGAATCACGTTCTAATGTGATGGGCATCCAATTATATGAAATGCGATGCCTATTTTGAGTTAGTGTTTGAAAAACACGTTCACATAAGTTGATACAATTTTTTTTTTCACATATTTACTTAAAAGACTATAAATCATGTTAGAAAAGTAGTTTCTACCGTCAATTCAAACGAGTACATTTCATTTGAGTCCCTCCGTTGCCCCCTATAACTCCGAAACAATGGAACGACAAGTGAGTTATTATTCCAATTTAAATTCAGGACTTGCCATTTCATTCCCTTCCCTCATATCCTCCAAAACATAGCCTTAATATTGGCGAAAGGATTCAAGCCGAACAAGGTTCGAAAATACTACTTACTCTGATAGCTGACCCAAAAAGAACAATCAGCAATCGTCAGATAATCAGAGTAAAAGCCAAAAGCGATCAACTAGATAATTTTATAGTGAATAGATTAGTCCTCAATCAGAGTACAGTTGCTCATCACAGACGAAACCTAAACTGAAGGTTGAATCTTCCAACCAACTTCGAGGGAGTTACGCAAACATCTATAATAAAAAAATTAATAATATTAAATATAATAATAATAAATGATAAAAAAAAGTGGAATAATTTAAAGCTCTACTTTATTTAATTTGAAGTCAAAAGAAAGAAAGTATGGAACTGAAATAACTTATTAAGAACGCCTCTTAAAAAATTACGAGGTACAATTTGGTTATAACAACAGATACCAATATAGGGCGATCTATATATTTGTTATCCCAATACGCGGTACAATTGAGTGGGTGAGATTCTCACTTTTTATGCCACCTAGGTGGTGTGAATAACCATCACGCCACTGACACAATATTTGTCAGTATGTGTTAGTGGCTTGAACCTCTTTTACGTGATGAGTAATGTGAGTTAGTCTGACATCATTAACTGCATTACTTAGATAAAATGTTTCCAATAGGCTTTAACGTGGTAATTTTTTTTTTCTTATTTTGGTTAATCTCCCTGATTTCGCCAGCTCCAAATCTTCATTGGTTAACAAAAATCATGACTTAGGGGCAGGCGCGTCTTTTGTCAAGAATTTTATAATCCCTAATTAGTCCAACTGTACTGATATAGTATTTGGAATGTTCAGATCACTGATTTGTCCTTTTATAATTTGCAACGTATTTTTCTGGGATTTTTCCTAATAAAAAAGTTATCTTTGTTTTAAGTATATATACTCTTTTTCTTTCTTCTTTTGGGCTTACATTTTTCCCTTAAAAATCTTTATTGCTTAGATTTTATAACGGATCATACTTTTTTTCCCAATAAAGGGTGATAATATTTACTTTCGGTTCTATTTATAAGAAATATTTAACTAATTTTAGAGGGTTTAGAGATATGAATTAAATTCCTTAATTTTACTCATTTTTTTAAAAATGCCCTTATATAAATTTTACACTTCAATTAGCTTGTTGATTTCACATAATTCTTTATTTATATTCTGAACTATGCTTTATATTATAAATAAACGACTTACATTTCAGCTTAAGTTTCCTAATTTCATATACCACTATCCTTTGGCGTACTTCATATTTAATGCATCAATTCGGAACCATCAATACTAAAATTATATGGGAAAAATATGACAAAAATTGCTCAAAATTATTTTGTTAAAAAAATAGTAGAATTAAGGTGTATGTGACATTAATGAGTTGTAAACATTATCTACTTTATAAAATATATATGTGTACTATTAAATTATTATTGAGAAAGTATCAATAGGGATATATTAGAAAGAAATTGACAAAAATTAAAATGTTATCCAATAATTACAACCAAAATCAACTCCGAATATTGTCCTATAATTAGCATCGGATGGAGTACTTTTTTTTTTAATAAATCTTTATCAAAGTACAAAGAATCAGTTATGTATGTGCTTTGTTTATCAACTTTTTTTTTTGTAATGAGGAAGTTTTGAACTCATGGATCTTTTATTACACCCCATCTACTAAGTTGCGCTATTTCCCCTTAGTCCTAGGTTTGATCCCCCATCCTCTATCGCTTATGTATCAAAAAAAAAAAAAATTTGCGCTATTTTTGTATGTGAACCTCCAAAATTTTTTTTATAAAAATTTTACTCCTGGGCTCTTGGCTGATAAAAATAACTTTAAAATGTAAAATAATTCTCTCATCCTCTCCATTAAAAGAGGCGTGCAATTGGTTTGGCCAAAAAAATGCGTGCAATTGACTTTAGAGTTTCACGCATATTTTGAATTCTTTGGACCATGTACATCAATATTTCTTGTATTTTAATCTAAAAATATATTTCTGGTAAAAAAACATGATACTCCATGAAATTACAATTCAAAGATTTTTATTACAAATTTTTAGGGTGATTCATTGCCAGTTGCCACGCGAAATCGAAATTCATACCTGACAAAGGTGCCAAATGGGCCCATGCTTCACACGCTGTGCCCACATTGTTCGGACATTGTCCCAACCCAAGTTCCCAAATTCCACCTTCGATCGATGAGAAGTTACCAAGAGAAGTTTCGTACTTTTAGTTTTCTCACTTGCTCGCAAGCGCGCGCGCCTACGTTCACAAACACTGACCCACATGTCGTTTTCCATTTTCCTTCTGATCCGCAGCTTCAACTGAATGCTGCCATATCACCATGGCAATTCCGGTCCCAGAAATTCAATCGATTCTCTCTCTCCTCTACCCTTTTCTATGGCGAACCCTAAGGTTTCCCGTTTGATTCTTGCTTCCCCACATACCTACTGTCTCTAGTTTCACAATTGGATTGGTTGTGTGTGATTCGAGATCTTGAATTTGAGCACGATGGCTGAGGCGGGGGATCATGAGAGAGGTGAAATCAATGGTGGATTCTCGATGGACTCCACCGAATCCAGGTGGGTTTTCCAGGAGGACGAGGATAATTCGGAGATAGAGGAAGATGAGGCAGATTCGCGACATCAGTACATGTTGGATTCGGAGGATGAAGAAAATGGCGAGCAAAGGCTAATCCGTACGGGCCCGCGAATCGACTCATTCGATGTTGAAGCTCTTGAGGTTCCTGGTGCTCTAAGAAATGACTATGATGAGGTTCGGAGTTTTTATGAATTGCATTTTCTTTGATGTACTTGTCATAGTTTTTTTGAATTTCCAGTGAAACTGAACGTTCGTTATCCCCTTTGGCCAAAGCTACTATATATACATACACTTTTTTAATGTATAGTATTATTATCTAGGCATCTCTGGCAATGGGAAGGTGGCTAAGCTGCGAACCCTTTCTTAACTTATTCATATTCAGGAAATGGGGTGTTATTGTCCAGTGTGCGGAGTTTTAGATGCTATAACGTGTGTTCTGTTATGGCAAAGAAACTAAAAAAAATTCTGTTCATATGGAAAAGATATATTAATTTAAATATACTTGTGTATATGCGAGGAAGTCGTATTTCATTGAAAGCATTGATAATTTATCGAAAGAAAGAAAATTCCTTAGAGGGGAACGGGAGGTATGATTTTGAAGGCATTCAATGCTAGTATTGTGCCTCTTTCTGGAGAATTATTTGGGAGATTTGATGTAGATAGGTATTTCTTTATGAAAGAAGGTAAGTGAAGCCAAGCACTGACTTTGTGAAAGCGGTCTATTAATTTTGAATTTGAGGTTAGGTTATCTAATGGGCATATGCTTCGATTTTGAGGAGTTCTAATGATGGTTTGCATTTGAGCTGGAAGTTAATTTAGGCTATCTTGATAAGATCGCTTTGATCTTCTGATTGCTAATGAGTTCTGGAAGTGCATCTTTTTTTTTTTTTGGGGGGGGGGGGGGGGGGGTTCTATATCTTAACTTTTTAGACTTTTGGACCTGTTAAATTTTTCCATTGCTTTCTCAGATTCTTTGAATATTGGACTGGAGTTTATTTATTGATGTAAATAATTTTGTTCTCCGTATATGGTTTTTGCTTGTTTCCCCCCCTTAAATCTTTATTATTTCTTCAAAAGATGATATAGCTGTAAACACGAGTAAAAAATTACACATTTCCCTTTAGTACTTGTCATTTTCATTATGTTTGTTGCAGGATATCAGTGTGGGAAGGAAAATAGTATTAGCTTTTCAGACGCTTGGTGTTGTCTTTGGTGATGTTGGAACAAGTCCATTGTATACTTTCAGTGTTATGTTTAGAAAAGCTCCTATAAATGGAAATGAAGACATTCTTGGAGCATTATCACTTGTTCTGTACACCTTAATCTTGATTCCTCTTGTGAAGTATGTCCTGGTTGTTTTGTGGGCTAACGATGACGGTGAAGGTTTGTTCAATATTGTAAATTAATACTTCAATGTTCCATCACTCTCTCGTCCTCTTGGTGTTCTGTACTCATAATCTTCCCTGTTTCTAAACCACCGCAGGTGGTACTTTTGCCTTGTACTCCTTAATTTGTCGTCATGCCAAGGTGAGTCTTTTGCCGAATCAGTTGCCATCTGATGCTCGCATATCAAGCTTTAGGCTAAAGGTTCCATCCCCTGAGCTTGAAAGGTCTTTAAAAATCAAGGAAAGGCTGGAGACTTCACTTACTCTAAAGAAGATTCTACTTGTATTAGTGCTTGCTGGTACTTCTATGGTGATAGCTAATGGGGTTGTTACACCAGCCATGTCAGGTTATCAAATCATTTCAAGCATATCTAATATACTTCATACTTCCTTTGGCCATAATTTGTTTGGACTGATACCAATGACATACCTTTAACGTTATCCAGTGAAATTAATAGTGCCAAAAGGTCTGTATGAGGCCCTGAGGCAAGGCTTTTGAAGGGGTCTTCACCTCTTAATGATTCAGGTGAGGCCCTTTCAGGCAGGTGGGCACCTTTGGTAACTTTCTGATGGAGGCGAGGCACTTGTCTCTATTACCTTTGTGAAAATTTGAAGCCTTCCATTCTTCTTGGAATTCTTTTTATTTTGATGATAACACTCTAAAAATGCTTATAATGAAGTTATGGATTTATTTTATAAGCTTCACCTCCTCTGTTTGGCTCTACTTGAGGAGTTTTCCTTCTCTTTATCCAAACTTGATGATGCACATTAACGTCAGAGTCCTCCATAATGCTCAGTCAAAAGGAAACTTGGTCAGATGGGGTTGGGGTGGGAGGGAATTTACAATAATGTCAAAGGTGCTCACCTCAATATATGAGGACTGTGGGAATTAAAACAACTTCGGGATTGGGGGGAGACTGAAGAAGGTCTGGGCTATGATGATGCAAGATTATCTAGCATGTTCCAAATTTTAATCTAATACATTCTAATTATGAATACCATAATATGGAAGAATAAGTTCTACTTGAATTAATGCGTGAAATGTTTCTCAGAATTTTAGGGCTACTGGCTGGATCAGCTATTTTGTTCGTTAACTGGAAACCATTAGCGCTTTTGGTCATCCTATTTTTATTGATGGAAAAATGTTGCATTTTGATAATCATTCTCTTCGTTTTCTTGACAAAAATTCATTCTTACAGTTTATGTGTGATTCTTTATGCAGTGCTTTCATCTGTTGGAGGTTTGAAAGTTGGGGTGGATGCGATTGAACATGGTATTGTGTTATCTTGTTTACCTACTCCTTTGAACTCAATATCCGTTATCATTTACTTTTAGTTCTCTGCATGCACTCAGACATGCAGGACTTCACATTGCAAACTGTCTGTCTATGACGTTGACTATCTTATTCTTTATTGGTTTTTAATCAATAGTAACCAAATTATATATCTTTGTTTATATAGTATCACATAGGATATTTATTTTTATGGTGGGGGTGGAGATTTTAGAATTGTGCTGAAACTATTTCAACAATGCTTAGATATTGTTGATGGTCAAGACATTAGAATTTCTGATTTTAGACATTTAAAAACATCTTTTGTGCAATTTATTTATTTATTATTATTATTTTTTGCAACAAGACATTGACAACATTAAACGGTGACTATATTTTTAAAAAATTTTGAGTTGTATTTATTTATTTATTTTTTGAGTGAGCTATATTGGTCAGCCCACCTAACTCACCTGGTAAGTCAGTTCTGATTCTCAACCTATTAAGCTAAGAAGGGTTTAATGAGCCAACTCCTTGCAAGCTATGGTGACTTGACCATTAACCTATCTAATTAGTTTTGACAGCTCTACTCTATCTGTAGTGCTTTTGGAGTTTCTATAATCAATAAATTCTTTTTCCGGAGGAGGAAAACGGAAATACTGCCATTTCAATGAAATTCTCTTTTTCCCTCAAGAATGGGGGATTTAATTATCATCGTCGTTATTTTTAAAAAAATATTCATGTAGCCTTTTGTGCTCACATGCTTCATTTAATTTTTACTTGTGACTGGAGCTGGAATGGTTATAGAAAGTTTGTATAAATTGTAACCCTAATATATCTTGGAATCTATCAGTTTGGTCTGAAGAATAGAAAACCATTTTTTTTCCCCAGGGGGACATGGTTTGTGATTGTTCATATTAATATGCTGATTTATGCCCTTCTGCAGGGGTCATGTTCTGTAGAATTAATATTTTTCTTCTTTTCCCTTGATTATGCAGATGAAGTGGTGGTGATTTCTGTTGCCTGCCTTATTGTTTTGTTCAGTGTACAAAAGTATGGAACGAGTAAAGTAGGGCTTGCTGTAGGACCTGCTTTATTCATATGGTTTTGTTCTCTTGCGGGCATTGGGATATACAATCTCCTCAAATATGATACCACTGTCTTGAGGGCATTTAATCCCATTCATATATATTACTTCTTCAAGAGGAATTCTACTAAAGCATGGTATTCTCTTGGGGGTTGTCTTCTTTGTGCTACTGGTAATGCTATATTTTTTCTTGCCCTCTGATGTTAGTTTACAGATGATGCTAATTCTGAGGCCACTGTTGGGAGTATTGTGACTTTTTCATCTGATGCCTCTTGACCTTTTTTGCTACAAATGTGTGTAAAAATAATTTTAAATGTGCCTCTTTGGGTGCTTTTTCAAAGTCAAAAGTGCTTTGGAGAAGCACTTTAGGGGATGCTATTCAAAGATTTGATTGCCATGTAGTTCCTGTAAACTTTAATCTGATGTGAATATCTGAGTGTCTTACTATCGTCCTTTTCAAATTTGAGACTATCCACTTAATCAAAGTAAGTTGCTTAGTCTTATTTCTTGTTTTGGATGAGATGAAGTTGTAGTTGTAGATGCGTGATTTTCTTTAACTGTTGAAGTAAATCTGGAAATTTGAAAATTCCTAAATGGCATAAGTTGCTATCAGAGTTTGACATTAAAATTGAACCCAAAAAAATCTGATGTTGATTATATATGTTGGGATATGATCCTATATTTTTATATCTAATTTTACTAATAAGGCTTATTAAAGAAAAAAGTGGTTTGGTGGAATACCATTGGTTAAGTTTTTTTATTATACCTGATACGCGTTGCATAAATTGTAGAAATAGTTTGAGTCTTTGAGGAATCTGACATTTGAGGCTCTTCTTGGTTGACAGTGTGTAATGTATTGATGATTGAGTGTGGTTAGCTATCTGAATTCTGTATAATTTCATGCGTAGTAACAAAGTTGTGCTCCAGATATAATGCATGTTCATTTTCTACAGTTTCTTGCTGTATCATTGTATGGAGAAAATGCAAGTTCATTTTTTGAATTTACCCTGTTTTTGAAGAAAATAATTGTGGGACAATTGAAGTTTGTGCCGAAAAATAATAGTAAAGATTAAATTTTGGAATGAATATATAACTATTATTATTTCTTTAATAGCACCTAAGAGTATATTGGTCCAGTTCTTCACAATTTTTACTGATCTTAATAATGCTTATTTTGTTAACTGTCCTGCCATCCACCCAAACTTAATGTTTTCCTATTATTCTGTGGTGAATGCATAACATGGATTTAGCCATTGCTGGAATATAAATGATCTCTTTAGTCTTTTCCTTATATTTTTACTGAAATATGCTGCAGGTTCTGAGGCCATGTTTGCAGATCTTTGCTATTTCTCTGTACGATCAGTTCAGGTATGGAACCAGTCAAACTAATGGCTTATTAAGTATATGAGAATTATATTTAGATATCAGTGTTTTTATTTTCATTTCTTTCACTTTTTTAGTCAGCCAAATTATAATGATATTGATGGTGGTTGTTTGCAGCTTTCTTTTGTTTTTCTTGTTTTACCATGCCTAGTATTGGGTTATTTGGGTCAAGCTGCATACCTTATGGAGAACCATGCTGATGCTGGTCAAGCCTTTTTTTGTTCTGTTCCAAGTAGGTGTTGATATCTTTTCTCATCTGTAGTGGCGCTTATTCTCTATTCTGGATCATGTTTTATGATTTACTTGACCTTCGCTTAGTACTGCTTTCTGTTTGCATTGCAGGTGGTGTGTTCTGGCCAGTTTTTCTTATTGCTAATATTGCTGCACTAATTGCAAGTCGGGCTATGACAACAGCCACTTTTTCATGCATAAAGCAATCGACTGCACTTGGCTGTTTCCCTCGTCTTAAAATCATTCACACTTCACGCAAATTTATGGGCCAGATCTATATTCCTGTCATAAACTGGTTTCTTTTGGCTGTTTCGCTAGTGTTTGTCTACTCTATATCCAGTATTGATGAGATAGGGAATGCATATGGTATTTTGTTGTTTCAATTACTATATTTTTATCTTTATTTCTTGGGACATTGTTAATTCTTACACACATCATCTGTGGAGTTGTAAATTGATGATAATGTGTAACCATGATAAAAGAAGCTTGTTTATGCAATTATTAAGAATTGCAGGGGTAAAGAAAGGGAAGGGAAAGGAGTTGAAGATTTAATCTTTAATCTTCATTTTGTTGGGGTTAGATTTGAATGTGGAGAATGGAAGAAAAATGTTAGCTTTAAAATAAACTGCTGTATGCTCATAACTACTCATTCTGTATATTTTGATAATATAGACATCTTAGTTTTGTATTTAATTCACCTATGGAGTTCTTGAGAAGTGCTTGTTATTATTTTTATCCCATATAGACGTGGACAAAAATTGCTGTTGAATTCTTGTAGAAGTTTTCATTTTTTAAGGGGGAAAGAAAAAGGCTTGGCCAAATTTGGAGCTATATATGCTTCAAAGTTTTGGGAAGGAGGCTAAAATTCTGTGCCAATTGACTGTTTTTTGATCCAATTGACTGTCTTTAGTTTCTAGCCTTTGAAAGTGCCTTATTGGTAGTATAATAATAGTAGTAATATGTAGACATTCTTTTAATTGTGCATGCTTCTTGTATTTAGCACATTCCAATTTCTTTTTTCAGGCATTGCTGAGGTCGGGGTGATGATGATGACAACTATTTTAGTAACTCTTGTTATGCTTCTTATATGGCAGATCAACATCATCATAGTGTTGAGTTTTGTGGTAGTGTTCTTGGGATTGGAATTGACTTTCTTTTCATCAGTTTTGTGGAGTGTGGGAGATGGAAGCTGGATAATATTGGTATTTGGCATAATAATGTTTCTCATCATGTATATATGGAATTATGGAAGCAAGCTCAAGTATGAAACTGAAGTCAAGCAAAAGCTGTCAATGGATTTGATGCGAGAATTGGGTTGCAATCTTGGGACGATTCGAGCGCCTGGGATAGGTTTACTGTATAATGAGTTGGTTAAAGGAATTCCCGCAATTTTTGGTCATTTTCTGACTACGCTTCCAGCAATACACTCCATGATTATATTTGTGTGCATCAAGTATGTTCCAGTTCCTATGGTGCCTCAAAGTGAAAGGTTCCTTTTCCGGCGGGTCTGCCCAAAAAACTACCATATATTTCGTTGTATTGCCAGGTGTTTTTTTTGTTTTTTTGTTTTTAATTTCTTTTCTTTTTGCTCCCCTTTGGGTATCAGGATATGTAAGTCTGCATTAGATATGAGATTAGTGGGCATTAAAATCTACATGCAGAACATGCTTAAAATTGGAAAAATCATATGCATTGGCAAAATGTTAGTTTAAGAAACAATGCTAGCAATAGCTTTGCTTCAACTTATGCTAGGAATGGTTTTTTGATCATTTAGTGAATCATCTAACATTATCATTATTTATTAATTTGCAAATTGCAACTCAACTTTGTACATGTCAACAGATATGGTTATAAAGATGTTCGCAAAGAAAATCACCTGGCTTTTGAGCAGTTGCTAATTGAGAGCCTGGAGAAGTTCATACGTCGAGAGGCTCAAGAGCGATCACTGGAAAGTGATGGAGACGATGATTCAGATGCAGGGGAAGAGAATTCTGTTTCAGGGGTTCTCGTTGCTCCCAATGGGAGTGTCTACTCACTTGGTGTTCCTCTTTTGGCTGATTTCCAGCTCACACACCACCCCATTTTAGATGCAAGCACATCACAGGAGATTAACCCAGATTCTTCAAGTCCCCCCGTGCTTGATGCAGAACAAAGTCTTGAAAGGGAGTTGTCTTTTATACGGAAAGCAAAAGAATCTGGAGTTGTTTATCTTCTGGGGCATGGGAATATAAGGGCAAGGAAGGATTCCTGGTTTCTAAAGAAGCTGGTTATTAACTATTTTTACGCTTTTTTGAGAAAGAACTGCAGAAGAGGGATTACCACTTTAAGCGTACCCCACTCAAATCTGATGCAGGTTGGCATGACTTACATGGTTTGACAGTGTCGGATTCGCCACCACATAAAACATGGCAGTGAGTGGTGCTTGGAATCATATCTTTTTGGCAATGCACAGAATTGTTTATTTGATCATTCCTCATTGTTTGGATCCCTCCTAGTGGGTGCATTTCTTCAAAGTTCATCTCAGTTTTCGTTTGTTTACAAAGGGATCGGACTGAGAACACTGAGAAGTATATATTTATTAAACAGAAATATGGTGGCTGTGAAGAAAAGTTATTTTGGATTCATCAAATTCCACACATGTTAAAGGTCGGCAAGGGAACAGTGGTAGAATCTTGAGTTTTTGTACAGTGGCAGCTATTTATGCCCTCATTTTCATTCCTTTGTTTTTAGGATAAGTTTGTGCAAGTCTGTTTCAACTGCTTGTTGTTCTAGCTTTGAGCCTTTGACTTTCTTCTAAGAGATATTGTACTGATTAGGCCACCATTGAAATTATAGTTACTTTTTATCAGGATGCTTTAATATTTTTTTATAGTGAATTGAATGGGAGGAAGTTCAAAAGTATTGAAAGTTATCCCTGGATGAAAGTATAGTGATCTGAAAGATTAAAATTTTCGGCTTTACAATTTAATATAAAATTTACAGGTTGACTTTCCTTTTTTGTTTTTACGAACACTTGATGAAATAAATCTTCAAAAGAAAATGCTTTTATATATAAAGATTGATACCAAATTTTGTGTTTTGGTTTTTTTTTGGGGGGGGGGGGGATTAGTTCACTACCAAAAAGAGAATTTACGTAATTGCACATTGCACAGAATACATCAAAAAATTGCTAATGAGAGTTGGTATAGATAGTAAGAGATTCAGGATTACGTCCTTGGGTCGTGGGTTCGATTCCCTCTGCCATCGTAGAGACTCCTTTGGTAAGTGATCTCGTAAGTCCCCAGTAAATGCTCATAGAGCTCGGGGCCGTGCCCTGGCCTTGGCGGGGGATTGATGCCGAACCCCTCCAAAACTTTTGTTTATAAAAAAAAAAAGAAAAAAGAAAACATCAAAATTATAAACAAAAATCAAAATGCTAAGCTTCCCATATATCAAATCAACTATATACAATCAACTTCATATTAACTAGAGTCCTTTAAAATCTTGGTGGATTGCGTGTTTCATGTTGAACAACAGCATATTCTTCATAGTGCTGAGCTTGCCAAGAACAGATCGCTTTATCACATACACCGCCATAAGAAGCCTCAAAGACTCGCCTCCTGAAGAGTGGAATTATAATATCTTAATAATCAACAATCCTTCTGAAACCAACACATACATCCAAGAGAGAAGATATAATTCGAATAAAAAAAATCATAAAACGCATGGAGATAAAACATGTGAATTGATGAAATACCTTTGCCTCCAGATAACAGACCACCCTTTTATGGTATAACTCTTCAGTTGCTATCTTCCTGACCTGCCACTAAACGCAGCAAGCTTCGTGTAAAGCAAATTAACTGTATACGCCATGGTAACATCTAAAATCTCATTTAAGAAGAATGACTAGTTTCAAAGGTGAATTTATAATGTAAAGACACAATCATACTTTAAATAAGATTTTTCACAAACTAAATGCCCCTAACGATTCAAATTCAACCATGAATCCTGGATATTGCAGTTTTATACAGATTTTAAAACTTTTGAATTCTATCTTGCCCAGTGATACATGGATAAGGCTGAATACAGTGTCCTAAAATATAACTCTTCAGGAATCTTCAATAATGTTTATAATGTCAATCAAGCCATAACACTATGCTGACTGACAATTTTTCAGTAAATATGCAATTGAATAGCACATAAAGATGGGATGGAAGGTAGCACAAACAGGGGTCCGAATTGATAGACAAATTTTTTTGAAATGATAAAAAAGTTGATGGTCTGGAATCTACCTTGAAGGCTAGACTTGAAGCCGCAGTTAGTTAAATGCTCAGCAAGTCCACCTCCAAATTTATTATGCCAATTTGATTCAGTTTTTGCTTCAGGTGCTGGCCAAACTGTTGCTATTTTTTCGGTTAGATTTACACTAGCAGATGATACCTGAGGCTGTCCATTAACAATAGTAACAAAAAAAGGAGAGTATAGAACAGAGCCTTAGATAGCTGAAAATAAAATATTAACATGCTTATGCCTTTTAAGAAGAAATGTATCATTAATCATCTATACCATTTGAAATGTATCATTTCAATTAGTGAATGCTAGTAGATCTTTTATTGTAAAGGATAGTTCCAATTCTGTCGTTTTTACTAGTAACGACAGTGATATGCTGCTTGAGAATATTATCAGTATGGTTGATGATGGGAGGAATTAATCTTGTATACTGTGGTACATAATTCTTTTGATCAATATATGATTCGCATTTCCGTTCAAAAGCAAAAAAATAATCTTTTTATTCCATATTTCCATCTATAGTGCGTACAAAACATATGTTGCATCATTATCAATCAAAACCTTATTCCTTACACCTTGAATTAGCTCAACCGATGAATCCACTACAACTTAAATCCAAATTCATTTTCTTATTCATCAGAAGGAAATAAGTACAGATGTGGTAATTAAATCTAGAAGAATTCTGTAACTTGAAAGAATTGTGTGCTGCTTTGAAATCCGTAAGCACCATCTTTTTCACATCTAGTCCATGTTTCCGAATAAAAACATGTCATGTAGTGGATTAGAATGTCAGATGCTCATGGAATTACATCGCTACTAGTATAGACTTGACAGAATACCTTCCTCAGTATTAAAGTCAATGCACTACAACAAGAAATTCTATGTAAACCAAGCCTTAATCAATAAACTTACTCGACTCTCTAGAAGTTTCTTCACACTATTTGCGCATCCCTCGCACATCATACCCTAGCTCAGAGACATAACAGAATATAAGGGGAAAAGACTAGCTAAATAAACTTCCAGATACAACGCACAGCTCATACCTCAACATTGAGAACAACAATTTCAGGTGAGAAGGACGAAAGTTCACCGGGCCGTCGGGAATTGCCATCTCCAGAAGCAGCGGAGGGGGGAACGCGTTGGAAACTACAGCGTTTTGGAACGGCCAACGCAGACAATCTCCTCGGCGAGAAGGCAGAGGAGGCAGACGAAGGAACAAGAGAGGAGGAAAAGGCGAGAATGGTGAAGTTAGAAATAGAAGGAAAGCATTTGCGGTGGGCGGATGAGACATGGTTCAGAGTTGAAATCGAAAGCGCCATTGCCGTAACTGCGGTATGGTTCTCTTCTCTTTCTCAATTTCTACTTGTTGTTGTTGTTGTTTTGGTTTTTTTAAAACTAACAAACTTCTCTTTCTCAATTGCAATCTCTTTGAGAAAAGATAGAGGTTAAAGTATTTGATTGGACGATATAATTTAAAGATAATAAAAGATAATAAGAAAAAGATTATGAGATAAACTTAACCTTTTTTAGCTATGATATTGAAATTTTGATACATGATTGCTATAAGCAAGAAAATCGCGAGCACTAATTAATAAGGATAAAATAAAAAATCTACTTAGTTTCAAGTATATCTTTAGATCACCTCTTATTTTATGATTTGTGAGGTAAATATGTGGAGGATTTTTGTCTCGACTTGACCAAAAGGCTTCTGAAACCGTAGTTTGAGTATCTCTCAAACATGCACTAAATGGAACTGGGGGCTTCTCCTGGAGTGATGCATGGGTCGTGTAATAGGGTATCTCTGTTCAATATGATAGATTTAGGAAAAACATGAAGGCGAACAATTTCCTTATAGAAAGTGGTTGCAATAGTTTTAGAGGTATAGTGCCTTGGCAACCCAATAACATGAGCATACTTGCTTAATCGATCAACCACCACCAAGATTGTTCCCATCCATGAGATTTAGGGCATGTTTGGTTTGAGGGAGGGGAAGGGGGAGGGGTTAATCTTTTGTCTCCTCTTTACTAAATTGACTCTAGAAATTTTTCCATATTCCAAAAACATACTTTCAATAAAAAGGAATATTCTTTTCATTAATGACACTTTGGTCATTTCCTTATTTTCCTCCCCTCCCTCAAATCAAACATACCCTTAGGTAAACCTGTGATGAAATCAAGAGAAATATCTTCCTAAATTTGTTGTGGAATATCCAAGGTGTAACATCCTGAATTTTGGACCTGAAGTCTTGAGAATAAGTCTATTTTTGGAAGACTACTAGGCTCTATTTTCGGAAAGTGATAAATTTGAAATCAGTATTTCGTGGGACCCATGAATAGTATTTACTATTCATGTATACGTTTTTACTATTTACAAATACGTATTTAAAAAAATATATATATATATATGTTATTCGCAAATACGTATTTAATACTTGAAATTTGTGAAATATGAATAGTGTTCACTATTCACAAATACGTATTTACTATTTAAAAATACGGTATTTACTATTCCTAAATACGTATTTACTATTCATGCGGGACCCACGGCCAAAATAATTCTCTGCAAACTTTCCCGTGAGTGACAAACTTTCTTGTGACTTTGAAAAATTTGGCCGCAGGACCCACTTAATATTAATTATAATAATATTATATTATTATTATTTTATTTTATTATTTAAAATATTAAAATATTATTAAAAATTTTCAAAATTTTTCACGAGGCGGCTGAGAGGTTCACGGGGTGCAACTTTTTGATTTTCGAGAAAAATTACGTAAAATGACCCAGAGACGAAAATTACACTTAAAGACCCATTTTCCAACTATAAATAGACCTTCCATTTCATTTCATTCTTCACAACTTCTAAGAGCCATAGAGAGAGGAAGAGAGAGAGAGAGAGAGAGTATAGAGATATTAGCTTGAGAGTCTTATAATAGCTGGTTGGTGATTCGGGTATTAGCAAGTAACAGGTAACTCTGAATATTCTTCCTTATACTTGTGAATTATGTATGATTATTAATTGGTTTGTTTACTATTTTGGCAAGAATATTTAGAAAATATTTATGGTTTTAAGATCTGGTGTGGGAACTTTGATTTGCAAATCTGCAGAGGTACTATTTATACGTACGTTACTATTCACGTATACCGTATTTACTATTCACATATACCGTATTTACTATTCATTTTTACTATTCACATTTACTATTCACGTATACCGTATTTACTATTCATTTTACTATTCACGTATACCGTATTTACTATTCATTTTACTATTCACGTATACTGTATTTACTATTCATAATACTATTCACGTATACATACCGTATTTACTATTCACGTATACATACCGTATGTACTCTTCATTTTTACTATTCATGTATATATATCGTGTTTTACTATTCACATATACACATAGTATTTTACTATTCACAGATACGCATAGTATTTACTATTCATAAATACGCATATTGATGTATAAAACTTTATGGTATAATAATGCATTATTTTGAGTGAACATATTCATCATGGCGGTTGTATTATGATGGGTGGAGTAAGGAGGGATTTGAATGATAAGAATGATTTATGCCACCACTCGGTGCACAGTGGATGGTACTTGTTTCAGGGCCCCATCTTCCATGTTTTCCTCTGGCCGGGATTTCATTGGAGTTGTGGGACATGTGACACCTCCTTAGTTATTTTAAAGGAGGGGAGCCATAGTCCAGATTTAAGCTATATACCTTTGGCCGGGTGTATCTTAAGTTTTGGTGAGCTTGGAACAATTCAGTCAAATGAATGAGTTTCTATTGGACTATGTGTTAGCCTATGGCTCCAGTCAGCGGTATATGGTTGGAAGGTGATATAAGGGAGGGTGCATACTGCATAATGCATTTCTGAACAGTTCAAGAATTTGATATAATGATGAATATTCTGAAGACATGAGATGAGAACTTTTGAGATATATATATGTTTTATTACCTTCTATATTGATGACTATTAGTATAAATAATTTTGTACAAGAAATCATGGAATCTACATATATATTTGAAATCAGCCCATACCTTTTTGTCATATATTATTTACTCGTATACGGTAGAAATATTCAGTAGTTACTGAGACGTGGAATCTCACCCCATATTATCATTTTTCAGGTGAATAACTTAGTAGAGATCAAGGGAATGCACCCATGGAGTGAGCTTTGTAGGCTCTTCTGTACTCCTTTAGTTTATGTTGTGTTATTTTATTTGCCATGAACCTAAAAGACTTCCGCATTTTAAAATAACTCTTATTTATTGGATTTATTTTGGCCCTGTATAAATGGATTTCTACCTTTGGCCATATTGTAAATATGTGTTTGAGTGTTGAATATCCTATATTTGGAGGTGTTACTAATATTTTGGCCAAGATTTTGGTATTGAAAATGAGATGTTACATTTTTGGTATCAGAGCAAAGGTTCTGGCCAATCTGTAAATTTCCTATCAGTTTTCTAAATAAAAATTTTGAGGTCATGGCAAATTAAATATCATAACATGTGCATTTTCCTTTATAGCTTTGGATTCTTTTTACCAATTTTCTTGTGACATTCATGATAGGAGAAGAATGGGTTAATCAAAATATTCAAGTGATTGATAATGAGGATTTATGATTTGAGGATGTGATTGAGATTAAATTTCAGAGCCGCGTAGCGGAAGATGGTAAGTAGAAAATTTATTGAATATTGGATTCTGTAGGCCCAAAATTACTTTCTAGGATGAATATTTTTTATTGGTGTCTAGGAAAGTGATTGAAAGACTAAGCCCCTATTTGATGTTTATTCAATTAGTTGCCGTTGTAAAAAAGTATGAAGAGATTTTCGCTAGATTTTCACTTACCTAGCTAATTTATATGAGTAACAGATGACAATACCATAACAGAATACGGGCATAGTCTTGATTATACAAAATAACTGGCTTAAGTTTGAATTTAATAAGATAAAGTTGAGTTTGGCAGGGAAACTCGAAAATCCTTATGAATCCTAGAATAAGAGATTACAAACATTAGCAAGAAGGCTAAGAAGAATAGACTATATTATTTCAAGCATCAAGAGCAACAGTTGGTACAATTCCACCACAAGCGTTGACCATCTCAAGTTTAAGTCTATTAATTTCTTCCTGAGCGGCTGCACTTGAGAGAGGACCATCAGAAGACATTGTTTTTCTCAATCTAGCTATTTGCCTCATAGTGCTTCGAATTTTCACATAAGGCCAATGCTTAATTCCTCCCCTATGGCATATTTTCATTAAAACATTTTTGCATAAACGAACTTGATTAGCCGCTTCTTGTTGAGGTAAATGGAATAAGTCTCTAAGATCATTTATTGACATTGATGCACCTCTAATATTTTGTTCAGCTCTTGATCGGTATGAATCACTAGGTATGGGGACTGAAGGATTATTATTTACAACCATGAGCTCTTTTCCTTTATTGGTTATATTTTCTGTATTGGTTGGAAATGAACTATTAGGGAGTTCATTTTGATTTTTAGTCCATTCCAAACCAACACAGAGGGCCTCATAGTAGGCTGATAGGGGATCCGACACCAAGACATACCCTAAAGATTTTTGATTCAAACAATAATTTTCTAGAAAATGTTTGACATCATCTAAATTTTTCTTACCAAAGTCAAATACTTGAGGACTGGAAGAACCTCCTTGTACGTCCTGGTGAAAGACAGCGTGGCATATTATACCAATCCTCCCATGAACTTCAAGTTTATGGTATTGAAGTCCATTGGTATGAATAATCTCTCGTAGAACATGGCAGCAACCACATGAAAATGGATTAGTAGTCTCAGTCAAGGTAGAAGCAGGATTCCTTGGTTGAGAAGGTACCGTAGACTCCATAAGTTCTGCCACATTACGACACCTTTGGACAGGTCGCCTTGATGGACCTGCTTCAGGTTCCTTCCTGTTAGTAGTTATAGGAATAGAATCTTGTATCCTTGGAGGAGGAGTAGGAACGTTAATCATTGAGGAAGATGAATGAACGTTCACTTCTGTGGGATTCTGAGGAAGCAAAGAGGAATAAGAGTATGGTACATTGTTAGACAAGTCAGCCAATATGTTAGACTGATTGTCACGAAGTAAAGCTTCAAGAAAGAAAAGGTTGAATGAGTCGGAGGCTGGAATGAAGTTGCTTGAACCGGCCATGTTTAAGGATAATGTAGAGGGTTATAGCGAAAGATATGAACGGAAAGGAAATGTGTATGATAATGTGAAGCTTAAGAGAATGTGAAACAATTACTCATGCTTTACTCGATTTATAGCTGGGTTAGTAACGTTTAGATTTTGTTAACCAGCACCACATCTTCATCTGTCGCTAGCTCAGAATCATGTAGACTTTGTTGTTATGCGGAAATTTTATGGCACCGCACCCTAGTGCAACCTAATGCACCCTAATCACCCTTATAGGTCGAAACCTTTTTGAATTTTGGTGCAGGCGATAATCAACACAGCATTTATTGTTAGTCGTGTCTCAAAGAAATTAAGTTTGGACGTTTATACGTCGCATGGTGATTACTTAATGACCAAATCTCTAGGAAATCTGACTTAGGTATGCGGCTGATTTAAGTTGTCGGGACTGACATTTGAAAATGAGATTCTGAGTGTAAGCGTGCAAAGGCGATAGTAATATCGGGGAAGGTGATTTTTGTTAAAGTTTGAAATTTGAAACATTTCGAATTAAGGTCGAGTACCTTGTAGAGAGAAAAATTGGTGATCTTTAGGGATGTTAAGAAAATGCTGATAGGAATTCGTATGATTGAGGATAGTCTTGAATATGATTTAAGTTGAAATGTGACAATTGAGTACCTTTGAGGTAGTATTAGAACTTTGTGATAATATTGACATTGTGAGAAGAGCCTTTGTATGTTTTAGGGATCAAATTAAGAATTGTGAATCACAATCCTAATATGTACAATAGGCAATATGATTTCTTAGCTTAGCTGATATTGAGGTTCTAAGAGTCAAATTGTGAATTTGATGATTGACATTTTGGGAATATCTGAGGATAGTATTTGTATGACTTGAGGTATTATGAGGTTGCTAGCTACAGAATCAACTTAGGGAAGGATCTTGATTATGAATTATTCCCTTTGAGTTACAGGTGAGAGTTAGTTCCTTGATGGAACCGTATGATAGCTAGAGCCTGGAAGTGTTATACAGGATGACATCCTAAAAAACAGTTGTTTGATTTCTGCGTATGTTTGAAAAAAATTGAATTTTGAATTTACCAATGCACCTGCGGTATTTGAGAATTTTCTGAATTGAAATTTTGAGCAGAATGTTTTCAACTGAGTTAAAGTTCAATTTGAAGTAATTATTTTTGAACAATGCTGTTTCATTGAAGGGATCCTTATGGAACCCAGAGCTTGAATTGAACTTTGAATTTTATAAATTGAATTCTTAAATGAAAAGTATTCAGTAGAATTTGAGACCAGTTTGAATGGTCTGTTTGAAAAATGTGTTGTCTCATAAAAGGGGTTTTTGTTATAACCCAGAATTTGAAAATTTAGTTTTCAACTTTGTTGTGGTAAATGCAGTACGGAACTGGGAGAGGCTGGAAACTGTTATGAATATACTCGGTTTGCTGGGTCTTGCCAAATATTCGTTTTTGAATCACTTGCCATTGATGAAAGCTAGATTGAATAGTGAATGTGTTTTCTTGAACTTAAACTGGCAGTGAATATGCTTTTTATGAAAATACTAGTTTTATAAAGTGAGATTTTGAAAATGTATTGCGACCACAAATATTTAAATTTGAAAATCAGGAAGTTGAATTTGAGATAACATAGAAGAAGTAATGACATGACTGTCATCGCTAATGTTTTGTATCGAAAAGCGGTGCAAATGGTAATTATGTTAATATAGGAACAGAAACTGATAGAATAGTCTAGAAATCTGAACTAGTTAAGTTAGGAAGTACGTGCTAACTACTAAGCTATACAAGAAAAGCTAGTTTGAGAACTTAAATTGAGGAAGCTTGAGCATAGGGTAGAAGAGCAGAGGCTCGAGGCGGTAAGACCCGTTGAGCTAGTTTGCATATGGTGGTATCTCTAGGCTATAAGACTTATGTGCCTAGTATTGTGTTTGTTGCCTAACATGGTAACATTAGACCTGTATGTCTAAAGTTTATCTTAAGGTTGGCAGAATAATCAGATTATATCATGTGGTGGTTATTATGGCCTGAGGGTAACTCCTTAAGCTGTAAGATCTGAATATCCAGCGTCGTGGTAGTGCAATGAAATAAGCAGAAAGGAAGAATGAACCGGCCTGTGAGGCCAGTATAACCAAGCGCTCAAATAAGGAACTAGTGGATCTTGTGTCTGAATATTACTTTGGGTACAGGATGAACGAAAATTGTGTTGTGTGCTTGGTAAGCATGTTTGGGAAAGAGATAGGACTTAAAGATAATATGACACATAAAGCTGAGCCGGAGCGGATTGTTGATGCGGGGGATAAGCAATTGAGGAACAAGGCTATTAGCTTGTAAAGGTTGTGTGTAAAGGAATGGCTCCTGGAGGTGCTACTTGGGAAACGGAGGAGAGCATGCGACAAGCTTATCCACATTTATTTAAATAGGTTAGAATTCTTACCATATTACAAAATTTTGGGGACAAAATTTTTTTTAGGAGGGGAGAAATGTAACATCCTGAATTTTGGACCTGAAGTCTTGAGAATAAGTCTATTTTTGGAAGACTACTAGGCTCTATTTTCGGAAAGTGATAAATTTGAAATCAGTATTTCGTGGGACCCATGAATAGTATTTACTATTCATGTATACGTTTTTACTATTTACAAATACGTATTTAAAAAAATATATATATATATATGTTATTCGCAAATACGTATTTAATACTTGAAATTTGTGAAATATGAATAGTGTTCACTATTCACAAATACGTATTTACTATTTAAAAATACGGTATTTACTATTCCTAAATACGTATTTACTATTCATGCGGGACCCACGGCCAAAATAATTCTCTGCAAACTTTCCCGTGAGTGACAAACTTTCTTGTGACTTTGAAAAATTTGGCCGCAGGACCCACTTAATATTAATTATAATAATATTATATTATTATTATTTTATTTTATTATTTAAAATATTAAAATATTATTAAAAATTTTCAAAATTTTTCACGAGGCGGCTGAGAGGTTCACGGGGTGCAACTTTTTGATTTTCGAGAAAAATTACGTAAAATGACCCAGAGACGAAAATTACACTTAAAGACCCATTTTCCAACTATAAATAGACCTTCCATTTCATTTCATTCTTCACAACTTCTAAGAGCCATAGAGAGAGGAAGAGAGAGAGAGAGAGAGTATAGAGATATTAGCTTGAGAGTCTTATAATAGCTGGTTGGTGATTCGGGTATTAGCAAGTAACAGGTAACTCTGAATATTCTTCCTTATACTTGTGAATTATGTATGATTATTAATTGGTTTGTTTACTATTTTGGCAAGAATATTTAGAAAATATTTATGGTTTTAAGATCTGGTGTGGGAACTTTGATTTGCAAATCTGCAGAGGTACTATTTATACGTACGTTACTATTCACGTATACCGTATTTACTATTCACATATACCGTATTTACTATTCATTTTTACTATTCACATTTACTATTCACGTATACCGTATTTACTATTCATTTTACTATTCACGTATACCGTATTTACTATTCATTTTACTATTCACGTATACTGTATTTACTATTCATAATACTATTCACGTATACATACCGTATTTACTATTCACGTATACATACCGTATGTACTCTTCATTTTTACTATTCATGTATATATATCGTGTTTTACTATTCACATATACACATAGTATTTTACTATTCACAGATACGCATAGTATTTACTATTCATAAATACGCATATTGATGTATAAAACTTTATGGTATAATAATGCATTATTTTGAGTGAACATATTCATCATGGCGGTTGTATTATGATGGGTGGAGTAAGGAGGGATTTGAATGATAAGAATGATTTATGCCACCACTCGGTGCACAGTGGATGGTACTTGTTTCAGGGCCCCATCTTCCATGTTTTCCTCTGGCCGGGATTTCATTGGAGTTGTGGGACATGTGACACCTCCTTAGTTATTTTAAAGGAGGGGAGCCATAGTCCAGATTTAAGCTATATACCTTTGGCCGGGTGTATCTTAAGTTTTGGTGAGCTTGGAACAATTCAGTCAAATGAATGAGTTTCTATTGGACTATGTGTTAGCCTATGGCTCCAGTCAGCGGTATATGGTTGGAAGGTGATATAAAGGAGGGTGCATACTGCATAATGCATTTCTGAACAGTTCAAGAATTTGATATAATGATGAATATTCTGAAGACATGAGATGAGAACTTTTGAGATATATATATGTTTTATTACCTTCTATATTGATGACTATTAGTATAAATAATTTTGTACAAGAAATCATGGAATCTACATATATATTTGAAATCAGCCCATACCTTTTTGTCATATATTATTTACTCGTATACGGTAGAAATATTCAGTAGTTACTGAGACGTGGAATCTCACCCCATATTATCATTTTTCAGGTGAATAACTTAGTAGAGATCAAGGGAATGCACCCATGGAGTGAGCTTTGTAGGCTCTTCTGTACTCCTTTAGTTTATGTTGTGTTATTTTATTTGCCATGAACCTAAAAGACTTCCGCATTTTAAAATAACTCTTATTTATTGGATTTATTTTGGCCCTGTATAAATGGATTTCTACCTTTGGCCATATTGTAAATATGTGTTTGAGTGTTGAATATCCTATATTTGGAGGTGTTACTAATATTTTGGCCAAGATTTTGGTATTGAAAATGAGATGTTACACAAGGATTGAAGAAGGCCACTCAGTGTTTGAGGGAGATACTTGCAGCGTTGACATGTAAGACATTGAGTGACAAAATCCTTGACTTCTCCTTTTATTTTTTTTTTAAAATTTTATTTTCCCAAAAGAATTGCTGTTCTAAGCCCTTTAGGGTCTTTAGAATTCCACCATGACCCCCCAGAGGAGAAGCATGAGCTTCTTCAGTAAGCAACCTACTTAAATTTGAATTGGCGAGTATAACCAGCTTTGCCTTACAATATGATTGTCCTGAGGATAGTGAAAAATGAGGAACAGAATCGGGATAAGATTGGAGGGAACTAAATATTGAAGAGGTATAAGGATCTTGTTGCAAAAATTGAGGCAGATTCTCAAGAGAGGAGGCGTGAGGGATTGTTAATACAAAGAAATCTGTTGAATGAGGGTACCGAGATAAAGCATTAGCCCCCTAATTTGATGATCCAACTCTATATAAAAATTGGTGAAATTGCTGTTCCAATAAGAATTTCAGACTATTGTGATCAGCATGGACTTCAAACATGTGTCCTGAGAGGTAATGTCTCCATTTCTGCAATGCGAAGACCAATGCAAGTAATTCCCTATCATATACCGACTATGCCTCTTAGAAGGGGATAAACCTTTGCTATAATATGCAAATGGATGGCCCTTTTGTTGTAGAAATGCTACAATGACAGAGGAAGAGGCATTACCCTCCACAACAAAAGATTTGGAAAAACCGGGAAGTTGTAGAATTGGAGTATGAATCAAGGCTTTTTTTTTAAAAAAAAAAAAAAATTTGTAGAAGGCTTGTTTTGATTGATGTCTCCAATAAAATTCATCCTTCTTGGTCATGTCGGTGAGAGGCTTAGTTATTTGGCCATAATTGTTGGATTTGAGTCTAAATCCCATGGGTTATGATAAGAAGTTCCACAGGTTCGCCACCGCCTCGCATAGGTTCGTCAGCTGGTGTTCTTTTAACCGTTTCATCTTTTATAAATAGACATGTGTATGACAGAAAACTTAACTCGTTTTTTCGTCACTTTGCTGTCATACATATAGTATTCTGCATTATGCCATATTCTATATATTATGCGATTCTAGAAGCATTTTGTTGTGTTCGTTCGGGCTCTTGATTGATAGTGTCATCATTCTGGAGACGCAATCCGTTCTATCCTGGAAAACAATTGTTCGTGATCCTTGAGCATCCATATAGAGGGAACAAATTGTCTTAAGAAGACAATGTATGTTGGTTTCGAATTTCATTAATTTCATTTTCATTATTTTCGATAGTCTTGGGAATTTTTCTTCTTTTCTATCTTGTATAGAATTGTTGTATGTTTATAGATAGTCCCATCTTAATAACACAGATTGTGACCCTTGTGAAAATTCCAATTCTAAAGTATTTTCAACAACAACGATAATATCCTATTCAACCCAAGAGTCTTTGTAACTTCGAGACGTTCTGTGGCAAAGGCCACCCTGTAATGGCAAAGATTTTGTCTAGATCTATTGCAATACCATCGCCAGAGATAATGTGGCCCATAAAAGAAACCTCCAGTTGCAAAAAGATGCATTTTTGTGGATTGGCAAGGAACTGGTGTTACTGCATTGTATACAAAACAATGTGGAAGTAATCCATGTGCTCTTCAAATGTTCTAACTTGATCTCAAATCAATCTTGGAGAAGTAGAAAGCCCCATGTAACCCATCTAGCAATTCATTTATATTAGGAATGGGGTACTTGTTCGGCACTATAAATGTGTGGGTTCTCCGCAATCAATGCAGAGGCTCCAGGAAGAGTCTTTCTTTGGAACAAGCAGAATTGAGCTGGCAAGCGGGCTTACACTAGGCTATATGAATCATCTGCTCAACAAGTCTACAACTTGTCATTCAATTTCGTCTTTTTGTGAATGAGGATATCTTTAAGATCAAATATTGGGTGGCATGGCTCCTAGTAAAAGATGTATAGCATGGCAATGATTTCGGAAAGGGGGTAGTGACTGTGGTTCTATAAATAATTCATGGCATTCCAGCAATAACGCCGGTAGAAGATTAAATTGTAAGCGACGTTTTCATTGAGTGGAAGACGAAGCATCTGGAGGTGATAGTTATTCAGTGAGATAAGTACTTCGAAGAGAAGGGGATGGCTTTGGCTGTGGAGTTCCTTGTAGTTTGTAACGCCGCCCGTTCACCCATAATACCATAAACATCTTGCGGCCAATTTGTTTCCATTGTGTTTAAAGATGCTAACGATTTGATTCCCAATACCATGTGCACATTACCCAATGAGAAGGGGAAGAAGTCACCACAAATAGTGAGACGAAATTGTACTCCGAAAGATGGAAAGGGATGTGTTTCGATTCCCAGTTCAGAAACAATCTTGATGGAGACGAAATTGTGAATGACCCACTATCAATTAAAATTAATATGGACTTGGAGAATAAACTACCTGAGACTTTCAACGTGGTTAATGAAGAACTGCCTGAAGTATAATATGATACTTATCTTTTCTTTTTTGTTTTTTTTAATAAAAGTGAGTTGAGACAATGCATCTAAGGTTTTTTAAGATATTAAATAAATACTTCATACGGTCCTAACTATAAGATAAATTTGACTTTTTTTAGATAGATTAATGAAATTAAATAAGTCACCTAATGATATCATATATTTTATAATTCTAGATTATATATTAGTTTATTAGCAAAATAAAATAGTTTAGAGGAAAAATGACAAATATAAATATTTTGAAATAATTTAATTTGCTTTCTTTATCTTTCCAAAAAAATTAACTTTATCTTATATCTAGAACCGAAAGTAATAATATATAAAGTAAACAATAGATAAAGGAAAGAATATGAAAGAACACACAACTTTTTAACATGGAACATTCTCCCATTGTGAGAGATAAAAACCACGGGACCCAGTTCAGAAAAACTCTACTATAATACAATCAAATGTACAATAACAACTATCTTCAACAAACACTTATAACCACACACCCTTTTTTTTTCTTCTTCTTTTTTTTCTTTTTGTTTTTTTGTTTTGTGAAAACTCAACCACCACTCACTTAGTACCAACATACAACGGTACAACCCAATTTGCTTCGTCTTTCCAAAAAATTTAACTTTGTCTTATATACTCCTACTGATCCTTATTATAAGGCACCAATTAACTTTTTTAACAAACCAATAAAAGTAGTTAAAATCAATAAAATTGCCCTACAATTTAAGTAACTTCCAATATTACCCCTATTAATTACATTAAACTCTAATATTATATTAATTATTATTCTTACCCACTACCCACATTAATTAGGGACAGACATGGAAACAAATAATTAATGCTCATTGGGAACAAGCAAGTGTCTTATAAAAAGGACCAAATAAACTTACTAGTTGGTACCTTATAATAAGGACCAGAGAGAGTATTTAGAACTAAAGGCAATAATATGTAAAGTAAACAACAGATAAAGGAGAGAAGATGAAAGAACACACAACTTTTTAACGTGGAACATTCTCTCAATGTGAGAGATAAAAACCATGGACACAGAAAAACTCTACTATAATACATCAAATATATAATGACAACTGTCTTCAACAAATACTTATAACCACACACCCTATTTTTTTTTTCTTCTTTTTTCTTTTTGTTTTGTTTTTTTGTTTTTTGTGAAAACTCAACCACCACTCAATTAGTACCAACATACAATGATACAACCCAATTTATAAATTTGACTATGTACTAATCTAATAATAATATTCAATCATCAAAGCTTTTGCTTGAGATGGACTCCAAGTAGTATCATAGTTTTCTTCAAATTGGATAAACAAGAAGACCACTTAGCATCCATATTTTCCAGTTGTTGCCTTGCTTTCATTTGATCTTCCACCATGCGAGACCTCTCTTTCTCCATTGCCATAAACTCCATTGTGAACCCTATTGTGTCAGAAACACTCTTCTTCTCCTGTTTTTGAAGAGATAACAATTTCCTCTCGTACTCTTCAATTTCTTCTTCTTTGTTTCGCAGTTCAGCTTGTAACTTAGAGATCTGCTCCTTCAACTCTGCTTCATTCAATTGAACCTCAGCAATAGAATTCTTGGTCGTGTTAATGTCATATAAAAGAGTTTTGGCATCTTTCTCTCGTTGTGAGCGTTGTTCAATCATAAGCTTCTCCCTTTGTTCAAGCTTGGTGAATTTGTCAATGGTGGCATAGGCTTGGTTGAACGACGAAAGAACAGTTTGGATTTCTTCTTGTAGAGATTGAATTGTGTCTTGAAGGCCATGAGAGGAAGCTCCACCTTCAGAACAATGGGAGGACAAAATGTTGAGAGCATTCTGAAGGCGAATTCTGCTTTCTTTAGAGCAAGCTATTTCATTAAGACCCTTCTTCAATGAGGCTTCCAAGTCAGCAAGAGCCTTAGTCACCTCTTTATTATGATGAAGATCGGTAATGAGTTTAGATACATAAGACAAGTCAACTTCCATATCAGCACCTTCCTTCATCATTTGGAATAGCCTCATCAGATCATGTTCTTCAAATATTTGAGATGATGACTTTTGGTCAAACTTCATTTCTTCCACATCAGTGCAAGTCTTATCATTGGTCATAATTTCAACCTGGAGTGAATCAGAAGAAGTATACAACATTCATCAGTTACATATTTAAAAGTTTGCGTGTATATAGGTATTATACTATAAAAAGAAATCTACTAATGAATCTAAAATGCATATGATTTGATGTCACCCTTATTTTAGAATTAGTACAGACAAATTTAAAAGGCAAAAAAGTTCAAATCCCAAATTGAAATTCAGTACACCAATGACTTACTTGTGGACATTCAGTATTTATAGAAATATCAAACATGTCTGATTGAGAGCTCTTTGGTTCTGTTTGAGTAGTTGAAATTGCTGTTGGAGGCTTCTTGAGAGTAATGATTGAGGGGTCCTAAGACCATCAAGTCAGAAAAATTAATCTCATTAAAAATTAATGAAGTTTCAATATTGAAAAAAATAAATAAAGGAGAATGGAGCGAAATAATATGTCAATAGTGCAAATATATTACAAAACAAATATATACCAGTGGAGAGGTCATTTCAGTAACAAGTGGTGGTGGAATCTTCAAAGACACTTCATTTGATGTTTTTTTGGAAGACCATTCTTTGGTAGGTTCTTCAATTCTTTGAAGACCTTCATTGGAGCTTCTACTTTCTCCATGTGCTTGTTGATCATCATCCATTGATTCCTTTCCATGTGACTACCAAACAACGGAATGAATAAGGAAGACATGTATTTAAAGCTCAAATGTATGTAGCAAGATTAACTTTGATGAACTTACTTTGCCACATTTTTCTGAAGAAGGACCTTCTCCAAAAGTTTCTTTGAGATTCTGCACAACATGAAATGATATGTAAGTTTTCATCTTTCTTCTGTAGAATGCAAGAACTTTGCAAATAATTATAGTACATATCATTTCCTGTTTTTTATAGTGCTTGTTGATTCAATATGGTTCTCTCGTGCTTGGATTCTTTGCGAACCAAATTAACATAAAATAAAATAAATATAAAAAAGCAGCTAAAGCTAGTCATCTGGTTTTTAATATAAGACATATTTACCTAATAATTTAATTAGATTAAGGAAAATGATTGAACTAGTTAATATGATATATATTTTTTAAAACACCCCAGTCACCTTCCTTAATTATCTTATTCTCTTTTCTCTTTGATTATTGTTAAGAAAGTATCAACACGAGTAAATTAAGAAAATATTGACAAATATAAAAATTGTGTCTTATATTTAGTATTAACAACAATTTCCCAAATATGTCTTATATTAAGGATTACATTTTTACATGTGAAGTCTCATTTCTTGAAGGAATGACAATGTTGTCAGCAATCTATTGCTTAATTCTACTCATGAGTTAGTTTGATTTTCTAGCTTCATCTTATTTGGGACCATCTTGAACTCTTGGCTCCATTGTTTCCTTAGCAAACTATTGCCGATCATAGAGTAATCAATTAGTTTGCTCTTACTTTAAGTGTCATCTCTTGATATTTTGTATTTACTAAATTTTGTATTCCCTTTAGTCCAATATATAAGTCACCTTAAGAAAATGATAGTCCCTTTAATAAGTCACTTTGCACAAACCCAAGAACTATTAATTATTGTCTTTCAATTTTACCTTTTTGCAATTTCCCATGGTAAGAAATTGTATATGTGAAAGAAATATATACATATTTTTTTTTAAAGAAAATGCCTTTAACATGAGTAAATTGAGAATTAATTTTCTTTTCAAATCTTGGTTTTAGGTGGTGTGCTGGATGAAGTGATATATAGCCGATTGGTGCATTTAGAGGCTCCTACCAACTCTTATATTAATTGAAGAACAACACTTACCATGTTAAAATCAGATGATGGAGTTGTGGAGAGTTTTTCTTCAACAATTTCATTTGCTGATGTTTTGGTACTCTATGCAGCTCATAAAATATGAATAAGTTACTAAAAATGTTAAAATAATTAAGAAGTATATCATATATTAATTAAAAAGAGAAAATGTTTGTTGGTTTGAGTCCCTATTATTATAGAAAAGCATAAAATACAAACCTTTGTCAAATTTGGCAAATTAATATTTGTTGTGGAGTCTTCTGCAGTAATCTCCTTTGATAATTCCTCACTCTAAACATTTAAAAAAAAAAGATATAGTTAAAAAGGAGATAAATTGAGTTTTGATGTTATTGATAACCATAATAAATCTTAGCACACAATTTTTTTTTTTTTTAAATCATTCATTTTGAAGAAATGAATAAGGCAACGAGGTAAGAGAGAAATCATTAACTAGCTAGCTTCATAAGTCTACTTGGATAAAAAAAAAATATAAATGTACATTTTCAAATTTTGACGAACTATTATTTTGTTGGGGCATTGTTGAGTCATTTACATTAGTTTACAATTACAATAGTATAGACTAAACCCAACAATATCACAAGTCTAAATCTTTAGAACATGTTAGAAAACCTTGAAAATTTCATAGAGCTGCTTATGTAATTGCTTGACATGTGTATTTCATTATCCATTTCTTCAATTAGGTTTTCCTCTGTACACTACCTATGTATATCATGCTCTGTTTTTATAGTAAGTACGCCTATTCTCCCCTTTTCTCTATTTTCTCAACAGAAGCATGGGTTGTGTGTGTGTGTCTAAACATACACTATGTTGATGGAGAGAATATATTTTGTTAGTTTCTTAAACCTGTTTTAATTAGTTTACCAATAGTGTCAACTTTGATGATCAAGTACAACAGAGGCTCCTACCAACTCTTTTGTATAAAAGAAAATCATTATTACTAATAAATAAATGCAAATGTGAAATCATTTGTTGAGAAAGACCCTTACCCTATTGGACTTTGATGATGGGGTTGCTGCTGCATTTGAAGCAGGAAGCTGTTCTTCCACAATTTCATTTTTTGACGTCTCAGCATTCTGTATTACCCATAAAACATGAGTATGTTACCAAAGAAGTTCAATTAACGAAGAAGAAAGTCATTTATTAATTAAGGAAACTACTCAATTAAAATTCAAAATCATTACTATCATAAGACATCTTCACTTCTACATTGCTGCATAATCGTTAAAAAATAAAAAATAAAAAACCTAATATGTGTGTTTGTGTCAGTGAAAGTATTAATTGAAGGGAAACCCATACCACGTTTGAATTAGATGATAGAGTTGTAAAGAGTTTTTCTTCAACAATTTCACTTGCTGATGCATAGATACTCTATGTAGCCCATAAAATGTGAGTAAGTTGCTAAAATGGTTAAAATGATTAAGAAGCATATCATATATTAATCAAACGAGAAACTGTTTGTTCCATGGTGTGAGTCCATATTGTCATAGAAAAGCATAATGTACATACCTCTGTCAAATTTGACAAATTGCTATTCTGTTTGTGTGTTGTGGAGTCATTTTTAACAATCTCCTTTGATACTTCCTTACTCTAAACATCAACACAAAGGGATAAAAAGAAGATAAACTAAGTTTTGATTTATTTGGAGCAAATGAATAATACAGTGAAATAAGAGAGAATTCATTATAGTTAGTTTCTTAAGTTTGCTTATCTATAGAAAAGTATAATACACATACTTTCTCAAAATCTGGGGAAGCGTTATTTTGTTGAGGCATTATTGAATCATTTCCAATATCTTTTTGTGATTCCTCTTCTTCAACCTGAAAAATAATAGAAGAAATATTCATACATACATATATATATATATATATGTATATTAGTTTACTATTAGATACAACTTTGATTCCCATAGGTGCATCAAAGGTTTGTACAAATTCTTATATAAATCAAGAAAAAATCATTATTATTAAACCCACTCCACTTCTGCATTGCTACATAACGGGGAAAATGCTATATTAAAAAACAATCTTTGTTGAGGAATGAATTGCAAGAGAAGTTCAATTCATTAAATAAGCATATATATTATTGAGAGAGAAACCTTTCATGGTTAATGAGCCTGATTCATTATAGTGCAGAATAAGTTTGTACCTCCGTCAAATTTTGTGAACTACTTTCCTGCTTTTGTATTGCGGAGTCCTTTTCATCAGCCTCCTTGGATGCCTCTTCACTCTTTACAATCAATCACAAAAGAGATCAACTTAGTTGAAGTTTCAAATAAATTCCGTAAATTAAATCCTAGCCCAGAAGTAAAAGCACTATTCTATATTTAATAGCATCCTGCTAAAATTTGGGACAAAGGAAGAAGACAACAAGAGAGAAAAAAATTTGTTGGCTTCTTCTAAGTCGGTTGATTAAAGAAAAGTTTATTGCACATACATCTTCTAGATTTAGAGTATTATTATTCTGTTCAGATATTGTCTTGTCTCTTTCAAGAGCTTTCTCTGATTCTTCTTCACTTCGCCTCTAAAAAAAGATAATAAAGAAATTAATGAGTATGAAATCATCAAGAAAGATAGTAACTCAACGCGAAAAATAAGAAAAGTAGGGGGAATATTGAATTGAATTTCTACCAAAATTTGTAGAAGTTTGGCACTAACCTGACGAGCCCATTTCCAAATAATATTATATGTGCGGAAGAATTCAATACCTACAAAGTTCATCTGGTCTGGATGTAACGAAGCAAGGGAATCAAATACTGCACAAGCAAAACAACAATTTCATTATTATTATTATTATGAGAAGAAATCATATAGAGTAATTAGCAATTGTGATTAACTACGTCTATATGAATACTTACGCTCAGACGAGCTGACATTAGTTGAAGGGATATTACCACTGTTACGCACAAGACGGAATTTCAGGGTTTGGATATCGATTCCTTGATAGATAGTATGAAGACTTGGTAGATTTACCAGTCTTATTCCAAGTAGGTTTGGAAGCACATCCTTGATGACTAACTCTTGTGATGCACCCTGCTTCCATTCAAATACTTGTACAAGCTCAGGAGCGTCTTCTATTTCCAAAGTTCGGAGTCTTGGAAGTTTAGGATATGTGGAGATAGAGAATAGGCATTTCAACTTCTTGCACTGCTTTACTTCAATGCGAAATAGCTTCGGGAAACATGTTTCATGATGAGGATCGAAAGGATTTTGCTGATTCTCTTTATCATCCTCAATGATGCTCACCAGCTCTTCACAGTCTGATATGATTAGGTTTCTCAATTCTGGCATGCTTATTGCGGTAGATACAGACAGTATGAACTGCAACTGTTTGCATCCTACAAATCTTAACCAAGACAGTTTTTGAAAGCTCAAAAAGTTCTTAGGTTCCACGTATCTATCTCTTGAATCACACAACTCTCGCAAGTTGGAAAGAGGCTTACCTCTCTCCTTGAAAGATAATGCCTGTAAATATATCATTAATTAAGATATGTTAGTTTTAAAGAATCTCTTTAGGTGATCGATTATAAACTAAGAGAAACAAGCTGGAAAGAGGTTTACCTTTCTCCTTGAGAGATCTTGTCTATTGTGTCCACCAAACAAGAAATCTATTAAAGTTTGGGGAAGTTGTGGGCATCCTTCACAATCAATTTGATCTAGATGTAACACCTCGACATAATAGTTTTCTGCGCAAATACTAACCATATTTAGTACATCAGCAAGGCATAGTTCTTTCAAGGCTGGGAGAGCAAGTTCACTGTGAACATTATGATCCTGATCAGCAGGACATTTTCCAAAGACATATTTCATCTTGCCTGCCTCCCGGATGCTCAAGCGTTCTAAGTGCTGAAAGTGTTTTGAATAAAAAGCAGGGAATACATATTCTAAACTGTTACATCTCCTGATACAAACTTCTTTTAATCTGGGAAAAGGAGAGTGAACAATCATCTGACGACCATGACTAGTAGGCCTCTCAACTGTTATTATATGTTGCAGTGCTTCACACTCCTCAACTTTCAATGTTTCTAGCAACTTCAATGATGAGGCAATGGATATAGTAAAAAGTGATGTTAACTGTGAAAATCCAGTTAGCATAAATTTTCTCAACTTGAATTGATATAATGCTGCTGGAAAAAATCCACGAGCTGCACTTGAATCCAACTCAGCTTTTGATGCCTTAATTGCATACAAACATGTGAATTCCTGTTTTCCCATTTCCTGGTAAACACATATGAATTCTTTTTCAATAAACTAACAAAGAATGTTTTAATACGTTATTATATTTTAAGAAAATAGAATCTACATTTTTTGCCTATAAAAAAAATTACTTTCTTTATTTGTTTCTTTTTCCTTACACAAAGCTTGTGAAGCCAGAAAAAAAAAATCCAAGAGAAGATTTTATTTAACTTTTTGGACAATTCAAATATACAAAAACATTTTTAACTTCTCTCCTTATGTAAACAAAAGAAATGCCAACTTTAAATATAAAATAAGTTTAAACTGGATTTTCTTTTCTCACTTTTTCCATTCTTTCTTGCTCAAACAATTATCTATAGGCCAAATTTAATTTATATATTTTAATCCATATGAAGACTTGCTCAACAACTACCTATAGGCCAAATTTAATTTATATATTTTAATCCATATGATGACATCAACTAATACTTCAAACTTTATTAAGAATATAAAATTTCAACATTCTAAATGCTATAGTGAGCTCTATTCACTACATATTTCACCATCATGGCATGCATTCCATTCAAACATGTGAATTCTTCTTTCATAAATTCAAAAGATGAGACAAGTTATGGTAGAGGTTTAAGAAACAAACTTTTCCGATATTACCAGAAAATTTTAACACACATATATTTTTTTTAAAAAAAACAAAATCTATTTTAATTCAATTTTGAATTTATTTATGCTATTTCGTTGAATATATAATGCGCTTGTTACAATCTTATAAATTTTCATTTTATATTCACACTTTTATTTTCATTTTTTCTTAATTACATCTGTTGAATATATTTATGCAAGGAAAATGGAAAAAAGGAAGTAAACTTATTTTTGGATAAAGAGAATTAAATACAAATTATTCTCTTTTTAATTTGTCTTCTTGTCCTCTCTAAATTCGTTCTTGTTAATTAATTTGAACTGTGGTCTCTTCAAAATCATATAAAAATCGATTCTCTACCAACTAAACAGTGTTTTACTCATTTAAATTCACACAATGCATGCTTTTTAAACTTATCACTAATTTAGTGATTTTATACAAACTAATATTATAACAATGGATCCTAGTCAAATTTGGTTGGAATTTGTAATTGGTAAATGGTTTTCCATGCCTTATTAAAATTCTACAACTATCAATTTATAAACAAGCAAATTTTCACATGTGTAACTTACCGTTACGGATGAAGACCCAAGGCAGTATAAGCTTTATACCAAATAAATAAAATAAAATAAAAACTTGCAAGTATTTGATGGCATAAATTTGAGCAATTTTCTTTTTTTCCTGTAATTTGCTAACTATCAAGTGTCCAAGGCCAAAATAAAAAAAAAGCAAGGCAAAGACTAATAAGAAGTTCAACAAGACATGTTTGCATTATTCATCCAATATTATGAATAAGTACATTCCAACATAATAGAGTAAGGAAAAAGTACCTCGTTATGATTCGTGAAAGCAGAAGGATGATGTATAGTTGAAGCATTTGACTTTGGCCAAAAACAGCATAGATGACCCCTTGATGAACTACTAGTGCAACCTTCTACATCTGTACTTGGAGATGACTTTTGTATTTTATCAGAAGGGCATGGAAGATACCATTCTGCATATAAGTTGATGAAATTTGGTACTCTAGAAATTTCCAGTTCTTCTAGAGACTGGAGGATGGCTTCTTTTCCCATTTGGTGCAAATCTCTCTCATATGGATATTGCCCAAGTATATATTCTAGCTTCTCACAACTAGCAATCTCCATACTTTCTAGTAGTGGAAGGTCTTTGCAAAAATATATTGGCAAAATAAATTCTAATTCAGGACAGGATCTGACTTTGAGATATTTCAATTTTGGCAACATTGACTCATGACTCGTTTGATTGGGATCATGATCTTCCATTGGCTTTGCTACTATGTAGTTTAACCCAGAACATTTGTCAATATGCAACATTTCTAGTTGCTTTAGACTTTGTGCTGTGAATGGTTGAAAAAGGCATGCCATTGAACATTCTTGTAAATGTATGGACTTAAGATTACAAAGCTCTAACTTTCCAGCAAATAACAAGCCTTCCAGATTTTTACACCGTGATAAATGCAGCTTCTCCAATTGCTTCAAAAAGTCAACAGGATAAGGACCACAACATAATTCTCTTACATGTATGTCAGAAAGCTTCAGTTCAACCAACATCGAGAAGATACCCGCATCCAATTGAAGACGTTCGGTGCGGATTAGGCACGTTATCCCGTTCATAGATTGCAAACAAAGCCTAGTTAAGGGATCTTCCATGTTGTCATCTTTCACAGGTAAGATGTCAGGAACAACATTTGTCCATCCTCTGTTATCATAATCTCTACCAAACTTCAAAACTTCTGCTCTTGCCGCTAGGGATTTAAATATTTCATCAGAGAAGCTTACTCTTAAGTACTCTAAATTAAAATATCTAGATATTGAAAAGTCCACTTTATAAGAACTAAAACCATGTCGTGCCTTTATATGATACCTTTCCAATTTAGGAAAAGTTGAAATTTGAGCTAGCGATTCGCAGTTATCTTCATCCATACGATTTGAAACAAAATACAACTCCTCTAATTGTGAGCAACTCCCAATCACTTCAAAAGGATTATTTCTTTCAATATCACATCGCACCATCTCCAACAATCTCAACTTTTCTAGTTCTCCAATTTCTTTTGGCAATTCAATCATTGAACAGTGGCTCAACTCAAGACTCTCAAGGCTTTTTAAGTTTCCCAAAAGAGATATATCTCCTAACTCAAATCTTTTTATGGCTAAACTTTGAATATTTATCAATGAAGGAAGTGATTGAAATAAGGGAGCACATGAAATTTCAATATTTGACCAATTCATTATAGCCAAAAATTTGAGGTTCTTCATCCCTTCAAAAATACCATTTGGTACTTTTATAGTAGGAGAATCTGCATTGTTACTTATCCAAAGTAAAAGAACCTCAAGTTTTCTACTATCAAAATGGCTAGGAAAGTCAACTATGTTCCAACGTGAATATTTGATATTCTCCTTTAACGTACTGCTAGAATCCATGACCACTTGAACTAGGTTATTTCCAATCTATAAAGCCACTTCCCGAACCAAGTCATGCATTTTTACAGCTTCATTCTCAACCTTTAATAATAAACAGGAATCCATGAGCACATTTATAATTGGAGTGAAATAACTTCTTGTGACAGAGTATTTGTTAGCTTCTCCACAAAGCCCCATACCTATAGCAATTCTAGTTAAAAGTTCTATAGGTATTTCATAATCATCTGGGAACAGAGAGCACAAGAGGAAGAGTTTTCTGGCTTCTTTGTTCTTGAGATAATCATAGCTTAATCTTAAAGAATTATAAGCCTCTCGTAAATCTTCATTGACATCATGAATTGACTTAGGATTCCGTAATCTTTCCAAACCCTGCTTCCATTCTTTTAAAGGTTTAGACTTTAATGCTCTTGCGACTGTTACAATTGCAACTGGTAATCTTCCACACTCCTTCACAATACCTAAAGCCACATCCTTAAAATCATTGGGAGAACTATCTGTGCTCTTGTCGGCATAAGATAGGAAAAGATTAACTGCATCCTCTACACTTAAGACCTCGAGTTCAATAGGCTCACGGCATCCCATATTGCTACAAACTCCCCGATGACGTGTGGTAAGCAACATAGAACAACAACTTTTGCCACGGGGAATCCCTATTTTTTCCAATGGAAGCTCTTCCCACACATCATCAAGTATGAGAAGCACCTTCTCTCCACCTTCTGCTATTCTTTTCCACAACTCTTGTGCCTGTTCAGATTCATCTGTTCCTTCTTTGAAATCCAAGTTTAAGTGTTTTGCGATGTTGTCTCGAATCTTTTTCAAGTTCCGATCCTTTGAGACAACACTAAAGATGACTTTATCAAACCCCTTTGATTCTGCAACTTTACCTACTTCTATTGCCATTGTGGTTTTCCCTGTTCCCCCCAGCCCAAATAGTCCAATCACAAACTTGATGTCATTTTCCAACGCCTCCGTCAGTTCTCTAAATTTCGACACTCTGTCCTTAAGTTGCATAAAATTTTCAATAGAGTAGAACTCGACCCCTGGAAGCCCAGTTGAACGTGCAACAAAAGGAAATTTACTGTTTTCAATCAGTTCTTTAATCCTTTGCGTCTTGCCTTCCAACTCCTTACCTCGCTTGTACTGCCAAAAGCAACTAGGAAGCACACCAAACCATTTATTCTTTCCTTTTGTGTCTTCTTCTATGAGATCATCTGCTTCTTCTCTCCATAGTTTAACATCACCTTCGATCTGATTCTTGTTTCTGTTATGGGCTTCTTTAATATCTTTTTGTATTCTTTCTCTTCTTACCTTCAAATGTTTCTTTTGGTCTTCGAAGTCCTCAACATAGCTGTTGTAACAACACAAGTAATGAAGTTCCTGCATTGCTTTATCTGCCAATGATTCAGCGACATGGGCAGCCACGTTCTCTCCGATTCCCGCCATCTACCGTACATGCATATGTGATACAGTGAGGGACTGTTGACTGCACAATTATATATGTTTCATCAAGACCTTCCATGTTCTAGGATCTCCCAGCCAGCGATCATTGGCATCCAGCCAAAAATAATATATATATACTCCCTCTAGTCTTTATTAGACACTAACTAACAATTCTCATAGACCAATAAAAACAATTAAAGTCAATAAAATTGTCCTATAATATAAATAATTTCCAATATTACCCCTACTAATTGAACTAAACTCTAATATTATATTAATTATTACTTTCACCCACTATCCTTATTAATTATAGGCATACATGGAAAAAATATTTAATGTGCTTTGGAAATAAGCAAATCCCTTATAAAAAGGACCAAATACAATTGTTAGTTGATGCCTTACAATAAGGACTAGAGGGAATATATATATAATAAAAAAAAATTAATTTATTTTCTGCAAGTCAGATATCATAAATTTAATTGATAGATAAATTTGAACTTCTTAAGTTTTAAGTAAATCTCTGAAAAATAAATAATTTAATATTAACAAGTCAATTTGTTATATTTACACGTTAATCTCATGGAAACTTACATAATTTTTATATTAATTTTCAAATTTTAAAAATACATTTAAAAGTTAAATTCTTAAATTTGTTATGTCATCCTTTTAAATTTATAAATTAAATTCAAAATTTATAACTTAAAATGGTAAAGAACACCTCCATTTAAACTTTTTTAAAAATGATTTATAAATCATTGTGTAAAACATGAAGAGCCAATGCAAAAAATATGAAAATTAACTTATAATTCTATGGGGCCGACTTGTAAATCTAAGAAATAGACTTCTAAGTATTCAATTATTATTCTTTTAGATATTTTCTTATCAACATAAGAAGTTTGAAGTATAAATATTAAAATATTTTCACAATTATTGGTCAATGTTTTTTCCCCTATAGATCCCTAAGATTTTGTCCTACTCTTGTTAGAAAACACAGAAAATCGACAGTGCCTTGACCCAACAGCAGCGGTTCCGGACAAATGTTGCCTTCAAGGACATATGAAGAATTTTTTTTGTTTTTTCACGTAAAAGTATTTAAATTTGATTTTTTTTAAGGGTTAAAGGTCATTCTTGCCACGAAAATATTGCTAAGGGAGCGCCCAGCACCCAGAAGTTTTTTGGGTACCAAATTTGCCTCGGAAGTATGAAAAAGGTACCAAATTTACCCCGGAAGTTTGAAAAAGATAGCAAATTTGCCCATCCGTTAATTTTGACTGTTAAGTTTGACTAACTATCCACGTGGCATGCCACTTCATCAACCAATAAGAGTTAAGTATCATTTTTGCCCCGAAAGTTTTCAATAAGAGCAATTTTGGCCCGAAAGTTTTTACTAAGGAGCAATTTTATCCTGGAAGTTTATAAAATGTATCAATTTTGCCCTTCTAAATCAATCAAAGACCACACATGTCATGCCTTGAAAAGGTCGAACTTGGAGTCAGAGAAGGAGATTCTTGAGATGTTGAGCTCAAGGCAGTTAGAATTTGTGAAGCCGAACTGGTCACAGGAAGCATCACTTATGATCTAAGCAAATGATCAGTTTATACAAACGTAAATATTATCACTATTGATTTGTTTTACTGAACCAATTTTTGGAACAATTCATTTCTCGTTTTACGTTTCATTTCCTTAGATCATAAGTGATGCTTCCTCTAGGTTTTGCGACAGACCTTTTAGTCCCTGTGACCAGTTCGGCTTCACAAATTATGGCCGCCTTAAGCTCAACATGTCAAGGCTCTCCTTCTCTGATTACAAGTTCCACCTTTTCAATGCATGACATGTGTGGTCTTTGACTGATTTAATAGTCAAATTTAATATTGGGAGAAAGAAGGACAAAATTGCTACTTTTGTAAACTTTCGAGGCAAAATTGCTCCTCAATGAAAACTTCCAGGGCAAAAATAATACTTTTGATAGATGAGGTGGCATGTCACGTGTGATGAGGTGGCATTTTAACGATCTACGTGAACTTCCATCACTTTTGGGTAAATTTGATACCTTTTCAATATTTCCGGGACAAATTTGCTACCCAAAAAACTTCCGGGTGTTGGGCGCTCTTTCAACACTACTTCCGTGGCAAAAATAACATTTAACCCTTTTTTTAATACAATTTCTAATGCTAGCTTGAATTTAGATTGTGATGAGATGTATACCATCCAAACAAAATTTGGATAGTCTACATTCATATTCTTAAATAATAATTTTTTTCAAAGTGATGATTAGAAGATTTTTTGTTTTAATTTTTTAAATAAAAAATTGATAAATTACCAAATAAAGTAACATGAAAAATATGGCATTTTGTGTTATAGGGTCCAAATTAAGTTCGGTGCCCACCATGAAAATGATGAGCACTAAAATTGAATCTAACTTTAAGTTGTATCATAGCACCACAAAACATTCATTTCTTTTTCTAATATTCACATATTTGTTCTGTTGCTTCTTGTGGATTTGATTCAGAATTGGCTCCACACGCGGCACCAATATATGCTATTCTAAATGAGAAAAGTAACCAATTATAATTAATATATATTAATAAATTTTTATTTGCATGGAATTAATCACAATATGATCAAAGGACAAATGCAATCAAAGGCACAGAGAGATGTAGTGTTATTAAGAATACAACTAATTTTAAACTTGATCTGAATATACACAAACATGAAAGTCTTCCCTATATCATAATTAACATAACCTACAAATAGCAGGTAATTGCAATTTTTATCTTCCTTTTATGATTTTTTTAAAGATTTGAGTTGTAAAATTATAATGCCTTGTATCTCTAAGACAGACTAAGTAGGAGACATTGAGTCTTCTGCGAACAAGAGGTTTAAGAGCAATTTTTACACAACCGATATACATATAATTATAAGTTTGTTTGTGTTTCACAACAGATTTTGGTGATAAAAGGAAAATTTCTTTCTTTTTTGCAAATTAATTCTTCAAAAGTTAAGATCACATAATCAGACTTTGAAAACCAACCTATGTTTTGAGTTTGATAAAGAGTACTTTAAATTCAAATCTTTAAAAAATCATTAAAAAAAAAGTGAAAACTTAACCATTTTTTACCCATAAGATATCTAAATGTTACTTATTTTATGTAGAATATAATGATTAAAAGAAACACAAAAACCACTTTGGAAGGGGAAAAATTTGAGGCTTAGTACCAAGGAGCAGCAGACACCCCTTGCCCCATTTGCTGTACTGATATGTGATATGTCATACACTCATACCGCTCAACTGAAAAAAAAGAAAAAGAAAAAGATGAAGAAGAAGAAGAAGAAGAAGAAGAAGAAGAAGACAAAAACCATTGAATTTAACGAAAATTTTGAAGTATGAAACCTAAAGGTTTAGTGTTCAAAAAACAAAAACAAAAAAACTTAAAGGTTTTAGTTTTAAACTTTTAGAGGTAATGGAGGTTATTCGGAATCCAAAATTCAGTGAGTTTTTTTGGTTGTAATTAGCTAAAATTTTAAAACCTAAATTTATTATTTTTTTTAATAAAAAAAATCATTTTCTTGTTTTAGTAGTTATTTCAAATAAGTAATTTTTATTATGAAATATAATTTTTTATTAGGTTCTTCTAATTTTTTCAATATATTTTATTAATTTAATTGATATTAAATAACTGAATACTATTTAAATATAATTTAAAATTAAGCTAATAGTTATATAATTATAAAAAATAATAAAAATAATAACTTATTAATTCTTTAGTAAATAATTCTAATTCTTTTCTATTTTTACAAATTGTATTATTTTAATTCAACTTTGAAAATTATAAAAAATAAATAAAACTATAATTAAAAATAAATAATATAAATATATGTTTAATTAAAAAGTTTATAAGAATATTAAAATATTTCATAAAAATAAGAATGTCAAAATAAATTATCATACTTACATCAAGTTACTTGTATCTATTACATCAAGTCCTCCAATCACACACGATAATGCGTCTTATTTATTTCATATGCGTTTATAGTTACATGATAATAATTAAAAAATAGAAAACATGGTCATATAAGATTAGAGAATTTCACGAAATGAATATAAGTAACATATCTAAATATTTTCCTAAAACAAATTATTACAATAAATTATTATTTATAGAATAATATTTTTAAATATTATATGTAATAAAATTTTGTTTTATATCTATAGCATAATATTATAATAATTTATTTCATAAAAATAAAAGGCTCCTTAATCAAGTGGACCTGATAAAAATCTACAAGGACCTAATAGAAAGTAAATGAAAGTACAAGGATCTGATAATAAGGAAAAAAAAAATACAAAGTTTTAATTAAAGATTGATTGTTACTATAAACATCAACAGATTAATTATCTCAATACAATTGCATAACTAATAAACGCACATGTATTTGTAGGAAAATTAAAATAAAAAACCTGGGAAAAATCATATATATTATAAATAATCGTAAAATTTATAATTACTTAGAAGAACTAAACTTGATAATATAAATTTTAAATTACTAGATTTCCCCTAATTAAAGTTTCTCTATTATCTTTTGTATTCATAATTAAAAAATGGGATAAGGGTCTTAAATGTCATGAAAGTTTTCACTCTGGAACATTAGTAAGACGGAAGTTTTTTTTGAACCAAAAATGCCACGGAAGTTTTCGCTGAGGAGCAATTTTGCCCCAGAAGTTTTCACTGAGGAGTAATTTTGCCCTGGAAGTTTTCACTAAGGAGCAATTTTGCCCTTCTGTCTCCAAATATTACATTTGACTATTAAATCAATCAAAGACCACACATGTAATGCCTTAAAAAGGTCAAACTTGGAGCCAGAAAATGAGATCCTTGAGATGTTGAGCTTAAGGCGGCCAGAATTTGTGAAGCCGAACTAGTTAAAGGGATTGAAAGATTGACTGTCACAAAACCCAAAGGAAACATCACTTATGATCTAAGCAAATGATCAGTCTATACAAACGTAAATATTATCACTATTGATTTGTTTTACTGAACTAATTTTTGAAACAATTCATTTCTCGTTTTGCATCTCATTTGCGTTTTGTGACAGACCTTTCAGTCTCTTTAACCAGTTCGGCTTCACAAATTCTAACCACCTTGAGTTCAACATCTGAAGGATCTCCTTCTCTGACTCCAAATTCGACCTTTTCAATGCATGACATGTGTGGTTTTTGACTGATTTAATAGTCAAATTTAATATTTGGGGACTAAAGGACAAAAAATTGCTACTTTTTGTAAACTTCCGAAGCAAAATTACTCCTCAGTGAAAACTTCCGGGGCAAAATTGCTCATCAGCGAAAACTTCCGTGGCAAAAATGATACTTCTGGAGCAAAATTAATACTTCCTGTGAACTTCCATGGTGTTTTTGGTCCAAAAAAAAACTTTCGTCTTACCAGTGCTTCTAAGCTAAAACTTCCATGGCATTTAAGACCCTTATCCCTTAAAAAGTAACTAAAAGAAAAACTAAAACCGCCCATCATTATATCTTTTTTTCACCAAATTTCATATTCATACAATCAATATATTATCTAATTAACAACTATTAAACTCATATTGTTCTAACATTTTTCCCTCAAGTTCCATATTCATTTAATCAATGTATTATTTAATTATTTAGAGATAATAAATTATTTATATCTTTAATTATATTATCATTAAATGAACTTGCTTAACACACATAACTTCTTCTTAAATGAAACCCAATCCTATAAACTTTCTTGATACAACATATACAATAAAAAAAAATTATAAAAGATCTTGAGTTTTGTTAAAATTATATAATTTTATTTTCAATTAAATTTTTTTATTGATTTTTAAGAAATTATAATTTTTACAAAATTAAAGAATGTACTATTCTTTTCTTTGGATGTCTAAGAAAGTTTTCAAAAATGAAAATTCAGAAAACTTTTTTTTAATCAGTGAAATTTAGAATTTTAAATTAGTTTTAAAAATAGAATTTAAAAGAGAAAGTAGAAGGAATGCAAAAGATGTCATTAGTGGCATTTTAATGTTTTCGATTTTATATCTTTGTATTTAGTCTTTTTAAATAATTACAATTTTTATTGTTCCTTGTGCTTTTTCATTCTAATTTTTCAGTGTTTATATGCCTCATAATAAAACACGTCTTTTATTTTAGGGTTAAGGTCTAATTTTGCCCTTAAAGTATACGTTCAGAAGCAATTTTGCCTCTGAAGTTTTCAGTGTAGCAATGTTACCCATGAAGTTTAAAAACGTAGCAATGTTTCCCCTCTGTTAACTGTCCTAGCGGTTAACTAACGGTCAACGTTAGAGTTTTTAACAAAGGGGCAATATTACTACGTTTTTAAACTTAAGGGGCAACATTACTCCAAAAAAAGTAGCAATTTTGCCCCTAAAGTTAAAAAACGTAGCAATGTTGCCCCTCTGTTAAAAATCCTAACGGTCAACGTTAGAGTTTTTAACGGAGGGGCAACATTGCTACGTTTTTTAACTTTAGGGGCAACATTGCTACGCCGAAAACTTCAAAGGTAAAATTGCTCCTGGGCGCATACTTTAAGAGTAAAATTGGACCTTAATCCTTTATTTTATTAACAAAGGAAACTCATATTAAAAACGATTCTATTAAGGGTGACAAAAAAGTCAAAAGAAAATATTTCAAATAAACTGTGTGGGCAAAGAAAATTGGTGTAGATCAGCCGCCTAAAATGAAACATCGATAGAAGAAATAAGACACATCATGGAGTTTCATCCCCTTTTTATTTAATGATTTTTTTCTTAAAAAAAAGAAAAGAAAAGAAAAGAAAGATCGTCTTATTGTTTAAGCAGTTAGTTCAAATAAGTTCTCTTTTATAATCGATAATCTATAATTATTTTGAGACGTACTTTTTAATAGAGTAAATATTCTATTTGGTCCCTAAAAAAAATCACGGACCTCTTTTTAGTCCTTAAATAAAAATAACTCTTCCCGTAGCCCCTAACCACATTTGGGACACTTCATGCATGTGTCCTCTTCAACCTGGAATGACTAACATGGACGGTTTTTTGATTTTACAGAGACTACGGGATGAGTTATTTTTACTTAGGGACCAGAAAGGGGTCTATAATTTTTTTCAGAGACCAAATAAGATATTTACTCTTTTTAATAAATGGTGTTTATATCATTGTATTGAACGTAAAATAACTTCAATTTTTTTAATAGATAACTTCAATTTTTTATAAACAATCTAAAAAAATTACCCTTGACCTAGTCCTAAACACTCATACCCACACGAATAAACATGAATTTTTTTTTAGGGGGGTGTTGAGAGTCGCGTCCGGATCCTCTCACATGCCTCCCTCTCCTTTTTTTTTACAGTCCGATTTGAACTATCCGAATCTTGATCCAACGGTTTAGATTTAAAAAAAATTATTTTTTTTGTCTTTTTCGAAAAAAACAAAAAATAAAAATTTGTTTGTTTTTAAATCTAAACCGTTGGATCAAGATTTAGACGGTCCAAATCGAACTATAAGAGATAGAGAGAGAGAGGGAATTGGAGAAAATCCTCTTCCGCTGAGAGCCTCCGGGCATTCAAACATGGCCAAGCAACTACTAGCGCTAACTAAAAAGTGCTTTTATAAATTTAAGAAGCATGATCTTTAACTCTTCGAGTTCAATAAAATCTCAATGATTAAAAATGTATTTGTGCTTGTTGCTATTTTTTTTTAATTTTGATTTTTACGGTTTTACTTAAATCATGGATAAAAAACCTAAAAATTAATTTTCATATTCATAATGATAGAAATTAACAGGAAACTTTCTAGATATAAAAAACAAAACCATATGAATATCAACATTCATATATGTGAAATATAGAAAATATAAAGATCTGCAAAATTGTAAAAGTTTCTATAAATAGAACAAAATTGCAATTAAAACTCTGCATATACTAACTTAAAAACTGAAATCGAAATTTTAAGGATGCTATATATATAAGAAAGATGGTGCAAACATAATTCATAAGTATAAGGGAGCACAGATTCTTACCTCTCAGGAATTTCTATGCTGCAGCTGCAATGCCTTGGATATCCAAGCCTCCTTCTTTGTGTTTCCTTTTTTTTTTTAAAGAAAAGACAACCGATAGGAAAAAAAAAATCAAATGAGAAATATAAAACAAAGAAAATCATACAAAATACTACGCAGAAAGAAGAGGTGAACCCTTTTTTTTAGTTTTCTCTAAACAAGAAAAAGAAGAACAATGAAAAACAGAGAAGAGAGTAAAAAGAAAATAATTCAATTACAAGAAAGTAAATAAAAGTTTGTAAAAAAAAAAAAAATTCCTTCCGTAGGCAAACTCCCAAAAGAGACGCCAAAACTCTGATTTTTTTTTTTTTTAATATTTTGGGAAGAAGAAGAAGAACATGAAAAGGTTTTCGTGAATATTGGAGAGTGAAGTGAAAGCGAGAAGTAAAGAAGAGCAGAGAAATTGCAGAGAGAAGAAGCAGAAAGTTGGTAGAGTGGTGAATAGTTGAGAACCGAATGAATAAATGTGGACTCTAAGTAGTAATGCATAATGCATAATGCATAATGCATAATGCAGAGTACAAATACTTACCTCTTCTCCTCTGATTTCAACGCCTCTCCACGTACACGATGCTTTTGATGGGATGCCTCCTTCGTTTTTTTGTTTTGTTTTAGTTTTAGTTTTTTTTTTTAAAAAAAAAAAACACTAAATAAACAAAGAGAAAAACAGCAACGATTGATGGATAGGTACCTGCAAGTTTTTTTTTTTTTTTGGGGGGGGGGGGGGGGGGAGACGTGAAGACCGTAGAAGACCGTAGAAGAAGAAGATGAACAACAAAAACTAGTGGAACTGAGAAGAGAAAGCTCAAAGCGGCAACCCAAATGGAACACAGAGATTGCCGAGAGGAAGCAGCTGAAAATGGTTTTGTTTAGAAGAAGGGGGGTTGAGTCAGTGAGTGTGAGTACTCTGAAGACAGCGCAAAGTGATTTTTACATACCTTCAAATACGGGCATCTTTTTTTTTTTTTGCTAGCATCTTTACATAAATTAGTAAAATATCTTTCGAATTCGAGGGGGGGAAAAAAGTACGATGTGACCTAGGAAAATTACAGTAAGGAAAATTACAAAATGGTATGAAAAAGGAAAATTACTTACTTAAATTTAATTAGATTATCTGAGCAAAAAATTTAATTAGATTATAAAAATTAGTTATTAATGCATATGTTTTTTAGATATTATAATTATCTTCTTTAATTTCTTCATTTTCTCTTCTCTTTATTACCGTTAAGAAAACATTAATAAAGATAAATTAAAAAAAGTTGTAATTATAAAAAACGTGTCTTACATTTAAAATTAAAATCAATTTCATTAATATGTTTTATATTAAAAAAATAATCAAGTATTATTTAAGTAAATGTGTGTTTTTTTTTTATATAGCCAGTGGAGGGAGGGAGAGGCAAGGCTTGAACCCTGGACAAGGGGGAAGGCCAGCTCCTAAGGCTGGCCCTAGTGTCATCGTACTATGAGGCGCTTTGGTTAAGTAAATGTGTTTTACCTCGTAGTATTTTGGTACTTTTTATTGTTTAATGTATCCAAAAAAATGCCGGCTTAAGAAAATAATGAAGTATTATTATAAATATGTTTTATTGTGTAAAATTAAATTATATATCAATTTATAAAATAAATAAATTAGTTTGAAAAAATAATAAATATAAATACTTTAAAATAATTTAATCATATCATAGTTTATAGTGTATAAAATAAGTATATGAGAAGAGTTTTTTCTCAATTTGAATAATCATATTTTTATAATATGAATAACATTATATATTGTGTAATACATTAGGTTATAATATCTTTTTGTAATAATTTTGAGAAGAAGAAGAACATCAAAAGCTTGGGTTCTCATTTGGTGCACATAATTAGGTGCCCAATTATGTGCTCATACCTCTATTAGAGGTATGAACATATTTTTTTTTTAATTTTTTTAAATTTTTTATATACTGTATTTATTTAGATTTAACTTATATACTGCTTTCTGGAATTTTTTTTGCATCCAGTATCTCAAATTAATTAGTTTCCAATCCTGCATTCATCTGTAACACCAGTATCATGAAAACTAATTAATTTGAGATATTAGATGCAAAAAAAATTCCAAAAAGTAGCATATAATTTAAATCTAAATAAATACGATATATAAAAAATTTAAAAAAAATAAAAAAAAAATACTCATACCTCTATTAGATATATGAACACATAATTATGTACACCAAATGTGAACTCCAAAAGCTTTTGGTGAATATGAGAGAGTGAAGTGAAAGCGAGAAGTAAAGAACATCAAGAGATGATGAATGAGAAATCTTCATGCAGAGAAATGTAGCCAAGCTATGACATGTGCCTCTATTTTAGCTACAGTCTCGTACTGCCTAACCGCGTGCGCCTTTAAGGCAAGTTAACCGTATCCACACCAAACCAATGACTCTCTTGCCTCCATTATTACTTATGTGTTTGACCAAAAAAAAAATTATTACTTATGTGGTTAACCATCTATATCATTGTTGTCAAAAATTAAAAATTAAGTATAAAAATGTAAAAACTTACATTTATATGTTTTTAGGGTGAAGGGGTAAATTGAACAACAGACTTTTAGCTCAGAAGCGATCAACACAAAAAACTTTTAAATGTGAAATTTATACCAACAGACTTTTAGTTCAGGAGCGATCAACACAAAATTGTTATCTGGGCAGTAACACTCCGTTAGTGGGTCACATTTTTAGGAAATAATGAGCTGAAATAAAAAGTAAAATGCAGAAAAAACTGATGGCACGGGTTCTAGTGAGTTTGAGAAGGGTCTCTTAGACCTCATTGCTTCCACTCTTGGACAAACCAGTATCTTATTATTCAGTTTCAGGACCCCCTGCAAAGCTACGATTTTTACAGTCGGTTCACTTATCCCAACAAACTCGATAACTCCCATTCGCCCACAAAAGATTACGGCAACTACGAACACTTGGAATATGGAAACTAAAGGAAAACAACAAGAGAACCTGGTGAAATAAAAACAATTTCTAGACGCAAATTGCAAGACTTGTTTCTAGACACAAACTGCAATGATCCCGTCGATGAAGATGGTGGCTTTGGTCAGCCTCGATCTCGTTCCTCCTTTTCTTCTTTCAGAACCAGGTTGGAGCCATGTTTTTGATTAGGTTGTGGCCACTTTTTTTCTGCTCTGCATTTTAATTTTTATTTCAGCTCATTATTTCCCCAAAAATGTGACCCACTAATGGAGTGTTACTACCCAGATAATGATTTTGTGTTGATCGCTTCTGAACTAAAAGTCTGTTGGTATAAATTTCACATTTAAAAGTTTTTTGTGTTGATCGCTCCTAAGCTAAAAGTCTGTTGGCCAATTTGCTCATTCACCCATATTTTTATTAGAGTAATACGTGTTAATCTACAAGTAAAAATTGCCCTTAATAAAAATGGGTAACAAATACCCTTAAAAATTTAAAAATGGTTTTTTACTTAAAACCAAAAAAAAAAACCTCATTTTAATTTCCCCTAAATTAAAAGACTATGAATAATGTTTTTTGTAATGGACAATTCAAGATTGGGGAAGAAAAATACAGCTCAAAACTCTCATGCATATAATTTTGATGATCTTCTATCCGATAATGATTGGATAGTGGAAAATGAAGAGTATTAGGAAGATGTAGACAACTTAGATGTTGATAGCCATTATAAGAAAAACTTGATTAAAGTTGAAGTGATTATAAATGGTCATAATTTGAACATTCTAAGTTTTGCAAATGAACTTGTTATAAGAGTAAGAGAAGAGAAGATTGAGGACATGCAAGTTGATGTGTGTTTGATTTGAATTAATTCATACAATTTAGGAATTGTTAAATTTTATTCTTTAATGTGTTTGGAACTTGGTTGTAGGAGTTGTTAAACTCTCTATGCTTTTGGACTTATGTTTTATATAGTTATGTGATTTATATCTTTTTAAATATGAAGTGATTCATTAAATTTTGAATAGTGATTTATGTTTTTTTATATGCACACACACACATATATAAAATTTTGTATCTTGATCTTAAGTAGTAGAAATTTTATGTTTCATGTCATTTCTACGATTTACATCTCTACCGCCCACTTTCGTTTCTACGTGACAACATTGATCTATACAATAAATAAAAAAGTAAAATTGCATATTTGTATTATTGGGTCATTTTCACCAATTTTCTCTACAATATTACTAATATATACTCCTACTCCAACTAAAGCTGGGAATCAGTGCTGACTCAGCCCTATAGGGTTGGTCCTTGGAAGGTCAGAGTCTAAAAGGGCTAGCCCTTTTATGCCTAGGGTAAAAAAAAAATCTATTTTTTAAAGTCCGACTCTAGAGCACTAGGGTTAGGGTCAGTTCTTCAAGGCCAATAGTTATTATTCCAAATTTTAATTATTTTTTTTCCTTTTTTAAAGAAATATAATTAGTAAATTATAACAATTAAAGTTCTAATTTATCAAATAAATGTTATCTATATTAATACCCAACTTCATAATTGAAACATTGAAACGAGGTATAAAAAATGGTGTTTGAGATACTTTTTTTTTAAAAAAAAATATGCACATATTTGTTAAAAAAAATAGGTAAGGGATAAAAATATTGTAATAATGACAAAAAGTGTGAAAGTTAGTCCTAAATATAAAACATAGTTAACTATGTTTAAGAAATTAATAAAGCAAAATAAGTTATTTAATTATATCATGTGTTTTATGTAATTAAATTATATATTAGTTTATAGGGAGAATTAGATAGAAGGACCTATAGAGAATAATATTTATTAGGAAGGACCACAAAAGTTGTAATTATTTAGAAGGACCAATTACCAAAACATAAATTTAAAAATACTAAATTACCTTTGAAATGATTTAATTTTCCCCCCACCAAAGTTAATACTACCAAAATCACCATTTTTAAGCTTAACTAATATCTACATAATCATATTATTATATCATTTAATTATCATTCGTAAGGTAGATATTGACCTTTTAACCCTTTAATATTATTAAGTTTTTTTTCTTAATTTACATAATTTTATATAAATTAGGAAAAAAGAAAAGCTCCATCAAAGGAACTTTATCAACCAAAATTTAAAATTAAATGCATTTCATATTTTATCATTATATAATTTAATTATTATTGGTAACATAGATATTGGCCCTTTAACCCTTTCATATCAGTAAGATTTTTTTTTCTTGATTTACATAATTTTATATAAATCAGGAAAAAAGAAAAGCTCCATCAAAGGAACTTTATCAACCAAAATTTAATATTAACTGCATTTCATATGTTATCATTATATAATTTAATTATTATTGGTAACATAGATATTGGCCCTTTAACCCTTTCATATTAGTAAGTTTTTTTTTTCTTGATTTACATAATTTTATATAAATCAGGAAAAAAGAAAAGCTCCATCAAAGGAACTTTATCAACCAAAATTTAAAATTAAATGCATTTCATATCTTATCATTATATAATTTAATTATTATTGGTAACATAGATATTGGCCCTTTAACCTTTTCATATCATTAAGTTTTTTTTTTCCTTGATTTGTATGTAAATCAAGGGGGGAAAAAAGCATCAAATAAACTGTATCAACCAAAATAAAAAAATTAAACGTATTTTTTTTATCTTACTAGAATTAGCTGTGTAGGCTCAAATAAAAAAAATATATTATCATATTGTATCAAAAATTGAAATATTATAAGGTGTTAATGTCTGTTGACACTAAAAGACACGCTCGTGCTGAACATCTCGTGCTGAATATGACCCTATTAATATTATATATATATATATATATATATATATATATATATATATATATATATATATATATATGTAACACTTATTTAATGTTTGTAATTAATTATAAAAACATTTGAGTTTTTCCTAAAATTATATATTTTTTCACTTAAAGCTTGCGTCAATTTTAAAAATAAAATTATAATTTTGACAAAATTGAAAGATATTTGTATTATTTGCTTCTATAAATATCTATGATGAGAGAGATTGTGTTTAATTTAATTAAATTTGGAAATTCATATTATTTTCAAACATTGAATGTGAGAGAAAATGTAGGAGGTTTGATTAGGGACAATTTAATATTTTAAAATTTTTGTTTTATTAATTAGTCCTTTTAAATAATTACAACTTTTACGGTCCTTCTCAATGAATATTATCTACTATAGGTCCTTAATTTTAATTTTTTTCTAGTTTATAAGTCAACCAAATTAATTTAGAAAAAAAATAACAAATATAAATATTTTAAAGTAATTTAATCATATCATGATTTATGGTGTATAAGATAAGTATATAAGAGGACTTTTACCTCAATTTGTATGATCATTCTTTTACAACACGAAGAACATCATGTGTTATGTATAATTAAATTGTATCATATATTATGTATAATTAAATCATATAGCAGTCTATGATATATACTTTTTAATAAGTTTGAGAAGAATGAGAACATTAAAAGCTTTTTGTAAATATTGGAGAGTGAAGTGACGGCGAGAAGGAAAGAAGAGCAGAGAAATTGTAGAGAGAAGACGCAGAGTGGTGGGGTTGGATTTCTTTTATTAGCTTTTTTTTATCATCTTTAAATTATATCGTCCAATCAATAGAATAGTATTTGAACTTTTCTCTCACTTTTTTAATTAAGGGCCTAAATAAGATCAATGAGAAAAAAATAAAAAAAAGATAAGAAAAAGATTTTCTAGAGTGGTGAATAGTTGAGAATAAATTAAAGTGAATGAATAAATGTGGACTCTAGTTAGAAGCAAGAGATGATGATAGAGAAGTCTTGATGTAGAGTTATGTAGTCAAGCTCTGACGAGTGCCTTTATTTTAGCTTCAGTCTCGTACATGTAATTATTGCCTCATCGCGTGTGCGCAGGCTATCTGTATCCACAGTTCCACACCAAACCAACTAGTCTCTTACCTCCATTAATTACTTATGTGGTTACCTAGAAAAAGTAAAATTGTATTATTGGGTCCTTTTAACTAATTTTCTCTACAATATTACTGATATATCCTCCAACTTTCAACTTCAACTAATATTGTATTGTGCAGGTACAAATACTTACCTTTTATTTAGAGTCGGGAAATCAGGCTAAACCCATCAAACTGACCCGTTTAAACTTTTACTTGTTAAGGGCCTGGTTTAAAAACTAGATAGGATTTTTAAAATTGGTCCTACAGGGCCGGTCCTACAGGGCTCCGGGCTTAAACGGGCCGGCCGTTTAGACTTTTTTAACTGTAACATCTGAAAATAAATAAATTCATATAAAAATGATGAAAAGAGAAATTACTTTAATTTCAGTATATTATAATTGAGATAATAGAAAATAGTAAAATAATAAAAAAATACTGAGTTTTTCAATTAGATTCATGAAAAATTCCTCACTTTAATTAAGATAGAAGATCAATAAGCTTAATATATATAGTGCCGAACAACTAAAATCTCTTGAAAGAATCGTAAATATTGTTTACAGTGTCCATGTTAAAACGATCATTCAACAATTAACGTCTTGTGTATGTGGAGTTGAAAATAACACCTACCACTTATTTATATTGTTGTCAATTTCATCTTGACCCAATTACATTTTTGTCCATACCTTACATTATACGACTTGCTAAAGTTGAATGAGATATTTTTCAATTTCTATTTTTTTTTCCTTATTTTTAATCTTTGAAATTACCTCAACATACAAACATACACATCATCTTTTTGTTTATTATATGGCCTAATCAATCTGACTTGTGAATGTATGAGGCTCAAGACAATTTATACAAATAAATAAATGAATCAACTTTGTTCCTAATGTGATAAGCAAAGTGTAAGAGGATAAGCAAAGTTAGTTAATTTATGCATGCCTTTCATCCTTTCTCATTTTCTATTTTTTTGTGTAATTAATCAAAATGATAAAGAAATACTGGAATATAATATTATTTAAATAAAAATATCCTCGACACAAAAGAAAATAAAAACAAAGAAAAGACCCACAATATCATATTATATTTCTTTGAAACAAAATGGAGGAAAAATAGTTAAAATTTGGAATAGTGACTTCTGGGCCCTGGAGGGTCGGCCCTGGCTTTAGTGCTATCATGTGGGCTTTGAAAAATAGATGTTTTTCTTATTTTAGGTCTTGGAGGGCCGGCCCTATTAGGCTCTGACCCTTCAAGGCCGGCTCTGATTCCTAGCTCTACTCTTATCCTCTGATTTCATCTCCTTTCTACGTACAGGATGCTTTTGATGAGAATGCCTCCTTAGTTTACAAAAAGAAAAAGAGCAGCGTTTGATGGTTTTTTTTTGGAACAATTGAATTGAGGAAAAAATTTCTCCCTTCAGTTAAACCGAACACACTCTTCTTTAGAGATATGTTTAATTAAATTGAGAATATTATTTTAGAGAAAGAGAGGGGATAAGATGAATGGACAAAGTTAAAATTGAGTATTAGTCAAGTGTATGAATACCTCGTGCTTCATCATAACTGAAATGTGATGGGGTGAAAACACTAAAATGTCTTTGCTGCGTTATACTTCGTTGGAATATTCACAGGTCTCCACAAGTATCAAAATGAGAAATACTGAGCAGCTACCTCATTTATATTTGAATGAATTAAAATATAACAATTCATCTTAATTTAATCCTACATTACATAAGAGTCAGAAATTCAAATTTTATTATTTTAAAAAATAGACTTTATGATTAAAAAAAAATTCAAATAAATACCGTTTAAATTTACAAAACCCTTAGAAATCCGTTGAATTTGTAAAAAGATGAGAAGTATCAAAAATCTATGAGGGATATGTAAATTCGGGTAAAATTATCTTTTTATTCTTAGTTTTAAATAAATTTTAAAAAAAAGGGAAAAAGCCCTCACCACCGCCGCCCGCCTCCAGGGCCGGCAGCGGTGGTGGGCGGCAATGGTGAGGGCATTTTCTTTTTTTTTAAAAAAAATTTATTTAAAATTAAGGGTAAAAAAGTAAGTTCACTCAAATTTATATATCCCACATAGGCTTTTAATACTTCTTAATCGTTTTAAAAATTTAACAGATTTCTAAAGATTTTACAAATTTAAATGATATTTATTTAAAATTTTCCTGTTAAAAAAACAAGAAACACAGTATGTCTAATGAATTGTTGTTTTTAAAGGTACGAAATCGATTGTCAGACCAAAATGGTTTTGCTGCCCAAAGAGAGTGCCATCCAGCTATTCTTTTGACTTTTCAAAGAGAATCTCTTGTAGCCACGTACATCTCTGAACTTTTTTTGCTCAAGGATAACTGCATCTATTACTAATAGGAAAAAAAACACCAGTACAGAGGACAATCAATACAACGCAAAGGGAAAATACAATGCAGAGCATAACAAACAGACAGAAGCAAATTGATACCGTGGTACCATTACAATATAACACTCTGGGAACATAAATAAACCATAAAAAACAGAAATATCCCCTCGTTTACACAAAGCGAAGAGGATCATCCACCACAACAGTATTAACCTCCAAAGCATCCGAGGTTAGAAGAGAATACAAAGAAGGTGATGGTTGTAAAACTCACTCAATTGGGCACACCTCCTTATAAGCACTTGCTGTAAGTAAGTCAGTAACTCTATTACCCATTCTAGGGATAAAAGACAAAAGAAACCTAACCTCATCAAATAAGAGGCGAATAATATCATGAACAATGCTCCTACTCCACCATTCACATAAATCTGGAGATTTAGCATCTAAACAGGATAGCAACGATAAGCAGTCAACTTCAAAAATAGCTTTATCAAGTCCTAAATCCTTGGTCAACAGTAAGGCTTTTTTCAAAGCAAGCGCCTCAGTCATAAATGCTGAGATGGACTTAACCTTATCAACATACCCTCATTTAAAAGAGCCATACCAATCACGACAAACAATACCGATAGCAGCTGGGACCTTCTCAGAATAAAAGGCTCCATCGGTATTTATCTTTAATATTCTAGGATCAGGTGGGAACCAGCCAGCGCACTCAATATTACTCCTCTTCTCCAATCCTCTCTCCACCTTTTTACGCTCCACATTACCCCAAAACTCAGTATTCTGTCTTTTTGCAAATTCCACCACAGCAAGGGGGTTAGGGGTAACATGATTAAAAATGAAAGCATTCCGCTGTTTCCAAATAAACCAAAGCATGCAACAGACAAGAGAGATATCATGAAAGGTTAGCAAGTCCAAACCTGAAATTTGAAGCCACCAAACATTAAAATTAGACATATTTGTAGGATCAAAATGGCCTCCAAGGCTGCAGCCAAACCATGCACAGCAGGTCCATGGGCACAGAAAGAAGAGATGCTCAATAGTTTCTTCTGCCTCCTCACAGATAGGGCAGGTGTTGACTCGGGCACGCTTTCTGCTATACAGAACAGCATTAGTTGCTAATGCATTATTAAAAATGCGCCACATAAAATGTTGCACCCAAGGAGTGACATGCACCTTCTAGATAAATTTCCAGCAGGAGCTTAGTAAAATCGATGAAGAGCTAGCCTTATTTACATCAGCAGGAGGCTTTTCTTTCCTACTAAGGTACCCCCAATTTCACCATATAGTCTCCTTTCTTAGCAAAGGTCCACACCAATCTGTCTTCTAACCCATTATTGGGAATAGGCATAGCAAAAATAGCACTTTTTACCTCATCCGAGACATACTGAGAGATTGGAGCAAGATTCCACAACCCATCAGAAATTAAATCTGAAACTCTCCCATCAGTGACAATAGGGTCCACACTGTCAGGGGGCTTTTCTGGAAAAGAAACTCCTGGAACCCACTTATCCCCCCAAATGCGAATATTTCTACCGGAACCCAAGTCCCATCTAAGATCAGTCCTCAGAAATTCTCTGCCATCTACAATGCTTGACCAATACCAAGAAGCTCTAGCTCCTTTATCCACATCAATAAATTCACTCTTCGAAAAGTACACACTCTTAAGAACCTTTGCCCATAACTCATTAGGCTTCAACATTAGTCGCCAAGCCGTTTTTGCCAACAAGGCCTCATTCATAATAAGTAGATCTTTAAAACCCATACCACCTTGATTCTTCCCACTCGTAAGAAAATCCTAATACTTCCAATGGGTTTTATTACCAAAAGCATTCCCATCCCACCAGAAATTAGCAATCAAACCATGGATTTCTTTACAAGTCTTGAGCGGGAATTTAAAGCAGTTCATAGGATAAATTGGGATCGCATTAATAACCGCCTTAATCATAACCTCACGCCCCGCATAGGAGAGAAAAGAGTGACCCCAACTTTGTATCTTACTCGTAACACGCTCTCGAATATATGCTAAGGCTTGTTGCTTCGCTTTACCCCATATACTTGGTATACCAAGGTACTTGCCATGATCCCCAGTTTTCGGGATATCAAGAATAGCACCAGTTGCAGATCTAACATCCTCCGGTGTATTAGCAGAGAAAAAAATAGATGATTTATCCAGATTAATAAGCTGACCAGATGCCGAGCAGTATTGGCGCAAGAGATAGGCCAAATAATGACATTGACCCCTGGAAGCACTCATATAGAACAATGCATCATCCGCAAAAAAACTGTGTGTCAAAGCCGGGAAACTCAGACTCAGTTTAATGCCTGATATCCTCTTTGTCTCCTCACTTTTACTAATCATGCATGAGAGAACTTCTACCACTAAAATGAATAGATATGGGGACAGCGGATCACCCTGGCGAAGCCCTCTAGAAGGAGAGAAGGAACTGATAGACTCCCCCGAAACATAGATATTCATCTTAATAGACCGCACACATTTCATGATCAACAGGACCCAATTGGAACAAAAACCAAACCGGATTAAAGTCATCTCCAAAAAATTCCATTCCGCCCGGTCATATGCTTTACTCATATCAACTTTTAGCACAAAATCATGCTTTCCACTATCTTTCTTCATTCTCAAGTAGTGATAAACCTCATGGGCTATGATAATGTTATCATGAATGCATCTACCAGGTACAAATGCACTTTGATTTTGAGAAATACATCTATCAAGAAGCGGCCTCATCCTATTAGCCATAAGCTTAGAAATAATTTTGTAAAGAAAAATTACATAAGCCTATAGGGCGGAATTGCGAAACATGCTTAGGCCTATCAACTTTAGGAATGAAAGTGATATTAGTATCATTAATCCTATCTAAGTCAATCTTACCAGCAAAAAATTCCTCAACTAATCGACAAATGGAGTCACCAACTACCGACTAAGAGTTATGATAAAACATACTTGAGAAGCCATCCGGGCTAGGTGCTTTGGTACTGTCGAGACTGAAAGCAGCATTTTTAATCTCCTCTTTCGAAAAAGGCAGCAAGAGTTGTTGGTTCATCTCAGCTGAAATCTTACTATCAATGAAACCCAAGACAAAATCCGAGCATGAAGGGTCCGAGGAAGAGAACAACTGTTTAAAATAATTAGAAATATTTCCAACAATTTCATGACTCTCCAATAACCAGTTCCATGAATCATCCTTCAGACCACAAATACTATTCCTTTGCCTTCTTTTAATGGTTGACAGATGGAAGAATCGGGTGTTCTTATCTCCCGCCAGAGCCAAGATACCCGGGATCGTTGTAGCCAAAATTTCTCTTCTAATTCCAACAGGCGCTCAAGAGCCACTTTAACATCGCTAATATCCTTCAAATTACTGATATTCAGCCCCTCCTTAGACAAAGAGGCAAGTTGAGCCTTCAGTTCTACAATTAACCTCCCAGTATTAGGGAACTCTCTCCTGCTCCATTTAACAAGCCCATCTTTGCACCTCAGCAAATTACATACAAACTCATCAATACCTGAAGGCTCGTCTCTTGAAGAGGCCTTCCACCAACTTCCTACCAACTGACAGAAATTAGGATGGCTAGTCCAAGCTGCTTCAACTCTGAAGGTCCGTTTTCTTCTAGGGGAACTAGGAAGACACTGTACATAAAGAAGATGGTGATCAGAGCCCATATGATCAACATTAAAAACCGACAGATTAGGGAATTTCTCCCTTAATTGCCAGTTTCCCAGAGCACGGTCAATTCTTTCATGGATGGTGTCAGGAGGATCCCTTCAATTACACCATGTAAATCAAGCCCCAATATAGCCCAAATCCTCCAGATCACAACTTGCTATAAAACTCCTAAAATTCAAAATTTTCCTCCATGCTCTAAGATCACCACCCATCTTCTCAGATTGAGACAAAATATCATTGAAGTCTCCCAAACATAACCTAGACCCATTAACATTCCTATTGATCCGAGTAACTTCCTGCCAGCACAACTTCCTCTCTTCTTCCAGCGGAGGACCATAAATAAAGGAAATAAATTCAAGGGTATCCACCATAGAGGATGAAACACGAGTGGGAATAATATTAACGGAAGAGAACAGGACATCCACTTGAACAGAATCTGCCCACCAAATAGCCAGCCCACCACTTTTTCCTACCGGATCCACCAACCACTCCTCCTGAAACCCACATCGCCGTCTGATCTTCCTCACATATTTAGCTTTTTTGTTTAGTTTCCATTAAGAACACAATTAGGGGTTTTCTCCGGAAGCATTCTTCCTTAAGATTTCTGAATGTCAAGGCAACCCCTAAGCCTTGACAGTTCCAAGCCAAAGCATTCATGGTGAACCGGTGGCTGGTCCCATCCAGCCATCGGTGTTTTGATCAGAAGGAGAAGAAGAAGGCACATGAGAACCTGTAGTTGTGAGCCAACTTTCTGGAAATTCAATTTCAAAAGAAGGAGCTTGTTCAACCGTATCTGCTGGAGGAATTATAGCGAATCTCCGACGAATCAACGACTTGACCATCCGACAGTTGCGTCTCCTACCACGTTGAACCAGTGGACTCGGGGAGGAAGACTCGCGTTGTACTGGTGGGTCCTCAAATAATAATTTCTGCTGCCTTTTACCTAGGTCCAGCTCCCTTTCACTATCTCCATGCCTCTTAAGGTTAATATGTTTGAGGGTTAAGGTCATAGAGGAGATTGGCGAGAGCCCAAGTTGCTGGGAGTTATTAACTGAAATAGTCTCACTTGCTCTAGGGAAGTCCAATAAAAAATTGGCCTGATCACCAATCTTGATTGGGCTTGCGCAACCAATAGGCCCTAAGCCCAACACAATTGATGAATCCACCATCAGCCCATCCTCCTTAAAAGGCAACACCAAAGCATCTTTCCCCACGCCTTCACCCCCTTTAGCCTTACCCTCTCCACTTGCCTCGTCCGATGAAACAGTCTCTTCAATCAAACAAAACTGTTAACCAACAGAGGGGCACAGAGGTTCAGAGATATTGACAGGCATCGAATCCTGCTGACCTCGCTTTGATAGATTATGTCCAAAGAACTCACCAAACCTTCCCTCCTTCTGACACCTATCACCCTTATACTCCATCTTGCTCTTCAACGGAACTAGAAGCCCCGACGACCAACTCCGGTCAGACGCCTCAGATTCCGATGAGGTTCCGTCCTTCTTCTCACAAGGTGTCTCAACCTTGGCCGCTTTACACCAATCTTTCCTGCAAACCACCAAAGCTTCGTCAACAGTACTGGCCGTGGCCGTCCCCATCCAACTACCAAAGCCGTGCGTCTCTACCTCTTCTTTCTTACTAACTAGAGGATTCTTACATCTCCTTCCTTCATGCCCAACTCTCCCACAAAGGTAGCAGAAATGTTGAAGTCTCTCATACTTCACAGAAATCCATGCAAGTTCCCAATGCCCTTTTGGCACCCTAAATCCTGGAACTAATGGCTTGTCCAGCTGAATCAGGGACCTTACTAGTAGAAATCCTCTCCCAAAATGCCCCTCAATCTACGGATTCTCGTACATGACTGTCTCACCAACAACATTCCCTAGCGTCACTGCATTATCCTCATCCAGAGCTTCCAACGAAAGACCATGAAACTGGACCCAGAAAGGAGCCTCTGTAAAGTTAACATCTTTCACAACCATATACTCTTCCCACTGTTGAATATTGAGAAGACAACCCTGAATAGACCAGGGTCTACCCTTAAGTATACGCACCACATCGTTATTGTCATGGAAACGAAAGAGGAACACCAACTAATTACGGTCGAGCTCATGGATTTCTAGCTCCTTATCGAGTTGCCAGCCCTTCTTTATCATAGTAATGATTGTGGGAATATTCATATTTTTGATAGATAAGATTTTACCCACCAAAGTACCACCAACGTTTACTCCTTCCTTATCCAACTTTAGAACCACTCTCCTCGCCCCCGATGAATCACTACACTGACCGACCTCCATACCTCCGACACTCAAACCAGGAAAATCCACAAAACAGAAGAAACAGAAGGCTATAGATGAAAGAGAGAAAAAAAGAAAGAGGAAGATCAACGATCCAAGAAGAAGCGCTAACCAGACTGGTTATTCTAAAGGAAAAACCCAGCAACTCCCACCAGATGAGAGAGGAGCTCTCGCAAGGAGAGAGAATCTTGTGGTCTAGAAAGTTACGTACATCTCTGAACACACCACACACCCAACTCCGTGCGTATAGAAGCATGCGCATAATCTTTTTCATTGCTTTGCATAGGCTTTCGGCCAAACAAGACAATGTTAACAAAGATAACAATGTTACTTTAAACCATATTATATATCAGTTGTTTTGCATTAAATATAAAATAAATTTGATATTTTTTAGAAATTAAAGAAGTTAAATAAATTATTTAATCATATAATATATTGTGTATTTTTATATTATATATCAGTTTATTAATTAGACTAATTAATTTTTTAAAAATAAAATATAAATATTCTAAAATAATTTGATTAGCTTCCTTAACCTTTTAAAAAAGCTTTTATCTTACATTTAAAATTAGAGGTTATACTTTTTATTATTTAATGTATCCAATAAAAAATACTCCCGTGTCTCTTAGAGACAAAGCCCGTGAAAGAAGTCCACGAAAAAGAAAACGCATGCAAGATGAGCCCTCTGCTTTATTGTCGATGTGTACTTTCTTTTTATGCTTATTTTCTGGGGTAAATGAGCAAAAATATACATGTGCTTTACTCTCGGGAGCGTCCAGTACCATATGCTTTTTTTTGGGAGCAAAAATACACACGTGGTTACTATTTTGGAGCAAAAGTCACACCAGCGGTTAAAAAAAAATAACATCCATTAGTTTTGCCATTCTGAACCCACCTCAGTCTTCTTCTTCCATAAGCATCAGAATAAGCACATGTATATTTTTGCATCAAAAATACACACGTGCTCTGCCATGTTGCACCAGATAATGAACATAAGAACCAGTCGGACACAGTAGGGATGGTGGCTGAGAAAGTTAACAGTGGAGTTGAAAAATCTCTGAGAGCGACTTGCCATTTACAGAGAGCGACTCTTGTTGGAATGGGAAGTCATGTATATGCCAACGGTGGCTGGGCCCAGAATAAGCCCTGGAGATGACCAAGCTTAAGAGGCCTAAACTTTCCCTCCGTTGTCGGCGTCGTTGTCCCTTCCAGATTCACCGCTGAGTGCTTCCATCTCCTCCGTCATTGCTTCTCGATTCTGTCTTCTAGCTTCTCCGTCGTTGCTTCTCGATTCTTTCTGAGGTAATTTTCGATTCTTCTTTACTTCCTACCAGTGCATAGATCTGCTTCTCTATGTTCCACCATCGCCTTGTCCTGTATCTTTTGTTGATTTAGGCAAATTAGGGTTCATTCAGCTCTGTTAGCTATGTCTTCTTATTAGGGTTCGTGTAGCTCTGATTTAGGAACAAAGTATATAGCAGATGAGGTGGAATTAGTATTGAAATTAGGGCTTTTGGGTTCAAATTTCCAACTATGGTGGAACTGGCACTTAAGGAGTAGGAATTGAGGGGATTGAGGAGAGTAGGAATGGAGGTTAGAGATAGGATTAGAGTGCCTAAAGCAAAGGTTAGAGATTTTGTGCATTGGAGCTTTGTTAGAGATAATTCCATTTTTGTACATTTTTACCTCTAAAGTGGAAACCATGTCATTTTCAATTTCTATTGTGCCTTTTCTAGTTTTTAAATGTTCTCGTCTGGATGTTGTTTGTGCTTTCAATGATATGAATATATGGAAAGTGAATGTACTATTGTCTTTTGAGCAATATGTGGGCACTAATCTCAATTCTGGCATATCTCACTTATCTTCCATTTATTTTTTTATTTGATGGTCTTTGATATGGTTATTGCAATGTATATATAATTAAAAGCATGACAATAAACTATGAAGCACAAACACATGACCCTGATTGAGGCAAACTGTTGGAAATTATGCCCTAGGGGCAAATCATTGTACTTTAGACATTTATTTTATTTAAAGTATTCTCTTTTAGTTATCATTTCATTTGCATGTTTATGTTGATAAGTGTATCCCTGGATATATCTTATGGATTATCCTAAATGTCCCTGGTCGGTTATCTACGTGGGAGCGATGATGAAACAAGACTAGTATGACTTTGATGAGGTATGGAGATACGAATCAAAGTCATGGGCACTTGTAAGGGTACAAGGTGCTGGACCAACCCACTATGAGAAAGCTGCATGGATTAAGTCATAAGATTATCTCATGTATAACCACATCACAACACCCTATGACTTGAGATAATCATGGATTCCTACATGATGAGTCACTGACCTTTGACCTAGTCAAAAGTCACCTTTGACCAGGTGATGATAAAGACTGGGATCGAGATCAGAAGTTTTCATACAGAGAAATGTGAATGGTCAAGATGGAATTTGTCACTCACATTTGTAGAGAGATAATATTGGGCCCCTCGATGAATGAGTCTGAAAAATGTATGGCCATACTACGATGGAAAGGAGTTTCCATTTCAATTGTTAGACTACTAAAGAATCGATAAAGTAATGGTCAAGAACAGGAAGCTGACATTATCCATGTCTCATCCTTGACCAAATTACCGCGTGACAAAAAGGGACGTGACATGGTTGTACGATAGGTTGTATCGTGTCATCGATCCCCATGTAAATTGAATAGTCGCAATGTCTTGCTAGAGGCCGCTTATTACTTATAGAATAGTACAGTATTGGCCCACTGCTAATCTCAAATGGGCTTGCAGTTCGCATATAAGAATAATCCAACACGAGCAAATGTGTCCAGATTTATTGAATCTTGATACGTCTAAGATTTAATGAATACTGAATTTAATCTAGGATGAATATATATATATATATATATATATATATATATATAATTCGAAAATAATATAATAATATTATTTAATGGAGATTATAATATTATTATATAATATTTTTTATATTTAATTTATTTGATAAATTGAATATGTAAAACAAATAGAGATATTGTATCTCACATTTTAATTTTCGAATAATGATATCGTATATCCATTTAATTTAAATTGAGATATAGTATCTCGAATTTAATTAAATAGATAGATATCATTTTTCGGATTTAATTTACAGGGATAAATTAAATCAGAAGGCTTTTAATTTGGATTAAATAAATAGATTAGATTAGATCTATGAGATAGATTTAATTAATATATTTTTTAATCCAGATTTGAAATTCAAATTTCAAAATTAATGAGGATTAATTTTGAATATAATACGCCGATCGGGTTTAAAAAAAACCCACGGAACTTTTGTCGAGTGTATCAGAAAGCCGTGAGAAACCCTAGAGCGAAATAGAGAGAGATGCATTTTTGAAGGCGCTAGCACGCTACCGCATCCGTGTTTGGAGATTATTTGTATGGATACTGGTAGAGGAAGGCGATTCATAGAGTCGTCTTCTACTGATCGAGGAGGTAGCCCACTAGTTCAAAAGGAACGAGACGCACACCAGTTCGCCATAGGTATGATTCAGATCCTTTAACCTTGATTTAAACGCGGTTGAGCGATCCTCAGGATGAGATTTGTAAAAATTTTAAATCCGCTACGTGTACGGATCCCAACATAAATAACTCTTCTATGTGAGATACAACGTCAGTTTTTGAGTTGTTGATTGATTTCTGATTATATTTTGTGTTGCTGATAATTAATATGCTACTGTTTTATCTTAAAGAATGCAGACATCATATAGTTTTAAGATGTGATTTCTTAAGTACATCATGGGCTCCAACATCAGATATAATTTCTTTCTTTCATGGTGCCTTACCTGGCTTGTTTTCTTGAATTCTTCAAAGCATAAAACACTTAATTCACTTCATCACATTCTAAATTTTTGACTGCTTGAAATATCTTTGTACTAGCAGCAATTGTATGTATACCTGATACTTCATTGGATTTTTCACCGATATTTACATCCTTTGTCATTGACATTTTAGGTTTTAGTGTTTGCTAACGGTGTTGATACTTGATACATTTGCCAGTGAAACTAAAGGAACTGTCCTAATTCATTCAGTTGATCAGGTATAAGTCTACTAATTTGTTTATTATCTTCCTTTATCTTTTCTCTACCTTACAATTCTATTATTCACTTGACAATTGAGTGTGGATACCTTTTGATTTATGTATAATGCACTAGTTGGAGTAGTTCATTATGTGAATCCGGTTTCACTGTTGTTTAATGAGGAGGTATTGATGGTTATATTAGATGACACTGAAAGAGCAGTTGGTGATGGTTTGAATACTTATAAGGTAATTTCCAAGGCTATACACTTCCATAATAGTTCTGCTGTGATTTTGGGAATGAATTATCTTTTATGAAAATAAAACTCACTTGGGGTCTATTTCTAGGATTAACCATTTGAATTTTAATGATTTGTATGCCTACTATGAATAGTTGACAACTATTGACTTGAATTTTGTTCAACATTGTGTGCCTATATTTGAAACTTATTTGTACAAAGTTGTGTTTATGATAGTGTAAAATTGTAATGCATTTGTGTTCTCATTGTTTTCCTTCCTTCTTTATGTAGGTGTTTGGTGTTGAACCTATTGAAAGTGCCGTGCTCTCTGGTGGATAGCTTGGTGAGTTATAGCATTTGTTATGCTCCTTTGCTCCTTTATTGATATTTGACTTTTTAATATCCTATCACATATGACAAACCATAATAATTTTTCCTTGAATGTTGCTTTGGAATTTGATTATGTAACATCTGGGTACCTGTATGCCATGGGATTAGAGTATATTGTTCTATTTAAATTGATTTCCTTGGAAATAGGTTTCAACTGAACCCCATTTTTGGTTCTAAATTTTACAAATGAGTGGGTTGCCTTTTATCCTCCTTTTTTTTTAAAAAAAAAAAGCCCCACCACTAATTGTGCACCCACAAACTTTAAATCCTGGCTCCACCACTATCCACTAGGTGCTGATTTGGTGAGCGGTGGAAAGTAGCTTTTTTTATTGTAATTTATGAAATATGAGGTAAATTATGAAATGAGTGTTATCTCAACTTATGTGTATAAACACTTATAAACATTTTAAAAGCTCCACTAAACATGCTTAAGTCTCATCCAAGCTTCATAATTAAAAAGAGGTTTAAAAAAATGGTATTGGAAATAATTTTTTTTAGTATGCACTTATTTATAAGAAAATAAGTAAGAGAGAGAAATATATTATTCCATCTAGTTTTAATTATAAAGTACCAACTAGTAATTATATTTTATCCTTTTTATAAAGCACTTGCTTGTTTCAAAGCATATTAATTATTTTTTTTTTATGTATGTCCATAATTAATAAAGGTAGTGAGTGAGAGTAATAATTAATACTCCCCCGGTCCTAATTATAAGACATAATTACCAGAATTAGGAGAGATTAAGGAAAGAGGTTAAATTAATTAATTTTATTGATTTTCCTAAAAAACCCTACTTAGGATTTAAAGTGACATCAACATTACGGGCGGGCTGCTCTTTGGATTATTGACTGACTGTATTACCTGCATTTGAACTTTAAACTTTGAAGGCGCTCCTGTTTCTATCAAAAACTCATTATTACTTGGAAAGTTGTAAAACAGAGATCAAATTTTTTTTTTAAAGCCATCCTCAAAAAGTCAAATTCGTGTTCCCATTTGGATTTAGAATTTCGAAAATATATAATAATAATTGAAATAGAAGGATGTGTTGCCCCGTATTTTACAATTTTTGTACAATTTTTCTTTTTTAAGAAAGTATTAGTAGGGGTGATATAAGAAAAATATGACAAAAATTGCTTAAAATTATTTTATTTAAAAAATAGTAGAATTGAGGTGTATGTGATATTAATAAGTTGCAGACATTACTTACTTTATAGAATATATAGATGCATTATTGAATTATTATTGTGTTTAATTATTATTGAGAAAGTATTAATAAGGGTATTTTAGGAAGAAATTAACAAAAATTAGAATGTTGTCCTATAATTAGGACCAAAATGAACCTCCAAATGTTATCTTATAATTAGGACCGGAGGGAGTATAATATTAGAGTATAGGGCAATTAATAGGGTAATATTGGAAGTTACTTAAATTTTTCACAACTTTATTGACTTTAACTATTTTTACTGGTTTGTGAGAATTGTTAGTTGATGCCTTATAATAAGAACCAGAAGAAGTAATAATGATGAAAAGTGTGAAAGAAATTCAGTACTATCTCTGATCCTAAATATAAGATATAGTTAATTTTTAAAAAAATTTAATGAAACAACATAAGTTACTTAATTATATCACTTGTTGTGCATAATTAAATTATACATCAATTTATACGTCAAACAAATTAGTTTGGAGAAAAATCATAAATATAAATACTCTAAATTTAATTACCTTCCCTAATCTCTCCAAAAAAATTCAAATTGATTTTTTATTTAAGATCGGAAGGAGTATTATGTAAGAAAATTAGGAAAAAAAATCATTAAATGTTTAGATAACTTTTGTCGGGTTCACATTGGATGTTTTTCTCTTAGGTGCTTTTCCCTCTAATTAAAGAGATTAGACATTTTTTTTATTCTTTTAAATTTTTTTTATATATTCTATTTATTGAGATTAGATTATATGCTGCATCCTGAAATTTTTTTTTTGCACCCAATATCTCTGATTAATTAATTTCCAAGATATTGGGGTTACAGGAAAAATATTTCTTAAGGGATAAAGGTCTTAAATGCCATGGAAGTTTTCGCTTAGGAGCACTGGTAAGACATGTTAGTTCTCTATGTGTTTTGATGATAATCAACAATTGTAAACATGTTTTGAAGTTTCCACATTTGCTAAAAATCATCTGTCAATTGGAAACTCGAGTATTGGAATGGATACTCGAGTATTAACTTGACAGTGAATTGCTCAAATCCATTTTTACAAAGCAATACTCAAGTATTGGAAGCAATACTCGAGTATTGGAGTTCCAGAGAGCAATCAAGTTTTCACCTAAGTGAATACTCGAGTATGACATTTGAATACTCGAGTATTGGACTTACAGAGAGCAAACAAGTTTTCACCTTAAGTGGATACTCGAGTATGACATTGGTATACTCGAGTATTGGTCTTACAGAGAGCCTTTAAACTTTTATAACTTATGAAAACTTGAGTATTGGTTTACATACTCGAGTATTGAGCTTTTACAAAGTTTTTCATCTTAACACCTGTTTATGAAAACTCAAGTATTCATTTGAATACTCAAGTATTGACATGGAAAGACTTCACAATTTTTAAAACTGAATCAATACTCGAGTATTGGTTTGGCACACTCGAGTATTGGGCATACAGAGAGGTTATCCACTTGTCAATCATTTGAATACTCAAGTGTTGAAATGAATACTCAAGTATTGAGGTTTTGAACTTAAACTCATTTCTTACAAAAGGTTCAAAACTCGAGTATTGACTTACATACTCGAGTATTGACCTGTGTTTTCAAAGTTCAAGTCACGATGGTTCCTCTCTGGAAGAAGCATACTCGAGTATCAGCTTGGATACTCAAGTATTGACTCAAGTAAACAGTGACAAACTCCAGTATTAAAGAACATACTCGAGTATTGGACGCTGAACTGAATTTCAAATCTGTCGAATTTGTGAAACTCATTCTTTTAATCTTAATGATTCCATTTATCATTCTTATATGTTCTTAGCTATGTTTAACCACTTTGCTAAGTGAGTTTTAGTTGACTTAGAGGATGATTAATGAAGGTCAAGGCAAAAAGCATAAAGTGCTCAGAACATTAAATGCACCTCTGAAAATAGCCTCTTTTTGGCTAATCCACCTGAGCACGCCTACAGAACGGTAAAGAATGTTTTCTACAACAAGTAAACTCTTCTCCAACAGGCAAATCCACAGAGAGACACCTTAGAGCAATTGTACATCTGGATTAAGTAGAGATTAGAGAGAGAAGCTGACCAAAGTTATCACTAATCACCTCCAACGGTTTGATTCACTTTACAACGGTCACTTAATGCTCTCTAAGTATAAATAGAGTGCATTCAAAGCTTCTCAACAACCAGAACATCTGAAAACGCTCAAGCATTCAATTGTCTTAACTACTTTCAGTTTTCACTTGTACTTTGTCTTTTGACATTATAAGTTTCAGTGTTTATCATTATCTACTCTTAGAGAGAGTTTTCATCTGATTATTGATCATTGATTGTAAAGAACCACAAGTCAGGGGACTTGGTGGTTGGGTTCATTGATTACAACTTGTAAGGGGGAGTGAGTTCTAGTGAGAGAACTACTCTTGAGTGCAGAGTGTGTAATCATTGATATAGTGGAAAATCCCAGAGTGTCTGGGGACTGGATGTAGGTCGAGTTGATAGGACCGAACCAGTATAAATCCTTGTGTCCAATCTTTCCTTCCCTTATCTTAGTTTTACCCTGTTTTTCTTAGTTCAAAACAGAGCAATAACGAAAAATTTTAACAATACCCAATTCATCCCCCCTCTTGGGTATTCAGCTGCATTTACATTTGGTATCAAAGCAAGGTCTTCTCTAAAGAGCTTAACATCTCGAGAAGGATCATCATGGAAGGAATTCTACCTGATGGAGCATCAATCAACAGGCCACCCGGTTTGAATGGTGAACACTATTCATTTTGGAAAGCTAGATACGAAGTGTTTGTCATGGCTACTGAGTATAGACTATGGAGAGTATTCGAAAGAGGTGACTACATGCCAACGGTTCTTGAAGATGGTGTGAGGGTCTTGAAGCTAGAAGAAGACTATGACGACAATGATAGAAGAAATGTCACTCTAAATAGCAAAGCTATTCTTCTACTTCAAAGTGCTTTAAGTCAACAAGAATATTTTTGAATTTGCACTCTTCCATCTGCACATGTGGGATGCTCTTGAGATAGCTCATGAAGGAACAGCTGGAGTAAAGCAAAATCGAGTTAACACCCTCATGACTGAGTACAATCTCATGCGAATGAAGCTTGGAGAATCAATCGGTGAATTCCAACTGAGATTCACACATCTGATCAATCAGATTGCTGCTCTAGGAAAGGAATATGATCAATCTGTTCAAGTGAGGAAGATTTTGAACATTCTCAACAAAGAGTGGGAAGCTAAAGTCACAGCCATTGAGGAAGCAAGAGGCGATTCTATGGCATCTGTAGCTGCTCTATTTGGAAGCTTGTCTGAGTATGAAGCCAAGATAAAATTCAAGAAGGGTCTGGATGAAGTGCATGGAAAGAACAAAGGAATAGCCCTCAAGAATGCCAAAGAAAGCAAAGAGTCAGATGATGATGAGGAAGTTGAGGATGAGGAGATTGGGATGCTAGTCCGGCGATTCAAGAAGTTTTATAAAAAGGATCAAGGCTTCAAGAAGTTTCAAAAGGGTAGCTCCAGCTATGAATCAAAGAAGCCTATCATATGCTACGAATGTGAGAAGCCTGGACACATCAAATCAGAATGTCCTCAGTTGAAGAATCAAGAGAAGGAGAAAAAGAAATTCAGCAAATTTAAGAAGAAGGCTTATGTTTCAGCTATTTGGGGAGATAGCTCTTCAGATGAGGATGAAGCTGAAGATGAAGAGAAAGCTAACATATGTCTAGTTGCTGAGGAAGAAGAGCAACATGATACAAGCAATGAGGTATATGACTCTAAACCTTCTTATGATGAACTCTTTGTTGAATATCTCTGTGTGCAATCTGAATTTGAAAAACATGATGAAAAATATTTGAACCTGAAAAGGAATAACACAACTCTTGAATTACAAGTTCAAAATCTCTCCTCTCCTGAAATTCTTGTTTGTGAAAAGTGTCCTGATTTAGAGAAAAAGAATTTGCATCTTACCAAGGCACTTGAGAAATTCACTAAAGGTAGTGAAATGCTCAATGTCATTTTGAAACAACAAAGATTTATAAATGACAGATTAGGAATTGGGTATCAACCCACCTTTGATAAAAAGAAAGGGAAAAAGAAAAATGGAGAGAGATCCTATATGAATTACTTTAGAAAATCAGTACATTCTTCAAATCCCTTTGCACACTGTAATTATTGCAATAGGAAGGGTCATTCTACTTCATATTGTTTTCATAGAAATGAAAGAAAGGTTAAACCTACTGGGAATTATCAATAGGTACCAAAAGGAACTTATGTTCCTAAGGTCCAATCTAACCCCAAAGGACCCAAGAAAAGATGGGTACCTAAAACTTAATCCTTTGTGGATTGCCGGTGTGTCTAAGAGCATCAAAGCCCAACAAATGGTACATTGATAGTGGATGCTCAAGACATATGACGGGAGACAAATCCAAATTTCTCTCAATCAAGCCTAAGGAAGGTGGCAAGGTGACCTTTGGTGGTGACCAATCTGGAAAGATTGCTGGCATTGGTGAGATTGAGAACAATGGACCACTCATCAAAGATGTCTACCTTGTAGAAGGGTTATGCCACAATCTTCTTAGTGTGAGCCAAAGCACCGACAAGGGTAACTTAGTTATCTTTGATTCTAATGAATGCTTGATTGTGAAAAAGGATTTAATTTCCATAAATGATTTGAAATCAAAAGCTTTATTTAGAGCACCTAGAGATGGTAATTGTTACACTCTCAACCTCTCTAGTAATGCTTCTATTTCTGAAAATTGTTTTGTAAGCAATTTGAATGAGAGTTGGCTATGGCACAAGCGCTTAGCTCATGTCAACATGTTTCAACTTGACAAGTTGCTTAAAAAGGATTTAGTGATTGGCATTCTCAAACTTAGTTTTAAAAATGATTTGACTTGTGAAGCATGCCAAAAGGGAAAACAAACTAAATCATCTTTTAAAACCAAAAATGAAATATCTACTAATAGACCATTGCAATTGCTACATATGGATCTTGTGGGTCCAGCAAGGGTGAGGAGCCTTGGTGGCAATTTATACACATTGGTTATTGTAAATGATTTCTCTAGATTTCGTTGGACTATTTTCTTGTCTTCAAAAGATGAAACATTTGATCAATTTGTTGTATTTGCCAAGAAGGTCCAGAACGAGAAAGGATTTTCAATTTCAGGCATAAGAACTGATCATGGTGGCGAATTCGAGAACAATGCCTTTGCTAAGTATTGCGACAATATGGGGATAGATCACAACTTCTCAGCTCCAAGGACCCCTCAACAAAACGGAGTTGTGGAAAGGAAGAATCGAGTCCTTACCGAGATGGCAAGAGCAATGCTGAATGAGAACAACACTTCACAAGTGTTCTGGGCTGATGTGATGAGCGCCGCTTGCTACATCTCAAACCGAGCTTACTTGAGGAAGAAGTTGAACAAGACCCCATATGAGCTATACAAAGGAAGGAAGCCTAACCTGAGCCATCTACACATTTTCGAGTGCAAGTGCTATGTGCACAACAATGATAAAGAAAATCTGGGTAAATTTGATTCCAAAGTAGATGTAGGAATATTTATTGGTTATTCAAATAGGAGCAAAGCATATAGAGTCTTCAATACTAGAACTAAAGTTGTAGATGAATCTATTCATGTTGTGTTTAGTGAAGAAGAGACTGATAAATCCTTGAATGATGAGGAAGAGATCATTTTCAAAAATCAATTCTTTTCAAAAACTACTCCTACTCCTATTGAAAATTATGAAAATGTTTTTGAGGCTGATCCTGAAAATAATTTTGAAAACACAGATCAGTCTCAGCCTAGAGCTTGGAGATTTATAAAAAATCATTCTTTAGACCAAGTTATAGGTGATGTGAATCAAGGAGTAAGAACTAGGAATAGTGCTTTGAATGAAGTAACCTTTTCTGCATTTATTTCGCATATATAACCCTCTAAGATAGATGAAGCCCTTTCAGACAATGATTGGGTGATAGCTATGCAAGAGGAGTTACATCAATTTGACAGAAATCAGGTTTGGGACTTAGTACCTGATCAAACCACATTTTTATATGACTTTTTCATGATTAGTTTGGGATTTAATCATGTTAATTGGGCCAAAAATGTATTATTTGTGATTAATTTGGATTAATGAGTGATTACATGAAAATGTGTTAAAAAGGGTAAAATTGTCATAATTAGTGTAATTACTCTTAATCAATTATTCTGGGAAGATTTGATGTTGGCTTAATTAGTTTAAATTATAGGGGCTTGAAGAAATTAGGCTATATTTGAAAATGAAAGTTTGGATTCAAGTCTTTAAAGTTTACACTTAAGTCCCTGAAGCAACAGTTTTGTTTCTTTTCATTTAGGTCCCTGCAATTGGAACTCTGCGTTTTGGAGCATCAGGGCAGCTGAACTTTGACCCTTTTTCATTCAATTAAAAGACAAGGACATGAGACGCAATAAATGGGGAATTGGAGCCGACATATTAAATGTACAGGAGGCCCAAGACGTAGATAAAGGGAATTAATTAGGGTATTGAATTGCACAGGGATATCCGACCTGCTGACCCGAGAGAGCTAAGGGAGAATTAATGATTAAAAGAGCAAGACAGCGCCGCGAGTTGGGGGAGGATCACCGACGCTGAACATCACGCCTTCGGACCTACCCTTTTTCCTTCAACCCCATCCTCGCCGGCGACGATCACTCTGCCATCACCACTCTCATTCTCGCCGGCGAGGCTCACTCCCACCGTGAAACCTCCAGACCGAGACCACGCTAGAATCATCTTCAACCATCACGCATTCACGAGACACAGCCACCTCCATTCCTCCATTTTTTTCCGGCGAGCCACTACTCCTTCCTCCCTGCACCCTCTCCACCGTCCCTTTCATTCCTCTTCACCATCATCTTCATCTCTTTTCAATTACCACACCACTGTCGGCTACCTAACTCAGTTTTTGGTGTCGCTGGAAATTAAATCATCATTCTCCACCAGTCTCTTTCATTTTCCAGAATTCTTGGCAGCTGTGTTTTACTATGCCTTGGTGACAGGAAGGAGCTTTATGTGTAGCTAACCATTTTGCTTCTTGGAGATGGATTAAGTGCTTGAGTTCCAAAGCTAAAAGTAGGGGAGTTTATTTTGTTCAATTTATTTTCTCTAATTATATTTTAATTTCCTAGTTTTAGGAATATTGTTTTGTAATTTTTGAGACTTAGTTTGTTCGTTTGGAAAACTTTGTGGATTGAACCTTTATGATTGGATTTAATTTTGTAGCTTGTTGGATTTTTATATATGTATTTCCTTATTAATTCAGTGAAATTATGCTTTCTACGTGGTATTGTTAGATTGTATGATTAAATTGGATTAATTGAGTGGCGTGGTATCACATTCATTTTAAGAGGAAGCAAGTTACATTAATTTAATATTAATCACACACTAATTGGTTTTAAACAATATCTCAATAGATAGTAGTTAGCTACGGTAGTAGGAGCTACTATTAATTGGGAATATTGGACTCAAGTGGTATCTTGAGGTTTTTCATCTAGACTTAGTGAAAATTTACTCCTAAATATAATTGAACTAGGATAGCCACTATTCCATTTCCAAGAGCATTCATTCATACATTTCATATTCCATTCCATTATATTGAAAATTCCAAAAACAATAGTTTAGCTTTTAATTTAATTGCAATCTTATTTTAGTTTATCAATTGAAAAATCCAAAACCAATTTTCCCCTTGTTTTAATTGCATTTGCATGTCATTTAGATTACTTAGGACTCAATAAAAGGCTCCTCGAGAGAGAGAATGATCCTAGGTTTGCCTATACGCAATCCTTGGTTTATTTTTGATTGTGGACCCCAAGGCTAAAGACAAAAAGACCCTCATCAGTACCTAGACCCAAGGACCATCCGGTTATTGGGACAAAATGGTTATTTAAGAACAAACGTGATGAATATGCAATCATTGTACGTAACAAGGCAATATTGGTTGCAAAAGGTTACAATCAAGAGGAAGGCATAGACTATGAGGAAACTTATACTCCAGTAGCAAGATTGGAGGCCATAAGAGTTTTTCTAGCCTTTGCTTGTGTTAAAGGTTTCAAACTTTTTCAAATGGATGTGAAAAGTGCTTTTCTAAATGGTTTTATACAAGAGAAGGTATATGTTGAACAACCTCCCGGTTTTGAAAACGATCAATTTCCTGATCATGTTTATAGACTAAAGAAAGCTTTATATGGTCTTAAGCAAGCTCCTAAAGCTTGGTATGAAAGATTAAGTCAATTCCTACTTGATCAAGGATTTATCAGAGGAAAAGCTGACACAACCTTATTCATAAAAAGAAATAAGTTAAATGAAATCTTAATTGTTCAAATTTATGTGGATGACATAATCTTTGGTGCTACTAATGATGCTTTGTGTGAGGAATTCTCTAAGATGAGGGTGAGTTTGAGATGTCCATGATGGGAGAGCTCAATTATTTCCTTGGACTGTAAATCAAGCAATGAAAGGATGGGATCTTCATTTCCCAAACAAAGTATCTCAATGATTTGCTGAAGAAGTTTGGGATGGATCAATGCAATGGTGCTGACACTCCTATGAGTACAACAACTTCATTGGATGCTGATGAAGAGGGCAAAGACTTCAACATCACAAAGTATAGAGGAATGATTGGATCATTTCTCTATCTCACTGCAAGTCGCCCGGACATCCAATTCAGTGTTGGAATGTGTGCAAGGTTTCAATCCGCTCCAAAGGAGTCCCATGCTGAACATGTGAAGAGGATATTCAGATATCTAGCAGACACAAAGTCGCTTGGATTATGGTTTCCCAAAGGTCAACCTGAACATTTGGTGGCATACTTAGATTCAGACCATGCCGGTTACAAGACTGATAGGAAGAGCACAAGTGGCCAATGTGAGTTCTTTGGCAACTCACTTGTGTCTTGGTTCAGCAAGAAGCAAACAAGTGTAGCCGTCTCATCTACTGAAGCTGAATATGTGGCCACATCAAGTTGCTGTGCACAAGTGTTATGGCTCAAACAACAACTTGCTTACTTGGGAGTCCATCTAAAAGAAATCCCGATATTGTGTGACAACACAAGCACAATAAGCTTGGCGAAGAATCCAATTCAACATACTCGGACCAAGCATATTGATGTGAGGCATCATTTCATAAGGGATCATGTTCAGAAAAGAGATGTCAAGGTCATGTTCATCCCAACACATCTCCAACTTGCTGACATCTTCACAAAGCCTCTAGCCAAGGAACAATTGAACTTTATAAGAAGAGAATTGGGAATGGTAAATCCCAATGAATTGTAAGCAATTCTCATCCCATTTAATGTTAGTTATGTTTTTGATGATTAATCTTTACTAACTTAAGCATCAGAGTGTACAGTTGTAGTTTTTGCAGGATGTTTTGAGATTTCAAATGATGCATACTCAAGTATTGGCTACAATACTCGAGTGTGGAGGTGCCAGAGAGCAATACTGAAGTTTTGAAGAAGCTACACTCGAGTATGGACATTGGATACTCGAGTAACCACAAGGCAGAGAGCAACCTGTTGAGGAAAAGATTCAATACTCGAGTATGGGAGTTCAATACTCGAGTATTCACCAGATAGAGGCCAAACATGAGTTGAAGAGTTCTGAATACTCGAGTATGCAAGTGGGATACTCGAGTATTGGTCTCAAGGATACAAAAGTTCACCACACACTTTTGAAGTCCAGGTTAGTACATTTCCTTCAATACTCGAGTGTGTTAGTGTATACTCCAGTATTCAATACTCGAGTATTGGGGTCAATACTCGAGTATTGGTGCGCGTCTATATATACTGAAACTGTTCATGTTCTTCATTACTCGCACCGAAACTCAAGTTTGCCCTAAACATTCTCTCTTCTTCTCTCATTTTCTCTCTGAAACCCACGACTTAGCTCACAAATTTCCTCTCTAAGCTGCGAAATGGCACCCAAATTAACATCGAATCCACCAAGGAAGCGGAGAAATCCAAGGAAGCAGCTCCTTCTCAACCTCAACGGTCTGTGAGGATGAAATCCATCCCCAATCGGTTGCGTCATGGCATTGATCATTCTATTAGAGGAGTAAGCCAGGATATTCCCGAAGCTGCTTCTTCTCCTAACCCCAAGAAGAGGGGCGTGACGATCAACAAACTAATTCCTTCACCGCCAAGGAAGAAAAGGATCGTTGTTGAGTCAAGTAAAGCAAAAGGAAAGAAGAAGGTCACTCCGAGGAAGGCAAGGACCAAGAAAGCGTCTACGGTCGTTACTTCCTTTTTTGAGTCGTCTACCGAAGCTACTTCTTCTGACACTGAGATTGAGTCAGTTCCTCCGGTGATTGCCAATGCCATCGAAGAGATTAAACTGCACAAGTCCACACCGGAAGGATTTACTATAGCCACAGTGCCTCTCTCGCCTGAACTTAGTATCAAGTTCAAAGACCTCTACACCAACCGAGGTTTCTGTGCCGTGGTGTCGGTTGACTTGGCTTCTGTCTATCAAGAGTGCAACATCGATCTCTCACCTTGGTTTGCACCTTATGAGACTTTCATTTCCATTTCTGCACCATTTTATCCTAATCTTGTGAAGTTGTTCTATTTTAATATGGTATCCGACAATATCCTTAACTTGGATGGCGAGTTAGTTGAGGAACGTGTGTCAACAACTGTCAAAAGGGTGAAATTCACCTTGTCAGCCTCTATACTCAACACCATTCTCAAAGTCACTAATCCCCCTCCTATCACTACTCCCACCTATACCAATGAAGAGGTCTTCTCAACATTGGTCCCCAACACTGAGTTCCCGGAAAGCCAGAGACACAACCTATCCTTCAAGCCCGCTGCTATGTCCCCCCTCAATCGAGTCATATGGTACATTTACTCGAGGAATTTCGTTCAGAAAGGGGGTAGCTTCACTCACTTCTCACAGAGGGACTACAGATTCTTCACTGCTTTCGTCAAGAAGCACCCTCTAAACATCGGACATTAGATCTACCAGGAGATGAGCCAGTTCAAGTTTTCATCCCGGAAGTCTTCACATATACCTTTTCCATCACTCGTGTCCCTGATTCTATTTTACCACAGGATTTGGTATGTTGGTCCTCCAGAGAGTATGAAGTACCCTCCGGCTTTTGGGAAGAACCAGTTCAACTTTATGAAGATCACATTTGTAGCTGAGGGATCCGAGCAATCACGAGCACCTCCAAGATCCCAAGCCAGAGCTTCTCAGTCTATGGCTCATGAGGCTCAGCCCGCTCCACCTCCTCCTCCTCCGGACTTTGACTTGCACGTGAAGGAAGTTGTTGACATTGCCATTGCTGCTCTTTCAATTCGACTGCAGTTCGAAATTGGCAAGCTAGGTGTTGAGATCAAGACTAGACTGAATGAGGTAGTTGATTCTCAGGAGGAATTGAAGACTCAATTGGAAAACATCAAGGATCAGTCTGAAAAGAAGCAAGATGAGATCTCTGATCAATTGATTGATCTGGATGCCCGTTTATCCACTACCTTGATCACTACTACTGCTGCCCGAGACAACATTGACAAAGTGATCCAGCATTTCAACATTGGCTCTTCCTCCTCCTCATTTGGATTCACCACTGCTCCTACCTCATCCACCAATATGCCTGAAGCCCAGCCATCCTCTCCATCATTTGCATTTCCCAGTCCACCACACTCATCATCCTCTCCCATATCCACCTCCACTCCAGCCACTGTGGTTCTCACTTCCCCCTCTACTCCGACCACTGTGGTGTTGCCTTCATCCACCACTCCTCCAACTGAACTCCTACCCTTTCCCCTTCCATCTCCAGATACTCCTACCACTGAGCCCTTCCATCTTTCGCCATCAGCTGAGCCTCCCCATTTTGACAATGCCAAAGGGGGAGAAGCAGAGAAGGACGTTTAGATTAGGAGAATTTGAGTTTTTGGTGTATAGTGTGTGTTTTTGGATTTGTAGTGATAGTTTGTGTTTTGAATTTGGACTTGTATGTTTTAACATTCTTGATATCAGTATGTAATGTGTATTTTGTTATCAATATCAATATGAATGTGTCCTTTTGGTTCATGATGAATTTGAATGCATTCTGCTGCTAATCTCTGAGTTCTAGGATTATGGTGCACATTTGTTTCATGAAAACTCACTTGAACCATTTACTTTAACTCCTTGAACTGATTTTCAGAAAATTCCATTTCATAAGAAAACACTCTCTCAAATTCTTGAAAGTATTAGTTTACAAGTGTTGTCATCATCAAAAAGGGGGAGAATAAGCAGAGAAGGACGTTTAGATTAGGAGAATTTGAGTTTTTGGTGTATAGTGTGTGTTTTTGGATTTGTAGTGATAGTTTGTGTTTTGAATTTGGACTTGTATGTTTTAACATTCTTGATATCAGTATGTAATGTGTATTTTGTTATCAATATCAATATGAATGTGTCCTTTTGGTTCATGATGAATTTGAATGCATTTTGCTGCTAATCTCTGAGTTCTAGGATTATGGTGCACATTTGTTTCATGAAAACTCACTTGAACCATTTACTTTAACTCCTTGAACTGATTTTCAGAAAATTCCATTTCATAAGAAAACACTCTCTCAAATTCTTGAAAGTATTAGTTTACAAGTGTTGTCATCATCAAAAAGGGGGAGAATGTTAGTTCTTTATGTGTTTTGATGATAATCAACAATTGTAAACATGTTTTGAAGTTTCCACATTTGCTAAAAATCATCTGTCAATTGGAAACTCGAGTATTGGAATGGATACTCGATATTGACTTGACAGTGAATTGCTCAAATCCAATTTTACAAAGCAATACTCAAGTATTGGAAGCAATACTTGAGTATTGGAGTTCCAGAGAGCAATCAAGTTTTCACCTAAATGAATACTCGAGTATTGGACTTACAGAGAGCAAACAAGTTTTCACCTTAAGTGGATACTCGAGTATGGCATTGGTATACTCGAGTATTGGTCTTACAGAGAGCCTTCAAACTTTTATAACTTATGAAAACTCAAGTATTGGTTTACATACTCGAGTATTGAGCTTTTACAAAGTTTTTCATCTTAACAGAAGTTTTTTTTGGACAAAAAATGCCATGGAAGTTCACATGAAGTATCAATTTTGCCCCGGAAGTATCATTTTTGCCACGGAAGTTTTCGCTGAGGAGCAATTTTGCCCCGGAAGTTTTCACTGAGGAGTAATTTTGCCCCGGAAGTTTACAAAACGTAGCAATTTTTTGCCCTTTTGTCCCCAAATATTAAATTTGACTATTAAATCAGTCAAAGACCACATATGTCATGCCTTGAAAAGGTCGAATTTGGAGTCAGAGAAGGAGATCCTTCAGATATTGAACACAAGGTGGCTAGAATTTGTGAAGCCGAACTGGTTAAAGGGACTGAAAGGTCTGTCACAAAACGCAAATGAAATGCAAAACGAGAAATGAATTGTTCCAAAAATTAGTTTAGTAAAACAAATCAATAGTGATAATATTTACGTTTAGAAGCACTGGTAAGACGGAAGTTTTTTTTTGGACAAAAAATGCCACGGAAGTTCACAGGAAGTATCAATTTTGCCCCGGAAGTATCATTTTTGCCACGGAAGTTTTCGCTGAGGAGCAATTTTGCCTCGAAAGTTTTCACTGAGGAGTAATTTTGCCCCGGAAGTTTACAAAACGTAGCAATTTTTTGCCCTTTTGTCCCCAAATATTAAATTTAACTATTAAATCAATCAAAGACCACATATGTCATGCCTTGAAAAGGTCAAATTTGGAGTCAGAGAAGGAGATCTTTCAGATGTTGAACTCAAGGTGGCTAGAACTTGTGAAGCCGAATTGGTTAAAGGAACTGAAAGGTCTGTCACAAAACGCAAATGAAATGCAAAACGAGAAATGAATTGTTCCAAAAATTGGTTCAGTAAAACAAATCAATAGTGATAATATTTACGTTTGTGTAGACTAATCATTTACTTAGATCATAAGTGATGTTTTCTTTGGGTTTTGTGACAGTTGACCTTTCAGTCCCTTTAACCAGTTCGGCTTCACAAATTCTGGCTGCCTTAAGCTCAACATCTCAAGGATCTCCTTCTCTGGCTCCAAGTTTGACCTTTTTAAGGCATCACATGTGTGGTTTTTGATTGATTTAATAGTCAAATTTAATATTTGGAGACAGAAAGGCAAAATTGTTCCTCAGTGAAAACTTCCGGGACAAAATTACTCTTTAGTAAAAACTTCCGGAGCAAAATTGCTCCTCAGCGAAAACTTCCATGGCATTTTTGGTCCAAAAAAAACTTCCGTCTTACTAGTGCTCCAGAGTGAAAACTTCCATGACATTTAAGACCCTTATCCCTATTTCTTAATGGAAGATTGAAAATTAATTAATTTGAGATATTAGGTGAAAAAAAATTTCAGGATCTAGCATATAATCTAATCTAAATAAATAGAATATATAAAAATTTTTTTTAAAAAATGCCTAATCCCTCAAATTAGAGAGAAAAGCACCCAATGTGAACTCACTTTTGTCACACTCATGTAAAAAACTAAAACAATTCAAATTTTAGACTCTTATAAATAAGGCGGGATAAAGGATAACTCAACCTCCTTCAAGTCCATTAGGTAAAAAAAAAATTCTTTTTATTTTTTTTAGGGTTAAGGTGTAAAAATACATTTGGGCTTTTATTCAAAGTACACTTAGTACCATATGCTTTTTGGAGGTGCAAAAATACTTATGAGCTTTCAAAATTAAGGAAAAAATATCATCTTTAGAAGGCGTTAATATCTGTTAGTTTTTTTGGTGGGACCCACTATATTAAACAAATAAAAAATATTAAGATTTTGTAATTTCCTCAAGCTACCCCTATCTTCAGTTGTCCCTCTCCTATCCTCCGACGTCTTCCTTCGATGGCGTTTGATGACAAATCTCTCCAAGAAGCAGCATTCACCGATGTGCTTCTAAATCTTGGCTCCATAAAAAGCCTCTCTTTTCTGCCTTTGGTTCTATTCTATATATTCCTAATCCCTCTCGGAGAGAGAACTCTTTCGACATATCCTAGGATTTTAATGGATTGTTCACCTATGATGCACTGAAACGTGAAATTTTGGCATCCGAACGTTTCCAAGACGCGAATTTGAGGGAGACACAAATTCCAGTAGGAGACGCGTATCAGATTAGATGGGTCAAAATGTCATTTATGTAATTTTCTTGAAAATTGAAGGTCCAATCCCAAAATGTACTTCAGCACCCGTTGTGCCTGCCTAATCGAATATTTTGTTATTTTACCACTTGTAGAAATTTATATGTGGAGGAATCGCTTATATTTTGTTATTTGGCAGAAGCTCAATTTCATATTTGAGAGAGTCAAATGCCCTAATCGAATCACTTATATTTTGTTATTAATGGAGATACAATCTAATTATGCTAATGATTTTTCTTTTATTATATTTTGTTATTGTAAAATACACTGTTTATATTAAAAATATTATTTAATACTAAGATGTATCATAACGTATCGAAGTATTAATATTTTTGAAGTAACGTATCGAAAACACCGTATCAGTATCGGTGCATCATAGTTGTTCACTATTCAAGTTGACCCCAGAGTTGTTGTTCCCCTTCCCATTCTCGATTTGATATCACTCCATCAATTTCATACTTCTACAGCTTTCTAGTTCTCAGTTAGGGATTCAGTTTTGTAGTATTGTCTGACAAAAACTTGTAATTTAAGGAGCCGTCACGATGGCAAAGCGCAAGACCCCTAAACTTTCTTCCCGTTCCTAGGGTTTCTGCTTGTCTGGTAGTTGGGGGCTTAGGCTTTTCTTCTTCTTCTTCCTTTTTTTTTTTTTGTATTATTAGTTTCTTGAAGGAATCTTTGGTGTGAATGATATTGCTTTCACAAGTACAATGTGTCCTTATGTTAGTTTCAGCGTCATGTACTGTTTAAATTTCTTAAGCTGCAGTCTCAACATCTAAGTTCTATGATTTTTCAGTTCATTGGATGCCTTTTGAGTTTTTAGGAATTTGATGAAATGTGTGAATTGAATGATGATGCCTTTTGCAGGGACTGAGATTTTTGGAGATCGGCGATGGAAACTAAGATTCAGATGAGAAGGTTTGAGGGCTACGATCTCGATCCTTTTTCCCAATCCCTCAATCTCTAAGCCTAGTCGTCTCCTGTAGCTCCATCGGCCCTTCTTGCTATGAGATTCATGAAAAGAAGGGAGGCCATCAAAAATCATGGAACAAGAAAGGGGGCTTTGTTTGATCTTCCTTTTCAACGCATCCTATAGCCCCTCCTTCTAGACAAAACAATGAAAGCCATAGTGTTTCTTCTGCTAGTTATGATTAGTTTTGATGATGTCTTATATTGATGTCATTATCTAAAGCAAAAAGTTTATATAATATACATTGACTAACTACTTTGTTTATTATAGGTTAGTCCAAATTAAATTATAGAGAATAATCAAGAATGGAGTTTGAAGAAACAAGAACTTGTTAAATATCATAGAAATATCAATATTCAAGTCTCTGTGATCAAATAGAAGTTGGAACGACTCAATTCGGAGTTAAAACAAGCAAGCTCAAGCTTCCGGATGAATACTGGTTTGTTGGAGGGCATTTATGTAATTTCAGTTCTTTTTCCGCATGCACAGTGTCATGCTTGAGCACAACAAATGTTATACTCGAGCATGGTCATTTTCAGCTCCATTCAGGCATGAAATCCACTCATGCTCGAGCAAGAAAATCACCCTTATTCGAGCAAGATTGTCCTTCAGCACACTCTGTTCAGCTCTGTTTCTGGCGAGCTTCGGTAATTCGACAATATCTTCCAAATCAGGAATCAAATTGACGTGAAACTAGTGGCATATGAAAATAGACTCCCAATGCGTCATTTTTATATAAAATACAAGCCAAAAAGAGGTCAGATGAATTATCTATGAATTTTACAAGTTTCCACAAGAATCACCGTCACAGTCCAAACCAAGCTTCGGTATTTGAGTGTATCTCACAAACGACAAATCCGATTGAGCTGAAATCAGTGACATTGGAAACTAGACTCAAATACCTTTTCAAAAATATCAAGAACACAAAAAAAGAAGATCAATTGAAGAAGTTATTATGTTTTGAAGTTGATAGTCTATTCTGGATGCTAGAAAAACGCTGGATAAGAACAACATCCATTCATCTGATGTTAATGGACGAAATACAACTTGTTTGGAGTTGATTCTTATTGAAATGGAAGGAATATTTGAAGAGCTTTCTGAGATGGGGTGATTTGCTAAATTTGGATTTTTACCGAAGACGTTATGCTCGCTGGAAATTGCTGTCAATGTGATTGCTTCTTGAAAGTCACTATACTATGGAAGTTGAAGCTTTGTACTAGAGAGTATTATGCTTATTCACATACGATCAGAAGCTTCAAAGAACATGATACCCAAGCATAATTTCACAATTGAGCAGAGCAATTGGAGTGCCTGAGCATCATTTACTAACGCCTTGGAGTCTTGCTCGAGCAAGAAAATCAGTATGCTTGAGCAACATCGTTCTGTGCTGATATATTGCAAGGCTAAAGACAGTCCTACTCGAGCAGGTTGAGAAAGCATGCTCGAACAGAAGAAAAATCATACTTGAGCAACATCGTGCTTTCCCTCTTTCATAGGCACTGAACACACTTTGCCAGAGTATAATTATTTCATACTCGAGCAGAAGGAAAGGTTGCTCGAGCAGCATCCTAGAACTCGTATTCACCCTTTTCTATCTGTCTCATGCCCAAGCAAGGGTATTGGGTTGCTCGAGCATCAGCGAATTAAGCCAGGAATCCTAAGCTAACCAAGAGGAGCATGCCCAAGCAAGGGTAGATGGTTGCTCAAGCACTAGCGACACAAATGATCTTTCATAAGTCTCCGGCGATGTTTGCCCGAACATGCCTCTGAACGTTGCTCGAGCATCAACGATACTGAGGTGCTTTTATCTGATTCAAGCGAAGGCTTGTCCGAGCATGATGGAACCATGTTCGAGCAAAGATATTTGCATGCTCGAGCATTAGTGACAGAGAACATTTTTCTGAATAATCACTACAAGCTTGCTCGAGCAAGCATGGATTGTTGCTCGAGCAATAACATCTATGTTCTTCAAATCTTCAACTCTGGAAATCATGAGTCCTGCTATATCACCTTATTACTTCAGTTTGTTATTCATTACAATTACCAAATGCTATCAACTTGTTTGCGTGTAAGTTTCAGATTGTTTAAACATGGATTATCAGCAGATTTGAATAAAGCAAGCCTTGTGTCTGAAGCATTAAATGCAACTACCTAAATCGGTGATAATCTCGAAAACCAATCTCTGAATGAAGTAAGGCTACCACTGTTATTCCAACTACGCATTAAATGCTATCTCTCAACGGTCAAAACAAAAGGAATGAAGAATGTTGCTAAGACCAAGAACCATTGATGGAGATTAATACGAACGCTTCAACAGACATTTTTGAAGAAGACTCAACGACCACATTCAAGCTACTTCCAACTGATCTCCAATGGTCGAACGCTCGCAACGGTCGAAACACAAATACCTATAAATTGCGAAGTCTTCAAACCAAAAGGACAACGATGAATGAATGACTCGACGAAGCCAATGAAATGATCTTACTACTTCACCGTCGATAGTTCAATTGCTCATACACTCTCTGCTTCTCAATGTTTATATAGTCTACTGTAAAGAGTGAGGTGATCGATTATGTACTTCAGTGATTATCATTTATCTACTCTGTGAGAGAGCTTCTATCATTTATATTCATTCAGTCAATTCTCAAGATAGAGGTATCTTGAGAGTGGGTGTATTATTATAACTTGTAAGGGGGAGTGGAGTCTGAGAGTGAAAAGACCATCCTTCGTTTACAGAGTGTGTAATTGTATCGTTACAGTGTGTAAGGGAGAGTATCTCGATAAGAGATTGTAAAGGCTGCACAAGTGCCCGACTAAATTTGTGAGGTTGTAAAGGCTTTCTCTTGTGCTCGGTTAAACAAGGAGATAGTGGATTGAAAATCTCAAGTGGAGTTTGGGGATTGGACGTAGGTCAAGAATTGGGCCGAACCAGTATAAATCACAGTTTGCATATTCTCTTCCCTTATCTCTTATATTTCCAGTATATGCTTATTCGAATATCTAACTGATTGATTTAAAAGACAAGAAAAGATTTTCAAAGTTTGAAGTTTTTAATCTTCACCCAATTCACCCCTCCTTTTGGGTTCAGCCGGTTCTTCATTTGGTATCAGAGTGTGGCTCTTGTTTGAAGGACTTAACAGTCTCAAGAGTTGTCAATGGCTGACTTTGGGTGTTGTTCACTTTCGGAAGGTTTTGATTATACTGTTCCACTGTTTTTCAAAGATATTGGTTTTTGGTTTTGGAAAGCTAGAATGACTAATTTTATCAAAGCAATTGATTTTGAAATGTGGAATGTGTTTATAAATGTCTTTGATTTCAAACCGAGAAAGGATTTGATAGAAAAAGAGAAGAAAATGTTTTCGCTAAACATTAGAGCAATGAAAATTTTGTATAATGCTTTAACCGAAAAAGATTTTGTAAAAATCAAATGTTGCTCTAGTGCTAAAGATATCTGGGATAGTCTTGATTTTATATATGCTTCTAACAATTGTGTTGAAGTTGGAAGTGTTGACAGTTTATCTGAGAATATAAGTTGTATATCTACGATTGATGAACAAACAGAGGTTGAGATTGAAGAAAGTGAAATCATAAAATGCTTCCACACTCTGGTTAGCACAGAACAAGAGGAAGATAATCCTCAGGAGCTCATTATGCACGATTATGGTAAATCATTGTCTGGAGCTCAAGATGCACATCTGGTAAATAATTCCAATTCTTCTTGTGTAGTTAAGAAAAATGATTTTGAATATTTGCATAAAATTGTCTTTCAACCGATTATTGATTCTAATTTGAAAAGAAAAAATGTTTTAAAAAATAATATAACAAGATAAAACATGTGAATTGATGAAATACCTTTGCCTCCAGATAACAGACCACCCTTTTATGGTATAACTCTTCAGTTGCTATCCTCCTGACCTGCCACTAAACGCAGCAAGCTTGGTATAGCAAATTAGCTGTATACGCCATGGTAACATCTAAAATCTCATTTAAGAAGAATGACCACTTTCAAAGGTGAATTTATAATGTAAAGGCACAATCATACTTTAAATAAGATTTTTCACAAACAAAATGCCCCACGATTCAAATCTAACCATGAATCCTGGATATTGCAATTATATACAGATTTTAAAACTTTTGAATTCTATCTTGCCCAGTGATACATGGGTAAGGCTGAATACAGTGTCCTAAAATATAACTCTTCAGGAATCTTCAATAATGTTTATAATGTCAAGCAAGCCATGACACTTTTCTGACTGAATTTTTCAGTAAATATGCAATTGAATAGCACATAAAGATGGGATGGAAGGTAGCACAAGCAGGGGTCTGAATTGATAATACAAAATTTTTTGAAATGATAAAAAAGTTGATTGTCTGGAATCTACCTTGAAGGCTGGACTTGAAGCCGCAGTTAGTTAAATGCTCAGCAAGTCCACCTCCGAATTTATTATGCCAATTTGGTTCAGTTTTTGCTTCAGGTGTTGGCCAAACTGTTGCTTTTTGTTCGGTTAGATTTACACTAGCAGATGATACCTGAGGCTGTCCATTAACGATAATAATGAAAAAAAAACAACAGCAAAGAACAGAGCCTTAGATAGCTGAAAATATAATATTAACATGCTTATGCCTTTTAAGAAGAAATGTATCGTTAATCATCTATACCCCTTGAAATGTAACATTTCAATTAGTGAATGCGATTAGATCTTTTATTGTAAAGGATAGGTCCAATTCTGTAGTTCTTACTAAAAACAACAGAGATATGCTGCTTTAGAATATTATCAGTATGGTTGATGATGGGAGGAATTAATCTTTGTATACTCTGGTACATAATTCTTTTGATCAGTATATGATTCGCATTTCCATTCAAAAGCAAAAAAATAGTCTTTTTATTCCATATTTCCATCAATAGTGCGTACAAAACATATCCTTGCAACACAATCAATCAAAACCTTACTCTCCTTTACACCTTGAATTAGCTCAACCGATGAATCCACTACAACTCATATTCAAGTTCATTTTCCTAATCATCATAAGGAAATAAGTACAGGTATGGTAATTAAATCTAGAAGAATTCTGTAACTTGAAAGAACTGTGTGCTGCTTTGAAATCCGTAGGCACCATCTTTTTCACATCTAGTCTATGTTTCCGAATAAAAACATGTCATGTAGTGGATTAGAATGTCAGATGCTCATGGATTTACATCGCCACTTGAATAGACTTGACAGAATACCTTCCTCAATATTAAAGTGAATGCACTACAACAAGAAATTCTATCGAAACCAAGCCTTAATCAATAAACTTACCCGACTCTCTAGAAGTTTCTTCACAGTATTTGCACATCCCATGCACATCATACCCTAGCTCAGAGGCATAACAGAATATAAGGGGAAAAGACTAGCTTAATAAACTTCTAGATACAGCGCACAGCTCATACCTCAACATTGAGAACAACAATTTCAGGTGAGAGGGACGAAATTTCACCAGACCGTCGGGAATTGTTATCTCCAGAAGAAGCGGAGGGGCAAACGTGTTGGAAACGACAGCGTTTTGGAATGGCCAACGCAGACAATCTCCTCGGCGATAAGGCAGAGGAGGCAGACGAAGGAACAAGAGAGGAGGAAAAGGCGAGAACGGTGAAGTTAGTGTTGGCATCATGAGCGATCTGAAAGAATAAAGAAGAGGATAATCTGAGTCGTGTCCAAAAACACTGTCATATAGAGTTATTCCGCAACCACCGGTAAAGAAGAAGCAGTACTCCCCAGGATTAAACAGATTCTTCTTGATTAAATCAAGGCGACAGAACTGGCAGAAGATAATATAACTCAGCAAGAGATTACCGATGTTTTCTAATTCTTTTTTTTAAATGGTGTCACAATTGGGGTATTCATAAATAATGAATCAATGCCTTGAAGAGGTGACTCTTGAACATTACACCTCTTCAGAAAGTTATGACTATCTGTTTAATTCATGAATCATGTTACTTCATGAACCAACACAAATCCCTTAATTTATAAGAACATGATTTCTCAAAACACATCTCTTCATTTAAACATATTCCATAATATTGGAAAGACTCTTTCTTTGACACACTCATATGCAATATTTACAACAATCCCCCACATGTGTCAAAGAAAACACCATTAGCTAAGTTACACCCATAGACATAACCATTGTATTTGGTGGTCCTTCGAACTATGAACCAAACCTAGACCAATAGCACTTAATACACAGAGATGTCAGTGAAGCATACTTCTATGAACTAACAAATCTTGGTGTGTATTAGAGGCATTAAGGGTCAGATTATATCCTAACATTTCCGTTGTTAATCAACGGTTTTGTGCATTATGACGGCCATGCACGTGCCTGGTGCATAACGAATGCTCTAGAGATTTCGCCACGATCTCATAAGAGCGGCCACACTCCACATTCGTAGAGGTGATTTCATGTAAGTATACCTGCACTAAGCACACCGTCTTGTATGGCTATGAAATCATTAAGAGCTTTGCTCAACCTCAAAAACGTGCATTCTAGCACTCTCCCATTGTCATAGGAAGGGACAAATGTTATTTTTGTGCTAGTCAGAATTGATGAATGACTTGTTCTTACCCATTGAACCTTCATGGGATCACCAATCACAAAGGTTGGGTTGCCATCGCTGTCAATTACGAGTTGGCTTTAGTCCCATTCCCCTTGACCAATTTATTTTATCTGCAGGGTTTTGTTAATAGCCGATAGGTCTATTATTGACCTCACCAAATCAATTGAGATAACTCCAACATAGATTTTAAGCTAGCTTATCACATTATATCTCAAACGATTTTTATTTCATCATTGTCCTTTTACAATGGCTATTGCCATTTGGCAATCACAGATCGTCAACACTAAGCGTCGGTTTCTTATCAAAACATTTGCTAAGAGATTTTTAACATTCTCAGCACTCCATCCATTTCCAGAGTAATCAACTCTTATTCACATAATATTTAAATTTTGTCACCACTAAAGGTAAATGATAACCAGTGGATTTTCACACATAGATTAAATCTTAGTTAACATCCGCGTGGATCAATACAATGAGAATCCACTACTTAATGCCAATATTATTTAGGGCATTATCTCTTAACTATTTCTTTCTCTTCACGAGAGTTTACATATGCTCAATCTCCACATATCAATCGGTATGTAATGGGATTAACATTTATCAGTACTACAAATTCTCAACAATTTGTGCATACCAGATTGAGCTTTAGAATCATCTCAAGTAGTATCATAAAGAATATTCATATAATGGTTCTCAAAACCAATATTTATAAACATTTCTTGCTTGTCATCAATATTCTTTTATGATCTTTAACACCTAAAATTAAATCCAATTCTCTCATGCTTTCAAGCACATAACATGATATTTTCGACCATGCAAGTCATCCATATTAAATTAAAAATTTCATGATATCATGCATGCCTATACCAAGAGAAATTAATAATACTATGAAACTTAAAGCACATTTATCTATACACTAGATAAATGATTAAAATTTCATACCATTGTCATATGCTCGTTCCAAATCACAACATATTTGATAATTCATAAAATTTACTTTCTGGAGCACATAAGAAAGCCTTCGTTAAATAAACATAACGCATGGCAATTTTTATAATTTTCAATATATTTCTTCCACCAAAATAATAATTTTTAAGGTATCCCATATCTTAGATACCCGCACACTTTTAAATATTTTATAATCAATAAAATTCTAATTAAATTAGAATTCCACTAGTACATTTATAAAAATCCACACTTTATAAAACTACATAATCATATGACTGTATACTTCAACAAAAGGTCGTGCCAATGTAATCTTTAATTAAATGAGAATCTCTCAAACATTATCATTTATTTCACATAACAAAATTTGCTTTTCACAGAAAAAGCCTCAACTTAATTAATTTCCTTTTGTCAAAATAATATATATTTTATATATTAATGTTCTGTCCTCACACAGAATTTTCCACATAAATTTATAAATCTTTAATTATTTTAAATACCAATATTTAAAAATATTCACACTATTTAAATATGTGTGAAACCAATGCCACAAATTCTCTTTGAAAAATTCAAAGCACCAGATTATATAAATCACCGAAATATAAACACAAATTGCAGCATTAAAAATCTAAGATTTTTAATATTCAAACTAATTTATATGAAATATCAAAATAAATCACACATCATGCAATTTATTATTTTTATTCATTGATCATAGTAACAAATCCTTCTGTCAAATTTAATAATAGCCGAGATATTCACAAATACATCACTAGATATATTAAAACAAAAATTTGTTTCAACTTTCAACTATTATCACGTTAAACACAACAAATCCCCACTTTTAATCAACCATATTAATTTAAAAGATTCACAATATTATAGAAGATTAGAAATTATCAAATAAATTAGTATCTTCATTGATAATAAAGCAAATAAATTCCCCTCTCATTCTAATTAATTAAATTAGAATAACATCATAAAATTTAGGAATTTATAATTACGTTAACTATATTTAATTTTTGCAATTAGAAACCAAATAATAAAATAACAAGTATGAACCCAATAATGATCTCATTATCCTCGAAAATTTCATCTTCATACCATGAATAATTTAATTCGAAATATTCACTAATAAAAACAATAAAATCTCCCGATGAAACCCGGCATAAGATATACATTATTTTCCCTTTATTAATTTAATATTCATCAAATCCTCAATAAAGTAATAGGAGAAATAATAGGAGATTTATTAACTACCATATCAATCAAAATTGATTTATTTATTAACTAAAGATATTCAAACTTTCAATGAAAATAAATTCACCGTACAAGTAATTAATAATTAAATAAAATATTGATTTCTATGGGCACATTCATATGAAAATTCAGCGCATCAAATATTTAAAAAAAATAATAACTGCATTATTAAATTTTTAATATTATGCCCACGAATATTATATATATTTATATAATATTCCAATCAATTACGTGCACCTTATTGCCGTTTGATCACGGTGAAGAAACATGCTCTTTCTTCTCATTGGAATTTGTTGTTATGAACATACGTACACGCTCCTTCGGAACCGACGCACACCCTTAGTCCTCGAGTTACCCTCTTTTTTTTTTTTGACTGTTGAAGTGGGTATGTTTTCTCTAGTTTGACGGAAACTTGTTTTACATCCATCAGCCTGAAGACATGGGGATCCCTAGAGAGCATATGCAGAATGGAAACCTCATAGAGGGTGGTGGGAGGGACGCCTTCTCTAAATTTTCAAATGCATCCTTTTCCGATAGTGTGCTCATACTCTTCTCCATTTGTTTCTCTCAATCTCTCTCCCTCACTTGCACTCACAAATTTCATAATCAGCGAGACGTAACTCTATAGATTGTTGGCGTCATGAGCGATCTGAAAGAATAAAGAAGAGGATAATCTGAGTCGTGTTCAAAAACACTGTCCTATAGAGTTATTCCGCAACTACCGGTAAAGAAGAAGCGGTACTCCCCAGGATTAAACAGATTCTTCTTGATTAAATCAACGCGGCAGAACTGGCGGAAGATAAGATAACTCAGCTAAAGATTACCGATGTTTTCTAATTTTGTCTTTTAAATGGTGTCACAATTGGGGTATTCATAAATAATGAATCAATGCCTTGAAGAAGTGACTCTTGAACATTACACCTCTTCAAAAAGTCATGACTATCTGTTTAATTCATGAATCATGTTACTTCATGAACCAACACAAATCCCTTAATTTATAAGAACATGACTTCTCAAAACACATCTCTTCATTTAAACATATTCCATAATATTGGAAAGACTCTTTCTTTGACACACTCAAATGCAATATTTACAACAGTTAGAAATGGAAGGAAAGCATTTGAGGTGTGTGGATGAGACATGGTTCAGAGTTGAAATTGAAAGCGCCATTGCCGTAACTTGGGGTATGGTTCTATTCTCTTTCTCAATTTCTTTTTGTTTTTTTGTTTTTTGTTTTTTTTAACAAACTTCTCTTTCTCAATTGCTATCTCTTTTAGCCATGATATTAAAATTTTGATACATGGTTGCTATAAGCAAGAAAGTTTGAGCCGCGAACACTAATAAGGATAAAATCAGATATATACTCATTTTAAAGTATATCTTTGGATTAACTCTTCAAGAGTAATTTTTATGACTTATGGGGTAAATATGTAGAGGATTTTTTTCTTGGCTTGACCAAAAGACTTTTGAAACTGTAGTTTGAGTATCTCCCAAACATGCATTAAATGGAACTAGGGGCTTCTCTTGGAGGCTGGAGTGATGCACGGGTCGTGTGATAGGGTATCTCTGTCTGAAATGATCGATTTAGGAAAAATATGAAGACGAACAATTTCCTTATAGAAAGTAGTTGCAATAGTTTTAGAGGTATAGTGCCTTGGCAACCCAATAACATGAGCATACTTTCTTAATTGATCGACCACCACCACCAAGATTGTTTCCGTCCATGAGATTTAGGTAAACTTGTGATGAAATCAAGAGAAATATCTTCCTAAATTTGTTGTGGAATATCTAAGGGTTGAAGAAGGCCACTCAGTACTTGAGGGAGATACTTGGGGCATTGACATGTAAGACATTTTGTGACAAAATCCTTGACATCTCCTTTCATTTTTTCCCAAAAGAATTGATGTTGTAAGCACTTTAATTTAGGGTCTTGAGAGTTCCACCATGACCCCAGAGGAGAAGAACGAGCTTCTTCAATAAGTAACCTGCTTAAATCTGAATAGGCAGGTATAACCAGCTTTGCCTTATAATATGATCGCACTGCAGATAGTGAAAAACGAGGAACAAAATCGGGATAAGATTGGAGGGAACTAAATATTGAAGAGGTGTAAGGATCTTGTAGCAACAATTGAGGCAGATTCTCAGGAGAGGAGGCGTGAGGGACTGCTAATACAAAGAAATCTGTTGAATGAGGGTACCGAGATAAAGAATTAGCCCCCTAATTTGATGATCCAGTTCTATATACAAATTGGTGAAATCGATGTTCCAAAAAGAATTTCAGACTATTGTGATCTGTATGGACTTCAAACATGTGTCCTAAGAGGTAATGTCTCCATTTCTGCAATGTGGAGACCAACACAAGTAATTCCCTATCATATACCGACTATGCCTTTTAGAAGGGGATAAACCTTTGCTATAATATGCAATTGGATGCCCCTTTTGTTGTAGAAATGCTACAATGCCAGAGGAAGAGGCATTACACTCCATAACAAAAGATTTGGAAAAATCGGGCAGTTCTAGAATTCGAGAGGGAATCAAGGCTTTTTATTTTTTTAAAATTCATAGAAGGCTTGTTTTGATTGATGTGTTCAACAAAATGCATCCTTCTTGGTCATGTCGGTGAGAGGCTTAGTTATGTGTTCATAATAACGGATGAAACGATAATATCCTGTTAAGCTCAAGAATTTTTGTAACTCCGTGACATTCTGTGGCAAAGGCCACCTTGTAATGGCAAATTTTTTGTCTGGATCTATTGCAACACCATTGCCAGAGATAATGTGACCCATAAAAGAAACCTCCAACTGCAAAAAGATGCATTTTTTGGGATTGGCAAGGAACTGGTGTTGCTGCATTGTATACAAAACAATGTGGAAGTGATCCATGTGCTCTTCAAATGTTATATACTCAAATTTGATGGTAACCTGATCTCAAATCAATCTTGAAGAAGTAGAAAGCCCCATATAACTCGTCTAGCAATTCATTTATATTAGGAATGGGGTACCTGTTCGGCAACGTAAATCTGTGGGTTCTTTGTAATCGATGCAGAGACTCTAGGAAGAGTCTTTCTTTGGAACAAGCAGAACTGAGCTGGCAAGCGGGCTAACACTGCGCTATATGAATCATCTGCTCAACAATTCTGCAACTTGTCGTTCAATTTCATCTTTTTGTTAATGAGGATATCTTTAAGGTCAAATATTCGGTGGCTGGCTCCTGGTAGAAGATGTATTGCATGGCAATGATTTCGGAAAGGGGCTAATGACTGCGGTTCTATAAATAATTCATGGTATTCCAGCAATAACTCCAGTAGAAGATTAAATTGTAGGCGACGTTTTCATTGTGAGTGGACGAAGAAACACCTGGAGGTGATAGAAATTCAGTGAGATAAGTACTTCGAAGAGAAGGGGATGGCTTTGGCTGTGGAGTTCCTTGTAGTTTGTAACGCCGCCCATTCACCCATAATACCATAAACATCTTGCTGCGAATTTCTTTCCATTGTGTTTAAAGATGCTAACAATTTCATTCCAAATACCATGTCCACGTTACCCAATGAGAAGGGGAAGAAGTCACCACAAATAGTGAAAGGCTTCACTTTGAATGTCAACCCCTTACATACAGCATTACATATGACCATAGAACCATCTCCCACTTGTACTCCGAAAAATGGAAATGGATGTGTTTCAATTTCCAATTCAGAAACAATCTTGTTGGAGACGAAATTGTGAATCAACCCACTATCAATTAAAATTAATATAGACTTGGAGAGTAAAGTACCTCTGACTTCCAACGTGGCTGATGAGGAACTGGCTAAGATGGCATGGAGTAAAATTTCGCAAGTATAGTATGATACTTGACTTTTGTTTTGTTTTTTTTAAAAACAGTGCATGCATCTAAAGTTTTTTAAAATATTAAATGGTCCTAAATATAAGACAAACTTAACTTTTTTGAAGAAATTAAGGAAGTTAAATAAGTCACCTATTGATATCATATGTTTTATATCTTTAAATTAATATTTTAGAAAAAATGACAAATATAAATATTTTAAAATAATTTAATTAGCTTCTTTAATTTCTCCAAAAAAATCAATTTTATCTTATATTTAGGACCGAGGACAGTATAATGTAAAGTATACAATAGATAATAGAAAGAAAATGAAAGAACACACAACTTTTTAACGTGGAAAACTCCCTTAATGTGAGAGATAAAAAGCACGGGATCTAATCCAGAAAAACTCCATTATAATACAATCAAATGTACAATGACAATTGTCTTCAACAAATACTTATAACCACACACCCCCTTTTTTTTTCTTTTCTTTTTTTTTTCCTTTTTCCTTTTTTCCTTTTTTTGTTTTTTGGTTTGTGAAAACTCAACCACCACTCACTTAGTACCAACATACAATGATAAAACCCAATGTATAAATTTGACTACGTACTCTACTCTAATAACAATATTCAATCATCAAAGCTTTTTGCTTGAGTCCTTTTTATCAGCCTCCATGGATGCCTCTTCACTCTAAACAATCAATCACAAACGATACAAAAGAGATCAATTGAGCTGAAGTTTCTAATAAACTCCGTAAATCCTAACCCAGAAAGTAAACAACACTATTCTATATTAATAGCATCATGCTAAAATACAATGAATTTAAAATGCGCACCACCAGTTGCTTCAGATGGAAAAAAAAAAAGAGAGTACCAGTTGAATATCAAATTGTTCTATTCTAGCATGCATAAGGATATACAGGTTTTAAAAAAATAAAATTAGATCCCAAGAGTGATAAGATAAAATGAAGACATACTTGTAAAGATTCATTAGTAATAGCAGAAATAGTTAATAGGTCACATTGTGAGCTCCCAGATTCCATTTCCATGTGACTGGTCGAAGTTGCTATTTGAGGCTTTTTGGTTTGTTTTATATTTAGTACTAAGAACAACTTTCTAGATTAGTCTTATATTAAAGACCGGAGAGAGTACATGTTTTTTAATAGTAAATTCAGCCCATATCAGGAAGAATAACATTTTTACATGTGGAGTCTCATTTTTTGAAGGAATGGCAATGTTGTTGGCAATATGTTGCTTAATTCTACTCATGACTTAATTTGATTTTCTAGCTTCATCTTATTTGGGACCATGTGAAACTATTGCCTATCACAGAGTAATAAATTACTTTTCTGTTACTTTAAATGTCATCTCTTGGTTCTAGCCAGTGAGCTGGATGGAGCAATATATAGCCAAGCCGTGCATTATAGGCTTCTACAAACTCTTCTATTAATTGAAGAACAACAATTACCATGCCTAAATAAGATGATGGAGTTGTGGAGAGTTTTCCTTCAACAATTTCATTTGTTGATGTTTTGGTACTCTATGCAGCTCATAAAATATGAATAAGTTACTAAAAAGGTTAAAATAATTAAGAAGCGTATCATATATTAATTAAAAATAGAAACTGTTTGTTGGTTAGAGTCCCTATTATTTATTATAGAAAAGCATAACATACAAACCTTTGTCACATTTGGAAAATTACTATTTGTTGTAGAGTCTTCTGCAACAATCTCCTTTGATACTTCCTCACTCTAAACGTTAAAAAAAAGAAGCTACAATTAAAAAGGAAATAAATTGATTTTTGATGTTATTCATAACCATAACAAATCTTAGCACACATTTTTTTTAAAAAAATAGCTACATTCATTTTGAACAAATGAATAAGGCAACGAAGTAAAAGAGAAATCATTAGCTAGTTTCTTAAGTCTACATGGATATATATAAAAAATAATATTACATACATTTTCAAAACTTGGCGAACCATTATTCTGTTGGGGCATTGTTGAGTCATTTCCAATATCTTGTTGTGATCCCTCTACTTCAATCTGAACAATAATACAATAGTTTACAATTACAATTAGCGTCGACAATATCACAAGCCTAAATCTTTAGAACATATTAGAAAACCTTGAAAATTTCTTAGAGCTGGAGATGTAATTGCTTGACATGTGTTTTTCATTCTTATCCATTTATTCAATTGGGTTTTCCTCTGTACACTATATATGTATATCATGCTCTGTTGTTATAGTAAGTAAGCCTATTCTCCCTTTTTTCTCTATTTTCTCAATAGAAGCATGATATTTGTACCTCTTTCAATTTTGGTGAAATACGGTTCTGCTGCTTGTGTCCTTCTGTCATAGCCTTGACACGTTCCCTTTCAGCCTAAATAGTCACAAAACATACAAGAAAAGATTAAATGAGTTGGAGTCTCTAGTAAAATTTATAAATCTCAGCTCAAAAATAGAAAGTTTTATTGATTTATTGACATCCTACTAAAATTTATATAGGGAGAATTTATTGGCTTCGTAAGTGTAACATCCCACTTTTTGAGCACACATGCTGAGTTGATTCCTCTTGAACTTTGAACGTTTGCGCCATGCTCCATGATCGGTTTGTTTATTCTTTTACCCGACAGCAAAAAGAGACAGCAAGCACTATCTCTTCATTTTAGTTAGTGCAAGTCACAGCCCATACTCCACTTTTATTCTTCTATCCGACAGCAAGCATAACAGCAGCATCCATGCTCTATGTTTCTCTTGAAACTCGTTCGGACAGTCACAATCATACTCCACTCTTATTCTCTTGTCCGACATCAAAAATGGAGCAGCAGATTGCACTTCACCTTTTCTGGAATTTTCGGGCAGCACCCATTTATGACAACATACTTCATTTTTCAGTCAACACGTATGCCATTCGAACAGCTCGTTCATTCTCTTATTTGACAGCACACTCGTTCTTCTCTGAAGACGGGACACCTCACTGCTGCACCTCAATATATGACTACCAATATCCATTCCTCTCTCATTCCACTCGCTGGACCAGACGCAACGTTGAGAGGCGAGAGTCCGGGAGAGAATTCAGAAATGCAGAAGTTAGTAAAGACCGTGAGCGAGAGGACAAGAGTTTGATGGTTAGAGGAAATAGTGAGAAACCGTGAGCTGGGAACTGAGAACGAAGCTGTGAGGGACAGAGAGTGTAACATGATGGAGCTGTGATCAGAGACAAAGAACACCAAACGCTGAAAGAAGAAAGTACCGAGTACTCCTTCAAATTCTGGTTCATCTATTCGGCCAATCAAGTAGACGTAGAGAAACGAAGGAAGAGTCACATGCAAACTTGAGCTTCAGTTAAGGTAAGCCATCAATCTGATTTCCTATGTTTGAAGCTCAGATGATAAGTCTTTGGATCTGCATGTGATACCCTGTTACAAGAAAGCTAAAACAGAGAAAGTTTGGTATGTCTCTAAGCATGCTCCTTACGTCCAAAATTCCAGATTCTGTCATAGCGCCTCTCAAACCATCTGGAAGTGAATTAGGCAGTGACGTTGAAGATAAAAGAAGGACCAACGAGACAATCAAGTTTTGGTAACGACCAAGGTGAGCTCTGTATCTCTTCTACACGTTAGTTTTATATTTCAAAGCTATAGAAGTCAAGCTTTAGGTTCTGCATGTGTACTCTGGTTTAAATGCCAAAAACAGAGGTGTTTTTAGCATGTTCCTTACGTCTAAAATGTCTTGATAGCCATAAAAACCATTAGAGCATGAAAGAGGATAATTACATGATGTATATTCATATATGAATATGAGTCATACGCATGAAATGATAAGCTGATGTGTTTCTGGAAGTCTGATCTTGGCACTGAAACAGTAAACTTTGGGCAAAGTAAAAAATAGGGCAAATGAACTCATTTTAAGCTGAAATTTTTTGGACATATAGTCCACATGACAATGTTTACATCAAGCTTTGAATCACCTTAAACGGAGGTCTGTAGCTCAAGATATGATTTTTCAAAGTTGAGCTAAAAATCTGTAACATTTTCGGTATGACACTGGAGCAACCAAATGGCGTTGCATTTCGGACCCAGTGAAATTTTGAGCTTTGATTTGAAATTTTTATAGTAGAAAATAGACTCCTTAAGCTTTAAAACAAGCTTTGGTTCACCCAAATCGGAGGTCTACATCTCCGGTTATGATTTTTAGAAGCTGAGTCAAAAATCTGTTGTCCAGAATGAGTCAGTGATACTCATCGTAAAAACTGTATTAATTCTGACATTAAATTGGGTGGTAATAATTTTCCCTGTGATCTAGACTAACAGGAGTTTAAGTAGAAATTTGAACCACCTCAATCGGAGCTTTCTAGACCAAGTTGTGAATTTTTAAAGTCGGACATAAAATTCTGAAAACCCAGATTTGCAGACTGAAGTTGTCTTTACAAATCGAAATTCTGGGAATGACTCAGTTATGTTTTTACCAGTGGATTATTTTTACTAGACAATAGACTTAAAGAGCTTCGATTAGGAACTTGAACCACCTGATCCCGAGTTTTCTAGACCGAGTTATGATTTTTCAAAGATTGATCAGAAAATCTGAAGAATATAGAATAACCAACTGAAGAGAATAAAAAGGATAAGCATTATGGGTCGGTTTAGTAAGCGTAATCTTAATATTGCTATTAAGATTAGATAAGTAATGACCCATCTTAAAATATTATAGGATTTGGATCCTTGCCTTGGCCAAACGAAAATCAGTGCAAGAAGAACTCGGGTGAGAATAAGAAGTTGTGCAGACATCCAGGTAGTAACTTTTCTCTTACATACCCTGTATGTCTTTATATGCATGTTTGAACCATTGTGATACTTGAATTTTTGAACACCTAACCTTATCGACAGTATAAGCCAGAGTGCTTGTTCGATAAGGGAATTCGGTACATTTGTGAAAGAAGGGTTGATACCCATTTGAATACCCAGCGCTGAGGGAATGGACCTGTAGGTCCTTTGAATGAATTTGAATCTGTATGAATGTGCACTTGAATTGAATTTGAATTTGAATGAATGTGCACATGAATGAATTGTACCGAAATGCTTTTGAATTGAATATTGAATCTGAAAGGTGTTCAATTGAATTGAATTTGAACTTGAATGTGAATTATTGCAATTGGTTGTCTATCATATTCTGTGCATGCATTTTATGTGAGTGATTAACGTTACTACTGGGATTCGTTTGAATCCCAGACATCATCGAAAGTTCAGGATGTGAAAGGTACAATAGGCGTGGCTCACAAGGCAAGGCGGCGGATACCGATAATTGATGATGCTGAGTCGGAACAAGAACTGCTGTTGGTTATCTATGTTTTGTAGTAGACAATGTTAAAGTTTGTAATAACTTTAAGAACCTTTTATGGTTTTTCATATATGTACTTAGACCATGTTATCAGTATTACTATGCCAGAACCCCTTTTCTTCCTAAGCTGTGCATTATTACTCTGATGAATCTCAATATATGAAGAGAATTTGACATTCGTGGTGTCTTACTTGAGTGAGATGTCAGTATACGAATGTCGGGTGTGACAGTAAGTCTACGTGACTAGAGAGAAGTATAACACACACACGCATGCTAGATTTGGAGAAAATTAGTAGCAAGAAAAATTTATTCATGTACTTATTGGTCAATTTGATTTTTTCCCCTTATTTCAGATGATTAAGCCATGTTAATAAGTTTGATACTAACCTCAGAAAACCACCGCCAAATTATCTCTTCTTCGTCTTCATGTACAGAGTTCCTTTCAAATGACCGTACTAATATCTTTACTGCCAAAATAAAACAATTCCAATATCATGAGAAGACATTGTAGCAATTAGCAGTTGTGATGAATTACCAACGTGAACACTTACGTTCTTCGTAGCTATCATTAGCTGAAGTTATAGAAATAGCAGGACATTCAAGCACTCGACGCATTTTTACAGTGTGAAAATCAATGCCTTGACATATAGTATGAAGAGTTGGTAGGTTTACTAGTCTTATCAAATACAGTTTTGGAAACACATCCTCCATGACCAGCTTCTGTCCCTCCCCATGCTTCCATCTAAATACTTCACCAAGCCGAGGGGTGTCTTCTATATCCACAGACAAGAGTCGTGGAAGCTTACCACTTGATCTAGAGAACAAGTATTCCATACTTTTGCAGTGACTCACTTGAATTGTACGCAGTTCTGGGAACAATACTTGATGCGGAGCTATAGGATCTTTGTTATTCTCTTGATCTTCAATAATGCTCACTAGCTCTTCGCAGTCTGTTACCTGTAACTTTCTCAATTTTTGTAGCCTTCTTGAGGTGGATGCAGAGAAAAAAAATTTCAATTGTTTGCATCGTTTGATTCTTAGCTTGGAAAGATTTTGAAAGCTCATGTAACTGTTGTAAAGTGGTTTACCTTTCTCCTCAAGAGGAGGTAACGCCTGTGGGTATCAAATAAGATATGTAATTACTAATAATCTTTTTAGCTGATTATAAATTAAGTAGAAAAACAAGTTGGAAAGAGGTTTACCTTTATCCTTGAGAGATCTTCTTGCCTTTTATGCCTAGCAACCAATAGGTCCATCAAAGTTTCCACAAGTTGCGGACATCCTTCCAATCTAATATCTTCTAGATATACTTCCTTCATAGAATAGTTTTTAGCACAAATACTAACTATATTTGGTAAATCATAAAGGTGTACTCGTTTCAGAGCAGGTAGATTAAGATCAATATGAACATTATGATTCTGATCAGCTTGACATTTTCCAAAGACATGTATCAACTTTTCAGCAGCACCGATGAACACACATTCTAAATCCTTAAAGTCTTCAGAACAAAAAGCCGGGAATAAATATTCCAAGTCGCTACAGGAATTGACTTTAACCTCCCGCAGCTTGGGGAAGATAGAGTAGTTAACATTCATATGATCATGATCATCGTCCTTGTCTGTTACTATATGCTCTAGTGTACTGCAACATCCGACTCCCAATATTTCCAACAGTTTCAATGATGAGACAATGGATAGGGTAAAGAGAGACTTTAACCCAACCAATTCATATATCTCCAGCCTTCTCAAAAGTGTGTACGGGCATAAAGGTGGTGTAAAAAGTGCATGAGCTCTATACACAACATATTTCACCTTCATTGCCTATATTCCATACAAACATGTGAGTTCTTCTTTCATAAATTCACAAGATATGGGACAAGTTACACACACACATATTAAAAAACCCTTTCTATTTTAATTCAATTTTGAATTTATTTATGCTATTTCATTCAATGTGCTTGTTACAATCTTATAAATTTGCAATGTTAAATTCACACTTCTTTTTATTTTTTAATTACATCTGTTGAATATATTTATATAAAGAAAATGGAAAAAAGGAAATAAATACTTTTTTTTTGGATAAAGAGAATTAACTAAAAATTATTATCTTTTAAATTTGTCTTCATGTCCTCTCTAAATACGTTCTTGTTAATTAATTTGAACTATGGTCTCTTCAAAATCATATAGAAATCGATTCTCTACCAACTAAACAGTGTTTTGCTAATTTAAATTCACACAATGCATGCTTTTTAAGCTTGCCACTAATTTAGTGATTTTATACAAACTGATATTATAACAACAAATCCCAATCAAATTTGGTTGGAATTGGTAATTGGTAAATGGTTTGCCATGCCTTATTAAAATTCTACAACTATTAATTTATGAACAAAACAAATTTTCGCATGTGTAACTTACCATTACGGATGAAGACTCAAGGCAGTATAAGTTTTATACCCAAAAAAAAAAAAAAAAAACTTGCAAGTATTTGACGGCATATATTTGAGCTTCCTTCTTTTTTTTTTTTTTGCTAACTGTCAAGTGTCCTAGATGAGGAAAAAAATAAGCAATGCAAAATTAATTTTGTTGCTTAAGACTAATTGCTATTCTCATCCTACAATAAGAAGTTCAACTAAGCATATTTGGATTTTTCATTCAATATTATGAATAAGTACATTCCAACAAAATAGAGTAAGGGATAAGTACCTCGTTATGGTTTGTGGAAGAAGAAGGGTGATATGTAGGAAGATAACATTCTGCATATAAGTTGATGAAATTTGGTACTTTTGAAATGTCCAGTTCTCCTAACGACGGGAGGATGGCTTCTTTTCCGATTTGGTGCAAATCTCTCTCATCTGGATGTTGCCCAAATATATATTCTAGCTTCTCACAATCAAAAATCTCCATACTGTCTAGTAGTGGAAGGTCCATGCAAAAACATATTGGCAAAATAAATTTTAATTCAGGACAGTACCTGACTTTAAAATATTTCAATTTTGGGAACATTTAGTCATGACTCTTTTGATTGGGGTCATGATCTTCCATTGCCTGCGCTACTATGTATTCCAACCCAGAACACTTATCAATATCCAATTTTTCTAGTTGCTTTAGACTTTGTGCGGTGAATGGATGAAAAAGGCATGCCATTGAACAGTCATGTAAATATATGGACTTAAGATTACACAGCTCTAGCTTTCCATCAAATAACGAGCCTTCCAGATTTTTACACCCAAATAAATGCAGCTTCTCCAATTGCTTCAAAAAGTCAATAGGATAAGGACCACAACATAGCTCTCTCACATCCATTTGAAAAAGCTTCAGTTTAACCAACTTCGAGAAGAGAGTCACATCAGATCGAAGACGTTTTGTGCAGATTAGACACTTTATCCCATTCATAGATTGCAAACAAAGCCTAGTTAAGTTGTCTTCCACGCTGCCATCCTTCACAGGTAATATGTTAGGAAAAACATTTGTCCACCCTCTATTAGAATAATCTCCTTCTAACTTCAAAACTTCTGCTCTTACCACTAGGGATTTAAATATTTTATCAGAGAAGTTTACTCTTAGGGCTTTAAAATTAAAATATCCAGATACTGAAAAATCCACTTTAGAATAAAATCCTCCATTTATATGATACCTTTTCAATTCAGGAAAAGTTGTAATTTCAGCTAGTGATTTACCCATACGATTTGAAGTAATATATAGCTCCTCTAATTGCAAGCAACTCATAATCACCTCAAAAGGATTATTTCTTTCAATATAACAACTTCCCATCTCCAACAATCTCAACTTTTCTAGTTCACTAATTTTTTTTGGCAATTCAATCATTGAACATTCGCTCAATTCAAGACTCTCAAGGCTTTTTAAGTTTACCAAAAAAGATATATCTCCTAGCTCAAATCCTTTTATGGCTAAACTTCGAACATTTATCAATGGGTGATGTGATTGAAATAAGGAAGTACCTGAAATTCTAATATTTGACCAATTCATTAAAGCCAAAAATTTGAGGTTTTCCATCCCTTCAAAGATATCATCTGGAACTTTTACAGTATCTGCATTATTACGTATCCAAAGCATAAGAGCCTCAAGTTTACTACCATCAAAATGGCTAGGAAAGTCATTTATGTTCCAAGATGAATATTGGATATTCTCCTTTGACGTTGTGCTAGAATCCATGCCCACTTGAACTTGATTATTTCTAATCCTCAGAGCCACTTGCAGGACCAAGTCATGCATTTTTACAGCTTCATTCTCAACCTTTGATAATAAACAGTAATCCAAGAGCACATTTATAATTGGAGTGAAATAATCTCTTGCGATAAAGTATTCGTTAGCACCTCCACAAAGCCCCATACCTATAGCAATTCTAGTTAAAAGTTCTATAGATATTTCATAATCATCTAGGAACAGAGAGCACAAGAGAAAGAGTTGTTTGGCTTTTTCGTTCTCCATATAATCATAGCTTGATTTCAAAGAATTTAGAACCTTTTCTAAATCTTCATTGACATGATGAATTGACTTAGAATTCTGCAATCTTCCCAAACACTGCCTCCATTCTTCGAGTGGTTTAGAATTTAATGCTCTTGCGAGTGCTACAATTGCAACTGGTAATCTTCCACACTCCTCCACAATATGTGAAGCCATTTTCTTAAAATCATTGGAAGACCTATCTGTGCTCTTGTCAGCATAAGATAGGAAAAGATCAATTGCATCCTCTACACTTAAGACCTCGAGTTCAATACGCTCACAGCATCCCATATCCCTACAAACTCCCTGATCACGTGTGGTAATCAACGTCGAACAACAACCTTCGCCACAGGGAATCCCTATTTTTTTCAATGGAAGCTCTTTCCACACATCATCAAGTATCAGAAGCACCTTCTGTCCACGTTCTGTTATTCTTTTCCACAACTCTTCTGCCTGGTCAGATTCCTCTGTTTCATTGAACTTCAAATTTAAGTGTTTTGCAATGTTGTCTCGAATCATTTTCAAGTTTGGATCCTTTGAGACAAAATTAAAGATGACTTTATCAAACACCTCTGATTGTGCAACTTTACCTACTTCTATTGCCATTGTGGTCTTCCCAGTTCCCCCCAGCCCGTACAATCCAATCATAAACTTCTTGTCATTTTTTAACGCCTCCATCAGTTCTATAAATTTCAACTCTCTGTCCTTAAGCCGCATAAAATTTGCAGAAGAATGGAACTCGATGCCTGGAAGCCCAGTTGAACGCGCAACACGAGGAAAGTTACTCTTTTCGATCAGTTGTTTAATCCTTTGCGTCTTGCCTTCCAACTCCTTCCCTCGCTTGTACTGCCAAAAGCAATTAGGAATCAAACCAAACCATTTCTTCTTTCCTTCTGTGACTTCTTGTATGAGACCATTGGTTCTATCTAACCACACTTCAACTTCATTTTCAATCTGATTCTGATTTCTGTCTTTAGCTTCCTCAATATCTTCAACCACTGTGTTTCTTCTTGCACTCAGATTTGTCTTTTCCACTTCGAAGTCATCAACATAGCTCTTGTAGCAACACAAATATTTAAGTTCCTGCATTGCTTTATCTGCGAATGATTCAGCGACATAGGTAGCCACGTTCTCTGCAATTCCCGCCATCTACTGTACATGCATGTGATACAGTTAGGGATTGTTGACTGCACAATTATATGTGTTTCACCAAGACCTACCATGTTTTAGGATGTCCCAGCGATCATTGGCATCCAACCAAAAAAATATATATACTAAAATTTTGATTAATGTCTTTATGGAAAATTTAAATTTACTTTTTTCAAGTCAGATATCGTAAATTTAATTTACAGATAAATTTTAAGTAAATATCTGAAAAATAAATAATTTAATATTAACAAGTCAATTTGCAACATTTACACGTTAATATCATGGAAAATTATATCACTTTTATATTAAGTTTTCAAATTTTAAAAATCAATTTACAAGTTAAATTCTTAAATTTGTTTTGTCATCCTTTTAAATTTATAAACGAAATTCAAAATTTATAACTTAATATGCAGAAGAAAACGTCCATTTTAAAAATGATTTATAATTCAATGTATAAAACATGAAGAGCCAATGCAAAAATTACTACTAGCCTCTAACTAAAAATTACTTTTATAAACTTAAGAAGCGTGATCTTTAATTGTTTAAGTTCAATAAAATCTGAATGATTAAAAATCTGTTTTTGCTTGTTGCTATTTTTTTTTTAAATTTTGATTCTTACGGCTTTACTTAAATCATTGATAATGACCCTAAAAATTAATTCTCATATTCATAATAATATAAATTAACAGGAAACTTTCTAGATATACAAAACAAAACCATATCAATATCAACATTCATATATGTGAAATGTAGAAAATATAAAGATCTGCGAAATTGTAAAAGTTTCTATAAATAGAACAAAATTATAATTATAACTTTGCATATACTACTCTCATCCTATTTATAAATCCGACCAAAAATTTTGGTCATATTTATAAATCCTTTTAACTAAATAAATGAGATTGTGACGATTTTACTCATATTATTGAACCAATAAAAATATAGAAAGAATAAAAAGTTTAAAGTTATCAACCATTCATAAATGAGGATAAATTTAAAAATTTACCGCATAATCATTGAACTACCTAACTCCCTTGGTACGTGTGATTTAGTTAAAAAGGACTAATAAATAAGACCAAGTACTAACTTAAAAACTGAAATCGAAATTTTAAGGATGCTTCCCGTGACCAAAATAAGTTAAAGAAAGTTTAAGAAGCTATATACACATATATATTTAAAAGATGATTCTGTTGCCAAAAAAAAAAAGAAAGAAAGAAAGATGATGCAAACATAATTCAAAAGCATAAGGGAGCAGAGCACAGATTCGTACCTCCAGGAATTTCTATGCTACAGCTGCAATGCCTTTGATATCGAAGCCTCCTTTTTTGTGTTTCCTTTTTTTGTTTTTTTAAAGAAAGACAAAAACGATGGTAGAGAAAAAAAAACCAAATGAGAAATTTAAATAAAAGGAAAAAGCCCTACAAAATGCTACGCAGAAAGAAGACGGGAACCCTTTCTTTTTTTTCTCTCTAAACAAGAAGAAGAACAACAATGATCAACAGAGAAGAGAGTAAAAAGAAAATAATTCAAATACAAGAAAGTAAATCAAAGCTTGAGGGAAAAAAAAAAATGTTCCTTCAGTAAGAAAAATCTCAACTAGAAGCCAAAACTCTGATTTTTTTTTATTTATTATTATTATTTTGGGAAGAAGAAGAACAAAAAGAAAAACAGCAACGATTGATGGATAGGTACCTGGGCAAGTTTTTTTTTTTTTGGGAACCAGAACCAAGAAAACAACAGAAACTATAGTAACCGAAGACAAAATCAAAACAGGAATTCAAGTATAGCCCACAGTTTTCTTTGCTTTTCTTTTTTTTCTTTTTTTTTTTTTGAACACAAAGAACGGGAATAAGAGTGAAGAATGGAACTAGCTAAAGATCAAAATCCGAAAGGAAAGGATCCAAATACAAGGAAGCAGGGCAAACAAAGTGTTGAAGAACAAGAATAATAGGGGAAACAAGGAAGTATATATTGAGTGGAGTTCAGAAAAATCAAACCACACAGTGTTGTTAAGGATGAAGAACAATAGGTGGCAGTACAACAGAGAGAAACTCAAAAGGAAGGATCCAAACACAAACAAGCAAAGATACAGAGATTGCTTTAAAGAACGAGAAGACCGTAGAAGAAGAACAAAAACAAAAACTAGTCTGTGTGACTGAGAAGAGAAAGCTCAAAGAGAAAACCCGAATGGAACACAGAGATTGCTGAGAGGAAGCAGATGAAAATGGTTTTGTTCAGAAGAAGGTTGTCAGTGACTTTGAGTACTCTGAAGAGGCTGTACAAATTGATTTTGACGTACTTTCAAATACCAACATCTTTACCGAAATTAGTAAAATATCTTTGGCTTTCGAGGGGAGAAAAAAAGGTATGACGTGGCCTATGGGAAGACTTAAAATTTCTGTTGAATTTATTAAAGAAGTTAAAGGTATCAATGATCACATGGAATTTATAAATTTTAGAGAAATTATCCTTTTGTTGTAGTTTTAAATAAATAAAAATGACCCTCATTAGAGGGCCGGCGACGGCTGGGCGCCGACCAATGACGGAACTTTTATATGACATAGGGGGGCCATGGCCCCAAAAAAAAAAAATTGTTTAAAAATTTTTGGTGGAAATTTTTCCTTTTTAATGTAATAATACAACTTTGGCCCTCCTGAAGTAGTGAATATAACTTTGGCCCCTCAACTTCTTCTTCTTCTTCTTCTTTCTTTTTTACATTTTTCCCTCTTTTTATATTTTAGGCTTATAATTCAATCTTTGTTCTATGTGGGGTTTTATACGATTTATGTTAATCTTGTCATTCTTTTCTATATTTCATTCTAATTACCTGAAATTTTTAGCTTATCAGTGAAATTTACTTTTGTGGTCTATCCCTTACTATACTTTTACCCATTCTACACTACACTTGTAGATAAAGTTAATTAACTTGATTTTATGATTTTTTTTTTCATTCTTTTCATTTTTAATGAATTTAAAACTTCCATTTAAAAAATTTTTCGGGCCCTCTACCACTATTTGCCCCCCCAAACTTTTCCTCCAAGTTTCACCACTGGCGCCGCCTACCGATGATGGGTTTTTTTTTTTTGGCCGGGGGGGGGGGGGTCCCTTAAAAAAAAGAGATTCATTGATAGTGTGGGAGGTGGGGTCTGAACCCCCCACCCCCCACACCTCCATGGGGCCAAGTAGCCTTGATTTCTTTGATATATATATGTATTAATAAATATATATTCTTCTTAACATTTTTTCAACGGTAGTTATAAATCTTTCAACGACAGTTACAAATCTTTCAATGACATTTACAAAATTTTCAATAGCATTTATGACCTTTTTTTGAGGTTGACTTTTTTTGTCTCTGAGGGAAAAACAAAAAATAATGCATTAACACAAATCTTTCAATGGAATTTACAAATCTTTCAACGGCATTTATGACTTTTTTTTTGAAGTTTACCTTCTTTGCCTCTGAGGGAAAAACAAAAAATAATGCATTATCACAAATCTTTCAATGGCATTTACGACTTTTTTTTAGGTTTACCCTTTTTGCAACTAAGGAAAAAACCAAAAAAAAAATGTATTATCACAAATCTTTCCATGGAATTTACAAAATTTTTAATGGCATTTACGACTTTTTTTTTTAGGTTTACCTTTTTTGCCTCTGAGAGAAAAAAAAAAAAGCATTACCACAAATCTTTCAACGGCATTTACGACTTTTTTTAAGGTTTACCTTTTTTACCTCTGAGGGAAAAACAAAAAAAAAGTCGTAAATGCCGTTGAAAATTTTGTAAATACTGTTGAAAGATTTGTAATTACTGTTGAAAGATTTGTGATAATGAATTATTTTTGTTGTTTTTTCCTCAAATGCAAAAAAAGGTAAACCTAAAAAAAAAAGTCGTAAATGTCGTTGAAAATTTTCTAAATGCTGTTGAAAGATTTGTAACTATCGTTGAAAGATTTATGATAATGAATTATTTTTTTGTTTTTCCCTCAGAAGCAAAAAAGGTAAACCTAAAAAAAAAGTCGTAAATGTCATTGAAAATTTTGTAAATGCCGTAATTGAAAGATTTGTAATAATGCATTATTTTTTCGTTCTTCCCTCAGAGGCAAAAAATGTAAACCTCAAAAAAAAGTTGTAAATGTCATTGAAAATTTTGTAAATACCGTTGAAAGATTTGTAACTGTCATTGAAAGATTTGTAACTACCCTTGAAAAAATGTTAAGTAGAATATATATATTTGTTAATGCATATATATATATATAGGGAAATATACTTCTCATGTTGTACGAGAAATGTATCCTCATGTCATAAATACAAAAAGATGTGGGTCCTACTATTTCCGTGCTTGAGTTTTTTTTAATAAAAAAAATGTGGGTCCCACCATTTCATGTGTGTATAGGATTTTTCTTCTTCTCATGCAACATGAGAAATGTAAACCCCATATATATATATATATATCAAAGGAATCAAGTGGCTTAGTGGTTGGGCCACTTCGGCCCATGGAGGTGTGGGGAGTTCGAATCTTTCCTCCCATACTTTTAATGAATATATTTTTTTTAAAAAAAAAAGCCACCCGCCCCCCCCCCCAAAAAAAAAAACACCCATTGCCGGTGGCCAGCGCCCAGTCACCGGCAGCCATTCGGCGAGGGTCATTTTTTTAAAAAAATTTATTTAAAATTAAGGGTAAAAGGATAATTTCACATGAATTTGTAAAATCCCTATATGGTCTTTGGTATCTTTAAGTCTTTTAACAAATTCAATAGACATTTTAGGGGTTTTACAAATTCAGATAGTATTTATATAAGATTTTTCCAATTATTTACTCAAATACTAAAATAAAATATCATATATATATAGGGGTTTAATTTTCTCATGTTGCATGAAAAAAAGAAGATTCCTACACACACATAAAATGGTGGACCCACATATATATAATACTCATTATATGTATATGTGGGTCCCACCATTTTATGTGTGTGTAACATGAGAAAACACTTCTCCTACAACATGAGAAATGTTTTTCCCATATATATATACATGTTATGATATTTTCACTAAAGTATAAGTAGTTGAGGTTTTGTTTATATATATACACACAATTGAAACACCACAGCTAAAACCTATAGGAACAAAATATCAATGACAATCTTGACAAAGCAGAACCTAAAATCCTCATAAGGCTGATACAAATCATAAAATCCCTATCATAAATTAGGGGTGTTCATGGGCTGCGGTTGGGCAGGGGCAAGACCCTTGTTTGATGCCCTGCCCAAAAAATCATTGGGCTATAAAATGAAGCCTAGTGCCCGACCCTGCCTGATAGAAGCCCTAAAAGTTTTGGGCAAAGTAATAATAGGTTGGGCAGGGCAATCTTTACTTGCCCAAGTGACGATATCCTGCCACACCCTATGTGAAGAAAATAGCTTCAGTCATACCTAATAAACAATTTTGCAAACTTCAAATAAAATCCATAATTCTACACTTCGGAATATTCAAATATAAGTTTACAACTTAAGTCTTGAAATTAAAAAGACAATCTTATTTCTTAACAAATAGCCAAATATCCATAACTGAAGTATTAAAGAACATCCATAATCCATTAAATATAATTTTGTAAGGGAAGAGCTGAAGAAATGAAGATATTTTTTTTTATTATAAGTTATATAATTTGTAAAAAAATATATAATACCATTCTATAAAAAATTTAAAAAGTATATAATACTGTTTTCAACTCCAAGTTTTCTAACGACTAACGGATTTAAGTATTCTTTTTGCATAGAAGAACACATTTTTATTCTATTAAAAAAATAAAAAATATGATAACTACTGAGCAGGGCTAAGCATACCATGCCCGATGCCTAGCCCTGCCTGCAAAAATGTCCAGCCCAGTTTGGGCTGCTTTTCCTTAGGTTGGACAGGGCGATTTTTCAATAGGCATGGGTGGGCAGACAGGACCATAGGCATCATGAACACCCCTATTATAAATCAAGGCCTTTCTTTACCAAATAGTCTGCCTTAGAGTTACACGACTATGTTTAATTATTATATCATAAGTTGAGGCTTTTAAAATTGGGGGATTTCAGATATATTGTATCATATCTATTAAAATATATATATATATATATTTATTTAATTTATTTTCCAAAGTTTAATTACTAAGTTAAATTATACAATTTGATTCTGTGTTTACGCAAAATTTTAGTCTAATGATTATAAATTTACAAATTGTACTTTTAATTATTAATTTTAAAATGAAATTTTAGTTTCATTTTGCAGAAAATATTGGGTTAATAAATTTAAATGGTGATTCTACAATTAAATGATCATAAAATATGCTTAAACATACACTGCAGCCAGAATGTTGTATCACATATATAAAAATTTTATATTTATGTCATTGATTTTAGGGAAAATTTTAAATAAATACCGCCTAAATTTGTAAAACCCCCAGAAGCCCGTTGAATTTGTAAAAGGACTAAGAGGTGACAAGGACTTTTGAGGGATATGTAAATTTGAGCGAAATTACCTTTTGCCCTTAGTTTTATATAATTAAAAAAAAAAGTAAATACCCCCTGCGGTAGGCCCCACCGCCGGCAGCCACCACCACCGCCGGGGGTGTAACACCCCTTGATATATCAATTATTATCAAAGTTGTAGCGCATAGCCTAATGAGCATAGTCATTCTAGCATAGTAATACTGATATTAAATTCTGATTACATAACAAAATCCACATAGGGCTATACAAATAAATTTCTACTCTAAAATAGGCTAATAAAAATAACCTATAGCATTTCTCGGTCCGTCCCAGCATCACTATTCAACAGTGAGTACCGCCTTGCCTTGTGAGCCACGTTCTCTAAACTGAACAATCCACAGGTAGCAACAAATACTGGGACCACGAAGGTTCCCAGAGTAACATGTTAATCTTACATTCAAAGTATAATACAGTATATGACAGATAACCATCGATTATACATTCAACACATACAGCACAAACAATTCATACGGTACATATAATACATATTGAATGGTACATACAATCATATAAAGACATACAAAGAATGCAAGATTAGAGTTACTACCTGATAGCCTTTCAAATTCCTGATCCGGTTCTCTATCCTCTGGTCATCTCAGATAAATACCGAATCCTATATTTAAATATTTATGGATGGCAAGTTATTACTTGTCCAAATTCTCTATTTCTTATTTCTGAACAAATTCTATAATCCGATAGAATTTTCAATTAACTTAGAAAATTCATATTTAATTACACAAAACTCCAATTGATGTGCTTCCAAAAATCACGTGTTCCTTATTATGTCTATTTTCAGAGGAAAATACATTTCATTTCCAAATCGACAGACACTTTTCCAGATTAATCAATAAATCCTTACTGTTTCAGAAAAACGTTCAGGTTTAACGTTGAACTTGAAAAATCCATATCTGGAGTTCTAGGTGTCCAAATCAGTTGGTTCAAAAATCCATGAACTCCTCGTTAAGTCTAGTTTCTAGGAAAATTGGTTTCAACATTTAATCATATGCCAATAATTCCCAGATTTCAAAAATATAAACACTGTTCAGAAAATATTTCAGAAAACGTCCCAGATTTCATACTTAACTTCAAAAATTCATAACTCCCTGAATATAAATCCAAATAAGGCTTGTGACCTATCAAATTAAAGCTTGATAAGTCTACTTTTATTCTGGAAATTTTCATAGAAAAACTCAAATGTTTACTATTTTAAAAGTGAATCCGAAAATCACTGTTCATTTCTGGAAACCAGCGTTTTTCAGTGTTCAACTTCTAACTTTGAAAAATCATAACTAATTCTATAGAACTCCGATTAAGGTGATTCAAAATTATATTTGAAGTTCTATAAGTCTAGTTTATGAGAAAAATATTCATCAAGACAATTAATGACTGTATAATTCCCAGAAATTCGTAAAAACAACGTTATTTGAATATGAAAACATGAATTTCCAGTTTTTCTGAACAAACTTTGAAAATTCATAACTAGAGTTCTAGACGTCGGATTAATACGTTCTAGCACTCATTTGAAAGCTTAAGAAGTGTACTTTCATCTTACCAAATTTCACGGTCAGAGGATATCATTTGCCTAGTTAAACTGTCACTTGAGCCCGACTGACTCCACAGATTTTCCATAAGTGACACTGGTTCCTTCTTCCTCTTCCGATGACCTCTTTCTTTTCTTTCATATTCTTTTCTCCAGCTCTCTCTCTCTCTCGTTTCTCTTACCGACGGAAGTGTATAAATGAGAAGGATACACTTGCATATATTAATCATGAGAAGTGGAGGTTACACTCATGAATAAATAAATCCATCGTGCACCGGTCCATGAATCAACAATTGCCTAAATTATAAATCATTTTCCTTGCCTACCGTCCTTTTGATTGAATGGTAGGGCATATGTCATATGGAATAACCAAATACAAAGGAAGATAGTATTATATCCAAGAATTATTAAACAAGGTGGGAGACAATCCGAAAGGTAGTGGGTGATTGATTAGAATGGAATGTGAGTTGGCATTTCATTTGGATTATAATGAAGGAAATCTTGCCAATCGGATCCCTTAATTATTCAAAGATAGGTAATGTGAAGGAATCCATCATGCTGTCCATCCGCATAAATGAGAGAAGAAGATTAAAATATTGGGTAGATATTTGATTAGCAATTATGATGAGACTAGTGGAGTGCTTGATTAAAATAGCTTGTCTTCTTGCATTCACGGGAGGAAGAATGACTAATAATGAATATGTATATAATAATACTGAAGGCAATGAGTGTATTATTTAAGACTTTCAAAAATATGGCCTAGTAGTCTTCCAAAAATAGACTAATTTCAAGTCTATAGGCCCAAAATTCGGGATATTACAAGGGGAGTATTTACTTTTTAAAAAAAAGTATTTAAAACTAAGGGCAAAAGGGTAATTTCGCTCGAATTTGCATATCCCTCAAAAGTCCTTGTCACCTCTCAGTCCTTTTACAAATTCGATGGGTTTTTAGGGATTTTACAAATTCAGGAGGTATTTATTTAAAATTTTCGCTTGATTTTATATAGTTGTCTTAAATTTAATCATTAGGAAATAATCTTTCTACAAAGTTTGCTCATATTCTTTATATTTTACAGGGAATAAAATCTACTCATATTCTTTTTATTTGGTTGGAAATATAAAATAAAAGAGAAATGGAAGAAATACTCCCTCATGTCCTTTCTATAAGAATCACTAGATTTTTCTAAATATTTAATGAGTTTTTCAATTTTTACCCCTCATTAATTATATACATTGCATTAATTAAAATATTATTTACTTTGTTTTTCTCTCTTACAAGCGCTCTTATAAATAAGGGCATACTTGAACAGAAAAATTTATTTCTAACAACTTATTATTTTTAACTAATTTTATAAATAGGATTAGAGGGAGCAGTTGGAGAAGGGGTGTGGTTGTAATTCTCTCTAGAATAATTAGGAAGCTGTGGTTTGAGGCTTGAGATATGGACAGTGTATGTTTGACCGTATGTAGACCTACATAATCCATCTTGGTTTATAATTTAAGAAAGCTGTACAAATTTCTACAAATAAATGAAATTTACAATTAATACAATGCATATAATACTAACCTGAAAGTACGAATCAAAATCTTCAAATATGCTTCACGTCACCAACCAAAACCTAAGAGATAAAAATAAGTTAAAGAAAGTTTAAGAGACAACATGTGTGAGTGTGTGTATCCAGATTCCAGACACACATATACATTTTTTTTTTGGTCAAAAGACACACATATACATGAATAAACGAAGATGCACACATATCAAAGAGTACAAATCCTTACCTTTCAAAGATTACTGTGCATTGTTACGGTCGCAATGCTTTTGAGATAAAAGCCTCTTCTTGGGTCCTTTTTTTGTTTCTTTTAAATGAACTATGAGAACAACGAATAGGCAGAAAGAAGATATGAACACAATTTTTTTTTGGTTTTCTCTAAACAGGCTGGAGAAGAACAATGATGACCAACAAGGATGAGAGCAAAATGATAATTCAAATACCAAAAAGAAGGAGAACACAGCCTTTTTTTTCTTGTTTAGTTTTCTTCAAATGAAAAGGAGAAGAACAACCACGATCAACAGAGATGAGATTAAAATAATAATTCAAGTACCCAAAAAAAAAAAAAAAAGAGGAGAAGAACACTTTTTTAAAAAAAGAAAAAAAAAAGAAAATGAACTTTAAGAACAACCAATAGGCAGAAAGAAGATATGAACGCAACTTTTTCTGATTTTCTTTAAACAAGCAGGAGAAGAACAATGATGATAAACAAAGATGAAAGCAAAATAATATTTCAAATACAAAATAAAGGAGAACGCAGCTTTTCTTTTTCTAGTTTTCTCTAAATAAGAAGGAGAAGAACAACCACGATCGACAGAGATGAGAGGAAAATAATAATTCAAGTTCGAGGAAACAAAGGAGAACACGATTTTTTTTTTTTTTTTAAAGAAAAATGAACTTTAAGAACAACGAATAGGCAGAAACAATATTTGAACACAACTTTTTTTTTTTCCCTTCTGGTTTTCTATAGACAAGAAGGAGAAGAACAATGGTAGCGATGATAAACAGAGAGGAGAGTAAAATAATAATTCAAAAACCAGAAAACAAAGCTTGAAAAAGAAACAGGTTGCTTCAATAGACAAACTCTGAAACAAAAGTCAAACTCCAAATCTTTTTGTTTTTTCAGAAAAACAAGAACATCAAAGGCTTTATGAGAATTGAAGAGAAAAATGATAGCGACAAAGCTAGAGCACTGAGAATGCAGAGGGATGAAGCAGAAACTTGCTTGTGTGGACAATGGTAGGGAGGGATTGGCACGAATAGAGTAATCAGCCCCAATTGATTCTTACATTGTTTTTTTATTTGTTGTTGACTTTTTTTTTCTTGTGTTTCATTAATTAATTGATCTTTTGTGTAAAACCAACCCCCCCCCCCTCCCCCCACTCTTCATTAATTGTTCTATTCCATATGACATCCCAACTAACATGCCACGTTATACTTATTGCAAATTATTAATACTCAAGGTTCAAAATTCAAAATAGCACATTTCACAAGGCTCATATTAGTTTACATTTTATATTAAGAACCGGTCACCATGGGGCCTTGGTCACAATAAGGCCCCGTTTGGTATACGGATTTAGTGGAAGGGAAAGGAAAATTAGCAAGTTCTTCCATTTGGTTCGCATTTTAGACAAAATCTTTTTGGGAACCAAGTTCCTAAGCCCACCAATCTTTCCTCATATGTGGGAAGATTAGATTCCACCAAAATTTGTGAGATCTCAAGTTCCTACATCACTGTTCACATGACAAATTTACCCCTCAAATTTAAACTTAGAGGGAAAGTTTGGATTTGATGGGAAAGTTTGGATTTGACGGAAATTATTATTTATTTTTTTTCACGAGTTCAAACTTGACAATAGCATATTTTTTAAGAAATATATTTTGGCAAAAAAATTATTTTTCTTTTTTATTTTTAATTAATTACTTTTGAAGGTAAAATAAACATTTCTTGATTATTTTCCAACTACTATCTATTTATTTTCTTCCTACCAAATAACTCATTCTCTCTTAAGTCATCTTCTCTTCCCTTCTTTTTCTTCTTCTAAGTTCATTTCTCTTCTCAAATTTTTCCTGCACCAAACAGGGCTTAAAAATTTGCAGTCCAAAATAAATATAATAATGCAACTTGCATTTTATATTGGGAACCGATAACCATTGGGCCTTGGTCACAATTAAAAAATGCTGTCACAAAATAAATATAATAATGCCACGATTCCCTCCGTATAATAATGCATGTGGCATTGTTAAAAAATTGGAAACGTGATAGGGAGTTCATAAAGATCGAGGAGTTAATGATTCTCACCGTTCATAAAGATGGAGGAGTTAATGATTCCCACCGTGCTTATGATACGCAACTTTTTTTGCGATCGTGTAAAACCAACTAGCGATTATCATTAGTTAAAAATAAAAAATGTATTAAAAATATCATGTCTCTTTTAAATATATCTCTATGAGTAATGTTCTTAAAATTGAATTTCTATATAGAAATGGAAGGAGTGTGCTCCGATGTAGAACTGATAGGGCAAAACTTTATAGCCTATAAACTCCGTAAGTACACGGGCCGTATCAAGTAATAAAGTGATAAGAAAAGTATCGTTCCCACGAGGACTTAGTATCACAACTTTAGTTAAGCAGTATCACAACTTTAGTTAAGCATTGAGTTCACAATTTCGTTTAAGTTGAGTAAAACAAATTGAATTTAATTAAGATAAAGGAAAAGAAAATCAAAACTAAAATAAAAATAAGAAAACTACCATAATAATCAAATGAGCAATCCAGAGTCACTAATCCCTTATTAGCTTCATAAACCTTGTTTTCACTGATTTAATTAGCTTTAATATCAATTTTGTTAATCTCGAGTATAAATAGCTATAAGTGTCTATCGTCCACTTACAACCCTCTCTTAAGTATAACTTATTATGTCTAACATAATTACTCAAAAGGCAGCAAAAATCGAACACACTCGAATTCAATAATTATATGGGGCCATTAGGTATATGTCTATCCTAACCGCAAATTAAATCGTAATTTAATCACATATTACTTAATCTCAGAGCCTAATTAAATCCCCTTCGTCAAGGTAAATCTTAATGCTCAAAATCATATTCAATGATGGCCAATCACTAAATAGATAAAACTAACCAAAATTAAGTAACCAAAATTAATATCAAATTTAACTAAATAATGAAAAAAAAAATCCAACTCACCCACAAGTTCATAGGTCCTCTAGGTTGCAAAACCAACTAGCCATACATGGCTTTAATAAAATTCATAACAAAAAGACAAGAATTCAGGTTCAAAGAATAAAGAAAGAGAGAGAGGAAAGAAAGATTCTCCATCATCTCCATAGTCCTTCTGTTCTTCCGTGGAGATGATGAAGAAAACTGAAACGCTCAGCCTCTACTCCTCTATTTCTTTGTTCCCTCTTGTTCTGCGTCTCCCGATCTCCTCTCTTTTGCTTGTCTCTGCCTCCCTATCGATGATTTAGGTCTTGGGTCACTGATTCTCTTTTCCTTATTAAAAAGATATCTTATATCTTATAATCAACTCCATCAGATCACGCAATTGATTTTGTTTCTATTTTTCTTGCGTGGGACCATTGAGTATAGCTGATTGCATATCCTCTTAATTGCTTTTTCTACTTCTTTTCAAATCAGCTAATATTTTCTGTAAAATATAATAGGAAATAAGTAGATTTTATATCAAAATATCTTTTTATCCTATAATGATAGTAAAGTATATAAAAGATAATTAAATAGGTATATAATATCAATAAATCCAACTAATTCTCATAAAATATATACTTATCAAGAACACAGATGTCCAGCCCAGTTGGCTAGTGCTTTGATATTGGATCGATAAGCCCTTCCTGAGTATCTATGAGGCAGATAATAGGGAGAGTGTGGGATCACTGTACACAAACAAGGCTTTCGCCAAAGGGGGTGATATGTATGCACAATGAAACTGAATGTAAATAGTTCAGAGTTAGAACGTGTGCACCTTAGGATCTGGCCTCTGTATTTATAGAGTGTACCTTAGGTTGGATATCTAGGCCTCGCTTGATTCTCGGCCCGAGGATCCTGGCTGTTATATCATATCCAATGATATCCCTTTATTGTGGGTAAGTTAGGATTTCTTATTGTTGATAGATCCTGATAGATGCCATATCTAACATTGGATCGTATTTGCCATTGGGCCTAATACATGTCCGTAACAGAGTGGTAGAAACGTAAATCATAGAAACGATATGAAACGTATAGTTCTTAATACTTAATGTCAGGTGTGTGTGTGTATATATATATAAACATAAATCACTACTCAAAATTCAATAAACAACTTCATATTTAAAAGATATCAGTCACATAATTATATAAAACATAAATTCAAAAACACAAAAAGAGTTTAACAACTCCCACAACAAGTTTCAAAAATCAAAAGAATAAAGTTTAATAATTCCAAAATTATATCGATTGATGCACATCAAACCAAAAATTGCGTGTCCTCAATATACTCTTCTTTGCTCTTATAACAATTTGCAAAACTTGGAATGTCCAAATTATGACCATCCATAGGTTCCCTCACTTCAACTTCAATCAAGTTTTCCTTATCATATACATCAACATCTAAGTTGTCTTCAACTTTCCAATCTTCTTCTTTAAAAATGGTAAAACTTACATTTTTACACTGTGTTTTTACCTTTTTTTTACTGAGGACTTTTTTACTTGCTTTTTGACATGTATCACTCCAATAACACTAGTTTTTGACAACAATTCCTATGTGAATATCTTAGGAGAGAGAGAATGAGTTAAAAGAAAAAAAGAGATAACGGATGATAAATAATTGAATGGAGGATAATTAATGATTCCTTGATATAAAATTAATGCTAATAGCACATTTCACAAGGCTCATTAGTTTACATTTTAAAATTAATGCTAGCTGGCAAGGAAAGGATTGGAAAATAAAAAATGTGACAGTAAGATGACAGAGATCGAGGTGAGCATAGGCCAATTAGTATTAAACAATGTATTATGATATAATTACAACCTCCGTCAATCAAAGCAAAGATTTATCAGGAAACTTTCTTTGGACAGTAGCTGCTCCCTCTGCCTTAGCGTCCTGAAAACTTAAATCATGTATTCAAGGATTGCCCTTTAGCTTCATCGGTTTGGAAGAAGATATTACCACTGGACCTCATCGCTGACTTCTTCAGGATGGATATCCAAATATGGCTGCGTTCAATCATTCAGTCCTTGTCCCTAGATGTCTCTTGGAAGATTGGTATTTGCATAACATGCTGGAAGTTATGGGATGCCCGAAATAGAAGAATTTTTACAGATGATCATATCACTGCTGATGGGCTCATAGTTCAAGTTAGATCATTAGTAATCCATATGCAGAAATGTTTTGCTAGATTTAGTCTTCTTTTGTAATTCTTGGTTCCTCCTTCTGTATATTGCCTGATTTTCATTAATGAATTCCCTTTCACTCAAAAAAAAATCTTCACTCTTCTACGCTTCTGATTTATGCCATAACAAATGGAATATTCTTTATTATTCAAGTCTCTGTTTTTTTCACAGGATATGCCTCCCCATCCTCAAATGAAGTCATAGTTTCCATTTGTAACATGATATTTTATTTCATATTAACGGATAATTAAGGAAATCAAAGGGAACGAAAGAGAAGCAGTAAAACTATAGCGATTGGTAAGATTAAAATTCGATGGATCCTGCTTACACCCGAAAATAGAGGATTTATTTGTTTAATTTCAATTGCTTTATTTATTTAACTTTCTTCTCTTTGATAAGATTCTAAATCATCAGAACAAATTTGCTGAAACATCTTATCAAATTTGAAAAAGATGGAGAGTAAAATAATAATTCAAAAACCGGAAAATAAAGCTTGAAAAAGAAACAGGTTGTTTCAATAGACAAACTCTGAAACAGAAGCCAAACTCCAAATCTTTTTGTTTTTTTAGAAGAACAAGAAAATCAAAAGCTTTATGTGAACTGAAGAGAGAAATGATAGCGACAAAGCAAGTGAGCACTGAGAATGCAGAGAGACGAAGCAGAAACTGGTTCGTGTGGAGAATGGCAGGGAGGGATAGGCATGAATGGAGTGATCAGCCCCAATTGATTCTTACATTTGTTTATTTGTTGTTGACTTTTTTCATTAATTGATCTTGTGTGTAACCACCCCATGACACGCTGTGCCTTTATTAATCATTCTATTTCCATGTCACATCTCAAATAATATGCCACATTATACTTAATTAGTGTAAATTATTAATCCTTAGTTACAAAAGTCAAAGCAGTGCATTTCATGTGACTCTTATTTTTTAGCCACGTGAAATGCGCTGCTTTGACTTTTGAAATTGAGAATTAATAATTTGAGAAATAACGGGTAATAAAAAATGATTGAACGAAAACGAATTAGTGGTTTGTTAATATAAAAATATATATTTAATAGGAGTGAAAAAGTAAATTAGTATCTCATCTTACTTATATATCTCTCTCACACACATAGGGGTTTATTTTAATCATATTTTGGGTTTAGGGTGTATAAAGTTCACTTTGTTTTCATTGGGCATAGGGTATATTGTATGAGATAGGATATTATTTGTCACTACTAATTTTATGTCACTACTAAGTCACTACCGTTTTTTCACCGTTAAATCAAAATTTGAATAGGAGAGAGCAATGATAAAGGTATATGAGATTCTGATCTAGCGGTGAAAAAGTGATAGTGACTTGGTAGTGACATAAAATTGGTAGTGACAATATCCTATCCCATATTATTGTATTTTAAAAAAGATTGGGTAAAATTGAAAAGTTCTGAACGCAGAGAGCAAATAAGATTTAATGTTTTTTTGTTTGTGTAAAAGATTCTTTGAAGTGACTTATAAATCGAATTTGTGAAAATACTCAAGGCCATTGGGATCTCAATTGCTTTATTAACCTTTTATTCTCTCCGATAAGATTCTTGATCAAAATACAAGCTACTTTTGAATTCGCATAAAACCAAGTCCACTCTTTTCTGAGAATATAACTATTTTTTTTTATACAATTTAAATGTCCGACACGCAAGCATGTTAATGCCAACCTCAAATACAGTATCTCATCTAAGTGTAGTGAATAGTCCACTACAAAAAATTTCGAATTTTGCTACGGAAAAAATCCGTAGCAAAATTATTTTGCTATGGAAAAATATGGATTTTCCGTAGCAAAAATCCGTAGCAAAATTCCTCGTAGCAATTTGCGACGGAAGTGGAAAATCCGTCGCAATTTGCGACGGAAATTCCAATCCGTCGCAAATTGCTACGGAAAAAAAATCCATAGCAAATTTGCTACGGAAAAAATTCCGTAGCAAATTGCTACGGAATTTTTTCCGTAGCAAATTCTCAATTTTGCTACGGAATTTTTTTCCGTAGCAAATTTCCCCATATTTGATAGTTTGCTACAAAAACAAATTTCGTAGCAAAACTAATAATTATTTTTTAAAAAATATTTTTTTAAATTTTAAAAAAGTGAGTACAAAAAGTAGTGATTCATTGATATAATAATAATTATAAGGAGTTCACATTAAGAGTAATCTAACAAATACCAAATACTAAAAAGTAGTCTAACAATCTTACAAACAGCAAATTCTAAAAAGTAGTCTAAATAGCAGCATTGTGATCATCATCATCATCACCAGGAGCCGACCCCGAACCCTTGTTCATTAGGGACTTGAGTTGAAGCTGCATCTGCCTCATCATCTCCTCTTGCATCTGCCTCATCTGCTCCTGCATCATCTCTCGTTCCTTAGTCATCTGCTCCTCCATCATCTCTCGTTCCTGAATCATCATCTGCCTCATCTTCTCTTGCTCTTCAAGCATCCGCTCCTGTTCCTGAGTCATCTGTGCTGTCAAAGCCTTCATCTTCTTCATCTCATCTGCAAAAACAATATGAAGTACATTTATTATTTGGACTTCATTTGAATGGACAAGAGAATGGAAATTATCAATATCAAATACGTTTACCTGGAGAAACATCTTTAATGCCAGAGAGGAGTGCTTTGTTGGCTTCAGTCGGCTAGCAGAGGCACCGTATCCAAAGACTCTCACTTTCTTGTTAAATCCACCTGTAGCCTCAAAGAACAGACTATCGTTATCGGACACAGAGGATGAGGGGTCAGTCTCACGCTGTGAGTCTCTCTCCTGCGACAGCTTCATATAGTTTTCCTACAAAGACAAAAATACATAACAAATAAGACGTGTAAAATGAAATAAAACAAGTAATAAAGGCAATAAATGTCTAACCGCTACTTGGTGGGCCCTTGAGTTAATCCATTCCCTCTCACTTCCTTCAGACTGCCGGGAATGGGTCCGCTCAAAGGTAGCCCAACCTATCAACTCTGGAGGAACCCCAGTCTCTGCCTGCAAACGCAAATGATCATCATAGTTAATTACTTCAAAGTACAAAACATTGAATACCTAAATAGAAAATAACGTGTACTTACAATTTTCCGTCTCCACTCAGTCATTGGAACGGAGCCGCCAACATATGACGGTCCTTCCATTTTGGCCCTATTTTCCTTATTTTTCGCACTTTTATTCTGAAACTTTTCATTGGTGACCCAATTGTCAAATAATTCGTCTGCAGTCTCCTGTGGAAGCCAATTTCGCCTGCCTCTTGCCTCTCTCAATGAATAAAGCTTTTGAGACAACCATCGGGCTGCCCTGGCGTTATAAGATTTTCTCAGACGTTCACGATGTTCAGGCAACGACATATGCCTCTCCTGAAAATCAACAACGAACAATTAGTGCTACAATTTTTAAAAGTACTTAATTAATAACCATAAACAAATAACTTACCATAAACTCATCGAACCAAGCATTTCGATTGTCCTTAGGAATCGCTGTCTAGCTGGTCCAAGCTTGATTGTAATTACGGAATAATTGGTCCGAGATGAAAGCCCCCACCGGATTATGAGGCACAATGCTGAAGACAGAGGACATCATGCAAATATTATTAGCATACAAACCAATTAGAGAAGGGATTTGTAACATTACTGGTAACTTGGCATGACTTACTAGTCGCCGTCAGGACAGATCCAAAGCATCCCTATCGAAGGATCTGTTGTGCCCCAGATTGGTGTATTGGAGGAACTACCTTCTTCCCCGACGTGGCTCTGAGGCGACGGAGTGTGCTAAGCAAGGAATGTGAAATATTAAAGATGTTTGTACATAGATGGTTTCATGAAACTAAACATATGTAAATTAATTAGAATTGGGCTAGTAAACCTGTTGTCCCATTTGCTGCGGATCAGTGGAGGTAAACGGTGACGACGACGTATACAGCGACGGTGAAGATGACAAATAACCCGACGGTGACGATGACATATTAAACGGTGGCACCTCTGGGGCACTGCCCCGCCCTTTGCCTATAGAAGGGGCAGATGGCGTCGCCCTACCCCCTCTGATAGGACGGGGACGGGATCGACCACCACGACGTCCACTACCTGAACATCCTCCTGGATGCTCCATCTCTGAACACTTATAGACATTAGGTTAAAGAATAAAAGAAATAAAAAATAAAAAGATATTTAGGGTTTATTACAGTAGTGAAGTAACAAAGTATGTAGTATAACAGATCGTCATAAACAAAGAACTAACAAATCTCAACCGGACGATTCCTGTTCATCGACATCTGCTTGCACGTTTTCCTCTGAAGTCTCATAGTCGTCGAACTCAGATTCACTGTCAGTGTAAATCAATTCTGCCTCATCGTCTGATTCCTCATCGTCAATTTGTATAGGAATAAATTCTAAATCCGCAGCAGAATCAAAGAGATTGCTTGGTACTTCGTTGTCTTCGATGTTTATGGGCAGTAGATGTTCCACATCAGCTTGGAACGGTTCAGCCATATCGTCATTTGATTCCGACTCTTTCGACTTCGGTATCATATTTCGTGCTTTGGTTTTATAACCCCCCTCCACCCTTGGCGGGATGTGGGGTATGATGTACAGTAAACTTGTTCTGCCTGTTGAGCAAGGATGAATGGGTCATAACCAACCGCATATCTCCTTGTCCAGTGGATCTCAATATTTCCATGCTTGTCCATTTTTGTCCCACGCGGACTGTTATCAAACCACTCACATTTAAAAAGGGTCACCACCTTGTCCCACGGATAACTCAACAGAATTATGTCACGTAACTTCCCGTAGTAGACAGTCTCCACCCCATAATTGCAACATTGTGTACCTGCATCCGTGTCAATAGTTGAAAACCGATACCCATTGATTATATATTTGTTGCATCGAGTAACACTAATTGGAGCTCCATAAGATAAACTCCACGCAACTTCATTGCAATTTGATCGATTTTTCGCGAAATAGGTTCGAAACCATTTTGGAAACTCAGAGTTAGTGAATTGATCAACCTGGGACACCGACAATGAAGGATTTTCCGATCGGACCCAATTAGAAAAGTAACTGCAAAAAAAAAAAAAAATGAAGTTAATACTTTAATACTTACCGTAATAGTAAAAAGGAAAAACAAAAATCTTACTTTAAGTACTCAGCGACCTCTTCATAGTTGTTTAGAATGTACCACTCCGCTACTTGCTTATCTCTTCCGTCAAGAGTTGATTTCCAATGTTTTCCCACGACTCGCCCTGGATAATTAAATATTGATTTTTGATCCCTTGTATCACTGGCATCGTTGCAAGGTACCCTTCTCCATCTTGACATCATTTCAGGGGGATGATAGTATGACGCAAATTTAGCGGCCTCTTCGACTAGATATGCTTCAGCGATAGATCCTTCAACGTGGGTTGGATTTTTGATCTTGTGCTTAAGTGTGCGTAAAAACCTACAATAGGATATCATAGGGTATTTATAAACTAAAGTACCATGTCGATCAATTAATAACTAAAGTGAAAGAAATATATATTACCTCTCAAACGGATACATCCATCTATATTGTTGCGGGCCTCCTACCTTTGCTTCGTAAGCCAAGTGAACGGGCAAATGTTCCATTGAGTCAAAAAAGGTAGGAGGAAACACCATCTCTAACTTGCATAGCGTTATGGGCATAATCGCCTCCAGGTGCCGTAACTTTTCAACATTAAGCTCTGAAGCACAAATTTCTCTAAAGAACATGGAAAAGTCCGTTAGAATAGACCATATTTCCTTCGGTAGTGCTTTGAAGGCCCAAGGCAACAATCTCTGGAAAAAAACATGACAATCATGACTCTTCATCCTGAAGAACTTCCCCTCGTGCATGTTGACACATCTTTTCAAGTTTGACGCATAACCGTCTGGGAGTTTCAAATCTTTAACCCATTGCAACAATTCTAAATTCTGCTCTTTGTTGAATGTGTGCGGCACTCTAGGTTTGGAAATCCGTCTCGTACCATTCTCCACCAAATGCAAAGCAGGCCTTCTGCAAATCTCTTCTATGTCCAGTCTTGCGTTGACTGTGTCCTTCGTCTTGCCCTTGGTGTCCATCACGGTGTACAGAATATTGCAAAACACATTCCGCTCAATATGCATGACATCGAGGTTGTGTCTTAACAGTTGATCTTTCCAATATGGTAGTTCCCAGAAGATGCTGCGTTTGTTCCAATGATGATCAATGCCATATCCCTTAGGTTCGCTGGAAGCAGCCCCCTCTTCGACACTTGGAATATACTTGACCTTATCCCATATTTCTAGGCCACTTAAACGACGAGGTTGATATGCTCGTTCGTCAACATTCCGCGTGAAGTCTTTTCTATTTCTCCTGTACGGATGATCGGGGGGTAGGAATTGCCGGTGCCTGTCAAACCAACAGACCTTGTGACTGTGTTCCAAGCTATAACCCGTATTCTGTTCAAGACATACCGGGCATGCAAGCTTTCCCGACGTTTGCCAGCCACTCAACATCCCATATGCAGGGAAATCATTTATGGTCCACATTAAGGCAGACCGCATGGTGAAATTCTGACTTAATGATATATTATACGTAAGAACCCCTTCACTCCACAACATCTTCAACTCGTCTATCAAAGGCCTGAGGTACACATCTATCTTCTTTTTGGGGTTGGATGGCCCAGGGATTAACGCGTTAAGGAACAAAAACTCTCTTCTCATGCACATAGAAGGTGGGAGGTTGTACGGTGTCACAATGACAGGCCAACAGGAATAATTCCTACCCGTTTTATCAAAAGGAGCGAACCCATCCGAACATAGACCAAGACGGACATTATGGGGATCCATAGCAAAGAAAGGATTCGCCTCGTCAAATTTATGCCAAGCTTCAGCATCCGAAGGATGCGTCACAAAGTTTTCATCTTTGTGATGCTCCCGATGCCATCTCATGTGAGCAGCTGTTTGTTCTGATGCATACAATCTCTGAAGTCTGGGTACCAGAGGAAAGTAGTGCATCTTGCTTAACACTTGACGGGTCATTTTCCTTCCTTTCCTCACAACTTTATATCTGTCATGTCCACAGAATCTACAATTGGTCAGCTCAGCATCATCCTTGTAATACAACATACATCCCCTAGGGCAGCAATGAATTTTTTCACATCCAAGCCCAAGCTCTTTCACCTTTTTTTTTGCTTGGTAAAAATCCTTCAGCAAATTATTGTCTTTGAGAACAACCTTGCTTATGATCTGCATCATTTCGTTGTAATTCCTCTCACTCATATGGTGATTAGTCTTCAAGTTTAGTGTTGCTAGGGTAGCCGATAGCGATGAATATTCACTATTTTCAAAGTGTTCACAACCTTCCCATAACGGACGTTGCGCTTCTTGAAGCATTTTATAGAACCTATCGGCTTCCGAATGAGGATCCTCTCCCATGTATGATGGTTGAGCATGTGTATCGGTCTCCTCTCCCATGTATGATGATTCAGCATGAGTAACTGGATTGAAATATCGGCCGATCGACGGTCTTGCAGCGTCCATAACCAACTGCTCATATTGATTAAGGTTGTCTTGATGACTACCGTCCCTGTAATAACCACTCGGTGTCGGTGTCTGTCGGACTTCACCATGACATTCCCAACACTCATAATCCTTCATGAATCCCTTTTTACACAAATGGATTTTGACCTCCTCAAAATCTTCAAATCTTATACACCTACATTTGACACACGGACACCTGATCTCCCTACTTGAATTAGTTGAATGTGCCAAAGCAAAATTGATGAATTCTTGCAAACCCGCCAAGAATGCTTGAGTTAGTTCTCTTCTCTCAGTTAGGCGATTGTACATCAAACTTCTATCATGGTTGCCTTCCATATTTCCTAACTAGTTCAGTTACTAACTTAATTAACATCTCAACATGCCACAAATATATAAAAGTGGTCAATTCAACAGAATACGTATTTAGTATAAAATTTATCAATTTACAAATTATTTTAATAAAAAATACCATTGATTTGAAATTTTAAAGTGCAATTGGTATTTTTTTTCCATGTATACTTTTTTAGTAATATTTATAAGATATTTTTAAAAAGAATTCTTAAGCGAATAATTTTTACTGCTATTATTACTAATGTTTATAAGATATTTTTAAAATTTATCCCTTTTTTTTTATTTTCATTTTTACGCTTATTGCTATCTTTTGCTACTTTTTTCATTTAAGCGTGAGTTTATGTTACAAACCTTTCCAAACAAAAATTATTAAATTTACAAATATTTAATATTGAAAATACTAGAAATGCCTTGAAAGTACAAACTTTCTATATATCTTAAAAAAATATATACTTTCACCTAACATAAAAAGTCCTAGATAAATTAATATCCTATACATTTGGGAATATTTTATTTTAAAGGGAACAAAAAATATTTAAACAAAGTAAACTAATTAAAATAAAATATTATTACCAACATAGGGTTGGTTTAGCGATGTAAGGTTTTGATAATTCCTTTGAGTCTCGAGTTCGAATTTCAGATGAATCACTTATGTTAGGAGAGACAGGGGTAGTTACAATCTTCAAACCAAATAGAGGATCATAATATTAAAAAGTGAAAAACAAAATACTACTGAATGCTGTGATTTTAAGAATTATTATATAATAAAAATTGATGTCAACTTAACTTAAAATAATTTTTTGTAAAAAAACAAAAATGGAAATGAAAAAACTTTACTTAAAATAATTCTATACGTTTAATAACTGTTTTTACTTGTAAAATTTACTTTTTTAATTTATTTTCGTCTCAAAAAATAATGCAAGATTAAAAAATTCAAAATCATTAAAACCCAATAATTAAAAAAATCATGGAATCTCCTACTCACTATAAGTATAATCCAAATCAATAAACACATTGAGTATCAAGATCTTTATGTAATTAATACAATCAGCCAGAGAAGAAACTAAAAAAAAAAAAAACAATCTAAACTCATGTAATTGATAATCTTCTGCCAACATACATATTTCCACTATGTACAATAATAACCAGTAATGAACAATATCATAATTTTAACACACAATTTATTCATTATACAAAAGAGACTAGTCAAAAAAATAATGCAACATTAATACTCTCATTAATAAACAATATCATAATTTTACTACACTTTCATTATAAAAAAGAAACTATAAGAAATTAATGCAACATTAATATTATCACTAATACTCACAAATCAACATTAATAACCAATAACAAATAATTTAATCAACATTAAAGAAATAACACAAAATATTAAAAAAGAAATGTTCTGCAGAAATTTCACACAAGAGAACCAGTAATATTTTTGACATAATTTTATTACAAATAAAAATAATACTCAAGAAAATAATAAATAAATAAAAATCAAATCTTTCCACACCAGAAAAAAGAAAAAAGAGAGCAAGCTTACTTGGAATAGAGGTGCAGTGGGTAGTAACTAGTAAGAGAAGAGGAAGAGGAGACACTGCCGGAAAATCACTGACTGGAGCACAGGGAGACACCACCGAAAAATGGGAGATAAATGTGTTTATTAGTGTCCAATATTAAAAAAAAAAAGGAGATGGCCAATGTTAAAAAAAAAAAAGAACAAACCTGCAAATGGGAGCTGTGCCGCGAGAAGGAGGAGCTAAAGTTGGGGGCTGGACCTGCAAATGGGTGGGGGCTGGAGCTGGGGGCGCAGGGGAGCTGGAGGTGCAGCTGAGGGGGCTGGGTTGGGGAGCTGAGGGGGCGGGGGGAGCTGGGCTGCGGTGGGGGGAGCTGGGCTGCGGTGGGGGGAGCTAGGTTGGGGAACTGAGGAGGCGGGGGGATCTTGGATGGTGAGCGGGGAGCTGGGGATGAAGGAGCTGAGAGGAGGGCGAGCTGGGGGGAGGTGCGAGCTGGGGGGGCGACCGGAGGAGGAGCTGACGGTGAGGCCGGAGCTGGGGGCGGCGTTTCAAGCTGAGGGAGAGAGCTTTGCGAAGGCCGGCGAAAATGGCGAATACGAGCTGGGGGGTTAAAATGAAATTTGCGACGGAAAAGCATTTCCGTCGCAAAAAGCATTTCCCTTTGCGACGGAAAAGATTTCCGTCGCAAAAGGGAGGGAACGGCGGCCCTTTAGGCCGCCGTTTTGCAACGGACATCTAAGTCCGTCGCAAATTCTTGCGACGGAATCTCAGTCCGTCGCAAGTGGGCTGAAAATGGCGGCCTTCTTGGCCGCCATATTGCGACTGACATGGAGTCTGTCACAGCTTTTTGCGACGGACTGACTTTCCGTCGCAAATTTGCGACGGATTTGGTATTCCGTCACAAATTTTGTGGCAGAATATCAAATTCGTCGCAATTTTTTTTATTTTGCGACGGATGTAAGATTCCGTCGCAAATTTCCTCAGTTTTGCGACGGAATCAGATCCGTCGCAAAATCCGTCAGTATTATCAATATTTAACGGTTTTCAAACAATAAATATTTGAGCATTAAGTATAAAATATTTAACGGTTATTGAACCATTAAATATTCTCAGAATATTTAATGGTTTTTTTCTCAACAACCGTTAAATATTTTTAGAATATTTTAGGCTTCTTTGTCAACAACCGTTATATATTCTCAAAACATTTTATGCTTCTTTCTCAATAACCATCAAATAAAGTTGCTTTATATTATTATATAGGGTAATGAGACAAAAATACACATGTGATTTTTTTAAAAGTGAACCCAACACCAAGTATTATTTTAGGTGCAAAAATGACCACGTGGTTATAAAAGTGTTTGGCAAAAGTCAAAGATTCCATTAAATATAGATAACGAAGTTAACTTTAATCTAAAGAACGTCATCTATATTTAATAGAATCGGTGACTTTTGTCCTATTTTTGTACGGTCTGGTTTCTCTCATTTTCTCTTTTCTCATCATCCCTCATAATCTCAAAATTATGTCCGTCCAATTAAATCTGAAAAGTAAAAAATGAGCCATGTTATCAAATTTTCACTCCTTTGACTTTCCTCTCCTCTTCCCGATCAATAGTTTAGATTGGCTACACTTCCCAATCAACAGTCCATATATGATAATGAAGGATTATGAGAAATTGAGATAGTGAGAGGATCTCATCCCATTTTTGTAACCAAGTAGTCTCTTTTGAATCTAGAAAAATACTTGGTGTTGGATACACTTTTGGAAAAATCCCATGTGTATTTTTGCTCATTAACACTATTATACTCAAAATTAACACTTAGAGGAGAAAGAAAATTCAATAAACAAGATCTGAGGAAGATCATAGAATTAAAGAATATAATTAGGAACCTTCCAGATTTAGAACTCCCTCCGGAAGATAGTTATATCATTATAGAATGTGATGGATCCCTCAACGGATGGGGAGGAGTTCTTAAATGGAAACCTCATAAAGGAGACCTAGCGTTCGAAGAAAAGATTGCAAGATATGCCTCAGGAAAATATAAAACAGCAATTTCACACATAGATGCAGAAATTATGGCCTGTATCTATAGCTTAGAAAAATTTAAAATTTTTATCATTGATAAAAATGAGTTTACTCTCCGAATAGATTGTGAAGCTATAATTAGTTTTTACAATAAACTTGCGACATCTCGAAAACTAAGCAAAAACAGGTGGGTAAGATTTTGTGATTATTTAACTTGTACAGGAGTTACTGTTAATATGGAACATATTAAATGTAAAGATAACACAGGAGCAGATAAGTTATCTAGAATTATATCTAATAGTGTTTCTATTGCTTTTACAGAAATTCCAGATGAACAAGGGAAAAGAGTCAGCTGAACCTTCAGAAACAGCCAGGGAAATAATGACCTTTGGAGGATCAGTTCTGGTAAAACATTCACCAGGACACAGTAAATGTTTTAAGCCTTTACCTCATCTACCTCCCCCTGATGAGTCACAACAATGTTTATTGGATGCTCTTTGGAATGCTTCTACAACCAAACAGAAGCATACAGCCCTGAATGCACTTAATTATTACTTTTCAAAAATACAAGAAAAACCCCTAAGCAAGAACTTCTCCTTTCACGTCTTGTTTCGTGGGGAGAGACCAGGAATTTATATAAATTACCCTGAACTAGTCAAAGCAATTGGAAACAGTCCCATGCCATCATGGAAGGGTTATTATGATTTTCAGGAAGCCTGGAAACAGGCCACAGCTACCTTACCACCACCTATTTTTGTGGAAGGAAAGTCCCCAAGGGAGCTACCCCCACATTTTATAGGTACAGATTTCCTTATGGAAAACATATTAAGACACTATGAATTTACTAACGTTTCTCTGTTTCAGTGTAATTTAAATTTACAATAGGAGCTGAATAATGAGCGTAAAGAGAACCAGACCATGAGGGAACATTTTAAGAAGCTTAATCTTAAGAGCCAAGATCTGCAGATACAAAATAATTATTTGCACAATCTGATTTTAGAAACACAGTCATATAACAGGCTACAGATATCTTGCCTAAACCCTAACAAACGAAGAGTTATACAGGAGCACTTGGCTAACCTTGTCCCATTCTTTGAAGTCCAGACACTTATTGAAGAAAAGCATATGCAGAAGTTAATGAACCTTTAGCAACAGTTATTGGAACTTCATCTTAAGGCATCTTCAGATGGAAGATATAGGGTTGATCAAGAAGTCACTACCTGGTTCAACACAGAAGGAGAATATGTGTACAGTGGATTACTTAAATTAGTAATAGATCTGGACAGACCAACTCAAAACATTGATGGAGAAGAATGTCCAATCGATTATTTAGAGTTTCTCGCCTATGGGATGATAGCAGCATTTGCCATCTCTGAAGATCTTAAAGATTTATCATTTGGAGAGGCTCTAAATGAGGAAATAAGGAAACAACAAAGATTTGGCACAGTTTTTGTCAAAGTACAGTCCCGAATTCCTTGTTATAAAAATGGAAAATATCGCCAAAATTTTCATAACTTCTTAGTAACACCAGTTATTGAACAAACTAAAGAGGGATTTACTGAACCACAATGTAACCGGTTTTTAGAAGATCCTCGACTGTACAAAATCCTTGGAGATAAAGGAGCAGAAGATTATAATTCTCTATCCTTTGACATGGTCGTCCGGAAATCCTGTTATCAAGTATGGATCCCAAAAGATTGCGAACGTCTCTGTGCAATCCAAGCAGGAGTTTTAGATCCAAACCCAGAAAACTACGGTGACAACGGGATGTTCGATGATGAGTACTTGGCCGACATAGATTAAAGTATGATAAGACAGAAAGATGTTCGCCACAGACCAATAATGCTCTGCTTTTACTAAAGCAGATTCCTTTATTTTAATAAAGTTGATGCCAGTCTGCGTACTAGAGTTTTATCTTTTATGTCGACAATGTACTATCTAAGCTTTTTCGGATTTGTAATGTTTTGGAATCCGCGGATTCAAACTGGGATTAAGTCCGCACAGTATTGTAACCATCTATATAAGTGTGGATTCACAGCCTATGGACAACACACGAAGAACCCTAGAAATCAAAGTCAGAAGGATTTCACAGGAAAACTCTGATATTCCCTCTCTTCTAAATTTTCTTAGCTTCCAGCTTATTTGCGTTTAAGTCCTACCTCTATACACATAAGTAGGCTCGGGAGATTGAAGAAGAGGAGGTACCCTCCCAATCTGGTATCAGAGCACGGTTAATATGAAGGTATAAATTTCTCATACTTGATCTGAGTAAGGGCCTATGGAGTTTCCGAAGTTGAAACGTTAAATCCATCTTTTTCAATATTTTTATTAGTTTTAGACCTTTTATTTTTCTTCTTTCATATAATCCAACTCTTTATCATAATTAAGTCTATGGTGATGCCCAAAGACTAGCCCGAGGGATTGTGTCATCAACAAAGATAGACCAAACAATTTGGCAAGCTAGGTGAAGGAATACAAGTAGTCGCATGACTTATCTTGGTAAAGACTTTGATTATTTGAATCTTGAAATTGGAAAGTCTATTTCTAAAAGAAGTATTGATGAAAAGGATGTTAAATGTTTTGCTTAGGGAAGTCACAAACATAGGTACCACTCAGATCATACTCATTTGAATTTGATATCTAATTATTGTTCTCTAATTTTGTGCAATTTATCTGCCAAGAACACTTCTGATTCCGTGAATTTTAGAAAGGTATGTGAATCCCTACCTTCTATTGATTCAACTTTAAGTACCATATCTTCAAATTTAAGTTTTATTAAGGCACGACAGGATTTATCGTATCTTAAACAGCTCCCTACAAAAAGGGAAATTAAGTACTTAATCCAAAGCTTTGATCCTAGACCTAAGCAGATCGAATTAGATAACCAACAGAGTATTTGGTTACTCCAGCAAGAAGTAGACAAGGTAAAGCAGCAACTTTATCATTATAGAATGTGATGGATCCCTCAACGGATGGTTCTTTCTCCTCTAGGTGTTAATTTTGAGTATAAGGGTCCTGTGTACTTTGTTAGATTGGGAATATAATTTCTGGCATAGTTTAGTATTCCTAAATTATTTTTAGTATCTTAAAAAAATACCCTAAGACATATTTTTAGTAGCAGCCAATACCTGAATTATTTTTTTTAAGATCTAAAAATATATTTTTTTTAAGATAATGAATTATTTTTCAGTATCTTGAAGTATTCTTTTAGTACCCTGAAATATTTTTCCAAGATTCTAACGAAGTTTTGGGTGAATGAATGAAGAAATGGATCGAAAATTCGGATGGGTGTATCAGAGAGGGGAAGCAAAATGTAGCAAGGCCCGGGAACAGGCCAGGCGTCAGGATGATCCGCCCACACCTGAACTCCCCCCAGTAAGTGTACCTCCACCTCCAAACATAATACCGGCACCGCTGCCACAGCCTGTCTATAATCCCTATCCCGCAATAGAACCTGAACCAGTAGCAAATCTTGATCCCATGCCTCAACCCCCATTGCCACCTGAGTTTCCAGTAGAACTTAAACAAGAACCCCCATCTCCCCCACCAGAGCCAGAATCTCCACAAATGCTTGGATTTCCCCCTCTTCCTGAGATTCCCCTTGACCCAGAACCAATATACCGGTTGCTTCCATTTCTGGCTCCAAACTTCAAGAATGAAGTTTTACCCGTCCCTCCTCCGGCGTTTGTGCCCCAAGTTGAGCATGAGCCAATACCTGAGCCTGAGCTGGAGGAAGAAGCAGAAGAGGAGGAGGAAGCAGAGGAAGAGGAGGACGAGATAGAGGGGGATGATGTGTCAGTTATTTCATCTGTAGGAGACAATGAGGAGTTTCTGAACAGGGTAGATGAGTTTGGTAATCTGCCGTTCCCATGGGAGATTGAGGAAGGACTGTTGATTGTAGCTAGGGCAGAGCACTACGTGGCGAGTACGAAGAGGGACACCCCGATAACTCAGTACCGTCAGTACATGACCCAGATGCGAGACATTTACTATAATAGTAGAGACAACGGGATTGTTTATCTACTTGAACAGTGGAAAAGGGTGCTCCTGTATTTTCTCCCAAGGACTCCAGAATGGATACAGTGAATCATCAAGATCATCGAGAGTGAGCAGAACTTTTACCTGGATATTGGGGCTTTCATCGCTTTTGTAGAACTTCGTGTATACCCTTATATATAAAGTCATGCTAGTAGAAGGATGTAGTAGCTAAGTATATGTAAAATAGTTGTATGTGGAAGTATGATTGTATAAGACGCAACACTTAGGTACCCTATAAGGACACTAGAATGTATAATATAGATATGGTTATTATAAGCACTTATATTTTGATACTCTATAAATATTTACTTTGGCAGAATGGTTGCCTAATTAGTATTTGCTATGTTGTAGTTAAGAATGCATCAAGCAAGAGTAGAGGCTGAGCAGGCCAAGGGTGCCCCAGATCCAGACCCAACCAGCGAATGATAACTATGCTAGAGGAGCAGCGTAATATGATGCTTCAAATGAGGACTGAGATAAATGAACTAAAAGCCCGTCAAAACCGGGAACAAGAAGAATAAGAGGAAGGGGAAAGAAATAATAATGAAGAGGAACAGAATGGGCACCAACAGAGGAAGCAAGGAAACGAGAACATTGAGACTCCACTATATTGGGTTTCCAAGTTCTATAAGTAGAATCCCCCGGTATTCTGCGGAAAGTCGACTCAGCAGAAGATTGGATCCTGCGCCTTGAGAAAATCTTCCAGGTGCTAGGATGTCTTGAAGAAAGGAAAGTACAGCTCGCCATCTATAAGCTTGAAGGTGACGCCGACCGATGGTGGCGAAACACTGAGACTACCCTTCGTGCTCTGAACATTCCTGTGACTTGGGAGTTATTTCAAGAAAGGTTTAACGAACAATATCAGCCTCCCTCTATTAGGATTGCAAAGGAATCAGAATTCTTGAACATTTAACAAGGAGATAGTGAGCCGTTTGAGGATTACTACGCCAGGTTCACTCGACTGTCGCGATACTCTACTTATCATCAGAATCCTAATGCAGAAAGCAGTATGGCTGATATTCTCCTCTGAGGACTGAAATATGAATTAAGGAAAAGGCTAATAGCGAGACAGTTCCGTCTACTGAGTCAAGCTATAGAGGAGTGTAGGATCGTGGAGAGGAACCTTAAAGACTTACGAGCCTCCCGAGGTCTCTCTGGACGCGGTAATTCCAGCCACAGAGATTCCTCTCAGAAGCGAAAGGGGCAGGGGTCCACGAACCGCGGCGAAAACAAGGAATTTGTTAAACCAGGAAATCAAAGCTATGAAAGGACCAAGGAGACAGGAAAGTGTGACAAATGTGGGAAAACAGATCCTGGGGCAAATTGCAGCGGGCAAATCGTCTGCTTCTTTTGTCGCAAGCCCGGACACCTGAAGTGGAACTGCCCACAACTGAAGACGGAGGCAAGACCCCAAAATCAAGGAAGAGTTTTTGCAATGATGAGAGAGGAAGCCCAGAAATCCCCTGAAATGACTGAAGGTACAAACCTTGTCACTCGTTGCATGCATTTGACACTGGTACTAGTCATTCATTCATTGCATGTGATTGTGTGACATACCTGAAGATAGAAGTCCATAGGTTACCATATGGCTTAAAGGTGTCCATACCCTTAGGGACTGAGAATAAAACCATTGATGTATGTTGGATTGTGTGGTGACAGTCAAGAATAAATACCCATTCTAAATAACGAATGAACCCTTTTTAAATCAGTTATGATGGTGGTTGATAATATACTGATTTATTCCAAAAGTAGAGTGGAACACAAAAATCATCTGTGTTTGGCTTTAGGAATTATAAGGGAGGAACAACGCTATGCAAAGTTTAGTCGATGAGAATTTTGGCTCTTTGAGGTCAAACCCTTAGGCCGTGTGATCTTTAGAAACGGATGGCTGTGGACCCTAGTAGAGTGGACGTAGTACAAGAAAAGACCAGAATCTGTGTTCGAGGTTGGCACTTTTCTGGATCTTCCGGGGTATTACCGCCGCTTTATACGGATTGCGTCGCCATTGATAAAGCTCAGTCATTTGTGTGGGACGCACAGTGTGAGGAGGGTCTTTGCGTGCTGAAGGGAGGCGTACGATAGCACTTGTGTTGATCATCCCAGATCTGAGTGAGACCTACACGGTCTGTGGTTATGCGAGTTTGTAGGGACTGGGATGTGGCCTGATGCAACAAGACAAAATTGTGGCCTATGCCTCCCGACAGCAGAAGCCTCATAGATTGAAGTACCCTACACATGACTTGGAGCTAGCAGCAATAGTGTTTGCTTTGAAGATATGGCGACATTGTCTGTAAGGTGTTGAGATTAAGTTGTACTGTGACCACAAGAGCCTAAGGTATGTATTTAAAAATAGTGGAGGACATAAAGAAGCATTACTTGAATTTTATGTCTAAAGTATGATTGATGTATAGCCAAATTTCGAGGATAAAATTTATTTTACGAGGGAAGAAATATAACATCCCTACAGTCATAACCACTGTACTTGTAGTTAGTAGTACTCTAATTGGAAGAAACACCTGGGAAAAGTTGAAGAAAGTTCACAGGAAAATACCCTGTTGATCGGCGGGACCTACGAGGACCAGAGGATGGAGACCGGACCGGATAAAATGGAAAGACCAGGGGAATCTGAATTGTGGGGCCCAGGAGGTGCCACTTAGACATAGGAAAGGTCTAGAAGGCTTGGAGAAAAAGTCAAGGGTAATTATTGAGCTCGGGCCAAAATTGGTAATTTCCATAAATTTTGGGCCAAAGTAGGTAATTTTCCCTAAATATAAAGAAAATATCTAGATATTTGTAGAAGAGGAGGTGTCACATGGAAACCATCTAGGAGCTTCTGGAATTCTTTAGAATTGCTTGGAGAGGAAGAAAAGGAAAATCAGTGCAAAAGTCAAACCGCGGGTCTCACGTTCAGAGGAAAAAGGGCAAAATAGGAATAAATGTGCAAAAATTATTTGGACCAGGTTTGTGGGCCCAAAATGGCGTGCCATATTTCCTTTTGGACAGGTCCAAGCACATGGGAAAAATTCAAAAATAATTAGAAAGTTTAGGGCCACAAATGCAATTTACGAAAATTCCGGGCCGAAACTCGTAATTTGCCCCAAAGGCAGATAAAGATCTGCATGTTTTTGGAGGGGCAGGGACACTTGGCAGCAGCTGGAAACCCCTGGAAAACTCTAGAGAAACTTGGAAATAAGTCAAGAAAAGTCAGATCCCATTTATTAACCAACTGTCCAAAATTACGCCTGTTAATTCTAAAATTACCGGATCAAAATCACCTTTATAAAAAGGTGATTAACCCTTCATTTTTCACCCTTAGGGGGTGAAAATTCCAGAGTGAGAGGGAGAGTAATCTGCAACCATTCAACACCAAGCCAAGACTCAAGAATCATAGGAATATCCACCGGTTTGCCGATCTTGAGGTAACCCGAAAAACTTGTTCTCTTGAGTTCTTAATGAGATATTTCGTGCATGAAGTAGGAGCTAGGATTTTGGGTTGGATTTCTGTATTTTTGAGATCAATAATGAGTCTGGAACAAATTTTTGTGTTGGGTATGGCTATGGTCTAAGTTTCCGAAGCCAAAAACACCGAAAAACCCCTTAAACTAAGCTTATCTTCAGTTCTGGAATTTCTGGCAGTATGTCTTCAATTGGGCTTTAAAAATATTAAACGAATTCGTTTTTGGCTGAAATTTTACAGGTAGAAAGTACACACCCTTAGATTCACCATGATATATAATTTTGTATGATTCGGACTTTTCTACTAGGAGATAGAAATTGATAAAGTTGGAATAAAAGTAACAAGGGCGAATCTGGACCATAGGGCAGAAAAGTGGCTCTATGCCACCATACATGTACTTTTGACCTCTGAAAGTATTTTTACTATAAAATAGACATATTAAGAGTCCATATGGCGCTGGTTTCACACAAAAATGGTTTTTTTAGAATTTATTAAAAATCATGGAAGTTGGGACAAAAATAATGGATTTCTGGAAAACTTGGTTAAGCTCGGTTTTTTGTGAATAATAAAATGGATATGAACCCAGATGGATTTTGTAGCTATTTTTCCCATAAACTAGACATCCCAAGGGTTCCATTGACACTGATTTTGGGTTAATACGATTTTCTAGAATTTATTAAAAATCGGCAAAGTTGGAACGGCAATTCTGGAAAATTTTGGTGTAGGCAAAATTCAAAGAGATTAGTAGTTGAGTTGATGAACATAATTAAAAGTGTGATATTTTGTTGTAACTAGGGTGTTAGCTCGTGTGGACCATATCAAGAAAAATATTTGCTAACTTCAGGGAGTGCCAGGTAGTAACTGTTGACTTGCATACTCTATGTTGCTTTTGCATGTTATGTTTGATCATGATGTATGTTGGACTGCGTGTCCTTAGGGTTCTGCTACAGTATCGAGGGCATGTATGATTGGGTTGTAGTGCCTATTGGACTGTGTGTCCTTAGGTTTGTACTGCAGTACCGAGGTATGTGGGTTAGGTGAAGCCTATATGACTGTGTGTTTATAGGTATCCATTGAGACCCTAGGCTAGGTGGTTGGGGTTGGCCCCCCTGACTACTAAGGCCTGTTTGCGCACTGATAGTACCGAGGGGCTTGTCTTGACCAGGCGGTCCTACGGATTGTGCCAGAGGCAGAACATACATGCCAGATTATTGTGCCTGAGGCAGAATTTATGGTTGCTTACCTGATTGTGATTTGCATTGCATGCACTGCATACATATTGTATTTGAGTCTAACAGTTACTCTGGGGTTCAACTTTGAACTCCAGATTGTTGTGAAGGTACAGGGTAAGACAGTAGCAAGTGGAGGCAAAAGAAGGTAGGGCAGAATGCGTCGAATTGAGGAAATAGGGAATGTCCTATCGCTTTTTGTATTATCCTATTTTGGGATGACTGTACTAATTAATATTGTGTTTGGATGACTGTAACTAATCCTTCAGGGACTTATTTATCTGTATGACTTTTGTATGTTTATTAGTATATTAAACTTGTCCAAACTTGGTCCTGTGCTCTGCTGCGTTTACTCTGATAATTACTTAAATGGTCCAAGTAATTAAAGAAATGTAATCAATTAAAAGGAATCCCTCTAACCCGCCACCCGAAAGGACGAGGCCGGTAGGGGTGTAACAAAATTGGTAAACCTTTATTAACCAAATGGAACTTAGAACTATCCTGGAACTTATAATCAATTATCTTTCATTTCTTATTGTGGAGTCTAATGCTAATATTCTAATTAACAAAACCCTTTGTTTTGGTGTATTCCTTTCAGGCCCGTGGCAATAACCCAACATGACATAACTTAATAGGCATTTATACACCAACATAACTATTTGTTTTCTCCTTCAACTTAACGACAGATCACATACATATATATATAACTCATGACAGCAAAAATCAGCAAGTTTTGGGTTCCCTAATTCTTTTCACCACTTCTATCTTTAAAGGTAGTTTATAACTCTATTTCCTTCACGTTAAAGATCTCATTTTTTTCTTATCTTTGGAGTGTTTCCACAGATATATATATATACACACACACACACACAACTATAATATGACAGCAATTTTCCAAGCACACAGCAAGCTTTCCTATTATTATTTTATTGTATTTTCTTTTTATATTTTTTTTCCTTTCAAAAGCAAAGCCACGTTGTTGTTGTTTTTTTTTTCTTGTGCATTAGCCTTTATATGATTATATGACAACAAAGCTAACGCCTTATATATCATCCCCACATGCCTATGCTTCGTTGACATATACACATAACAGACAATGATATAAATATACACTTACATATAACACATGCAGTGATAGCATATCTCCATCGGTAAAGCTTTATCTTTTGGGATAAGGGTCTTAAATACCATGGAAGTTTTCGCTCAGGAGCACTGGTAAGACGGAAGTTTTTTTGGACCAAAAATGCCATGGAAGTTCACAGGAAGTATCAATTTTGCCCCGGAAATATCATTTTTGCCACGAAAGTTTTGGCTGAAGAGCAATTTTGCCCCGGAAGTTTTCACTAACGAACAATTTTACCCCAAAAGTTTACAAAACGTAGCAATTTTCCTAGCAATTTTGCCCTTCTGTCCCCAAATATTAAATTTGACTACTAAAGTCAAAGACCACACATGTCATACCTTGAAAAGGTTAAACTTGGAGCCAGAGAAGGAGATCCTTCAGATGTTGATCTCAAGCCAGCCAGAATTTGTGAAGCCGAACTGGTCAAAGGGACTGAAAGTTCTGTCACAAAATGCAAATGAAACGTAAAACGAGAAATGAATTGTTTCAAAAATTGGTTCAGTAAAACAAATCAATAGTAATAATATTTACTTTTGTATAAACTGATCATTTGCTTAGATCATAAGTGATGCTTCCTTTGGGTTTTGTGACAGTAGACCTTTCAGTCCCTTTGACCAGTTCGGCTTCACAAATTCTGGCTGCCTTAAGCTCAACATCTCAAGGATCTCCTTCTCTGGCTCCAAGTTTGACCTTTTCAAGGCATAACATGTGTGGTCTTTGACTGATTCAATAGTCAAATTTAATATTTAGGGACAGAAGGGTAAAATTGCTCCTTAGTAAAAACTTCCAGGGCAAAATTGCTCCTTAGTGAAAACTTCCGGGGCAAAATTGCTCCTCATCGAAAACTTCTGTGGTATTTTTGGTCTAAAAAAAACTTCCATCTTACCAGTGCTCCTGAACAAAAACTTCCATGGCATGTAAGACCCTTATCCCTTATCTTTTATATATATGGATAAACTAATATATATATTTATATATATAGTTACTTGTATTTGTTTCCTTCTTCAATCTTTCAAACGCAGACGCAGCATATATATACACTAATACACTCTTATATATATCCATATATATCTTTGTAGCGATATGATATCCCACTTCCCCATTTCAGTTTCATATGACAGCAACATATATCAGCAGAAGGACCTGGTGACTTACCTCTGTTTTGCTCGTTCCAAAATAGAGCCAAATGAAGGTTTGAGTCCTTCTTCCCTTCCTCCTCAACTCCCCTTCTTGATCTCTCGTTCTCTCCCTCCTTCTCGCTGTCGTTCTCCTTCTCGGCTTGAAGTTAAATGAGTAGTGAAGGCATGAAGCTATGGTTACATCTATTTATATGAGGGCCCTCGGACCAGTCCGAGAAAAGAATGACGGACTAGTCACAGAGGCGGAGCTAGAAATTTTAGTTAGGGGCGAATTTTATAGAATAGAACCCAAGTATTTATAAAATTACACTTGAGCCCCACAAACATTTCAATATTTCTATTTTAGTCTCTTTACTATAAAAATAATAGGGATTGAAGTGAAAATATTAAAATTTTTATAAAGCTAAAATATAATTTTAAAAAACTCTGGGTCATTATCTATAATTTTAGGGGGGCGGGGGCCACCCCTAGCACCGCCCTGCCTCCGCCCCTGGGACTAGAGGAGTATTACACAGCGCTGGGCTCAAGGGGGGTATGGTCGTCTGACTCTGTTGCGCCGCTTAAGCCGCTGGCGTAAATCTTTTATTGTGATTCCTTTTCTTCTTTTTTTCGGTGGTTACGTGTGTGTTCACTGCTTCTCCCTTTTTTTCTTCTTCTTCTTCTTCTTTTTTTTTTTTAATGCTTGTTGGGGGGAAGAGGATTCTCTCATAATACTCTTTCTCATTTTTTCTCATTAGCATCATTTGGGCCATTGATTGGGAAGGTGAGAGAAAAGTTAAAGTGATATTGTGATTAATTGGATGGATATGATTTAGAGATGATGAGGGATAATGAGAAAGAGATTATGAGATTAACCTAACCCTGGTTGGGGTGCTACTATAGGGTTAGTATGATGAATGGTTTGGTTTTATTACAGTTGGGCCAAGGATTTGCAAAAAGGCTGGGAATGTTAAAAAGGTAAATGAGGATAATTGATAATGTGTTGGGTGTATTTGTTGGGTCACGTGTTGCTACTGGTTATTGTTGGGTTTCCTGGAGCAAATCAAAATGGGCTGTGACTGTTTTAAGCCTAATGGATATTGAAGGGGGGTGTACACGCTGGAATGAAGGATTATGATGGTGAAGATGTATTTATTTATTATTTTGTTTTATTAATTTGCTAATCAATTATTCCTTTGTCTCTCCATTATTTTTTAATTATCAAATAAACGCTAGAAACGAATCCTTGATGTTTTATAAGGATTTTCTTCCTTAATTAACCTCTTTAATCCTTAAAGTAATTTCTCTAAAAATCTTGGGCTATAAATCAAATTCTAACTATTTCTTTTGAATTTCTCAAGTGAGTAGGTCGTTAAATTCTAATAATTATTTTTGATATTATTTTAAGCTAAATTTTCATCATAAATTTCCATAAAATATTCCTAATTCCCAAATAAATTAAGGAAAGATAAACCTAAATTTTCAATAATTATTCACATAATTATTTCGAGCCAAAATTTTATAATTAACTTTCTATAAAATTTTCTAATTTCAAATTTCAAAATTTGGGATGTTACAAGCAGCATTGGAAAATGTATCAATGAATGATATACTCTTTTCTTTGATCAGGTTTTTTATCCCACTGGGTTTTTCTTTGTTAAAGTTTGTAATAAGGCACATTCATAATGGACATCCAAGGGGGAGTGTTATGAATATTATATTTGTGGATGTCCATATCTCTCCTTATTTCCTATTCTCCATAGTTTCCTATTTTCACCCATTAATCACTATGATTATGGAATCACATTAATTTTAGATTAGAGAGTTGTGCCTATAAATAGAAGGCACATGTTATATATTCGGGACACACTGGAATAAGAACTATACTTCTCTTTCTCTCTTTTCTATTCTCTTGTTCTTGTTTTCTATTTCTTATCTCAGATATATTGTTATATTCATAACAGTTATTTTATTTTTAACTAATATTTGATTTATTTGTTATAGATATGAGTGATACTCTTTTTTTTTTTTTTTTGCTCAAGATATGAGTGATACTCTTAAAGATTATAAATATGTATATGCAGATTTATCAATAATTAATATTTTATAAATGGGAAAAACATTTCTCATGGGAGAAATGTTTTTTCATGTCACACATACGTAAAACGGTGAGACCCAGCATTATATATATGTGTGAGTCCCACTATTTCATGTGTGTATAGAAACCTTCTTCTTTTCATACAACTTTACAACTTAAGAAGTTTAAACCCCTTATAAATAAATAAATAAATAAATAAATAAATAAATAAATATATATATATATATATATATATATATATTTTCAGAATTTGGGGGGAAAAAAAGTTAAGTTGGTAGCTTCACGGCTGAGAATATTGTTTTATTTTTATTTTAGAACTTGAATTTACTAAATTGTCCTTTTGTTTTGGGGGAAAAAAAAAGGGATAAGGGTCTTAAATGCCATGGAAGTTTTCGCTCAGGAGCACTGGTAAGACGGAAGTTTTTTTTTGGACCAAAAATGCCATGGAAGTTCACAGTAAGTATCAATTTTGCCCCGGAAGTTTTCACTAAGGAACAATTTTGCCCCGAAAGTTTACAAAACGTAGCAATTTTCCTAGCAATTTTGCCCTTTTGTCCCCAAATATTAAATTTGACTACTAAAGTCAAAGACCACACATGTCATACCTTGAAAAGGTCGAACTTGGAGCCAGAGAATGAGATCTTTTAGATGTTGATCTCAAGCCAGCCAGAATTTGTGAAGCCGAACTGGTCAAAGGGACTGAAAGGTCTGTCACAAAATGCAAATGAAACGCAAAACGAGAAATGAATTATTCCAAAAATTGGTTCAGTAAAAATTGGTTCAGGGTCCGGGGAACCGAGGACTAAAGACAGGAGTAAACAGAGTAAACAGCACGCGTAAAGACCCGACTGTAGATCCTATTTCTAGACTTGTACCGTTATGACATTACTCAGATAAATGTACTCTACATTATGAACGGGCAGATATGCCATAGTTAATGATATATCAGTTACTCACGCCTTTACTTGCTCCGATGCTCTACTCTGATTAAAAATAAAAATAAAAAATTATTCCACTTTTGAAAATTAGGGTGTTACATTTTAGGTGTGAGAGTCTAGCATCCAAGCATAGTGAGGTGACTACTAGTTTTTAACTAAAAATCACTTTTATAAACTTAAAAGCATGTTCTTTAATTATTAAAGTTCAATAAAATCTCAATGATTAAAAATCTACTTGTGCTTGCGCTATTTTTTTCCCCCTAATTTTGATTTTTACGGCTTTACTTAAATCTTTGATAAAAACCCTAAAAATTGATTCTCATATTCATGATGATAGAAATTAATATGAAACTTTCTAGATATAAAAAACAAGGGATTTATACTTCTTATGTTGTATGAGAAGAAGAAGATTCCTACACACATATAAAATGGTGGGGCCCATATCTTTTTATATATATAAAAAAAAAAGCAGGGAAAGTGAAGTATCTATGACATGAGGATACATTTTTCCCTCAACATGAGAATTGTATTTCCAAAAAAAAAAAAAAACAAACAAACAAAACCATATCAAAAGCAACATTCATATATGTGAAGTATAGAAAATATAAAGATCTGCAAAATTGTAAAAGTTTCTATAAATAGAACAAAATTACAATTAAAACTCTGCATATACTAACTTAAAAACTGAAATCGAAATTTTAAGGATGCTTCACATGACCAAAATAAGTTGAAGAAACAAGAAAGTTTAAGAAGCTACATACCCTAACATATATATATATATATATATATGTATGTATGTATATGTATACTAAGATAATGCAAACATAATTGATAAGCATAAGGGAGCACAGATTCGTACCTCTCAGGAATTTCTATGCTACAGCTGCAATACCTTGGATATCGAGGCCTCCTTTCTTGTGTTTCCTTTTTTTTTGTTTTTTAAAGAAAGATAAAAACGATGGTAGAGGGGAAACAAAATCAAAATACTCTTTTTTATATACAAGGAAAAGACGAACAAAGTCCTACGAAGAAAGTAGAGGAGAACTTTTTTGTTTTAAGTTTTCTCTAAACAAGAAGAAGAAGAATGATCAACAGAGAAAAGAGTAAAAGGAAAATAATTCAAATACAAGAAAGTAAATAAAAGGTTGAAAAAATAAAGTTCCTTCAGCAGGCAAACTCTCAAACAGAAGCTAAAACTCTGATTTTTTTGGGAAGAAGAAGAACATCAAAAGCTTTTCATGAATATTGGAGAGTGATGTGAAAGCGAGAATGAAAGAAGAGCAGAGAAATTGCAGAGAGAAGCAGAAAGTAGGTAGAGTGGTGAATAGTTGAGAAAAAAATTAAAGCGAGCGAATAAATGTGGACTCTAATATGCAAGAGATGATGGGCTTCACATTAGTTGTTTGTGCTTTTTATGTGTCCCTCTATTTAATTAGAGGGATAAACATATTTTATTTTATTTTTAAATTTTTTTAAAAATTTTATTTATTTAGATTAAATTATATGTTAGTTTTTGAAATTTTTTTACACTCAACATCTCAAATTAATTAATTTTCTAGATATTGATGTTACAGGATAGATATTTTTATATACAGAACTGGAAACTAATTAATTTGAAATGCTGGATGCAAAAATAAAAAATAAAAAAAAATCCAAAAACTAATATATAATTTAATCTAAATAAATAAAATTTATAAAAAATTTAAAAAAAATAAAATAAAATATGTTTGTTCTACTAATTAAAGAGATAAGCATATAAAAAGAGACAAGCATCTTATGTGCTTTCGATATGATGATGATGATAGAGGAGAAATCTTGATTATGCAGGTAAGGACCTACGTTGCTGACTTTGTTTTGTTGGGATTCAACAATTATTGATCTTTTCTGCAGCCAATGGCTTACTTGTGCCTTTATTTTCTGTCTCCACACAAAAGCAACCACTCTCTTATGTCCACAAAAAACTCTCAGCTAACAATCTACCCAATAATAAATAATAGGGAGAATTATAATAAAGGACCTAAGAAAAATAATATTTATTTAGAAGGACTATAAATATGGTAATTATTTTAAAAGACCAAAAATTAAAACATTAATATAAAGAGACTAAATTGTCCTTTATCAAATTTCCTGTATTATCTCTAATTAAATCAGAATCTGAAGTGATTGATTGAAAATAATAAATAGAGATCAAATCAGAATCTGGAATATGTAAGTTAGAGTCTCTATTAGTAACTTTTTATTTCTCAATGAAGACTGAAGAAGAAATTATAGGTTCTTTCATCCACAAAGATCTCCCAGGCGTCCTCCCCTTTGTTCTATGATCTTCAAGTTCTTCTTCCTGATAATTTTTTATCTCGTTTTCCTTTAGTTCGGTTCTTGTTATAATCATTAAAATCTGATTAATTCTTGCCCCTTTAGTATTGTATATTTTTCAAACTTTTGTTTTGAATCACTGAAGCCAATTCGTATGGTTTGTCACTTTTCTTTCTTTATGTGGAAGGGAAGGTTATCATATATTAATGCTCCAAAAAAAACAAAAAACAAAAAAAGTTTTGCAAACATTGACCTGTAGTTTTTTTTTTTTTTGGTTAATTAGATATTTCATTGTAGGTATTTCTTTTTTGTTAATTAGATATTTCATTCCAAAAAAAAAAATGTTGTCATATATTATTGTTTCAAAACGTTTTTTTTTTTCATTTCTCACCTTTATGTAAAAATTGTAGAATCAAGGACAATTTAGTCTCTTTATATTAATGTTTTAATTTTTGGTCCTTCAAAATAATTACTATTTTTATTATCCTTCTTAATAAATATTATTTTTCTTGGGTCCTTTATTATAATTCTCCCTAAATAATAATAATTATATATTTATATAAAAAAACTCATGAAAAAATTCCAAATAAATACCTTTTCAAAATGCAAAACCCCTAGAAACGTCAAATTTGTAAAAATACTGAGAGGTATTGTAACATCTCAATTTTCTAAAGCGTTTTCAAAATAGTCTGATCAGAGTGGAGCGTCGGAATAATTGAAAAGAGCGAGTATCTGATAAACCTTCACTGTTGGTGTGTCTAGTTGCTATTACAGTGGTACAATTCTCCATATATTTAATAATATGGTGATACAATAATTCATAACTATCTTCTCTGCCTGGTTCCTCCAGACTCTGAAGCTATAGTAAGGGCTGAAGTTCAATTACCATTGAACCTCAGGTAACGGTTAACCTCATGTTTATATAACAGTTATGTATGACATATATTCATGACAATACAACAATATTCACATATTCAGGATAATAACAGAACACAGCCACTGCCTATGCATGTTATTATGGTCTGCACTATTCACCAGTGCCACGGTGTACATCATTGTCCTCAGCTTTAGGAAAACTCAACGGTATTATCAAGACTATAACCTGTATACAATTGTATCTGTATGAACTATTTTTAAAATAGAGTCTTAGACTATGAATACATCTATCACATATAAGTATACCATAAGCATCAGAGTTAGTATTACAGTACGAGTCTGTACCTTAATCGATGATATCAGTACGTTGCTGGTCGAATGGTGGTCACAGTTATCCTATAATGATAATATCACATTTATCAATTCACAAATAATATTCTAGAAGATATCCTAGTCACTAATGACCTTTTTACCCTTGGTAGGTGTTAGTTCTCAGAGTGTTTTGATGATCACTGACAATTGTAAACAATAGTGGAAAGATTTGACAAGTCAAGGATGTTTAAAACTCATGATTTTTCTATCTGTCAAAATAGAACTCGAGCCTATGAGTGATGAACTCGAGCCTGTATTTAACAGAAAGCATGAACTTGCAAAACCAAAGTTCAAACTTGAGACTAAACCTGAAGTTTATATTTAAACCTTTGAAAGTTCGCATGAACTCGAGCCTATAACTGTTGAACTCGAGCCTATGTTTAACAGAAAGCATAAACTTGTCAAACCAAAGATCAAACTTGAGACTGAACCTGAAGTTCAAAATTAAATCCTTGAAAGTTTGAGTGAACTCGAGCCTACCATTTAATGAACTCGAGTTCGCCATTGACAAAGTTTTTTTTAACTTTTGAAAACCTATTACAAACTCTAAACCTCTACTCAAACCTCAAGTTTGAAAAAGTTCAAAGAAGATATTAAGTAAAAGAACTCGAGCCTGTCATGATGAACTCGAGTTCATCCTTGGCAAGACAAGTTTGTTTAAACTTGAAAATAGAACATTGTCTATAAACTGGAGCCTAAACTCTTCAGACTCGAGCCTAGTTTTGACCGAGAGCCTTCAGAATATTTTAGAGAGAACTAAACTCGAGCCCAAGCTTCTCAAACTCCAGTTCAAAAGTTCCAGAGAGTAATTAGCCATTTTCAAAAGTTTCAAACTCGAGCCCACTTGTCTTAAACCTCCAGTTTGTTTTATGTTAACCCTTTTTGAAGTTCTCTAAGTAAAGAGAACTCGAGTTCATCATTAATGAACTCGAGTTCGTGTTCTTACAAACCTCAGGTTTACACACAAACCTCCAGTTTGATTTTGACAGAACCGAATTCTCAAAATGAATAAAGGCCGAACTCGAGCCTAACATTATGAACTCGAGTTCAGACCTCCAGAACAGAAAAACGCATTTAAACTCTGATATGTCAAATTTGATTCTTTCTTCATGTTTCAAATTACCCATTGAATCTAATCATTATATCTATCTCTTATATATGTAAGTGATCTGTTCTAACAAGTTTATTTATGAGATAACAGAAAGAATTTGAATTAGACAGAGATTCAATTGGAGCAACACTTTATGCAACTTGGATTATTTTATCTTATCCTTCAAGACAAGATTAAATGCATGACAGGTTGGCATTACAGACAGTACAATCACCTCTGAAGAAAGCCAAACGTGATTATTCTAAAAACAGAATGTCATGGGCCACCAATATTCAAATGCAAAAGCTACAAACACCCAAATCTGGAAAGTAGCAACAGAATATTACCCATCAGCTTCTGCAGTACCTTTACACATGGAAGAACACTCACAACAGTCACATTTTCGAATGGGAACAAGCTTCAGTGGATTATTAACGTTCAAATGGTTCAAACAATTATAAATGACTGAGGAACTTAAGCCAAAGAGACACAACTGATGAACAACTACTCTACTCGAAAATAATCATCCTGAGTTGTTCTTTTCATTAGGCTGTATCTTTGATACATTGTACTTCAGTATTTATCTTATCTACTCTTTGAGAGAGTCTTTCTTGTAATCATTCATTGATTGAGATAACCACAAGTCAGGGGACTTGGTGGTTGGGAGTATTGATTGCATCTTGTAAGGGGGAGTGAGTTCTAGTGAGAGAACTACTCTGAATATAGAGATTGTAATCAAGTCTTGTGAAGTTAGTGGATTGAAAATCCCAAGTGAGGCTTGGGGACTGGATGTAGGTCAGAGAAAAGGCCGAACCAGTATAAATTGATCCGTGCAAAGCTTCTCTACTCCTCTCTTCATTTATCCTCTGCTTTAACTTGCCCAAAACAGAGCCAAGTCTTTAAAATTTTATAGATACCCAATTCACCCCCCCCTCTTGGGTATCAAGGTCCATTCTTTCATTTGGTATCAGAGCCTGGTCTTCTCAAGAGAGTCTAACAGCTCGAGAAGGATCAATATGGAAGGAATTCTTCCCGATGGAGCCTCTATCAACAGACCACCTGGTTTCAATGGAGAACACTACTCATTCTGGAAAGCCAAGTTCAAAGTTTTTGTCATGGCTACTGAATATGGACTATGGAGAGTATTTGAAAGAGGAGATTACACTCCTACAACTATGGAAGATGGTGTGAGAATTCCAAAACTTGAAGAGGAATATGATGACAATGATCGAAGGAACATCACACTCAACAGTAAGGCAGTTCTACTTCTCCAAAGTGCATTAAGTCAACAAGAATACTTCCGGATTTGCACACTTCCATCTGCAAAGCATATGTGGGATGCACTAGAAATTGCTCATGAAGGGACAGCAGGTGTAAAGCAAAATCGTGTAAACACCCTCATGACAGAATATGATCTCCTTAGAATGAAGTCCGGCGAATCCATTGGTGAATTTCAACTTCGTTTCACTCATCTCATAAATCAACTTGCTGCACTTGGTAAAGACTATGATCAGTCAGTCCAAGTAAGAAAAATTCTCAATGTTCTCAACAAGGAATGGGAGGCCAAAGTCACAGCAATAGAAGAAGCTAGAGGAGAATCAATGACTTCTGTGGCTGCTCTATTTGGTAGCCTCTCAGAATATGAAGCAAAAATCAAGTTCAAGAAAGGACTTGACGAGGTACATGGGAAAAGCAAGGGATTGGCTCTTAAAACAGTCAAGGAAGCAAGAGATTCTGATAATGAAGAAGATGAGAAAGATGAAGATGAAGAAATCGGTATGTTGGTCAGGCGCTTCAAGAAATACTTCAAGAGAGACCAAGGATTCAAAAGGTTTCAGAAAGGAAGCTCAAGTCATGAAACAAAGAAACCAATCATCTGTTATGAGTGCCAAAAGCCTGGACACATCAAGTCTGAATGTCCTTTGCTGAACAACACCAACAAAGAGAAGGACAAAAAGAGCTTCAGCAAGTATAAAAAGAAAGCATACATTTCAAGCATATGGGGTGATAGCTCTTCAGATGAGGATGAAGAGGATGAAGATGAAAAGGCAAACATATGCCTAGTAGCTCAAGAACAACAAGATGATGATGAGGTATATGACTCAAAACCTTCCTATGATGAACTTGTTGATGAATATTATCTTGTGCAAAAGGAATTTGAGAAACTCGCAGAAAAATACTTAGCTTTGAAAAGGAAAAATATCACTCTTGAACTACAAATTGAAAAACTATCTTCTTCTAAAATTTTGATTTGTCAGGAATGCCCTGAATTAAAACAGAAGAATGTACATCTTACAAAAGCACTTGAAACATTTACTAAGGGCAGTGAAATGCTTAATGTAATTTTGAAACAACAAAGATTTGTAAATGATAGGTCAGGTATTGGTTACAAACCAAATTCTGATAAGAAGAAAGGTAAAAAGAAGAGTGGTCAAAAATCTTACATGAACTACTTTACAAAAACAGTTCACTCCTCAAATCCCTTTGCACATTGTGATTATTGCAATAGGAAGGGCCATTCAACTTCATCTTGTTTTCATAAGAGGGAAGGAAAAATTAAACCTATAGGAAACTATAAATGGGTACCAAAAGGAACTTATGTTCTCAAGGTGCAAGCTAACCCAAAAGGACCCAAGAAAAGTTGGGTACCTAAAACTTGATCCCATTGTGATTTGCAGGTTTGTCTTAGAGCATCAAGACCCAACAAATGGTATATTGATAGTGGATGCTCAAGACACATGACTGGTGATAAAACCAAATTTCTTACAATTAAACCAAAAGATGGTGGTAGAGTCACCTTTGGAGGAGACCAATCAGGAAAGATTGCTGGCATTGGTGAGATTGGAAGTAGTGATGGTCCACTCATCAAGGATGTCTATCTAGTAGAAGGATTGTGTCACAATCTCCTAAGTGTGAGCCAAAGCACTGATAAGGGTAACTTAGTTATCTTTGATTCTGATGAATGCTTTATTGTCAAAAAGGATTTGATTCCCATAGAAAATTTGAAAACTAAAGCCTTGTTTAGAGCACCTAGAGATGGCAATTGTTATACACTTAACCTCTCTAGTAATACCTCCGTGTCAGAAAAATGTTTTGTAAGTAACTTGGATGAAAGTTGGTTATGGCACAAAAGATTAGCTCATGTGAACATGTCTCAACTTGACAAGTTGCTGAAAAAGGATTTGGTTATTGGTATTCCAAAATTGAATTTCAAAAATGATAAGATATGTGATGCTTGCCAAAAAGGAAAACAAACCAAATCATCCTTTAAAACGAAGAATGAGATTTCTACTACCAGACCCCTTCAATTACTTCATATGGACTTAGTTGGACCAGCTAGAGTTAGAAGTCTTGGTGGAAATTTATACACTTTGGTCATAGTTGATGATTATTCTAGATTCACATGGACAATTTTCTTATCATCTAAAGATGAAACATTTGATCAATTTGTTGTATTTGCCAAGAAGGTCCAGAACGAGAAAGGTTTTTCAATTTCAGGTATACGAACCGACCATGGTGGAGAATTTGAGAACAACGCCTTTGCTGAGTTCTGTGACAACACGGGGATTGATCACAACTTTTCAGCACCAAGGACACCACAACAGAATGGTGTTGTGGAGAGAAAGAACAGAATACTCACTGAGATGGCAAGAGCAATGTTGAGTGAAAACAACACATCACAAGTATTTTGGGCTGATGCCATGAGCACTGCATGCTATATCTCCAATAGAGCTTACTTAAGGAAGAAGTTGAACAAGACTCCTTATGAGCTCTACAAAGGGAGAAAGCCAAATCTCAGCCACCTTCACATTTTTGGTTGCAAGTGCTATGTGCACCATAATGGTAAAGAGAATCTTGGTAAATTTGATTCTAAGGCTGACTTAGCGATATTTATTGGTTATTCTAATAGAAGCAAAGCATATAGAGTTTTTAACGCTAGAACTAAAGTTGTAGAAGAATCAATACATGTTGTGTTTTGTGAAACTGATTCTAACAGATCTTTGGATGATGAAGAAGAAAACATTTGCAAAAATCAATTCTTTTCAAAAACTACCCCTTCCTCTGAAAATTATGAAAATGTTTTTGAAGCTGATCCTGAAAACAGTTTAGAAAATCCTGATCAGACTCAGCCTAGAGCTTGGAAATATATAAGGAATCATCCTATAGATCAAGTTATAGGTGATATTAATCAAGGAGTAAGAACCAGAAGAAGCACGTTAAATGAAGTAACCTTCTCTGCATTTATTTCACACATTGAACCCTCTAAAATAGAAGAAGCCCTTTCAGACAATGATTGGGTGATAGCTATGCAAGAGGAATTACATCAATTTGACAGAAATCAAGTTTGGGACTTGGTACCTAGGCCTAAAGACCATCCAGTCATTGGCACTAAATGGGTATTCAAAAACAAACGAGATGAATCTGCAGTCATTGTCCGAAATAAGGCAAGATTGGTTGCCAAAGGCTATAATCAGGAAGAAGGTATTGATTATGAAGAAACTTATGCTCCAGTGGCAAGATTGGAAGCTATAAGAGTTCTTCTAGCCTTTTCTTGTGTAAAAGGAATTAAACTTTATCAAATGGATGTTAAAAGTGCATTTTTAAATGGTTTTATTCAAGAGGAAGTTTATGTTGAGCAACCTCCTGGTTTTCGAAATGAAAATTATCCAGATCATGTTTTTCGTCTCAAGAAAGCTTTATATGGTCTTAAGCAAGCTCCTAGAGCTTGGTATGAGCGATTAAGCAAATTTCTTCTTGATCAAGATTTCGTTAGAGGGAAAGCTGATACAACTCTTTTTATTAAAACTAATAAGCTAAATGAAATTTTAGTTGTTCAAATTTATGTGGATGATATCATATTTGGAGCTTCTAATGATACTCTGTGTGAAGAATTTGCAAAGAAAATGCAGGGAGAATTTGAAATGTCAATGATGGGAGAACTAAATTATTTTCTTGGATTGCAAATCAAGCAAAGGAAGGATGGAATTTTCATATCCCAAACCAAGTATCTGAATGATCTCTTAAAGAAGTTTGGAATGGATCAATGCAATGGTGCTGATACTCCCATGAGTGCAACTACTTCTTTGGATGCTGATGAAGAAGGCAAGGACTTTAACATAACAAAGTATAGAGGAATGATTGGGTCATTACTCTATCTTACAGCAAGCCGCCCCGACATTCAATTCAGTGTGGGGATGTGTGCAAGATTCCAATCTGCTCCAAAAGAGACACATGCTGAACATGTGAAAAGAATCTTTAGATATCTTGCTGATACTAAGACTCTTGGCTTATGGTTTCCCAAAGGACAACCAGAACACTTAGTAGCATATTCAGATTCAGATCATGCTGGATACAAGACAGATAGGAAGAGCACAAGTGGACAATGTGAATTCTTTGGTGGCTCACTTGTGTCATGGTTCAGCAAGAAACAAACCACTGTTGCTGTATCATCTACTGAAGCTGAGTATGTGGCTGCCTCAAGTTGCTGTGCTCAAGTGTTATGGTTAAAACAACAACTCGCTGATTTGGGAGTGTACTTGAAAGAAATTCCAATACTATGTGACAACACAAGCACAATAAGCTTGGCCAAGAATCCTGTGCAACATACAAGAACCAAACACATTGATGTGAGACATCATTTCATCAGGGATCATGTTCAGAAGAAGGATGTCAAAGTCATGTTTATCCCAACACATCTCCAACTTGCAGACATTTTCACAAAACCTCTTGCAAAAGAACAATTTAATTTCATAAGAAGAGAATTGGGAATGGTAAACCCCAATGAACTGTAAGTATTTCTCACTCATTTTAATGTTAGTTATGGTTTTGATAATGATTGATTACTGACTTAAGCATCGGAGTATCTAGAAGTGTCTTATGCAGGATGCTCTTATCTCAAATTTGCTGAAGTTATGACCGAACTCGAGCCTGACAAGCAAGAACTCGAGCTCGAGAGAGACTGGAAGTAGTGAAAGGCAAAAACAAGAATGAACTCGAGTTCATTAGTGAATGAACCTCAAGTTCATTTTTGGCAGAGAGCAAGGCTGGATCTCAGGCATGACGAACTCGAGCCCATAAGTGACGAACTCGAGTTCGTAAATCACAGAGAGCAACCTTGGAGGAAAGTCATCCTGAACTCGAGCTCGTAAGTGAGAACCTCAGGTTCACGAGGAAGTTCAAGAGTTCTCAGCACACTCTTGAAATCCAGGTAAGCAAATTTTAATGACGAACTCGAGCCTGAAAGGTGTGAACTCGAGTTCATCACGAACTCTATATATACTACAGTTACAAACTTTTCACTTCACTCTTCACACACCTCCGGTTTGCCCTAGTCCTCTGCGTCTTTCTCATCATCTTCTTCCTCTGTTTTCTGCAAAAATGGCCTCTCAATCCACAAATCCCAAAGACACAAACCCTAACCCTTCTCAATCTGTTTCTCAAACTCAATCTGAACGCCCTGTCCGTACAAAAAAGCGCTCTTCCCGCCTACAAGATGGAATTGACAAATTCGTTAGAGGAGTTGACGGCGAAAATACTCAAACTCCTCCTTCCAGACCAAAAGGAGTTGTAATTGGAGAAGAGAGAACGAAGAAGAGGCATGATCCCGAGCCTCCTGTCCAAGGAAGAGGTAAAGCCCCTCAGCCAGCTGCTCCTCTGAGGGAAAAACAACCCTTCAAGAGAAAGAAAACCGCGGGTATCCACTCTGTTCCCACTCCCGGTCAAGGTAGTGGTCAAGCTGAACCTCAATCTCAGGAACAAGGGACTCCTCAGGTATCTCAGCCCTTACCTGCAATTTTAGAAATTTACAAGCATAAGAGGTGCCCAGAAGGTTTCAACATAGAACCATGTAGAATGACAGCAGAAGAGGGTGTTTTATTCAAGAAAAAATATGATGAAAAGAAGAAATTCTGTCCTATAGTCTTTGTAGATTTAGCTAAGCTAAAAGAAGAATGTAATTTGGATTTGAGCCCCTGGATGAATCAATTTGAGTCCTTAATTTCAATCAAGGCTGCCTATAGTCCCAAACTTGTGAAAGTCTTTTACTTTCACATGAAATCTGATAATGTGCTAAATTCAGATGGTGATCTGGTAGAAGAAAGAATTGTCACAAAGGTTAGAGGTCAGAAAATCACAATTACTCCTGACTATCTGAACTCTATCCTACAAATCTCAAACCCTCCTAAGCCTGAAACTCACAGATATAAGCAACAGGCTATATTTAGTTTACTCAGACCTGATGAACCTATTCCTAATACCCTTGAGATACTGAATTTCACCCCAGCTGCCATGCCTCTGAGAAACCGAGCCATCTGGTACATTTATTCCAGGAATCTTCTTCAGAAGGGAGGCAACTTTACACACTTTGCCAAGAAAGATTTTAACATCTTCGCCTCCATTCTAGACCAACAACCTCAGAATGTAGGTTACTGGCTCTTTCAAGAAATAGCAAAATTTGCTTTTCACTCACGCCAGTCATCCCAGATTCCCTTTGCCAGCCTGGTTTCAGTAATTCTATTTCATGAGAAGATTTGGCACTTGGCTGAGAATGACTCTCCTCAATTTCCAACTGAATTTGGACAGCACATCATGAACTTGATGCAAACTCACAGGCCTGAGTACTCAGATCAGTCCAGAGCCCCAAAGAGGTCCAAGCCAGCTACATCCAGAGCCACACAGTCCAGAGCTGAAGAAGCTCAGAGTGCTCCTCCACCTCCTTCTGATTTTAATGTCAGAGTTCAAGAAATTGTGGACAAGGCCGTATCTGATCTAATAGAAGGAATTGAACTAGCTGTAGGGAAGCTAGTTGCTGAAGTGAACAAGGGTCACAATAACCTGGTGGATGCTCAAGAAGCCTTCAGAGTTGAACAAGAAGCACTGAAGACTCAAGTCAATCAACAGACCTCTACTATGTCCACCTTATTGGTTACAATGATGAACCTAAGCGATAAGATGGACAAGATCTTAAAGTCTCAGTCTCCGGATGCTTCTACCTCTGTACCTGCCCCAGACTCAGAACCTGCTCACGCTCAGCCTGCACAGACACCTCCTTCTGCTCCTACACCTTCGACCTTCACATCCTATGCTGAGCCACTAGCCATAGTACCCTATGTCCAAATTGAACCTATCTCTTCTTCCCCTCCTTTTGATGATGCCAAAGGGGGAGAAAGTGTGGAGTGAATATTGATTGTTTTGTAACTTTTGTAGTCATTTTGGAATTATGTGAAGTTTTTTTTCAGTTTGAAGTTATCAATTTGAAGTTTCAGTTATATTTTTTTTGCTTTTGGTCTTAAAGCTTATCTCTGATAATTTGGTTAAGTCTCTGATAATCTGCAAAATTTTTGTTTCACAAAACAAATCCTTGATATTCTGCTTCTGATATATGTTTTCTGTCAATTTGATCACAAGCTGAATTTCAAAATAAATTTCAAACTAAGTTTCCCAATCAATTGTTTACAAGTGTTGTCATCATCAAAAAGGGGGAGAATGTTAGTTCTCAGAGTGTTTTGATGATCACTGACAATTGTAAACAATAGTGGAAAGATTTGACAAGTCAAGGATGTTTAAAACTCATGATTTTTCTATCTGTCAAAATAGAACTCGAGCCTATGAGTGATGAACTCGAGCCTGTATTTAACAGAAAGCATGAACTTGCAAAACCAAAGTTCAAACTTGAGACTAAACCTGAAGTTTATATTTAAACCTTTGAAAGTTCGCATGAACTCGAGCCTATAACTGTTGAACTCGAGCCTATGTTTAACAGAAAGCATAAACTTGTCAAACCAAAGATCAAACTTGAGACTGAACCTGAAGTTCAAAATTAAATCCTTGAAAGTTTGAGTGAACTCGAGCCTACCATTTAATGAACTCGAGTTCGCCATTGACAAAGTTTTTTTTAACTTTTGAAAACCTATTACAAACTCTAAACCTCTACTCAAACCTCAAGTTTGAAAAAGTTCAAAGAAGATATTAAGTAAAAGAACTCGAGCCTGTCATGATGAACTCGAGTTCATCCTTGGCAAGACAAGTTTGTTTAAACTTGAAAATAGAACATTGTCTATAAACTGGAGCCTAAACTCTTCAGACTCGAGCCTAGTTTTGACCGAGAGCCTTCAGAATATTTTAGAGAGAACTAAACTCGAGCCCAAGCTTCTCAAACTCCAGTTCAAAAGTTCCAGAGAGTAATTAGCCATTTTCAAAAGTTTCAAACTCGAGCCCACTTGTCTTAAACCTCCAGTTTGTTTTATGTTAACCCTTTTTGAAGTTCTCTAAGTAAAGAGAACTCGAGTTCATCATTAATGAACTCGAGTTCGTGTTCTTACAAACCTCAGGTTTACACACAAACCTCCAGTTTGATTTTGACAGAACCGAATTCTCAAAATGAATAAAGGCCGAACTCGAGCCTAACATTATGAACTCGAGTTCAGACCTCCAGAACAGAAAAACGCATTTAAACTCTGATATGTCAAATTTGATTCTTTCTTCATGTTTCAAATTACCCATTGAATCTAATCATTATATCTATCTCTTATATATGTAAGTGATCTGTTCTAACAAGTTTATTTATGAGATAACAGAAAGAATTTGAATTAGACAGAGATTCAATTGGAGCAACACTTTATGCAACTTGGATTATTTTATCTTATCCTTCAAGACAAGATTAAATGCATGACAGGTTGGCATTACAGACAGTACAATCACCTCTGAAGAAAGCCAAACGTGATTATTCTAAAAACAGAATGTCATGGGCCACCAATATTCAAATGCAAAAGCTACAAACACCCAAATCTGGAAAGTAGCAACAGAATATTACCCATCAGCTTCTGCAGTACCTTTACACATGGAAGAACACTCACAACAGTCACATTTTCGAATGGGAACAAGCTTCAGTGGATTATTAACGTTCAAATGGTTCAAACAATTATAAATGACTGAGGAACTTAAGCCAAAGAGACACAACTGATGAACAACTACTCTACTCGAAAATAATCATCCTGAGTTGTTCTTTTCATTAGGCTGTATCTTTGATACATTGTACTTCAGTATTTATCTTATCTACTCTTTGAGAGAGTCTTTCTTGTAATCATTCATTGATTGAGATAACCACAAGTCAGGGGACTTGGTGGTTGGGAGTATTGATTGCATCTTGTAAGGGGGAGTGAGTTCTAGTGAGAGAACTACTCTGAATATAGAGATTGTAATCAAGTCTTGTGAAGTTAGTGGATTGAAAATCCCAAGTGAGGCTTGGGGACTGGATGTAGGTCAGAGAAAAGGCCGAACCAGTATAAATTGATCCGTGCAAAGCTTCTCTACTCCTCTCTTCATTTATCCTCTGCTTTAACTTGCCCAAAACAGAGCCAAGTCTTTAAAATTTTATAGATACCCAATTCACCCCCCCTCTTGGGTATCAAGGTCCATTCTTTCAGTAGGATTATTTCTCAACTTATCACCCTTAATTCTTCAAAAATGCTGGTCCAGAATTTTGGATAGATTTTTGTCTAACTTTGGAAAGTCATAACTAATTCTAGAAAAATCGAAACGAGAATCCGTAAAATTCCTTGGAATTCTTAGGATGTCTTCTTTCAAGTAAAAATAATCACTTTTGCCCAGATTTCACGAATCATTCTTAGTTTTAAGGTTTTGAGCCTCTGCCTAGAATTTTTCCAGAAATTCGTAGCCTGTTTTTGGGAATTTTTATCTCACTGTACAAAACTCAATTTAACATGTTCTTGGTACATTTGAAAAGCCCTACATGTCTACTTTAACCATGAATTTTCCCAGAATTTTCAACATTATTTTCAACATAAAATATCAACATTTTCACCACTGACTTCATAAATTCTATAACCGATGAAATTTCGCCAGAACTTCGTTACTTTGATGTTTCTCTTCAAAAATTTTGCTCTATGACTTTTCTCATCATTTTTTCGAAATAAAGCTGATTTTAACCATAAAAACATGTAAATAAAATTATTCTATGATATTTAAGATCTAAGCTACTTCTAACCAAGAATTTAAGAACTAAAACTTAAAGAACTTAAAGTTAGAGCTAGAGAACTTACCAAGAACCTTGCTACTCCTTCAAGAAGCTTTTCACACTCTTCCTTACACTCTCAAATATAGTTAATACCTTTGTGAATTGGTGAAGAATAATGAAGACCCCAACCCCCTGTTTACAGTAAACGTCCATGGCACTATTCACACCTCTCATCTTGAATATCCACCCTTGGATTGAGGTTAAAACCAAGCTCCAATCCTAGCCCTTTAACTCCCCAAAACCGTCCCCCCTTTCTCTCTCCCTAATTCTCTTCCATTTTTATTAATTATCCTATCCAAAGTATCATATCCTCTTCCAAAAATGGTTTTTAATTATCCCATGTGTCACTACTAGAAAAATTTAAAATAGTGATAGAATTTGCGATGGAATATTTTCCGTCGCAAATTCACGGTATTTTGCGACGAAAAAGCAATTCCGTCGCAAAATGAGGAAATTAGCGACGGAATCTGAATCCATCGCTAAGTTTAGCGACGGATTTCAAAATCCGTCACTAAATTTAGCGACCGAAAAACATTCCGTCGCTAACTCAAAAACTGGCGGCCTTTTTGGCCGCCAGTTAGTGACGGAATACAATTCCGTCGCTAAACATAGCGACGGATTACCAAATCCGTCACTAACTTAGCGACGGATTCATAATCTGTCGCAGAATGGCGGCCAAAAAGGCCGCCAGTCCCACCGTTTAGCGACCGAATAAGATTCCGTTGCTAATGTTAGCGACTCCGTCGCTATCTGTCAGAAAAAAAGCTGCCAGGTGCAGCTTCGTCGCTAAAAAGCTGCTTGCAATTCCGTCGCAAAATCAATTCAATTAAAGTCTCCACCACAGTCTTTCATGTAGAAATTGCACGTATCGGTTCGGAACTCCACAACCACCGCATTGGTCTCAACTCCTCCGATTCATAGCCTGGAAATTGCTGTTCACGTAAGTGCTCAACTCCTCCGATTCTTCACTCCCATGAGATTGCCCTAATTTTTCTTCCAGTTCGCTTCACAGGGTCACGCCGGTGTTGTTTCCGGTCAGGGTGATGATCCTCACGCCGTCATCTTCCTCGTCCTCCAGTTGCTGGGCTGATCCTGACCCGGATGATTTGTGGAGATCCGTAACCCGGTGAGTGATGGCAGATACCATCTCCCTGATTTCTTTGTCCAGTTGCTTGTGCTTCTCTGCTTCGGCGGATGCAGATTGGTTCATTCTAACTTGTTCTGAAGGCATTTTTCGAACTATGAAGTGATGAGATTTTCTTATTGTGAGAATTTTAAGTAGGAGTACTTGCCGTGTTTGTGTGATTGTTTATAGAAGAGGAATTTATAGGATCTATAGCTTCTTGAGTGGATCTTCCGTGAGAATAAAGTAGATGGAATTGGAATGACTTGAATGGCAATTAAAGAACTATGTTTAATTCAAAGTTGGAAACAACATAGAAGAAAGGCTGGAGAAAGATTGCTTCGTTATCACTTTACCAAATATTCCTCAGTAGTTATTGTGCTTCTTGTGATAATCGTTTTGAAGCTAATGTATCACTGTTTTGGGGGTATTTCCCCTTTCTGAGCGAATTAAGAGTTGGTTTGAAAAAACTATGACAATTCAGCTGATAAAATTGAATCCGGTTATGTTCATATTTTTTCATTGAAGCACTAGGTAACTACCTGCCTTGAAATAACAAAATTCCAGGTTTATTGAATTGGAAAATTCCAGTATTTTAATATATAATTTATAAACAAAATTAAAAAATAAAATAAATAAATTTTAAAAGAATAATGTAAAAGAATATAATTAATTATAAAAGAATATAATTTTCAAAGAAAATTAAAACAAAAAATAAAAAATTAATTAAAATAAATAATATATAATTTTTTTTAAAAAAATTAATCAAATTTGTGACGGAAACTGAATCCGTCGCTAATTTGAATTTAGCGACGGAATCTGAAATTCCATCGCAATTGCGACCACTTTTTAGTGACGGAAAAAATCCGTCGCAAATTCCTTTAGCGACGGAATTTGAGGTTTTAGCGATGGATTTTTTCCGTCGCTAAAACCTTTTTTTCTTGTAGTGATGTTCTAGCTTCATTCACAAGCCAACAATTTCCTTCTTCTATTCTTTGTTTTGCATTCTACTAGATAGAATCACTAGATAATAATTTATTTGAGTATCCTAATGAAGTTTTATTCAAATCTTTTCATTGGTTTTGAAGTCTTGAAATTCTTGGCTTCATTTGAAGACCTTAAACACACATTTTCTCATTTGGAACAAACTTCAAAAGTTGAGGAAATGACTTTGGTTATAACCATTCTCAAGCTTAGATTATGCTTGTTAATAATAACTTCTTATATTTGATTTATAATTAATGGATCTCAAGATACAATATCTTTTGTATAGATTTCCCTTTGCTTATGTCTTGAATTAATTGCATGGATTAACCTAATTGTTTTATGCCTAATTTGCTTATTGATGGAGGCCTTGACTTTTATCACTAGACTCACAACAATTGCACTCACAACACTCTCTTTCTTTCTCATACATACACATGCACTACAATTGTACACACACACATGCACATCATCTTTCTCTTTCATTATCCTCTTCCATAATCTTTAAGAGCCCTAATTGCTTTTAGTACACTATCCTCTTCCATTTAACTTTAAAGTCTTCATTGCATTTATGTTGGTTCATGACTCATATTTGCATGTGGGTATTTGATTTTTAACAATTCATTTTTTCCTCTTCAAGTTGCAAAAACTGCCCCCTCCCCTTCTCTTTTATTTTTATTTTGTGTTTTGTTGCTCTTCAAATCCATGTGGAAGATGTCTCATTGGTTGTCCCCTTATTCACAAGGATTAAGCTTTATGAGAATTATTTAAGCCTTTAGATTAGCTTTATGAGGCTTAATCTTGGCCCTTAGATCATAATTGCAATTGTTGAATTAAAATTTAATTAACATCTTAATTAAAAGCTTAATTGTCCCTTGATTATTATTTTATTGGCTCTTAAAGTAGTTTATGATCATTGGTAATCTATTGTAGGCTAATGTTAACCCCTTATTGGTCTTTGAGTTTTAATTAGCTTAACACACCTCTAATTGATTACTATTAATTTTAATTGTAAATAATTATCTAAATATTCTTTTAGTGTCAATTTAATTGCTCATTAATTGTTGATGATTGCCTTTTAATTGTTCAAGTGTTTTTGATAATTCTTTATGGCTTTTTATGAATTAAATATAAACTAGGTATTAATTATAGGGTATTAGAAAATTTAATCTCTTGATAAATTATGAAAATTGGTGCTTTGATTAATTATGAAGGCTTGTACAATTTATTTAATTAGTGAAGATTTAGTTGGTCATTAATAGTCATTGATTTCTCTAAATTTGTTTAGTATGACATTCTTTTGCTCTTTTAGATTCTACATGAACCATGGCTTGATTTGGTATTTATTGTATTTTATGATATTTTATAGTGCAAAAATTTAAAAACTAAATCATTGGCTACCTTAATCCTATAAAAAATTTACCTAGAAAATAGAATAAACACATCACACTATTTGAGACCACATATTCACCTATTTTAAATAGGTGCCATCTATCAAAATATTGTATTTATAAGAAATAATAATTTTTGGGGTATTACAAGTACCAAGAACTTATGAAGGATATGCAAATTCGGGTAAAATTACCTTTTTGCTCTTAGTTTTAAATAAATTTTTAAAAAATAAAAACCCCCTCGCTGGAAGGCCATCGGCAACCGGTGAGGGGGTGGGGTTTTTTTTTTTTTTTGGAGTGGGGGTTTTTTTTTTTTGAAAAAAATTTATTCATTGAAGTGTAGGGGTGGGTTCAAACGCCCCACCCCTCACACATGCTTGAGACCAAGTGGTCCTCCTCGTTTAATATATATATACATTAACAAATATATATATTCTTTTTAACATTTTTTCAGCGGTAATTACAAATATATTATCACCATTTATAATTTGTTTTGGGGTTTTTCATTCTTACCTCTGAAATAAAAACATAAATTTAATGCATTGTTACAAATATACCATTACTATTTATAAATCTATCATCGCCATTTACAAATATATCATCGTCATTTACAACTTGTTTTGGGGTTTTTCATTCTTACCTCTGAAATAAAAATATAAACTTAATGCATTGTTATAAATATACCATTGCTATTTATAAATCTATCATCGCCATTTACAAATATATCATCGTCATTTACAACTTGTTTTGGGGTTTTTCATTCTTACCTTTGAAATAAAAACATAAACTTAATGTATTATTACAAATCTACCATCACTATTTACAAATCTATCATCGCCATTTACAAATATACCATCGCCATGAATGCAGGAATCAAAATCTTCGAATATGTTTCACTTCACCAACCAAGACCTAAGAGATAAAAATAAGTTAAAGAAAGTTTAAGAGAGAACATGTGTGAGTGAGTGAGTGTGTCCATATTCACATATACATGAATAAACGAAGATGCACACATATCATAGACTGCAAATCCTTACCTTTCAAAGATTACTATGCGTTACGGTCGCAATGCTTTTGATATAAAAGCCTCTTCTTGGGTCCTTTCTTTGTGTCTTTTAAACGAACTATGAGAACAACGAACAGACAGGAAAGAAGATTTGAACACACCTTTTTTTCTTTGGTTTTCTATAAACAAGCAGGAGAAGAACAATGATGATCATATCAACAAAGATGAGAGCAAAATAATAATTCAAATACAAAAAGGGAGAACACAGCCTTTTTTTTAGTTTTCTCGGAGAAGAACAACCACGATCACCAGAGATGAGAGTAAAATAATAATTTAAGTACAAAAATAAAAAAAGAACACAACATTTTTTTAAAAATAAATTAAAATGAACTTTAAGAACAACGAACAGGCAGAAAGAATATATGAACACATTTTTTTCCCCTATAAACAAGAAGGAGAAGAACAATGATGATGATAAACAGAGAAGAGAGTAAAATAATAATTCAAAAACCAGAAAATAAAGCTTGAAAAAGAAACAGGTTGCTTCCATAGAAATAGAAACCAATATCCCAATCTTTTTTGTTTTTTCAGAAGAACAAGAACATCGAAAGCTTTATATGAATTGAAGAGAAAAATGAAAGCGACAAAGAAAGAGCACTGAGAATGCAGAGAGATTAAGCAGAAAGTGACTCGTGTGGACAGTGGTAGGGACTAGGGAGGGATTGGAATGAATGGAGTAATCAGCCCAATTGATTCTTACATTATTTTTTTTATTTATTGTTCACTTTGTTTTCTTGTGTTTCATTAATTGATCTTGTGAGTCACCACCCTATGACAGACTGTGCCTCTATTAATTATTATATTTCCATGACACATCTCAAATCATATGCCACACTATACTTAAATAGTGCAAATTATTAATACTACCAAGTTTCAAAAATTAAAAATAGCACATTTCACGAGGCTCATTAGTTTACATTTTATATTGAGAACCGATAACCATGGGAGCTTGGTCATAATTGAAAAATGCTGTCACGAAATAAATATAATCGTGCAAGTGGCTTGAAAAGGGTTGAAAAATATAAAAGGTAATAGTGAGTTCACAAAGATAAGATGGAGGAGTTAACTATTCCCTCTTTTCCTTTTTATAAACAGTTTTTTCTTATGTAAAGCGAATTAGGTTATGATTAGGTTAAAAAATAATAAATATGTGTCAAAAATAACATATATTTTTTTAAAAAAATAGGACCCTATTTATAAAAATAGCTTAGGAGAGAGAATGAGTAAAAAATATGAGAGATAACAGGTAATAAAAGATTGAATGAAAGAAAATTAGTGGTTCATTAATATAAATATATGTACTTAATATTAATATGAGGTAAAAAGGAAAAACTAATTTAAGGTTTGGAGACAAGGAAAAAAAAAAAGCGTTGTTTATATTAAGGACCAACCGAAAAAAAGAAAAAGAAAAAATTGCTTATAAATAGAATCAGACGCATGGAGTAATAATTTAAGACGCATCTTTCCTCTCATCTTACTTATTCACCTGAGAGAAAGATTACCATTTATTTTAATCATATTTAGGGTTTAGGGTATATAATTAAAGGGGTTTATACTTCTCATATTGTATTAGAAGAAGAAGATTTCTATATGCACATGAAATGATGAGACCTACATCTTATATATATATATATATATATATATATATATATATATATATATATATATATATATATATATATATAAATGGTGGGACCCATATCTTTTTGTATCTATGACATGAAAATACATTTCTCTTACAACAACATGAAAAGTGTATTTCTCATAATTAAAATATACTCAATTGATTCTTACATTATTTGCTTATTTGTTGTTGACTTTATTTTCTTGTGTTTCATTAATTGATCTTATGTGTTTCCATGTGACATCTCAAATAATATGCCACATTATACTTAATTAGTGCAAATTACTAGTACTCAAGTTTCAAAATTAAAAATACAGTTTAGCATAAAAAATAAATATTGATACTTTAAAATCATTTATTTTTAGCAATTCTACAAATAATTGAAGGAAACCTCACCACGATATTGTATGCTACCCAAATCAACACAAAGATGTTATAAAATCTGAAAAATAATTCATAATATAGTATTATAATTCACCAAAAAAATATGATTTTAATCAAAACAAAAATAATTTTTATTTCTCATAAAATATCTTAACAGGCATAACTTATTATGAAAATTTTAAACTAATTTATACTAAATTATTTTTAAGTCAGAAGAACAGGCGTTTACATGAATTGACTGCTTCTAATTTTTCCCTTTACCACATCCAATTTTGATGTTATAGGAAAAAAATATAAAATTATACTCGTATATAAATTTACTTCTTTGGTTAAAAATCAAAAACAAATAAGAGACTTGTATAATATTTACCCGCACACAGATACTAAGGGTGAGAGTCTTAGAACACAAGGACTATTAAATCTTAGTGCCTTAGTGGTCAGAATTGGATGAGTAATAGAGTATATAATTATATTGCATTGTAAAGTTGTCATAAAAATATAATTATGTTGTAAACTTTTATAATATACGCACAGTATAAATAAAAAATAATGAAAATGGAAGACAATGAATACTCCCCTATTTTTTCGGCCAATAACTATTAAAATAACTAAGATGTGGTTAGAGGAATATGGAAAGGGAATATAAGGGTTTAATTAAGGGTAAATTAGTATTAGTATATTTATAATTTTTAGGGTAAATTATTCATATCCATGGTTTTTTTTTTTGGAACAATTCTGGCTAATTTCGTTACTGGAAATGAGGCTATTACAATCAAACAAAACATACCGACATAAAGCAATAGAAACAGACGAACTGCGATAATGAAAGACAAGGAAATCATAAACAACTACATAGGTCCTCCTGGATAAAAATAACACCATTAAAGGGGATCAGCGACATTAAAAGATCAATCAGGATCAAGGGTTCTGGGTTGTTCTGATGTATAACCCTGGTGACAACCGATGCTCTTTCTATCTTCTTCCAGCAACTGAAACAAAGAAGGTAAGGGTATACCTACCCACCCTATTGGGCACACCTCCTTATTAGTAGATACAGCAAGCCAATCTGCTGCTCGGTTCCCCTGACGAGGAGTGAATCGAACTGAAAAACTGGGTTCAGATTTAAGAGCAACAAAGATGTCCTCAGTGATGCCATAAGATTGCCATTCACCTAAATCCTGTTGATTACTTTTCACAAGGCGTTCAAGTGTATGGTCGTCAGTCTCAAATATGACATTTTTATTCCCCAGATCATGGGCAATCATCAAGGCCCTCTTCAATGCTAGCGCCTCCGTCATGAAAGCTGATATCGACTTGACCTTATCGGCAAACATCCATTGAACCTGACCCCAATGATCTCGACAAACCAGCCCAATCGCCGCAGAAGAGGCTTGATAAGATCCATCCAAATTAACTTTCAGGGAATGTTCAGCTGGAGGCTCCCACTGGCCTACTTGTTTTGGCCGCTTACTAGTTGCATCCTCCGAGCTCTTCGCAAAGTTGACATTCCTGTAACAAGCCACTGCCTGATTAGCTTTTTCTATCACCATTAAAGGGTCCGGTTGCACACCATTGAAAACCAAATCATTCATGCCCTTCCATATGAGCCATAACAGCCAACTTATCAAAGCAAAGTCATATTCAGAGAGAGGGCAGTTGGGATGCATTAGAGAGATCCACCATTGTTTAAAACTATGGATATTATTAAGGTTGCCCTTTATTGACAACTGACTCCCAAACCATACACACCTCACCCACTGGCAATGAAAGAATAAATGTTCCAGAGTTTCCCTCGCTACTTGGCAGATCGGGCACAACTCCGTGGATCCCCTTCGCCGTTTAACCAAAGCATCATGTGTAGCTAGGGAATTGGCCATGCACTGCCATATGAAATAAACCACTCTGGGAATTGCTTTGATCTTCCAGACTTTCTTCCATACTTCACTAGGGATCGGAGTAGATGTACTAGCTGGTTGGGGGGGCACCATGGTGGTGGATAACGTCAGGTAGTACCCAAGTTTGACACTGTAGACCCCATTCGTTGCCAACGTCCACCTCAAGCGATCCTCCTGAGGCATCCTTGATAGTGGAATCTTGGCAATAGCATTGCAAGCAAGATCGTCGATCTCGTTCCTAATACATGTGAGATCCCAGCTCCTACTATCAGCAGCTATGAGTGACGCAACCCTCTGGTTGGATTTTTTAAGTTCAACATCCTCTGTAATCTGTTTCAAATTGGGGAGAGAGGGAATCCAGTTGTCCTTCCAGATTCAGGCAGACTCCCCGTTGCCAATTTGCCAACATAAGTCTTTCTTCTAAAATATTTGACCAACACCACGAAGCTCTATGACCTTTTTTAGCATCTAGAAAGACACCATTAGGGAAGTAGAGACCTTTGAGGACTTGTACCCATAGATCTTGTGGATTCTGAGTTAGGCACCAAGCTGTCTTTGCTAGAAGAGCATTATTGAACTTGATAAAATCGCGAAAACCCATGCCTCCTTTAGTTTTAGGCCTTGTAAGTTTATTCCACGCCACCCAATGAGTCTTATGTTGCCCCTCCCACCAGAAGTCTACCACCAAACTGTTTAGAGCTTTGCAAGTTTTGACTGGGAATTTAAAGCATGTCATAGGAAATATAGGGATAGCATTTATGACAGCCTTAATCATGATCTCTCTTCCAGCAAAGGATAAGTGTTTACTACTCCAACTAAGGGCCTTTTTGCTAGTCTTCTCACGAACATAAGCTAGAGCCTGATGTTTGGTCTTTCCCCAAACACTTGGGATGCCCAGATATTTGCCTTGATCCAAACTTTCGCTGATGCCAAGAATTTCACAGATATCTTTTCTGACAGGTTGTGGGGTATTATCTGAGAAGACAATACTTGATTTCTCCAAGTTAACTAATTGGCCTGATGCTAAGCAGTAATGGTGTAGAGTGGTTGCCAGAGCCTGACAATTTTGAATATCTGCACTCATAAAAAATAAGGCATCATCTGCGAAAAAACTATGTGATAGCACTGGGGACGTATTGCTCAGTTTAATTCCTGTTAGGCGTCCCTGTGTCATAGCTTTATTAATCATACATGAGAGCACCTCCAGAGAGAGTATAAACAGATAGGGAGATAAAGGGTCTCCCTGTCGCAATCCTCTACCTGTACTAATTGAAGCTATTTTCTCCCCTGCAATACACAAATTGAGGTGAACAGATTCCACACAATTCATAACTAAATTAACCCATTTCTGTGAGAAACCAAATGACAGCAAAGCCTTCCTCAAAAAGTCCCATTCAACCCTATCATAGGCCTTACTCATGTCCATTTTTAAGGCGAATTCAAACTTGTTACCAGTCTTCCTTCATCTTAAATAATGGAATACCTCATGGGCTATGATAATGTTATCCTGAATTAATCGGCCTGGGACAAAGGCACCCTGATTAGGAGAGATGCATTTATCCAGGCAACACTTCATCCTATTGGCCAGAACTTTAGATATAATTTTATATGAGAAATTACATAGGCCAATGGGACGGAAGTGTGCAATAGAATCAGGTTTGTCTATCTTAGGGATAAGCGTAATATTTGTGCCATTTATTTCATCCAAAGGGAGGTTCATATTAAAAAATTCTCTTACCATCTTAACTGTAGAGTCTGCCACCTCATCCCATGAGGATTGATAGAATTTACCTGAAAAACCATCTGGTCCAGGAGCTTTAGAAGCTCCCAACTGAAAGACTGTTGATCGGACTTCTTCACGCGTTACAGGGTGAAGAAGAAGTTCATTAGAGGCTTCATCAATTCTTGTGTCAACTGAGGCCAAAACAGGTGCAAGGTGTCTAGGTCCTGAAGGAGAAAACAGGTTAGTGAAATACTCTGTAAACATAGCATTTATAATACCTTTCTCCCATGTCCATATACCATTCTCATCTTTAATGCTCAATATAGAATTACGTCTTCTCCTGACCAGGGTGGTTAGGTGAAAGAATCTTGAGTTTTTGTCTCCAGATTTGAGCCATGAGATACGCGATCTTTGCCACCAGTAATTTTCTTCTTGGTCCATTAGTTTCTCTATTTTTTGGAGGAGAGAAATTTCCTCTCTTTTACTCTCATCAGTTTGATTGGCCTGACGAACAAATGCTAGACAAGACATCAAAATATCAATAATCTTTTTGCGGTTGGGGAAATTCTGCTTACTCCAGTTAATGAGATTTTTCCTGTAGTTATTTAAAGAGAGAACAAACTGACTGATTGCTTGGTTAGCCATCGGGATACCAACCCCTCAACTATTATGGATAACCTGCATAAAATTATTGTGAGCAGTCCAATAATCCTCAAACCTAAATGGTTTTATTTTATTAGGAAAAACATGATTAAAGTCAACAAGCAAGACATGATGGTCCGAACCAAGAGGTTCAATATGAAAAACTTGACAAAACGGAAATTTATGACAAAAACTATTATTTCCCATAGCCCGGTCAATTCTCTCTCTGATGGTTGCCTCCCCTGTCTTCGGTTGCACCATGTGAACCATGATCCATGGAAGCCCAAGTCAATGAGAGAGTAATCGAAGATAAATTTCTGAAAATTAGTAATCTTCCTGATGGCTCTTGGGTTACCTCCTTGTTTCTCCTGGTGGGATGTGATATCATTGAAATCTCCAATGCAGATCTAGCTTTCATTTCTATGGGAGGCAAAGTTGATAATATTTGCATATTCCACGAGTCTTTCTTGTTCTGTTGGTGGCCCGTAGACAAAAGTGATGTAATAAGGGAGCACAACTGATGGGTCAAACACAGATGTGTGGATGACATTTCTAGTTGAGGAGATGATGTTAACAATGGTAGAGTTGTCCCAGAATAATGCAAGCCCACTGCTCAACCCAACTGGATCAATTATCCATTCTTCATTGAATCCGCATCGCTGCCTTATCTTGCTAACATATCGATGTTTCTTCCTGGTCTCCATGATGGAGACAATGTGGGGTTTTTGTTTATTACATAATTCCCTAAGATTTTTAACTGTCAGAGGAACCCGTAACCCCTGACAGTTCCATGCCAAAAGACTCATGGCGAACCGATGGCTGCTTAGTGGCAGCCATCGGCGTGTAGAAGTGCATCACAGTCAGCAGCTCCATCCTTAGGGTAATTGTCAATTTCTGTTCCTTCCATAGGAGAAACGTCTGGGACCAAGTGAGTAAGTGTCTGTCTTGGATTTGCAAGATTATTTTGTATTCCCCTCAATTCTTTAATTTCCTAACATTCATACGTGTTGGCTCAGAGATTACTAGTGGTCTTGCATTTGTATCCTGCAACTCCGGGGCTGGTTCTGGAAAAAAGAGCCTTTTTTTTGTGGATGGAAGTCATATCTTCTTCCTCTAGAGGATCTGGTTGACGTTTCAGCCGAATGTTCTTAATTCCAGAGGTGATAGCTGAAATTGGGGAGAGTCCGACAAACAGAACAATGGCCTGGCGGTCGTCCGCTTCAGTCGCCGGGAACTCCACGTGGTAGTAAGGTTGCGGGCTAGCAGGCGCCTCTCTGGGGCTAGAGACGTGGGGACGTTCCTGAGAATCTGGTATGCTGATCAACTTAGATTCAGTTTCTTCTCCAACTGTCATCTGGGAATCAGGTTGACAAGGATTGGGGTGAGATTGCTCCGGATTTGAGGCCATGAAATTAGGGGGATGATTGATAATTATCCCTGTTAGGGATGGGCCGAGAGTTTGACCATCAGCGGAAATCTTACCGTTACCAAGATTTAGATTTATCGCACCTGATAGCACATTTGCGGAATTAATGCCTTGAGATTGAGCACTTCCATTTGGAGCAAGATTATTGATTGAAGGGCCCATAAAAGCGTCCGAATTTTTTGGGATTTTACTAATTTGAATATCCCCCGCATTTCGCTCTGTGATCAGATTATCTAACTTTCCCTTTTCATTTCCTGATTTTTTGAAGTGTAGATAACAGTCCGCAGGTTCCTTGTCGCGATTCATGTTATTGCCGTTTTGAGAAGATTCGCCGGCTGAACGTCAACCAAGAGCTTAGTCAGTCATCAGAGGATTTTTTTTTTCCTCAGAAGTGTCGACTCCTCCCAGTTCATGTCATGCGCCACAAGAGCCTCCTCAATGGTCTTCATGTGTGGAGTTCCCAGACCACTGCCAACACGCATATCAGTCATAGTTTCATCTGTGCAATCTGGTTGGAACTTGCATATTCTTGCTTCATGACCAATTCTCCCAGAATCATAACAATAATTTTGGAGACACTCGTACCGAATAGACACCCATATTGGATCACGCTAAGGCCGAGGCACCCAGAATCCTGCTAGGAGTGGGTTTTGGATATTAATAAGAACACAGGTCCTGAAAAAAGTGTGGGACAAACAACCCTGGATCATTGGCATCTCATACATCAACGTTCAACCTATTGCATTGCCCAGAGTTATTGCGTTTTCTCCATCAAAGGCTACGTGCGGGAGACCATGGAATTGAATCCAAAACGGGCACCACTCAAAGTTGACTTCCTGATAAACCATATAGTCATCCCAAGGTTGGAGATTCAGCAACATTTTGAATGGACCACGGACGTCCCTTAAGCACTCGGTGGAAATCTTCCTATCTAGTAAATCTAAAGAGAAATGCGTTTTTGTCAGGCAGCTCATGGATCTCCATCCCTTTGTCAATTCCCCAACCCTTCTTGATCATAGAGATCACGATGCCTCTATTGAGTGATTTGTCCGTCTCCAAACGCCCTACATGCGCTCGCCCCTTCTGATTACTGGTTGATGCGGTGAGGTTTAGGTGGACTTCTTTGGGACCTCTAGTGCCGCTGATATTCAAGCCAACTTCCATCGCCTGGAGTTAAGAACACACAAGATCGCAAAGGTAAATAAATTCAGGAAAAAAGAAAAAACACCACAGGGTTAACCTGATCCTTAGATAGAGAACCGTCTGAAAAACTTAGAAAGGAAAGGTGGAAAACTGGAACACAGTCTCTCACAGAAGGAGAGGAATGACTTACACAGGTTGAGACAAACTCTCACAGACGGAGAGAAAACTCTCACAGACGGAGAGAAAAACATTCATATCCATGGTTAGATTAAGAAAATAAATGGTTTGGATTTTTTTTTGGCGCAAATTTAGATTTAGTATTCTATAAAATTATTACTATAAACATAAATTATAATCAAATTATATATTTAGACTTTGTGCTACTACAATCAGTTTGAATATGATCAAATTATATATTTAACATGAGCAATATCCCAAATAAGTAGTATAAGTTACTGATAAATTATATATATTCTATCATAAAATTAACTTATCACACTAGAGATTGAAACAACAATATAACCAAAATACAAGAGACGCGATCAAGATCAAGATTAAAAAAATATTCTTTTATTAAAAGTATATTTTTTTATGCTGCCTCAATACACTGAATAAAAAAAGCATTTTACATAATTTTTTTTAATAAAAAAAAACCTCAATCTTCATCCTCATTGTTGAACTGTTGAAGGCAGCGGAGGAAGAAGCGACCATATGAATGACGTCGAGTACAAGGTTGAGCTTGCTGTTGATAGCGTTGAGAAACTCCAAGAGTCTTCTAAGTCGTTCGTTGATATGATTTACCCTCAGATGGAGGAGCAACAGAAGTTGTTTTGCTGAGGTTGGCGAACGAGGCAGTGGACGAGGAAGAGGAAAAGGAGGACGAACAGAACTAGCCCTAATGCATACCATATTAATATTCTAGAGAGAAGAGGAAGAGAAGCTAAATCTGAAGAAATGAAAGCAATGAAAAGGGTAAATAGACAAGACATATGAAGATTACATTTATTGAAGTGGTCTAAGATTTCGAAGAGACATATAGTTGGGAAGTTTACCTTTGAAGCTGAAGAAACTTTTAAGCATTTAGGACTTGGTATAAAGAAACAAGGTATCTAAAAGGATATTTAAACCGGATGTAAAAATGTCAGGTCTAAAAGAATTTAAAATTTAGAATTTTCTTTATATTTAATACTTATTGAGACTGCATTACATTACAACCGGCTTAGAAAATATTGTTTAAACTATGAGAAAGCGTGATAGGTGTTAAGTTGTATTAATATTTACAAAAATGTCACCAATCATACTTTTTAAACCGTCTACACCCTCCCTTACTTTTAATAAAAAATGTTTAACTGAACCTCGTAGTTAGAAATGTCAGTTAAGAATAATAAATGTGTCAAAATTGTAATATTTTTTTTTTACAAAAGTACTCTTATTTATGAGGACATAAGGAATAAGAGAGAATAAGGAGGTTATTAGAATAAAGAGGTTTGTAGAAAAGAGAGAATAAGAAAATAAATATGATAGAAATAATAGGTCTTTGGGGGTTGTAAAGATTTATTATGTTGACGTGTGTAAAAATACACATGTGCTTTACCCTTGGGAGCGCCCAACACCATATGTTTTTTTCAGGAGCAAAAATATACATGTGATTACATTTTATGAGTAAAAATCACATTACCGTTAAAAGCTAACTTAACGATGCATTTACAACAATAAATGCCATATTTACAACAGAAAATGCTATATTTACAACTACATTTAAACACCTGAATTTTGAACATAGAAAGGTCATTTACCAAAAAAAAAAAAAAAGCTATATATACAACTGAAAGTGTTGTATTTACAACAAATTTAAAATCTAGCCATATTTACAACAGAAAATGACATATTTACAACAATATTCAAACACCAAGATTTTGAACATAGAAAGATCATTTACCCAAAAAAAAAAAAGTTACATTTACAACATAAAGTATTGTATTTACAACAAAATTAAAAATCTGACCATTTACAACAGAAAAAAGCCATATTTACAATATGTTAGATTTCAACGGTGGTGTGACTTTTACTCCTAAAATATAACCACATGTGTATTTTTGTTTTCAAAAAAAGCATATGCTACTCGAAGCTCCCGAAAATAAAGCATATGTGTATTTTTCTCCTAAACCTAAATAGAATAATTAAATAAGGGTAAAATGAGAAAATAAAGTAAAAAACAAGGCATTTCTAAATGTTTCTTATAAAAAGGTATATGTAGTGGTTGTTTCGTATAAGAAGTAACGGAAGGAGTATAATGAGTGAAACATTATCACTTGTTTGAATGAGTTAGAAATATTTATTTCTATATTATTTATTTCCCTGTAAATTGTATTCTAGAATATTCCTATGAGGACACATGGCATAGTATTAGTGATTGTATATTGTATAAATAGAATATAGGATCAAGCCACTCATTGCGTGCTTGACCTAATTTCCTAAAACCTTAACTTGGCACTAGAGCCGAAAAAGCCAGAAAATGGCAACACGCCAAAATCCCATGACCCAATCAGAAATAGCCTCCACCACCAATATGTCTGAAAACCCTAATCCCATCCCCACTACACAGTCACCTGCTGCTTCTACATTCACCACCGTGCAAACCGAGCTCCTCCACCCCAACCCAAGCATTGCCATCAACCCCAACCCCATCAATTCCCATTCGTCCCATTCCCATTTGTCCAATTCCAATTCGTCCTATTCCATTTCTAATCCATTCCCTTCTTTGTCCAATTCCTTCTCTAATTCATGTCTGCCACCTCCGTTTGTTTTTCCCACTCCACCGCCACCTTCAACCCTTCATCCCACCGATCCCTCTCAAGTTTTCCCTTCCTTCCCTATTGGCCTAAATTCATCTCAGCCACCCAGTCACCAGCCGCCCCACCCTTCCTCCCACCTTGCCACCGGTCATCTCTCCAACATGACCTCACCTCCCTTTGCCGCGGGCCAGAACTATCCAGTGGACTACCACCAGACGCAGACATCTCCTTTCCAATCCGCCGCCTACAACCAAGCCCCATACACATCGTCGGCCATGCCCCCTCTCACATTAGTCGTTCCCCTCTCCACTTACATTCCACCTTATACACCCTCTCCCCTTAACAATCAGACACAGGCTCTTCAATTCCCACTCAGCTATCCCTCTGTTCCCCATAGTCATTAGGTTACCTCAAGGTCTACACCCCTGTTGAGTTCTTTAAATCAGGGAAATCCCATCAAGCTGGATGGTGATAATTTCCTGACCTGGGAATCTACAATTATGCCTATCATTCGTGGACATCGACTTGCTGGGCATATTCTTGGCACAACACCGATTCCCCCAGAATATATTTTTAACTCTGTTGATCAGATATGCACCAATCCCCAGTATGAAGACTGGCTTGCAACTGATCAGATTCTCCTTGGTTGGTTATTTGGCACCATGACCGTAGAAATTGCTAGCCAGATGACCGGCTGCCGTACGTCTTCCTCTCTTTGGAAAGCAGTCACTGAATTTGTGGGAGCGAATACCAAGTCCAGAGTCACCTTCCTGAAGAGTGAGTTTCAGCAACTCAGGAAAGGCTCTCTCAAAATGAGAGAATATTTGGCGAAAATGAAGTCTATTTCAGACAGTCTAACTCTTGCTGGCTGTCCTCTATCCCTTTCTGATCTTGTCGCACAAACTCTCGCTGGTCTTGATACGGAGTATACCCCTATTGTTGTGCTTCTCTCAAAGAAAGATCACCTCTCTTGGAATGACCTCCAGTCTAAACTTCTCACTTTTGAGTCACGTTTGGAGCAGATACGTACCTCCACTACCACCAATCTGTCCAATGCCTTTGCAGGTTTATTTGTTCACTCAGCCAATCATCAGCAATGTTCTCATAACCAGCGTGGCCGTGGAGGTAGGCGAGGTAGAGGTGGGCGATCAAGTAGATATTCTTCTATCGGCAGAGGTAATTCTCCTCAACCTAGAGGTGACAGACTCTGGTGTCACCTATGTGATAAGCCAGGACATGAGGTAGCCAATTGCTTCAAGAGGTTTGACAAGAGTTTCAAGCCACCACGTAAGCATGAAACTGCCTCAGCCTACATTACTTCTCCAAACTACACCACCACCTTAGATACTGTTATTGATCCTGCCTGGTATCTAGATACAGGAGCTACTCACCATGTCACTAATTCTATTCACAATGTTGAAGCCACAATGAATTCAGGTATTCGATCCATCTTAGTTGGTAATGGTGCTTATGTTTCTGTGATTGGATCAGGAAATGCTAATCTACTTTGTGATAATTCTGCTGGTCTGAAAACTCTGAAATTAAATGATGTTCTTGTTGCTCCTAAGATGTCTAAGAAACTGATCAGTGGCTTCAAACTCACTAATGACAACAGTAGTATCTCAGTTGAAATTGATTCTAATGGTTGTTTTGTGAAGGACAAGGGTCAACCTAGTGTTTTGCTGAAAGGAACAATCACCAGAGGCTCCACTCCAGGCTTGTATCGGATTGACAACCCTGTGGTTCCAGTAAAGAATCGTGCTGCTAGTTTCATTTCCGTTGGTAATAATGCTGTTAGAACAAATAAAGGATTATCTACTTCTGAATCTTGGCATAGGAGACTTGGACATCCAAATAAAGTCACTTTACAGAAAGTGCTTAATGATTGTAATGTCAATTTGTCATCTAATGAAAATTTTAATTTTTGTGATTCCTGTCAATTGGGTAAGTCACATCGACTCTCTTTCCCTATATCTCACTCGTGAGCCTCTTGTGCTCTAGAACTTGTTCATACAGACCTCTGGGGCCCTTCTCCAATAACATCAGTTGGGGGTTACAAATTTTACATCAGTTTTCTTGATGATTACAGCCGACACACTTGGATTTATCCTTTAAAAACAAAAGGGGACGCTCTATCTGCCTTCAAAGTTTTTAAGTCTATGGCTGAGAACATCCTTGATAAGAAAATAAAAGTCCTTCAAAGTGATTGGGGTGGTGAGTTTCGAGCCTTTCAGGGTTTTCTTGATGACAATGGCATTGTCTTTCGACACTCTTGTCCTCACACATCAGCTCAGAATGGTAGAGTTGAAAGGAAGCATCGCCACATTGTTGAGACAGGTTTAACACTTTTGGCACACGCAGCTATGCCCACTCATTACTGGTGGGAAGCTTTTTCCACTGCAGTTTATATGATTAATAGACTTCCTACTGCTGTTTTACATAACATTTCTCCGTTTGAGGTTCTGTATCACAAAAAACCCGATTACAGGAACTTCAAAATCTTTGGGTGTGCCTGCTTCCCTTGTCTTCATCCCTATAATCAACACAAACTTCAATTTCACAGCACCAAATGCACCTTTCTGGGCTACAGTGGATCACATAAAGGCTTTAAATGCCTTAGCTCAACTGGCAGGATTTACATATCAAGGCATGTTGTGTTTAATGAAGATGAATATCCATTCACTAATGGTTTATTGTCTTTTCAGAAGCCTTTGGAATCTGAAGTTGTGGATTTCTCAACTGTGTCACCTGTTTTCACCGAAGCTCTACCCCCATCCACGTTAGTTCCCAACACTGCTCCCTTAACCTTTCCAACAGTCTCACTTTCCAACAATGATCCAAGTCTATCTTCCCCCTCATCACATACTACAGATATTTCACCATATACCCCTACTCACGGTCCCACAACCTCTCCATCTACTCCAGACTCACCACCACAACCCATCTCAGATAACATTCCCATCCCAGATCCACCAACTGCATCGGCCTCTCCTGCTTCCTCAACTCCTAACCCCACTCCTCCTCAATCCCCTTCTTCAACCCCATCATCTTCGTCTCCTCCTATACAGCCTCCAACCAGTCTCATCTCTCATCCCATGATCACACGGAGCAAGCTAGGGATCACCAAACCTAAATTTCCATACATTGGCCTGACTGTTGCATCTGATCCTGTCCCAAAAACTACCAAGCAAGCCTTAGCCTCCCCTTTATGGAAGCAAGCTATGATAGAGGAGTTTTCAGCACTCCAGAGAAATGGCACTTGGGTTCTTGTTCCTCGGGCCAATCACCAAAACATAGTTGACAATTTTTAAGTCCAACCCTGATGGCTCTCTATCCAAGAGGAAGGCCAGACTTGTTGCCAAAGGATTTCAGCAAAGTGAAGGTATTGATTTCTATGAAACTTTCAGCCTGGTCATTAAAGCTTCCACTATTCGCATTGTTTTGACTCTTGCTGTTACATTCAATTGGGAAATCAAGCAACTTGATATAAATAATGCCTTTCTCAATGGTTTCCTCTCTGAATATGTCTTCATGAAGCAGCCTGAAGGATTTGTTGATCCCAATAAACCTGACCATGTGTGTAAGTAAAGCTCTCTATGGCTTAAAACAAGCTCCACGGGCTTGGTTTGACAGACTCCGAAAGGTCTTACTTGATTGGGGATTCACGAATTCCAGGAGTGATATCTCCTTATTTGTCTACTCAGATAAAACTCAGATTCTGTTGATCCTGATCTATGTTGATGACATCATTGTAACTGGTAGTAATCCTTACAATCTTAAATGCTTTGCTACCAAACTGCACTCTATTTTCTCCTTGAAGGATCTTGGTTCTCTTCATTACTTTCTTGGGATTGAGGCACATAAGGACAACTCTGGTCTCTACCTCACTCAAGGGAAATACATTCTTGACCTATTAGATCGCTTTCACATGAATAATGTCTCACCCTGTCCTACTCCCATGGCTGCTGGGAGATCTCTGTCAACTTCTTCAGGTGAATTACTCTCCAATCCTAGTGAGTACCGAAGTGCAGTGGGTGCCCTTCAATATCTTTGTAATACCAGACCAGACATCAGTTTCAGTGTTGGTAAGCTAAGTCAATTTCTGTCACAGCCAACTACAGAACATTGGAAGGCAGTGAAGAGAGTACTACGATATCTGAGGGGTACTGTTCACTATGGTATTCATGTTAAACCAGCAAGGCCTCTTGCCCTTTCTGCTTACTCAGATGCTGATTGGGCGTCGTGCCCAGATGACAGGCGGTCTGTTGGTGCATATTGTGTATTCCTAGGCAATTCCTTAGTAACATGGTCATCTACGAAGCAATCTATTGTCTCTAAATCCAGTTGTGAGTCTGAATACCGCTCCTTATCTAATACAGCTTCCGAATTGAATTGGATCAAGTCCTTACTATCAGAACTAAGTCTCAGACTGAAGCAGATACCTACCATATGGTGTGATAATACAAGTGCAACTGCCCTTGCCTCTAATTCGGTGCATCATGCTAGAACAAAGCACATTGAAATAGATATGCACTTTGTAAGAGATCAAGTTCTGTCTAAAGTCTTGAAGGTGTCTTATGTCCCAACAGAATTGCAAGTTGCAGATTGTTTAACAAAGCCCTTGCACCGTGCTCGTTTCTGTTTCCTTAGAGAAAAGCTAGGAGTTACTGTTGCTCCCATTAAACGACTGCAGCAAGAAGCCACTTTGACCCCAAGCAAAATGAAGAAGGAGGTTCAAAGTGACGGAGGGAGTTAGAAATATTTATTTCTATATTATTTATTTCCCTGTATATTGTATTCTAGAATATTCTTATGAGGACATATGGCACAGTATTAGTGGTTGTATATTGTATAAATAGAATATAGGATCAAGCCACTCATTGCGTGCTTGACCTAATTTCCTAAAACCTTAACTGAATGTATAAATAAAATTTTTTAAATGAATTTAATTCGAACATTTTCAAGTTTAACTCATTTGCATGAGAAAATAATTTTTAATATTTTATCTTAGTTAATCAATCAATTGAAGTCATCAAATTGGCTAAACATTCCGCACATCTTTTTTGAATGAATGATTTTGGAGTTGTTGGCCACCATTTGAGAATTGAGACTTAAATTACAGTTTCCATTCGATTCACGTAATTCGAAGACATGGAGCTACGTGAATCCGGAATCCACCCACCCACCAGGTGGTGGAATTCCATTGGTTGTTAGCCACATTTTTGGAATTAAAATTTTAATTATTTTTCTTACAAAATATATAAAACTCGAAAGTTTCCAGCTCGGTGTTCCACATTCTCACGTCACTACTGAGAAGCTCACGTGAAAGGGCGAAAAATAAAGAAAGTCACTTTTGCAGGTTTTGTAGTGAATGTTTGTTGATTCAGATTCTAAAACTCATAAATGTCAATTAAATAAATGACTTGAAGAAATTATTCGATGTACTAAATATGTATTTAAAAGAGTTTACTAGATTCCCAATGAGTTTATTGACCCTATTAATTGACTGTTGGAGTTGGGGGAGAAAAAGAGTGTGGATGAAGGTTTTCCTATTAATTATTACTCCCTTCGGTCCTAATTATAAGATATATTTAATTAATTTAGGGGTGATTAAGGAAAGAAATTAAATTAGTTAATTTTACTCATTTTCCTAGAATACCCTTGTATAAATTTAAAATGACATAAATAAAAGTGAATCAATAATTCCTACCGCATACCTCTCCGACCTTGAATTTTCTCTTCTACATGCCTTCTAATTGAAGTAATGCTCTATATATATGTATATATGTATAGATACACACACAAATGTGTGTACACATATATCTACACACACATAGAGTTATATATATATGTGTGTGTACACAGTGGTGGAGCTAGGATTTTATGTTTATGGGTGCACAATTAGTTGGGGAATTTGGGGGTTCGGGGGCCACGCTCCTGAAATTTTTTTTAAAAGAAAATTTTAAATACATTAAGATTGTATCGTTGACATTTTTTGAAAGGAAAAAAAATATATATATATATTACCTCTAGTCCTAAATATAGGAGAACTTTTGTAGTATAATTTGCTTATCGAATTCATAAACATATATTTTTTGGGTTTTAGATGAAGACGGCTAAATAATGCACCCATTCAATAGCCTATTATATATATATATTGAATTTCTCAAGCAAAAATTGTTATTACAAATACTTAAGTTGCTAATAGTGATACTAAAGTTGTAAACTGCAGCCTTTTGAATTTTTATTTAAAAAAAGTAAGGTGGTTAGGTAATTTTTCAAATTTGTAACATTTCAAAATTTCGAATCAGTTCCTTTAGAATTATTAAAATTCAACATATTTATTTATCTTTTACCAATTTTAATTCTCTTTTTCTACCTTTTTTGTTATTGTTTAATCATGTGTAACTTATCTTCAACTATATATAAAATGGAAAATATTTACACTTTGTTGAGAAAATATATTATATATATCTGAATAATCTGAATATGAGCTACACCTGCTAAAAACTTAGGCGAAATTTTTTAACAAATTTTTCTTTTATAAATATAAATGTAATTAAACGGCGAAATTTTTTAACACTTTTTTCTTTTATAAATATAAATGTAATTAAACGTTTTGGGTAGATATTTTTTTAGCAATAAATTTTATGATGCCAAAAAAACAGTTATGCTGCCCAACAGCTGGGTTCGAACAAGGAACCTCATGTGTGGCAAACCTGATAACCACTACACTACCCCAGACAAATTGTCATGAGCTTCCTTCACAAATTTATATAATATCAAAGTTTATGTTTGCACTTGCAGACATTTGCACAAGTGTGGCTCCGCCACTGTATGTACACACACACATGTTGACAAACACACACAAAGATATACATATATGTGTACATATATATATATATATATATATATATATATATATATATATATACATAGATATACATATATGTATAAATATGCACGCATACACACACAAATATATAGACACACAAAAGTGATTATACATATATGTATATCTATGTATATATGTGTTTGTAAATACATGTATATCTTTGTGTGTGTTTGTCAATATATGTATGTGTGTGTACATATATATGTAAACCTGTGTGTGTGTCTGTGTAGACACACACACATACATATCTGTGTGACTATGTGTGTGTGTCTGTGTCTATATATATATATATATATATATATATATATATATATATTGATAAATTAATGTTAGTTGATTGATAAATAAATTAAAATCTAACAATTTAAAAGTTTTCTTAACTGAAAGAGTCTACGTATCCACATGCATATACTCACCAAAAATCAAATACACTTGAGAGACAAAATAGGGATATTTTAGGAAGAGCTGGACAAAAATTAAAATGTTGTCTTATAATTAGGATCAAAACCAACTTTCAAATGTTATCTTATAATTAGGATCGGAGGGATTATGTTTTATTAGGTCGGTGCATTTTCTTATTAGAAAAATGACAGAAAAGTATCACTTAAATTTCAAAATCCTATTGACAACAACAATAATGAGATTAACAAAAACAATAAAGCAATTGATAACTAATTTTGTTGGAAAATCGCCTATTTAAAATTTTAAAATTTAAATGGTATTAGTATTTTCTTGGGATTCTCCCATTCTTATGCCACTTACCTATTATATTGTTTCTTATATACAAAGTTTCGTCTTTTTTGAATTACTGAAGAAGTTTCAAGTTCTAAGATGTGGTGTGAATATCTTTGGAACATCTTAGGAGTTGATATATGTTGATATATTTTATGTTGCCCTGCCTTATAAAGTAAATGAAGATTTGCAAGTTGCTAAAAAGTTAATATTTGTAAATTTTCATATGGACACTTATTATTTGACGATTATTAGTTATCAAAATACATATTTAATTTCACTTATAAAATTTGGACATTTGTTATTTTGCTATCATTAGTGGTTAAAAACTCTTTCGTCGTTTGCTACTCAAGAAAGTTGGCGCTCCTCGAAGGTGAGGTGGGTAAAGGTGAATGTTGATTTTCGAACCTATCTACTCGTGGAGGGGTTGTTCGTAACACATCTGGGGACTTTCTTAAAGATTTCATATGCCCAGTTGAAAAGGGGGATGAACTTTCTACTGAAATCTGGGTGTGCCTCTTAGGTCTAAAAATTGCATGGACAATGGGTTTTAGGAAAGTATGGCTAGAGACGGATTCTACCGAGTGCCTTCAGTTAATACTTCATCAAGACCAAGGAAGTTCACATCATGACTCAACCCTCATCACAAAAGTACAACTATTGCTAGAATTGGAATGGACCACGAAGTGTACGTACCTACCTAGAGAATGTAATTCTGTGGCAGATTTTTTAGCAAAGAAGGGACTTGAGGTAGGACTGGGTCTTCATGAGTTTTACCAGCTTCCTGATAAGTTGAGAGAGATTCTATGTAAGGATTGTAAGAGGAATGATAATCCCATGATTGTTAGCTGAGGTGTCTTTATTACTATCAAAAGGGGGGCAAAAAAAAAGTGTCTTGTGCATTTATAAATTCACCTATAAACTTGACATCATAAGTATAAGCAACTTAGCATAAGTTTTATCAATGTCGTTATCATTATTATTACTATGGATGAGTATTATTCAAACACTAGATATGCCTCCCCTGGAATCCACCATCCTTAAATGAAATTAGGGTTTGGGGCCTCTAATCTACCCTTTTTCTAATGTTCTGATCTTTGTAATTGCCCCAAGCTCATAAATATTTTTCTTTCTTTCTTTCTTTCTTCCTGTGATTAATAGATTTTGCATTAAATGAGTACCATTTTGATATCTTCTAAACATGAAATAGTGTGCGGTTTTATTCTTTTATAATTTTCAAGGAAAAAATAATCTATAATTGAGCAATTTTGATTTTTTTTTTTTTGGAAAAATGTAAAAACAATTTTAAATTGTATCATTTTATGCCCATAAAATATCAAAATGATAGTAAAATCTAATTATCAAAACAAAAACAAAAAATTTGAACAGTTGGGTTATTATAGAAGAAGTGTTAGAGAAATTAAAGCACATTAGAGGCTCCGAGTCCATGAAATCATAGTTTCAATTTGTAACATGCGGCCTTGACCTAAAAACAAATGATTTCAATTTAATTTAAAAAATCAAGTTAATAGGCAACCAAAAGACTTAAATGCATCCATTTAATTGTCACTGTATATATATAATAAACATTGAAAATGTAACCGCACTATCATACTTAAAATAAGTGTAAATAAAAAGTTACATTACTTCAAAAACCATCTTTTTAACATCAGTTTTTAAGCTCTTTTTATGTCCCTTTATCGATGAACGTCCATGTGAAGGATGTAGTAAATAAGATATGACGCCCAAAAAAATAGGGACTCTGTAAGAGACTTACAAAGTCCCATTTTTCGGGACGTTATAAGTGTTTTTTAACAAAAAATCAAAAGTCAGTGAAAGATGCCGCAAGTTCGGATTCCACCATAGTTGAGGTTTGGAGTCTGGATCTGGATTCTGCCGTTTCCAACTTATCAGATTTGAGAGCAAGAGAGCTATCCAAAGTCAGTGAAAGAAGTCGTGTATTGTTCGGACAAAATTTGACGATCGCAACATTTGATCAAGTGAAATCGCATGATCTCAAAGAAGGGATTGGAAAAGCTTTTGATAAAACCTAAGATTGAAAGCCTAAACCACGAAATCTCTTACACTTGAACCTATTAAATCAAGGGATAAGGGTTTTAAATGTCATGGAAGTTTTTGTTCAGGAGCACTGGTAAGACGGAAGTTTTTTTTTGGACCAAAAATGCCACGGAAGTTCACAGGAAGTATCAATTTTGCCTTGGAAGTTTTCACTGAGGGGCAATTTTGCCCCGGAAGTTTTCACTAAGAAGCAATTTTGCCCTGGAAGTTTACAAAACGTAGCAATTTTGCCCTTTTGTTTCCAAATATTAAATTTGACTACTAAATCAGTTAAAGACCACACAAGTCATGCCTTGAAAAGGTCGAACTTAAAGCCAGAGAAGGAGATCCTTCAGATGTTGATCTCAAGGCGGCTAGAATTTGTGAAGCCGAACTGGTCAAAGGGACTGAAAGGTTTGTCACAAAATGCAAATGAAACGCAAAACGAGAAATGAATTGTTCCAAAAATTGGGTCAGTAAAACAAATCAATAGTGAAAATATTTACGTTTGTATAAACTGATCATTTACTTAGATCATAAGTGATGCTTCCTTAGGGTTTTGTGACAGTCGACCTTTCAGTCCCTTTGACCAGTTCGGTTTTACAAGTTCTAGCCACCATGAGCTCAAAATCTCAATGATCTCCTTCTCTGGCTCCAAGTTCGACCTTTTCAAGGCATAACATGTGTGGTCTTTGACTGATTTAATAGTCAAATTTAATATTTGGGAACAGAAGGGCAAAATTGCTTCTTAGTAAAAACTTTAGGGATAAAATTGCTCCTTTGTGAAAACTTCCGGGGCAAAATTGGTCCTAAGTGAAAACTTCCGTAGCATTTTTGGTCCAAAAAAAAACTTCCGTCTTACTAGTGCTCCTGAACGAAAACTTCCATAGCATTTAAGACCATTATCCCTTAAATCAAACATGTCAGAGAACTAACCCAAAAAAACCAATATATATATATATATATATATATATATATATATATATATATATATATATATCATAAATTCATTGAGACACGCATGCGTTGCTAGAAATGGAACAGATGAAATCGAAGGGGAATACTGCAATGGAATTGAGTTTGGTAAGGATGGAAAGGACAAGATAATTGGGCAACCAAGTTGGTGACTAGGTTGCAATGAAATCATTCCTTCAATGCAAATTGGATCACCAGCTCTAATGACGCAAGATTCATAAGTGGATATGTATTCACCCTTGGTGGGGGTGTTGTATCTTTGAAGTTATGCACGTAGATTTGCATTGTAAGATTAACTACGGAAGCATAATTTATTGCTTTAGATAAAGCTGGAAAGGAAGCCGAGTGGCTTCATAATTTTCTTGAAGACATTCCTAGTTGGGCAAAACTGGTACCGGCAGTGTGCATACGCTATGATACTGATAGTCAAGCAGCTATTGGTAGGGCTAAGAATGTCATGTACAATGGTAAGTCTAAACATATATGTCATAGACATGATACCGTTAGACAACTACTTTCAAATGGAATAATCTTAATTGATTATGTAAAATCAAAAGAGAATATAGCAGATCCATTGACTAAAGGGATTCCTAGAGAGTTAGTTAGAAATTTGTCCAAATGAATGGGTTTAAGGCTGATCCATTGTTGATTATTGCAGTAACTCTACCTAGAAGAGTAGAGATCCCATGAACTAGGTTCAAAGAGACAACTAAGTGATGATCGATTGTTAACACTGTGGAGTTTTAAACTCATACTCATTCCTAGACAAGACAGTGCATATATATAAGTGTAAGCTTTTAAGTTTTTAATGGTTTCTTAATCCGATGTGTTCAGATGATGTATGTAGACTTACATCACAAAGAATCACCTATGTGAGTGTGAAGCGTGGGCTGTTTCTATAAGACCTATGAATATAATTGAACATCATAATGGACTAGGAAATAGGGGCGTTACAATGATGATGACAACTATTTTAGTAACCCTTGTTATGCTTCTTATATGGCAGATCAACATCATCATCATAGTGTTGACTGTTGAGTTTTGTGGTAGTGTTCTTGGGATTGGAATTGACTTTTTTTTTTTTATAAGTCTTGTGGAGTGTGGGAGATGGAAGTTGGATAATATTGGTCTTTGGCATAATTGTAACATCCTCCTTTTTGAAATCCGTTTTCAAAATATTTTAATCAGAGTAGAGCACCAGAATAAATTTAAAAGAGCGAGTATATGATAAACATTGATGTAGTATCTGGCTGCTTAAACAACGGTACAGTAGTCTGAGAATAAAATAACATCGAAATAAAAATTTCTCCGTCTTCGTCCTCGCGCTGGCTCCTTATCCTCTTCTTTAGCCCTGGTTCCTCTGGACCCTGACGCTATGTTAAGAGCTGAGGTTCAATTACCATTGAACCTCAGGTAACGGTTAACCTCATGCTTATGTATCCAATATGTATGACAGATATCCATGGCAAAATAGCAATAATCACATACAATATTCTCATATTCAGATAATAACATAACACCGCCACTGCAATATGCATGTTATTATAGTCTGCAATATTCTCCAGTGCCACGATGGCCTATCGTGTCCTCAACGCTAGGAAAACATAACGGCGTTATCAAAACCATAACCCATATCAAGCTATATGTGTATGATCAATTTTCAAAAATAGAGTTTCAGACTATCTATCACATATATGCATACAATAAGCATCAGAGTTAGTGTTACAGTACGCGTCCGTACCTGGGGTAATAATTCCGGTATGACAACGATCGGTATACATTTGCAGAGTTCCTATAAGAGTGATATCGTATGATTAATTTATAAATAATATCCGAAAATATATTTTGGCCACTATTGACTATTCTACCCTTGGTACATTAAACCATTACTTTATTTCTTTAAAATTTGGTTGGAAAAACGCTGGAATTTAGGGGCAGAATTTCACCTATCTTTGGAAAATCATAACTAATTCTAGAAAAATTGGAACGAAGATCCGTAAAAAGTTCCAGACTCCTCAAGATGTCTATTTTCCAAGAAAAATATAAAAATTTGCCCAGAATTCAAAAATCATTCCCAGATTTCACGCATTCATCCCCTGCCCAGAATTTCCAGCATTTTCGCAGCATAAACTTTGTGAATTTCTTTCTCACTGTACAGAGCTCATTTCAACATGTAATTTACATATTTGGAAAGCTCTATATGTCTACTTGAACCATGAATTTTCTCAGAATTTTTCAATGACTTTTCAACATGAAAACAGTACTTTTCTGTGACTTGTTCAAAAAATCGCCTAACTGAAGAATTTTCGCCAGAACTTCGTTACTACTGTGTTTCTAACCCGGAAATTTTGCATGACCACTTTCTTCACTAAATTTTCGAAACAAAGCTATTTTTAACTATAAAAACATGAAACTAAAATTATTCTATAATTTTAAAGATCAAACTACTTCTACCTATGAATTTAAAACTCAAAACTAAAGAACTTTGCTTACCTAAAGCTTGGACTCCTTCAAGCTTTTCCTCCAACTCTCTCAACTCTCTCTCAAATAAGCAAGTGTTGTTTTGCTTGGTGTGAAGAAAAGTGAATGCCCAAAGGCCCTATTTATAGGAATTTCTCATGGCAATTTGGTAAATAAAAATAACTTTCCTCTTGGCAATTATACATCATTGGATCTAGGGCTTCATTGAAAACTCACATCCTCACCACTCAATCACTCATCTGTCCTCTCTCTCTCTCTCTCTCTCTCTCCTCTCTTCTCTTTCTTTTTCCTTCTCCTAGAAGCTAAAGTCCTTGGGGTGCAAGAATGCAATAGTGCATTGTGTCCTACAAGCTACCCTTTGACCACATGTGATGAAAAACAACTTCCTTCTCCTTGAAGCCTCATCCCAACCGTGCCCTCCTCTGGATTTTTGGGTTTTGGGTTTGTTTTGGGCTTTCTGCTTTGTTGGGAAAAGGTTTGGCAAGGATTTGGGCTACCAAAAATCATCCAACTAAGTTTTGTTGTGACAAAAAGCCCTAGGTTAATTTCTTCTTGTTTAATATTTGATTTAGTTTAATTAGGTTTAGTTTGTAGTGTTTTAATTGTTTCACAATCCAATTATGATCCTACTAATTCCAATTGTCTCAATTATCGATCCCTTGTTAAGCTTTAACACTGAATTTAGCCAATATATTCCAAAGGGTTTGTTGATATTTGCCATTAGGTTAATTATGGATGTTAATTGATTAAGATTAATTTTTGATGTCTTATGATTAATTTTTTATGTTCACTAATTATTTTAAACCTCTTCCTACTCCTTTACGGCTTAATTTTGTCAATATGTGAATTATATGATAATATATCCTTAAGTGTGAATTTAATTGTTCTTGAATAGTTGGAAATTTTAATTAATTAATTTAGGTGTTTTTATGGAATTTTATAATATTTTATGACTCCTAATTAAAATTTAAAGAATTGGATTTTTCCTTATTAAGTCCTACCGACAACTTATTCAAGAAGTAGAATAAATACATTACTATTTTGGAGACAACATACTTTCCTATTTTCATGATATCTTATACTATTTTAGGAACCCCAATCTAATTATAATCCATAGAAATTCATTTGAACAACTCTTAATTAGCCATTGGCTTTTAATTTGAATTATTCCTCTTTAGTTATGCCCAATTTAATTTAGTTAAGTTTAGTGTCTTCATTGTTGTAATTTCAATTGCTCATTAATTGTTATTAATCGTCCCTTAATTGAGCTCAGTGTGATGATAACTCTTTAAGGCTTTCTATGAATCAATTATGATTTTATGCATTAGTGTGTTAATTAAAGGTATTTTAGTAAATTTAACCTCTTAATAAGTTAATGATGCTTAATCCATTCCTTGATTATTTATAAAGATTTGGCACAATTATTTAATTTAATGAATACCTAACTATTTATTATTTTTCTCCTATCTTGTGTAAGTATTCTCCATAGTTCCTTATTGCTCCTTTTAATTCCATGTGAACCATAATTTAATTTGGTAATTACTTGCATTTTATGATATTTTATGGTTGGATTCAATAATTAATTGCAAAAATTAATGCAATTACTTTAATTAATGTACAATTATTTGTCCAATCAATTATTGACACTTTCCTCTAATTTGTTTGGTATTTCAATAACATTTTATGCCCCTTTAAAAATTTAAATATGAATTATGCTTCAATATGAAAATTATAGGGTATTTTATGATCCCTAAATGAATTTAGAATATTTGAGTTGTTTTGGTTTATTTAACTCTAGGAGAAAATTCTCTAATTTTAAACTAGATAAACTATAATATCTTTGAGATCACATATTCACCTACTTTAATAGGTATCATTTAGTGGTTATGCTAAATAAGATTTTTAGGGTATTACAATAATAATGTTTTTGCTGATTCAGTTTTTGCTGTTGTCTTTGCTGTTAGAGTTAGAGCTGTCTATTAATATTAAAAAGTGCAGAACATAGACTTAAATACAAGGATGTACCAAGTATAAGACTAGGGGGCAAGTGCCCACCCTTAAATTGGGGATTTTTTTTGTTTTTTTTTTCTTCTTCTTTTTTTCTTTAAATTAATATATGTTTGAATGATTACCCACTTTTAACACATGAAGATTGCACTTCGTAAGCGGATGGAGGATGAATGGTTGAATAATTCCTTAATGCCTTATATTGAAAAATATGTATTTGATAGCATTAATAATAAGACAATTATGATGAAATTCTAAAAAATAAGGCCTAGAAGGATGACATTGTAATTATTTTTATTGTAATATATTTTTGTTATTAAAATATATGTACTTGAACTTATTGAGTATCTACCCTTCATTGTAATTTATGTAGGTGCATTTCTAGTAGCACTTAGCCTTACTTATCTAAATGACTGGTTTGTAAAATAACTGTCTTTCTTACTACATTATCAGTATTCACTTGATTTCATGAATATTTTTTTGATATTTTTTCTTTTATTGTTTATATTTTTTTGTTCTTTAATGGATTTAAAACTTTCCTTTTAAAAAAAATTCGGGCAAATCCCTCCGCCACTGGTGCCCACCATTTATAAATTTTCTAGATCTGCCCCTCCTTAGATATATAGCTGAAGAAATCAGATTTACATGCTCATGCATTTTCACAAAATATATATATATATATATATATATATATATAAAATCATTTTATTTATTAATACCACAAATTTTTTATTTTGCCATTGGTAGCATCGGACACTTGGCTCCAAAGCAAGAAGTAAACTTGACAGAATAGCTTCCTGAAGATTAAATGCATGGTACAACAGAACCATTTAAACAAAGCCTTGATTAAAAGCCAGTAAACTTACCAGGCCCTCTCAAAGTTTATTCACAACCTGGCTCGCAGACAGGAACATATAATTAAGAAGCCAAATAAATGACAACGTTTTGGAAGGGAATCGTGAAGCAGCAAGGGAAGCATTTGAGCTGTGTGGATGCGAAACGGATAATTTAGGCTAAAAGTTTGGAGTTCAAAGCTGAAATTGACAGAACTATCTGCGTTGTCGACAGAGACATAGCATACTCCATTGGTGGCAGAGCAACTGTTGTAGACTTTGGAGTTATTTAGGCTAAACTCACATAATATAATTCGTTGTCTATGTTGAAAGCAAGTATGAATTAATTGGTGCTTGCATGCAACCACGCAACATTATTCAAATGTGCTGCCTAATAATCGTGCTCTGCATTAATCATGTGAACTGTGCAGGTGTGGTCTTGGCCCTCTTGGCATATGTTTTTATTATAAAGTTCAAATATTTTACTCCTATGTGAAAGAAAACTAAGCATTATATTTATACGAGACTACAAAGCCCATGGAAACTACATACAGAATTAAATCCTCTGATCTGTGGAAGCTCATCTTTTGTTCAAAACAATCTCCTCTGCTCATTATTGTGAGTGCATTTACAGATTCCAATACCTATACATATATACACCCCATGGTGGATAATGATTTGATTTTAGAATATGATAGTACTACTCTTTCCAAATCATTATTATTGCAATCAATAATGATTTGATTTCCCATTAAATCTTTGAGATATAAAAATATATTTACATTATCATTTGAATTCTACACCATAATTTACTTTGTCACATGAGTTTCTCTGTGACCTCATCAAAGGAGATAGTGACAAAATTACTGTAATAATTTTTGTTCAGCAACTGTGGATTTTCTAGTTTATATGCATGCCAATTAATTTGGTAGACTTCTTTAAATGCGTGTGTGAGAAACAACTTTTCCATGACCAGTCAATTAACACATTTGCCATTCCATGAAGTGCTATATTAAAAGTGTGTTTGGAAGATAGTATGCGCAATATATTTATTTAACTTTTCTTTTTGTTTTTAATAAAAGTGAGTTAAGATAATGCATCTAAATTTTTTTAAAATATTAAATAAATAATATGTCAAGTAAACAATAGATAACGGAAGGGGAAAATAAAAAAGAACACATAACTTTTTAACATAGAAAACTCCCTAAATAAGAGAAATAAAAACCACAGGACCCAGTTCAACAACTCTACTATAATAGAATCAAATGTATGATAACATATGACAACTGGTCTTCGACAAATACTTATAACGACACACTATTTTTTTCCTTTTTCTCTGTCTCTCTTTTGTAAAAACTCAACCACCACTCACTTAGTACCAACATACAATGACACAAGCCAATTTATAAATTTGACTACGCACTACTCTACTAACAATATTCAATCATCAAAGCTTTTGCTTGAGATGGACACCAAGCAGCATCGTAGTTTTCTTCAAATTGGATAAACAAGAAGACCACTTAGCATCCATATTCTCCATTGCTAGAAACTCCATTGTGAACCTTATTGTGTCAGAAACACTCTTCTTCTCCTGCTCTTGAAGAGATAACAATTTCCTCTCATACTCTTCAATTTCTTTTTCTTTACTACGCAAATCAGCTTGTAACTTAGAGATCTGTTCCTTCAACCCTGCTTCACTCAATTGAGCCTCAGCAATATAATTCTTTGTGTTGTTAATGTCAGATAAAAGATTTTTGGCATCTCTCTCTCGTTGTGAGCGCTGTTCAATCATAAGCTTCTTTTGTTCAAGTCGGGTGAATGAGTCATTGGGGGCATAGGCTTGGGTGAATGAAGAAAGAACAGTTTGGATTTCTTGTTGTAGAGATTGAATTGTGTCTTGAAGGCCATGAGAGGAAGCTCCATCTTCAAAACAAAGGGAGGACAGTATGTTGAGAGCATTCTGAAGGCGAAGTCTGCTTTCTTCGGAGCAAGCTATTTCATCTAGACCCTTCCTCAATGAGGCTTCCAAGTCAGAAAGAGCCTTAGTCACCTCTTTATTGTCATGAAGATCAGCACTGAGTTTAGATACATAAGACAAGTCAACTTCCATATCAGCACCTTCCTTCGTCACTTGCAATAGCCTCATCAGATCATGTTCTTCTTGTGATGATGACTTCTGGTCAAACTTCATTTCTTCCTCATCAGTGCAAGTCTCATCATTGGTCATAATTTCAGCCTGGAGTGAATCAGAAGAAGTAAACAGCATTCATCAGTTACATTCTTAAAAGTTTGCTCATTTATAGGTATTAGACTATAAACAGAAATCTATAATGAATCTATGATTTGATGTCACCTTTTTTTGTAGAATTAGTACAGACAAATTTGAAAGGCAAAAAAGTTCAAATCCCAAATTGAAATTCAATACACTAATGACTTACTTGTGGACATTCAGTATTTATAGAAATATCAAACATGTCCGATTGAGAGCTCTTTGGTTCTGTGTGAGTAGTTGAAATTGCTGTTGGAGGCTTCTTGAGAGTAAAGATTGAGGGGTCCTAAGACCATCAAGCCAGAAAAATTAATCTCATCATAAATCCGTAAAATTTCAATATTGAAAAAAAATAAAATAAAGGGGAATGGAACGAAAAAGTAATTATTTACCAGTGCAACTTTCTTCGTTGTTTCTTTGCTGAAAAGGTCATTGGTAGGTTCTTTGGCTCTTTCATGACCTTCATTAAGACTAATACCTTCTCCAAGTGCTTCTTGATCACAATTTGATTCCTTTCCGCGTAACTCCTAAGCAAAGAAAAAAATAAGCAGCACGTGATATATTTAAATCAAAATAGAATGAAACAGACATACCTTTCTAGAAGCTGTTGTGCCCAGATTTGAGATTGTTAGCTCAAAATGAGTTGATGAACTTTCTCTGTGAACCACATTGTCCTAAATGAAAATAAATATGTAAAAACTGACATAAACTCAACCCATATCAGGAAGGAATATGTTCTTACATGTGGATATTTGTTTTCTACAGTAACAGTGAACGTAGTTGGTGATGTATTGCTTAATTCTGAAATCGTGATTTAATATGCTTTTCTAGCATCATCTAATCTAGCAATTAGTTAAATAGGTTTGCAGTTACTTTGATTTCCATCTTTCAAAAGAAATATTCCATTTCTTTTATATATATATATATATATATATATATATATATATATATATATATATATATATATATAGATAGATATATATTTATATATATATTATTATCTGGTATCCATTTCGTGGTTCGTGGCTTCCCCTTCTAACATAAGTGGCTCTTTTGAGACTCGAACTCAACACCTCAAAGGGATCTGGCAGGGTTTGACACTGTTAGACCAACTCTATGTTGATATATTCTGTAATAGCTATGTTATTGAAAAGAGCTCAATAAACATCAAAATAAAAAATTGTTTAACAAGTTCATTTGTGCTATGTTACTACATATATAAACTTACAATATGTTGGTGGAGAGCAAATATTTTGTTTCTTAAATCTGTTTTAATTAGTTTACCGATAGTTTCAACTTTGATACTCAAGTACAACAGAGGCTCCTACCAACTCTTTTGTATAAAAGAAAATCATTGCTATTAATAAATATATGCAAATGTGAAATCATTTCTTGAGAAAAGACCCATACCCTATTGGACTTTGATGACAGAGTTGCTGCTGCATTTGAAGTAGGAAGTTGTTCTTCCACAATTTCATTTTTTGATGTCTCACTATTCTGTATTACCCATAAAACATGAGTGTGTTGCTAAAGAAGTGCAATTAACCAAGAATAAAGTCATTTATTAACTAAGGAAAATACTCAATTAAAATACAAAATCATTACTATCGTAAGACATTGTCACTTCTACATTGCCGCATAATTGTAAAAACAAAAAACAAAAACTTAACATGTTCGTTTGTGTCAGTGAAAGTATTAATGGGAAACCCTAAACAATATTGAATTAGATGATAGAGTTGTAGAGCGTTTTTCTTCAACAATTTCATTTGCTGATGCATTGATACTCTATGTAGCCCATAAAATATGAGTAAGTTGCTAAAAAGGTTAAAATGATTAAGAAGTATATCACATATTAATCAAAATAGAAACAGTTTGCTGCATGGTCTGAGTTCATATTGTCATAGAAAAGCATAATGTACATACCTCTGTCAAATTTGACAAATTACTATTCTGTTTGTATTTTCTTAAGTCAAGAGAGAAAATGAATAAGACAATGAGATAAGAGAGAATTCATTGTTGTTAGTTTCTTAAGTTTGTTTATCTATAGAAAAGTATAATAATACACATACTTTTTCAAAATTTGGTGAAGCATTATTCTGTTGGGGCATTGTTGAGTCATTTCCAATATCTTCTCGTGATCTATATATATATATATATATTAGTTTACTATTAGATACAATTTTGATTCCTAAAGGTGCATCAAAGGCTTGTACAAATTCTTATAGAAATCAAGAAAAAATCATTACGATTAAACCCTCTCCAATAACAGGAAAAATGCTATTTTAAAAAAAATCTTTGTTGAGGAAAGAGTTGCAAGGGAAGTTCAATTCATTAAATAAGCATATCTATCATACATTTATTGAGAGAGAAACCTTTCATGGTTAATGAGCCTGATTCATTATAGTGAAGAATAAGTTTGTACCTCCATCAAATTTGGTGAACTACTTTCCTGCTTGTGTATTGTGGAGTGCTTTTCATCAGCCTCCTTGGATGCCTCTTCACTCTAAACAATCAATCACAAAAGATACAAAAGAGATCAATTGAGTTGAAGTTTCTAATAAACTCCGTAAATTCTGGCCCAGAAAGTAAAAGCACTATTCTATATTTAATAGCATCCTGCTAAAATTTGGGACAAAGGAAGAAGACAACATGTGAGGAAAAAATTTGTTGGCTTCTTCTAATTAAGTCCGTTGATTATAGCAAATAATGTCTTTCTCCGTAAAACCCAAGGACTATTAATTATTTTCTTTCAATTTTACCTATTTTGCAATTTCCTATGGTAAGAAATTGTATATGTGAATGAAATATGATTGTTTTTAATGAAAATGCCTTTAACATGAGTAAATTGAAAATTGTTTTTCTTTTCAGACTATGGAGTAATTTATAGCCAAGTATTGCTTTAGAGACTTCTAAAACTCTTACATTAATTGGAGAATAACACGTACTGTGTCTAAATCAGATGATCGAGTTGTAGAGAGTTTTTCTTCAACAATTTCATTTGCTGATGTTTTAGTACTCTATGTAGCTCATAATATATGAATAAGTTACTAAAAAGGTTAAAATAATTAAGAAGCATATCATACATTAATTAAAAAGAGAAATTGTTTGTTGGTCTGATTCCCTATTATTATAAAAAAGCACAACATTCAAATCATTAGCTAGATTCTTAAGTCTACTAGGATAAACAAAAAATATACATACATTTTCAAAATTTGGCGAACCATTATTCTGTTGGGGTATTGTTGACTCATTTCCAATATCTTGTTGTGATCCCTCTACTTCGATCTGAACAATAATACATTATAATTAGTTTACAATTACAATCAGCTCGTGAACTAAGCCCAGCAATATCACAAGCCTAAATCTTAGAACATGTTAGAAAACCTTGAAAATTTCTTAGAGCTGCTTATGTAATTGCTTGACATGTGTATTTCATTTTTATCCATTTGTTCAATAAGGTTTTCCTCTGTACACTATCTATGTATATCATGCTCTGTTGTTATAGTTAGTAAGCCTATTCTCCCTTTTTCTCTATTTTCTCAACAGAAGCATGATCTTTGTACCTCTGACAATTTTGGTGAAATACGGTTCTGCTGCTTGTGTATGATCATACGGTTCCGCTGCTTGTGTTCTATACTCCTACGGTTCTGCTGCTTGAGTGCTTCGATTATAGAGTCCTGCTGCTTGCCTTCTATCATCAAACGTTTTTGACAGTCTTGTAGAGCCTAAACAATCACAAAACATAAGAAAATATGAAATGAGTTGAAGTCTCTGGTAAAATGTACAAAGTCTCAACTCAAAAATAGAAAGTTTTATAGATCTATTGACATCCTACTAAAATTTTGAGCAAATTAAGGACGTGGATTTATTGATACACACATACATTCTTGATTTGGAGAAAATTAGCAATAAAAAGAATTTATTCATGTACTTGTAAGTAATTGGTCAATTTGATTTTTTCCCCCTTATTTCGGATGATTAAGCTATGTTAATAAGTTCGATACTAACCTCTACAAACCAATCTGTAATTGTCCATGTTGCGTAGAATGCGTCTTCGTCTTCATGTACAGAGTTTCTTTCAAAAGATTTACCTACTGCCAAAATAAAACAATTCCAATATTATGAGAAGAAATTGTGGTAATTGATGAATTAGCAATGTGAAAACTTACGTTCATCGCAGCTATAATTAGTTGAAGTTAAAGAAATAGCAGGACATTCACGCACACGACGCAATTTGACAGTGTGAAAATCAATGCCTTGACATACGGTATGAAGAGTTGGTAGGTTTACTAGTCTTATCATACATAGTGTTGGAAACAAATCCTCCAAGACCAGCTTCTGTTCCTTTCCATGCTTCCATCTAAATACCTCCCCAAGCTGAGGGCTATCTTGAATATCCACATACCCGAGTCGTGGAAGCTTACCACTTGATGCAGAGAACAAGTATTCCATACTTTTGCAGTCCCTCACTTTAATTATAAGGAGTCCTGGCAACAATACTTGGTGCGCAGCCATAGGATTTTTGTTATCCTCTTGATCCTCAATAATGCTCACTAGCTCTTCGCAGTCTGTTACCTGTAACTCTCTCAATTTTTGTAGCCTTCTTGAGGTGGATGCAGAGAAAATAAATTTGAATTGTTTGCATCCATTGATTCTTAGCTTGGAAAGATTTTGAAAGCTCGTGTAACTTTTAGGTTGCTTGATCTCCGGCAATTCTTGCGAGCTGTAAAGTGGTTTACCTTTCTCCTCAAGAGGAAGTAACGCCTATGGGTATCAATAAGATATGTAAGTATTAATGATCTTTTTAGCTGAGCATAAATTAAGTAGAAAAACAAGTTGGAAAGAGGTTTACCTTTATCTTCGAGAGATCTTCTTCTCTTTTATGCCCAGCAACCAATAAGTCTATCAAAGTTTCCAATGAAAGTTGCAGATATCTTTCCAAATTAATAGCTTCCAGACATAGTGCCTTCATAGAATAGTTCTGAGCACAAATACTAACTAAATTTGGTATACCACAAAGGTATACTCGTTTCAGAGCAAGAAGATTAAGATCAATATGAACATTATGATTCTGATCAGCTTGACATTTTCCAAAAACATGTGTCAACTTTTCGGCACCACTGATGGACACTAATTCTAAATCCTTGAAGTCTTTAGAATAAAAAGCCGGGAATAAATATTCCAAGTCGCCACAGGAAAAGACTTTAATCTCCCGCAGGTTGGGGAAGATAGAGTTAACATTCATATGATCATGATCATCCTCCTTGTCTATTACTATATGCTCTAGTGTATCACAAGCTCTGAGTGTCAATATTTCCAACAATTTCAATGATGAAGCAACGGATACGGTAAAGAGAGACTTTAACCCAACCAATTTAGATATCTCCAGCCTTCTTAAAAGTGTGTAAGGGTATAATGGTGGTGTAAAAAGTCCATGAGCTCTATTCACAACATATGTCACCTTCATGACCTGTATTCCATATGAACATGTGAATTCTTCTTTCATAAATTCAAACGATATGAGATAAGTTATGGAAGAGGTTTAAGAAACAAACTTTTCACATATTACTAGAAATGGTCTTTCTTATACACAAGTTGTAGACAAACTTTACTTTCATAAATTCTACTCTAATATATATGTGTGTGTTTACATATATATGCACACACATATATACATATATGTGTGTGTGTCAGTATATAGATACACACACACACACACATATATATATATATATTAAAAAACCCTTTCTATTTTAATTCAATTTTGAATTTATTTATGCTATTTCATTCAATGTGCTTGTTACAATCTTATAAATTTGCATTTTATATTTACACTTTTGTTCATTTTTTAATTATATTTTTTGAATATATTTATGTAAGGTAAATGGAAAAAAAGAAGTAAATACTATTTTTTGGATAAAGAGAATTAAATACAAATTATTATCTTTTTAATTTGTCTTCTTGTCCTTGGGTCCACATTATGTGCTTCTCCCTAATATACTTCTTACATGCTTCTCCCTCTAATTAGAGGGGCAAGCAATTTTTTTTTAAATTTTTTATTTATTCTATATATTTAGATTAAATTATATGTTGCTTTCTGAAAATTTTTTTGGCGCCCAGTATCTCAAATTAATTAATTTCCAGTTCTGCATTCAGAAATATGTCCTGCAACACCAGTATACTGAAAACTAATTAATTTGGTATACTGGGTGCCAAAAAAATTTTCTGAAAGCAGAATATAATTTAATCTAAATATATAGAATATATAAAAAAATTTAAAAAAAATTTAAAAAAAATTGTTTGTCCCTCTAATTAGAGGGAGAAGCATCCCTCTAATTAGAGGGAGAAGCATGTAAGAAGCACATAAGGGAGAAGCACATAAGGGAGAAGCACCTTATGTGCTTCCCTTGTGGTCCCTAAATACGTTCATGTTAATTGATTTGAACTGTGATCTCTTCAAAATCATATAGAAATCGATTCTCTACCAACTAAATAATGTTTTGCTCATTTAAATTCACACAATGCATGCTTTTTAAACTTGTCACTAATTTAGTGATTTTATACAAACTGATATTATATTATAACAATGGATCCTAATCAAATTTGGTTGGAATTGATATATATTTGGTAAATGGTTTGCCATGCCTTATTAAAATTCTACAACTATTAATTTTCACATGTGTAACTTACCGTTAAGGGATGAAGACTAAAGGCAGTATAAGTTTTATACGGAAAAAAAAAAAAAAAAGACTTGCAAGTATTTGACAGCATATATTTAAGCAATTTTTTGTCTGTAATTTGCTGACTGTCAAGTTCCTAGATGGGGGGAAAAAAAACAACACAAAATTAGTTTTGTTACTTAAGACTAATTGCTATTCTCATCATACAATAAGAATTTCAACTAGGCATATTTGGATCATTCATCTAATATTGTGAATAAGTACATTCCAACAAAACAAAGTAAGGGATAAGTACCTCGTTATGGTTCGTGGAAGCAGAAGGGTGATATATAGTTGAAGCATTTGATTTTGGCCAAAAACAGCAAAGACTACCCCTTGATGAAGTGCTAGTGCAATCTTCTACATTTATACTTGGAGATGACTTTTGTACTTTATCAGAACCAGGGCGCGAAAGATCACATTCTGCATATAAGTTGATGAAATTTAGTACTCCTTCAATTTTCAGTTCTTCTAGCGACTCGAGGACGGCTTCTTTTCCCATTTGGTGCAAATATTTCTCATCTGGATATTGCCCAAATATATATTCTAGCTTCTCGCAATTAAGAATCTCCATACTTTCTAGTAGTGGAAGGTCTTTGCAAAAACATATTGGCAAAATAAATTCTAATTTAGAACAGCATATGACTTCGAGATATTTCAATTTTGGGAACATTGAGTCATGACTCTTTTGATTGGGATCGTGATCTTCCATTGGCTCCGCTACTATGTATTTCAACTTAGAACATTCTTCGATATGCAACTTTTCTAGTTGCTTTAGACTCTGTGCTGTGAATGGACGAAAAAGGCATGTCATTGAACATGCAAATAAATGTATGGACTTAAGATTACACAGTTTTAGCATTCCATCAAATAACAAGCCTTCCAGATTTTCACACCTTGATAAATGCAGCTCCTCCAATTGCTTCAAAAAGTTAACAGGATAAGGACCACAACATAATTCTCTCACATCCATGTGGATAAGCGTCAGTTTAATCAACTTCGAGAAGATAGCCACACCAGATCGAAGATGTTTTGTGCGAATTAGGCACTTTATCACATTGATAGATTGCAAACATAGCCTAATTAAGTGGTCTTCCATGATGTCATCTTTCACAGGTAAGATGTCAGGAACAACATTTGTCCATCCTCTATTATCATAAAGTCCATCTCGTCCATTTAACCTCAAAACTTCTGCTCTTCCCACTAGGGGTATAAATATTTCATCAGGGAAGTTTACTTCTAAGCATATGGAATTAAAATATCTAGATATTGAAAAATCCACTTTAGAATCACACGATTTACTTATATGATACCTTTCCAGTTGAGGAAAACTTTTAATTTGAGCAGATGATTCCCAAGTATCTTCATCCTTATGCATAATAACATTTGAAACAAAATACAGCTCCTCTAATTGCAAGCAACTCCCAATCACTTTAAAAGGATGATTTCTTTCAATAAGACATTTTATCATCTCCAACAATCTCAACTTCTCTAGTTCTCTAATTTCTTTTGGCAATTCAATCATTGAGCAGTTGCTCAATTCAAGACTCTCAAGGCTTTTTAAGTTTACCAAAAAAGATATATCTCCTAACTCAAATCCTTTTATGGCTAAACTTCGAACATTTATCAATGAGGGATGTGATTGAAATAAGAAAGCATTTGAAATTCTACTATGTGACAAATTCATTAAAGCCAAAATTTTGAGGTTCTCCATCCCTTCAAAGATATCATATGGAACTTTTACAATAGTAGAATCTGCATTATTACTCATCCAAATTAAGAGAACCTCAAGTTTTCTACCATCAAAATGGCTAGGAAAGTCATTTATGTTCCAAGATGAATATTGGATATTCTCCATTAACGTTGTGCTAGAATCCATGACCACTTGAACTAGTTTTTTTCCAATCCACAAAGCCACTTCTCGGACCAAGTCATGCATTTTTATAGCTTCATTCTCAGCCTTTAATAATAAACAGGAATCCATGAGCACATTTTTAATTGGAGTGAAATAACTTCTTGCGACAGAGTATTTGTTAGCTCCTCCACAAAGCCCCATACCTATAGCAATTCTGATTAAAAGTTCAATAGGTATTTCATAATCATCTGGGAATAGAGAGCACAATAGGAAGAGTTTTCTAGCTTCTTCGTTCTCAAGATAATCATAGCTTAATCTCAAAGAATTATAAGCCTCTTTTAAATCTCCATTGACATTATGAATTGACTTAGGGTTCCGCAATCTTTCCAAACCCTGCTTCCATTCTATTAGAGGCCTAGCATTCAATGCTCTTGCCACTGCTACAATTGCAACCGGTAATCTTCCACACTCCTTGACAATATCTAAAGCCACATCCTTAAAATCATTGGAAGAATCATCTATGCTTTGGCCAGCATAAGATACAAAAAGATCAACTGCATCCTGTTCATTTAAAACCTCAAGTTTAATAGGCTCATGGCATCGCATATCTCTACAAACTCTCCAATCACGTGCAGTAAGCAATATAGAACAACAACTTTTGCCATGACGGCCAAGGGGAATCCCTATATCTTGCAATGAAAGCTTTTCCCACACATCATCGAGTATGAGAAGCACCTTTTCTCCACCTTCTGCTATTCTTTTCCACAACTCTTGTGCCGATTCAGATTCATCTTTTCCTTCTTGTAAAGTCAGATTTAAGTGTTTTGCAATATTGTCTCGAATCTTTTTCAAGTTTGCATCCTTTGAAACAACACTAAAGATGACTTTATCAAACACCTTTGATTCTGCAACTTCTTTACCTCCTTGTATTGCCATTGTGGTTTTCCCTGTTCCCCCCAGCCCATACAGTCCAATCACAAACTTATTGTCATTTTTTAACGCCTCCGTCAGTACTCCAAATTGCAGCTTTCTGTCCTTAAGTTGCATAAAATTTTCAATAGAGTAGAACCCGATCCCTGGAAGCCCGGTTGAACGTGCAACACGAGTGAAGTTATTACTCTGTTCCACCAGTTGTTGAATCCTTTGCTTCTTGTGTTCCAAGTCCTTGCCTCGATTGTACTGCCAAAAGCAATTTGGAACCAAACCAAACCATTTCTTCTTTTCTTTTGTCTCTTCTTCTACGAGAACATCTGCTTCTTCTTTCCATAGTTCAACTTCACTTTCGATCTGATTCTCGTTTCTGTTATGGGCTTCTACAATATCTTCTTGTATTGTTACTCTTCTTGCCTTCAAATGTTTCTTTTCGTTTTCGAAGTCCTCAACATAGCTGTTGTAACAACACAAGTAATGAAGTTCCTGCATTGCTCTATCTGCCAATGATTCAGCGACATGGGTAGCCACGTTCTCTCCGATTCCCGCCATGTACTGTACGTACATGCATATGTGATACAGTTAGGGACTGTTAACTACACAATTATATATGTTTCATCAAGACCTACCATGTTCTAGGATGTCCCAGCGATCATTGGCATCCAGCCAAAAAAAGATAATTAAATTTTAATTAATGTTTTTATTGAAATTTTAAATTTATTTTTGCAAAGTTACGGATGAATTTTAACTCCTTAAATTTTAAGTAAATCGCTGAAAAATAAATAATTTAATATTAACAAGTCAATTTGTTATATTTACACGTTAATCTCATGGAAACTTATATCATTTTTATATTAATAATTATTCAAATTTTAAAAATAAATTTACAAATTAAATTCTTAAATTTGATATGTCATCCTTTTAAAATTATAAACGAAATTCAAAATGTATAACTTAATATGGTAAAGAACACGTCCATTAAAAAATTTTAAAAAATGATTTATAAATCAATGTCTAAAAACTGAAGAGCCAATGCAAAAATTATGAAAATTAACTTATATAATTCTATGGGGCCGACTTGTAAATCTAAGAAATAGGCTTCTAAGTATTAAATTATTAATTTTTTAGATATTTTCTTATCAATATAAGAGGTTTGAGTTATAAATATTAAAATATTTTCATAATTATTGGTCAAAGCAGGTCAAATGTGTTGAATTTCAAGATATATACTTATGTCAAATATTTAATGTTACTTAAATATTTATGTTAGGGAAAATTTGGGGCGTGGTACAAGGAGCAACAGACACCCCCGCCCCATTTGTTGTACTGATATGTCATATAATGAGATGACAAAAACCATTAAATTTAACAAAAATTTTAACAGCATGTGATGATAATCAAAGTATGAAACTTTAAGGTTTTAGTTTTAAACTTCTAGAGGTAATGGAGGTTATTCGGAATAAAAAATTCAGTGATTTTTTTGGTTGTAATTAGCTAAAATCTTAAAACCTAAACATTTTTTTTTAAAAAAAAAATGGTTCTTGATCTTGTTTTAGTAGTTATTTCAAAAAAGTAATTTTTGTTATCACATATATTTTTTTATTATGTCCTTGAAAGACTTTAATTAATTTAATTGAAATTATATTACTTAATAATATTCCAATATAATTTACTAATATAAATTTGATTTAATAATTAATATAGTTAATTATTTATTATTTATTAAATAATTGTAATTATCTTCTATTTATACAACTTTTATTATTTTAATTCAAATTTAAAAATTCAGAAAAAAGAAATAAAACAATAATTAAAAATAAATAATATAAATATATGTTTAATTACAAAGTTTATAAGAATATTAAAATATCTCATAAAAATAAGAATGCTAAAATAAAGGATCATAAGAAGTTCCTTATATTCATTATATCAATTTCTCCAATCATATATAATCATGTACCCTATTTTTTTTTATATAGGTTTATAATTAAATGATAATAATTCAAAAATAAAAAAACACAATCATATGATTGGAAAGCTAGATATACTCATATACTTGATCTAACTATTTTCTTACAATAAATTATTATAATAATTTAATATTTATTGAATAACATTTATTTAATGATAGAATATGTAATAATATTATATTTTATATTTTATAGCGTAATATTATAAGAATTTATTTGATAAAAACAAAAGGCACCTAAATCAAGTAAAACTATAAGCACCTAATAAAAAAAATCTACAAGGACCTAATAGAAAACAAATGAAAGTACAAAGATATGATAAAAAGGAAAAAAATAATTGATTGTTACAATAAGGATCTAGAGATTAACTATCTCAATACAATTATGTAACTAATTAATGCACATCTATTTATAGGAAGAATTAAAATAAAGGATATAAGAAATCATATTTATTATAAAATATCATAAAAATTTTAATTATTTAGAATGATCAAACATAATAATATAAATTTTTAATTTTTAAATTGCCCCTAACTAAACTTTCTTCATTATTTCTTGTTTTCATAATTAAAAAATAACTAAAATAAAACTAAAACCACCCATCATTGTTGTATTTTTTCCCACCAAATTTCATATACATGTAATCAATCAATTATTATTATTATTATTATTATTATTAACAACAATTGAAGTCATATTTTGTTGATGTTTTTCTATCAAATTATATATTCATTTAATCAATATATCATTTAAATATTTAGATATAATAAATGATTTATATCTTCAATTTTATTAACATTAAATGAACTTACTCAACACACATAAATTTTATTCTAAAATGAAAACACATTGTATAAACTTTCTTGGTATAACATAATAAAAATTAGTATAAAAGATTAAAATTATATACTTTATTTTTTATTAAAAAATTTTATTGACTTTTTTAAAAAAAATATTATTTTTGACAAAATCAAATAATGTTTAATTATTTTCCTTAGATATCTATTCAAGTTTTAAAAAATAAAAATTGAGAAAAAAATTTAATTCAAAGAAATTTTAAATTTTGTAGTAATTTTAAAAATAGAATGCGAAAAAGGTAAGAGAATGCAAAAAATGTCATTAATGACATTTTAATATTTTTTATTTTATCTTCTTATATTTAATATTTTTAAGTAATCACAATTTTTTGGTTCTCATCAATATATATATTTTCATCAAGATCCTTCATTCTAATTTTCACATATTTATATACCTCATAATAAAATACCTCATAATAAAACAAGTCTTTTATTTTAGGGAAATACATTTCTCATTAGTACGAGAAGTGTATCCTTATATCATAAATACAAAAATATGTGAGATCTGCTATTAGTTTTTTCTTTTAATAAAAAAAATGTAGATCCCACCATTTTATGTGTGTAGAAATTTTCTTCGAAAACTCACAAAAAAGTTCTATTAAGGGTGTAATACCCCAAAATTCATTTTGATAAATAATACCTATTCAAAATCGGTGAATATATGGTCTCAAAATTGAGTAACATATTTATGTTAATTTAGGAAATTTTCTCTAAGAATTAAGGTAATCAAAAACCAAATTCTCGAATTTTATTTTGGGATCATAAAATACCACAAAATTACCATATTAAAGCATAAAATGAACAAAAAGAAAGGAAGAAGGTAGGGGGCGATTTTTGGGTGACTTGGAGAGCAAGTTACTTGGGAAGCAAGTTACTTGCCGAGCAAGGTTACTTGGTGAGCAAGTTACTTGACGGGGCAGACGAGGTTACTTGGCGGATAAGTTACTGGGCGGATGAGGTTACTTGGCGGACAAGTTACTGGGCGGATGAGGTTACTTGGTGGACAAGTTACTGGGCGGACGAGGTTACTTGGCGGATCAGGTTACTTGACAGATAAGTTACTGGGCGGACGAGGTTACTTGGCGAACAAGTTACTGGGCGGACGAGGTTACTTGGCGGACAAGTTACTTGGCGAGTAAGTTACTTGGTGGACAAGTTGTAAGACTTAGAGAGCAAGTCAGGAAGACTTGAAGAGTAAGTCGAGCAAGTCAGGAAAACTTAGAGAGCAAGTCGGGAAAACTTGGAGAGGAAGTAAGAATTGGCTAGAATGTTCTAGAAGAAAAAGTCAACAACTTGTTGATTAAGCTAGGGTTTTCTAAACACAAATAACACCTAAGCCTTACTTATGTCATCAAAGTGACATCATAAGGATGACATCACAAGAACACATGGAAGGTGAGGATTAAAACTTCTTTACTAAGTCTAGATCCAACGGCTAGGGTGAAAGATGTATTATAATTAGGATATTTGTGAAAGAACCAGTTGGATGAATAAGAACCGATAGAAAATAAATCATAACTTGAAATCCTTGAACTAAGTAGAAAACAACTGGACATATTACGAATCAGTGAATTTTTGTCCCGAAGTTGGTGTCACCCGAAGTAATTTCCGTAACCGACAGCATCCGACTTAGAATCTTCGGCAGGTTACGAAATACCCTTAATGGAATCAAAAATTTAGTTAACTCAGATATTTCCAAAGAGGAAGAATAGAACTTCAAGGCTGTGTTCCCGGATTTGTGAGATTTTGCAAAATTACGCGATCAGAGCACCGAACAGGGAACTTTATCGGTAAAAACTCATAAAGTGAATGAGTGACGTCACCGGGATGACATCATGTTGATGACATAAGGGGACACTTGTGTGGTGGAGAGAAGAGGAAAATGAGTGTTATTCATTAGGCCACATCTTCATCATCTTAGCCCTTGATACAAAAGTTGATCCAAGGGTTGAGATCCATGGAAATTCCCTATAAATAGACAGCCCCTCTTCACTTCATTCTTCACAATTCCTAGAGCCACTTAGAGAGAGGTTTTAGAGAGAAGGAGGAGTCTGGAGAAAATAGCGAGTTCCGGGTAAGTTCTTCGGTCTCTAATCTTTAGTTTTCGTAGTTGTTTCGATAGTTATAGTAGAAATGCTAGATTAATCTTTAATCTTCCAAGTAAGTTTAGAAATCATGTTTTAGGGATAAATATGATATTTATTTCAAAAATATATTGGAGATGGAGATATGTCAAAATTTTGAAAGATTAGAATTAAAATAGCGAAGCTCTGGTGAAATTTCGCCGGTTAGTCAAACTAGGGGCAAAATGGTAATTTGTACCTAAAATGCCTGTTATGATGAGGATCACTGATAAATGTGATATTATCCCTTAGGATATCTGTAATCACGTACCACTGTCGTACCGCTGTCAAAAGTACCATTTTCCGTCAACGAAGGTGCGTTCACGTAGTGCTTATTGTATGATTGTATATGATGGTTGTGCTCATCGACTAAGATTTTCATACGTGGTTATGTTCTAACTGTTGTTGTAACATACGTGGTTATGTTACAAATGTTATTATTATTTTTCATACGTGGTTATGTATATTGATTGTCATTGTCATATCATGAATATCTGTCATACATAACTGTACATAAGCATGAGGTTAACCGTTACCTGAGGTTCAATTCCCATTGAACCTCAGCTCATAATCTCAGATACTGGTGGAACCCGGGACAAGAACAAGGATGAATAGCACACGAGAGGTCACGGGCAAAGGAATAATTAGGGGTCATTGTAATCGTGAACATTCAGAGATTTGTACCACTCTAATAGCAACCAGACTCAACAACAGGGAATGCATATCAGTTACTCACTCTTTTTAAAATTATTCTGATGCTCTACTCTGATTGAGACATTGTTTTAAAAAGAAAATCTTTTCTGATGCCACTTTGATTAAATTATTTTAAAACTTTGATCAATTATTTTAAAAACGCTTTAGAAAATTGGGATGTTACAAAGGGTGACAAAAAAGTCAAAAGAAAATATTTCAAATAAACTGCGTGGGCGAAGAAAAATGGTGTAGATCCCCCGCCTAAAATGTAACATCAATAGAAGAAAGAAGGTACATCTAGGAGTTTCTTCCCCTTTTTATTTAATTATTTTTTGTTAAAAAAGGGTTTAGTACTTATTTCAAATAAGTTCTTTTTTATATTAGATAATCTATAATTTTTCATAAATATAAAAAATCACTTTATTGACAATCTAAAAACTAATTTTCTTTTTAAAAGAAAATTACCCTTGACCTAGTCTTGCAAACTAACACTTGCACAAATAAACGTGTTGCTGCTGTTTTTTTTTTTTTTTGGGCAGCGACGGAGTCAGGATTTAGAGTTTGTAGGTGCACAATTAGTGGGGGGTTTGGGGATTCGGAGGCAGCGCCCTCGATTTTTTTTTTAAAGAAAAGTTTTAAATGTATTAAAATTGTATCATTGACATTTTCTGAAAAAAAAAAAAGTTTGACAAGATTAGAGAACATGTTGCAACCTATAAGTTAGCTCATCTTAATGCTTCCTCTATCAAAACCTATAAAATTGTATCTTTTTTCATACTAGGGCACTAAGCAACTAAAGCTATAATTCCCAATTCCAAAACAACTCGACCACAATAAATCAAAGAATAAAGAATTATAACAACTAGAAGTGTGTCTGCTGGAATAGAAATACCCTTTCCAGTCCTTGATATAAGATACCTAAATAAAAGACATTTTTCATATTACTCAAGTGTTATGGAAGTTGATTAAGTCAATTAATATAGCAAATAGTTTCTAAAATGACCTAGGCCTAATTTTCTCTTCTTGAGATTGAACCCCATATTATATTCTTGTGTTCGCTTTCGCCTTCACAATTTCAATTGAAACAGTTGAGCCCTGATTGATCCTTCATATCCCAAGCTGATATAGCTCTTGCTATGCAAAAGATGCAGCTCAAGATCATGCACATCTGAACGGAACTATATCTGATTTGCAAAATGATTAAAGCAGTCTAATTCTATTCTTTTAAGGCCTCAAAAGTAAGTTCAATTGTTTTCCACAGTTTTAGAATTTTCTCATAACTAACACTTGTGAGACTCCAAGCATGGACGAGCCGCTGACTAAAAATTACTTTTATAAATTTCAGAAGCATGATATTTAATTATTCAAGCTCAATAAAATCTCAATGATTAAAGCTTCTTGCTATTTTTTTTTATTTTGATTTTTACGGCTTTACTTAAAACATTGATAAAAACCCTAAAAATTAATTCTCATATTCATAATGATCGAAATTAACAGGAAACTTTCTAGATATAAAAAACAAAATCATATCAATATCAAGATTCATATATGTGAAATATAGAAAATATAAAGATATGCAAAATTGTAAAATTTTCTATACATAGAACAAAATTACAATTAAGACTCTGTATATACTAACTTAAAAACTGAAATCGAAATTGTAAGGATGCTTCACGTGACAAAAATAAGTTAAAGAAAGTTTAAGAAGCTATATATACAGACACACACATATATGGATAAGATGATGCAAACATAATTCATAATTCACAAGGGAGCAAAGATTCGTACCTCTCTTCTATGCTATAGCTGCAATGCCTTGGATTTCCAAGCCTCCTTTTTTTCTGTTTCATTTTTTTTTTATTTAATAAAAGACAAAAACGATGGCAGAGGAAAAAATCAAATGAGAAATTTAAATATAAGGAAAAAAACATACAGAATACTAAGCAGAAAGAAGAGGTAAACTTTTTTTTTTTTTTTTTTAAGTTTTCTCTAAACAAGAAGAAGAAGAACAGTGATTAATAGAGAAGGGAGTAAAAAGAAAATAATTCAAATACAAGAAAATGAATAAGTAGTGGAGATGATGAAGATAGAGAGATCTAGAGGAATCTTTTCTCTACAATATTACCAGTATATACTCCAACTTTCAACTTGAAGTAGTTTTTTTTTTTTTTTTTTTTTAAAAAAAAAAAATTTTAGAGAGAACTTCAAGTAGTATTACATAACGCAAACGCAGAGTACAAATACTTACCTCTTCTCCTCTGATTTCAACGCCTCTCCAGGTACACGATGCTGTTGATGGGGGGATGTCTCCTTCGTTTTTTTTTTTTTTTTTTTTTCTTTTTCTTTTTTTTAAACACTAAATAAACAAAAGAAAAACAGCAACGATTGATGGATAGGTAAAGATCAAAAACCGAAAGGAAAGGATCCAAATACAAGGAAGCTGGGCAAACAAAGTGTTGAAGAACAAGAATGAGAGGGGAAACAAGGCAGTATATATTGAGTGGAGTTCAGAAAAATCAAAGCACACAGTGTTGTTAAGGATGAAGAACAAGAGGTGGCAGCATAAAAGAGAAAAACTCAAAAGGAAGGATCCAAACACAAAGAAGCAAAGATACAGAGTTTGCTTTAAAGAACGACATGACCGTAGAAGAACAACAGCAACAGTAAAAACTAGTGTGACTGAGAAGAGAAAGCTCAAAGCGGCATCTTGCTGAGAGGAAGCAGCTGAAAATGGTTTTGTTTAGAAGAAGGGTGAGTCAGTGAGTGTGAGTACAAAGTGATTTTTACATACTTTCAAAAACTAGCATCTTTACAGAAATTAGTAAAACATCTTTGGATTTCCAGTAAGAAGAAAAGTATGATGTGACCAATAGAGGAGACAGAAAACTGCAGCTTAATGTCGGCACTTTTATCAGGATAGAAAGAAAATAACAAAATGGTATAAAAAAGGAAAATTATTTACTTAAACACTAAAAAAAATATCATATATATATATATATATATATATATGTGTGTGTGTTATATAATATTTTCATTAAAGTATAAGTTGAGGCTTTTAATTTTAGGGGAGTTTAGATATATTATATCATACCTAAAAAAATATATATATATATTTATTTAATTTATTTAAATAATTTCCCTAAGTTTAATTATTAAAATAAAATATACAATTTCGTTCTCTAAGTTAACATCAAATTTTAATTTAATGATTTAAATTTAAAAAGTGTACTTTTAACTTATTAATTTTAACATTATTAGTTTTATTTTATGGAAAATACTGGTTGAATAAATTTAAATGATGACAAAATATGCTTAAACATTTACTTAGCCAAAATGTTGTATCATATATATATAGGGGTTTACATTTTCCATGTTGTAGGAGAAGAAGAAGATTCCTACACACATAAAATGGTGAGACTCGCATCATTTATATATATATATATATATAAACTCAAGCATGAAAATGGTGGGACCCACATTTTTTTCCTATCTATGACATGAGGATACACTTCTCCTATAACATGAAAAATGTATTTCTTATATATATAATTTGTATAATTTATGTAATTGAATTTTTATATTTGTCTTAAATTTAATTATTAGGATATAAATAATCTTTCTACAAAGTTTGCTCATATTCTTTACATTTTTTAAGAAATAGAATCAACTCATATTATATTCTTTTTATTTGGTTGGAAATATAAAATAAAGGAAAAATGGAAGAAATATTCCCTTCAATCCTTTTTATAAGAGTCTCATAAGATTTGTTTGAATGTTTTATGAGTTTTTTCATTTTTACCTTTCATTAATTATATATATTGCATTAATTAAAAATATTATTTACTCTATTTCTCTATTTTACAAGCCCCCTTATCAATAAGGACATACTTGAAAATAAAATTTTATTTCAGACATACTTATTATTTTTAACTAATTTTATATATGGGATCAGAGGCAACAAATGGAGAAGGGGGTGTGGTTGTAATTCTCTCCGAAATATTTAGGAAGCTGTGGGTTGAGACTAGAGTTGGGAATCGAGGCCGGCTCGTGAAGGGTTAGGACCAGACTTCTAGGACCCAAGGTAAGAAAAACAATTGTTTTTTAAAGCCCAACCCAAGAGCATCAGGGATAGAGCCAACCCTCCAGGGCCCAGAAATTACTATTCTAAATCTTAACTACTTTTCCTCTATTTTTTTCAAAAGAAATATAATTAATAAATTACAACAATTAAAGTTCTAATTTATCAAATAAATGTTGTCAATATTAATATCAAAACAACACAAATCATCCGACAAATAAGCATAATCACTAATTCATAATCAAAAGCAAATTATATTCACAAATAACTCACATGAAACATAAGAAGCATACTACTAAGCAATATTAGTACAATGACTATTATTGTTGTCATCTTCTCTACTATCATCAATTTCAACAACATTTAATTGCACTTCGCTTTGAGTTGGCTATTTTTCATGAATAAGAATATCATAAATTTCTTCTTCTGCATCATGAACACATCCATAATCTTTATATGCTACAAATTATAACACCCCAAATTTCTAACAATTATAACAGCATAAAATTTCAATGATTTTTTTTTATGAATAAATAATAAAATTCAAAATAACCAAATTTAGAAAGTGTTACCACTGCATTTATACTGGGACAAGTGCAAGGCTATCTTATTACATTAATATAAGGGGTTTAATTTTCTCATGTTGCATGAAAAGAAGAAGATTCCTACACACACATGAAATAGCAGGACCCACATATACATATAATGCTAATTATATATATATGTGGGTCCCACCATTTTTTGTGTGTGTAACATGAGAAAACACTTCTCCTACAACATGAAAAGTGTTTTTCCCTTAATATAAATTCAAACTTAACTAAAAATGTTTTATTCAAAGCATAAAATAAAAACTAGCTAGAAATAGCTGACGGTTCTTTCCCACTTCTCACTGCTAGCCCCAACCTTAGAACATGTTTCACTGAAATCCTACTTCCCCGAAGGATCATTACAACCCATGAACATAAACAAAAAATCAGCAAAGTTGGTGATCCTAATAAGACAAGATAATATATAAAAAAATAAAATGTTTACATAATAATAATAACAACAACAACAACAACAACAATAATATCATATACATATAACATATATAATTAAAAGAATATCTCAGTTTTGTTATTCTTTATATATATACCTACAAAAGCCGAAGCACCATATAAAATTCTAACAGGAGAAGAAATAACATTCATCGAAAAGATATGCTTTGAGTTTTAAACATATGGCAACTTTAAACACTACTAAAAAAACAGTTTTACCGACGGAATTTGCGACGGAAAATAATCCGTCGCAAATTGGAGGAATTTAGCGACGGAATTGACGGAATTGAATTCCGTCGCTAATTTTAGCGACGGAATTGAATTCCGTCGCTAATTTTAGCGACGGAATTGAATTCCGTCGCTAATTTTAGCGACGGAATTGAATTCCGTCGCCACCAGGCGGCCAAACAGGCCGCCAGCTTTTGAAAATGGCGACGGAATTCAATTCCGTCACCAATTATGGCGACGGAATAGAATTCCGTCGCGAAATAGCGGGAAAAATCCCGCCAGTTTTTTCAGATAGCGACGGAAATAACTTTCCGTCGCTATCTGGCAGCAAAAAGCTGCAGCTGGCAGCTGCCAGCTGCCAGCTGGTAGCTTTTTGTAGCGACGGAATTTAATTCCGTCGCTAAAAGAAGCTGGCAGCTGCTAGCTGCAGCTTTTTGTAGCGACGGAATTTAATTCCGTCGCGAAAAGAAGCTGCCAGCTGCCAGCTGCAGCTTTTTGTAGCGACGGAATTTAATTCCGTCGCTAATCTCGAATTAAATCCTCCATCGCCCACAGCTGCCACACTCTCCCTCCCAGCTCCTCCGTCTTCGCGCCCAGCTCCCTGCCGTCCTCCCCACAGCTCACCGGACCTTCAGCTCGCCGCCACCCCCTCCCCCCAGCTCGCCGCCACCTCACAGCTCCCCCCCACTCCGTCCCCCCAACTCACCGCCAGCCCCTCCCCCCAGCTCACCGCCACCCCCTCCCCCCAGCTCCCCGCTACCCCCCTCCCCCCAGCTCACCGCCACCCCCCTTCCCCACAGCTCCCCGCCACCCCCTTCCCCACAGCTTCCCTCTTCCCATCCGGTGAGGTGAGGTGAGTTTTTTTTTGATTTATTTTATTATTTTTAATTAATTATTTATTTGTTATGTGAAATTAATATATAAAAAAATGGATATTTATTTGTAATTTTTTTCCTCATGAATAAATAGGCCTCTACAATTGCCGCTAATCACTAGTGTTCTTCTCCGCCTTCCGGTTACCCTCCCCATCCGGTAAGTTTCGTTTTTCTTATTATTTTTTTCATCACTTTATTTTTCACACAGTTTGAATATTGTCCAAAATTTTATTATGTGGAAACGACTGTCTGTGGATATTTATTTAGGATTATGGATTTTATTATGTGGAAACGACTGCCTGTGGATATTTATTTATGACTATGGATTTTATTATGTTCTCTATGATTATGGATTTATCCAGACTGCCTGTGGATATTTATTTAGGACTATGGATTTTATTATGTTGTCTATGACTATGGATTTATCCAAATTGGATTTATACAGATTTTTTCAAAATATGACTATGTAAATTGAAATCTTATTATATGTTTACTTAGCTTCAATTCGTAGACTTTAAACCGCCAACTAAAATAGCTCTAATTTGATTATATCTTGTATGCTGAAAATTGGAGAATGCATAGTCATTATAAAGTCATCTTTATATTTTAAAATCTGGATCAATTTGATATAAATTAAATAGAATTATAGTTGACATTCGAATAAAATTGTTTGAATGAAAAACTAAATTGTTGGTTGACCTAACTCAGCTATGTTAAAATCTGGATGAATCATGGTTTTTTTATTAAAATAATATATAAATTGTTAAATTTGACACTAAATACTTATTAAGTTGTAGGCCGTAAAAATGATTTAAGATTTTGAATTTTAAATGATATTGGTGTGATAATATTATGATTATTTATTACTTGGTAATGATACATAAATCTAGAAATATTGAATGGTGTTCAATTTAGATAAGTAAAGTGTTAAGAAATAATATCTAGGGATCAGACAATAATTTTTTAAAAAATATTCAATTTCAATGTTTTATTTGAATCTATCTTTTGACAAGTTATACAATAAATATCGATTGTTCAAAAAACAAAATTATAAATATTGTTTAGATAAATAGGTAATTATAAATACAAAATTATATGCATAGGGGTGATAATTGATTTTTTAATATATATATATATATATATATATATATATATATATATATATATATTTGGTGGTCTGAAATGTTGGGTTGAATAACACTTCGGAATAAATAGTTGGTGAAATTATTATGTAGATTTATAATTATCTTATAAATATAACTAAAAAATTATACATGAAAAATAAATATCAATTGCATTTTAAAATTTGAATTCAATGGTTTATTTATTAAATATCTTATAATTATACTTGTAATTAATTAATTTTAAATTATCAACAAAAGACTTAATATTGATTTTCTAACATATCTTAATCTTATTAATTAATAATTATATCGGATGAAATAAACAAAAACATGTAGGAAGATAATTATATCGGATGAAATAATTATATCGTATAAATTTATTTATATATTTATAATTAATACATGTTTAAATGATTGTCCTCCTTAAATTAAGTGTTCATCCTTAATACATTTTTGTTTGCCCCCTCCACAAGCATGTCCCCATGTTCTGGTGTGCTATCCTCATTCTCTGGTTGCTTGCTGGGATATGTTCTTTAAACTCAATGCATGTGTTTGTTTTTAAGCTTTCTTGATTAAGTGGCAATTGGTTGGCATAAGTGGCTAGTTGTATTGGCTACTTATAATTGTATTTGTGGCAAATTGAGATGTTAATTAGGTTAGTAACTGAAGTAGCTAGGAAGTATGGAAGACAATCACGATAGGAGTTGGATGTACAATCGTCTAACTGGCAGAGAACTAAATCCAGCATTCCGGGCGGGTTTGAACGAGTTCATCCAATTTGCTTTGGCACATTCAAATAATTCAAGTAGGGAGATTAGGTGTCCGTGTGCCAAATGTAAATGCTTAAGGTTCAAAAACTCGAGCAGGGTCAAAATTCATTTGTGTCAAAATGGATTCATGAATGATTATGAGTGTTGGGAATATCATGGCGAAGTCCGACAGACACCGAGTGGTTATTACGGGGACAGTAGTCATCGAGAAAATCTTAATGCGTATGAGCAGTTAGTTATGGATGCTGCGGGACCGTCCATCGGCAGATATTTTGATCCCGTTACTCATGCCGAATCGTCATACATGGGAGAGGAGACCGGTATACATACTCAACCATCATACATGGGAGAAGATCCTCATCCGGACGCCGATAGGTTCTATAAAATGCTTCAAGAAGCGCAACGTCCGCTATGGGAAGGATGCGAACACTTTGAAAGTAGTGAATATTCATCGCTTTCGGCTACCCTAGCAACACTAAGCTTGAAGACTGATCACCATATGAGTGAAAAGAATTACAACGAAATGATGCAGATCATAAACAAAGTTGTTCCCAAAGACAATAATTTGCTGAAGGATTTTTACCAAGCAAAAAAAAAGGTGAAAGAGCTTGGGCTTGGATGTGAAAAAATCCATTGCTGCCCTAGAGGATGTATGTTGTATTACAAGGATGATGCTGAGCTGATCAATTGTAAATTCTGTGGACATGACAGATATAAATATGTGAAGAAGGGAAGGAAAATCACCCGTCAAGTGTTAAGCAAGATGCACTACTTTCCTCTGGTGCCTAGACTTCAGAGATTGTACGCATCAGAACAAACAGCTGCTCACATGAGATGGCACCGGGAGCATCACAGGGATGAAAATTTTGTGACGCATCCATCCGACGCCGAAGCTTGGCGTAAATTTGACGAGGTGAACCCTTTCTTTGCTATGGATCCCCGTAATGTCCGTCTTGGTCTATGCTCGGATGGGTTCGCTCCTTTTGATAAATCGGGCAGAAATTATTCCTGTTGGCCTGTCATTGTGACACCGTACAACCTCCCACCTTCTATGTGCATGAGAAGGGAGTTTTTGGTTCCTCACCGCGTTAATCCCTGGGCCATCCAACCCCAAAAAGAAGATAGATGTGTACCTCAGGCCTTTGATAGACGAGTTGAAGATGTTGTGGAGTGAAGGGGTTCTAACGTATGATATATCATTGAGTCAGAATTTCACAATGCGTGCTGCCTTAATGTGGACGATAAATGATTTCCCTGCATATGGGATGTTGAGTGGCTGGCAAACGTCGGGAAAGCTTGCATGCCCGGTATGTCTTGAGCAGAACATGGGTTTTAGCTTGGCACACAGTCGCAAAGTCTGTTGGTTTGACAGGCACCGACGATTCCTACCCCCGGACCATCCGTATAGGACAAATAGAAAAGACTTCACGCGAAATGTGGTTGAACGAGCAGATCAACCTCGTGGTTTAAGTGGCCAAGAAATATGGGACAAGGTCAAGTATATTCAAAGTGTCGAAGAGGGTGCTGCTTCCAACGAACCCGAGGGATATGGTGTTGATCATCATTGGAACAAACGCAGCATCTTCTGGGAACTACCATATTGGAAAGATCAATTGTTAAGACACAACCTGGATGTCATGCACATTGAGAGCAATGTGTTTTGCAATATTTTGCACACCGTGATGGACACGAAAGGCAAGAGAAAGGACACAATCAATGCTAGACGGGACATAGAAGCAATTTGTAGAAGGCTTGCTTTGCATTTGGTGCAGGATGGCAGGGGACGGATTTCCAAACCTAGAGCACCGTACACATTAAACAAACAGCAGAATTTGGAATTGTTGCAATGGGTTGAAGAGCTGAAACTCCCGGACGGTTATGCGTCAAACTTGAAAAGATGTGTCAACTTGCACGAGGGGAAGTTATTCGGGATGAAGAGTCATGATTGTCACGTTTTTTTCCAGAGGTTGTTGCCGTGGGCCTTCAAAGCATTACCGAACCACATATGGTCTATTCTAGCAGAATTTTCCAGGTTCTTTAGAGAAATTTGTGCTTATGAGCTTAATGTGGAAAACTTACGGCACCTGGAGGCGAGCATGCCAATAACACTATGCAAGTTAGAGATCGTGTTTCCTCCTAGCATGTTTGACTTAATGGAACATTTACCTGTTCACTTGGCCTACGAAGCAAGAGTAGGAGGTCCCCAACAATATAGGTGGATGTATCCGTTTGAGAGGTAATATATATATTTCTTTCGTGCAGTTATTTCTTTCGCGCACTTTAGTTTATAGATACGCTGTAATTGTTCATTGTAGGTTTTTACGCACTCTCAAACAAAAAATCAAAAATCCAACCCACGTTGAAGGATCTATCGCTGAAGCGTATCTAGTCGAAGAGGCCACAAAATTCGCGCAATACTATTATCCCCCTGAAATGACATCAATATGGAGACGGGTACCTCGCAACGATGATGGCGGTAATACGAACGAACAAAAATCAATATTTGATTTTCCAGGCCGAGTCGTGGGAAAACGTTGGAGATCAACTCTTGAAGGAAGAGATAAGCGAGTAGCGGAGTGGTACATTCTAAACAACTGTGAAGAGGCCGCCCAATACTTAAAGTAAGATTTGTTTTCTTTTCACTATTACGGTAAGTATTGTAGTATTAACTTAATTTTTTTGTTGCAGCCATTTTTCTAATTTGGTCCGATCGGAAAATCCTGAAATGTCGGAATCCCAAGTTGACCAATTCACGAACTCTAAGTTCCCAAAATGGTTTCGCTCCTACTTCTTGGAACACCCAGAAGATCCCAATAAAGTGGCATGGAGTTTATCTTATAGAGCTGCAATTAGTGTTACCCGGTGCAACAAATATATAATTAACGGGTATCGATTTTCAACTGTTGAAGCGAATGCAGGTACACAATATTGCAATTATAGTGTATGTTGTCGAGGTGACCAAGTTGACGGGGTGGAGAGTTACTACTACGGGAAGTTAGTCGACATAATTCAACTGAGTTACCAGTGGGACAAGGTGGTGACACTTTTTAAATGTGAGTGGTTTGATAACAGTCCGCGTGGGACAAAAGTGGACAAACATGGAAATATTGAGATCCACTGGACAAGGAGATATACGGTTGGTTATGACCCATTCATCCTTGCTCAACAGGCGGAACAAGTGTACTATACAGAATACCCCACATCCCGCCAAGGGTGGGTGGGAGTTATTAAAACCAAAGCACGGAATATCATACCTCAGTCGAAAGAGTCGGCAGCAAATGACGGCATGAAGGAACCGTTCCAGGCTGATGTGGAACATGTACTGCCCATAAACATTGCCGACGACGATGTACCAAGAAATCTGTTTGATTCTACTGCGAACTTAGAGTTGATTCCTATCCAAGTTGACGGTGAGGAATCAGACGATGAGACAGAAGTGATTTGCTCTGATAGCGAATCTGAGTTCGACGACTATGAGACTCCAGAGGAAGCCGTGCAAGCAGATGACGAAGAACATGAATCATCCGATTGATTTGTGTTAGTTCTTTTGTTTATGACAATTTGTTATACTACATACTCCGTAATTGCGCTACTGTCATATTAGGTAATAAATATCTTATTTTTATGTAAATTTTCACATAATGTTTGTAAGTGTTCATAGGTATATGGAGCATCCAGCTGGAGGACGTTCAGATGGTGGACGTGGTCGTGGTCGATCCCGACCTCGTCCTATCAGAGGTAGGGGAACACAATCTGCTCCCTTCGTAGGCATGGGGGGGAGAGGCGCTTCCCCAGAGGTTTCACCATATGGGTCCTCATCTTCACCATCGATTTACCTGTCCACTTTGTAACATCCTGAATTTTGAATCTAATATCTTGAACATAAACCTATTTTGGAAAGACTAGTAGGCTCTATTTTCAGAAAGTGATAAATTTGAAATCAGTATTTTGCGGGACCCACGGCCAAAAATAATTCTCTGCAAACTTTCTCGTGAAGTTTGAAAAAAATTGGCCGCGGGACCCACTCAATAATAATTTATTATTTAAATAATATTATATTATAATAATAAAATAATATATATTATATTATATTATTAAAATATTATTAAAATTTTTAAAAAAAGGTTCACGGGGCAAGTCACGGGAAAGTTTTTTTTAGTTTTTAGGAAAATTACGTAAAACGACCCAGAGACGAAAATTACACTTAAAGACCCATTTTCCAACTATAAATAGACCTTCCATTTCATTTCATTCTTCACAACTTCTAAGAGCCATAGAGAGAGGTAGAGAGAGAGAGAGAGTAGAGATATTTGCTTGAGAGTTATAATAGCTGGTTGGTGATTCGGGTATTAGCAAGTAACAGGTAACTGTGAATATTCTTCCTTATACTTGTGAATTATGTATGATTATAAATTTGTTTGGTTACTATTTTGGCAAGAATATTTAGAAAATATTTATGGTTTTAAGATCTGGTGTGGGAACTTTGACTTGCAAATCTGTAGAGGTACTATTTATACGTACGTTACTATTCACATATACCGTATTTACTATTCATTTTACTATTTACATATACCGTATTTACTATTCATTTTACTATTCACGTATACCGTATTTACTATTCATTTTTACTATTCACGTATACCGTATTTACTATTCATGTTACTATTCACGTATACCGTATTTACTATTCATGTTACTATTCACGTATACCGTATTTACTACTCATTTTACTATTCACGTATATACCGTTTTTTTACTATTCACAGATACGCATAGTATTTTACTATTCACAGATACGCATAGTATTTTACTATTCACAGATACGCATAGTATTTTACTATTCACAGATACGCATATCAATGTATATAATGGTATAATAATGCATTATTTTTGAGTAAATACATTCATCATGGCGGTTGTATTGTGATGGGTGGAGTAAGGAGGGAATTGAATGATAAGAATTGTTTATGCCACCACTCGGTGCACAGTGGATGGTACTTTTCAGGGCCCCATCTTCCATGTTTTCCTCTGGCCGGGATTTCATTGGAGATGTGGGACATGTGACACCTCCTTAGTTGTTATTTTAAAGGAGGGGAGCCATAGTCCAGATTTAAGCTCTATACCTTTGGCCGGGTGTATCTTAAGTTTTGGTGAGCTTGAAACCATCCAGTCAAATGAATGAGTTTCTATTGGACTATATGTTAGCCTATGGTTCCAGTCAGCGGTATACGGTTGGAAGGGGATATAAGGGAGGCTGCATACTGCATAGTGCATTTCTGAATTATTCAATAAAGAATGATGAGTATTTTGTAAAGGCATTTGATGTGAACAACGGTATATCTAAAAATATCTGAGTATATTAAATTCACGTTATATTACCTTTTATTTTTGTCATATGTAATTTGCTCGTGTAAGGTAGAAATATTCAGTAGTTACTGAGACGTGGAATCTCATCCCATATTAACATTTTTCAGGTGATTATTCTAGTAGAGAGCAAGGGAAGGCACCTATGGAGTGAGCTCTGGAAGCTCTTTTGATCTCCAATAGATTATGTTATGTTATTATATTTGCCATGAACCTAAGACTTCCGTTTTGTATTAAACTCTGAAATATTTTCTGGAATTTATTGATTATGTATTACGGGTTTTATTCGAAATGGTAACATTGTAAAAGGATTTGGATATTGTTGAACTCTTTTGAAGGTATTTTCAATATTTTGACCGAGTTTTTGGGTATTAAAATTGAGGTGTTACATTTTTGGTATCAGAGCTAAAGGTTCCATGGCAATTTTGTTTATTTTCTAAAGTGATTTCTTTAAAAAAAATTTAAAAAAAGTTCGTGGCAAATTAAATATCATAACATGAGCACTTCCCTTTGTTAGATTTAGAATTTATTTAGCTATTTTTATTTGTTTAGTGTCCTTATAGTATTAATCATAGGAGGAGATAATGGCAAGAACTCGAAGAACTAATTCAACCTCTGCTCCATCCCAAAGAGGTCTCCCTCCGCATCAAGATGGTTCCCATCCTCAGGATAACAATGCCCTTTTGGCAGAGTTACGAGACGTCATCCTGGAGATGAGAGAGAAAGTGAATAGACACGAGGATGAACTAGCAAAAGGAAGAGGCCAAGGTGGCAAGGAAGGAAAGGAGAAGGCTTTGGAAGTCACACCTTCTGACCATCAATCTAGGGGAGGAAGTCATTCTCGCACTGAAGATGGAGGTAGTAACGGTTCTCATTCTCAGTATCATCCCTTACCTATTACTGAGGTTTGGGAAAAATTTCGGAAGTTTACTCCACCAATGTTCGAGGGGAAGCTAGATCCGATTGCAGCACTGGAGTGGCTGAAGCGTGTAGAAAAGATTTTCAGAGTTATCGAGATTAGCTCACAACAAAAGGTGATGGTTGCTGAACAATTGTTGCAGAAAGCAGCTGAAGAATGGTGGGAAAGCACCAAAACAAAAGGAAATGATGAGATGACGTGGGAAGAGTTTAAGGAAAAGTTCGAAAATTATTACTTTTCCCCTTCAATCAGAATAGAGAAAGAAACTGAATTCCTCACATTCAGGCAAGGGGAATTACATGAAGACGAATTTATTACTCGCTTTTTAGAGTTGTCTAAATTCTGCGGATATTCACAGAACAACTCTAAATGGTTGAGTGCTCGATTGGTTGAAAAAGCTAGACCAGACCTAAAAACAGCTCTATCACCGTTCCTTGATGAAACAAGGGATTTTGAAGAAATATGTGACAAACTGCGCACGATAGCAAGGAACAAACGAGAAGAGGAAGCTGAGAAGATGAAGGGTTTTCAGGCCAGATCTACACACATCATGAGACCAACGGGAGGAGTTACTAAGAAGCAGAGTCACAACTTCAGTAATGTGAATACGCGGTTTAGCCAACCATCCAGAAATCACTTTGGTGGACCATCGAGGAGTTATTTTACTGGACCCCAAAGAAGTCATTTCAGCAGACCACCGAGGAGTCAATTCAAAGGACCTCAAAGGAATCACTTCAGTGGAGGTCAGAGTTCATATAGGGGATCCACAGCTCCTGCTGCAAGCACCGCCAACAATCAGATGTGTGCCAAGTGTGGAAGAATACACCAAGGACCATGTGTGACGTGTTTCAACTGTGGAAAGCCAGGACACATTTCCAGATTTTGTGAGGAGGAGCCTCGAGGGGCCAAGGATGCTAGAACTGCAGTGCCAGGGAGAGTGTTTGCACTATCACATCAGGAGGCAAGTGCTTCACCAAATCTGATTAAAGGTATCCTCAAACTCCAAGGTCTTGAAGTAGAAGCCTTATTTGATTCTGGTGCCACACACTCTTTTATATCATACGACTGTGTGCCTCGATTGAATTTAAGAGTGAGTGAATTGCCTTATTATATGATTATTTCTACACCGGTGGGAGCTTCAGTAAAAACTTCTAGGGCTTGCTTAAATTGTACGATTGAGATTGATAATAGGATCTCAAATATAGACCTTGTTTGTTTACCCACGAAGGGTATCGATGTAATAATAGGAATGGATTGGTTGTCAGCTAATGACATCATCCTTGACTGCAAGAGGAAGACTATCTCTCTTGCGGATGACTCTATGAGTCATAGTAGACCACAATTATTGTCTATAGTACAAGATGAAAAGCCTGTTCATCATGGTTGTCTTGCGTACATGGTGTTTTTCTCCATTCAAGCAGAAGTAGAGGAAGGGATAGAAGATATCGAAGTGGTAAACGAGTTTCCGGAGGTATTCCCGAAAGAAATGACAGGTCCCAGAGAGAGAAGTAGAATTTTCTATTGATCTCGTACCTGGAACGGAACCTATATCTAAAGCTCCTTACCGAATGTCTCCATCGGAACTAGCAGAATTGAAGAGGCAGATCGAGGAATTGTTAGAAAAGGGTTTTATCAGACCCAGTGTATCTCCTTGGGGATCGCCCGTACTCTTTGTGAAGAAGAAAGATGGGAGCCTGAGACTATGCATTGACTATCGCCAGTTGAATAAAGTGACTATAAAGAATAAATATCCTTTACCCAGGATCGACGATCTACTTGATCAGTTGAAGGGAGCATCCATATTCTCCAAGATCGACCTCAGATCAGGTTATCACCAACTGAGAGTCAAAGCTGAAGATGTCTCAAAAACTGCATTCAGAACTAGATATGGCCATTATGAATTTCTTGTTATGCCATTTGGGCTAACAAATGCTCCAGCAGTATTCATGGATTACATGAATAGGATTTTCCGACCATATCTAGATAAATTTGTAGTGGTTTTCATTGACGACATCCTTATCTACTCTAAGGATGAAGAAGAGCATAAAGAGCACCTTAGAATCGTGCTACAAGTGTTGAAGGAGCACAAGCTCTATGCGAAACTGTCTAAGTGCGAATTTTGGTTGAAGGAAGTAAAATTCCTAGGCCATGTCGTATCGGCTGAAGGTGTTGCAGTGGACCATACTAAAGTTGAAGCAGTCCTCCAATGGGAACGACCAAAGTCCGTGACTGAGATCAGGAGTTTTCTAGGTCTAGCTGGCTATTATAGGAGATTTATCAAGGGCTTTTCGCAAATAGCTATGCCTTTGACTAAGTTAACAAGGAAGGGTCAACCATTTGTATGGGACGAAAAGTGTGAAGCAGCTTTCCAAAATTTGAAGACTAAGTTGACTACGGCACCAGTACTTATAATTCCAGATCCTGCTCAGACCTTTACTTTGTACACAGATGCTTCCAAGAAAGGTCTTGGGTGTGTATTAATGCAAAATGGTAGGGTAGTAGCTTATGCTTCTCGACAGTTAAGGCCACATGAAGGGAATTATCCTACTCACGACTTAGAACTGGCAGCAGTAGTGTTCGCTCTGAAGATTTGGAGGCATCACCTCTACGGTTCAAAGTTCGAAGTTTATAGTGACCACAAAAGTCTGAAGTACCTGTTCGACCAAAAGGAGCTCAACATGCGACAGAGGAGATGGATGGAGTTTATCAAGGACTACGACTTCGAATTGAAGTATCATCCAGGAAAAGCGAACGTTGTAGCAGATGCCTTAAGTAGAAAGACAATTCATGTAGCCCAGATGATGATCAGAGAACATAAATTGCTCGAGGAGATACCAAGTACATCTATTGATGTAATGTCAGGTTTGGTCGCTACCATGGAAGCATTAACTATTGAAAGCACAATTTGGAAAGAGATTAAATTCGCTCAGCTCGAAGATGAGTATCTATTAAACGTGAGGGAAGATATTGAAGAAGGAAAAGAATCGAAATTTGGGATCGATAGAGATGGGATATTAAGGTATAAAGGAAAAGTGTGCATACCTAATGATGGAGAAATAAAAAAGCTCATACTAGAGGAGGCACATCGGAGTAAATACACTATCCATCCCGGAGCAACCAAGATGTATCATGATCTCAAGCGGAATTGGTGGTGGCGGGGCATGAAGAAAGATGTGACTGACTTTGTCACTTGTTGTTTGACTTGTCAGAAAGTCAAGATCGAACATCGGAAACCTCCTGGATTATTAAAGAATTTGGATATCCCAGAGTGGAAATGGGACAGCATCTCTATGGATTTCATCATGGGGCTTCCTCTAACGACATCCGGACATAATGCCATTTGGGTAATTGTCGATAGGTTAACTAAGTCAGCTCATTTTCTAGCAATTGCAGCAGAATACTCATTGGAGAGACTAGCAAAGATCTACATGAAGGAGATTGTCAGATTGCATGGGATACCGAATAGCATCGTATCTGATCGTGATCCACGATTCACTTCACGATTTTGGAAAGCATTGCAGAATGCTATGGGAACTCGGATGAGTTATAGTACCGCTTATCATCCTCAAACTGACGGGCAGACTGAGAGGACTATTCAAACTCTGGAAGACATGTTGCGGGCTTGTGCAATCGAACTAAAAGGAAGTTGGGACGATCATCTTCATCTTGCGGAGTTTGCATATAACAATAGTTATCACTCCAGCATTGAGATGGCACCTTATGAGGCTTTGTATGGAAGAAAATGTAGATCTCCTATTTGTTGGGCGGAATTGAATGAGCGAATTTTAATAGGTCCAGAACTTGTGGACGAGACGACTCAAAAGATTAAGGTGATTCAACAGAAACTTCTCACTGCTCAGAGTCGACAGAAGAGTTATGCTGACAAGAGAAGACGACCGTTGGAGTTCATGGTGGGCGAACATGTATTCTTAAGAGTCACACCAATGACTGGCATTGGTAGAGCAATACGAGCAAAGAAGCTTTCACCTCGTTTTATGGGTCCTTATGAGATTTTGGAGAAAGTTGGACCGGTAGCTTACAGAATTGCATTACCTCCACAGCTTGCGAATCTTCATGATGTCTTTCATGTATCGCAACTGAAGAAATACCAACCGGATCCTTCCCACATTATAGAAGTAGAAGAGGTAGAACTCAAGGATAACATGACGTATAAAGCTGAGCCGGAGCGGATTGTTGATGCAAGGGACAAGAAATTAAGAAACAAGACCATTAGATTTGTAAAGGTCGAGTGGAAAGGAATGACTCCCGGAGATGCTACTTGGGAAACGGAGGAGAGCATGCGACAAACCTATCCTCATTTATTTAAATAGGTTAGAATTCTTATTATAGCAAAATTTTGAGGACAAAATTTTCTTTTAGGAGGGGAGAAATGTAACATCCTGAATTTTGAATCTAATATCTTGAACATAAACCTATTTTGGAAAGACTAGTAGGCTCTATTTTCAGAAAGTGATAAATTTGAAATCAGTATTTTGCGGGACCCACGGCCAAAAATAATTCTCTGCAAACTTTCTCGTGAAGTTTGAAAAAAATTGGCCGCGGGACCCACTCAATAATAATTTATTATTTAAATAATATTATATTATAATAATAAAATAATATATATTATATTATATTATTAAAATATTAAAATATTATTAAAATTTTTAAAAAAAGGTTCACGGGGCAAGTCACGGGAAAGTTTTTTTTAGTTTTTAGGAAAATTACGTAAAACGACCCAGAGACGAAAATTACACTTAAAGACCCATTTTCCAACTATAAATAGACCTTCCATTTCATTTCATTCTTCACAACTTCTAAGAGCCATAGAGAGAGGTAGAGAGAGAGAGAGAGTAGAGATATTTGCTTGAGAGTTATAATAGCTGGTTGGTGATTCGGGTATTAGCAAGTAACAGGTAACTCTGAATATTCTTCCTTATACTTGTGAATTATGTATGATTATAAATTTGTTTGGTTACTATTTTGGCAAGAATATTTAGAAAATATTTATGGTTTTAAGATCTGGTGTGGGAACTTTGACTTGCAAATCTGTAGAGGTACTATTTATACGTACGTTACTATTCACATATACCGTATTTACTATTCATTTTACTATTTACATATACCGTATTTACTATTCATTTTACTATTCACGTATACCGTATTTACTATTCATTTTTACTATTCACGTATACCGTATTTACTATTCATGTTACTATTCACGTATACCGTATTTACTATTCATGTTACTATTCACGTATACCGTATTTACTACTCATTTTACTATTCACGTATATACCGTTTTTTTTACTATTCACAGATACGCATAGTATTTTACTATTCACAGATACGCATAGTATTTTACTATTCACAGATACGCATAGTATTTTACTATTCACAGATACGCATATCAATGTATATAATGGTATAATAATGCATTATTTTTGAGTAAATACATTCATCATGGCAGTTGTATTGTGATGGGTGGAGTAAGGAGGGAATTGAATGATAAGAATTGTTTATGTCACCACTCGGTGCACAGTGGATGGTACTTTTCAGGGCCCCATCTTCCATGTTTTCCTCTGGCCGGGATTTCATTGGAGATGTGGGACATGTGACACCTCCTTAGTTGTTATTTTAAAGGAGGGGAGCCATAGTCCAGATTTAAGCTCTATACCTTTGGCCGGGTGTATCTTAAGTTTTGGTGAGCTTGAAACCATCCAGTCAAATGAATGAGTTTCTATTGGACTATATGTTAGCCTATGGTTCCAGTCAGCGGTATACGGTTGGAAGGGGATATAAGGGAGGCTGCATACTGCATAGTGCATTTCTGAATTATTCAATAAAGAATGATGAGTATTTTGTAAAGGCATTTGATGTGAACAACGGTATATCTAAAAATATCTGAGTATATTAAATTCACATTATATTACCTTTTATTTTTGTCATATGTAATTTGCTCGTGTAAGGTAGAAATATTCAGTAGTTACTGAGACGTGGAATCTCATCCCATATTAACATTTTTCAGGTGATTATTCTAGTAGAGAGCAAGGGAAGGCACCTATGGAGTGAGCTCTGGAAGCTCTTTTGATCTCCAATAGATTATGTTATGTTATTATATTTGCCATGAACCTAAGACTTCCGTTTTGTATTAAACTCTGAAATATTTTCTGGAATTTATTGATTATGTATTACGGGTTTTATTCGAAATGGTAACATTGTAAAAGGATTTGGATATTGTTGAACTCTTTTGAAGGTATTTTCAATATTTTGACCGAGTTTTTGGGTATTAAAATTGAGGTGTTACACACTTCACCGTCACTGTATACGTCCAATTCTCCGTCTTCCTCCAGTGATCCACAGCAAGGGGGACGCCAGGTTTACTTTACCATTTCTGATTGATTTACATATGTTTAGTTTTATTTAACCATCTATGTACAAACTCTTCAATAATTCACATTCCTTTATTCAGCACATTCCGTCGCCTCATAGCCAGGTCGACGAAGGAGGTAGTTCCTCTGATACACCTGTATGGGGAGCGAAAGATCCTGCGACGGGGAAGCTGTGGATCCGTCCTGACAGCACCGAGGGGTAAGTCATACAGCGTTACTAATAACGCTACGATTTTTACCCTTTAGTTTGTATGCTCATATTTGCATCATATCCTCTGTCTACAGATTTGACCCTTATCCCCCGGTGGCTGATATCTTGTCAACCCAAATATTCCGCAATTTCAATGAGCCTTGGGGCACGTGGAAAGAAATTCCTAAGGACACTCGGAATAGATGGTTCGACGAGTTTTTGGTAAGTTAAGTGATTTATAGTTATTAATTTCTTATCCAAATACGAACTGATTAAGTATTTGTAACATTTGGAGCACTAATTGTTCATTATTGATTTTCAGAGTAAGTTTGCGACGTTTCCTAAACATCATAAAGGTCTGAGAAAAGCTTTTAACCATAAGGGAAGCAAGTGGTTGTCTGGGAGATTTCATAAATTGAGAAAGGATGTGGGCAAGACAGATTGGATTGACCCTGACACTGCAAGCCTATTACTTGCACAGTGGGAGAACGATGAGAAATTTAATAATAGAAGTCGGAAAAGTAAGGAGAATAGGGCCAAGCAGGTGGGACCTTCATATGCTGGCGGGTCCATTCCGTTGAGTGAGCATTGTCGGAAAATTGTGAGTACACGTTATTTTCTATTAAAGTATTCAATGTTTTGTACCTTGAAACAATTTGTTAACGATTTTTCATGTGTTTGCAGGCACAGTCTGAGGATGTTCCACCAGAAGAAGTTGAGTGGCGTGCCTTTGAACAGACCCATACCCGGCAAACTGAAGGGGGTGAGAAGATATGGATTAACGCCAGGGCGGAGCAAGTGGTGGTGAGACATTTATATTGTATTGATTCTTTGTTTCGGACACCAACATGTTTATTTCATTTCACATCGGCTTTTTTTGTGATGTCTTTTTTTGTTTATAGGACAACTATCTGAGGCTGACTCAGGAGAGAGACTCGCAGAGTGGAACCCAACCCTCATCCTCTCAGTCCGATAACGAGACTCTATTCTTACAGGCTGCGGGTGGATTTAACAGCAAAGGTAGAGTCTTCGGGTTAGGTTCCTATGCCAGCCGACTTAGGGAATCAAAGCGCTCCACATCCAGCAATAGCAAAGGTGTTTCTGCAGGTAAACGTAATACATTTGATATTGATTGTAACATTTTCATTCTCTGGTTCATTTAAATGCAGTGCAAAAAAGATAATTATATTTCCTAATTTTTTGGCAGATGAGTTGATGAGGATGAAGACAACTATCGAGTCGCAAGCAGTTGAGCTGAACGAGACAAAACAAAAACAAATGAACACAGACATTGAGCTCCACCAGACACAGGAGATGGTTAGACAGATGCAGCGTCAAATCATGGCCCTAATGAAAGACAAGGGTCCGATGCCGCCTCCTGAAGGTGATCCTCGTGCTGATGATGATGATGAGGATGCTGTTGTTTAAATTACTTTTTTAGTACATCTCTGTTGAAATACTATATTTATAATGTATTTTATACTCTGTGTTATGAAGATTCGGTATGTATGTTATATAATTTTTTTTAAATATTTTATTATATAATTTTTAAACAAAATTAAAAAATAAAATAAATAAATTTAAAAGAATAATGGAAAAGAATATAATTATTTTTAAAAGAATATAATTTTCAAAGAAAATAAAAAAAATAAAAAATTAATTAAAGAAAATAATAAATAATTTTTTTAAAAAAATAATCAAATTAGCGACGGAAACTGAATCTGTCGCTAATTTGAATTTAGCGAAATTAGCGACGGAATTTAAATCCGTCGCTACTTTGAATTTAGCGACGGAATTGAAATCCGTCGCTCTCATTTAGCGACGGATTTTTTCCGTCGCTAAAACCCTTTTTTCTTGTATTGAAAGAATTAACCGCATCATGATTTTTTCTCAATCAATAAGAACTTAAAAACAAATGTTGACAAATAAGGACTCAGAATATATTTAAAAATTGGTGCAAAATCCGACGGCTATTATCCTGATCATGAAATCTAATCTATTAAGTTATTGATATATATATATATATATATATATATATATATATATATATATATATATATATATATATATCTTTACTCAATGCACCTAATTAGGTGAAAATGTACAAAAAGGAAAAAAAATAAAAATGCAGCTTCATTAAACTCGTAGGTTTCATTCACAAATAAAATAATCGAGGCACCCAAAGGCATATATATACATATGCAAATGTATCGATATATTTAGCGACACATTTAAGGGTTTTTTACAAAATTGATCGAGCCCGACACATAACAATTAATTCTTATTGTTTTGGGGATTAAGATAACCTGATCTTCGTTTTGCTAGCCTCCTAGAAAAATAATTTATGTAGAGTACGGAAAGAAGAAGTAGCAGAGGAGAATAGGAGAATAGAAGACGGGTATTCAAGGTTAGATTAGACCTCTGCTTATAATTTAAAATTAGGGTTAGCTATGGGTTGGGCTCTTTAACTATTGCCAACTCATTAATAGGTTATATTAAATTCAATCAATCAGTCATGATGTGAATTTAATGTGACTTGGTTGACCAGTAGTGAATTTATTACCTAAAACCTTTTTCTTAGAGTATAAGTTGAAAATTTCTAAAGCAATTAGGACTAGGAGTATTTGGCCCATCAAGGCTTAAAAAAAAAAGGTGAGTTATTACTATTAATAATAATCTGAGGTATCACACAAATAATAAACTAAATCATAAAATTAAAGTATAATTATTATGTACTTGTACTTAAATAGATAAATAGCTCCATAGCAAATATAAAATACATATAAATTAGTAAAATAGCATCATATATAAATCCATGTATTCAAAAAATATTAATGATAAATTAAAAGGGCCTGCAGAGCCAACTCTACAAGGCTTATTTTATAAAGTTCCTCTAATTTTCAAGCTCGGCGGCCGAGCCCATCGATTTCTCAGCTCTAGTTGAGACTTGAGGCATGAGTAGTCCCCCCCACCCCAAAAAAAAAAAAATACAAGGTGATAGTCACTAATTGCCTAAATTATAACGAGCATGATCAAACTCGAAACCTACTTTTAAATGGGGAGTACTCATTCTACTAGGTTATAAGACCTTTGATTGGGTAGTGAATATTTGAGTGTACTCCCTTCTGTGACTTGTCTTTAATATAAGATGTTTATTTTATTTTATTTTATTTTTTGGTAAAAAACGTTTATCGAAATTTGATTCGATTATAAAATTCAGTTAAATTAATTAATATGATATATATATATATATATATATATATATATATATATATATATATATATATAGTTTTTAAAACACTCTAGTCATTTTTCTTAATTTCCTCATTCCCTCTTTTCTTTATTATTGTTGAGAAAACATTAATAGAAGTAAATTAAAAAAAAAAGTTGATAGTTATAAAAGCTGAGTCTTTTATTTAGGATTAAGATTAATTCTATAAATATATTTTATATTAAGAAAAAGAGAGAGTATTATTTAATTAAATATGTTTTATCTTGTAAAGTAGGGATTGGCTATGGTCCTCTTCCCTTCCTGTCCTCTTCCCATCCTTTTCTTCATCTCAACCGTTGGATCGAAATCTTAACCGTTCAGATTTAATCTTTTATAAAACTATTATTTTAAATATTTTATTAATAATTTAATTTTTTATTAATATTTTTATAAAAGATTATATCTAAACCGTTAATATTTCAATCTAACGGTTGAGATAAAGAAGAAGATGGGAAGAGGATGGAAAGGGAAAAGGACCATAGCCAATCCCATCAAAAAAGGCCACGAAAAGAACGCGCATGTAAGATGGGCCCGCTGCTTTCGGCTCTTTGTTCTTTCTTGTTTGCATACTTCCCGCATGCAACAAAGCCATTCACAAATCACCGAGGACAGTGCAGTGGCACAGCTGGTGGTATTGAGATGCCTTATATCTTCCCTCAGGTCCCGTGTTCGAATCCCCCTCGTCTTGTACCAAAAAAACAAAGCCATTCACAATAATGCTTTTGACCCTTCATTCTTTCTTTTTCACATATTTTCCGCATGCGACAAAGCCATTCACAATAATTTGGAGGTGGGGAGTTGATTAGCCCTCACCAAACCAAATAGACTTGAATCACTTTTTATCAATACTCCCTCCTCTCTCTCATCCGAGCGGCATAATTGAAACGAGGTGTAAAAAATAGTGTTTGAAATATTTTTTTAAATATGCGTTTATTTATAAGAAAATAAGTAAGGAAGAGAAATACAGTAATAATTATAAAAAGTGTGAAGGAAATTTGTACTATCTCCGATACAAAATTTAAGACATAGCTAGCTTTTTTTTGAGAAATTAATAAAATAAAATAAGTTACTTAATCATGATGTGTATAATTAAATTATATATTAATTTATATGTTAAATAAATTAGTTTAGAGAAAAATATTAAATAAAAATATTTTAAAGTAATTTAATCAACTTCATTAATATTCCTAAAAAATTAAATAGATTTTATATTTAAGGACGGAGAGAGTATTAAGGGGAAAAGTTTTTTTAAAAAAATTCATTAAATATTGAGACAACTTTTGTCACTTATATAAAATAAATTAAGACAATTTAAATTTTGGACTTTAATAAATAAGACCTGATATAGTATAATTCACCCTTCCTCAAGTCCATTTGGTAACCAAAATTTCTTGTTTTTTTTTTTTTAAAAAATCTTTTTTAGTTTGATAACAAATTTTCTAAAAGCATATATTCAGTTCACACACATTTTTGGCTTTTCTCTCTCTTTGTCACTTTTAAAATAATTAATTACCATTTTGCCATTGTTTTCAAATTATTTTCTAATGTGCCACTATTTAGTCGACTAAACCTTGGTTTAGTCAGCTAAAACATAGGGCGCTGATTTTTTTGACTGCCCCGCGATTTAGTTGACTAAACCAAGTGGCTTAGTCGACTAAATAGCGACATGAGAGTTTTCTTAAAACCCCAATCACAGCATTTAAAACTCTAATTCACCACAAAACCTCCCCAAACCTCTCCCCCTCTGTTTTTTTTTTATAAAACCAAATCCTTACTGAATCAGTTCATGGGTAGCGAAGGAAACTTCATTTTAGCATCATTTGCGTTGATTTCGATATATTCTTATCTCTATTTCAAATTTTCGCCCTTGTTCTTTCGTTTATGCGAACCTCCATTTCCCTAGAAGGTAGACAAATTAATTAAAAGTAAAAATGAATTTTATATTTAAAATCAAAGTTCACCCAAGATCAGTGAGGATTGACGACATGACTAAGAATCATAATAGAAAAATCCCTAATATAAAATCTTAATAAAAAATTAATTTTATGGTTTCTTAAAGTTGAATAGAAAGAAATATTTTTTAAAATTTATAATTTATATTGATTGCATTCAAAATATCAAATTGATTAGTTAAGATACTGATTCAAAATATCCTATATGAGATTATAGAGGATAAAAAAAGTTACTATATCAAAATATAGGAAAATGATATCCTCATTATCCTCTTTTATATCATCATCTCATCTCCATTCTTTGATAATGAAATGTATATTTTAGATATATTTTAGATTTAATATTTTATAAAATTATTATTATAATATTTTATAATTTAAAATTTCTTTATTTATTACATATTGCAATTATGAAGGGTATAATTTAAAATTTCTTTCTTTATATGAGATTATAGAGGATAAAAAAAGTTATTATATCAAAATATAGGAAAATGATATCCTCATTAGGGACTTTCATATCTATTTTAAATCAGTATCTTAACTAATTAATTTGATGTTTTGAATGCAATCAATATAAACTATAAATTCTGAAAATATTTCTTTATATTCAAGTTTAAGAAACCATAAAATTTATTTATTTTTTATTCAGATTTTATATTCGGGGATTAATCTGTTAGGATTCTTAGTCATGTCCTCGATCCATCTCGGGTGAACTTTGATTTTAAATATAAAACTCATTTTTACTTTTAATTAATTTGTCTACCTTATAGGGAAATGGGGGTTCGGATAAACGAAAGAACAACAATTTTAGAAATTTGAAATGGAGATGAGAACATATCGAAATCAACGCAAATGATGCTAGAATGAAGTTTCCTTCCCTACTCACGAACGGATTCAGTAAGGATTTGATGAAAAAAAAAATAGAGGGGGAGAGGTTTGGGGAGGTTTTGTGGTGGATTAGAGTTCCAAATGCTGTGATTGGGGTTTTAAAAAAACTCCACTGTCGCTATTTAGTCGACTAAGCCACTTGGTTTAGTCGACTAAATTATGGGGGTAGTCAAAAAAATCAGTGTCCCGCGTTTTAGTCGACTAAACCTTGGTTTAGTCGACTAAATAGTGGCACATTGAGAAATAATTTGAAAACAGTGGCAAAATGGTAATTAATTATTTAAAAAGTGGCAAATAGGGAAAAAAGCCCACATTTTTTTATTAAAATGGTTCAATTGTTTGAGAGCTTTGAACTCATTGTTCGGGATGTACACTAACAAGTGTGTTGAGATCTAGACAGACACACTCCTTCCAGACTTCACACTGCACATGCTGCATTTTTATTCAAGTTGGATATAATTAAAAATATTTAAAATTGAGTATAAGTGTATATATTAAGCGAATAACACATAATTATAAACATTTAGAAAACCTAATAATATCATATACTCCATCCGGTCCATGATATATGGCATTGCTATATCACAAGAAACAAGAAATAATAATTAAGTCATATAATTTGTCATAAAATTTAATTTTTTTTTCACTTTTACCCTTTTTGAGAAATGTGTTTAATTGAATTGAGAATGTTGTTTTAAAGAAAGAGAGAGAATATAATTAGTGGACAAAGTAGAAAATTAAGTATTAATCACAAAGGCAAATTAGAAAAAAAGAGTATTAATTAAACTCTATATGACTTATGTTTTGGATAATATCAAAGTACATAAATACCTCATGTTTCGTCGTAGCTGAAATGGGGTTTTTTACCAACATAATATAAAATCAGAAATAAATTACCAGAATGCTCCATGTCAGAAAGAAATTGCCGAAGTACTACGGTCAATGGCGTGCTTCAACGCACGCCATTGAACTTGCCAACGAATGCCTGCCACCTGGACGTGGCGGGTGATTTCACACACCACCTTTCCAGGTGGCGTGTGCATCTGCACGCCACCTATAGGTGGCGTGCTCCAATGCACGCCACCAATGGTGGCGTGCTGAGTTGGACGTGTGGCGTGCTTGGCAGCGCACTACACGTCCGCAGCACGCCACAGCTTACCTGTGTCGTGCTATCAAGCACGCCACGCAGCCTAGTCAGGAATCCTGACTGGATTCCTGACTCTCCCCCTCCCTTTTACCCCGACCCCCACCCCCTTCCCTTTATGTCTCCATGCCTTATCCCCCCAGCTGACACTGCCCCCCCTCCAACCGACACTCCCCCCTCCCCCAAACACCCGTGACCCCCCACCCGTGAACCCCCCAGCCTCCTTTCCTCTCCTATTTATCTCTCTTTCACGACTCCTTCTTCTTTGTAACTTCGTTCCCTCATTCACTCCTTCTTATCATTCACGCATTTCCTTATCTGCAAAACTCCCTCCATCATTCATCTCCCTTACTCTGTCTCTTCATTTCTTTTTTTGTGAAAAATGAACCAAATGCGTTCATTTATATATTATAATGGTTCTAAAAATATTGTTGCAGACAGATTGAGCTTTGAAGGTGAAAAAAAAGCAATGTATATTATTCGAGGCATGTCCGCAGAAGAATTATATCAAAAGATCCGTCAAAAGTTAAAGCTGCAACAAAATCAGGCAATATCAAAGGTAACGGGTAGGGTGCCTTATGGAGACCACTATGCGGGTTTTGAGATATTCGATGATGAGGATGTGGATGTTTTTTTCCAAACATTCAAGGAAAGCTCAGGGTCCCAATTTGCTGAGTTGTATGTGGATATTGAGACGTTAGAGGAGGAGGGTGTACCAACACAATCAACCGTTGTGCATGGAGAAGAAAATGACTATATGCTAGATGAAGAACCTGAAAATGAGGAAGAGGAAGAGGAAGAAGATGAAGACACATTATTGTCTAGTAACCATGATCAGAATGATAGTGATACAGACAACGAAGATCATCATAATCCCATGTCACATTAGACTGGTATGTTATCATTAGGCTGGTTACAAAGTTGTATTATTACTTTAAATTATTTTTCATTAGTTACCATGTTTTCGCATAAACTGTATTATGTGGGAATATACAGATGTTACACCGTTTTGGAACGACATTCTGCATTATGAGGCTATTCATAAAGATTACCGGCATGAGGATATATTGGATGTAGAAGGCTTGGGCCAGCGTCCGTGGGCAAGAGGAGATGCACTATATCCCAAACAAGAGTTTGGGACCAAGAATGATGTCCAAGCCGCAATAAAACATTATTGCATGAAGGAACATCATGAAGCTCAAGTGGTTGAGAGTACTACAGTCTTGTACATAATGAGATGTCGAAATCATGTACAAGGTTGTGATTGGAGAATAAGAGCAATTGAACCAAAACATGGCAACACTTGGGTGGTAACTAAATGGGTTGGAAATCGTAGTTGTGTGAGCCAGGTTCTCTCCCAGGATCACAAACAACTTGATTCGGATTTTATTTCTGAGGCCATATTAGGTATGATACACAATACCTAGTCGTAGTTGTGAATTTATTTGTGTGTGTCATCGAACATAGATAACATTCCTAACGTGTAATTTTGGCGAATCGTCTTGCAGACATGGTCAAGCAAACACCTTCTATCCCTGTGGCCCTGATACAAGAAAGGGTGACTGGAACCTATGGTTATAATGTTTCTTACAGGAAGGCATGGAAGGCAAAACGAAAGGCAATTACTAAGATTTACGGTGATTGGGATGAGTCATAAGCGTTCCTGCCGAGATGGTTCAAGCACATGTTGAAATTTTCCCCGGGATCTGTTTATCATATTCAACATGGACCATATACTATTGATCGACATGTTGTTGATGGGATTCGGGTTTTTCAATGTACGTTTTGGACATTCAGTCAATGTCGTGAGGCGTTCCAATGGTGCAAACCAGTCATATAGGTGGACGGTACGCACCTATACGGTAAGTATAAGGGGACGTTATTGATTGCAACCGCCCAAGATAGAAATAATGAGATCCTTCCGATAGCATTTGCAATTGTGGAAAGTGAAACCAAGGAAGCATGGGAGTATTTCTTGTATTTCATACGAATGCATGTTACAAACAAGGTTGGTCTATGTCTTATTTCTGATCGTCATAAGAGCATAATATCAGCAGTCGACAATGAGATAATTTGTTGGCAGCCTCCTAATGCATACCATGTATTTTGCATTCGTCACGTTGCGAGCAATTTTAATACTCGCTTCAAGGACAAGGAGTTGAAGAAAAGGTTAATGAGATTAGGTAACATACTCCAACTGATGTGCCCTGACGTTCATTATTTTGATTCCATACACCTTATAATGCTGTGTATTTCTGTCTTTTTTACAGGATACGAACCAAACAAAATAACCTTCGATGCTTTGTATGCCGAATTCTGCAGTTACAGCCGTGAAGCGGCAGCATGGCTTGAAAGAATTCCAAAATAGAAATGGTGTAGGAGTTATGACGAAGATGGACGAAGATACGGTCACATGACAACCAATTTGTCTGAATCAATCAATAAGGTTTTTAGAGGGGCGAGGAACATGCCTATAGCTACGTTAGTGAAATGCACCTACAGTCGGCTTGTTCGTTATTGGGTAAAAAGGGGTGTCAAAGCACAAAATGATGCCATGTCCGGAAAGTATTTTATGAGTGTTATTGGAGAGGCTATGGCAAAGAATGCAGAGCGTGCTACATCGATGCGTGTTCGGGAGTTTGATGTGGCAAGTACAACGTTTGAAGTTGACGATCATGAGGATACATACTCGGTGAACTTGACCCAGAGGACATGCCAGTATGGCAAGTTTCAGGCATTCAAATTCCCTTGTAGACATGTATTTGCTGCATGTGCGGTGGTATCCCATAATGCGTACCAGTACGTGGATCCAGTATTCTCCATCTACAATATTATGCATGTTTACTCCACACCATTTCAGCTGATCGGTAGCGAACAAGGAATACCGTCCTCGTCCGTACCAAAGATTATCCCCGACGTCTCAAAACTGCGTGGTAAGGGTCGCCCTAAATTTACACACATTCGTAATGAAATGGATGAGGAGGAGGTCCAACCTAGCTCCAGTCGAATTAGATGTAGGATATGTAAACAGTTCGGACATAATAGGCATTCATGTCCTACAACACGAACAGCTAATTAACCTTTATGTTCTCATAATTTTTTCTTTTATCTATACTACACTTATGTGTTTCTGTTGTATACATAGTTTTCAATTAGATTTTTCTCAGTGAGGTTCAAGAACATCATCATAGTTATAACGAAATATGCCATAGTGTTGACAACTAAAGAAAAATGGCGTAACACAGTAACCCGTGGGAATATGACCTAATATAATAGGAATCCATGCACGTATGACATAATACAGTAATCCAAGTAAATATGACATAATACAGTAATCCAAGTAACTATGACAAATGCATGCAAATATGACATAATACATAACATGAACACTATCAGGGAGGAGTATATTCAGGCCACCGCCTCAAGCGCGCATCCCGCTGAGGGTTCCTACGAATGCCATCAGGTGGGCGGCTATAATTGAAACCTTCTACTGCTGCCCGTAAAAAGCCATCAGACTGATCATGTCTGTCGTCGCCCATGTGGTCTCCTGTCTGGTATGGGCCACTACTAGATCCGGCCTCGGTACAACCCTGTCCACTGTGGGACGAACGGAAGGCAGCAAATCCACCCTGTGCCGACTGAAATGAACTGAACGAAGGAAGGCCAGGAACGCTATATGCAGGCTGAGATACACAAAAACCCTGTCCAGGCTGGTAAGGGCGCACCGAAGGAAAGACAGTATGGGAAGTATTAGAAGGCCACTGATATGAGGACGGGACCTGTGTCTTCGGAGCGTACATTGTCTCTAGCTGTGGGTAAGTCGGGATTGGTGCATGTGCCTGAGGATTGACTGGTGGTGGCATCCCTTCTGGGTACCACGGGACCACAGTATAGGTCATATCTGGCTATATAGGAGGTCTATATATACCTCCGCCCCGTGGACCAACCGGGGGTATCTGATATGGCTGCACTTGATGCCGCGGTCGTCGTTGGCCTAGTCCACGTCCCTCCCTCGCATGTGGCGGGACCGGTAGAGCAGGATCTGGTAAACTTACTAAAAGCCCAGTCGGTGCGCTCGGACCAGGCTCAGCAACTCGGCCAAACTCTTTTAGTGCCGTGAGTAACTGGTCAAGCACCTTCTGCACCTCCCTATAGCTGTATTGGCCACTAAACTATGGAGAAATCATCCACCAGACCCACTCGACACCATGTACCTGCAAAAATACCAGTTGTATAAATAAGCGCATTTAAACTACGTTATGGATAGTAAATGGAAGTATTAGGAGAGATAACGATATCAAGATCAATACGTACCATGTGGCCAATCTGGGCGACCTGCCTCGTCATGTACCGTCTGGTGTGGGTAAAATACCAGGTCATGTACTCGGAGTTCGGGGAAATCGACCCCACCGATGGATCTGTTATCTCGATACGCTCATGTCGCGTGTTCCACAACTGAATAAATGTAGAGTAATAGTCATCTCACCAACCAGCATATGGAAGGTAAGAGTCTCAGGCCTCCACCTCTCAACCAAAGCAGAAATAAGTTGTTTGTCAATTTGCACCCATGTACTGAGTAAATTAGAATATGTACGGGTTTTATATTATTAATATCATGTACAAAGAACTAAATTCGTATAATTAATTACAGAAAATGTCTTAAGATATACCGGGAGTCTCTTCATGTGAGACACGTGCCAGAAACCTGAACGCATAAGGTGCTGCTGCAACTCCATAGGGATGAGATTTGGGTCCTCGATATCTCCCAAAGACCTGTGTGAGGCTCGCCTCACCCTCAAACAATGACAGTCTCCTGTGTTCCACACAAGTTGCGATCGGTGTGACTGCTGCACCTCTTTATTAAAAACTCCCTACTTTTGGGGCCAAGCTCAATAATGCGACCGCGTTGGTCATCCATTTGCCTACAACAAATTTACAACAACACAACATGCTTAGGTCACTGATTATTAGTCTGTAAATCATTAAGTACTGAATTAATTATTTTACTATTTTTTTCCTATTTAAACTTACCTTATCTATGTTAGGGTACTATAAATAATAATATACAATATATTTCAAAGTATCTTTTTCCAAACATAGATTTAATATTTAGTAATTATTGGAAATTACTGATATTTGTTCAAACAAAAATATACATGTTTTGAAACTCTTTTGTAAGTATTTTAAAAGATTCTGTAAAAAAATCGTCTTAACACGTGTTATTGTAAGTGCTTGTTTGAAATTACCTAAAATAAGCATTTGTATGCTTTTTAAAACACTGCCTCTTTTATGTATTTATTTTCTTATATAGTATAAAATCAATTAAAATAATTACATCCAAAAAAGACTTAGTACCAAAGTTTCTATTTCAATATTATTCCCTTGTAAAAAAACATAAAATCACAATTATTCAGGCCAGAAAACCTCATTAAATTATAGTTATGACTAGAAGTGTTGAAAATAAATGACCATGAATTCTTCAATTCGTAAATGTCATAAATGATAATGAATGCTAAAAACCATAAAAGGTCAAATAGTTTGTTTATTTTGATAATTTACGCATTTTTTGTACTTAAAATAGTATAAGGCAATAAACGTGGTCTATCTTATTTTAGCTTCGCCACCTAAATTAGTGTCATATGCCATTTATGTCTAATATAAAGATAGCAAGAAAAAGAACTGCAATATGTTCCATATAGAATAATAATTAAAGCATTCACTATATTGAATTGACTACAAAACGTAAAGCAAGAAAATGATACGTGTTCAATGTTCTTTTTGTTATGAATATAAATATCTTATGGTCACAATAATATTTACATATAATTATTTTTTTTCATTTGACAATAAGCAATTTCATTATTTTGATAATTTGAGTTGGCAAAAAAATGTCCATATTTTATAATTAAAAAAATAAATTTTTGATTAAACAATATACCTTCAAGGACCCCAAAAAAAAAAAACTTTAAATATTCTAATTGCCTATAGCAATAATTACATTAATATTTATTCTTTTAATTATTTTTACTTATTAGTAATTTGTATGTACTTAAATCCATCCTACCGTTATACATTTATTCATTCAGCAACTATCATAAATAAATGTATACAATTAAAAGTTAAATCATATTATGAAACAATATATATAAGAAATAAATACAATTAAAAGTTAAATCAAATAGATGTTACTTGTGCAGGGTTGAAGAGATGATTGGTTGCCTCCTCCTCCTTCTAGTGATTCTCCTTTTTTTTTTTTTTTTGATTTTTCTGAGAGTTTCACCGGGAGAGTTTTTAGGATACTGAAAATTTGAACGAAGGAAATTTGATGACGAATGGAGGGTAATGGAAAAGGGAAGGGAAGTGTGTGTATGTTCGGTGGGGGAAGAAGAAAGGAAGAGGAAGTGAGATAATAGATAATGGAAAGAGAAAGGAAGAGGGAAGGTGGTGGGGGCTGACAGAAACTAAAAGGAAGAGGTAAGGGGAGTGGTCGCTGGTGCAAACAGAAAATAAGGCAGTGGAGAAGACGCCGAAGAAGAGGGAAGGGGAGTGACGCCGGAGAATGGGGGTGGGGACCAGGGAAAAAAAAAGATAAGGGAATGGGGGTGAGGGCAGAAAAAAAAAAAGAGGAAAAGGGAATGGGGGTGGGGACCGAACAAAAATAAAGAGGAAAAGGGAATGGGGGTAGGGACTGGAGATGTGGATGATTGGGAATGGGGTGCTGAGCTCTGAAAAAAACGAAAGGAACTAGAATGGGGGTGGTGGGGCTCAGGGAAGAAGAAGGGGGGGTTCCGCGGGAAAAGCTTGGGGGGGAGGTTCCTCGTCAGGAATCCTGACTGGATTCCTGACCGGTCAGGAATCCAGTCAGGATTCCTGACAAAAAGCTGGCGTGGCCAGCTGCAGCACGCCACACGTCCAACTCAGCACGCCACCAAGGAACAGGTGGCGTACAGATGCACACGCCACCTGGAAAGGTGGCGTGTGAAATCACCCGCCACGTCCAGGTGGCAGGCATTCGTTGGTGAGTTCAATGGCGTACGTTGAAGCACGCCATTGACTGTAGTACTTCGGCAATTTCTTTCTGACACGGAGCATTCTGGTAATTTATTTCTGATTTTATATTATGTTGGTGAAAAACCCAACTGAAATGCGACGCAGTGTAAGAAACAAAAATGGACCTGGCTTTGGTCCTTTTATCCTCCCATCATCTACCGTCCTCTATGCTAAAACGATGCCATTTTGGCACAAAGGATGGTGTCGTTGTGGCTCAAAGGAGGGCAGTTTTGCCCCTTTTTAGTGTGTGTGTGGGCAAAGGCAGCACCATTTTGGCACCTCCTCTGTGTGCGTGCACGCACACACACCAAAAAGGGGCAACACACTAATATATTTGGAGGTGACTTATATTGTGGTGTGTGTGTGTCTTTCTCGTACATTTAATTAATGTCTTACCACATGCACCTTTGAGGGGTGGGTGGGTGAGTTTGGTTCCCTTAAACCAAACACACCAAGTAGGTGACTTATATTCTGGGGTGGATTGCGTGTGTGTGTGTGTGACCTCTGAGGGGAGGGTTCCCTTAAACCAAACACACCAAAATGTTTGGAGGTGATTTATATTATGGACAATGTCTTTTTTTTTTTTTTTAAAGTTCCTATATCAAACAGAGTTCGTAAATACCTCATGCTTCATCATAGCTGAAAATGCGATGGAGTGAAGACACAAACATGTCTTTGCCAAGTTATGCCTCGTTGAAATATTCACAAGTCTCCACAATCATAAAAATGAGAAATACTTATATAGTTCAGGAGTGTCACCTAATTTATATGTTGACTAATTAAAATACAATAACTTATTTTATTTTAATCCTATATTACAGATGAGTCATATGAAGAAATTCAAATTTTAACATAAACTTCATAATTTAGAGAAACAAGAATCACCATTCCCTCTCATGAATTATTATTTTTTAAAAGAATAAAATTTGAATTTCTCCATATGACTCATTTGATATGTAGGATTAAAATAAGATGAGTTATTGTATTTTAATTAGTTATTGTATTTTAAACAGACAGTCATGATTTTCTGAAGAGGTGTAATGTTTAAGAGTTACCTCTTCAAGACATTGATTCATTATTTATTAATACCCCTACTATGACACCATTAAACTGAGAGAATTAGAAAACATCGGTAATCTCTTGCTGAGTTATCTTATCTTCCGCCAGTTCTGCCGCCTTGATTTAATCAAGAAGGATCTGTTTAATCCTGGGGAGTACCGCTTCTTCTTAACCGGTGGTTGCGGAATAACTCTATAGGACAGTGTTCTCGAACACGACTCAGATCATCCTCTTCTTTGTTTTTTAGATCGCCCCCAACGACTACAATCTATAGAGTTATTCTCACTGATTATGAAATTTATGTGTGCGAGTGAGGGTGAGAGATTGAGAGAAACAAATGGAGAAGAGTATGAGCACACTATTGGTTAAGGACACAACAAAAATTGGGCTCGGATTTCTACATAGTTCATTAACATTTTCGGCAGTCTTGTGAGTTTTTACTGGTTTTTCTTCTTAGTGCAGTAATATTGTATGTTTACAGATTATGCATATTGACTACACAGATTCTTATTTTTAGTGATATTTCTATATTGAAAGTATTCTCACCAACAATCTTAAGACAATTCTGATTTGATTGAATCTGTGTTTGTTATGATTTGATTCTTGATTTTGAAATATCTGGTATGTTTTCTAGAGGCATGTGCATATGCATCAATCTGTTATTACATACATGCATATATGTGTTTATCTTTATTGTGATTCTTGAGAAAGAAATTGATGACGATTGTTAATGGGGAAAAAAAAACTGTGGGTATATATAAATATGGAGTTTTTTTATATGCCTCTTTTATTTATGTATCAGACATATCTGATCTTTCGTCCATAATTATAGAGGAATGTAGTAATATAAATTTTTTGCTGCATATCTGTTTGGTTTTGCAACTAGTCTACATATGTATTTGTTTTATGCCAGACGATAGGATCATTTGGTTTGGGAAAATCAATATATTGAAAGCATGAACTACTTTATGCGTATTATTAGCGAAAATATGATCTGAAACAAGAAAAAAAAAATTATCTGATTGTATCTGAAGTCTATGGCCGTAGGCTTTGGCTATAAATTCTGGGTATTGGGCTTATTTAAATACTTCATCTTCAGCGTTGTTCCCCAATTACATGATTTCTATGCATAAATCTTTCGATGTTTTCCGGCCGTCTTTATGTTTGAAATTGCGCCATGAGAAAACAGTAGGTTTAGGCCATAAAATTGGTGTCATTACGTAGATCTTGAAAAAACAAAGAGATAGATACCAATAACGTGAAAAGCCGACGTCGGAAACGCCAGTTATGAAGGGATGAAAAGTCAGGTATGAAGGATCCACACGGGTCTGTGTGACCCGGCTAGAGGTAGGGGATGACCAAAAAGTTTTGGTCACACCCGATCCAAAAGGCGTCGTTTAAAAACGCCTCCCTCCGTCCTTAGATGAAACGGCATGTTTCTTAAAAAAAACAAAAGGCGTGTTTCACGTACGATCACGGTAATGAAACGGTATTAAAAATTTAAAATAACACGGTTATATATTTGAAAAACTCTAATTTAATTAATTAGAATGAAAAGAGAATTTATTCTCGTATAAAACTTTATTGTCAATGGAGATACTAATTTATTTGATAATTCATAATCTCCTATAATCTCTCCTATAATATTGTGAATATTTTATTTTAAATTTATATTGTTGAATAAAAGTGGGGATTTGTTTTATTCAATGCGATAATAGTTGAAAATTGAAACAAATTTTTGTTTTAATATATCTGGTGATATATTTGTGAATATCTCAGCTACTATTAGATTTGACAGAAGGATTTGTTACTATGATCAATGAATAAAAATAATAAATTGCATGATGTGAGATTTATTTTGATATGCCATATAAATTAGTTTGGATATTGAGAATCTGAGATTTTTAATGCTACAATTTATATTTATATTTCGATGATTTATATAATCTGGTGCTTTGAAATTTTCAAAGAGAATTTGTGGCATTGGTTTTACACATATTTAAATATTGGTATTTAAATAATTAAAGATTTATAAATTTATGTGAAAAATTCTGTGTGAGGACAGAATATTAATATATAAAATATATATTATTTTGACAAAAGGAAATTAATTAAGTTGATGCTTTTTCTATGAAAAGTAAATTTTGTTATATAAATGATAATGTTTGAGACATTCTCATTTAATTAAAGATTAAATTGGCACGACCTTTTGTTGAAGTATACAGTCATATGATTATGTAGTTTTATAAAGTGTGGATCTTTATAAATGTACTAGTGGGATTCTAATTTAATTAGAGTTTTATTGATTATAAAATATTTATAAAATATTTGAAAGTATGGGGGTATCTAAGATATGAGATACTTTAAAAATTATTATTATTTTTGGTGCAAGAAAATATGTTGGAAATTATAAAATTGCCATGTGTTATGATTATTTAACAAAGGCTCTGTTATTTGCTACTGAAAGCAAATTTTGTGAATTATCAAATATTTTGTGATTTTAAACAACATATTTGGTATGGAATTTTAATCATTTATCTATTGTAGAGATAAATGTGCTTAATTTTCATGGTATTATTAATTTCTCTTGGTATAAGCATGCATGACATTGTGAAATATTTAATTTAATATGGATGACTTATATGGTCAAAAGTATCATGTTTTGTACTTGAAAGCATGAGAGAATTGAATGTGATTTTTTGGTGTTAAAGATCATAAAAGAATATTGATGACAAATAAGAAGTGTTTCTAAGTATTGGTTTTGAGAACCATTATGTGAATATTCTTTATGATACTACTTGAGATGATTCTTAAGCTCAATCTGGTATGCATAAATTGTTGAGAATTTGTAGTACTGGTAAATGCTAATTCAATGACATAGCAAATGATATGTGGAGACTGAACATATGTAAACTTTCGTGAAGAGAAAGAAATAGTTAAGGGATAATGCCCTAAATAATATTGGTATCAAGTAGTGGATTCCCATTGTATTGATGCGCACGGATGTTAACTAAGATCTAGTTTATGTGTGAAAATCCACTGGTTATCATTGACCTTTAGTGGTGATAAAATTAAAGTATTATATGAGTTAGAGTTGATTACTCTGAAAATGGATGGAATGCTGAGAATGTTAAAAATCTCTTAGCAACTATTTTGACAAGAAACTTACGCTTAAAGTCGACGATATGTGATTGCTAGATGGCAATAGCCATTGTAAAAGTACAATGATGAAATAAAAATCGTTTGAGATATGATATGATAAGCTAGCTTAAGATCTGTGTTGAAGTTATCTCAATCGATTTGGTGAGGTCAATAATAGACCTATCGGTCGTTAACAAAAACCCTGCAGGATGATATAATTGGTCGAGGGGAATGGGACTAAAGCCAACTCGTAATTGACAGCGATGGCAACCCAACCTTTGTGATTGGTGATCCCATGAAGAATGTTCAATGGATAAGAACAAGTCGTTCGTCAATTCTGACTAGCACAAAAAATAATATTTGTCCCTTCCTATGACAATGAGAGAGTGCTAGAATGCACGTTTTTAAGGTTGAGCAAAGCTCTTAATGATTTCATAGTCATACAAGACGGTGTGCTTAGTGCAGGCACACATACATGAAATCACCTCTACGAATGTGGAGTGTGGCCGCTCCTATGAGATCTTGGCGAAATCTCTAGAGCATTCGTTATGCACCAGGCACACGCATGGCCGTCATAACGCGCAAAACCGTTGATTAACAGTGGAAATGTTAGGATATAATCTGATCATTAATGCCTCTAATACACATCAAGATTTGTTAGTTCATAGAAGCATGCTTCACTAACATCTCTGTGTATTAAGTGTTATTGGTCTAGGTTTGGTTCATAGTTCTACGGACCACCAGATACAATAGTTATGTCCATGAGTGTAACTTAGCTAATGGTGTTTTCTTTGACACATGTGGGGGATTGTTGTAAATATTGCATATGGGTGTGTCAAAGAAAGAATCTTTCCAATATTATGGAATATGTTTAAATGAAGAGATGTGTTTTGAAAAGTCATATTCTTTTAAATAAAGGGATTTGTGTTGGTTCATGAAGCAACATGATTTATGAATTAAACAGACAGTCATGATTTTCTGAAGAGGTGTAATGTTTAAGAGTTACCTCTTCAAGACATTGATTCATTATTTATTAATACCCCTATTGTGACACCATTAAACAGAGAGAATTAGAAAACATCGGTAATCTCTTGCTGAGTTATCTTATCTTCCGCCAGTTCTGCCGCCTTGATTTAATCAAGAAGGATCTGTTTAATCCTAGGGAGTACCGCTTCTTCTTAACCGGTGGTTGCAGAATAACTCTATAGGACAGTGTTCTCGAACACGACTCAGATCATCCTCTTATTTGTTTTTTAGATCGCCCCCAACGACTACATATCATACATCCTAAGCTTAGAAAAACCTTTTTTTTTTCCCGGCAAAAAGAATAGAACTATAGCTAAGCTAAGGAATTTTTATTTTAGTTTTTCTTAGAAAGAATATATTAATGTTCAGGGTTTTTTTGGGACTAAATAGTCAAATTATATTATACATATTTAGACCAAAAAAAATTATATTATATATATAAAAGAGTTAACTTTTAGCATTGATTGAACATGGTTTTTACCCCAACAATGACAAAATAAAAGTTTAAACACTACTTGTTTGTCCGGAGAGTATTCACGGATGAGTTATATGCATCTAAAAATTTGTTAAATTAATTAATATGAGATATATTTTTAAAAATACACCACTCATTTTCTTGAATTTTCTTATTTCTTATTGTCTTTGTTATTGTTGAAGAAGTATTAATAGAGATAAATTTTAAGAAATTGATAATTATAGAAACTGTCATTTATATTTAAAACTAAAATGGCCGATGCTTTATTGGCCCTTTGTTTTTTTTTTTTTTGGTTCTTTTTTCTTTTTTCCCGCATGCCACAAAAGCCATTCACAATATTTTGGTGCTGGGAATTGATTACCCTCTCACCAAATAGACTTGGATCACTTTTTATCAATACTCTCTCCAGTCTCTCGTCGGAGCTTAGCTTCATAATTGAACGAGGTATAAAAAATGGTGTTTGAAATAAATATTTTTTTTAAATATGCACTTATTTATAAGAAAATAAATAAGGGAGAGAAATACAATAATAATGATAAAAATTATGAAAGAAATTTAGTATTATCTCCGATCCTTTATATAAGACACAGCTAACATTTTTCTTTTGAAAAATTGATGAAGTAAAATAAGTTACTTAATCATATCATATTTTGTATATAATGAATTATATATCAGTGTATAAATCAAGCATATTAGTTTGGAAAAAATAATAAATATAAATACTTTAAAGTAATTTAATTAGCTTCCTTGATCTCTAAAAAAATCAAATGGATGTTATATTTAAGACTGAAAAGAGTATTAGAAAAAAATAAAAAAAAATCATCAAATATTCAGACAACTTTTGTCACCATCATATAAAAATACAAAAGATAATTTAAATTTTGGACTGTTATAAATAAGACAGCATGGAGGATAATTCAACCTTCCTCAAATCCATCTGGTAACAAAAGTAATATCTGAATCTAATTATGCAAATTAATGACACTTTACATGCATGCTTCATTTTCTTTTCTCCATTTCACACTTGGGAGACTTTTAGTTCAGAATTCTTGACGGCACGTTCTCCTTTCTCACTATATTTTCGACACATTCTCCAATTTCTGAATGGAAACACAAACACATACCTAACCCACGTTTACTCCATTATGTGCCATTTATTTCTCCATTTCACACTTTCACTTTCAATTATTTCGGCTTCCTCAATTATCGTGAAGACATCACATGCACACATACTCATTTTTCTTGTGTTTAGCCAGCGCAAAAAGTCACGGATGGACTGGAAAATTATGAAGAAGATTTGACACCTTTGGACTTAATGGAATTTTGAGTCCCACGTATTTAAAAATTAGAAGGAAGGCGTAAATTAAAGAAGAGCAAGGCCGACACACACACTCCCCCACTTTTCACAAAGTCAGCATTTATGCCCACTATTTTTGAAAAATGCGCTGCACTATTGTTGATTCACGAGAGAAATAGAATTATGGAAAAATGATGCATTATTTCGGCACTAAGGACAATTGGGAAGAAGAAGAAGAAAAACATCAAAAGCTTTTCGTGAATATTGGAAAGTGATGTGAAAGCGAGAAGTAAAGAAGAGCAGAGAAATTGCTGAGTGGGGAATAGTTGAGAAGAAATTAAACCTAATGAATAAATGTGTACTCTATTTATTATGGAAAAATCCCTCTCAAGGTCCAAGTAAGTAACATATTATCGAAAGAGGCTCAAATAAAAGTCACATATCAGAAAAGACCTTAGTTGTTAACATGTACTGATTTAGTTATCAATGTTGTATTGATATAGTTGGTAATGTTTTTTAAATAATACCAAAAAAGACTTTATGGTCTTTTCTAATAGTTAACTTTTCTTTTGGTCTTTTTTGACAATATCTTACTTAGTTGGACTCTAAGGGGAATTTTCCAATTTATTATTGATCATTTTTGTAGCCAAGCTTTGACATGTGCCTTTATTTTATCTTTTCTCGTACAACTGATTAATGCCTCACCGCATGCACCTTTAAGGGGAGGTTTCGTTCCCTCAAATCAAACACACCAAAATATTTAGAGGTAATTTATATTTTGGACCATGTCTTGTTTTTCAAAAGTGTTATATATTATAAATTGGACAGAATTCGTAAATACCTCAGCTGAAATGCGATGGAGTGAAGACACAAACATGTCTTTGCCAAGTTATGCCTTGTTGAAAAAATCACAAATCTCCACAAACATAGAAGTGAGAAATACCTATATATTTCAGGAGCGCCGCCTAATTTATATTCTGACTAATTAAAATACAGCAACTCATTTTATGTTAATCCTATATTACAGATGAGTCATATGAAGAAATTCAAATTTTAACATAAAACACCATTTCCTCTCATGAATTATTGTTTTTAAAAAGAATAAAATTTGAATTTTTCTATTGGACTCATCTGACATGTAAGATTAAAAAAAGATAAGTTGTTATATTTTAATTAGTTAGAGATGAAGTGACACTCTTAAAATGTGTAAGTCATGTCTTTTTTTGTCCGAATATGGAGATTCATGTCAAGAAATTAAAAATCAGCACAATGTCATACATCCTAATTAAGCTTAGAAAAACCTTTTTTTCCCGGCAAAAATAATAGAACAACCATAGCTAAGCTAAGGAATTTTTATTTTAGTTTTTCTTAGAAAGAATATATTAATGGTTAGGGGTTTTATGGGATTAAATAGTCAAATTATAATATATATATATATATATATATATATAAGAGTTAATTTTTAGCATTGACTGAATATGATTTTTACCCCAACAATGACAAAATAAAAGTTTAAAGACTATTTCTTTGTCATATATGCATCTTCTTCTTCTCTTTCTTTTTTATTTTACTTTAGTTTTTATATACAATGAGGTATATGCATCTGAAAGTTTGTTAAATTAATTAATATGAGATATATTTTTTAAAATACTTCAATCATTTTCTTTAATTATTTTTATTTCCTCTTATTTTTATTATTGTTGAAGAAGTATTAATAGAGATAAATTAAATAATAATAATAATAATTATAAAAACTGTGATTTATATTAAAACGGTTAAACGTTTTAGAGTTTTGCACTAATTGTACCTTTGTACGTCACACATTCTTCGGGACGTATACTAGCAAGTGTGTTGAGATGCAGACAGACATACTCCTTCCAGACTACACTGCACATGCTGCATTTTTATTGGCAAGTTGGATATAATTAAGAATATTTAAAAATGTGTATAGGTGTATATATATAAAATCGAATAATTATAAACAATTAAGAAAACCAAGAATATCATATATTCATAATATATGGCACTCAAGCTATACTACGGGAAATAATAAATTATGGTTAAGTTATTTAATATGTTATAAAATATAAATTTTTCTCACTTTTGTCCTTATTAAGAAATGTATTCAATTGAATTGAGAATGTTAATTTAGAGAAACATAGAAGATATAATGAGTGGGTAAAGTTAGAAATTGGGTATTAATCACATGGGTAAAACATGAAAAAAAAAAAAAAAAGGCATTAATGAAACTGGAAGTGACTTATATTTTAAACCATGCGTTCCTTTTAAAAGCGACTATATTATAGACCAAACTACTCATGCTTCATCATAGCTGAAATGCGATGGAGTGAAAACACAAAAATGTCTTTGCCTATGCTTCGTTGGAATATTCACGAGTCTTCACCAACATCGAAATGAGAAATACTAACATATTTTAGAAGTTCTACTTTGTTTGAATATTCACGAGTCTCCACCAACATCGAAATGAGAAATACTAACATATTTTAGAAGCTCTACATTGTTTGTATTTTGACTAATTAAAATACAACAATGTAAATGGAGCTGAATACTAAAGAGGGGGTAAATTGGGTATTCTCAAATTTTCGGTTAAAAACTCTATTTTAGAACAATAAAAACAGGGGTTAACGGAGATAAGGAAGAGAAAGCTTGGACACAAGAATTTATACTGGTTCGATCCTATCAACTTGACCTACATCCAGTCCCCAGAACTCTGAGATTTTCAACTATATCAATGATTACACACTCTACACTCAAGAAGTGATTCTCTCACTAAAACTCACTCCGCCTTACAAGTTGTAATCAATGAGCCCAACTATCAAGTCCCCTGACTTGTGGCTCCTTACAATAAATGATTAACAATCAAAGAAAACTCTCTCTAAGAGTAGATGATGATAAACACTAAAGCTTATAATGTTAACCGACAAGATACAAATGAAAACTAAGAGGTAGTTGAGAGACTTGAATGCTTGTGCGTTTTCAGATGTTGAAACAATTGTGAAGTCTTGAATCCCACTCTATTTATACACAGAAGGCATTAAATGACCGTTGTAACTTGGATTAAAACGTTGGGAGTGGTCTTACTGCTGGAAAAAACGATTTTTGCGACGGAAAAAATCCATCGCAAAACACTGAAAATCCGTCGCAATTTGCGGCGGAAAAAAATCCGTCGCAATTTGCGACGGATTTTTTTCCGTCACAAAAGTTCAAACTTGCAAATTCCACGATTTGCGACGGATTTCAAATCCGTCGCAAAAATTCAAATTTGCGACGGATTCTCAATCCGTCGCAAATCGTGGAATTTGTGACGGATTGAGAATCCGTCGCAAATATTATTTTATTTTTAAAAAAATTAAAAATTATTTTTTAAAAAAAATTATATAAAACAAAGTCTATATACTAATATATGAAAAGCAATAATCACTTTAGTATATATCATTCAGTTCTGATTAAAAATTTAAATTGCAAATTTATAAAAGAATTTGAAAACTCAAGTAGATATGAATCAATAATGACTTTTTTATTTTTAAATGAAAAGTTATGCAATTAAACATACAACAACAAAAAAGATATGACTCTTTGTTTATCAACATATACTAATTAACCTCGTTCTCCAGTCTATATACAAGGTTAGTGAGAAATTAATACAAAATATTAATACAAAATTTGAATAATGTTTAGAAAATCTTTAGCACCTGGCATACGGTAATTCTAGTGATAATATATATGTCAATTTCCTATACAACCATACAAATCATTATTTCAGAGGAAGAATTAGGAAAACTTATAATCTTCTACCAATATGGATTCAGACAGAGGAGAAACTAAAACAGATATAGATCTAAATTCATGTAATTTATAATCTTCTACCAATATAGATCTTTAGATTATGGAAGAAAGCAAATCTATATACAGATATTTCTAAATAGTTGAAAAAAAATACTTCAAACAAACTTGGAAAATGGCAGCACCGGTGACCGGAAGGGGGAAGCAACCAGAAGGAGGAGCGGCGGTGGCAACTGGAACAACGAACGCCGGTGGTCGAAAGGGAGAGGAGGAGCGCGATGTGGGAGAAAAAGAAGAGCTTCGAGTGTGATGGACGGAGGAAATGTCCAGAAATCGGAACTTAAAGAGATTTTGCGACGGAAAAATAATCCATCGCAAAATCTCACTTTTTGCGAAGAAAATGAAATCCGTCGCAAAAAGCAATTAATTGCTTTTTGCGACGGAACCACAAGTCCGTCGCAAAAAGGACGACTTGGTGGCCAATTGGCTACCAATTTGCGACGGAACATAAGTTCCGTCGCAAAAAAAAAATTGCTTTTTGCGACGGAATTGTTTTTCCGTCGCAAATTGGCGGCCCTTTTTCCCGCTAAAATTTTTTTTTTTTTTTGGAGTTTTGAGACGGATTTTCAAATCCGTCGCAATTTGCGATGGATTTACAATTCCGTCAACGTTTGAGACGGAATTAAAATCCGTCGCAAATTTCGATGGATTTGAAACTCCATCGCACAATTTTACGACAGAATTTCGAATCCGTCGCAAATTAGCAGGCCTTTTCCCGCTAGGAAATCATTTCTTTTTGGAGTTTTGTGACGGAATTCAAATCCGTCGCAAATTGCGACGGATTTGAAAATCCGTCGCAAAATTTTGTGACGGAATTTCAATTCCGTCGCAAATTAGCGGACTTTTTCCCACTAGGAAATCATTTCTTTTTGGAGTTTTGCGACGGATTTTTCAAATCCATCGCAAAATTTTGCGACGGATTTGTTTTTCTGTCGCAAATTGCCACGGATTGCAATTTCGTCGCAAAAATTTTGCGACGGATTTTAAAATCCGTCACAATTTGCGATGGATTCTAATTCCGTCGCAAATTCCGTCACAATTTACGACGGATTTTTTCGGTCGCAAATTCCGTCGCTATTTTGACATTTTCTAGAAGTGTTTGCTGAAATTAGGTGCCACTTATGCCATCTTCTCTCTCTTGGTTTTTGCATAATCCAGTTAGACTTTGGTTCAGAGTTGACTTCTCTGCAAATTAATCCGTTGGAGAGGCTATTGCTTGTTGTAGAAATCTTTATTTAATGCTTTGCAACCGTGTATAGATGGATTAACCAAAAGCAATCAAGTTTCTGGGTTGAACATTTAATGTTCTGACACAACTTTTGCTTTTGCTCTAAACCTTCAATAATCTTTCTTTAATCTGTCTGAAACTCACTAAAAAGATGATTAAACATATCTAGAATCATTATAGATTAATCATGAAAAGCATTGAGATCAAACAAGAAGGTATAGCAACTTTGGCAAATTCGAATTTCTGTCAACGTATAGAAACCTGGAGGTTTGTTCCACAAACCTCGAGGTTTTCGTTTTCTCCAGGTGAAAAAGGTTTTGGTTTAAACAACAAACCTGGAGGTTTCAAAACAAACCTGAAGGTTTACAGAAATGCAGAAAGAAGATTAAGTCTCCGAGTGTCAAAACCTTGAGGTTTCATGATAAACCTCGAGGTTTCACATTAAAATATGAAACCTTGTAAAACACGATGAAACCAAACATGGAGGTTTCTTAGGAAACCTGAAGGTTTCAAAACAAAGTGAAAGTTCATTTGCTCTCTGGAACTCACAAACCTCGAGGTTTGTAGCAATACTCAAGGTTTTGCTAAAAGCATTGAAAATCAGAACTTTGTTCCAAAGACAAAACTTGAAGGTTTTGGAGTAAACCTCAAGGTTTTCATAGATGGTAAAACCTGATTGCTCTCTGTATGTCAGAAACCTGGAGGTTTCTAACAATACTCAAGGTTTTGTGTCAATTTCAAAATTCTCAAGTTTGAGCCAAACCACAAACCTCGAGGTTTATGTGGGAACCTTGAGGTTTTCAATGTTCTTAAAAACCATTTGCTCTCTGGATGAAGAAATCTGGAGGTTTCTTCAAATACTCGAGGTTTCACATTCTTTTTCAAAAGTGTCAGTTAGGCGCCAAACCACAAACCTGGAGATTTTGTTATAAACCTCGAGGTTTGAAGAGTTGGTGTGAAACTGAGTTTTCTCTGAAAGTCCAAAACCTCGAGGTTTCACATAAGTTTGTGAAACCAAGTGTTTTGCAAGGCAGAACACTGAACCTTGAGGCTTCCTTTGTAAGGCCAAACCTCGAGGTTTCTAAGCAAACCTCGAGGTTTGCTCTCACTCAGGATTTTCCAACATCCAAGAGCAAATCCTCATTCTTTGTTTACAATTGTTGGCAATCATCAAAACCTTAAGAGAACTAACAAACAAATCATCTTATTTTGATTCTACATTGTAGACAAGTCATATGGAAAAATTCAAAATTTATAATTTTAAAAAACATAAACTTCATAATTTTAAAAAACAAAAAACGCAATTGCCTCTCATGATTTGTTGTTTTTAAAAATAATACAATTTGAATTTCTTCATATGTCTCATTTGTCATGTAAAATTAAAATAAAATGAGTTATATTTTAATTAGTCAAAAGTCCAAACATTGATAAAGTGATACTCCTGAAATATGTAAGTATTTCACTGTAGAAATATGGAATGTTGTGTCTTTTTTTGTGTGAATATAGAGATTCATGTCAAGAAATTAAAAATCAGCAAAATATCACAAATCTTAAACTTAGAGCTATAGCTATGGAATAGAACTATAGCTAAGGAATTTTTATTTTAGTTTTTATATATATATATATATATCACTGAAACATCAGAAACAATGTCTGAGAAAAAACAAAAAAAGTCAGAAACAATGCAATGTAAACCTTTTTTTTTTTTTGATACAAGTAATATGAACCTTTTTAACATCACCCTAATTGTAAAATTCTCATGTTGATAATGTTGCTTAATTAAAAACCTTTCTAGAAAAACCCCATGGGACAAAAACCTAGGTAAGGGAAAAAGAGTACAATGTGTATCGACTCTTCCTCTTAGTTACATCAAATTTTCTAATGCTGCATCATTAAAAACATTTATAGGAAAACCCAGTGGAACAAAACCTAGATAAAGAAAAAGAGTACAACGTATATCAACTTGCCCTTCTAAAATACATCAGATTTACTCCCCCTGATGACGACATTACTTCCAATGTCGTCTTTATGTTGGTAAAGAACTATATCTCTTGCTAATAAGTATAACACATTAGTTCTCCAATAGAACTAAAATATGGTACATCTGGACCAACTAGTTCTTCTTCAACTTCTTTGCTTGAGGTCGGAATTTTCTTTATCCACCTAGAAAAACTTTATAATAATTTTAGTACATAATGGATATGATTTATCCATATAAAATCGATCTAAGTAAAATCGAACTACAGATAAATATGTTTCTTCAAAATCAATAACATGTCTTTGTGTAAAAACTTTTGGGCTACAAGGCTTGCCTTATATCTTATAATTTCACCCTTTTCATTTCTCTTTCATATGAAAGCCCATTTGTATCTAACTGGCTTTAAATCTTTAGGTGTATAGACAACAGGTCCAAATACTTTTCGTTTTGCCAGTAATTTTAATTCAGCATTAATAGCATTTTTCCATAGGGGCAAATTCTTTCACTATTAGCACTCGCTAATGGATTTTGGCTTGTGATCCTTATATCATTCATCACATCATATGCTATATTATAAGCAAAGACGTCATCAACGTTGACTTCATTTCGGTCCAATCGGATTCTTTTCATAACATAATTTATTGAGATTCATAATTTTCACATATTTCAGGTACCTGGGTCTTTTCTAGGACTATAACATTCTCTTCTGGAGATATCTTTATTGGAGATAATAACTCTTCAAGAGACAGCTATTCTAGAGCCACTAACTTTTCTTAATTATTCTCAACTCAATCATCTATATTCTTAGCTCCTTTTCTCTTTTGAGGATTTTTCTTTGGAATCGATGGACCTACCACGCTTCAGGCGTGCTTTCAATTCATTTATAATAGGTTGTCCTTCAAAAACATCAATTCTAATAGGAGCATGAGCAGCTGGGACATGTGACATTGTTACTTTCTTATGGTCAGTAAATGTTTCTGACATTCGATTACCTAAATTCTACAAATAAATTATCTTTTGAACTTTCAGTTTACATTATTTTGTACGAGGATCAGAATGAGCCAATTATAATTTATTCCTACTAATTTCTTTACCCAACTGCTTATTTTCTTCCCCGAATGTTGGGAAAACAAGGTCAAATCACAATTTATTAATCATGCAGTATAAAGCTCCTAAATCCATTTGTTACCATTAGAAATATCATTTTGTTTCATATAGAGACAAACAAGAAGAATGAGGTCCTTCCCATGGTAGTGAAAACGTAGATTTTACTTGAAAACGGAAGGAGAATGAAAAACCGTAAAACGTAAAATCGTAACGTAGTAAAATCGTAAGAAAATCGTAAAAATTTAAAAGCGTTTAGAAAATTAGTAAAATCGTTTTAATGAAAAAAATCGTAAAATCGTAAAATCGCAGTGATAAAACGAGTTTTTAACTACCCTGGTCCTTCCACAACATTTATCTCAACTTTCTTTCTATGTCCATTTATGGGCATTGTGGTGGATTTATAAGCGTTGTACATTCAAAAACTTTCTAGATGGAATTATCTAGTTCTCGACCAAAAACCAACTTTACGGGGAGAATTTTTTTTAGCTTATATAAATGCTGCAATAATCAAATATGCCAACACAGAATTCTTTGTTCTCATTAGCATTGAATACATGATTTCTGGATCGTATAATCTGGAAATAACTTGCTCAATTTATTCAAAAATTATTGCAAACTTTAAGTTGCATTCTTTTGTAAGCTAATAATCTCACATGTATCCATCTTATAGATACATCTTTCAAATTTGTATGATTTACATGTCATTTCAATGGGCCCATATAATAATGTTTAATATATTTCCAGAGATCCATTACCAATCATGAGCAACGATATTCTCATAGTCAAATCTATTTGAGAACAAACATTACATAATACAAACATAAACAATATGTTAGTTATTCATGAAGAATCTTTTGATTCTTCAATGGATGTCAAAGCATAATGTTATTTGCATTATATATGTGAGTCGGATAATCAAACAAGTCGTACCAACAAGAAATGTATTTAAATCAGTAAACTTCTGGTTTACTGTAACATATATCCCAATCAATAGTAAACTTTTGAACCATAATCTGACATCTATTTTAAGAGAACTATTAAACTTTGCGTGAGAAGTATAAAATTAACTTTTCAAAAACAAGCTCATACTTGTATTCTAACTCATACTTGCTTTCTAACAATCTCGGAATCTCCCACTCAATTATGAGTCATATAAACATTCTTTCTTTATATTTGTATTTCAAAATCACTTTCAAACCGTTTAAAGCTCGAAAAGGAAATCGAGGTTAATTTTTTAGGAACAAACATATAATATTACATCACTAGATAATCTCATTACTCATCTATAATATACTTCAATTTACTTATATATGCAAAATATATACAGTCCACCACATATGAAAATATTCATAATTAAAATATCGAGTAAATATCATTTTTGGTCCCTAAAAAAAACACAGACCCCATTTTGGTCCCTCACACTTCAAAAACCCCTTTTTAGTCCATGAACAGTACGAATAAGGGTCGATTGCTGAACATTTTGGTCCCTCGCAAATTTTCAAAAACCCCTTTTTAGTCCATAAAAATTGTCCTATTTAGTCCCTAGGGACGAAAATGGGGTCTGCGTTTTTTTTAGGGACAAAAAAGAGTATTTACTCTAAAATATCTTAGAATAAAACAGTAAGATTTTCATGCCAACAGATTTATGATATATGATTATAATAAATTTAAATAACAATAATAACAAAAAGTAAGCTTTATATTACCTATTGGGCATATTTATTGCTCTTGAGCCTTAGCTTCAAAATGAATATGGACATATTTCTCTGCAGCTCATTGCCTTTTTAATATCTCATTAGCTACATTTAGCAAACATTTAATTTGCTATATTTGTAAACTTCTGGTTTATAATAGTATGATATCCGTTTCTATATAATATCTTTAAAACTCAATAAATTTCTTTTATAAAGTAAAATATTTGAGCTTTGACAAATATATCATGGCATACGATAAATACAAAACCAATGACCCTTACCATCATAACATTAATATGAATTTTTATCATGTTTATTATACCCACTAATTTCTTTTTTTTTTTTTGTGATTTTTTATCAATAATCTTTCTTCACTTCCAGTGAGAATTTGAACCACCATAAATACAACCATGTCCATATGTAAACATATTTACACACATGTCCATAACCACAATTAAATTTGTTCATTACTACATTCACTTCTGGGAATGTAGTTGATTCTGTTGAAGGAAATTCATCATCCTTAAAACAAAAACTCACTGTTTTGTTTGATCAAATAAAGACAAGAAATTAATTCAAAATATTTCTTGATTCCTTCACAATATTGCTACTACAGAAGCAAATTGGATATTCTCATTTATAATAAACTTTTAGAAGAAAAACCATCTTCTGCTGGTCATACAATCCCACTAATTTGTTCTAAAGAACAAAAGAATCTTTAATGACAAATATTCAATTTTGAGACATTTATACAACAGATGGCATACAAAAATCATAGCACAAGCCTTGTCTCATAACTTCAGGCAAATTTATCTCTTAACATTAGGCCAAATTATCATTTGGCTCCAGACCAAATTGTGCCTTCTTTTAGTTTCTGGCCAACTTTATGCTCTCTCTTGGCATCTGGGCAATTTATGCCTTCTCTTGGCTTTCTGGCCAACTTTTGTCATATATCTTCATGCCATTTTTCTCTTCAAGAGAAATTAAATCAAGATGGCTTCCAACTGTTTATCTTCAAGATAAACAAAGGTTTCTGACCATTATATATGACGTCTGATCATATAATAAGAAAGATATTAATATTAATAATGAAAATAATAAATAAAACATAAACAATAAATGTTATGTTAGGAACAATAATATAAATGTTATGTTAGTAACATAAAAATAAATGCTTGATTTAAATGTTATGTTATTAACAATAATATAAATATTATGTGAGTAACATAAAAGTAAATGCTTAATTTAAATGTTATGTTAGTAACATAAAAGTAAATGCTTAATTTAAATGTTATGTTAGTGAAATAATAATAAAATTACATCTAGACTTCCAGTTAGGAAGTAAAACCCCAGGTAGGAATCAAATACAAAATATTTCTTAAATCAACAATTAAATATTAATAGAAAACATACCTGAGTGAAGAAATCACACAACCACCGATTCAAAATCAATTTCTCAACTAAAAATACCTCCATTTGAACGATTTGGGTAAACTCCTTCCGCCATGAAAGATGAACCATGGTGATCATGAACAACGCAAGAATGAGGCTCAGTTGATTAGAACCTCGTGCTGATAACGTGTTATGAAATTGAAGAAAATGTAAAGAAAAGTAGAGAGAAGTCAGAGAAAAATTCTAGATAGATGAAGAAATTCTTATTTCAAGTGTATTCAGAATGTTTATACAATATCTCTATTTATAGACCTTCAAGGGTTACTATACAATGGACATTCACATTATAAATATATTCGTAACAATTTGATAATTTATTGATGTTTTCTGTAACCACCCCATGACATGCTATGCTTTTATTATTTATTCTTGAGAAAATTAATCTTTTTACTCCCTATAATTTTGACTAAGTTGTAAGACAATTCCTAAACTTTGACTAAACACAACTTACCAGTTACCACTTAGTCATTATAATTTTGATTCGATTATTGTAACATCCCATTTTTTTTTATTGTAGGCCTATAATATTCTGAAAAGATTAATTTATGATAATAAAATTTTACCATACAATTACCATGAAACTAAATTTTCTCAGATTTATATCAAAGTGGGGTGTAGATGATGGTAAGCCGAATAGAAACTCGGATTGAGTCACAAGGATGAAAATTTTTAGGGGGAATTAAAATAAAGGACCAAGAAAAAATAATATTTATTTCAAAGGATCATAAACACTATAATTACTTACAAGGACCAAATATCAAAACATAAGTTCAAAAATACTAAATTATCCCTCAAATTTGCTGTTGTTTCTGAGCAACACAACACAAACCAAAAACTCAAAATCCCTTCTTCTCTCCGTCGACCAAATTGACACCTTTACCTTCCTACCTGTTGTTGCCATTTGCACATACAACAAGGAAGGCTTTTAATGAGAACCATTTTTTCTTTTAAACAACATCAATTTCTTGGAGAATTACGACCATGGAAAAGCAGTTTATTTTTCATCCTTCACATCATTCCGAAAGCAAGTTTTGTATTACTGCCTTTTCAAGCTTGTCAGACTATTGCCTATTGATATATATATTTTTTGATAATATATTTTTCTTTTTTTCAGACGTGTTAACCATATAAAAGAAGGTTAGCCAGGTTCAATAGAGAACTGTGAGATTGGGGTTGTGCGGTTGGGAGGATGATGATCAATACAGCAATGGTAAGAGAAAATCACAAAAGTTAACTGCCGACGGGAAGTGAGTGGTGAGTTATTGTCCTCCATGCTGTCTCTAAAAATGGGAGGGAAGAAGGAGTCTGAGCTTTTAGGATTTTCCTTAGGTTGTGAGGAGGTAGGTGATTTAGGGTGATTTAGTATTTTTAAATTTTTATTTTAATATTTGGTCCTTCTTACTAATTAGAGTTTTTATGGGTTTTTACAATAAATATCATTTTCAATAGGTCTTTTGTTTTAATTTCCCTAAATTTTTTTTGATATGAAGCTCAAGAGGGAAGTGTGTCTATTTTTTTCCCCTTTGTGTCCTCCTTCTCAATCTTTCATCCTATTTATAGCTTAGAAAAGTAAATAACTTACATCATTGCTTACATCAGATTAATTATTATTTCCACACAATAATTAAAGTTGCACCGAAATTAACTCTGGCTTCTTATCTTGGTACCCCTTCTTTATTTTTTTGATATAGCCAGTGGGGGAGGTGATATAGCTATAGCCAGTGGGGGGAGGGGGAGGCAGGGCTTGAACCCTGGACAAGGGGGAAGGCCAACTCCTAAGGCTGGCCCTAGTGCCATCACACTACGAGGCACATGGCGGTACCCCTTCTTTATCTTTTTCCTGTAACAATTTTATCTTGTCTGCCATGAAATATTATTTATTATTATTGATCTTTTATAATATAGACAAAACTTTTAATTTTATACTTATATATCTTCTATAAACCCCAGATTAAATAAATCAAATCCTAATAACATTTAATAAAAATTAGGATGCTAAGTTGCAACTTAGTCCCTATACTTTAATCATTTTACAATTCAATCCCTAACATTATCCTAAAACGTAAGGACTAAATTATAAAATTGTTAAAACTATAGAGACCGAAGGCAGTGAGTAAAAGTTGAGAGATTGAGTTATAACTGAATCAAAACTATGGAGATTGAGTTATACCGAATCAAAGTATAGGGACTGAGATAATCAATTTAAAATTATATGAACCAAAAGATTAATTTTTCTTTTATTATTCTTGTTGGAACACTAAAAATGCTTTTAGATTTTATAGAACCCATAACCAATTACTCCTTCTCCACAACGTAAAAATATATTGACAGGAAAAGGATTGACACATATTTATTATTCTTTTTAGACCTCTAATGATTTTACATTTTACACTGAGAACCTATAGCCACCTTGTGATTGGCCACACTTTAAAAATATAAGACTTATGGGGTAAAATTGTCCTCAAAGTGCCAAAAATGAATCAATTTTGCCTCCATTATTATTCTAGTTAATTTTGACCATTATTTTATCAAATAGTTTAAACTAACAATTCATACGTTATTATTTGACACAACCATAGTCATCTTATGGTCAAATCACAAATTTTACCCATAATTACAATGCAATACAACTCGGGATCATTCTCTTAGTAAGGAGCTTTTTATTTTTAATTCCTTAAATTGAACTAAGTGCTAAAAACATAATTAGAAATGGAGTTTTGAAATTGGTTTTCTCTAAACTACAATTCATAAAAAAATTAAAGCTATTTATACTTTTTTATGGGTAATTTTGGAAAATAATGAAGAAAAGTTTCAATTGGGAGTGAGAATATGAGTGATGAATGCTCTTGGTAATGATCTTGTTCAAAAAGGTCATGGGAGTTAAAACTTCATTATATACCTCAAGAGAAATCTCAAGATAACACTTAAGTCTAATATTTCCCATTGTTATTAGCTTATACAAATATAGGTAGCTACTACCTCTTGAGATATTATTTAGAATCACATAATGTACAATTGAAATTTGAATAATACAATATGAGTCTTCTTGAATATAAGTGCTAAACAGCCTCTCAAGGACACAAATCAACTATATTAATTAGATAATAAAATGTTTAAAACATGCACTCATTTATAAAAGAATAGTAAGGGAGAGAAATACAATAATAATGATAACAAATATGAAAGAAATTTATTACTGTCTCCAATCCTAAGTATAATAAATAGCTAACTTTTTATTTTTTTTAAAAGAAATTGATGAAAGAAAATAAGTTATTTAATCATATAATATATTATGCATAATTAAGTTATATATAATTTTATAAGTCAAAAAATTAGTTTTAAGAAAAATAATAAATATAAATACTTTAAAATAATTTAATTAGCTTCTTTGATCTTTAAAAAAAAACCAAATGGATTTTATATTTAAGACCGGAGGGATTATCAAAAAGAATAAAAAGAAATAATTCATTAAATGTTGGTTAGACAACTTTTATTACACTCATATAAAAAAACTTAAGACAATTTAAATTTTAGAATCTTAGGGATGGATTAATTCACCCTTCCTCAAATCCATCTGGTAACAAAAGTTTCTTGTTTTTTTTTTTTTAAAAAAAAAATTTTTGTTGAGTTTGGTAACAAATTTTCTAAAAGCGTATATTTAATACGTTGTGGCCTTAGAGATATATATTTTGGATGGGGCAAAGCAATGTACGGTGGGCCCGCAATGGCTGGGGCTGGCTCGTTTCCTGGAATAAGCACTTTCGGGGCATGTGGGACTGGGAAGAGAGACGGTGTGGTATTTACTACTTTGCTTGCCGCCCAAAGCTATGAAGATTTTGGCCAGAGAAATTGATAACATGCTCAGCAACTATAACGACACTGGTCAAGATTCTAAATTTATCACGTCTCGCCTATAACCACCAAACTGTGGCCAACGGACCAACGCGAGTATCTGTGTGCGTGGAATGTTTTTAATTTGGTTTTAGATATTTGTTAATGGGCTATACTGTTAGGAACTAAGTGTACTTTTTAAGTATCATCTCGGTCGTTGTTCTTATATTTGTTGTTTTTGTTTTTTGTTTTTTTATTTTTATGTTGATGTTTCTGTAAGTCATGAGACTACCCGGACGTTATGCCGTGTCTAGTTTATGTGTGAAATATTGTAATGAAACGGGTTAGAAGTAATAGACATATTCTAATCCACGTCAACAAATTTATATTTTACAATATATATATATATATATATATATATATATATATATATATATATATATATAAGTGCATGAAAGGTAAAAGAACAGATGAAATCCGTGGCAAATAATTCACAATATGGATCTGCTATGACAACTTCTTTAAATATTTGGCAGGTCATTGTTTTAATAAAAAAATTCGATATAAGAAAATTGTTTGGAAAAAAAATGTTAATATACTCGTAAGAGATTTTTCATAATCTAAAAGCAAAACCAAACAAGCATGCACCAAATTAAAAGTTGGTTTCCCTGATAAATTTTTTTAGGTTCTGAAATCCAAACCAAGCTAAAAGCTAGCTCATGATTTAATGAGCAAGTCTCAAATCTTAATATAATTATAATTATATGTAATTTTATAATATAAAAGTGTTCTAATAATTAGAACTAGAGCTAGCAATAGTTTTATAATGCATTTTGAACTTATAATATAGTGGTAATCCGATTATAGGTTCATATTCATCTAAGATTTCATCAATAATGAACACAAGAAACGAAAAAAAGGATTGCGTCAATAATAGAAATAGTGAACTTGTCATTCACTTCGACTGTATCCAGAAAGTTGGGTTTAGGTGACGGCAATAAGTTGCTCTATGTAGTATGATATGATTCAGGGGCGTTTATTACGTACATAGCCCTTTACAAGATGACAGCTGGACGACCTCTATCCTCATACTGTATATGCTTGTAAGGCATGTTCCATTAGATCAAATGGCCTTTTGGCACAGCCACGTTATTGTCACCTCAAGGAAAATTACTAGCATTCACTGCTACAAAAATAAAGAATAGTGACACATCTTTTGCTAGAACTTTTTTCTTTTAAACAAAAAAAGCAATGATGTGACTCTTTTTCAGTTAAGAGTCACAACTACTTGTGTGGTGCTTGACCAAATGCCACATAAGTTGTTTTTTTTTACAAAGTAAGTGACATAGGAAGTGTTATAGCTGTTACTCACTTTGTGTGGTGCTTGACTTAATAAGTGTCACACAAATTATTTTTTAATTTTTTTTTCTCAAACGCTTCTTCATCAATAGTATCCCTTATTTTCCAGCAGCTCTCGCTGATTTCCTTTTTCCTTTTTCTTATCCTCTTGTTTCCACTCCCATTGACTACTTCTTTTCCCTATCCTTGGTCCCCACTCCCATGGGCCTCTTCCTTTCCTTTTCCTTATCCTTATCCTTGTCCCCACCCCCTCTCCTTCTCTATTAATAGACTCCAACGCACTCATTTCATCCCCACTTCCATTATTTCCTTTGGTCCCGTTTCCTCCACCCACCCCTATCTCAAAGATAGGATAAGTACACCCTCACTCCCCCACTCCTCCCTCTTTTTTTTTTTTTTCAATTTTTCACAATGTATTTTATATTTAATTTATTATGTGTTCGTGTGTGAACAATATTAATGTTACTCGGGCTTGAACTAGGAACAATGCCTAGGGCCTATGTACCCTGAGATAGGGATCAAAGCCCACGTAGTTCGAGTATACTTCCGGCGTTTAGCCACTGGGTGTGGGGTGTGTGCTATGTGAGAATGAAAGGATGAGATAGCATGTACCGTTCACCAGTGGAGGGCTTTCCTATTTATAGGAGAGTGGATAACTGTCCCGAGATGGGCAGTTACCAACTGTCTCGGGATAGGCAGTTATCGCACATGTAGACAGAACCGTCAGTGGAAGCTTGCATGAAGAGTTGGGCTTCGGCGCCCAAGTTCCAAGATCCATAACAGTTGCCCCCAGCCCGACAGCTCAGGTCTCTGGGTTGTCGGTAGAGCCGGGAAATCGGGCCGGGCCCGTCGGGCTGGCCCTTTTAAGCCCTGGCCCTGTAGGGCTCGGGCTTGAAAAATATGCCTGAAATTTGAATTTGGCCCTGCAGGGCCGGCCCTGTAGGGCCTCGGGCTTTATCGGGCCGGCCCTGTAGGGCCTCGGGCCGGCCCTGCAGGCCCTGTTACTGTAGCATTTTCAGTTTTTTAAGAAAAACAATTAGTCAAAGAGTGCCAAGAGAAAAAGGCTAGGAGGCACATATATAAATATATAATAACTATACTCTGATTTTATGATTTGATATATTATTTGTTGCAAATAATAATTATGGATGTGTTCATGCTGCGGGAGAAGAAATTCATGACATTTTTACTCCTGAAACACAGCCTTCTGCTCAAAGTGAAGCACAATCAAATATTTATAAAATTGATGAGAGTGATGAAGAAGGTGACAATTGACAATGATAGTAGTATGCTTTTATATTTTATGTGAGTTATCTAATGTTGTTTAGTTTAATACTTCTTAAGTTTTATGTGAGTCAATTGTGGACAATGGTTTGTTTTTTATTACGAATTAATGAATGTGTTTATTTGTTGGATAATTTGTATTGTTTAGATATTAATGTTGATAATATTTATTTGATAGATTAGAACTTTAATGGTTGCAATTTACTAATTATATTTCTTTGGAAAAAACCTAGAAAAAAAATAATTAAAATTTGGAATAGTAATTTTCAGGCCCTGTAGGGTCGGCCCTGGCCCTGGTACTATCGGGCCGGGCTTTGAAAAACAGATGTTTTCCTTATCTCAGGCCCTGTAGGGCCCAAGCCCTGGAGGGCCAGGCCCTGTAGGGCCGGGCCAGCCCTGATTCCCAGCTCTAGTTGTCGGGATGTATTGATGGTTGTACCTGATTAGAGATTGTCCGAGATATCTCTGCTTGTACCTGATTAGAGATTGTCCAAGATATCTCTACTTTGCTAGAGTTGTCCGAGTTTTGTAATTCACTTTCCTACCGACATGGGTGCTTTTCCTCATGTATTTCCGAAGTCGGTAGCCCTTGATCATGAGCTTCCAAGCTTATCTCGATCTCAATGCCGAGTTTGTGATTTTCTGAGACTTGTCAGAGATCTTTTTTGCCAAAGTGCTCCTCTTACCGACGTGTCTATTACCAAAGCGTCCAGGATCATACCAATCGTCACGACTATTCACTTGTCTTCACTCTTAGGTTTATGGTGCCGTATTGTGTAACCATTACCTCCGAATTTGAAGCAGCACGTTCTTCAAAAAGCCGCCTTCGGTTACCATGCTCATTAATGCTCTACGTCATACTCCATTTGTCATGGTTACTTTAAGGGTTTAGTAGGGTTTAGCCTTGATTCCATCGGTTCAACCAAAGCTATCCGTTTGAATCCCGTATCGTCATTTATCTTGGCACCTCGTAACCGGTGAAACGCTTGGATACCGAATCGTCACACGCTTTGGTTTGTTTATAAATACCTTTTGGGCACATTGTCTATTTCACTTGTTTGTATTTCGTCTGATCAAGCTCTCTCTTTTTGAAGGAATTATCAGCAGAAAATTATCTATACTCAACTCTCCTCCAGGTTCCACCTTTTTCCAGATTCTCAAGTAAGTTTTTTACTCATATTTGTGTTTCGTCCGTCTGTAGTAGTTTTCTTTCTTTGAGTGATTTTTCAACCACTCTGTTCATCTGTCGTTGTTTCTTGCTTTCTGGGTTTGCATTGCTTGATGCATACATTCTATTCTTGCTGGGTACTTTGAACGACGACGATGATTTTAGAATTCCTCTCCAAAAAAGGAAAATGTCGAGAACCATTGTGAAATTTCTTTGTCTGAGTCGTTGCAATACTGGAAATTCTGCAAAATCTGGAAACACATTCTTCGTAAACATGTTCTTCGTCTTGATTGCATTGTCTTGGCACTTTTATATGTTCCTAAATTTTATTCTTAAATTCTATCAACCTGCTTAACAATCGCAAATTGCTTGTACTTTAGCGTGTTAGTTGTTTTTCAAAAGATGGATCCCAGGCCTCCATTAGTAGACATGTGTGGTCGACCCATCCCAGAAGAGGATAGAGAGTTGCCTCAAAGAGTTTCTGGCCGAACTAAGCTTTGGTTGTGGTCCATTCTTCCCACCGAGAAAGAAAAGATGGAGGATATGCTTCGTTCCTCTCGTGGTAGTGGCTCCTCCCGAGGTGCTAGTTCCTCCCGAGGTGGTAGAGGGGGAGGATCTCGTAAAGGTCGCTTGGTACAACCTTCTCCATCTGCTGCCTCGATGCGTCCCTTAGTGACCCCAAATGTAGTTCCCGAGGCTTTCGCCCCACCTTACGCAGCCGAGATCATTACACCTTGTGAAGAGTGTATGTACAAAGCTATTGAGCGTGCTCGTCTGGGTTTTGATTGAGATGCCGAGCAAATTTTGGACCACTACCGTCATCATGAAAGGCCATGGAGTTTCGCTGCCATTAATACCACTTTATAGCCTTCAGCGTCTCAAACTCCTATAAATCCTGTGACTTCAGATATTCCCGAGTTCTGATCTAGTCTCTTTTTGTGTCTCGTATAGGTATTTATGTCTTCCCTTTCTCATCAAATAAACCAATCCGAGACTAGTGAGTCTGCTCCTTCTAGGTCTTCGCGAATGGCTACAATCAACAGATATGCCGTGAGCAAAGTCGTCACTGATACAAAGAGCAAGCTATCTGCTCGGGCTATTGCTCGTGTAATCCGAGGTGGGGACGGTTATGCTGTGTGCCAGCCTTCAACTAGCTAGTCAGTAGCTTCCGGTCGCTCCGAGAAGGAACCTAATTTCTTCTTCTTTTATAAAAACGTCATAACCCGACTTGGGATGGAATTCCCTTTTTCTGATTTCCAAATGCAGCTTCTCCGCCATTTTCATCTTGCTCCTTTCCAACTTTATCCAAACGGCTGGACCTTTGCCGTAGCCTTTGAAAGCTTTTGCGACAAATTTGATTTAGTCTGTACCGTGCCCATGTTCTGTCATTTTTTCGTCCCCCTAGAGACCAACCTTTCTACAGACGGGGATTTGCTAGAATTTGGATGGACTTCACTCCAGGCTTCGCATGGTCGTAAGTTCCTCAAACCTTTTACCGATTTGTGGAAAGGCTTTAAGAATTCTTTTGTCAAAGTCTCCGCCAAACCCGGGAACGTCCCTTGGTTTCTTCAAACTTTGGCCTCCGGGGAAATCGAAGGGCGTTTTCCCTTATATTGGACTGAGGAGCATCACAAATTCGAGGCCAAGGATTTTTTGACCCCCCTCTCTGAAATGACCGTCCAGGAGAATGATACAATTGCTTTCATTTCCACCTCGGTCAATAAAGAGCCCTTAGTAGACTCGGCTGATTACATAGCTTCTTTTGTATGGAAACGACCCACTATGGGTATGATAGTTTACTTGATTCAAATGTTTTCGAAGCATGTTTTTCTTTGAATTTAATCTAATTTATTTCTTTCCTTCTTTCAGGTGACCCAATGGGAAAAAGACCCGATTAACTTGATGTCACACGTCGTTCGGATGCGACGCCACCACCATCTCGTCCCACGACTCCTACCACAAAAAGGGCCGTTTTGGCTCCTGAGCCATCTGATCCTCCTCCAGCTAAGAAAACCAAGAGACTGAGGAAAAAGAAAGTTATCGAGGCTGACCCGGAGGATGAGATCGAATCCAACGTTCCTTTGACTCTTCCCGTTCTCGAGCCTGAGAGGCCGGCTTCCGAGGTCCCGACATCTTCTTCAGGGCCTATTGTTGAACTTCCAAAGTCATATCTCTGGGATAACAAAATTCCTTCGGGCCTTTGTGTAGGTCTCCAAGCCCCTTCTCATTATTATGACATGAAAAAGTTGTCAACGTTGGAGTTGAAAGAGCTTAAGGATTTGGAGCACTGGAACATGAGGAACGCTGGTATTTGTCATCTTGCTGCACAACTTAAGGATTTGGTTGGAGATCAAGCATCAGAGATAGCTTCTTTAAAGGCCGATAAGAAGACGGCAGATGACCAAGTAGCTCAAGCCCAGGAGGAGCTTCATGTAGCCCTAGCCGAGAAGGAGAGCTTGTCGGACGAGATTATTATACTTCGTCACAAGCTCCACAAGGTTGAGTCCGAGGTCACCCACCACCTTCAGGTCCACAATCAGGATGTGGCTTTGCTTACGAAGTACAAGGACGAGGTTGCCAAACTGACGTCGTCACTAGAGTCTAGCCAGACAACTCTTGTACTCGCCAATGATGACGTGGCGAAATTGAAGACGGGCGTGGTGGATGCCTTTGAGAATGCCTTGGAGCAGGCCCAGTTCCTGAATCCCGAGGTCTCCTTGGACCTGCAGAAAGCTCATGTCAATGCTTATGTTGAAGATGGGGTGTTTCACCCTGCTCCTTCAACTGCAATGGGTCCCGAGGAGGCTGTCGGGGATCAACATGTTCATGATTGATCCAACTTGCTCTTTCTTTGTCTTTTGACTTGTAAATTGTAGTGCCCATGTTGGGCTTTTAACTTGAATTTTATAATATGGATAACAGTTGACTTCATCGAAAATAGATATTATCGAGGTGTTTCTATTCTTGTCAAACTGCTTTCCTTCTTTTGGTTTAGGCAAACAACCGACGTGATCAAGGTCGATTAATATGCCTTAAATGAATTACATGATTCATGAAAATATGTGTTTGCAACGTCCGTGCATGTCTTTTTAATATGGCCATTAGTGTGATACGGTAAGCACGAATCATCCAACCCGAGTTCCGTTCGCTTCTTTTTTTTTTTGTGGCTTTGCTGCTATACGGTCATTTCAGACTCGTGTTTGGCGAATTGTTCCGCTGGCGTTTTAATCGCTACATGATTTATAAATTAACTCGGAATTCATACATGTGTTAAAATGACATGATTTATGAACCATTAAGGTTCATACATGTGTTAGTGACATGATTTATGAACCAATTCGGGGTTCATACATGTTCCGATAGCTTTATCATGACTGAACTCGGCTTTGTAGCCTTTTACTTCATTCATCTAGTCTTTACACAATGGTAGGCGAGATTAAGATCCCGCTATTGAACTCTGAAAAAGAACTAACTCGACAGGTAACAAACAAACATAATGAACTAAAGTATGTAGCAAATAACTTCAGTTGTAATAAGCCTTGAGCTTATCGGCATTCCAAGTTCTTTTAAGCGCTTTCTGTTAGTTCTCTATGTGTTTTGATGATTACTAACAATCGTAAACAACATGGAGAAGGATTGTCAAAGTCTAGGATGTTTTTAAACTTGTCAATTTTTATCTGTCAAAACCAAACTCGAGCCTGTCAGAGTTAAACTCGAGCCTGGATTTTACAGAGAGTACAAACTACTAGTGAACCTGAAGTTTGAACTTAAACCTTTTGAAAAGTTTGTATGAACTCGAGCCTGCATAGGTCAAACTCGAGTTCATCTTTAACAGAGAAGTTTGGACTTTGAAAAACACCTTTAAACTCAACACCTGTTTCTTCAAACCTCAAGTTTGCAAGTTTTCAAAGTAAAGTTTTCAAGTTCAAAGATCATGAACTCGAGCCTGTCATGGCAAACTCGAGTTCATCTCTGGTAGGACAAGTTGTTCCAAACTTAAAGATATTTTCAAACTTCGTACTGTTTTATTGAAAGAAAAGCTTTCCAGTTTGAAAAGTTTATGAGTGTTTAAACTCGATCCTAGCACTTTAAAACTCAAGTTCAGTTTTGGCTGAAAGCTTTCAGAGCTTTTCAAAGACATTTAAACTCGAACCTAAACAACACAAACTCGATTCTAAAAGTTCCAGAGAGCAAAGAACTTTTCAATGTGTTTTAAACTCGAGTGTGTGTCCTACAAACCTCAGGTTTGCTCTTTCAAGTTAAAACTGAGTTTTACACAAAACAGCTTCGAGCTCGAGCCTATCACTTATGAACTCGAGTTCATCACTCAAACACAAAGCTTTCAGATTTCAAAATCGCGACACCCTTCTCTGTATAAAACCAACTCGAGTTTAGAACTGGAAAACTCGAGTTCATTTCAACCCGAGAGATTTTTGGATTTACAATGACTTAAGAACCTCAGGTTTAGAATACAAACCTCAGGTTCACACTTTTTGAACTTACATATTTTTTAACACTGAAGCATCGAACTCGAGCCTGCAAGAACTAAACTCAAGTTCGTGACGTTGGTTCAGAAATTTGAATTTAGGCATTTCAGAAATCAATGTTATTTTATCTTAATCTCTTCCAATATTATTCTCTGATATTCCCTGCTATGTTTAACGTGTTTATTAGTGGATTTCAGAGCATTAAAGTATGTTTGGTGAGAGATTAGAGCTTAAAGCAAAAAGTAACTCAGAGCATTTATTGCAAAGCTCAGAAAGTTACTCCTTCTGCCCAAATCCTTCTGTACATGCTTACAAAGCTTTACAAGATGATTGCTGAAACAAGTAAACTCCTCTCCAACGGATTAATTTGTAGAAAGTCGACTGTGGTGACTTGGCTAACTGAATTAGGAGTAAACAAGAGAGAGAAGACCCAAAAACCACTTTAGAACACTTGGGCAACTTCTCCAACAGATCTATTTGGAAAGCAACGGTCATAAATTGATCTCTGAGTATAAATAGAAGAGCATTCAAGTCTTTCCAACAACCAGAACAACTGAGAGCGAAAATTCATCAAGTGTTCATTCATTTTTTTCAGTTTTTCACCTGTATTGTATCTTGTGATACTTGTACTTAGTGTTCATCTTATCAACTCTTTGAGAGAGTATTCTTATTGATTATTGATTGTAAAGAACCACAAGTCAGGGGACTTGGTGGTTGGGTGCATTGATTAACACTTGTAAGAGGGAGTGAGTTCTAGAGAGAGAACTACTCTTGAGTGCAGAGTGTGTAATCAATTTGCAAAAAATTAGTGGATTGAAAATCCCAGGTGAGGCTTAGGGACTGGACGTAGGTCAAGGATAAGACCGAACCAGTATAAATCTTGGTGTCAAAGCTTTCCTTCCTTTCTCCTCTGTTCTACTCTGTTTTTACTTGCTCAAAGCAGAACATTTTTCGAAGAATTTTTCAGTATACCCAATTCACCCCCCCTCTTGGGTATACAGCTCCACTTTCACTTTCCCCTCTAGGGTTTCCAAAATGTAGGCATTTTTCCCTAGGTGTTCTTTGACTCTATAGGGGCCTTCCCAGTTGGCTGGTAACTTTCCATCTCGGGTATTTTTGTTGCCGATGTCAGCTCTTCGGAGCACTAAGTCATTTTCCTTGAATGAGCGCGGATTAACCTTTCTGTTGTAACGAGCCATGATAAGTTGCTTTGTAGCCACATCCCTCAGGTGAGCTGTAGTGCGAACTTCATCAATTAGATCCAACTCGGCTGCAATGGCCTCGTTATTAGCTCGCTCTTACGTGACTTGTAATTTCTTCAGGGAGGGTTCACCAATTTCCACGGGAATCATAGCTTCGCATCCATACGTAAGTCTGAAAGGGGTTTCCCTCGTGGATGATTGCACTGTTGTCCGACGTGCCCATAAGACTGAATATAAAAGCTCAACGCAAATGTCCTGGGCCTCTTCCATCCGCTTTTTTAGCCCATTCATGATCACTTTGTTTGCTGCCTCTGCCTGTCCATTGGACTATGGGTGTTCCACAGAAGCGAAGTGATGCTTAATCTGGAAATCAGACATCATCTTTTGAAATCCTTGGTCAGCAAACTGCGTTCTGTTGTCTATGGTTATTTCTACTGGGATCTCGAACCACGAGATGATATTCCTCTGGAAAAACTTCTGTGTTCTGGCCGAGGTTATTGTTGCCAGTGGTTCGACTTCAATCCACTTAGTGAAGTAATCCACCGCCACGATGAGCCATTTCAATTGACCGGGTGCTGGTTTGAATGACCCTAACAAGTCCATGCCCCATTTGAAGAACGGCCACGGAGCCGTAATTACCTGCAAATCAAATGGCGGGATCCTAATAATCTTTCCATGCTTCTGACAACTTTCACATCTCCGGACGTGGTCTTTAGCATCCTGAGCCATTGTAGGCCAATAACACCCTGCCCGAATAGCTTTCCGCGCTAGTGCTTTGGCACCCATATGCTGCCCGTTGATGCCCTCGTGAATCTCCGCCAAAACGTACTGGGCTTGATCTTTACCGAGGCATTTCGCTAGAGGCATATGTATTCCTTTCCGGTAGAGTTGGTCGTCCACCATCGTATAAGTAGCTGCCGATTTTACCAAGTTTCTTGCCTGCACTTCATCATCGGGAGTAATTCCTCGTTTCAAGTAATTCGCAATTGGTTTTCTCCAATCCTCCGAGTTTGTTATCAACATTACACAACTTGGTTCTGGTAAATTTTGTTGTACTACTGTTCTCAAGTTTCCCAGGCATTTGGTGCTTGCTAATTTTGATAGGATATCGGCCCTAGTATTTTTCGCCCGTGGAATATGTGTCACTGTTACCTCGTCAAATAGGGCCATGATCTCCTTCACCTTGGCTAAATATTTGGCCAATGATGGTCCCTTTACTTGGTAAATTCCTTGAATTTGAGATGCCACTAACTGAGAATCCGTCGAGATATGCACCTTCTGGGCTTCACTTTCCTTTGCTTGTGACAGTCCTGCCAATAGGACTTCATATTCGGCCTGGTTATTGGATGTTGGGAAATCAAGTCGTAAGGATAATTCTATGGCAACACCATCCGGGTTCTCCACAATAACCCCTGCGCCGCCTCCTTGCAAATTGGACGAGCCATCCACGAACACTCTCCAAGGTTCCGTTCTTGCTTCTTCCTCTTGAATGAAAGTCGACTCCACTAGGAAATCGGCTAAAGCTAGTGATTTGATCGCCTGACGAGCCTCATAAACAATATCAAACTCGGACAATTCTATTGCCCAATTCGTCATCCTTCCTGCTAAGTTTGGCTTGTGTAGGATTTGCCGAAGTGGTTGATTTGTCCGGACTACGATAGAATGACTGTGAAAATAATGTCGTAGTCGTCGTGCCGCTGTCAGCAATGCGAAAGCCATCTTTTCAAGCTTCTGGTATCTCACCTCGGGTCCTTGCAAAGCCCGACTTACAAAATACACCGGTCTCTGTCCTTCACTGGTTTCTCTCGCTAGAACTGCGCTCACTGCTTCTTCACCCACAGGTAAATAAAGGATTAATTTCTCATTAAGTCCGGGTCTTGATAGCACTGGTGGGGAAGATAGGCATTGCTTGATCTTGATGAACGCATCTTCACAATCCGAGTTCCATCCCCCTTGAGCTTCCTTTTTTAGGAGTTTGAAGAATGGGAGTGATTTTTCAGTCGACTTGGGCAAAAATCTTGCCAAAGCCGCCAACCTTCCAGTCAACTGTTGCACTTCTTTTTTACTTGTTGGAGCTTTCATCTCCAAAATTGGTTTGCATTTCTCCGGGTTGGCTTCTATGCCTCGGCTAGTTAGTAGGAAAACCAAAAATTTTCCAGAGGGTACCCCAAACGCGCATTTCGCTGGGTTTAGTCGAATTCTGTGCTTCCTCAGCTTTTCGAACGTCTAGTTCAAATCTCGGACATGGCTGCTTTGTTATCTGGATTTAACTATCGTGGCATCAATGTATACTTCCACATTCTTCCCCAATTGGTCACTAAAAACTTTCGTCATCATTCTCTGATAGGTCGCTCCTGCATTTTTAAGACCAAAAGGCATCACATTGTAATAGTAATTTGCATTATTAGTGATAAAAGCAGTCTTATCCTGATCATCGGGATGCATAGCAATTTGATTGTATCCCGAGTATGCGTCCATGAAGGAGAGTAATTGGAAACCGGATGACTGATCCACTAATTGGTCAATGTTGGGCATAGGGAACGCGTCTTTTGGGCATACTTTGTTCAGATCTTTATAGTCGACACATACACGCCACTTGCCATTAGGCTTCTTTACCATGACGACATTAGATAACCATGTGGTATACTGCACCTCCCTTATGAACCCGGCATCAAGTAACTCTCTGACATGCGTGTCTAAAGCTTGTCCTCGATCTAAGCCAATCTTTCTTTTCTTCTGCGCGACTGGCACTGATTCCGGTGGAATAGCCAATTTGTGACGGCAAAATTTGGGATCAATTCCTGGAATCTTGGACGGCTTCCATGCAAACACGTCCCGTTGTCTTGTAAAAACTTCTCTAGTTCTGTACGAACTTCAGGATTCAACACCTTACCTATTTTTGTGACTTGTTCTGCACCTTCCCCCAGGACAAAGTCCTCTACTTCCTCGCTTGGTTCGGCTCTTTGCGCCTTGTCCTCCTCTCTCAGGTCCAGCTCGACTACCTGCACGGAGCTGCTACATATCTTTCCATTGCTGGCGACTTGCCTTCTTGGACTGCCTCGAAATAACATTTCCACAAGTCCTTTTGATCTCCTTTAACAGTTACTACTTGGTTCTTCTTGTTGATGAATCTCAATTTTTGATGATTTGATGACACCAACATATTCTAGTTATGTATAGTTGGCCTTCCCAATATTATATTGTAAGGCAAGGGGAAATCCGCCACCACGAACTGAACCACCTCAATTTTGAAAGCTTCCTTTGTTCCCAGGGTCAGTTTGAAGTCGATAAATCCTTTTGGATGAGTGTCTTCTCCATTGAAACCGGTCAGCGTAGTTTTACACGGTTTCAAATCCTTGGAGTCTAGTCTCATCCGTTTGAACGCGTCCCAAAGAATTATGTCTACCGCACTCCCGTTGTCCACAAACATCTTTCTTACTTGACAACATTCTACTATTCCCGTGATAACCAGACCATCATTGTGTCCGGGCACCACATCATTTAAGTCTTCCTGTGAAAATCCCAACATCGGCTCATTTGGTCTCTTGTCTTTTTTGAATTTAGGGCTGTCAGCAATGGACATGACCTCCTTCAAATATTTTTTTTTCCTTTGATTTAAGGAGTCTCCTCCTCCCCCGAAACCTCCAACGATCCGATTGCATACATACTTTGACTCGGGGAATTCATCGTTATTGCTTCGTCCAACTTTATTACGGTCTTGTCTCTTCTGTTCTCCCGGTGGACTTCTGCTCTTTTGTCGTTTGTTCTGCCTGCCTTGAGTTTGTATTACATATCGGTGAAGCTTTCCTTCTCTGACAAATTTCTCAATGGTGTCCCTCAAGTCCCAGCAGGCTTCCATTGTGTGTCCATTCTGATCATGAAACTCACAATATCGGGATCGATCTAAAGGCTGATTTGTTCGCATTGGCCGCGGGCGTTCAACATTCTTCATTTCCGTTAAAGAAACTTCTTTCCAAATTTGGGCCTGAGGCAACCTCAACGGTGCATACCTGTCATACCTTCCTTCTACTCTACTTCCTCAAGGCCTTTTGTCCCGACCTCGGGCATCTTGACTGCTTAAAATTGTATCGGTCTTTACCTCAGGGAGGAGATATTTTAAATGATTCTCTAGGTGGCCAATTCATGGCTTCCATCTGTTCCATCTCTATATACTGCTTCGTGCGATCTCGGAACTCAGTCAAGGACTTTGGGCGGCGCTTCATGATCAACTTTTTTAATGGTGAGCCTTTATCTAGACCCGCCATTATATAGTGTAAGTGCACGTCTTCTTTCAATCCAGGAACTTGCAATGCTGTACTGTTGAAAAGTTCCAAGTATTTTTGAAGAGTTACTCCAGGCGCTTGTCGTACTTGATCGAGTTGAAACTCTGTCTTAGGTTGCTTCCTACTTGTGGCGAAGTGAAGCAGGAATTTGTTTTCCAAGTCTTTGAGGTCCGGGATTGAGTTGGCCGGTAAACTGTTGAACCATATCTACACAGGACCTCGCAGTGTTCCTGCAAATAAACGTGGAATCACTGGTCCCGAGTATCCCTTTACCATAATTTCTATCTTGAAGTTACCGACATGAATTTGAGGGTCCTGACTACCATCATACTTGGGAAAATCCTTCATATCAAGGCCTTTCGGATAAGGCACTGCCATGATCTTTTTGGTAAAAGGAGTTACTACTTTGTCGTCATCGTCCGAACTTGAGTACGCTAAAGAGGATGTAGCATGATCCCTGGATGAACTCAGGTCCCTGACCGGTTCTTTGTCCTTTCTATGCGTCCTAGTTGACGCTTGATCTCGTTTGGTGCCGCTAGTTTCTTCGTGATTTGCGGTAGCCCGACTTCGTCCTTCACCTCTGCCATCTTCCGCAGATTGCCTGGCGTGTTTACCTCGGCCATCTTCCCTAGACCGCCTTGAGTGTCTCTGGTGTCTACTTCTTTCTCTGTCACTTCCGCGCCCTGGTTGCGCTTCGTGGGAGGGAGAACCGCGTCGACTCGGTCCCGAATTATCCTTGTCGGTCCTAGTGTTCCGTCTATCAACTTGTCCGGCGTATTGTTCAAAAAACCTCCTCCACTATGCATCACGCCAGTCCATCTCTTCCCTTTGCACTCGAGCATTTTCTTGGATTTAAAGGTTGTGACGATTTTCCATTCCGTCCATTCTGCTCAAGATAGACCCTATAGTGTTCTGTAACAAACGAATGTCCGGGTTAGTAATTTGGAGTTCTACCTATGGATTGTCCGGAGGGGCTTGGGCATCCTCTTGCTGTAACACGTCATTTTCTGGGATGGGGGAATTGGCCGTGTTCAACACCTCTGCTTCAGCTTCCACTATCACTTGATCCATATCAACATCGGTAGGATCCCGGTATGCCGCTTGTCCCATTTGCTGTCCTAGTTGTTCTTCTGGCACTTGAATGTGCTGAGTTGCTAAAGTTCGTTTTGTCTTTGCCATCGTATACATAATTTGAAAATTTTATGGTCGAACCTTTTCGTCCCCACGGACGGCGCCAAATGTTCGTGTGTGAACAATATTAAACTCGGGCTTGAACTAGGAACAATGCTTAGGGCCTACGTACCCTGAGATAGGGATCAAAGCCCACGTAGTTCGAGTATACTTCCGGCATTTAGCCACTGGGTGTGGGGTGTGTGCTATGTGAGAATGAAAGGATGAGATAGCATGTACCGTTCACCAGTGGAGGGCTTTCCTATTTATAGGAGAGTGCATAATCATCCCAAGATGGGCAGTTACCAACTTTCCCGGGATAGGCAGTTATCACATATGTAGACATAACCGTCAGTGGAAGCTTGCATGAGGAGTTGGGCTTCGGGGCCCAAGTTCCAAGATCCATAACATTATGTAATCTAAAAAAGTTATTCTCATTTTTATATGTTGAAAAATAAATCAGATAAAATTAAATATTATTATATATAGGTTGTATGTGAATGTTATTGATGAGTTAAATAAGTAAAATAAATATTTATTTTTAAAACTTGTATTTTATTTGGTAGCTTGTAATGCTTTCTAATTTACTTTTGATATGTGTTGACAAATATAATATTTTTTGTTATGAGATCTGAAAGCTGAGGGATTAATTCATTGATTATTTATGAATTAAAAGAGAGGGTCTAAGACCTTTAAAGTTTCAATTTTTAAGATATTATGCTGCTGATTTTATTTTAAAAAATAACAAAAGATAAAAATAATTAGTAAATGCAATTGTCACTATGCAATGATCTTGTATGTTTGAGATGTATTCATATATTTCAAATTAATTCACTTTCGTTGACATCATTGTCACTGTTTACTGGTGTTTTATTTGGTTTAGTTAACTTGTAGGAAAATGGATTCACCACGTGAAGATGATGATGCTCCCATGAATATTGCTGGACAAAGATTTGTGGAGCGCGTAACTCATGGCAGGACCATAATAGCCAAGTTGATCAAAATAAGAAGTAAGGGGATTAAGTTAGAACTTGAATGGAATGAAAAGGGAAATCCAATTGGACCAAACAGTGGCTCCTTCGATGTTTTCATTGGGACTACAGTCCGAGATGGAGTTCCTATTACAATTCAAAATTGGAGACGGGTGAAAAATAATATGGGAATGAAATTTGGGGTGAAGTCTAGGTATAACATATGAATTATTTTATTATTCTAGTTGTTTTGTTTCATATAGTTACAATATGACAAATTATATATGGTTTTTTGTTACAATTTTGTTTTATTATTGATGGTGATGATCAAAAGCACTTCATGCTAAGAAAAGCTGGTAAACTTCTGAGAAAGTTTCGTTCCGATCTTGTAAAATTCTTCATGAGGGATGATAATGTTAATATCATTCCTACACTGCCGGATTTATATGATGGAATCATCACTCAAGAAATTTGGGTTGAGTTTTTGAAAAAACATACAATTCATGAAATCCAGGTAATATAATAGTAGACTTCACCGAATACTTGTAATCTTTTTGTAATTAATATTTATTGATATGAATCTTTTGGATCTAAACAGGAGTTAAGTGAGAAAAATCGCTCTAATAAGACTAACATGACATACCGCTACACACAAGGACCAGCATCATGTGCACATTTAGAGCAAAAACTTGTAAGGACTAATGATTATTTAATTTTGATATACAGATAGAAGAATGAAATTACTAATAGTGTTGTAATTCTTTTGTGATAGCGATCAATGACATGAGTGTTGGCGTAAAATGTTGGTTGTGATGATTTGCTAAGCAAAGCGCTAGGAGTACCTGAGTATGACGGTCATCTTCGGGTACTGGTTTTGCAGTCACACAAACATCATACTTCAGACGCCAAAAGAGCTCCAACAAAAGTGACTTTTTGTAGCTGAAAGAGGAGATAAATTGCTTCAAGTATCAAATATAAGAACAATTTCATAAACAAATGCGTTTGATATAAGAACAAAATGCACAGTTGATGTATCAAAATGCGTTTGATACAAGTGCAGTGTAGGGCAACACAAAGTGTATCATGTGACAGCCCAAGTGTGAGGGATAGTTGTACTAACATGCCTAAAGTCCCTCTTCCTTTGGTAATTAATTTTTTCTCTAGTTAGCTTTTTGTTTACATTATAAATTAGCGTACCTTGATTAATTTTGTATTTAAAGTGTGTTGTCGGATATAATTACAAGGTTCTAAAGGAAAAATATGAAAAAGTACATTTCTTTTTTTAAAAAAATAATTCCTGTGGTGATTCCTTGGAAAAGTGCCGCATTAAGTAAAAATTTAATAAAAAAATATATACACTTCTTGTGCTTCCCTGAAAAAGTTCCATAGGAAGTATATATAAATTAAACTTCTTGGTCTTGTTCGTGTTGATTTTTTCGAAATAAAATTCTAAGTAAAATTTAAATTTATCAAGTTTTTATTGAGGGGGGCAATGTTGCCACGAAAGTTTTTTCAATGTCACATTGAAAGTTTCAAAAGGCAGCTCTAGCGTTAAAAAATTAAGGTCAACTGTTTTTTTTTTTTCGCTTAACGGCAAAAGGTAATATAACTCTATTTTAACATTTCCGGGGTAATATTATTAAACATAAAAAACCTTTTAAGGTAACATTGCTCATCATCGAAAACTTTCATGATAAATTTACACCTTAACTCGAAACAAAAACCACATGTTTCTTTATAATAGGAAGTTTTTTTTTAAAAAAAAAATGTATTTTAACTGTTTTTCCATCGAATCCACAAAAAAGAATATCTAGTTTTCTTTTGAAACAATTATAGCTGACAAGGGATCAGATGTGTTGTATGAACTCGTGGGTATAGAAAAAGAAGAGGGAGGGCATGAACATAATAATAGCAGAGCACCAAAAGGTATATATCATAGTAGTCTTATATTTATGATTGAAGTAGATACTACCTTCAGTCCTAATTATAAGACCTAGTTGACTTTTTTTGGGAAAAATTAAGGAAGTTAAATAAGTTACTTAATTATTTCTTATTATGTATCCTTAGATTATATATTAGTTTATTAATTAAATTAATTAGTTTGAAGAAAAAATAAAAATAAAAATATTCGGAAGTAATTTAATTAGCTTTTTAAATCTCTCCAAAAAAGTCAACTGGGTCTAATTAGAACTGAGTAATTGTCATATAGCTGGTTATCAGATGTGAGATTTTTCCGAACACGTGTATAATGCATATTGATTTGTAACCATATTTTGTTATACAGTTCTCCTATATAGGACAAAAGGTATGAAGCAATCATACTCAGCGGATGACATTAGTAAAGTATTCTTTATAGTTTTTTTTTTTTTCCTCAAAATTATTCTTTATAGTTTATACGTTTGAAAATTGTCGTTGTAAAAATGTTCTCATACTATTAAAAAAAGTATACATTAATTTTATAAATTGCATGCAGCCGAAGGTCATTTTTGTCCAGTTTTATTTTCTCCTTTTCTTCAGCGAGAAATATCCTTAGAAAATCTCTCCTCTCCACCGACTAAACACAACATCAATACTTCTTTGGTACATCCCTATTTATTTATTTATTTTTATTTCTCCAGCAAAGTACGTAACCATACGAATTTCACCGGCCAAGTTTAAACTTGAAAGGACGCTATTCTTTTCGAAGCAGACGTGCCATTAGGGGTGAGCAAAAGACCCGCAGTCCGCCCGTCCGCCCGCAACCCGTGCCATTTTACCCATTTTTAACCCGTCCAAATTAGACCCGTAACGGATAACGGGCTGCCCCGTACCCCTATTATTCTAATAGGCGGGTCACGGGTTGAGGCACGGGTAACTCGTGACCGCCTCGTAACCCATACGTATTATTATTATTATTATTATTTTTGATTCAACCTAGACCCTAGCCCATATGCTAAATTTGGACTTGGCCCGTTGAGTGCACAGTGTGAGTGTGTGACAGTGCAGAGTACGCAAACACAGGAAGCTAGGCGCACAATCCACTCAACCTCACACAGTCAAACACTCAAACAGTCAAACCAATTTCCTCTCCCTCTCAAACCCTCGTAGAGTCATAGTCGACGCTGGCACCACGGCACCAGATCCAGACCTCCGTCGTCCATCGCACCGGTCGTCAGTGGCACATATCACGCAGAAGCGCCATCGGCCACTCTCACTCTCCTCACTCTCACAGCACCAGCTCTCACTCTCACAGTGTCGTCGGCCACTCTCACTCTCACGGCACCAGCTCTCACTCTCACAGTCGACAGCAACTTCCCTCTCCTTCTTACTCTCACGGCACCAGCTCTCATTCTCACCGTGGACGGCAACTCTCCCTCTCCTTCTCACTCTCATGGCACCAGCTCTCACTCTCACCGTCGACGGCAACTCTCCCTCTCCTTCTCACTCTCACGGCACCAGCTCTCACTCTCATCGTCGACGACAACTCTTCCTGTCCTTCTCACTCTCATGGCACCAGCTCTCACCCTCGGCAAGCCAGTAAGTTTGCATTTTTGCTCTAAAAATTGTTGAATCTTGCCTCCTTCTTGAGTTCCTGTTCCTGTCTGGCTATCTGTATATATAGAGTTAGAGACTCTCATCCCCACTGCTAGTGCCAGTGTATGAGTTTGTAAATATTTTTTTACTCTTGAATATATTATGGGTAGCTCTTTTTGCACGTTGTGTCAAGTGTGTGTGAATCAAAGTGCATTGAATGTCTCGGTCCCACTCCCACAGTCCCACCATCTCTCAAACCTGTTTGCACTTTTTTTTCCTCTGCATTGAATAGTGGTCAATTGGTCATGTGTGTTTGTCTTTTGCCCTGTTCCTGTTTGTTTGTCTTTTGTTCCAAATGACACACCTGTATAATATTAAATGAAACACTCACACAGCACTCTCTGCATTGATGAATACTATTTTTTTATTAGTCATTTGGTCGATCTACCCTAACAATGGCCATTATTCAATTTTTTATTTTGGTCATATATACATCTGCACAATGTTAACTTTTTCTTTTTCTTTTTTTTTTTATCAAGTTAGCATGGAACATATACCACAAGATAATGTGCATGGGTAAGCTCCAAGTGTTGGAGGAGAAGCTAGTAATGAGGGACAAATACACCGCATTGCTGCCCATGTTGAGAAGGAGACGACAAATGAGGGACAAGATAATGATTCCCAACCTCCAAAAAAAAAGGGAAAGAGTCATCTGATATATGGAAACATTTTACAAGGTTGCCACTTGTTGAAACTAAAGGAAAACATAGGTCAAAGTGTAACTATTGTGTAGCAACTTATGCGAGTCATCCTTCACAAGATGGCACTAAACAATTATGGAGACATTTTGGCAAGTGTCCAAACAATCCTAACAAAGCAAGCAAGGGGCAAAGCTTGTTTGCGGTCACGACAAATCAAACAGTGACTCATCACTTATTCAATCAAGAGCGAGGTAGAAAGGCTATTGCTAAGTACATCATAAAGGATGAGGTGCCTTTCCAAGAAGTGGAAAAGGAGGGGTTGACAGAACTTTTGCAAGAGTTTCAACCTAAATTTCAAATGCCATCAAGATGGCCAGCTGCTAGAGATTGCTATGGCATATATAAAGAACAAGCAAATATCTTGAAAAAATATTTCAAGTCTTCTAAAGTCCGTGTGTCTTTCACAACCGATTGTTGGACATCTATGCAAAATAACAACTACATGTGTTTGACTGCACATTGGATTGATGATGATTAGATTTTGCAGAAACGCATTCTCAATTTTTGTGAGATTAAAGATCATAAAGGTTAGTCAATTGCCAAACAAATTGATGATTGCTTATTTCAATGGGGCATTGACAAAGTGTATACGATCACAGTTGACAACGCTACTGCCAATTATTCTGCAATTGCAATCCTAAAAAAGTGTTTCAAGAGTTGGGATGGTTTTGCAGTGGTATGTGATGGGGAATTTTGGCAAATGAGGTGTGCTGCTCACATATTGAACTTGGTTGTTTCTGAAGATCTAAAAGAAATGAACAAGTCTATTGAGCTCATCCGACATGGAGTAAAATATGTTAAATCTTCTCCATCAAGGAAGCGTAAGTTTATAATGTTGGCTGAACGAGAACAAGTTGAATCAAAGAGCCTTCTTACCTTGGATTGTCCCACGAGGTAATTTTTTTAATAATTTGTTTGAATGAGCTTCGATATGATAATGTATTGATGTTTAATTGTTTTTCATTTCTATCATGTCATTAGATGGAACTCAACATACCTTATGCTTGAGAGCACTGTTAAGTTTGTCAAGGTCTTTACTCGGATGGAGGAGGAGGATGAAAAATACAAACAATACTTCAAGAAGAAGAATGTAGATTCCAGTCGAGACACTTTTATCTTGATTGATGCTCGTGAAGGTGTTGGCGATGTAGTCAATGATACAATTTTGCCTTCTAGTGTATATGATTGGAGCACTGCAAATGAGTTTATTGTATTGTTTATATGACCACTATGCAGCCACTGTTCATGTTGGTGAGTCTTTTTCTCAACCAACATCGGAGCAAGGGGATCATGTTGAATTAGAACTTGAAGTGCCCTTGGCATCTGGTGATGCTACATTCCACAAGTTTTTGGCCCAATCAGATGTAGAGAGTAATGTTGAGAAAATTTCAGAAGTGGATGAATACCTTCGAGCTGAATTGATTGGTTATCGTGATTCAAAATTCAACCTCTTGGCATGGTGGAAGGGCAATGCTTGTAAGTAAAAAGTGTTAAGTTTGATGGCATCTGATATATTGGCTATTTCAATCTCTACTATCTCTTCAAAATCAGCTTTTAGCACCGGGGGTCGAGTATTAGATGCATTTAGGAGCTCCTTATCCTCAAAGATGGCTGAGGCACTCATATGTGCACAAAATTGGCTATCAGTGAAACCACCCAATTGCAATTTGTAATACCCTAAAAATTCATACTTATCATAAATATTATATTTGGATAAATAGTGCCTATTAAAAATAGGTGAATATGTAGTCTCAAAATTGAGTAACATATTTATGTTAATTTAGGGAATTTTCTCTAAGAATTAAGGTAATAAAAAACCAAATTTTATTTTGAGATCATAAAAGACCACAAAATTCATATGTCTCTTGAATATTATAGTTTGGCCAAATAAATACCTATTTAAAATAGGAAAGTATGTTGTCTCTAATTTTAGTAATTTATTTGTTTATTTTCCTTGGAATTTAAAGAGGAAAAAATCCAATTTTATTTTAGGGACCATAAGTTGCCCTATGATTATTAAAATAATGCATAGTGCATAAATGACCAAAGTAAACCCAAAAGTTGTGAGAAAATAATTAATCCAATTAAAGAAAATTGCCAACAATTAGTAGATAATTAAATCTACATTAATTGAATTATTTCCATAAACATTCACAATTAATTTAGTGGCATATGTTAAAGGCATAATTAAGGATATATTACCTTAATTAAGAAACAATGGCTAGTGAAGGACTAGGATTAGCATAGTAGTAGTTCCTAATGATCCTAATTAATCTTAGAACCAATCATATTTTGGCAATTACACTTAACTACTTTATTAGGAATGCTAATTAAGATTAGATATGGAAGGTTTGGATTAAATCTAGTAGAGTTAAATCCTAAAGCTTTAATTTAATTTCATAAAGCATGATCCATGTGAAAATTTAGTAACCAATGGAAGACTTCTCTTCATGATAATAAGAGACAATCAAAACACAAATTAAAAAGGGAATGGAGGTAGTAAAATTAGTGCATATGGATAGAAGAAGGAGAATGAATTTGTAGTATCTAAATATTATTGAAACAAACACATGTGATAATTGAATAAAGCAAATGGAAGAGGATAAGGGGATAAGATGGAAGAGGATAAGGGGATAAGTTGGAAGAGGATAGGATTTTAATGGAGTTAGAAGAGGATAGGATAAGAAATTTAATACATGGAAGAGGATAATGAGAGAGAAAGAGTTTTTGTGCATGTGTGTGTGTACAATTGTTGTGAGTGTGTGTGTGTAGTGAGTGAGAGAGAAAAATAAACTTAATTCAATATTAATTTGAAATCCACCAATAAGATAATTCAATGAAAAATAAAACCATTGGGATAAATTCAAGACACAAGTAAATGAGAATCTATAGAAAATAAATTGTATCTTGAAGAGTCTTAATTATAAATCAAATATAAGGACTTATCTTGAACTCATATAATTTAATCTCAAGATTAAACCTAATTAGAGTTATTTTGGTAAACTTCGATGAATAAGATTAGAGATGATTAAGAACAATTAGAGAAATCTAATTGGACCATAAATCTTGATATCCAACTAGTAATCAAAATACAAGATAAAGTTTGTAATAAAATCTTAAGATATTATCTTAATTAATTCTCATGGAGTAACTAAAGTCATCATTTTTAAATAAAAAGGGGCTGATTATTGAAGAAAAATTAAAGGACAAAAAAAGATGAGGTAATACTCTATTAATACATGCATAAATATACTTGGTTAAATAAGCAACCAATTGTAGGTTGGCATTTGACATTAATGGGATACTTAAGCACTTAATTAAGCCATTAAAAAGACATTATTACTTGCCCCAAATATCAGCAAAAAACGTCCAGCAATAAGGGAAGGAAGAGAAGAGGGTAATGAAACATAAAGTAGTGTTGAAAAGTCAAAGAAAGCAACTAACCAATGGGAAGCTTGAATAATGGAACATTTTGTTAATTGGAAAAACACAATTAAATGGATAAATGGAGGAGTATGTCGACCAGCTGCTGTTTGGTTGAGATTGAATATCAAAAAGTGTATTTAAAGCTAATAAATGAGAGGAAAGAAGGAAAATTGGATTGCTTGGTAAAAGACCACTTTAACCCTTAGAATTCTCCTATTTAGGAGGCTCCTCTCTTCTTAATCTTCACACCAAATCAAGCTCCAAGAGTTGATTTCTAAGAGTAGTGAAGCAAGGAGGAGGAAGGAGTTGCAAGAGGCTTCAAGAGGTAAGCAAGTTTTTAGTTTTTAGTTTTTAGTTCTTATAGTTCTTAGTAGTTTTTAGGATAAATATAGTCTAATCTAGGAAATTGTTAGAAATGTTCTCTTTCATGTTTGGAAGTCTCCATTGCTTTTAAAACGTAAAATGGAATGGAAAACATGTTAGGGAATAATTTATAGAATCGATAGATCATTAAAGATAAATGTTGTAGGAAATGGGCTGTTAAAGTCAGTCATGTTGAGGCTATCATTTTATGTAGAAAATGAAGTCATTAAATCATGAAATTTTACATGAGTAAAGTAGACATGTAGGGCTTTCCAAATATATAAAATATGTACCGTTTTGATCTCCGGTCAGGGAGATATGAATTTTTGAAGTTAAGCTATTTTTCTGGGCGAAAATCTGGGCAGCATTTAGAAACGTGAAAACTGGCAATGATTCACTAATTCTGGGTGACAACCAATATTTTTTATCAAAAATAGACATGCTAAGGATTCCAAAGAAATTTACGGATCCTCGTTTCGATTTTTCTAGAATTAGTTATGATTTTTCAAAGTTGATACAAAATCTGCCCAGAAAATTCAGTATTGCGTTTTTAAAGAAATGTAATGGCAAAATTATAAATAACAAATCCACCAAGGGTAGAGAGGTAAATAGAGGTGAAAATATCTCTTAGGATATTATTCTAAGTATTATGGTGATATGTTAGGATATCCAGGAAGTCTAGGGCTAGATTCAAAGGTCAGGCATGTTGGTCATTACACTGTAAAAGGTACGGACGCGTACTGTAACACTAACTCTGATGTTTATTGTATACCTATATATGATAGATAGTCTGAGACACTGTTTTTGAAAAGTTGTGGATTCTGTTTTAAAAAGTTGGGCATACACATACAGTTATATACGGGTTATAGTCATGATAACGCCGTTGAGTTTTCCTAGCGTTGAGGACACAGACATACACCGTGGCACTGGTGAATAGTGCAAACTGGTTTAATGTGAATATGTGGTGAGACTGAATTAACATAAATATGTGGAGACTATGTTTGTTATTATCTTTGAGATGTGATTATTGCTGTATTGTCATGGATATCTGTCATACATAACTGTTACATAAGCATGAGGTTAACCGTTACCTGAGGTTCAATGGGTATTGAACCTCAGCTCTTACTATAGCTTCAGGATCCAAGGTGAATAGGATCGAAGACAAGGGTAAGCAGCAGGCAGAAGGACTGGCTGGAGAAAGTTCTTTAGATATGTACTTAACAATATAGTCACTCGAAATTTTTGTATCAGCCAACAAATACATTACAGTGGATGATTATCAGTTACTCTGCAATTTAAATATTTCCGATGCTCTACTATGACCAAACTATTGTGAAAACGCTTTCGAAAAATTGGGATGTTACACAATTACTTTGATTTTGATAATTTTGATGAGACTGAAGCTATTATTATCGGTATATTAATTTTCATTTTCTATTTTTGGTTATTAATGTTTCATTTCATTTTCATATTAGTTAATACATATTAATTAGGATTTATCTTCTTTCATTTTGTAGAGGTAGATGCAGTAGCAGGAGGTGAATCTGAGCAGTGAATATTATTATTGTTTTGATGATGAATTTTTGATGTTTGAAGTCATCAAGTGTGAACTTCAATTATTAATATTGTTCTTTTTTATGTGTTGAATTGTGAAGTTGTGATGATTAAAGTTTAGGGTTTATTGATATTATTACTTGCTATGTCTGGAACCATGATGATGGAATGGAAGACTATGTTAGCGAATGTCTTTGTGGGTATTTGATTTATTACTATTGTGGGAAAAAAAATCTGTGGGTATTTAATTAATTACTATTGTTGCCTTCTTTCTTTCTTTCTTTTTTTTTTTTTTTGCTCAAAAAAAATTTCCATATTCATTCATGTGAGCATTTTTGAATCCTTATTCATTCATGTGAGCAGTTTGCATGGTTAAATATCATCACAAATTGTTCAGGAATTTTTTAAATAAATTCCCAACTGTGGGTTTTACAATGTTCAGGTTTCGGGCTAAAATAAAAAACAAATCTGGGTCCAAAAAACAAACAAATAGAATATGTTTTTGGCCCAAAAAACTGTTCTGGTTATGAGCAAGAAAAACAAACAAACTTGGGCCCAAAAACATGTTTTTTTAAATAAAAGCCCAGGTTTCATAAACGGGTTCCCTGGACCTGTTTATGAATACCCGTTTAACTTGTACCTGTTATGCCCCGTCCCCGTGAAATTTAAACGGGCGGGCCGCGGGTTACCCCCTGGGTAGTCCTACCTGCCCGTTACTCACCCTTATGTGCCATATTACTGTGGCCAGACTAATAAATTGTAAGGATCATATGCAGTTCCCCTCTTGCAAAATGCAAATAGGCATCAGGAACCAAAAAAAAAAAAAAGAACAAAAAAAGAGCATGAGGAACAAAAAAGTTGAGCTGGTAAAATGGGCTGATTGGCCCTTTACTATAGTCTAAAAGGGCCGGCGTTTTGATGTCTAGTTAAAGAAAACCAATATTTTTTGTGGCACAGCCTTTGAATATATAAGGGCTAAGGTAGGGCCTACAAGACCAAAACTATTTTAATAATCTTTTACTATCTTTTCATTTTTTTGAAGAAATCAAATTAGAACACAAATGTCTTAATTTAACATATAAATATTATCAAAATTAATGTGTAAACTATTCACATGATATAACAAACAAACACAATCACTAAATCATTATCAAAGTAAACTGTTATTAATGCAAGATTACAAATAATTAATAAGGAGACTTACTAAAATTTAAAATACTTTTTATAAATATGTTTTAAAAAGTGTAAATAGTCAACAAGATAAACAACACAAATATGAATAAAAAAATCACTAGAAAATAAGTGAAAAAAAATACAAGATTAATAAGAATATTTATGAAATAAAAAAAATCTTTTATAATTTTTTAATCTTTAGGATTCTAATACAAGATGTTCTTATAAAATTAATTTTTTTTTAAAAAAAAAAGATAATAACAACTAAATATTTGCAATCTAAGTATAAAAAAAATCAATATTATTATTATCATATAAATAATGTGTATATATACACACATGGGTATTAAAGTGCCCACTTTCATTTCTGAGATAAAATTTTTAGGCCCAACGTTTATAAATTCAAGACCTAAATGAACCGGTTAGGCTTGGCACACAAAAAAGAAACGTGAAAGCCCGCTCGAATGCTTTGACGGACGACAGGGAATGGGTGTTTTTGGTATGGCATATATAGATAAACCACATCCTTGCTAGATTAAATGGGATTCAAAGGTCTGATACTTATCTTTGTAACTTATAAATCGAATTGCAAAATGGACTAGACTATATTATGAAACTTGAAGAGTTGGAATGGAATCTAGCTAGAACTGAGTGGGACATCAAAGGAGATAGAAATACACATTACTACCACCTGAAGACTAGGATGAGAAGAAGGAAAAATAGAGTTCTTACACTCAAAAATAATTCTGGCATGTGGATTGATAATGAAGATAAATTAAAGGCTATAGTTATCAATTACTTCATCTCTATATATAGAGATGAGAACGAAGAACTGTTATTCTAGCTGAACAGCAAATTTTCCAAGGCTGGCAGCATAAAAGCTTTCTGCTTTGAATTTGGTCCCATCTGATGTAGAAATTGGAGAAGCCATAAAGTCTATGGGGCCATATAAAGCACCAAGATTTGATGGTTTCCTTCTATTTACTTTTAACATAATTGGAGAAAAATAGGTCCCACAATTGGCAGATTTGTAAAAGATGTGTTTCGAGGTAATCTCTGTGTGGCTGATTCAAACAAAACTTTAATTTCTCTTATCCAAAAAAGAGAAAACCTAGAGACAGTAAATCAATTCAGACCAATATCATTATGTTCACTGCACTATAAGTGCATAACCAAGGTCATTACAAATAGATTAAAACTGATAATGGATGATTTTGTAGTATCTCTGGAAAAGAAATAATTAAATTAAATTATAATAAAATGCTTAATATAGTGATAAAAAGATGCTCGTAGCTTGATTGCATTGCAGAGGGTTAATAGCACAGAACAAATTAATTGAATTAAATTATAATAAAAGACGTAAGTATATTTAATATTTATTGTACTTTGGTGATAAAAAGAAGCTTCTAACTTGATGATACTTAAGATGGTTAATTGTTATCTATGTCCTCGGTTTGAATCCTCTTGGGAAATAAATAATTTTATTTTGTTTCAATCGCATTGCAATTATTTAAATGCCCTTATATATACAGCATGTTCTTTTAAAAAGACGAAGGATCGTACGATTTGGATTAATTTTTAAAAACTTACTACAGAGAGAATGGCGAAAGGAAGCACTGTAGGCGACGGGAGGACCGTGGGTGATGGGAGGACGGTTGGTGACGGCGGAGGTAACGTGGGGGATGGTACTGGCGGTTTGCAAGGTGTGAAGGGAAGCAGAGGGGTTGGGTACCAAGGCTTGAAGGGTGCCAATCAATTCTTAACATTTCGTACTGGAGGTATGGAGACAAACAGGAAGCAGGGTGGTTCCGGTACGGACAGTCCCCATCCCAGTGGGGCTCGTTTGTCGTATAAGGACAAGCTCTTTGCCTAGGAGAGTCGGGGTTATTGGAGCCACACTTCTCGGCCTCAAAGGCTTTGTCTGGCTGGAAGGAGTATTTTGAAAAATCAAATGAGAAGCAGTGTATGAAGGAAAAGGAGGATGAGGACGAAGGGGTTGAGGAGGAGGAGGCTGTGGACTTGTGGAGAAGGACTGGTAAATTACCAAAGCTTCATGTTAGCGCAGAAGAGTATGAGGCGTGGTGCAAACCATTCATGAATTCTCTGATTGTTAAGCTTCTTGGGAAAATAGTGAATGTTGGGTTCATGAGGATGCGGATGGAAAGGATGTGGGCTTCGCATGGACCGTTAAGGGTTACTCCTCTGAGCAATGGTTATTTCCTGGTTTCGTTTTCTTCAACGGCGGATCGAGACTTTGCCTTACAAGAAGGGCCATGGATGATTGCTGATCACTATTTGCTGGTGCAACGATGGAGACCAAACTTCAACGCTTGGAAAGCGGATACACAGAAGCGTATAGCAGTTTGGGTACGTATTCCTGACCTTCCCCATGAATTGTACAACGTGGAGTCTATTAGGAGGATTGGTAACATGATAGGAAAAACGCTTAAAATTGACCGGACTACGGCGTTTTCTGAGAAAGGTGGTTTTGCGAGGATGTGTGTGGAAGTAGATTTACAGAAGCCATTATTACCAGGGTTTATCCATTTTGGCGAGGAACGACGTTTTCAGTTCGAGGGTCTCCATCTGGTATGTTTCTCCTGTGGAAAATATGGTCATCGTATGGAACAATGCTCAGGCCAGGCCAGTTGCAGCAAGCCAGGTCCTAAGCCTGATGAAGCGCCTTCTGGGGATACGGTGGGGCCGACGATGCAAAAATCAACGGGAGTAACGGTGGATGGCTTGATTGCCACGGAGGGACCGGCGGTGCTGGAACCCGATAGGAAGCAGGAGGCTTGGCCGGCGGCAGGGATGTCCGGTGTACTATCTGGAAACGGTAAACGAGTGGATTATGGCCCGGATATGCTTGTTAAGCGTGATTTTGGGAAAATGAAATCAAAAACGGATTTGAAGGTTCCCAAGATGGAAGTGGCGGATAAGAAGGGATTTAATGAGAAGGGTAAGAGTAATGAGCCCCAACAATCTCGGTTTACAAGTGGGATGGAGCAATTTCAAGAAGGGAAGGTGGGTGGTGACGTGGCGGATAATTCAGGAAAGTTTGGGGGGGAGGTGCAAAATAAGGAGACAAATCTGGAGTGGATCAAGGTGGGGTCCAAGAGAAAATCTGGGGCCAAAGTCAAAGCAAAAGGAAAGGAGAATAAAAATGGAAATATGTTGACATCACGTGGAAAGGAGAAAAAAGGGGATCTAGGTGATATGCACTTAAACCACACGGTTGGGCCTAAGGAATCAATTGGGCCGATGATTAAAGGGAATGCTATGGAGCTAGATTCTCGTTCTGGGCTCAAAAATCACAGTGAACCGGTACAATTAGCACGGATGGATGCAATTGAGGAGAAGAGGAAAACAATTGATGAATTAAATCCTAATGGGCTGAGGGAGATGGCGAAGCCTGCAATGGTGACGTCAGGCCCTGTTGAAGCAAGAACGAATGTGGATATGGATGTATCTTGTGTTGAGGTCTCTGTTGGGGCCGTGGATGATCTCGGGGATGTGCTCCCTAAATTGCAATCTGTTTAATAATGAACTATTTATTATGGAATGTGAGGGGTGCCGGGGCTCGCTCCTTCCCGTCTCTCATTAAAGAATTGGTTCGTTCATGGGATGTGGATTTTGTTGCGATGTTTGAGACTAGATGTGGTGGCTCAAAAGCTAAGCGTCGGGCTTCCTTGATGGGTTTTCCTCATTTTAAAATCATTGATGCTGATGGCTTTAGGGGTGGTATATGGTGCCTTTGGTCGGACAAGTTTAGACAGGTGGAGGTGTTGGCTTCATCTAATCAATTTGTGCATGTTCGTATTACTAATCATCTGTTACAGGTCTACGAGATGACATTCGTTTATGCAAGTCCCAATATTGTTCAAAGGCGTAATTTATGGATGGATTTATTGCAGCTTAAACAAAGTATACAGGTGCCATGGTGTTTAGGCGGTGACTTAAATGTGACCTTAAAAGCTGATGAACGGTTTTCACAGGGAGAACCAAGGGGCCCAGATAGGGAATTTTGTAGTTTCGTGGAGGATGCTGCTCTTAATGATTTGGGTTTTGTTGGTCCCCCTTTTACATGGAGATGCACTGGGAAGGCAAGTAGAATTGACCGTATCTTGGGATCTACTGCATGGCAAGATTCTTTTCCAAATGCATTGGTGACTCACCTTAACTGGTACAAAAGTGACCATCGACCTCTCCTCCTTCAGCTGGATGGTTATAAGAAAAAGGATCATGGGGATCGGCCGTTTAGGTTTCTTGCAGCATGGGTGTTGGATGAGCGTTTCTCACCGTTTGTTACTGATAACTGGAGGATGGAGCTGCCATGGAATGAGACTGTAAAACAATTTACTACTGCTTGTGGTAATTGGAACAGGCAAGTTTTTGGCCATACTAATGCAAGGAAGAGAAAGCTGTTGAGCAGACTTAATGGGATTACAAGATCAGAGGCACGGTTTGGGTTATCTATTGAAATGGAAGAGCTCCAGCACTCCCTTTGGAAGCAGCTGGAGGAGGTCCTATTACAGGAATCTCTGATTTGGGCACAGAAGGCGAGGAGTGTGTGGATGGTGGATGGGGATAGGAACACCCATTACTTTCACTCGCGTGCTAATGGGAGGCGGAAGAAAAACTTCATAGGTGCTTTGATGAGCTCGGAGGGCACTTGGATTTACGACTGTAACCAGATTAAGGAATTGATGACTTCTCATTTATCGGCGGTTTTTTTGGAGGAACAAGTTAGGAGGCCCCCCTTGTGTTGCTCTATCTCCTTCCCGGCCATCGGATCTTCGGAGCTAGGAAGACTTGGACATATGCTTACTGATGAAGAAATTAAGCAGGCTGTGTTTAGTATGGGTGCTTTGAAGGCGCCTGGGCCGGATGGTTTAAACGCTCTTTTTTATCAGAGCCAATGGACGGAGGTGGGAAAATCGGTTTGCAAGGCTATTAGATCCATGTGGGGCTCTCCATCAACAATACAGTCGGTAAATGATACATTGATTGTGTTGATCCCCAAGAAGGATCACCCAGAGACTGCTACGGATTTTCGTCCGATTAGCTTATGTAATGTGATTTTTAAAGCGCTCACCAAGGTTATTGCAAATAGACTTAAGGTGGTACTCCCTAAGCTTATTAGTCCTCATCAATGCAGTTTTGTGCCAGGAAGACATAGCTCCGATAACATTGTTGTTGCTCAGGAGGTTATTCATTCAATGCAAAAGCTCCAAGGGAAACGTGGGTTTATGGCAATTAAGATTGACTTGGAGAAAGCCTATGATCGTGTTAATTGGCATTTTCTTTATGACTGTCTCAAGGAAATGAATATGCCGGATTCGGCAATGGATGTTATTTACTCTTGTGTCACGTCCCCAAGCATGCAACTTCTGTGGAATGGGGATCGCGCAGGAAAAATAAGACCAACTAGAGGGGTGCGACAGGGGGACCCTCTTTCCCCATACCTGTTTGTTATTTGTATGGAAAGGTTAGCACATTTAATCCAGGAGCGCATCAGTCGTGGGGGTTGGAGACCTATTAACTTGAGTAGAGGTGGACCCCCTATTTCTCATCTATTCTTCGCGGATGATGTGGTCCTATTTGTGGAAGCAGCAGTCAACCAAGCGGAAGAGGTTAGGAACTGTCTGGACTACTCTTGTATGGCTTCGGGATTGAAAGTAAACACGACCAAGACTCGGGTCTTCTTCTCTAAGAATGTGAATCATATTAGGAGAACTGAGTTGTGTAATGTGTTGGGTTTCCAAGTAACTCCGGACTTAGGAAAATACCTCGGTGTCCCTCTCCATCATAAGAGAGTCACTAAGAGGAGCTACCAGGGTATTGTGGATAAGGTTCGCCATAGACTGTCTAGCTGGAAGGTTACTTCATTGTCTCTGGCAGGCAGAGCTACGCTTGTCTCAGCTGTTACGTCGGCCATTCCAGGGTATACGATGCAAACTGTAGCTTTACCGAAAGGGACGTGTGAGGAGATTGAAAAGCAAAACAGGAGTTTCTTATGGGGCTCTACTCAAGAGAAACGGAAAATGCATCTTGTGGATTGGGATACGGTTTGTAGACCAAAGAAGAATGGAGGGTTGGGGCTGAAACACTTGTATCGCCAGAATCAGGCCTATATGATGAAGTTGGGATGGAACATGATGAAAAGGAGAGATGATCTCTGGGTGAAGGTGTTGAGGAGCAAATATAAATGTGGAGATGACTTGGTACCAACAATCAATTGTGCAAGATTGGGATCTAATGCCTGGTCGGGTATTAAGAAGTCATGGGAAGCTGTAATGGAGGGTTCCCTTGTGGACGTTGGGTCGCAGACGGTTCGGTGGAAGCATGAGAGGAATGGGGAATTTAGTGTCAAGTCAGCATATCGAGTTTTATCTGAGAACCAGGAGGAAGTGGCACGGGAGTGGCAATGGGTCTGGAAGCTGCGCACCTTGCCTCGATGTAAGGCGTTTATGTGGCTTGCTCTGCACAATAAACTCCTCACTAATGAGGTGCGGGTTCTCAAGGGCATGGGGGGGATGGTCGCTGCCCCTGGTGTGGTGATGACTCTGAAAACTTGATCCATGTGCTTCGAGACTGCAGTGAAACGAGGAAGTTATGGATGTTGGTGGGTGGTCCTAGTCTCATGAGTAGGTTCTTTCAGTTAGAGAGGCAACCGTGGCTTAGTAAAAACATACAAAGGGGTCGTAACCGTGAGAAAGAGGGATGGAGCGAGCTCTTTTCGACGGTGTGTTGGCTTATATGGCAACGCAGGAATGCCAGAATTTTCGAGAATTCATGCCCGAGTAATGATTCCATTATGCACAGGGCGAGATCTATCGTTGAAGCGATGTCTAAGGTGAGTCTCATGCTGAAAGGGGTCAATCTTAATGGTAGACCGGAGCAACCAAGAAGCATTTCATGGTCGCCGCCATGCCAAGGCTGGGTCAAGTTGAATGTGGATGGCGCGTGTTCACAAGACCAAGTTGCAACAGGTGGAGGAGTGCTCCGAGACGAGTATGGTGCTCTTAAGGCGGGGTTCATGTTTAAAGCGGCGACGCCTGCTGATAGTTTCGCTGCTGAGGTATGGGCGGTTTTGTTTGGGATGAAAATGTGCTGGGATTTGGGCGAGCGAAGGGTGGTGCTGGAATCTGATGCCAGGGAAGTTGTTGAGTTGATAAATGGTCCGATCCAGGAATCTCAGTCCGAAGGGGAGGTTGTTAGGGAGGTTAAAAGTATCCTAAACAGAGACTGGGAGGTACTTGTACAATGGGTCCCAAGGGAGATAAATATGGCTGTTGATTATGTGGCGAAACAGGCTTTTGATGTATGGCCTGGGGTTCATCAATTTCATGCCTCTTTTGGTGATTTAGCCAAATTCTTGAATAAGGATAGGTTACTTTCTGATATTTGTAGTAGAATAGTTTGAGGGTTTCCCCTCCTCTTTGTTTTTTCAGCGTCTCGTATGCTGCTGCAAGACCAGAGAAGCTTCGCGATCTGAGGTTCCATCCGGTCTCCTTCACTTATCTCCGTTACTTCGCCCTTCCTTGCCGTCGCCGTCGGGCCGTCCGTCCGTCGCTGTTCGTCGGCTGTCCGATCGTCTGTCGGAACCTCCGTTCTCTGCCCGATTTCTTCTATTGGATTGAGCGAGAGGATCCCTTTCAGTTAATACGGAAAGAAGCCTGGTTGCCTATACTTGGTTTTTGGAAGCTAGTCGAATGCGTGCTCTTGTATTCCATTCGGTGGTTTTTTTTCCCGGTTCGCTAGGGCGTGGCATTCAGTTACAGTTAGTAAACGAAGGGAAGGGGGAATACATTAAATTCACAGAAGAGAATCAGGTCTCATTCGGCGATGCCTCGCTGCAACAACTTCAAAGGGAAAGATTTGCTTTGCGTGTACCTTCGGGTGTGGTGGCAGGATCTCGCTATTTTTTGGATAGAATCTTGAGTTATTGTACAGTGGCAGCTAATTATGTCCTCATTTTCGTTCTTCTATGATTTTAGGATAAGTTTGTACAAGTCTATTTCAACTGCTTGTTGTTCTAGCATTGAGCCTTTGACTTTCTTCTAAGAGATATTGTATTGATTAGGTCACAATTAAAATTATAGTTATTTTGTCTCACGATGCTTTGATATTTTTATAGATAGGGTAATTGAATGGGAGGAAGTTCAAAAGTATTCAAAGTTATCCTGGATAAAAGTATAGTGATCTGAGAGATTAAGTTGACTTCCCTTTTGTTTTCATGAACATTGTAGATGAAATAAATCTTCAAAAGAAAATGCTTTTATATTAGGTCACAACATAAAGAAGGCTCCTCAGTAATGAAAAAGTGAGAGGGATCAAATTTTTGGCATCATGCTCATTTCAACTATAAAGATAGAGACCAAATGGGGGGCATTAGTATATTACCAAAAAAGAGAAGGGGAAATCCATTTCAGGGCCAATATTAGCAAATATATATATATATATATATATATATATATATATATATATATATCAAAAAAGACTCAAAAAGACAGTCACATGTTAAAAAAAGGCTTTAGAGTCTTTTCCGGTATTTTTCATAAAACGTTAGTGGTTAACAGAACTGATTTAGTTGTTAACGGGTACTGATTTAGTTGTTCAGATATTGTTGTTAATGTGACTGATTTAGTTGTTAACGAGTATCAATTTAGTTGTTAATAGGACTGATTTAGTTGTTAACGTTTTATGAAATAATACTAGAAAAGACCCTATGATCTTTTTTGACATGTGACTTTGTCTTAGGCCTTTTTTGACATTTTTTTGCTAATATGGGTGCTGAGATGGATTTATCCAAAAGAGAATTTATGTAATTGCATAGAATACATCAAAATTATGGACAAAAATCAAAACATCAATTAAGTACACATATTCCCATCTATTTTTTTTTTTTTTTTTTTGATAAATATGATGGCTGAAAGCCTACATTACAATAACAAATTACACATAAAGGGAATTAAATCCCAAACACTCTTGTGCTATCCACGACTTTAAATACATAGGACAAACACTATAAAAGGCAGAGCTAGAAATACCCATCTTTGCAAGGGCATCTGCAACTCTGTTAACATCCCTCGGAACAACTCTAAGGTCAACCTCCCAGTCCATGGCTAACAGCAGTCTGATTTGGAAGACAATATTGCTCCCTGAATTACAAGAATCATCTAATATCAGCTTGATGACTTCCTGGACGTCAGATTCCACAATAATCTTTTTTATTCCCAGATCCCTAGCTATTTGAAGGCCCTCAAGTATAGCCCATTCCTCAGCAACACTTGAATGACAAGTACCAATAGCTTTACTAAAACCCACAATCCAATTCCCTAAACAATCCCGCAATACACCACCACAACCAGAATTGAAGGACTGCATCATTGTGGCACCATCAACATTAAATTTATACCAACCAAGAGGGGGTTTTACCCATCCCTCATTCAGCTGGCTATTATGAGGTTCGGGACCTCCAAGAACATCCTGATCAGCTATAAACCTGTTCAATAATGACATAATAGCTACAAGAGGACTACTTGGTTTAGAAAAACCATGTTCAAAAATACATTTATTCCTCCAATCCCAAAATTTCCAGATAGCAACACCAAAAAATAAACTCCAGTTCCCATTCCATCCCCTACCAATCTGATGATTCAAATTCAGACTTAACCAATCTCTAAGGTTCAAAGAAAAGAAGGATAAATGATACCTGGGTTTAATCAACGATTCCCACATAGGTTTAGCATACATACAGTCTCTCAATATGTGAAGAATGTCCTCAACACCAGAATTGCAGCATTCACAAAGGGCAGATGTCTGCAACCAAGAACTCCTCCAAGCATTAGTAGGAAGCTTGTTAAGAGCAACTTTCCACATAAAAACTCGAACTCTTTCAACTCCATGCCACTTCCAAACATCTTTGAACAAATTATCATAAAGCGACTGATTATTAGGCTCAATAAGAAAATAAGCGCTTCTAACTGTGAATCTACCATTGACCGTGGCCCCCCAAACTAAACAATCATTCTCGGCTTCAGGTCTTGGTGGCAAAACCGGTGCAATTCTACGTAATCCCTCAAGACTAACAATATATTCCCATCTATTATATCAACTATATACAATCAACTTCATATTAACTAGAGTCCTTTAAAATCTTGGTGGATTGCTTATTTCATATCGAACACCAGCAAATTCTTCAAAATGCTGAGCTTGCCAAGAACTGATCGCTTTATCAAATACACCGCCACAAGAAGCCTCAAAGACTCGCCTGCTGAAGAGTGAAATTATAATATCTTAATAATCAACAATCCTTCTGAAACCAACACATACATCCAAGAGAGAAGATATAGTTTAAATAAAAAAAATCATAAAACGTATGGAGAAAAAACATGTGAACTGATGAAATACCTTTGCATCCAGATAACAGACCACCCTTTTATGGTATAACTCTCCAGTTGCTATCTTCCTGACCTGCCATTAAACGCAGCAAGCTTCGTGTAAAGCAAATTAACCGTATACGCCATGGCAACATCTAAAATCTCATTTAAGAAGAACGACTACTTTCAAAGGTGAATTTATAATGTAAAGGCACAATCATACTTTAAACAAGATTTTTCACAAACAAAATGCCCCTAACGATTCAAATTTAACCAAGAATCCTGGATATTGCAGTTATATACAGATTTTAAAACTTTTGAATTCTATCTTGCCCAGTGATACATGGATGAGGGTGAATAGTGTCCTAAAATATAACTCTTCAGGAATCTTCAATATTGTTTATAATGTCAAGCAAGCCAAAACACTATACTGACTGACAATTTTTCAGTAAATATGCAATTGAATAGCACATAAAGATGGGATGGAATGGAAGGTAGCACAAGCAGGGGTCTGCAATCTACCTTGAAGGCTAGACTTGAAGCCACAGTTAGTTAAATGCTCAGCAAGTCCACCTCCGAATCTATTATGCCAATTTGATTCAGTTTTTGCTTCAGGTGTTGGCCAAACTGCCGCTATTTTTTCAGTTAGATTTACACTAGCAGATGGTACCTGAGGCTGTCCATTAACAATAATAATAAAAAACCGAGAGTATAGAACAGAGCCTTAGATAGCTGAAAATATAATATTAACATGCTTATGCCTTTTAAGAAGAAATGTATCATTAATCATCTATACCACTTGAAATGTATCATTCCAATTCTGTAGTTTTTTATAGTAACGACAGTGATATGCCGCTTGAGAATATTAACAGTATGGTTGATGATTGGAGGAATTAATCTTGTATACTCTAGTACATAATTCTTTTGATCAATATATGATTCGCATTTCCATTCAAATATATATATATATATATATATATATATATATATATATATATATATATATATATATATATATTTATTCCATATTTCCATCTATAGTGCGTACAAAACATATCCTTGCATCATTATCAATCAAAACCGTACAACCGATGAATCCACTACAACTTAAATCCAAATTCATTTTCTTAACCATCATAAGTATAGGTATGGTAATTAAATCTAGAAGAATTCTATAACTTGAAAGAACTGTGCGCTTCTTTGAAATCCGTAAGCACTATCTTTTTCACTTCCAGTCTATGTTTCAGAATAAAAACATCTCATGTAGTGGACTAGACTGTCAGATGCTTATGGAATTACATCGCTACTAGTATAGACTTGACAGAATACCTTCCTCACTATTAAAGTTATTAAAGTCAATGCACTACAATAAGAAATTCTATCGAAACCAAGCCTTAATCAATAAACTTACCCGACTCTCTAGGGGTATGTTTGAATTGAGGAAGACGGAGGGGGAGGGAGGAGAGGGGAAAAAAAAAGGAGAGGAGAGAAAAAAAAATTTAAAATTGAGTATAGTGGGGCCAACAAGTTTTCCTCTCCTCTCCTTTGTGTTTCTCTCCTCCTCCCTCAATCCCACTATTTGCACATCCTTCGCACATCATACCCTAGCTCAGAGACATAACAGAATATAAGGGGAAAAGACTAGCTAAATAAACTTCCAGATGCAGCGCACAGCTCATACCTCAACATTGAGAACAACAATTTCAGGTGAGAGGGACAAAAGTTCACCAGACCGTCGGGAATTGTCGTCTCCAGAAGCAGCGGAGGGGGAAACGCGTCGGAAACGACAGCGTTTTGGAACGTTCAACGCAGACAATCTCCTCGGCGAGAAGGCAGAGGAGGCAGACGAAGGAACAAGAGAGGATGAAAAGGCGAGAATGGTGAAGTTAGAAATGGAAGGAAAGCATTTGAGGTGTGTGGATGAAACATGGTTCAGAATTGAAATTGAAAGCGCCATTGCCGTAACTGGGGGTATGTTTCTCTTCTCCGTCTCAATTTCTTTTTGTTTGTTTATTTGTTTGTTTTTTTTTTTTTGGGAACAAACTTCTCTTTCTCAATTGCTATCTCTTGATACGTGGTTGCTATAAGCAGGAAAGTTTGAGGATAAAATCAGGAATCTTACCTAGTTTAAAGTATATCTTTGGATTAACTCTTGCTTTTGAGGTCAATAATTTTGTGTGTGTATTCTTTTTGGTAATATATATATATATATATATATATAATATTTTCACCCATAAATGAATATAGAAGCAAGATAAGGAACTTATGTGACCATAAATATAAAATCTCAATTCATTTTGTTCCTAAATTTATACTTTTTCTTAAATTATGTATATTGATTACATGTAGTAAGGGAATTTTCATTAAGTGGTAATTTCAATCGACACGATTAAAATAATATTTTAGTGAAATCAACCTACAATTATTATAAATAATTAGTTTAACTAATTTTCTTAATATTCATAAAGGCTATTCTAATTTTTTGTACTATGAATCGGCATTCGGACAATCGACTATTCTAATTTTAGGTTCATGGTTGCTCATCTCACAAACTTCTCTTCTAGAATGCTTGAAAAAAAAAAAAAGCATTTGGTGTTCTGTTTCGCACTAGGTGTTAGTGTTATATATATTTCAAAGTGCGCACATGATCCCCTCATGCCCATGCATGTGCCACGTGTAAACCACGTGTTGTGTTTGTAATTTTCCTCTTCCATTTAGTAATTAGACCAAAAGGCTTCTGAAACCGCGGTTTGAGTATCTCCCAAACAGGCACTAAATGGAAGTTGGGGCTTCTCCTAGAGTGATGCCCGGGTCATGTGATAGGGTATCTCTATCTGAAATGATAGATTTAGGAAAATCATAAAGACGAACAATTTTCTTTTAGAAAGTGGTTGCAATAGTTTTAGAGGTATAGTGCATTGGCAACCCAATAGCATGAGCATACTTGCTTAAATTTGTTTCCCATCCATGAGATTTAGGTAAATCTGTGATGAAATCAAGAGAAATATCTTCCTAAATTTGTTGTGGAATATCCAAGGGTTGAAGAAGGCCACCCAGTGCGTGAGGGAGATACTTGCAGCATTGACATGTAAGACATTGAGTGACAAAATCCTTGACTTCTCTTTTCAATTTTCCCCAAAATAATTGTTGTTGTAAGCGCTTTAGGGTCTTTAGAATTCCACCATGACCCCCAGAGGAGAAGAATGAGCTTCAATAAGTAAATTGCTTAAATCTGAATTGGCAAGTATAACTAGCTTTGCCTTATAATATGATTGTTCCTGCAGATAGAGAAAAATGAGGAACATAATCAGGATAAGATTGGAGGGAAATAAATATTGAAGAGGTATAAGGATCTTGCTGCAACAATTGAGGAAGATTCTCAAGAGAGGAGGCGTGAGGGATTGCTAATACAAAAAACTCTGTTGAATGAGGGTACCGAGATAAAGAATTAGACCCCTAATTTGATGACCCAGCTCTATATACAAATTGGTGAAATTGCTGTTCCAACAAGAATTTCAGACTATTGTGATCAGTATGGACTTCAAACATGTGTCCAAAGAGGTAATGTCTCCATTTCTGCAATCCGGAGACCAATGCAAGTAATTTCCTATCATATACTGACTATGCCTCTCAGAAGGGGATAAACCTTTGCTATAATATGCAATTGGATGCCCCTTTTGTTGTAGAAATGCTACAGTGCCAGAGAAAGAGGCATTACACTCCACAACAAAAGATTTGGAAAAATCGGGCAGTTGTAGAATTGGAGTGTGAATCAAGGATTTTTTTAATTCGTAGAAGGCTTGTTTTGATTGACCTTCCTGGTCATATCAGTGAGAGGCTTAGTTATTTGGCCATGATGATGGACAAAACGATAATATCCTGTTAAGTTTAAGAATATTTGTAACTTCGTGATATTCTGTGGCAAAGGCCACCCTGTAATGGCAAAGATTTTGTCTGGATCTATTGCAACACCATTGCCAGAGATAATTTGACCAATATAAGAAACCTCCAACTTCAAAATGATGTATTTTTTGGGATTGGCAAGGAACTGGACAAAACAATGTGGAAGTGATCCATGTGCTCTTCAAATGTTCTAGTCGAATTTGATGGTAACCTAATGTCAAATCAATCTTGGAGAAGTAGAAAGCCCCATGTAACTCGTCTAGCAATTCATTTATATTAGGAATGGGGTACCTGTTTGGCATTGTAAATCTGTGGCTTCTCTAATCGATGCAAAGACTCCAGGAAGAGTCTTTCTTTGGAACAAACAGAACTGAGCTAGCAAGCGGCATAACACTGGGCTATATGAATCACTTGCTCAACAATTCTGCAACTTGTCGTTCAATTTCATCTTTTTGTAAATGAGGATATCTTTAAGGTCAAATTTTGGGTGGCATGGCTCCTGGTAGAAGATGTATTGCATGGCAATGATTTCGGAAAGGTGTAATGACTGTGGTTCTATAAATAATTCATGGTATTCCAGCAATAACTCCGGTAGAAGATCAAATTGTAGGCGACATTTTCATTGAGTGGAAGAAGAAGCATCTGGAGGTGATAGTGATTCAGTGAGATAAGTACTTCGAAGAGAAGGGGAGTTCCTTGTTGTTTTTAACGCCGCCCATTCACCCATAATACCATAAACATCTTGCTGCCATTTTGTTTCCACTGTGTATAAAGATGCTAATTAACAATTTGATTCCCAGTACCATTTCTATGTTACCCAATGAGAAGGGAAAGAAGTCACCACAAATAGTGAGAGGCTTCACTTTGACTGTCAACCCTTTAAATACGGCATTACATATGACCATAGAACTATCTCCCACTGGTACACCGAAAGATGGAAATGGATGTGTTTCAATTCCCAGTTCATAATCAATCTTGTTGGAGACAAAATTATGAATGAACCCACTATCAATTAAAATTAACATTGACTTGTAGACTAAAGTACCTCTTGACTTTCAACGTGGTTGATGAGGAACTGGCTAAAATGGCAGAGTAAAATTTCGCAAGTATAGTATAATAGTACTTAACTTTTGTACTTTTTTTTTTTTATAAAATAAAATGAGTTGAGACAATGCATCTAAAGTTTTTGAAAATATTAAATAAATATTTCCCTAAAATCCTAAATATAAAACAAATTTGACTTTTTTTTTTGAAGAAATTAAGGAAGTTAAATAAGTCACTTATTGATATCATATGTTTTATATCTTTAGATTATATATCAATTTATTTATAAGCAAAACAAAATAGTTTAGAGAAAAAATAACAAATATAAATATCCTTAAATTAATTCGGTTCCCTAATCCCCCAAAAAAAGTCAACTTTATCTTATATTTAGGACTGCAAGCAGTAATATGTAAAGTATATAATAGATAAAGGAAAGAAAATGAAAGAACACACAACTTTTTAACAACTTTCTAACATGGAAAACTCCCTCAATGTGAAAGATAAAAACCACGAAACCTAGTCCAAAAAAACTCCACTATAATACAATCAAATGTACAATGACAACTGTCTTCAACAAATACTCATAATCGCACACCCTATTTTTTTATTTTTTTTTGGCTTTTTGTTTTGTGAAAACTCAACCACCACTCACTTAGTACCAACATACAATAATACAACCCAATTTATAAATTTGACTACGGACTACTCTAATAACAATATTCAATCATCAAAACTTTTGCTCGAGTCCTTTTCATCAGCCTTCTTGGATGCCTCTTCACTCTAAACAATCAATGACAAAAGATACAAAAGAGATCAATTGAGTTGAAGTTTCTAATAAACTCCGTAAATCCTAGCCCAGAAACTAAAAAACACTATCATATATTAATAGCATACTGCAAAAATACAACGAATTTAAAAGGCACACCACCAGTTGCTTCGATGAAACAAAAAAAAAAGGGGGGGGGGGGGGGGGGGGAGTACCAGTTGAAGATCAAATTGTTCTATTCTAGCATGCATAAGGATATACGAGTTTAAAAAATAAAATTAGATCCGAGATTGATAAGATAAAATGAAGACATACTTGTAAAGATCATATATTAATTAAAAATAGAAACTGTTTGTTGGTCAGAGTCCCTATTATCATAGAAAAGCATAACATACAAACCTTTGGCAAATTTGACAAATTACTATTTGTTGTAGAGTCTTCAGCAACAATCTCCTTCGATACTTCCTCACTCTAAACATTACAAAAAAAAAAAAGAAGCTATAATTAAAAAGGAGATAAATTAATTTTTGAGGTTATTGATAACTATAATATATCTTAGCGCACACAATTTTTTTTTTTAAAAAAAAAAATCTACACTTATTTTGAAGAAATGAATAAAGCAGTGAAGTAAAAGAGAAATCATTAGCTAGTTTCTTAAGTCTGCATGGATATAAAAACATAATATGCATACATTTTCAAAATTTGGCAAACCACTATTCAGTTGGGGCATTGTTGAGACATTTCCAATATCTTGTTGTGATCCCTCTAACTTCAATCTGAACAATAAAACATTAGTTTACAATTACAATTAGCATCGACTAAGCCCAGCATATCACAAGCCTAAATCTTTATAACATGTTAGAAAACCTAGAAAATTTCTTAGAGCTTCTTATGTAATTGCTTGACATTTGTATTTCATTCTTATCCATTTGTTCAATTAGGTTTTCCTTTGTACATTGTATATGTATATCATGCTCTGTTGTTATAGTAAGTAAGCCTATTCTCCCGTTTTCTCTATTTTCTCAACAAAAGCATGATCTTTGTACCTCTGACAAATTTGGTAAACTACGGTTCTGCTTGTGTTCTGTGTAGCCTTCTCTAAAAGCCTCTAAACGTTCCCTTTGAGCCTAAACAATCACAAAACATAAAAGAAAAGATCAAATGAGTTGGAGTCTCTGGTAAAATTTATAAATCTCAGCTCAAAAATTGAAAGTTTTATAGATTTGCTGACATCCTACTAAAATTTAGAGCAAATTAAGGAAACAGACATTATATACGAGAGAATCTGTTGGCTTTGCAAGTCTACGTGACTAGAGAAAAGTATAACACACACACACACATGTGCTAGATTTGGAGTAAATTAGTAGTAAAAATTTGATTTCTTACTAAAATTTGATTTTTTCCCCTTACTTCAGATGATTAAGCCATGTTAATAAGTTTCATACTAACCTCACATTCCCACCGCCAAATTTCCTCTTCTAAGTAGCTGGCGTCTTCGTCATCACGTATAAAGTTCCTTACTGCCAAAATAAAACAATTCCAATATTATGAGAAGAAATTGTTGCAATTAGCAGTTGTGATGAATTACCAACGTGAACACTTACCTTCTTCGTATCTATCATAGGCTGGACTCAAAGAAATAGCAGGACATTCACGCACACGACGAAATTTCAGAGTGTGAAAATCAATGCCTTGACATATAGTATGAAGAGTTGGTAGGTTTACAAGTCTTATAATATGTAGCCTTGGAAGCACATCCTCCATGACCAGCTTCTGTCCCACCCCAGGCTTCCATCTAAATACTTCCCCAAGCTGAGGGGTGTCTTCTATATCCACATACAAGAGTCGTCGAAGCTTACTACTTGATATAGAGAACAAATATTCCATACTTTTGCAGTCCCCCACTTGAATTGTACGTAGTTCTGGGAACAATACCTGGTGCGGAGCCATTGAATTTTTGTTATTCTCTTGATCCTCAATAATGCTCACTAGCTCTTCGCAGGCTTTTACCTCTAACTTCCTCAATTTTTGTAGCGTTCTTGAGGTGGATGCAGAGAAAATAAATTTCAATTGTTTGCATCCTTTGATTGTTAGCGTGGAAAGATTTTGAAACCTCATATAACTCTTAGGTTTCTTGAACTCAGGCAATTCTTGCAAGTCGTAAAGTGGTTTACCTTTCCCCTCAAGAGGAGGTATCGCCTGTGAGCATCAAAAAGATATGTAAATATTAAAGATCTTTTTAGCTGAACATAAATTAAGTAGAAAAACAAGTTGGAAAGACGTTTACCTCTATCAAAGTTTCCGATGGAAATTGCGGACTTCTATCCAAACTAATATCCTCTAGATATAGTTCCTTAATAGAATAGTTTTGAGCACAAATACTAACTATATTTGGTATACGACGAAGGGATAGTCGCTTCAGAGCAGGTAGATTAAGATCAATATGAACATTATGATTCCGATCAGCTTGACATTTTCCAAAAACATGTGTCAACTTTTCAACCCCTCTAATCGACAGAGATTCTAAATCCTTAAAGTCTTTAGAATAAAAAGCCGGGAATAAATATTCTAAGTCGTTACAGTCATAGACTTCAACCTCCTGCAGGTTGGGGAAGATAGAGTTAACATTCATATGATCATAATCATCCTGCTTATCTCTCACTATATGCTCTAGTGTATCGCAAGATCCGACTGCCAATATTTCCAACAGTTTCAATGATGAGGCAATGGATAGGGTAAAGAGATACTTAAACCCAGAAAATCCATATATCTCCATCCTTCTCAAAAGTGTGTACGGGTAGAATGGTGGTGTAAAAGGTCCATGAGCTCTATCCACAACATATTTCACCATCATGGCCTGTATTCCATACAAACATGTGAATTCTTCTTTCATAAATTCAAAAGATAAGAGACAAGTTATGGTGGAAGTTTCAGAAACAAACTTTTCTGATATCACTAGAAAAATTTAACATATATATATATATAAACCCTTTCTATTTTAATTCAATTTTGAATTTATTTATGCTATTTCATTCAATATATAATGTGCTTGTTAAAATCTTGTAAAATTGTATTTTATATCCACACTTATGTTTTTATTTATTTTATAATTACATCTGTTGAATATATTTATGCAAGGAAAATGGAAAAAAGGAGGTAAATACTTCTTTTTGGATAAAGAGCATTAAATACAAATTATTATCTTTTTAATTTGTCTTCTTGTCTTCTCAAAATTCGTTCTTGTTAATTAATTAGAACTGTGGTGTCTTCAGAATCATATAGAAATCGATTCTCTACCAACCAAACAGTGTTTTGCTAATTTAAATTCACACAATGCATGCTTTTTAAACTTGTCGTCTCTAATTAAATGATTTTATACAAACTGATATAATGGATCCTAGTCAAATTTGGTTGGAATTGGTAAATGGTTTGCCATGCCTTATTAAAATTCTACAACTACTAATTTATAAACAAACAAATTTTCACAGTGTAACTGACCGTTGTGGATGAACACTCAAGGCAGTATAAGATTTATACCCAAAAAAAAAAAAAAAAAGACTTGCAAGTATTTGACGACATATATTTAAGCAATTTTTTTTTTGTAATTTGCTAACTGTCAGGTGTCCTACATGGGGAAAAAAAAGCAACGCAAAATTAATTTTGTTACTTTAGACTAATTGCTATTCTCAACATACAATATGAAGATCAACTAAGCATATTTGGATCATTCATCCAATATTATGAATAAGCACATTCCAACAAAAAAGAGTAAGGGATAAGTACCTTGTTATGGTTCATGGAAGTAGAAGGGAGATGTATAGTTGAAGCATTTGATTTTGGCCAAAAGCAGCATAGACGACCCCTTGATAAACTGCTAGTGCTATCTTCTACATTTATACTTGGAGATGACTTTTGCACTTTATCAGAATCAGGGCATGGAAGATAACATTCTGTATATAAGTTGATGAAATTTGGTCCTCCTGAAATTTTCAGTTTTTCTAGCGACTGGAGGATGGCTTCTTTTCCCATTTGGTGCAAATCTCTCTCATCCGAATATCGCCCAAATATATATTCAAGCTTCTCACAATAAACAATCTCCATACTTTCTAGTAGTGGAAGATCTTTGCAAAAATATATGGGAAAAATAAATTCTAATTCAGGACAGTAACTAACATAGAGAGATTTCAATTTTGGGAACATTGAGTCGTGACTCTTTTGATTGGGATCATCATCTTCCGTTGGCTGCGTTACTATGTATTTCAACCCACAACAGTAGTCAACATGCAACTTTTCTAGTTGCTTTAGACTCTGTGCCGTGAATGGATGAAAAAGGCCTGCCATTGAACAATGAAATAAATATATGGACTTAAGATTGCACAGCTCAAGCCTTCCATCAAATAACGAGCCTTCGAGATTGTTGCACTCAAATAAACGCAGCTTCTCCAATTGCTTCAAAAAGTTAACAGGATAAGGTCCACAACATAATTCTCGTACATCCATTTTAGTAAGCTTCAATTTAACTAACTTCGAGAAGAGAGCCACACCAGATCGAAGACGTTCTGTGCAGATTAGGCACTTTATCCCATTCATAGATTCCAAACAAAGCCAGATTAAGATGTCTTCCATTTTGTCATCCTTCACAGGTAATATGTCTGGAACAACATTTGTCCATCCTCTATTCGAATATTCTCCACCTAACTTTAAAACTTCTGCTCTTGTCGCTAGGAATTTAAATATTTCATTGGAGAAGTTCTCTCTCAATTCTTTTGCATCAAAATATCCAGATACTGAAAAATCCACTGTGTAACCAATGCGTCGCTTTATATGAAACCTTTTCAATTTAGGAAAAGTTGAAATTTGAGCTGGTGCTTCACAGGTATGATCACATATATAATTAACAGCAAAATACAACTCCTCTAATTGCAAGCAACTCCCAATCACTTCCAAAGAATTGTTTCTTTTAATAGAACAATGTACTATCTCCAACAATCTCAACATTTCTAGTTCTCTAATTTCTTTTGACAATTCAATCATTGAACAGTCGTTCAATTCAAGACTCTTAAGGCATTTTAACTTTACCAAAAAAGATGTATCTCCCAACTCAAATCCTTTTATGGCTAAACTTCGAACATTTGTCAATGAGGGATGTGATTGAAATAAGGGATCACGTGACATGTCATAACCTGACCAATTTAATGCCAAAAATTTGAGGTTTTCCATCCCTTCAAAGATACCATCTGGAAAATCTACAGTACTTGTTCTAAGTAATAGAACCTCAAGTTTTCTACCATCAAAATGGCTAGGAAATTCATTTGTGTTCCAAGATGAATATTGGATATTCTCCTTTGGCATTTTGTTAGGATCCATGATCGCTTGAACTAGTTCATTTCCAATCCACAAAGCCACTTCTCGGACCAAGTCATGCATTTTTACAGCTCTATTCTCAGCCTTTAATAATAAACAGGAATCCATGAGCACATTTATAATTGGAGTGAAATAACTTCTTGCGCGAGAGTATTTGTCAGCTCCTCCACAAAGCCCCATACCTATAGCAATTCTGGTTAAAAGTTCTATAGGTATTTCATAATCTTCAGGGAAGAGAGAGCACAAGAGAAAGATTTTTCTCGCTTCCTCATTCTTGAGATAATCATAGCTTAATCTCAAAGAATTATAAGCCTCTTTTAAATCTTCATTGACATCATGAATTGACTGAGAATTCCGTAATCTTTCCAAACCATGCATCCATTCAATTAAAGGTCTGGAATTCAATGCTCTTGCCATTGCTACAATTGCAACTGGTAATCTTCCACACTCCTTGACAATATCTAAAGCTACATTCTTAAAATCATTGGAAGAATCATCTATGCTCTGGCCAACATAAGATAAGAAAAGATCAACTGCATCCTGTTCATTTAAGACCTCAAGTTCAATAGTCTCATGGCATCCCATATCTTTACAGACTTTCCAATCACGTGTGGTAAGCAACATAGAACAACTTTTACCATGATGGCCAAGGGGAATCCCTATAGCTTGCAAGGAAAGCTTTTCCCACACATCATCAAGTATGAGAAGCACCTTTTCTCCACCTCCTGCTATTCTTTTCCACAACTCTTGTGCCCGTTCAGATTCATCTGTTTCTTCTTTTAAGGGCAAATTTAACTGCTTTGCAATCTTGCCTTGAATCTTTTTCAAGTTTGCATCCTTTGAAACAACACTAAAGACGACTTTATCAAACGCCTTTGATTCTGCAACTTGTTTACCTACTTCTATTGCCATTGTGGTTTTTCCTGTTCCCCCCAGTCCATGCAGTCCAATCACAAACTTCTTGTCATTTTTCAACGCTTCCGCCAGTTCTTCAAATTGCAACTTTCTGTCCTTAAGTTGCAGAAAATTTTGAATAGAGTAGAGCTCGATCCCTGGATGCCCAGTAGAACGCGCAACACAAGTGAAGTTACAGTTTTCGATCAGTGCTTTAATTTTTTGCTTCTTGTCTTCCAAGTTCTTGCCTCGATTGTGCTGCCACCAGCAATTTGGAACCAAACCAAACCATTTGTTCTTTTCGTTTGTGTCTTCATTTATTAGAGCATCTGCTCTATTTAACCACAATTGAACTTCACTTTCAATCAAATTCTCATTTCTCTCTTGAGCTTCTTTAATATCTTTTCGTATTGTTTCTCTTTTTGCCTTCAAATGTTCCTTTTGGTATTCGAAGTCCTCAACATAGCGGTTGTAACAACACAGGTAATGAAGTTCCTGCATTGCTCTATCCGCCAATGATTCAACGACAGCGGCAGCGGCATCGGCAGCTATGTTCTCTGCAATTCCCGCCATCTACCGTACATGCATATGTGATACAGTTAGGGGCTGTTGACTACACTACTATATATTTTTCAGCTACACCGACCATGTTCTAGAATGTCCTAGACTCCCAGCGATCATTGGCATCCAGCCAAAAAAGAGTATATAATAAAATTTTAATTAATTTTTTACTGAAATTTTAAATTTATTTTTTACAAGTCGGATGTCGTAAACTAAATTTACAGATAAATTTTAACTTCTTAAATATTAAGTCTGTATCTGAAAAATAAATAATTTAATATTAACAAATCAATTTGTTATATTTACACGTTAATCACATGGAAACTTATATCATTTTTATATTAATTTTTTAGATTTTAAAAATCAATTTACAAGTTAAATTCTTAAATTTTTTATGTCATCCTTTGAAATTTATAAGCGAAATTCAAAATCTATAACTTTATATGGTAAAGAAAACGTCCATTTAATTTTTTTAAAAAAAAGATTTGAAAGCCACTGGTAAAATAGAGTGTTATAAAGCCCTAGACCGGCCAATTTGGCCCAGAAACCAGCGAACCGGTTAGTAAACCGGTCCATCCTAGGAATCAACCTGGTTTTTATATTTTAAAAAAATAGGTTTTCTTTGTTTTCTTTAGAATTTCATTTTAATAACTCTAAAATCTTCTTTTTCTCACCAGTTTAGCCCTAGGTTAGCTCTGATTTGATCCTTGACCCAATATCCCAATCAGTTCAGTGACTGATCCAATTTTAATAACCTTGGTACAACATGAAGAGCCAATTCAAAAATTATGAAAATTAACTTATAATTCAATGGAGCCCACTTGTAAATCTAAGAAATAGACTTCTCATTATTAATTTTTTAGATAGTTTCTCATCAATAGAAGATCTTGGAAGTACAAATACTAAAATATTTTCACAATTATTGGTCAAAGTAAGTCAAATGTATTGAATTTAGAGATATAAATGTGATTTAAAAAAACTTAATTATAACCAAGTTTCAAGATTTGAGAGTGTATTCGTAAATTTACAAAATTTGTTATAAAAGAAATCCATTAATTAGGACTTATTCGTAATTTTATTCATAACCAATTATTTGTCAACTTATTCGTAACTTCATTGGCAACTTGGGTTGATCTTTCTAGGTTTGATTAGTCAGCCTGTTGGTGCTGTTGGGATAATTGAGGATTGTTCAGTCCTCCTTCGGTTATTTTGGTCTTTTACTTTAATTTAGTTTTCATGTTTTATGTATTTATCTTATAAAAAAAATTTATTTGTCAATGTATTTTCCACTAATAGATTCCTAAGGCTTTGTTTGCGAGTTTCATTTTGGAGGGAAAGGAAAGGGAATGGAGCGTTTTGATAGTCCTTTCCTTACTTCCTTAATAAAGGAATGGACTACCAAAACGCTCCATTCCCTCCAAAATGAAACTCACAAACATAGGCTTAGACTTTTGTTAGAAAACACAGAAAATTTGGGGTGTAGTACCAAGGAGCAGCAGACACCCCCTGCCCCATTTATCAAAGTACGAAACTTAAAGGCTTTAGTTTTAAACTATTAAAGGTGAGGGAGGTTATTCGGAATCTAGAATTCAGTGAGCTTTTTGTTGTAATTAGCTAAAAGTTTGAAACCTAAACATGCTTCTTTTTTGAGAAAAAAGTTGTTTTAGTAGTTGTAATCGGCCTTTATGATGGAGGCTTTAGTACTTAGGAAGGCAATGATGTTGGCAATGGACTTAGGACATGATAAGGTGGTGTTTGAGTCGGATTGTTTCTCCCTAGTATCTTTTGTTAATGCTAAATCAGCTGTATTATGCGGATGGAAGTGCAGAGGTATATTGCATGATATTATCTGTCTCTTTGCAAACAAGGTTGGGTTTAAGTTATCCTTTGTTCCTCGAAGGGGTAATAGAACTGCGGATCTCCTAGCGATCAATGCTTATAAGGAGGTTTGTCCGATCGGGTGGGTTTTTCAACCATCACCTTCCTTGGTGTCTATTCTAACCTTGGATGCACATGAGAGGAATTTGATGGTAGATGATTCTGCCTTTTTCTCTGCTGATACAGGGATTTTGCAGTGAATTACTATGCTGGTGTTTTTTTGCTGGTTTATGTAGGTTTCAGTTTCTGCTGTTTCTTGTAGTGTATTTCTGATGATGTTTCTTGTTTGTATTGCTACTGCTGTAATAGCTGACCTGCTGTAATCCTCTTAACTGCAATATAAGAAGCCTTTTCGAGCAAAAAAAATATAAAAAATTTAATGGTGTTACCTATAAATAGGATCAAAGATATACTTTTTTAAAAAAATTTAATGGTGTTACCTATTTATCAAAGAAATCTTTCATATATATCTTTTATATAAGACTAGACAAGGATGTTACCATTCCGTTCCATTAAGGAGAATCACAGTCAATGTGTCCATTAAAAGCCAATAAACTTACCAGACTTTCTCTTAGGTTAATGATCATTGAAATGTAGAACATCATTCTAAACTGATTTGGATGGTCAAAATTTAATCATTTTTTTTTTATTTTTGCCTAAACAATTACTACCTCCGGTCCTAATTATAAGGCATAGTTGACTTTGTTTGGAGAGATTAAGGAAACTAAATAAGTTACTTAATCATTTTATATATTGTATATCTTTAGATTATATATTAGTATGTGAGTCAAACTAATTACTTTGAAGAAAAAAATAAAAAGAAAAATTTTCTAAGTTAATTTAATTAGCTTCCTTAATTTCTCCAAAAAAGTCAACTATGTCTTATAATTAGGACCGGATGGAGTATTTTGGTAGTTTGCAGAATCTGAATGAAGATGATTTCTTAATTGTAGGCAAACTCTCAAACAAAAGCCAAAATTTCTGATTTTTCATTTATTTTATCATTTTGGGAAGAAGAAGAACATCAAAAGCTTTTGGTAAATTCTGGAGAGTGATGTGAGAGCAAGATGTAAAGAAGAGCAGACAAAATTACAGAGAGAGGGAGAGAGCAAAAGGAGACCCCCCCCCCCTCTTTTTTTTCCCTCTCATTTTCTCTTATCAGTATATTTGGGCTGTTGATTAGAAAAATGAGAAAAAAAAAAATCAAAGTAATATTGTATTGATTGAATAGACGTAATTTAGAGATTATGAAAGATAATGAGAAAATGATAATGAAAAACCCAACCCAGAAAGAAGCAAAGAATAGGTAGAGTGGTGAATAGTTGAGAAGAATTAAAACGAATGAATAAATGATCGAGGGACGATCTAGAGAACTAATGGGAAGATGATCTTCTCCTCATCTTTTTTCTCTTTTTTCCTCATCAGCCTATCTAGGCCATTAATTGGAAAAAAGAGAAAGAAGTTAAAGTAATATTATGATTGATTGGACGGATATAATTTGAAGGTGATGAGTGATAATGAGAAAAAGATTATGAAAGAAACCCAACCCAAATAATTGATGATTATTATCTATGGACACGTGGCACTCAGTATTGATAAAGGGGAAAATCCATATAGGGGCCTTTTTTGGAGAAAAAATCCCAAAAAGGGCCGTAAGATTCTGAAAATCCCAAAAAAGGCCCAAGGGCCTTTTCTGGTACAAATTCATTAAACTTTAACAACTAAGTCAGTCAAATTAACAATAAAATCAATACCAATTAACAACTAAATCAGCCAAATTAACAACAATATTTTAACAACTAAACCAGTTACATTAACAACAATATCAGCCCCGGTTAACAATTATATCAGCCCCATTAACAACTCACTAGATTCTGAAAATCTCAGAAAATGCCCTTGGGCATTTTTTGAGATCTTGAGACCTTTTTTTAGGATTTTTTCTCAAAAAAAAAAACCCTTAAATACATTTTCCCTTGATAAAGGCTTATCCCTACAGAACCATTCACAAAGTTTGTTGTAAAAGAAAACCAATAATTAGGACTTATTCATAACCAATTATTTGTCAACTTATTTGTAATTTTATTCGCAACTGGTGTTATCTTTCCCTGTTGGTAGTTGGTACTATTGGGATGGTTGAGGATTGTTCAGTCCTTCTTAGGTTATTTAGGTCTTTTTGTTTTTTTTTTTTTGGGGTCAAAGTCTTTTTGTTTTGTTGGGATTCAACAATTATTGATCTTTGGGAAAATTAAAATCAAGGACCTATAGTAGATAATATTTGTTGAAAAGGACTATAAAAGTTGTAATTATTTAGAAGGGCTAATTAACAAAATGAAAATTTTAAAAAACTAAATTGCCCCTAATCAAACCTCCTACATTTGCTCTCACATTTTATGTTTAAAACTAATATGAATTTCTAAATTTAAAAAATTAAACACAAATTTTCTCCACATAGATATTTATAGAAAAATAATACAAAGACCTTTTAATTTTCTCAAAATTATAATTTTATTTTTAAAATTGACATAAACTTTAATTGAAAAATATATAATGTTAAGAAAAACTCAAAAAATTTATAATTTATTATAAACATTAAAGAAATGTTATATATATATAGATATAGGGTCATGTTCCGCATTAACGTGTCTTCCAATGTCAATAGACATTAACACATTAGAATATTTCAAATTTTGATACAATATAGTAATGTTTTATTTTTATTATTTGAGCCTACACAACTAGTAGTTCTAATAAGATAAAAACTGCAATAAATTTTTTATTTTGGTTAATGAAGTTTCTTTGATACAACTTTTTTTTTCTTGATTTATAAATAAATTAAGAAATAAAACTTAATGATATAAAAGGTTTAAAAGACCAATATCTATGTTACTAGTAATAGTTAAATTATAGATATGAAATGCATTTAATTTTTTATTTTTGTTGATAAAGTTTCTTTGATAGAACTTTTTTTTTTCCCAATTTATATAAAATTATGTAAATCAAGAAAAAAATGATATAAAAGGGTTAAACAGCTAATATCTAGCTTACGACTCAAGAATAATAATTAAATGATATGATTATATAGATATTATCTAAGGTTAAAAATGATGATTTTGGCAGTAGTAGTTTGGTGGGGAAAAAAATTTAATTCACTTTCAAGGGCAATTTAGTATTCCTCAATTTATATTTTGGTAATTGGTCTTTCTAAATAATTACAATTTTTATAGTCATTCTCAAAAATTTTACCAGTCTAGAGCACTTTTCAAATTATTTTCTAAAGTAATGCTGACGTCACTAATGGCGTTGTACTTTCTGACGCCACTACTTTCTGACGCCACTAGTGATGTTGTACCTTCTGACGCCACTATGTCAAAGAAACAAATTAACACCTTCACCCAGGCATTAAATTTTTTGTTTGGACGTGGATTTAGTTGTTTGACACAGTGGCGTCAGATGGTACGACGCCACTAGTGGTGTCAGACAGTACGACGCCACTAGTGGCGTCGTACCTTCTGACGCCATTGTCGCGTCAGCATTACTTTAGTAAATAGTTTGAAAAGTGCTGCAGACTGGTAAATTATTTTTTAAAAAATATTATTTTGGTTAATTTCCCTACTTTCAAATACTAGCATCTTTGCACAAATTAGTACAACATCTTGGGATTCGAGCACCCAAAAAAAAAAAACTATGATATGACCTATGGGGAAGACAGAGGACCCCAGCTTAACGTCGGCATTTTTATCAAGATACATTAAACGGTAAAAAAATAACAAAATGATATTAAAAAAACGAAAAAACTACATTTAGGTCATGGGTAAGAGAATATATAATATAATAATCCCTTAAAATTGAGATCATATTTAAGTCACATGAGACCTTTTTCACAATAAATTTTAATTGTCAAATGCTTATAGACTTATCAATGAATGTTCATAGATTTATCAGTGGACACCTCTAAACTTATATTATACCACCTATAGACCTATCAATGGACGCTTTTGGATTTGTTAATAAACGCTCATGGACTTGTCAGTAGAATTGAATTTTATTGTAAAAAAACCCCCACAAACTTAAATATAATTTTGAGATATTAAGACCCGAGATTTAAATGCAACTTTCCCTTACTTAAATACTAAAAAAATATCTCATATATATATATATATATATATATATATATAATAATATTTTTACTAAGGTATAAGTTGAGGCTTTTAAATTCCGGGTATTTTAGATATATTATGTCATATCAAAAAAAAATTATATTTATTTAATTTATTTAAATAATTTCCCTAAGTTTAATTATTAAGATCAAATATACAATTTGGTTCATTGAGTTAACATCAATTTTTAGCTTAATGATGTAAATTTAAAAAGTTTACTTTTAATTTATTAATTTTAACATTATTAGTTTTATTTGATGGAAAATCCTAGTTTAAAAAAGTTAAATTGTAATTCTACAACTAAATGATGATAAAATATGCTTAAACATATACTTTAGCCAAAATGCTGTATGATATATATATTATAATATTTTTACTAAGGTATAAGTTGAGGCTTTTAAATTCAGGGTATTTTAGATATATTATGTCATATCTATAAAAAAAAATATTTATTTAATTTATTTAAATAATTTCCCTAAGTTTAATTATTAAGATCAAATATACAATTTGGTTCACTGAGTTAACATCAATTTTTAGCTTAATGATGTAAATTTAAAAATTTTACTTTTAATTTATTAATTTTAACATTATTAGTTTTATTTGATGGAAAATGCTAGTTTAAAAAAGTTAAATTGTAATTCTACAACTAAATGATGATAAAATATGCTTAAACATATACTTTAGCCAAAATGCTGTATGATATATATATATATATATTATATTTATGTAATTGATTGTATATATTTGTCTTAAATTTAATTATTGGGATAAAAATAATCTTTCTATAAAATTTGCTCATATTCTTTTCTTCTTTTTATTTGGTTGGAAATATAAAATAAAGAAAAAATGGAAGAAAAACTCTCTCCAGTCCTTTTTATAAGAGTTCGACAAGATTTATTTAAATGTTTCATGAGTTTTCTCATTTTCACCCCGAATTAATTATATACATTGCATTCATTAAAAGATTATTTACTCTATTTCTCTCTCTTACAAATAAAGGCACACTTAAAAAGAAAAATATACTTCAGACATATTTATTATTCTTAACTAATTTTATAAATAGATCAGAGGTAGCAGATGGAGAAGGGGTGTGATTGTAATGCTCTCCAAAATACTTAGGAAGCTGTGGGTTGAGACTTGAGACTTGGGCAACGTATGTTTAACTGAACTCTCTCCTGTATTTAATATAAGACATTTTCAAAAAAAAAAAAGACATTTACTTAAATTTGACTAGGTTATAAAAATTAGTTAAATTAGTTAATATGACATACATTTTTTAAAATATTCTAGTTATTTTCCTTAATTTTCTTATTTTCTCTTCTTTATTATTGTTGAATTTTAAGGAAAAATTAATAGAGGTAAATTAGAAAAAAGTTGACAATTATAAAATTTGTAACTTATATGTAGGACCAAAATCAATTTTATAAATATGTTTTATATTAAAGAAATGAGGTAGTATTATTTAAGTAAATATGTTTTATCTTGTAGTATTTTGAGACTTTTTTATTGTTTAATGTATCCAATAAAAATGCCCGCTTAGCTTATGTCTATTCCAATCTCTTAGAGTCAGAGCCCATGAAAGAAGGCCACGAAAAGAATGCTCATACAAGATGGGCCCTCTGCTTTATTGGCTCTTTGTTCTTTCTTTTCACTTATTTTCCACATGTGACAGAGCGATTCACAATAATTTGGATCACTTTTAATTAAGGGGTTTACTTTTCTCATGTTGCATAAGAGAAATAAAATTCTTACACACACATAAAATGGTGGAACCCACATATATATATAGTGCTAATTATATATATACGGGTCCCACCATTTTATGTATGTGTGGTATGAGAAAATATTTCTCCTACAACATGAGAAATGTTTTTCCCTTTAATCAATACTCACTCCTCTCTCTCATCGAGCTTCATAATTGAAACGAGGTATACAAAAAATGGTGTTTGAAATAATATTTTTTTAAAAAATATGCAATTATTTATAAGAAAATAAGTAAGAGAGAAAAATATAGTAATAATGATAAAAAATGTGAAAGAAATTTAGTATGATCTCCGATCCTAAATATAAGATATAGCTAACTTTTTTCGTTGTTGAGAATTTAATGAACCAAAATAAGTCACTTAATCATATCATGTGTTGTGTATAATTAAATTATATATCAGTTTATAAGTTAAACAAATTAATTTGTGTAAGAACCAGCTGAACCCAAGAGGGGGGTGAATTGGGTGAAGTATAAAAATTTAAGAACTTTGAAAATCTTTTTGTAACTCACTGAAATTGGTTTACAAAGCAATAACTAGACATTTAAATATGTATACACATTCAACCATATATGCTGGAAATGTAAGAGATAAGGGAAGAAAATGTGCAAACTGATTTATACTGGTTCAACCCAATCCTTGACCTACGTCCAGTCCCTAAGCCTTACTTGGGATTTTCAATTCACTATCTTCTTTCAACTTGATTACACGTTCTGTAACTGAAGTAATCCTCTCACTAGGATTCACTCCCCCTTACAAACTGTAATCAACACACCGCTTGATTACACACTCTATACTCGAAGTAATCCTCTCACTAGGATTCGCTCCCCTTTACAAGTTGTAATCAACACAATGTGTTTCCCACTCAAGATCACCCAATCTTGAGTAACTCTCAGAAGAATAGAATGATTACAATGAATTTTCTCTCTTAGAAGTGAATAGATAAACACTGAAGATCAAATACAAATCACTTCACTCTCTAAGTTAACTAAACATGAAAAACAGAGTGCAAATGGTGTGAGAGCAGAGTTTCAGCATGTTGGAAGTGTAAGCTTGTTTCTCCACGTTTTTCTGCTTGAATCTGTCTTCTATTTATAGTAGAGATCAATATATGACCGTTGAGAAGATTCAATGACTGTTGGATAAAGAAATATAACCGTTAGAAACTAGCCGTTAGAACTTTTGCACAGCTTTTGATGTTCTGACACAAATCTAACTTTTTGAAATTTGCTTTTAATCCTTCGTTTAATCATCTGAAACTTGTACACAAATGATATAAATAATGTTAAGAAGTGTTATAAATCATTTGGGTAATCATCTGGATGTTTATCAGAAGAATCAGGATTTTCGAAACTTTGATTTTCTGAAGTTGAGATGAAAACTCGAGTTTTCATTTGCAAAACTCGAGTTTTGAGGTTGCGTTACTCCAGATTGCTCTCTGTCTGATCAAAACTCGAGTTTTGGTTTTACAACCTCGAGTTTGGAAGATACTCCGAAGTTCGTTGCTCTCTGTAACCGGAAAACTCGAGTTTTGTACTTACAAACTCGAGTTTTGACTTTGTTGAGCGTTTTCGCAACTTCTTGAACTGACTGTGAACTTTCTAGGGCCATATCTCCCTGGTCCGAGCTCTGTTTTGGTCCGTTCAACTCTTGATGGAAATCTCTGTGAGTCTACTTTCATATGCCACTGATTTCAACTCAATCGAATTTTCGTTTGTGAGATATACTCAAAATACCGAAGGTGGGTCTGGACTGTGACGTTGATTCTTGTGGCAACTTGTAAAAATCATAGCTCCTTGATCTGAACTCCTTTGGGCTTGAATTTTATATCAAAATGATGCATTGTGAGTCTAGTTTCATATGCCACTGGTTTCACCTCAATCCAATCTCTGGTTTGGGAGATATCGTCAAATTACCAAACCTCGCCCGAGCTGAACGTGAAGCAGAGTGGAGCTGAAGAGCTGATCACGCTGTAAACTCGAGTTTTCACTTGGAAACTCGAGTTTGTGCTTGGAAGCTTGAGTTTTGCTTGTCCAGAGACGCCAGAGATGCTGAAGACACTAGAAACTCAAGTTTTGAGATGGCTGACTCGAGTTTTGACTCCTAAACTCGAGTTTTGAGTCCTAAACTCGAGTTTTGAGTCCTAAACTCGAGTTTTCTCCTATTCAAGAGCCAAATCACTGGAGTAAGGTAGTAAACTCGAGTTTAAACTTGGAGACTCAAGTTTTCTCATCCAGAACGTCATTTTTGCTTGTTTTAACTTTGAATTGAGCCATTCCAACTTTCATTTGATCGTGGAGACTTCTAGAATCAACCTTGGAACTTGTATAATCATATTATCATTCCATTCATCAAGTTCTTCATTTCTTTCATCTTCTCTTGATCATTTTCCACAATTCAAATCTTTCTTTCTTCTCTTCTCTTGATCATTCTTCATCATTTAACTTGGGCTCATCATTCTCTGCAGCTTCTACCTTCTTCAATATCCAAAAAGTGATGAAGCTTCATTCCAACTTCTGCTTATCATAGAGATTTCCAGTATCACAAGAACTTGAATGTTGATATTCTTATTATATCGTGCAAATTCTTTTGATAACATCTTTCTCTAGTCTCTTCTCTTCTTTTTGGTTATCCTCCAAAATGTATTGATAACATCTTGCTTCCTTGACAATCTCTGCAAGTTCTTCTTTCCATTAATCCCTTATCTCCTTCTTGATTATTCTGCATGATTCGACTTGGACTAATCTACATTAAGCATTGTAGTTAGTCAATGTAAGAGATAACTATATTACTCAATATATTACGCAAACTTTTTGCTTTTAATAATGGCATTTATATAAGACATCATCAAAACTAATCATAACCAACAATTTGGAGAAAAATATTAAATATAAATACTTTAAAATAATTTAATTAGCCTCCTTGATTTCCCCAAAAAAATCAAATGGATTTTATTTTTAAGACTAGAGGGAGTATTAGAAAAAATGAAGGGAAAAATAAATAAAAAAAAACTCATTATATGTTCTTACAACTTTTATAACACTTATATAAAAAACTAAGATAATTCAAACTTTAAACTCTTATAAATAAAACAGGATGGATTATAATTCACCTTCCTCAAATCCATCTAGCAACAAAAATTTCTTGTTTTTTTAATTTTTTGAGTTTGGTAGCTGATAGGGCAAAATTTATAGCCTATGAACTCCGCAAGTATACGGGCCGTATCAAGTAATAAAATGATGAGTAGAGTATCGTTCCCATAAGGACTTAATCCAACTAGCGAGTAGATATTAAATTCCTTTATTTCGTTTAAGTTGAGTGAGTCAGATTTTTGTTGAATAATAAAAAGAAATTAAATAAGTAACTAATAATAGCAGAACTTTGCACAAAAGAATAAATTCCAATATTGAGACGTACAACCTAGAGTTATTAATCCCTTGTTGGTTTCTTTGATTTTATCCCCACTAAATTAATTTTGATTTAACTTACTCAGCTAACCTAGAGTATTAATGTTTATAAATGCCTTCCGGTCCATTTATAAACCTATCTTAATTAATTATATAATGCCTCATACAACTAACTAAAATGCGTTTTAGATCGAACTCACCCTAATTTGATTATGCGGAGCTTTTAGGACTAAAATGCGTTTTAGATCGAACTCACCCTAATTTAATTATGCAGAGCTTCTAGGTATATTCTTATCATAGATGCAAATTAGATTAAACCTAATTCCTTATTAAATTTTAACCTAATTCCACATTATTTAATCTCAAGGTCAATTTAGGATTCCCTCTTCCAAGTTCAGCCCTAAATCCTCAAAACATGCTTACTAGTGGCCAATTAATAAGCAATGGCAAGAAAAGCAAGAATAAATAAACTGAATAAAATTAATCAAAACTAATAGTGAGAATAATACCTAGCACCCAAACAAGTTTATAGGTTCTCTAAGTTGAAAAGGAAAATTAGCTACACATGGCTATACTAAAATTCATAAAAAGATGAAGCTCAAAGAATCAAGAAATGAGAGAAAGAACAAGGCAGAGATGACACCACTACTGTAAAGCTTCCTCTTTATTGCTTCTGGTTGTTGCGTGCTGCTGATCCTCTCCCTCGTCTTCCTTTCCTTGCTCCTTCGCTGCTCTGCATTTTCTCTAATTGTTGTGATCCTTCTCCTCTCCTGCATGCGTCCTCAATTTATTAGAATTAGGTCTCGCATCTTGCTTTCATGCATGCTGTGCGTCCCCCTTTTTGGTCTCCTCCCCTCAGTAATGAATATATGGCTTGGGCCCACGTCTTCAATTCACCCTTAATCCAATTGATTCAAATACGTGATCTATCTGATTCCGTGGGTTGATTGCTTCAATTTTATGTGTGGGCCCCACGTCTACTTTTTCTTTTCTTTTTTTAAAGGATATATCATATTCAATGTTTGTGAAACCAGACCGGACCGGCCAGTTTAGACCGGAAACCGGTCAACCGGTTTGGAAACCGGTTCAGTTTAAGTCAAAACTGGTCTGAATCGGTTGACTCGGTAAAACCGTGGTAAACCAAACGGTTTAACTGGGTCATCGGGTCGGCCTAATTTTTTCCCCCTCCCTCCAATCTAAAATGGCGTCGTTCCCTTCTTTTCATTTTTTTAAAAAAACTTTGTATTCAAGGGCAAAAGTCAAAACTGATCAGTCCCTCACCAAAAAAAAAAAAAAATCTAATTTGATTTGATTTTCAGATTTTGAGAGATTTTCGTTGCTTCCAATTCCATACCCTGTCACACTCATCTGCTCTGCCTCTGTCTCTCACACTGCTTGAGCGATCGGTGCTTCTTCTCCATGCCATTTTCGTCTGGTCCAGGCTTTCATCAGTTCTTCGTTCTCCCTCCTTCCGGCACTCCGGCACGAAATCGTCTCCCTCGGTCGCCGTCGCAGGGTTGCAGAGGTTGCATTGAGAAGAAGACTGCTTGGTGCTCTCTGCTTGTCGACGCCATTTCATCACTTCTTCATTCTCCCTCATTCTGGCACGAGATCGTCTCCCTCCGTCTGACACCCGTTCGCCGTTGCAAGGTTGCTAGGCTTGCGTTGTGAAGAAGCTTCACCGTCGACCATCCCTTACTCCCTTTACAGTTTTTATTTCCTTTTTAGTTTATTTTTTTTGTTGAAATTTTGCCTCACTGGTCACTACCATTAATATCCATTTTGCAGAGCTTCATTCATCTCCATGTCACAGAGTTTTGTTCATCTCTATTTGGGTTTGCTAAGCTTCAGGTTTATTATTTTTGAATATTTGAGTTTCTTTTTAGTTCTTCATACTTCATTCTTATGGTGCTCTGATTTCTACTTGTTTACTTTTGGATTTTATATTAGTTTGATTTGGGTTCGTTTATTGTTTTCCTGAAGCTCTCGTGGTTGCTCTGCTTAAGTGCTTAGTGGTTGCTCTACTCATTTTTGAATATTGGCTTTGATTTGCCTTTTTGTTTCTATCATCCTCTGTTGGGTTTGGTTTGGATTCCTGAAGGTCTGATAATCCGGTTTGGTTTGTTGTTCAGTCTGTGAGGTTCTGTTCTGTGTTTCCTGAAGCTGTTAATGCCAATGGAGGGAAATAGTAATAATGAAGGTGCCCAGAATACTACTGCTCCCAATCCTGACTCTAGCAATCCTCCCACACATTCTAGTGTTAAAAAAGATCCTGCTTGGGAATATGTTTCTCTTAAGAAAGAGGGAAAAGTAAATGTTTTTACATGCCTATTATGTGGTTCTAGTTATAGAGGAGGTGGGATAAATAGGTTAAAACAACATTTAGCTGGTGTTAGTGGTCAAATTTCTTCTTGTAAAAAAGTTTCTCATGACGTGCGTGCTAGAATGAAAGGATCTTTAGTAGAAGGGTCAAAGAAAAATTCTGTTCATAATGAAAATGTAGATGAAGGAAATATAGCTACACAAAGTGAAGAACTGATTGTATCAAAAAGGAAAGCGCCTAACACTGTGGGGGTTGAAAATTATTTTGCACCTAGGACAACTCATGGTGCTCAACCAAGCATCAAGAGTGCTTGGGCAAGTCAAGAAGCTCAACATAATGCGAAAAAGATTTTTGCTCAATGGGCTTATGTGAATTGCATTCCAATTAATGCATTGACTTGTCTGTTATTTCAAAAAGCCATCGACGCTGCCACTGCAATTGGGCTTGGATTTAAGGTCCCTAGTTACTATGAGTATAGAGTTAGCTTGCTGAGTGATTGCAAAAAAGAATGCCAACTTCTAATTGATAGCCATCGAGCGAAATGGAAAGAAAATGGTTGCACACTCATGGTTGATGGTTGGACGGATATCAGACAACGAACTTTGATTAATTTCTTAGTCTATTCTGTACATGGCATGGTTTTTGTGAAATCAGTCGTTGCCTCATATTTAATTAAAGATGCCAATACACTTTTCTTATTGTTTAGAGAAGTCATTGAGTGGGTGGGTCCAGAAAATATTGTCCATGTTGTGACCGACAATGCTACAAACTATGTAGCATGTGGTAGATTGATAAAAGAGAGATACAAAACCATCTATTGGTCACCTTGTGCTGCTCACTGTTTAAATCTGATTTTGAAAAATATTGCATCAATGCCTCATGTTTCAGACCTTGCGAAGAAGGCATCCAAAATCACTGTATTCACTTATAACCATTTGATCTTCTTGTCATGGCTAAGAAAAAGATCTGGTTGAAAGGAAATTGTGCGTCCTGGTGCTACAAGATTTGCCACCACATTTATTACCCTTCATAGCATATATTCTCATAAGCATGACTTACAAGCTTTAGCTATTGATCAGCAGTTTTTGCAGCATAAGTTAGCATCCACTGAAGCCAGAAAAACTTTCAGTGCAATTGTTCTAGATAACCAGTTTTGGAGCGATTGCTTTCAAATTGTGAGACTTGTGTCTCCATTGATCAAATTGTTGAGAATTGTTAATTCATATGAGAAGCCTTCAATGCCATATGTTTATGAAGGGATGTAGAGGGCTAAAAATGTGATCAAGGACGTGTTTCAAAAGAAAAAGGAACAATACAAGCCTTATACAAATATTATCCAAAGTCGTTGGGATAAGCATTTGAAAATTGAACTTCATGCAGCGGCGTATTTGTTGAATCCTGCCTTCTTGTATAGTCCTGATTTTGTTAGAAAGCATCGATGTATGGAAGCTGTGATTGATTTGTTCGAGGCAAACTCATCTGATGATGCTGATTATTATGTTACTATGATGAAGCAAATGAGTGTATACCGTGAACGCAAAGAATCCTTTGCTAAAGTTTCATGTGAAAAAACAGCCCGTACACTAGTTCCACGTAAGTACATTGACTTTCATATTCAAAAGTGCATATTGAGATGCCTGACATTAATAATACATACTAAATGTCTTTTATTTTATTTTGCAGATGACTGGTGGTTGTATTACGGGGGTTCAATACCAAAATTGCAAAAAATTGCTTTACGTGTTCTTAGTCAAACTTCTATTTCTTCTGGATGTAAAAGAAACTGGAGCTTGTTTGAGCATATCCATACTAAAAGAAGAAATAGATTGGAGCATCAAAGGCTTGATGACTTGGTTTTCACTAACTACAATCTGAGGTTAAAGTTTAGGTAAACTTGACTTTTGATTACTTGTTTTATAGTTTTATACTTTTATTACATATAGACAAATAGTGACTTTCATACACTTTTGGGTGCTTGAGGAAAAAAAAACTCTTGAATTTGATGATGTAGAAGCAACAAATGTTCAACTTGAAGAAATGGCAAGAGATTTTAAAGGTTCCTAATTATCTCTTCTATTATATAAGATTATATTCCTACACAAAATAATATGACTATGTTTTTTACATAAATATTAATAATTCTATTTGTTTCATATATAGGTGATGATTATTTTAATATTGCGCCTCCACCTTTAAATGATGATTATGTTGCTTCTAGTGCCTTTACTTTACCTCCTACAGTTCCACCTCTTGATGTCTTAATACCTACAGAGTTGAATGATGTTAGTGATGATTTCAATGATGATGATTATTAGTTTATCAAAGGTGAGAATATTTTCATATTTTGTCTTTTTGATATTTTGCTACCATGAATATGTTGTCTCAAATGTAGGTTGTAAAGAAAATTGTTAAAAATATCTGAATATATCATAAGTATTGGAGTATATGATTATTTTGCTTCTGATCCAAAGTATTGAAATGATATATAGTATGTCAAATTTAGGTTAGTGTGATGAGAAATTAATTATTTTCCAATTTTTAATACCTCACCGATCTAGGTCCGGGTTGACTCCGGGCTGACGCACTAACCCTTAACCCAGTATCCCAACCGGTTCAGTGACTGGTCCGGCTTTCAGAACCTTGATCATATCTTTTCAAGCTCCCATTACGTGATCTCTGCTTCATTGTTACTGGTTAATTTAACATAATATAATAATATATTATATTATATCTTTTTCAATTTAATCTCTTGCCTCTCTTAGATCACATAATATCTCCTGCACAACAAAATAGGATATCAATAGATTTTCTGTTATAATATTCTTTTATCCTATATTTAATTAAAAGATAGATAAATATAACAAGATAATTAAATAAGTATGAGATATTAATAAATTCAATTAATATATCCCAGAATCTATACTTATTTAAATATAAAATATGCATTTATCAGTAGCAAATTTTCTGAAAGCATATATTCAATTCACACACAATTTTTACTAAAACGGTTCAAACGTTTTAGAGCTTTGAACTCATTGTACATCATAGATGACTAAATTATAAAATGGCTAAAATTATAGGGATTGAATTGCATCAAATCAAAGTGTAGGGATTGAATTATAATCAAATAAAAATTATATGGACCAAAAGATTAATTTTTCCTTTATTATTCTTTTTGAACCCCTAATAATACTTTTACATTTTATACCGAGAACCCATAACCAACTAGTCCTTCTCAAAAGGATTGACAAATGTTTATTATTCCTTTTGGACCTCTAAAAATGATTTTACATTTTATACCGAGAACCCATAACCACCTAATCCTTGGCCACACTTTAATGCCATATTTGTTACATGGAAAGAAAGGTAGGGAAAGGGAAGATGACAGAGTTCCTCAGCGGAAAATGTGTTTCATGCCTAAACCTCCCTGAAAACAAAATCTTGCTAGCTACAATGTTCCTTTAAACATGGGACAGTCAGGATGACCCTGAGTTTGTGACTCACTTGGACCGAATTAGGGCTCAATTTATCGGTTTTCGATCTGAAATAGCCGGTCCGATTTGGGTTTAATAACATTGGGATTATCAATGACAATATTTTAAAGTTACCTCTTTCTTTCTTGTACATATTGCTTTAACTTCACAATTGAAATCATTATTGTTCCTTTACTTTATATTTTCCTGTTACAATTTAGATTTGCAAATTATGCAAACTTCTACTCCATTTAACTTGTAACTATGTTAATCTTGTTGCCTTAGTCAATTATTAATACAAGCCAGCACCTCATTACTCACCAAATCTCACATCAACCTCACTTTTCTTTCCTGTGAATATCACCATAACACAGTTTCGAATTTAACACAAAAACTTAACTTTTCATTGCTCCTTTGCTTCAATTGCATTTGACACTTTTACAAACTTTTTCCATATCCTTACAACAAATTATAACTTCATGCAATACAATCACATTTTATGCAAGTTAACAACAACAATATGAACTTCACATTTTTTTTTCTTCCTACACAAACTTGAATAAAAAACTTGCTTCAACCTAGCCAATTCATTTGCCAACTTCTACTTCAACTACCAAGCACGCTGTTTTGCTCATGTTATGTCCCCAAATGCACTTTACTCTTCAGTTGTCCACACTCCTTCCTTTTTGCATTCCTCAAAAAACAATCGGTACCAACATTGGCAAGATTTAGACACATCATATTTTTATTTCCCATCATTGCTCCTGTCTAAACTTACTAGTGAAAAACATTTGGTGCTGCAGCTGTAATTTCTTCCATGCCCGTCTTCCTTCTCACCTACATCCTTCGTATTGGTCACCGCAGTCGAAGATTCCATCCACAGCTCTTTCGATTTACCTTAACCAACATAATCACCTTCTGGGTAGGCTCTGTTACTGTCTGATAGCAAAAAAATTCAGCCAAGTCTCTTTCACCATTAGTTTATGTTAGGGCAATTATGTGTGTTTTACCAATGCTTCCCACTTAATCAACTGCCTTTTTCTCTTATTAAATATTTTATTTTCTCTCAACTTAAGTTTCATTCCCATAATTACCAAACAGTTCACTTTTTCAAATTCCTTCCCAATCTTTCTTTCTTTTGCTTTCCTTCTTTATATGTTCCTATCCTTGTATGAAACGGGCCCTTAAGAGACAAAAGTATTTTGAAAGTATAAAAAACAAGTAATTTTTCCCGTCCATTATTGTAATTTTTATCCTTAGTTAACTAAATATACTAAGCTGACAGTCTGTATATCATGATTTTACACAACTTTAGAGTCAAATCACAAATTTTACCACGAATTAAAGTATAATACTGTGCAAACAACTTGAGATCATTCTCCTATCAATGAGCCTTTTATATTATTTTGACTGATAGAGAAAAAAAAAACTCCATTATGTAGTCCACAAATATCCATATGACCAAGAAACAAAAAGATCATCCTCTCATAACTTCAAACATCATTTGAATAAGCTGAAATATAAAAATTGACATGGAAGCCAGAAATTCACCGGAAAAAAGAATGGAGTCACCAATCTAAGTGGAATGTCACAACCTTATTCTGATCTTTAAAAGAAGGAGGTTAATGGTTGATAAGGAAGGAAGAAGACAGAGACACAGTAGTAGAGAGAGAGATTTGCCAGAAAACTCAAAGAATTCGCTAGGAAGTTAAAACCTCGCTGGGAATTGCAAAAGAACTCTAAAGAGAGAAACTGAAGATGAAGGTGACAATGGAAGCCTCAGTTGAAGCTCTGTGGTCTGGTAGTCGTCGGAGATGAGGAAGAGTCGACAAAGGTGGTAGGTGACGACAATGAAGCTTGGTTTCCCTCCTCTATGGTTAGAATTTGCCTCTAGGTCCGAACTTCAAACTTGGGTTTAAGGTCCCTAGTTCCAAGCTCAACTCACATCTTCTCTTCTTCCAAACCAGCTGGTGGTGACAACAACTCAAGTGGTGGAATAAGAGAGGGGCGACGAGAGAGTAAAGTCAAAGGAAGGAAGACCATCGTCGATCTCTCAACTCTCATTTGATCTCTCTTGCTCCAATTTCAGTCTGCGGTGCAACTCTAGTATCTTTTCCCAGGTTTGTGTAGTCTTTCACAAGGAGGAAAAAAGGAAAAAAAATAAAATAAAATTCTGACCATTGTGATTTTGGTGATCAAATTAATATGGATGTTCCAATTGCTGTTGTTCATGACTCTCCTATTGAAGTGTTGACTCTTACTGAAGAGAGTCAAGTGGATTTTGTTAGATTCTCTAACTTCTTGGAAGTGTCTATGCTTATTTTCAAGAATATGCATGTTGTGCTTAATTTGAATTCAGTGAATACTTGTACTCCAAGATTGTCTATGATTAAGGAAGTACAAGCAATTTACTTGAATTATCACTTTTTGCATGTGATACCTTGTTGCTTGAAAAGAAATGAAGACAATGTGATTTTGGTGTTTGATACTTATGATTAGAAGTTGTTATGAGAAGTCTGGCTGAAGACTTTAAACTTAGCGCTTCTTGGGAGGCGACCCAAGGAATAATTTGATGTTTTGTTTGCTTTTGTAGGATTGCTGAAAGCTCCTGATGAGGTGTGAAGTGTTCCACTTTGGTAGCAAGGATTGAGAGTGCAAGTCAAGGACAAATAGGGGAGTTTTCTTCTACTTTTCTTTGATTTGTTCTATCTGATTGTTGATGATATATTGCTTGGGAATGAGTGCTGGTCTTAGTTGGATGTGCATGTGAAGACTGTTTGTGATGATTACTAAATGACTGTTAGCACTTGAGCTGTCTCATTGGTGAAAATTTGAAATCTATAAAGTTGGTGTTACCCTTACACTTATATATGGTTGCTCTTCACTTCCATTACTTTTTGTTACTTGTTCACATTGAGGACAATGTGATATTTAAGTGTGGGGGTGAGGGTATCTTGGATTTTACATGACTTTTCTTGTCCTCAGATTTTCTGGAAAAAAAAATTGTGGAAGTTTGAATTTTATTTGTGAGCATTATCACAATTGAGTTGATTTGAACATGAAGGGGAGTGAATTTGATTATGAATTGATTCTATGTTCTTTGAATGTTAGTAAAGAGGTAAAGATTTGGTTTTGGTACTTTACTTTAGGATGTCAAAGAACCTGTGAGGAAATTGAGCCTTAAATTTCATTTCTTTCAAGAGGGAGTACACCTATTGTGATGTCATCTCTAGAACTTGTGTTGAATCTCTTTGGAAATTTGAAATCCTTTTGCATGCACAAAGATGGTCTAGGCATTCATTTCATAGCTAGTTCGGCCAAATGTCCATCCCTATCACATGAAAATCATTTATTTACCCCCATTTGAGCCTTATATATATATATATAGGGAAATGATTTGTGCAGTCACTGCACCTAAGGTTTTTTCTAGTGAATACAAAACGACGCAGTTTAGTTTAATGAACATTGATAAAAAATATATATATATACAATTCAAAACAAAACATATACTGAAATTTCAAATAATTTTTTCGTATGAGATCACGAATAACATTAAAAAAAAAAAAGAATCAATTTGTGTACATGCTCACATTATTCCATAGGGATAATTACTTTTTAAATTTCAAATTAAATACATTAAATTAATTTGAACGAATCATCAGTAGTTACTTGCGACGGGTATTTCCACGGCAAACTCGGTGTAGCAAAAGACTGAAAGCAAGGCGGAGACGCCGGAGATGACAAAAGATATGACCACGGCCGGGCCGGCCCTGCCCTGGCCTCAAGGCCGATAAGAACAAATATTCCGGCGCCAATGACAGATCCGACGCCGAGGAGAGGTGAAGCCGAGAGAGAGAGAGAATGAGTTTTTTTTTTTAATGTTCATTAACATAAACTGCGTCGTTTTGTTTCACTGGAAAAGACCTTAGGTGCAGTGACTGCACAAATCATTTCCCCTATATATATATATATATATATATATATATATTGTTTTTTTTGTTTTTAAAAAGAAAAGAGAAAGATTTTTTTTTTTTTTGCATAGAATAAATAGCCCTTTGTTTGAGATATGCAATTTTTATATCTTTTTCGCCTCATTCATTTTTGTTACTTTAATAAGTGCTAAGTAAACCAATTTAAAAGAGTGAAGGGGTTAGGAAGTCAACACTAAAAGAGTATATGTGGGTAGTGAAAGCTAAAAAAACAAAAACAAAAAAAGAAAAAAGAAAGGAAAACAAAAAGTAAGGAAAAAAAAAAAAGAAACAAAGGAATATATGGAAAAAGAAAAAAATAGAGATCCAAGGAAGAAAAAAAAAAAAGATTGTTGAGGTCAAAGGAATAAAGGTTGTTTGTATATAGTGTTAGTGAGTTTATTTTCTTTTGAGGTCAAAGGAATATATGGAAAAAGAAAAAAAAATAGAGATCCAAGGAAGAAGAAGAAAAAAAAAAGATTGTTGAGGTCAAAGGAATAAAGGTTGTTTGTATATAGTGTTAATGAGTTTATTTTCTTTTGGTGGGTATTCCTTCATTCTTCATTATGAATTTCATTAAATTACTTGGCACTAATTAAAATATTCTCTTATACCATTTGATCACTTTCATTTCATTATCCTACCTTGATCATTAAAACCTTGAGAAAGTCCTTTTGATTTGAGTGTGCAATTGGATAATATATAGTGGAGATTGGGATGATAAACAAGCTAATGGTAGATAGGTTGCAATAGGTGGAATTGAGTGAAACACAAGCCTTTGAATATCATAAGAAGTGAGTGTAAACACTTGACTTGTGAGGGACATTCTATTGTGATTTATCTTGCCAAATTAATTACCTTGCTACTTGCATTTTTGGAAGGTGGAAAAGGTTTTTTGAGAAAATTTAAATTGACCTCAATTTTGTAATGCTTGCTTTAAAGATCTTGCTTTTATGGTTTTCTTGAATTTGATTGTTTTAGAATTTAAAATTTTGAGGACAAGATTTGATACAAGTGTGGGGATGTAATGACTTCTCATTTTTAATAGATTTAAGATATATTTTAATATATTTAAGAAGTCATTATTACTAATTTAAAGAGATTTTATTGAAATTTTAAGAGAAATCAACGTGGATGCATCTTTTGTGGGATTTTAATTTAAAATAAAAGTTTTTGAGTTTAGGAATTAAATAATAGTAGTTCAGTTTATTAAAAAAAAAAAGAAGAGAAAAAGAAAGAGAGAGAGAGAGAGAAAAAAAAATAAAAATTCAGTTTTATTGTTATTAGATAATTGTTTTTTTTTTTCCTTTTCTTTTACTAAATGTTTTTTTTTTGGATGAATCAACTGCACGTGGGAAGGAGGATCAATTGAATTGAAGATAAGGATTGAATAGGAAGTGGGCCCACAAAATTAAAGGGAATGGAAATTGTAAACCTAAACAATTGAAGGGTTGGATTTAAGTGACAACGTTTTGGGCCTGTGACATTTTTGAATGAAAAAAGAGGACGACAGCTTTTAGGAAAGAAAAAGAAAAGGTCACCTAATGAACTGGGGAGCTCGCAGAGAGCAAAGACGGCATTTTGGCAATTGGGAGGATATTTTCGCAGGAGCAGAGGTGGACATTCACGACTGGAGCAGGAGAGAAGAGGAACAGCGCGCAGCTTCAGACCTTGGACCTTCTTCTTCCTCTCTCGCCGACGGCTTCCCTCTCCACCACAGTCGCCGGCGAGCCTCGTCTTCACAGCTGCTGGAAAGGGAGGCCCAGAACAGAGCACTGAACCAGAGGAAGAAGCTGTGCTGAGTCTATGTTCTTTTTGTTGGTTTTAATATCTCACTTGACTCAGTTTCCAGCTTCTTATTCATTTCGAGTGTGTGTTTGAAATCTGATTTTGTGTGGCTCTACTGAACTGCTTGTTTTTTTTAAAGTCATGTTTGGCTAATTTCTCTTTACAACTTAAAGGAACTTTGAACTTATAATTATGGATTAGACTTTGTTTTTATTATTTAGTTATAATTAATATTAATTTTGGTTACTTAATCTTGTTTAGCTTTATCTATTTAGTGACTGGCCATAATTGAATATAAATTTGAGAATTAAGATTTACCTTGACGAATGATATTTTAATTAAGCTCTGAGATTAAGTAATATGAGATTAGATTACGATTTAATTTGTGATTAGGATAGACATATACTTAATTACCCCATATAATTATTGAAGAGTGTGTCCGAGTTTTGTTGCCTCTTGAGTAATTATGTTATACATAACAAAATATACTCAAGAGAGGGTTGTAAGTGGACCGACAAGCACTTATAGCTATTTATACTCGAGATTAACAAAATTGATATTAAGAGTAATTAAATTAGTGAAATCAAAGTTTATGAAGCTAATAAGGGATTAGTGACTCTGGAGGGCCTTAATATTAATACTAAACAAATAACAAACAAATATCACTCTCTTATCCATCCTATATTAGTGGGTGTGAACAATACAGAAGTACTCAATATCTCATAGATATAAATCATTCTACAATATTACTATGAAAAATAGTAAGTTGTTGTGTGAAATATTTCTGACCAATTTAACTATCTGTATAAGATCTCAAAAACTTTATAAACCATAAAATATTTTTCATGATTATATGAAATCATATCATAAATTTTCAGCATATTTATTATGCCTAATGATTTCTCTTTTATGGTTTTTACCAATGATTATTCTCCAGGTGGGAATTTGAATCAATATGATTACAAATCAGGTGATATTTACACACATGACCATATAAATTCATGCGTTGCTTCATTCACTTCGAGGAATGGAGTTAAGCCAGTTTGGACAATATTCATGATTCATGACAACTAATTATTTAATGGGATTAAGAAATTAATTCGAAATATTTCTTAAAACCTCTTTCACAATATTACTACTGCATGAACAAATTAGATATCTCAATTTATAACAAACTTTTAGAAGAACAACCATCTTCTGGTGGTTATACCCCTTTAAATTGTTGTAAAGAATAAGGGAGTCTTTTAATGTCAAATATTCAATTTCTGAGGCTTATAATACAAATGGTAGCATATAAAAATTATGGATCAAACCTCTATAGCTTCAGTTCAATTTGTCTCATTATGGCTTCAGGCCAATTTGTGCCTTTTTCTTTTTATTGTTTATCTTCGGAACAAACAAAAATTATATAAATATATGGTTGCTAATCATTCAATAAAATATAATATGAAAAAAAAAATTATATAGCTTCTGGCCATACAAATTAAACTCAAAATAAGAATAAAAGAAATATATCTACTAACCATATAATTTTAGGATGTGATCAGAATATATAAAAAACTATATAAAGGCACAAATGATTCTATAATTCCTCCCTGGCGTGAATTATAGGGTTTAATAGGAACAGACAGTGGGGGTGGAAACCCACTACCTATAATGTCCTAATAAAAGAACACGAAGCATCAAATGCTCTGAAATAATATAAACATGTAGGCTATATGATATATCCAATCTATACACTATATACTATGTTTTGTTCTACCTCTTGTTCAATAAAATGGGTCCTACCATATAAACTAAAAATTGTTGAAAAATTAAACATGGCTGCATGCGCATAGCACTTCATTGTTTTAAGTCAAATATTTTGGCTACTTTTGAATATGACTTCCAGCTGCCACTCCTCCTTTTTTTTTTTTTTATTAGTTACGCTAGAATACCGATACAATAATTCACACAGCAATAATAAATACGTACCTGCTGCTGCAACTTATCACCGCGCAGTGCTAAGAACAAAACGACAAAATCCACCGCCACCAAGGAAAACAAAGTTAAAGAAGATTTAAAAAAATGGGGGTCGAATCTGCACTTTCTTCGTTCAGTTCATCAGCGTTCAACTGAGTCGGCATTCTCTGCTGAAAAATCTCCCTCCCCAAACGGAAATGTTCGGAGGTCTAAGAACGGTGAAGCTCCTCCGACAGTGATGGAAGAAGGTTCTGGCGAAGGGGGAGAAAATAGTTTGAAGGTTCGATCTAAAACTTAAGCTTTCTCAAGGTTTGGTTCTCGTTAATGCTGGTTCAAATCTGTTTTCGCTGATACTCTGTCTTTTTCTCAGATCGTAAGTGACGGTGAAGCATGGTGGTGGAAGAATGGTCTATTTCCTGTTCTCGGCCTCTCCCCTCTGTTGCCGTTGGACGCTGCGTCCGGATGGTGGTTATTGTTGTTGTCGGCGATGGGGATTGGGTGGGGGGTTCCTGGAGGAACACATGGCGATGGATATGGTGGCGAGTGAGATGAGTATGAGGCAGATCTTCCCCTAAAGGTACTGCGTGGTGGAGAATACAGATTTATGAAGCTGAGACACTATACAAACCCATTGCCGGAAGGAAGAAGGAAGGAGGCTCAGTTAGTTAGAGGCTGGTGCTGATAACATGTTACAAAACTGGCAAAAGAAATAACACAGAAGAAGAAATCAAGAGGAAGGAGGAGGAGATTCTTATTGCTCTATATATCCATGTGTTCTCTTTCAGGTTATAATAGGGGTATATATATATTAGAATTGCCCCACATAAAATATACACATAAAATATACACAAAGTGGGCTTGATAACCACTATAGGATATAATAATATATCCTTTACATATAATGCATTCCAGTTGGACATCCACGTATTCATAACAAACTTCATTGTGAAATTTTATAACCATGGGAACAAGTCCAGAAAAGTTTCACTAAGGGAATCAATAACTACAAAAATGGGCCTTCAACAATCATTACCCATATACACCCTACTCTTTTATGTTTTATTTATTTTTCTTCTCTCTCCTTTTTTGATCATGAAGAACTCAAAACACAAAACCCCAAACACATATGGGTAAGAGCCCAACAAATAAACACCCTACACGAAAGATTTTTTAAAAATGTTTTTAGGAGATTTAAATATCAGGCTCCAATAGTCAAAATTTCTGTTGAAGGTGAACTCCTAAAAGCAGTGTAGTTTCCTTCAGATTGGATAGACAAGAAGACCACTTAACATTCATATTTTGTAGGTGTTCCTTTGCTTTCATATTTTCTTCCACCACTTGAGATCTTTGTTTCTTCAATGCCTCAAACTCCTTTATGAACCCCATTGTGTCATAAACACTCTTTTTCTTCTGTTCCTTAAGGGATATTAGTTCCATCTCATGCTCTTGGACTTGTTTTCCCTTTCTATCTAGCTCATCCTGAAGCTTAAAGATTTGCTCCTTCAACTCTGCTTCCTTTAGACTAGCCTCAGCCAAAGAACTCTCTTTATTGTAAATTTCAGACAGAAGAGCAACGGCTGCTTCCTTTCTCTTTGAACGTTCTTCAGTGAAAAGCTTCTCTTCGTGTTCAAGCTTGTTGAATGTGTCAATGGTGGCATAGGCTTGCTTGGAGGAAGATAGAACATTTTGGATTTCTTGTTGCAGAGTATGAATTGTGGTTTGAAGGCCATGAGAGGGAGCTCCATGTTCAGAACAACGGGACGACAATATGTTGAGAGCATTCTTAAGGCGAGATATGCTTTCTTTAGAGCTAGCTATTTCATTCAGACTCATCTTCAATAAGCCTTCCAAATCAGCGAGAGCCTTAATCAACTCATTATCATCATGAAGAGCTGCAATTTTGGATACATGAGGCATGGGATTGGGAACATCCATTTCAGCACCTTCCTCCATTATATGGAACAATGTCATCAGATCATCTTCTGCAAATTGCTGATGGTTTCCCTGGTCAAATTTAACTTGTTTAGCAATGGAGCTCTCTGGTTGATTCATTATTTTTTCTTGTTGGAGTTAATCAATTAAGCAACCATTATTGTAACGAATATAATATAATAAATTAAAATGTCCCCCCCCCCCCCCCCCAAAAAAAAACATTAATGTCTAAGCAACAAAAACAGAGTCATTAATTGTTGACCTTAACCATCAATTGCGTATTGAAAAGAGTTGTTCAAACCAGTCAGTTTATCTAGGTATTAAATTGAAAAGATGGTTACCACTGTCCTTGATATAAGAACCAATTAACTTTTTTCGAAGAGATTAGAGAAGCAAACTAAATTACTTAAAGCTCAAATAATATAACAAGCTTACCATTGAAGAACTTGCTTTGCCATATTTTTCTGAAGAATGACCTTCTCCAAAAGTTGCTTTGAGATTCTGCACAACATGAAATGATATGTAAATTTTCATATTTCTTCTATAGAATGCAAGAACTTTGAAAATAATTATAGTGCATATAATGTCCTTTTTTTTTTTTTTTTATAGTGGTTGTTGATTCAATATGGTTCTCTCGCTCTTGGATTCTTTGTGAACCAAATTACCATCAAAGAAAATAAATAGAAAAATAAGCTAAAAGTTACTCATCTTGTCTTTAATCTAAGATATGGTTATCTAATAATCAGATTAGATTAAGGAAGATGATTAAGCTAGTCAATTTGACTCATGATTTTTTCCTGTTGAAGTCAATAAAATGAAGCAACCACTATTGTAACCAATAGAATATAATAAAATAAAATGCGACACCCTCCCCCCTCCGCAATATATATACTACCTCCGGTCCTAATTATAAGGCATAGTTGACTTTGTTTGGAGAGATTAAGAAAGCTAAATAAGTTACTTAATCATTTTATATGTTGTATATCTTTAGATTATATATTAGTATATGAGTTAAACTAATTACTTTGAAGAAAAAAAGAAAAAGAAAAATACTCTAAGTTAACTTAATTAGCTTCCTTAATTTCTCCAAAAAAGTCAACTATGCCTTATAATTAGGACCGGAGAGAGTATATATTAATGTCTGGGCAACAGAAACAGAGTTATTAATTGTTGACCTCTTTAACTACCAGTTGCATAATGAAAAGAGCTGTTCATATCAGTCAGTTTATTAACGTATTAAATCAAAAAGATGCTACTATCACCAACCTTAATATAAGAACCAATTGATTTTTTTTAATACTAATTAAGCAAACTAGATAAATTACTTAATAAAAGCATATGTTGTGTATCATTAGATTATACATCAATTTATAAGTTGAGAAATATAGTTTGGAGAAAAAAATAAATATAAATACTTTAAATTAAATTATTTAGCTTCATTAATTTCTATAAGAAAATCAACTAAATTTTATAATTAAGGACATAAAGCAATAATATATAGTGAATTTAAAATGCGCAACACCAATTGCTTCGTTGAAACCAAAAAAAAAAAAAAAAAAAGTGCTAGTTGATTATCAAATTGTTCCATTCTAGCATTAGGATATTCCAGTTTAAAAAAATAAAATTAGATCCCAAGACAGATAAGATAAAATGAAGACATACTTGTATAGATTCATCGGTAATAGCAGAAATAGTTAATAGGTTAGATTGTGAGCTCCTCGATTCCTTTTCCTCGTGACTAGTTGAAGTTGCTATTTGAGGCTTTTTGGGAGAAGAGATTGAAGAGCTCTAAAGCCATGGGAATATAACGATTAATATCTAAATACAAATCATTACTATATCAATAGTGCAAATATATTACAAAACAAATATTTACCAGTGCAGAGGTCATTTTAGTAACAGATAGTGGTAGAATATTGAAGGACACTTCATTTAATGTTTCTTTAGAAGACCATTCTTTAGTAGGTTCATCAATTCTTTGAGGAGCTTTATTGGAGCTTCTACTTTCTCCATGTGCTTGTTGATCATCATCCAATGATTCCTTTCCACGTAACTACCAAACAATGGAATGAATAAGGAAGACATATATTTAAAGCTCAAACGATGTAGCAAGCTTACTTTTGATGAACTTGCTTTGCCATGTTTTTTTGAAGAAGGACCTTTTCTAAAAATTGCTTTGAGATTTTACACAACATGAAATGATCTGTAAGTTTTCATATTTCTTTTGGTAGAATGCAAGAACTTTGTCAATAATTATAGTGCATATCATGTCCTGTTTTTTATAATGCTTGTTGATTCAATATGGTTCTTTCGCACTTGGATTTTTTGTAAACCAAATTATCATAAAAGAAATAAATATGAAAAAAGCAGCTTAAAGTTACTCATCTGGTCTTTAGTATAAGACATATTTACCAAATAATTCGATTAGATGAGGGAAAATGATTAAGCTAGTTAATATAACATTTATTTTCTAAAACACCCTAGTCATCTTCTTTAATTCTCTCATTTCCTTTCCTCCTTGATTAATGTTAAGGAAGTATCAAAAGGGTAAATTAAGAAAATATTGACAAATATAAAAACTGTTTTATATTTAGTTTTAAGAACTTTCCAAATATGTCTTATATTAAGGATCAGAAGGAGTACATGTTTTTTGTATAATAAATTCTGCCCATATCAGGAAGAATAACATTTTTACATGTGAAGTCTAATTTTTTGAAGGAATGTCAATGTTGTTGGCAATCCGTTGCTTAATTCTACTCATGACTTAATTTAATTTTCTAGCTTCATCTTATTTGGGACCATTTGAACACTTAGCTCCGTTGTTTCCTTAGCAAACTATTGCCTATCACAGAGTAATAAATTAGTTAGCTGTTACCTTAAGTGTCATTTCTTGATATTTTGTATTTACTAAATTTTGTATTTCCTTTAGTCTATTATATAAGTCACGTTTTTAAGAGAATGACAGTCCCTTTAATAAGTCACTTTGCATAAACCCAAGGACTATTAATTATTGTCTTTCAATTTTACCTTTTTGCAATTTACTAGGGTAAGAAATTGTATATGTGAAAGAAATATATTGTTTTTAAAGAAAATGCTTTTAATGTGAGTAAATTGAGAATTGTTTTTCTTTTCAGATCTTGGTTCTAGCTAGTGAGCTGGATGGAGTAATATATAGCCAAGTGGTGCATCAGAGGCTTCTATAAAGTCTTATATTACTTGAAGAATAACACTTACCATGTCTAAATCAGATGATGGAGTTGTAGAGAGTTTTTCCTCAACAATTTCATTTGCTGATGTTTTGGTACTCTATGCATCTCATAAAATAAGAATAAGTTACTAAAAAGGTTAAAATAATAAAGAAGCATATCATATATTAATTAAAAGGAGAAACTAATTGTTGGGCCTCAATTATTATAAAAATGCATAACATAAAAACCTTTGTTAAATTTGGCAAATTGTTATTTGTTGTTGAGTCTTCTTCTACAACCTCCTTTGATACTTCCTCACTCTAAACATCAACAAAAAGATATAATTAAAAAGGAGATAAATTGAGTTTTGATGATATTGATAACCGTAATAAATCTTAGAAAACAATTTTTTTTAAAAAAATCTTCATTCATTTTGAAGAGATGAATAAGACAATAAGGAAAGAGAGAAATCATTAGCTACTTTTTGAAGTTTACTTGGATAAAAAAATTAACATACGTACATTTTCAAAATTTGACGAACCATTATTCTGTTGGGGCATTGTTAAGTCATTCCCAATATCTTCTTGTGATCCCTCTACTTCAATCTGAACAATAATACATTAGTTTATAATTACAACCAGTGTCAACTAAGCCCAGCAATATCCCAAGCCTAAATCTTTAGAACATGTTAGAAAACCTTGAAAATTTCTTAGAGCTGCTTATGTAATTGCTTGACATGTTTATTCCATTCTTTTCCATTTGTTCAATTATGTTTTCCTCTGTACACTATCAAAGTATATCATGCTCTGTTGTTATAGTAAGCAAGCCTGTTCTTCCTTTTTCTCTATTTTCTCAACAGAAGCATGATGTTTATACCTCAGACAAATTTGGTGAAATACGGTTCCGCTTGTGTTCTATGTAACCTTCTCGTTTAGGCTTCAAACGTTCCATTTCATCCTAAACAATCACAAAACATATAAGAAAAGATGAAATGAGTTGGAGCCTCTGTTAAAATTTATAAATCCCAGCTCAAAAGTAGAAATTTTTATAGACTTATTGACATCCTACAAAAATTTGGAGCAAATGAAGGAAGTAGACATTATATACGAGAGAATTTGTTGGCTTCGCAAGTCTACACGTGACTAGAGAAAAGTATAGCACAAACACACATATGCTAGATTTGGAGAAAATTAGTAGTGAAAAAAATTTATTCATCTACTTATTGGTCAATTTGATTTTTTCCCCTTATTTCAGATGATTAAGCCAAGTTACTAAGTTTGATTCATGATTTTTTCCTGCTGAAGTTAATCAAGTGAAGCAACCATTATTGTAATCAATATAATATAATATAATATAATATAATGCACGCCCCCTCCAAATATTAATGCTTAAGCAACAAAACAGAGTTATTAATTGTTGACGTTCTTAACAATCAGTTACGTATTGAAAAGAGTTGTCCACACCAGTAAGTTTATTTAGGCATTAAATATAAAAGATGGTACTACCACCAGATCTTAATATAAGAACTAATTTTTTTTTTTGAGAAATTAAAGAAGCTAAATAAAGTACTTAATAATAGCATATGTTGTGTATCATTAGATTATATATCAATTTATAAGTTGGGAAATTTAGTTTGGAGGAAAAAATAAATATAAATACTTTAAAGTAATTTATTTAACTTCATTAACTTTTCCAAAAAGATTAACTGAGTCTTATAATTAAGGACCGAAGGAAGTAGTAATATACCGTGAATTGAAAATGCGCACTACCAATTGCTTCATTGAAAAAAGAAAAAAGAAAAAAAGAGTACTAGTTGATTATCAAATTGTTTTATTCTAGTATTAGGATATACGAGTTTTAAAAAATAAAATTAGATCCCAAGACTAATAAGATAAAATGAAGACATACTTGTATAGATTCATCAGTAATAGCAGAAATAGTTAATAGGTCAAATTGTGAGCTCCCCGATTCCATTTCCTCGTGACTAGTTGAAGTTGCTATTTGAGGCTTTTTGGGAGAAGATATTAAAGAGCTCTAATGCCATGAGAATATAAAGATTAATGTGTGAATAAAAATCAATAATATATCAATAGTACAAATATGTTACAAAACAAATATTTACCAGTGTAGAGGTAATTTCAGTAACAGATGGTGGTGGAATCTTCAATGACACTTCATTTAATGTTTCTTTGATAGGTTCTTCAATTCTTTGAGGAGCTTCATTGGAGCTTCTACTTTCTCCATGTGCTTGTTGATCATCATCCATTGATTCCTTTCCATGTAACAACCAAACATCGGAATGAATAAGGAAGACATATATTTAAAGCTCAAATGAATGTAGCAATCTTACCTTTGATGAACTTTGCCATATTTTTCGGAAGAAGGACCTTCTCCAAAAGTTGCTTTGAGATTCTACACAACATGAAATGATGTGTAAGTTTTCATATTTCTTTTGTAGAATGCAAGAACTTTGTAAATAATTATAATGCATATCATGTCCTAATTTTTATAGTTCTTGTTGATTGAAAAATTACCATAAAAGAAAATAAATATGAAAAAAGCAGCTAAAAATTACTCATCAGTCCTTAATATAAGACATTTACCTAATAATTTGATTAGATTAAGGGAAGATGATTAAACTAGTTAATATGACATGTACTTTCTAAAACGTCTAGTCACTTTCCTTAAATCCGTCATTTCCTTTTCTCTTTGATTATTGTTAAAGAAGTACCAATATGGGTAAATTAAAAAAAGATTGACAAATATAAGAACTTTGTCTTATAGTTACGACTAAGAACAACTTCTCAAATATGTTTTATATTAAGAACAACTTCAAATATTTAGGACTATTAATTATTGTCTTTCAATTTTACCTTTTTGCAATTTCTTATCGTGAGAAATTGTTTATGTTAAAGAAATATGATTGCTGTTTTTAAAGAAAATGCCTTTAACATTATTAAATTGAGAATTGTTTTTCTTTTTAGATCTTGGTCCTAGCCAATGAGCTGGAGTGGAGTAATATATAGCCAAGTGGTGCATTAGAGGCTTCTACAAACTCTTATATTAATTGAAGAATAACACCTATCATGTCTGAATCAGATGATGGAGTTGTAGAGAGCTTTTATTCAACAACTTCATTTGCTAATGTTTTGGTACTCTTTGCAGCTCATAAAATAAGAATAAGTCATTAAAAAGGTTAAAATATTTAAGAAACATATCATATATTAAGTAAAAAAAGAAACTGTTTGTTGGTCTGAGTCCCTATTATTATTATAAAAAAGCATAACATACAAAACCTTTATTAAATTTGGAAAATTAATATTTGTTGTGGAGTCTTTTGCAGCAATCTCCTTTGATACTTCCTCACTTTAAACATAAAAATAAAATAAAATAAAGAAGAAAGAAAGAAGAAGAAGAAGATATAATTAAAAAGGAGATAAATTGAGTTTTGATGTTATTAATAACCATAATAAATCTTAACACACAAACTTTTTTAAAAAATCTTCATTCATTTTGAAGAAATGAATAAGGCAATGAGGTAAGAGAGAAATCATTAGCTAGCTTCTTAAGTCTATTTGGATGAAAAAATATATACATTTTCGAATTTTGGCGAACTTTTATTCTGTTGGGGCATTACTGAATCATTTACAATGTTTTGTTGTGATCTCTTTTCTTCAATTTGAACAATAATACATTAGTTTACAATTACAATTAGCGTAGACTAAACCCAACAATATCACAAGCCTAAATCTTTAGAACATGTTAGAAAACCTTGAAAATTTCTTAGAGCTGCTTATGTAATTGCTTGACATGTGTATTTCATTCTTATCCATTTCTTCAATTAGGTTTTCCTCTGTACACTATCTATGTATATCATTCTCTGTTTTCATAGTAAGTAAGTATTTTCTCCCTTTTTCGCTATTTTCTCAACAGAAGCATGGGGTGTGTGTGTGTGTCTAAACATACAATATGTTGATGGAGACAAAATATTGTGTTAGTTTCTTAAATTTGTTTTAATTAGTTTACCGTGTCAACTTTTATAATCAAGTACAACAGAGGCTGCCACCAACTCTTTTGTATAAAAGAAAATCTTATTATTAATAAATAAATGCAAATGTGAAATCATTTGTTGAGAAAAGACCCTTACCCAATTGGACTTTGATGATGGAGTTGCTGCTGCATTTGGAGTAGGAAGTTGTTCTTCCACAATTTCATTTTCTGATGTCTTAGTATTCTGTATTACCCATAAAATATTAGTATGTTGCTAAAGAAGTTCAATTAACCAAAAAGAAAGTCATTTATTAATTAAGGAAAATACTCAATTAAAATACAAAATCATTACTATCATAAGACATTTTCACTTCTACATTGCCGCATAGTTGTTGGAAAAATAATAATAATAATAATAACAACATGTGAGTGTGTCAATGAAAGTATAAATTAGATGATAGAGTTTTAGGGAGTTTCTCTTCAACAATTTCGTTTTCTGATGCATTGATACTCTATGTAGCCCAAAAAATATGACTAAGTTGCTAAAAAGGTTAAAATGATTTAGAGCCATATCACATATTAATCAAAAGAGAAATGGTTTGTTGCATGGTCTGAGTTCCTATTGTCATAGAAAAGCAAAATGTATAAACTAGTTTCTGTCAAATTTGACAAATTACTATTCCGTTTGTGTGTTGTGGAGTCATTTTCAGCAATTTCCTTTGATACTTTCTCACTGTAAACATCAACATAAAGGGATAAAAAGAAGAAAACTAAGTTTTGATTTATTTGGATCAAATGAACAAGACAATGAGATAAGATAGAATTCGTTATAGTTAGTTTTTTTTAGGTTTGCTTATCTACAGAAAAGTATAATACACAGAGTTAGTAAAAACACCATTCTATTTAGTAGCATCCTGCTAAAATTTGGGACAAAGGAAGAAGACAACATGTGAGAAAAAAAATTGTTGGCTTCTTCTAAGTCCGTTGATTATAGAAAAGTTTATTGCACATACATCTTCTAGATTTAGAGTCCTATTGTTCTGTTCAGATATTGTCTTCTCTCTTTCAAGAGCTTTCTCTGATTCTTCTTCTCGCTGCCTCTAAAAAAAGATTGTAAAGAAATTAATGAGTTGAAGTCATCAAGAAAGATAGTAACTTAGCGCAAAAAAAAAAAAAAAAAGAGTAGGGGAAATATTTAATTGAATTTCTACCAAAATTTGTAGAAGTTTGGCACTAACCTGACGAGCCCATTGAGTCATAACTCGTTGTGCAATGAGGTAGTCACGATATGAGCTCATCCGGTCTGGACGAAAATAAGCAAGGAGCAAAACTACTGCACAAGCAAAACAACAATTTCATTTTATTATTATTATTATTATTATTATTATTATTATCATGAGAAGAAATCATATATAGTAATTAGCATTTGTGAATACTTACGCATAGAGGAGCTGACAACAGTTGAAGGGATATTACCACAATTCTGCACAATACGGAATTTGGTTTGGAAATCGATTCCTTGAAGACTTGGTAGATTTACCAGTCTTATTGCAAGCAGATTTGGAAGCACATCCTTGATGACTAACTCTTGTGGTGCACCCTGCTTCCATTCAAATACTTGTACAAGCTCAGGAGCATCTTCTATGTCCAAAAGTTGGAGTCTTGGAAGTTTAGGACATGTGGAGATAGAGAATAGGCATTTCAACTTCTTGCACCGCTTCACTTCAATTCTCCATAGCTCAGGGAAACATGATTGATGGGGATCAAAAGAATTTTGCTGATTCTCTTCTTCATCCTCGATAATGCTCACCAGCTCTTCACAGTCTTGTATGAATAGGTATCTCAATTTTGGTATTCTTCTTGCGGTAGATGCAGACAGTATGAACTTCAATTGTTTCCATCCTTTAAAATCTAGCCGGTAAAGGTTTTGAAAGCCCAAGAAGTTCTTAGGTTCCACGTATATATCCTTTGAATCACACAACTCTCTCAAGTTAGAAAGAGGCTCACCTCTCTCCTCGAAAGATAACGCCTGTAAATATATCATTAAGATATGTTAGTTTTAAAGAATCTCTTTAGGTGATCGATTATAAACTAAGACAAACAAGCTGGAAAGAGGTTTACTTTTCTCCTTGAGAGATCTTGTCTTTTGTGTCCACCAAACGAGAAATCTATAAAAGTTTCAGGAAGTTGTGGACATCCTCTACAAGTAATATCTTCTAGATGTAAAACGTCCACATAATAGTTTTCTGCGCAAATACTAACCATATTTTGTACATCATCAAGCCATAGGAATTTCAAAGCTGGGAAATTAAGTTTACTCAGAGCATTATGATCCTGATCAGCATGACATTTTCCAAAAACATATTTCATCTTGCCTGCCTCCTTGATACTCACATCTTCTAAGTGCTTGAAGTCTCTTGAATAAAAAGCTGGAAATAAATATTCCAAATTGTTACAGCTCCGGAGATACACTTTTTGTAAGTTGGGAAAGATAGAGGGAACATTCATATGACCATGACGGTTAGGCCTCTCATCTGTTATTATATGCTCCAACGAACCGCACTCCTTGACTTTTAATGTTTCCATCAACTTCAGTGATGAGGCAATCGATAGGGTAAGAAGTGACTTCAACTCAGAAAATCCCTTTATACTCATCTTTCTCAAATTCTTGAACGGATATAATAGCGGTGCAAAATGTCCACCAACTCTATTGAGATGTTTCTCCTTTGATGCCTATGTTACATTCAAGTATTTGTCAACATGTTACTATTACGTGTGAAAAATTACAGTCAAAGCAACAAAAAAGTGAAAGAGATAGGTACCTGAGCATGGTTCAGTTGATTGGCCTTGTAAAACGATTGTCCATCAATATTCAAGGCACTTGCTTTTGAAGAAAAACAGCACATAGGGCCCCATGATTTTTGCGCTTGGGAAGGCTGTGAGAGATGATATTCTGGATATATGTTGATGAATTTTGGCACGTTTGCAATTTTAATTTCCTGTAGTGAAGGGAGTATTGTTTCCTTTTCCATTTGATATAGTCCTCCCTCATTTGGACATTGCTTAAATATGTAATTTAGCTCATTACAATCATATATTTTCACACTTTCTAGCTCTTTGCACGGAGAAATTGGCAATATAAATTCTAATTCATGACACTCTCCAACCTCAAGAAACTTCAGTTTCAAGAACATTGAGTGATGGTTCTTTTGATTTGGATCTTGATGATCATCCACTTTCTGCTTTACTCTCTCATCATCGCTTATTAGACATTTTAGCATTGAGCATCTTCTTATGTACAAATTTTTCAATTGCCTTAGACTCTGAGCTGTGGATAAATGGAAAAGACATGTCATTGAACAGTCCGTTAACTCTACAGATTGAAGATTACTTAGCTCTAGCTTGCCCATGAATAATATGCCATCTAGTTTGTCACAATGACTTAAGTTTAGCTTCTCTAGCTGCTTGAGAAAGTTATAAGGAAAATCACCACGACATAATTGCCTCACAAGCATATCATGAAGTCGCAGCTCAACTAAATTGGAGAAGATAGCTGCATCAGATGGAATGGCCTTTGTATAGATAAGGCATTGCATTGCAGGACAATATTTCAAAGAAAGCCTAATTAAGTCATTCATTCCTCTATCTTCCATTTGATGAACCATGTCAGGAATAAGATTTGTCCATCTTGTTTCATTACATTCTCTTAACTCAAGAATCTCTGCTCTTGCTGTCAGGGATTTAACCGTGCTTTCAGACAAGATCCCAGTTAACTTGGTTGAATTGAAATATCTTTTTGTTGAAGCATCCAATTGAAAAGAACGCTTGGAGGAGCCGCCTTCTATATGATATATTCCAAATTCTTGTAGATCTATAAGTTTAGAAGGCTTTGCATTACTGTCAAGAGTGTCATCATTTGAAACATAATACAACACTTCAAGTTTCAAGCATCTTCCAATCACTTCAAATGGATTATTCTTTTTGATTGAACAATGTGCCAAACGTAGCAATCTCAATTTCTTCAGTTGGCTAACATCATTTGGTAATTCAAGAATTGAACAATCTGTCAATTCAAGAGACTGAAGTTCTTTTAGGTTTTGCAAAGTAGATATATCACCCAACTCCCAATTTGTTAGGGATAGTGTTTGGATATTTTCAAGTGAATGAATTGATTTCGGTAATGATAAGGCCACTGTTCTCCCAGACTTAAACTTAGAAAACAAAAGCAAAACTCGAAGTCCCTTCATACCTCTAAAGAGTGTGTTAGGAACTTCCAAAGAAGCATTTGCATTTACCCATACTAAAAGAACCTCAAGATTGTTGCCCTCAAAATAATTGGAAAAGTCATCTATCATCCAAGATGAATATTTTGCATTCTCTTCCAATTTTGCCTTAGAATCCCAGATTACTTGAATCTTTTTATCTGCTATCTGTTGGGCCACATCGCGAATCACATCATGCATCTTTACGAATCCTTCCCCAGCAGGTAACAATAAAGCATAACTTAGAAGTTTGGTTTTGACTGAAAGCACCTGACTTCTTGCTCTATAGTAGCTGTCAACATTTCCACAAAGCCCCAAACCTATAGCAATCTGGCTTAAAAGCTCCACAGGTATTTCATAAGCTCTTGGGAATACTGAACAAAGCAAGATGAGATCTTGGGCTCTTGGATCTAGACACTCGAAGCTTCTTTTCAAAGAATTATAGAATTTGTTTGCTTCTTCATCAGTATTCCCATGCCTTAAGGATGAATCTATTTCTGTAGCGATAAGAGCATCCTCCCATTCATTTGGAACCCAGTTTCTGAAGGTTTTAGCTACTGCCACAATTATAACTGGTAATCTTCCACATTCGTTCACAATTTTTGATGCCAGCAACTTAGATTTAAAAGTACAATCATTCCCACTTTCAATTGCGTGATATAGGAAAAGATCCACTGCATCTTCCTCAGGTAAGACCTCTAAATTAATGGTCTTTTGGCATCTCATTCCTGTACAAACTGTCTCATAACGTGTGGTTAGCAATACACAACATCGGCCCTCGGTGTGGATGCCATGGTGAATCCCTATGTTCTCAAGGTTGAGCTCTTTCCAAACATCATCAAGTATTATAAGTACTTTTCCAGCATTAGCAATTCTAATCCATATTTGTTCTGCATGTGTTAAATTCTCTTTTCTGTCCTTATCTATTTTCAAATCCAATTTCTTTTCAATTTCATCCTGAATCTTCTTTTCATCAACCGGGTTGGGCACTTCAATAAAGATAACTTTATCAAATATCTTTGAATCTTCAAGTTTCTTCCCAACTGCTTTTGCCATTGTGGTTTTCCCCGATCCTCCCATGGCCTGCAATCCAATCCTACATTTATTGCCATCTTTCAGCTCCTCCATAAGTTCTTCAAAAACTGAGTTTCTACTCTTAAAATGCATAAACTCTTGTGAATAGAATTCCATGCCTGGACGTTCAGCTGCATGTGCAACTTGTGAGAAGTTCTCAGCTTTCTCCATCATTGTTGGAATCTCCTGTGTCATCCTCTCCCATTTCTTTGCCAATGAATACCGTGAAAACCATTTCTTTGGTGTTGTTTCTTGTTGAATAAGTCTGTTAGCTTTTTTAACCCATAGCTCAACTATGGGGTCAATTTGAGTCTCATTCCTGTTTTGGGCTTCTTTTATCTTCATGTTCACAGCCCCCACTGCAGCTTTCAACTTCTCTTTTTCCTGTTCAAAGCCAGCTGCATAACTCTTGTAACAACAAATATATGGAAGTTCCTTTATTACTTTATCTATCAATATTTCGGTACATTTTGTTGCAGCAGCATCAGCATTTTTGGCAACGATCCCCGCCATCTGTCATACATAATGAGATTACAGTTACAAGAACAAGATGATCATAGTAATCAAAACCTTAGCATTCATATAGTGCGCAAAATTTCGCAAACTCTTTATTTTGGATGAAACAAATCCATTGTAAATGTGAGTATTACGGTGAAGTTAGACGCACAATCCACTATATATACATACAAAATATCATGACTCTCAGATCCCACAAAAAAGTGTCATTTGTAAATATATTCTTCTAATGTGTTAGTCTTTTAGAAGGTACTCCATAACATTAGTAGGTTGATGCAAAGAAAGCATTTTTAAATCAGCAATAATCAATAAAAAAACCAAAAAGTGAAGAATATGACAGGGAAGATTATAAAAAAGATTAAAATACTTTAACCACCCCTCTATTTACCCTTAATTATACAAACTTCCTCTTTACTTTGAAAACCCATATAGACATCCCTTAAAATTGAAAAGTATGTTATACAAACCTCCTTTACATTTTGAGATTCAATTTCCATTAAATCAAACCATTAGTTAACAGTTAAATTTGACTTTTGATTTTTTTTTTTAAACCAAAATACCTTTCTTTAACATTGGTATTGTTTAAACACACACATATATGCCAAAAAAAATTATACCACTAAAATTTATTCTAACAGATTTTCTAGGTTATAAATTTATTAATTTTGAAATTATAATTTATAATTATAATTTTCTTGTATTTATTGATTTTTTTTTGGGAAGTTATTTTTAGTTTCTTAAATGACTAAAAATATATATCAAACACATATGTTTTCTATAAATATAATAAGTTATATATATTTTAGAGATTATATAAGTTATTTAAATTTATAATTTATTTTTCTACAACTATTTAAAAAACTTACGTGAGCTTTCAAATGTTTGTGATATTTACAAATTGTGAAGTAAAAATATGGGATTTATTATTTTGGGTAAATTAGTAAATAAATTTTATTTTATATAAATTTTAATTAAAAAATGTATTTTTATGATATCTTAAAAATAACAGAGTTAATGGAATGGATTTAAGTGTATATTTTAAAATAAAGGAGAATTTATGTAATTAAGGCAAAACAAAAGGGTAGTTAAAATATTTTACTCTTTTAAAAAAAGAAATAAAATATATCAACCTCCCATCTATCTACTCTAGATTATAAAGACAACCTTCTAAGTTACGAAGGCCAAGACCCCCATTCTTTTTCTCCTTGCAAATGGCCTCCCAACTGACCGCATGAACTCTCTTCTTCCCCCCTCACTCTGCCATATAAACTCTCATTGAATCTGCTCCATTCGCTGTCTAATTCCCTTAGGTATGTGCGAGTGTTGCATTTGGAATACAGCCATTTGATTCATTACCGATTGAACCAAAGTAACCCTCCCTGCTAGCGAGAGAGTCAATTTTTTCCAGCTGCTCAATTTGCTTTGCATTTTGTCAAGCAACGACTGGAACTTATTTTTGCTGGTTTCTCCCCTCCTCATATCAGCACCCAAGTATCGCTCTAGGTCCTCCATTCTCTTGAACCCTGAAAATTGACAGATCCCATTCACCACCCTTCTTTCAACATTTCTAGAGAAAAAAATGCTTGTTTTCTGTGCATTGATTTTTTGTCCAGAGGCTTCCCCAAAAACTTCCAAAACCCCCATCACAGCACACATATTCTCTATATTAGCTTCACAAATTAGCAGTAAGTCATCCGCGAAGAGCAACTGGGACACCTCAGTCCCATTCTTCCCCAGTCTCAACGGTCTCCACTGTTTGCTATTGACACAATCCTCAATCAAATGTGATAATTTGTCCATACCTAATATAAATAGGTACGGGAACAATGGATCTCCTTGCCTCAATCCCCTTGTTGGCTCAAAGGCATCCCTTTTACACCCATTCTAGCAAATAGATGTCTTTACCGACTCCATACACCCCTTGATTACCTTCCTTAGATGCTCATGAATACCAATTTCCTCTAGCACCCTACCAACAAAATTCCATGACATCCTATCATATGCTTTTTCCAAATCAATCTTAATAACCATATATCCCTTCTTCCCTTGTAACCTACTCATTGTATGCACAATTTCCTTTGCAATTATGATATTATCATGCATACTACGTCTAGGGACAAAACTAGTTTGGTAAGGAGATACCAAGCTATCCATGAGTAGTTTAAGTCTATTTACAATTACCTTTGACAGTCCCTTGTATATCACATTGCATAAAGCTATAGGACAAAACTGACTTACAAATTCTGGCTTTTCAACCTTTGTAATGAGCACCAATAAAGTGTCATTTATCTCCCCAATGTGTTCATGGTATTTCCATAGTTCCCTTAGAAGCTTTGTCACCGACAAACCCACTATATTCCAGTTATGTTGGTAAAAAACAGCAGGAAAACTGTCGCCCCCCGGGGCTTTAAATCCTCCCATCTAGAAAAATGCCCTACGAATTTCCTCACAAGTAATATCCCTGCCAACAAATCTTCTTTGATCTTCCGATATCGCTCCCCATTGTTGTCTTGTGGACACCCAATCCCTATTACCCTTTTCCTCCAGAAACAATTTTTGATAGAAAGATTGGAACATACTCACAATCTCATCCTCCACATCTATCCATACACCATTGCTGGTTTTCAACATTTTGATACTATTCTTCCTTCTTCTAATAAGGGTCTTGGAATGGTAATATCTAGTGCTACGATCCCCTTCCTCCAACCATCTCCCCCTTGATTTATGGTACCACAGAATTTCCTCTTGCCTCAAAGTAGCCATTAATTCCTCTTCAAGTTCCACCTCCAACTGAACCAAACAAGGATTGCTCCACCTTTCAATGCTCTGCTGAATTCCATTCAACCTATTGAACAATCTTCGTTTACGGCTTATAATTCTGCCAAATACCTCACTGTTCCAGTACCTAAGTTTTTCTTGCAACAGTTTTAATTGTTCATGGGCCTCCTCCTCTACCTTCCAGTTTTCCTTCATAACTGATTCAAAATCCCTGTGCATTTGCCACATGGCCTGATATCTGAAAATCCTCGCCCTTTTTCCTGATTTTTAGCCTTCAACCGCACACAAATGGGATGGTGATCAGAGAAAAACCGTGGGATTACTCTGATTTCAGCGTCTCTAAATCTCTCATGCCACTGCACATTACACAAACAACGATCTAGCCTTTTATAAACTCTGTCCAACCCTTCCACTTTGGCCCTTTCCACGTGAAAAAAGGTCCATTTGTATCTAGATCTAACAAGTGACACCCCTGTATCCAGTCACTAAACCTTCTGCATTTTCCTCCATTTACTCGCCCACCCCTTTCTGCTCCAGTGGTGACTTAATTTCGTTAAAGTCACCAGCTAGCATTCATGGTTCATTCACATCATTTGCTATTTGGCTTAACATATGCCACAGACTGAGCGTACATTGATCATTTGGATTGGCATAAATCGCAGTAAATAGCATCTCCTCTCCCTCCAAACACACCTTACAGTGTACATATTGCTCATTCGACTCTCTAACATTAACTACTAGTTCCTCCCCATCCCAAATAAGCCATATGCCTCTCGAGAATCCCACAGTCTCCATTCTGAAAGAGTATTTATATCCCAACTCTTAATTACTTTGGAAGCATTATTTCCACTAACTCTCGGTTCCAAAATCACCAGCATATCCAATTTATGATTATGTTTCATATCCCTTACCACAGCTGCAACTCCCTTACTAGCTGCACCTCTATAGTCCCATATCATTATATTCATCATTGAAACTACTCAACAGGAGTAGACAGGGTTACCTTAATCAACAAGAACAGGGGTAATATTTTCCTCCCCCATGCTCAGCTCCTGCCCCTCAGACTGACCCATATCCCTCTCAGCTGCAATGATTTGGCCTGTGTCCATCTCTTCAGATTTCCGTCTCCATTCCACGTACTCTCTAGGTTTAATACTCTCCTTAACCCGAAAGTCGTGCTTCGTTCCACTTTTGTAAATCCATATTGCTTTCGGGTACAACTTCTTGACTCAATGATGCTACTCTTATTTCCTTGAGGACCCCGACCTTGCTTCCCTTCTCCCGACCCTGTACAGAACTACCTTCCTTGCCCCACCTTACCTCCCGTGCAACTCCCCCCTTGTCCTTATTACCAAAGCCTTCAACATCCTTCCTTGACTCTCCCTTATTTCCCTATCTTCCAACTAATTTTGACTGATTAGGGATCACATCCCTATCATTTTTGCCCGCAGAATTATCATTAATAAGCTTCTTTTGGATACGAGTTGCACCTGCTTCCTCCCCTGTTTCCTCACTTAGAACCGCAAACCGAGATCCATTCTGCTGATTTTGTACCTAAAATGCCCCTTTCCTTGGTCTTCTAACTCTTTGCACCGTTTTCCAACCATCCACCTCGCCTTCCTTCACTTCTTCAACCTTTCTCTTTTCCATTTCAACATCCATTTCACCCTTGCCTTCTTGCCGCTAAGATCCACCATAGACCTCCTTCCTATGCCCAATCATCCCATATTTTGTGCACAGGCACCCCAAGCTTTCATACACAATACTGAGAATCTGGCCTTCAACATTAAACTCAAGAATTAGAGGCTTTGTGAGATCTAGCTCCACACACATACGTGCAAATTTTGCCCTAGCCGTTTGTGCCATATGGACATCCAGGTCAATGGCTCTGCCAATGGAGTTTCCCAAGTTCAACAAGAATTTCTTGTGAAACAGAGGAGCAGGGAGATCTGGGAACCTAACCCACGCCACTACCGAATCAATCTTTACAACCTTTGGATTAAAATCTGGCCTCCATCGCGCCACATTTAGATATGCATCAGCAATAACCCACGGACCTCCCATCAATGCTTCCATATAATCCTCTTTATTCTGGAAATTAACTAGATAATAATCATTTTCCAGATCAAACACATCTATATTACCTTTTCTAGCCCAGATTTGACACAGCTTCTTCACCATAAAACCATACGACAACTATCTCCCCATCAGTTTCACAATCAACGTCCTTCGAAAAGGCTTCATGAGTCTTTCCTTCTCTAAATCTTCAAAGTCGAATCGCGGACACAATGGATTTGAGAAATCCATGTCTATTCCATCATGTGGATTTAGGACCTTATTAAAATCTGTTCCAGCACCATAATCGTCCATTTCATCATCCTCGTCGGTTTTTGCCCATTCCCACCAGCAACTCCCTGAATTCACGTTTTAGAGTAGCGATTCTCGATACGACTTCGGCTGTTGCCCATGCCCCTCAGGTTGCATCCATATCTCCTCCCGAACCTTAAGCGATTCAATTCCAGTAAACTCCTTCATCGTGAAGTTGACCTCCCTCTTCCTCCTAGTCGTTTCCTCCCGATCTTCCTCCATAGGGACCTCGCTCTCCCCCCTCGCAATGAGCGATCGGAGGGGGACACTCATATCCCTCTGTCACAGTGGGTGACGAAGCACTCGATGCTCTTGAAAACATGGATCGCGATTCTCAGAAGCCCTAGCAGAGCCTCGAAGATAGACAAAGAGCTTTTTGATTTTAGACAACCTTCTATTTTAAAAACATATATCAACTTTCCTTAAAATTAAAATATAGATTGTATAATCCCCGCTTCAAGTTTTGATATTTGACTTAATTTTGTCCACCCAAGTACCTAACCATTAGTTACTTTGACCGTTAAATCACAACATTAACCCATCATTTTGACAAAACTACCCCTCCTTAACATAAATCTTAATAATTCTTGTTTTCTCCGTTCAAAGTCAACTACATAACTCTTGTAACAACACAGATATGGAAGTTCCTTCATTACTTTATCTATCAATATGTTACTACATTTTGTTGCAACAGCACTGCAAGCGACCATATCCACCCTCTATCGTACATAATGAGACTATACATTACATAAACATGAACACGATAACTAAGGTACACACCTACAGTGATCCTAGATTTCAATAGCATAAAAAGCAAATCATAGTAATCAAGTGTTCATATAGAGAACAAAACTTCAAAACCTCTTTGGATGAAACAATCCATTGTAAATATGACAGGAAAATTAGCCTCACAATCTACCGTGTATATATATAACACAATCTCTCATTCAAGCACACCATCAAATTCCAGATGGAAGATGCACAAAATAAAGATCCTCTATTGTTGCTAATATTGTTAGCTATCCACCTCGTTGGAATCCGCATGTTCTGACTATCAAAGTCGACTACTTGTTGCCGCCAAGAGAAACACTTTTGGTGGCAAAAAATAATAATAATAGCAGATTTTGTGGAAGAGAGTAGCAGAGTTGTGAAAGAAAATTACATAGTTTTGAGTTTGGTCTTTTTACCCAAATATATGTACCACTGGGTCCTTTTGACCAATTTTCTCTACAACATTACTATTACATACTCCAACTTTCAACTTCAAGAAGTATTGCATAATGCAGATTACAAATACTTACCTCTTGTCCTCTGATTTCAATGCCTCTCCACGTACAGGATGCTTTTCATGGGGATACCTCCTCCGTTCCCCCCCCCCTTTTTTTTAAGACAAAGAACAAGACGAATAAGAGTGATGAATGGAACTAGCTAAAGATCAAACAGAAAGGAAAGGATCCAAATACAAGGAAACAGGGCAAACAAAGTGTTGACGAACAAGAATAAGAGGGGAAACGAGGAAGTATATATTGAGTGGGGTTCATAAAAATCAAAGCACACGATGTTGTTAAGGATGAAGAACAAGAGGTAGTAGCACAACAGAGAGAAACTTAGAACGAAGGATCCAAACATAATCAAGCAAAGATAAAGAGTTTGCTTTAAAGAACGACAGGATCGTAGAGGAAGAAGAAAATTGGAATACAAAAATTGCTGAGAGGAACCAGCTGAATGGTTTTGTTTAGAAGGGTGAGCCGGTGAGTGATGAGTGTATATTTTATGATTAAATAGGTGTATATTTTATAAGAATTAGTTAGATTTATTGATATTATATACCTATTTAATTATATTTTATGAATTCTTCTAGGGTAGAGCAATGGGCGGGTTGGGCAACCCGAAGCCAAACCCATAGCCCGCCCATTCTATTTTAAGTGGGTATGGGTTAGCCCAAACCCGTACCTCAACCCATTTAAACCCGTGTAAATGGGTTAGCACATAAATGGGCGGGCTAACCGGGTTTTGGGTAACCCATTTACATTTGAATTGTTTATTTTTCTTAAAAAAAACATACATAAGCATTAAACATCCATCCAAATTCATCATTCCAATTTCTGAAATTTGAATCTTCAAAGTTCCATAATTACAATTCACACAAAACAATATAAATTCGGACAAGTACCATCATTATATAATCTTAAGAGTTGATAACCATTATGGTTATGGATTAGAGGTGACTGAATACTTGAATAGGAAGGAATTCAGAGAATGCTTGAAGTGAATTACGGAATATGATGGGTAGTTAATAAAAAAATTACACTAAATGGGCGGGTATGGGCAGCCCATAGGTGTGCCCATAGCCCGCCCATTTAAATTTTAAATGAGCGGGTTCTAACCCAACCCATTATAAAATTTTTTTGGGCGGGCTCAATATAGCCCAATTACATTGGGTTTTGGGCTGGCTCATGGGTTTTGGGTTTCCTGCTCAGCCCTAAATTCTTCCATCATTGAATCAAAATTAGAATCAAAGAATAAATCAACATAAAATCTACTCATATCCTATTTTTATTGTGCAGGAAATATTAGCTGATTTGGAATTAAATAGAAAAAGCAATTAAGAGGATATGCAATCAGCTAAATTCAATGGTCTCACGCAAAAAAAAAAAAAGAAACAAAATTAATTGCGTGATCTGGTGAAGTAAATTACAAGATATGAGATATTTTTGTAATAAGAAAAGAAGAAGCAGTGACTTGCAGCCCAAGTTTTATTTAGGTTATATATATGAGGCGAAGGCAAGACGGAGGAGCAAGATCGAGAAGACACAGAACAAGAAGGAACAAAGAAGCAGAGGAGTAGAGGCTGAGCGTTTCAATTCTCTTCATCATCTCCATGGAAGGACTGTGGAGACGACGGAGAATCTTTCTTTCCTCTCTCTCTCTCTCTCTTTTTCTTTGAATAAAGCCATATATGGCTAGTTTGTTTTACAACCTAGAGTACCTATGAACTTGTGGGTGAATTGGATTTTGTTTTCATTATTTAGTTAAATTTGATATTAATTTTGGTTACTTAATCTTGTTTAGTTTTTATCTATTTAATGATTGGCTATCATTGAATATGATTTTGAGCATTAGGATTTACCTTGACGAAGGGGATTTTAATTAGGCTCTGAGATTAAGTAATATGAGATTAGATTACGATTTAATTTGCGGTTAGAATAGACATATACCTATGGCCTCATATAATTGTTGAAGGGTGTGTTAGATTTTTGTTGCCTCTTGAGTAACTATATTAGACATAACAAGTTATACTCAAGAGAGGGTTGTAAGTGAACCGACAGGCACTTATAGCTATTTATACTCGAGATTAACAAAATTGATACTAAAGCTAATTAAATTAGTGAAAACAAGGTTTATGAAGCTAATAAGGAATTAGTGACTTTGAGTTGCTCATTTGATTATTGTGGTAGTTTTCTTATTTTTATTTTAGTTTTCATTTTCTTTTCCTTTATCTTAATTAAATTTAATTTGTTTTGCTCAACTTAAATGAAATTGTGAGATTAATGCTTAACTAAAGTTGTGATACTAAGTCCTCGTGAAAACGATACTTTTCTTATCACTTTATTACTTAATACGGCCCGTGTATTTGCGGAGTTTATAGGTTATCAAGTTTTGTCCTAGCGAGTACTTTGAAGACAGTACAAAGTGATATTTACATACTTTCTTGGGAAAATGCATTTAAGGGTCTTTTTAGAGAAAAAAATCCTAAAAAATGCCCCAAGATTTTGAAAATCCTAGAAAATGCCCAAGGGTCTTTTCTGGGACTTTTAGAATCTACGTGAGTTGTTAATGGAGCTGATATAGTTGTTAATTGGGGTTGATATTGTTGTTAATGTGACTGATTTAGTTGTAAAAATATTGTTGTTAATGCGACTGATTTAGTTGTTAACGAGTATTAATTTTGTTGTTAATTTAGCTAATTTAGTTGTTAAATTTTAATGAATTTATACCAGAAAAGGCTCTTAGGCCTTTTCTAGGATTTTCAAAATCTTGGGGCACTTTTTGGGATCTTTTCCTCTAAAAATGGCCCCCATATGGATTTTCCCTACTTTCTTTCTCTCTTATCCTTATTATCTTTATTATAAGGTACCAACTAATAATTTAAACAAGGGTAAATGATTTCTCCTGTCATTGGAGATAGAGTTATCTCCAGTAACCCTAAAACTACGTCGTTTTGAATTAATGAAGGGTGTATTTGTAATTTCAGATGAATTAATAAATTGTGTATTTGTAATTTCAGGTGAATTAATGAAGAGTGCAAATACAGAAACACCCTTCATTAATTCATCTAAAATTACAAACACACCCTTCATTAATTCAAAATGACGTAGTTTTAGGATCACTGGAGATAACTCTATCTCCAGTAACAGGAGAAATATTTTTTCCTTTTAACAAACCAATAAAAACAGTTAAAATAAATAAAGTTGTCATAAAATTTAAGTAATTTATAATATTATCCCTACTAATTGTACTAAATTCTAATATTATATTATTATTATTCTCACCTACTACCCCTGTTAATGATAGGTATACATAAAAAAAAAAAATTAATGCTCTTTAAAAATAAATAAGTACCTTATAAAAATACTAAGCACACTTATTAATTAGAATGTTATAATGTACCTTCAAATACGAGCATCCTTACAGAAGTACCTTCAAATACGAGCATAGAAAAATATCTATGGATTTCGAGAACGGAAAAAAAAAAAAAATGATGTGACCTATGGGAATGACAGAAAACCCCAGCTTAATGTCGGCACTTTTATCGGGATGCATTAAACATTAAAAAAAAATAACAAAATGGTATACAAAAAAGGAAAATTATTAACTTAGATACCAAACAATTATCATTTTTATATATATGTTAAAGGGCTAAGGTGCATTTTTTACCTTAAAGTATGTGTCTAGGAGCAATTTTGTTCCTGAAGTTTTTGGTATAGCAATATTACCCCTAAAGCTTAAAAACAGAGCAATGTTGCCCCTCCGTCTAAAACCCTAACGGTCAACGTTAATTGACCGTTAGGGTTTTTGATGGAGGGGCAACATTGCTCCGTTTTTAAACTTCAGGGACAACATTGCTACTTTTTTTGGGAGCAATGTTGCCCCTGAAGTTTAAAAACGGAGCAATGTTGCCCCTCTGTTAAAAACCTTAACGATAGCAATGTTGCCCCTAAAGTTTAAAAATGGAGCAATGTTGCCCCTCTGTTAAAAACCTTGACGTTAACCGTTAGTTGACCGTTAGGGTTTTTAACGGAGGGGCAACATTGCTCCGTTTTTAAACTTCAAGGGCAACATTGCTACACCGAAAACTTCAGAGGCAAAATTGCTCCTGGGCACATACTTTAAGGGCAAAAATGTACTTTAACCCTATGTTAAAATATTTTTTTTGGTTCAAATATTTTAAAATATTTTCACTAAAGTATAAGTTGAGGCTTTTAAATTCAGGGGATTTTAGATATATTATATCATATCTATAAAAAAATTTTATATTTATTTAATTTATTTAAATAATTCACCTATGTTTAATTATTAATGTAAAATATAGAATTTCTTTCTCTGAATTAACATCAAATTTTAGTTTAATGATTTAAATTTAAAAAGTGTATTTTTGATTTATTAATTTTCACTTTATTAGTTTTATTTTATAAAAAATGCTGGTTTAACAAATTTAAATGGTGATTATACAACTAAATAATGACAAAATATCCTTAAACATATACTTTAGCCAAAATGTTGTATCACATATATAAAAATTTTATATTTATGTAATTGATTTTATATATTTGTCTTAAATTTAATTATTAGGATAAAAATAATATTTCTACAAAGTTTGCCCATATTCTTTACATTTTGCTGGAAATAAAATCTACTCATATTATTTTTATTTGGTTGGAAATATAAAATAAAGGGAAAATGGAAGAAATACTCCCTCCCACCCCTTTTATAAGAGTTTGATAAGATTTGTCTGAACGTTTAATGAATTCTCTCATTTTCTCTCATTTTTACCCCTTATTAATTATATACATTGCATTAATTAAAAGATTATTTGTTCTATTTTTCTCTCTTACAAGCCCCCTTATAAATAAAGGCATACTTGAAAAGAAAATTTTATTTTAGACATATTTATCCAAAATAATTAGGAAGCTATGTGGGTGAGACTTGAGACACGGGCGGTGTATGTTTGACTGTATGTAGATATACATAATCCACCTTGGTTTATAATTTAAGAAAGCTGTAAAAATTTCTATAAACAAATGAAATTTACAATTAATACTATGCATAATAATACTAACCTTAAAGCAGGAATCAAAATCTTCAAATATGCTTCACCTCACCAACCAAAACCTAAGGGATAAAAACAAGATAAAGAAAGTTTAAGAGACAACATGTGTGAGAGTGTGTGTGTCCACACACACATATACATGAATAAACGAAATGCACACATATCATAGAGTACAAATCCTTACCTTTCAAAGATCACTATGCGTTACGGTGGCAATGCTCTTGAGATAAAAGCCTCTTCTTGGGTCCTTTTTTTTTTCCCGTTTCTTTTAAATGAACTATGAGAACAACTAATTAATAGGCAGAAAAAAGATAGGAACACAACTTTTTTTTTTGTTTTCTCTAAACAGGCAGGAGAAGGACAATGATGATCAACAAAGATGAGAGCAAAATAATAATTCAAATACCAGCCTTTTTTTCTTTTTTAGTTGTTTTTTTAAATGAAAAGGAGAAAAACAACCACGATCAACAAAGATGAGAGTAAAATAGTAATTCAAGTACAAAAAAAGAAGAAGAAGAAGAACACCTTTTTTTTTTTTTTTTAAAGAAAATGAAATTTAAGAACAACGAATAGGCAGAAAGAAGATTTGAATACAACTTTTTTCGGTTTTCTCTAAACAAGCAGGAGAAGAACAAAGATGAGAGCAAAATAATAATTCAAATACAAAATAAAGGAGAACACAGCTTTTGTTTTTTTAGCTTTCTCTAAATAAGAAGGAGAAGAAGACAAAGAGGAGAGTAAAATAATAATTCAAGTACGAAGAAAAAAAAAAAAGAAGGAGAACACAATTTTTTTTTTAAGAAAATGAACTTTAAGAACAACGAATAAGCAGAAAGAATATTTGAACACAACTTTTGCTTTTTTTTTTTTGGTTTTCTCTAAACAATGAGGAGAAGAACAATGGTAATTCAAAAACTAGAAAATAAAGCTTGAAAAGGAAAAAGGTTGCTTCAATAAACTCTGAAACAGAAGCCAAACTCTAAATCTTTTTGTTTTTTCAAAAGAACAAGAGCATCAAAAGCTTTATGTGGATTGAAGAGAGAAATGGTAGCAACACAGCAAGAGCGCTGAGAATACAGAGAGATGAAGCAGACTGGCTCGTGTGGACAAAGGATTGGCATCAAAGGAGTAATAATCAAACCCAATTGATTCTTACATTATTTGTTTATTTATTGTTGACTTTGTTTTCTTGTGTGTAACCACCCCATGACAAGCTTTGCCTTTATTAATTATTCTATTTAATTGTGACATCTCAACTAATATGCCACATCATACCTTTTTTTTTTTTTTTGATATAACCACATCATACTTAATTAGTGCAAATTATTAATACTCCGTTTCAAAATTCAAAACCGCACATTTCACAAGGCTCATGAGTTTACATTCTATATTTAGAACCCATCACCATTGGGACTTTTTTTTTTGGTCACAACAAAAATGTGTAGTCCAAAACTAATATAATAATGCAATTTACATTTTTTATTGGGAACCGATAACCATTGGGCCTCGGTTGCAATTAAAAAATCCTGTCACAAAATAAATATAATAATGCAACTATGCAAGTGGCATGAAAGGGTTGAAAAATAGAAAAAACATGATAGTGAGTTCACGAAGGGACCGAGGAGCTACCTATTCTCTCGTGCAGCCAATCAAAAAGAATATTAAAAAAACGAAAATATCAAATATATACTACTAAAACTCTAAGCGACTCATCCATTGGTCCACGTGTAATGCTAACATTGCATTCTCTTCATCATTCATTGGTCAACAGAAATGAACCCATATAGTGTTCACATGTTCAAACTTCTCATATATATTCCTTTCTCCGTGTACGTGTGAATGCATTCTGTTCAGATGTGAAAACTACTTTTGAATTTCACTGGACATATACACCCATAGTTTGATCCACATGTTCTGTCTTCTCATTTATATCCCTTATATTCAAAATTTATTCGCATCCTGTTCAGATGTCAAACTAATTTCGAATATTACACTTCTCATGTTTCATTAAATGTTGTGTACCAGTATTTTAAATGTCATTTGAAAACCACTGGATATTTCATGCGAAACTTGGACCATCGCATTTATAGTGCGAATTTTTTCAACCAACTGTGTGTATTCCCCATGCATGAGCATGACGATTTTCGATATGATTTATCAAATCTCTTTAAGGATTGGTTGAACTAATCGGCAACGCCTTCAATCTCCCTAGTAAATGTTTTGCATCATTTACGAAGGAGCTGCAATCGCAATGATCTTTAACAAACTGTGCCTATTTAATCCAAAATGGTTCAAACCTTTAACGTACAGTTGTAAAACTCAAAACCTAAAATCTTATTGTCATCATCTTCCATGTTGCTTACAATGAGCACTTGTAATGTACTGTCTTTCCTTTCGCTGTATGGACAAACAAACAACTGGTATATTACTGTGAAAGTCGTGTATGCGTTCTGGGATATTCCATACACCAAGATGCATTGTCGTTGAATGTTGTTCTTTGCGATTCGAAGGTGTATTTTCTGTGCTAAGTTTGTTATTTTTGTAAATATTTGTTCTTCATTTCAGACTTCATGGATCTTATTTAATGTAGTTCTAACTGACGCCAACGTGTCCCATATGCAAGGAGCCCTCACCAGATCACTTACAATGCCATTCTAGCCGATCCTAAGGTTGAAATATTTTGTTCGTTTTGATTATATGTTTTCCAATATTTTTGATCGTTTTTATTATATGTCTTTCAGAATAAGGACTGAGATGGAAGAAAGTAAAAGGAAGAGAAAGAGAGGCTGGTCAAAAAAAGGAAGAGAAATAGAAGGTTATGGGATATTTTGTATTTGGTGTTCAATGGTTGGTCTGATCTACATCCGGATTCCAATATGCTGTCAGAAGTTGTTAGGTTGTGGACCAATACTAGGAAGTGAAGTTGCATTGGTGTTGTTGGGAGGTGAACGGGATTTCATATTGCCTAGCAAGTGAAGCTCATTTAGCGATGTAGCCATGTAGGTCTGCAAGTTTTTAATACTGTTCCTCATTTTTTGGCGGATCTCTTGAGTTATGATATGCGCACGTTGTAGTTCTGGGCTTTTATTTGATCGGAAAAAAAAGAAAAAAAAAAGAAAACAAGAGAAGGTGCTGAGATGGGTATTATCATAGAGAGTAGAGAATGGAATAGAGATATGTGTTTTTTTTTCTTTTTTTTTTCGTAGAGGGAGTTGAATGGAAAGAATATTCAGTGCAGACTCACCTTGCCAGAATTGAAAGGAAATGTCAGTAGGAATCCATTGGTAAACATTACTTTTTCGCATATTTTAGGACTATTTTGTATTTAATCATTTTAGTTGATAGACCCCTAATTAAATCTCACATTATTAGCATAGTTTTGATTTGATTTATTCTCTATTATTCTAGGAAGATTATTTTAGTTGATGAGCCGCAAATAAGGATAGTTTTAATTTAATTTGATTTATTCTCCATGATTCTAGGAATATTGGGGGCTATATTTATTAAATTCAATATATTTTTTAAAATTGTAAAATTTATCTAATCTAATACCCTTAATTAATTTACTTGACTTTTCATATCACAACTTTTGACATGCATCATTTTGAGTGTTCCTAAGAATCTCTCACTATCTCACACTCCATGCCTTCTCTCTAGCTATTCATTCTCTAGATTTTGATTTCAAATCTAAATCCTTTACGTCTTTTATGGAATAATTTGTTTGATTTGTGCCTGATTTAAATGAAATGGATCCCTTAATAAATTGGAAAGATCAGTCATAATTATTTTAGTTTATATTATTTAACAATGATTGGTCCATCTCAAATGATGTGTATCGTAGTATTTTCAAATTTCAAATGTGGCATTAATGAGGCTTTGTTTCCTAAGGTACATATAAAGAGTTGCTGATGGGAAAAAATATTAAATTTAATATTTTTTATTTACTAATTACTACTTAATTTATTTACTTTTCATATCACAACTTCCAATATAATAAGTTTGACTTTCCAAAAAACTTTTACTCCTCATGCTTTTCCTCCATTTATTCTTCAGATTTTGATTTCTAATTCAAAATCAAATAACTCACTTTTTTTTAATAGAAGATTTTTCTTTTTGCCTGGCATTACGAAAGATTTTACGTTGCCTACAACAATATATATAGAGATTGACCATGTTTTTTATTTATAGAAACAAAGGTTAATAACAAAATGGGAAGCTTAACAAACTAAGATACAAATTTAATGATAGAACTTAGAGAAGGGGGAAAATGTAAAGACATGATTTAATGCTAAACGTTAAAAAAACAATGATGTTAAATTTGATAGGGGTAATCCTTCTTACTGTTGGGAACGAAGTGCAACCTCACTTATTAAATAGGAAGTTTTATATGATAGTCCGATATTATTTATTGTTATTGCAGAGAACATATTCATGATATATATATATATATATATATATATATATATATATATATGTATGTATGTATGTATGTATATATGTTGGCGCAAACTTAGTCTGATATTATTTACTCAATGTGTATGCTTCACAACGATGAGCAACAATATTTAAAGTTTTAGAGTGAACGAATTAATAAATGGATGATGACATGAGGAGATATTTAAACTCTAAATATATTACATTTTAGATGATATTTGTATCAATGAAATATATACTACTAAACCTTCTTCTAGCTAATCAGTTATTGGTCTTTGACCAAAAAAAAAAATCAGTTATTGGTCCATGTAATTAAACATCCCAAATGACGATTTTATCAATAGCTAATGGTGATTATAGTTATATGTAATGCAATGAATGGAATGTCAATCTTTCTCAACTATAAGTGATCCTCACTTCATATTCATTTATTAGGAGTAAGAAAGTCAAACGTTTTTAATACACTATTGTTTTTTTATAAAAAAAAAAAAGAAAAACTCAATCAAAATTTCATCATTTAAAATTTGTATATTTCCAAAGTTTTAGTGTATTCCTCATGCATTTGTCCTTTTTTTTCCCCAACAATTTATATGTAGATAAAGGCCCTTATTGGCTGAACTATTAAAGCCACGTCTTTTTTGAAAAAGAACCTTTGAAGCCTTCTGTTGCTGAAAGGCAATTGAGTACCACTCTTTTTCATATTCTACTATCAATTGCTTATGGAAATTTCCCACATCTTCAACATATTCCCCATGCATATTCATTTATTAGGAGTAAGAAAGTCAAACGTTTTTAATACATTATTGTTTTTTTTTAAAAAAAAAATAAACAAACAACAACTCAATCAAAATTTCATCATTTAAAATTTGTATATTTCCAAAGTTCTTAGTGTATTCCCCATGCATTTCTCCAACAATTTATATGTAGATAAAGGCCCTTATTGGTTAAACTATTAAAGCCACGTCTTTTTTGAAAAAGAACCTTTGAAGACATCTAACCTTCTGTTGCTGAAAGGCAATTGAGTACCACTCTTTTTCATATTATACTATTAATTACTTATGGAAATTTCCCACATCTTCAACATATTCCCCATGCATATTCATTCAAATCTTTTTGGGGAGGGGGAAAAAAAAAGCATACCTCTGACATATGGTGTGGGAGCCAGCATTTTCTATTGGTCATTAACGTGGACCCCATTTCATTCTTGAAGGATGAGGGAAACCCTAATTTCAGGCTTCATTTGGTATATATGATGACAATATTTCATGCCCTCATATCTCACTTAAGCATCATCTTATGAAAATCCTTCTGAAATTTCTAAACCATGGCTCCTTGGGATTTGACCACATTCACAGAAGTTAATGACAGCCTAGGATGTCCCTAATCAGAGAGCTACCACCCTATCACTTACAATGTCGTTTTATCGTATGCAAATGTGATCATTCAAAACGAACATAATTCTTGGAGTTACACACATTTATTCATTTGCAGTTGTTTATGTTTTGTATGTCTAACTTTGTCCTCCTATTTTGTGTGAAGGGTTACATGGTGCAAGCAGTCATGAGACGCCGGGATATGATCAGGAGGTTTTGTGGTGTCTTGGTTCCTGGATTCAAGTTCGTCTTCTGGAGGTTTTCGGTCGAGCCTGGTACTAATATTATCAATTTGGACATGAAGATTGTTGTGGAACCGTTTTCACAACTTCAACTACTTGCAAACGTGATCAGGGCTCCTCCGATACTCTTCCAACCCCTTCTTAACATTGCTGCTACAACCTACTCAGAGATTTACCTCATTAGTATTATAACCAATCTCATAAACTCTCTGATATAACTTCATACCTGTTAAAAGTGATACTCTAACATGAGGATCAATATTGGTTGCAGGTGTTGTTGGGTTGGTTACAAGAGTTTTTGGCAGAAGTGATATATTCGTGTCAATAGGGAGACCATTTACGAGTATAATTTAGAGATTATGGATGAATGGTGTACTTCTTAATCTTATAAGAAAATTTTTATTTTAATGTTGCGACTATGATGTATACACATATTACTAACTTTCACTGTCTATGGAAATAGGAATTCATTTCACTATACTGTCAGAGCAAACTCCTTTTTGGGCTTGCATAAACTCCAGAAGGGTTATCCATAAAGATGATTTGGTCATTGCACTTATATGGGTAAACATGGAGCGGATTTGTTTTGAGCAATTTGTTTATTGGCACATGTTGATAGGGAGCTTAGTGTGGATGTATTAACATGTTCGTCATATGTGTTGCAGGTGGGAAGACTCTATTCATGAGCCACTATGATCTTACTAAGGCCCTTTTCAACTATAGGCCCCGCGCCGTCGATGAATTTTGTGCCAAACTTAATTATCTCCGTATTGCTAAAATGGTTAGCACAGATGGGTCACCAAACATTTAAGTGGAACAACTTCAAGCATGTTGAATGATTCTAAATGTCAATTCACTACCATGAACTCTTTTGGTCTTTGATATGTCTATGTTTCTTATGAAGTCTCATGTTAGTCATCTGTTTTGGATTTATACATTCTTCTCATTTGAATGTCCTTGTCAAGTCATGTTTGAATGTTTGCATGAGTTTGTCGAAGTTATTTTGTATGTTTTGAAGTCTACAAAGATGTCATGTTGAACTGGTATTTCTTCAAATCAGGACGTTGGAAAACCATAATTATTAATGATTTTCTATAATTTCCTTATCATTTGTCGAGGGGTTTGGTTTGCATTTATTGCATGATGACATTGAAACTTGTCAAATTTTGATGTCGCAACATTTTATAACATGTATCGGAATATTAATAATTTAGTAACTCTTCAAAGTCGGTTTAAAAGTGAATACTAAGGTAATGCAGGTTGTTAATAATACTAATGACGGTTTTATATCAATGTTAGATTTGAAAAAATTAGCCACCTTTATTTGCAAGTCTAAGAAATTAGCAAAACCTTGAAACTCTTCAAGGAGTCGTCATCCAATTTAATTTACTAATGTGAAAGCAAACTAACATATAATTAAAATGAATTTAATACCACAAACATACATATCATCTTCATTTATTGCTTGGTTTACCACAAAACCTAAGTTCTCTTAAATTGCTACTTTTGAAATATCTGTTCAAGTAATAGCCAATTGGTTTTTACCCATTGTAAAATTTTATCGAACTTAAGGTTACTGCTTTCTTTTCTGATTATAATAGAGGTCAAACAAAATACCACCACGAACCAACTTCAACTAGGTCACTTGTAACATCCTGAATTTTGAATCTAATATCTTGAACATAAACCTATTTTGGGAAGACTAGTAGGCTCTATTTTTGGAAAGTGATAAATTTGAAATCCGTATTTTGTGGGCCCCGTGAATAGTATTTACTATTCACGTATACGTTTTTACTATTTACAAATACGTATTTAAAAAAAAAATATATATATATATATATGTTATTCGCAAATACGTATTTAATACTTGAAATTTGTGAAATATGAATAGTGTTCACTATTCACAAATACGTATTTACTATTTAAAAATACGGTATTTACTATTCCTAAATACGTATTTACTATTCATGCGGGACCCACGGCCAAAATAATTCTCCGCAAACTTCCCGTGAGCGACAACCTTTCTCGTGAGTTTTGAAAAAAATTCACGCGGGACCCACGTAATAATATTTTACTATTTAATTTATAATATTATATTATTAAAAATTTTCAAAATTTTTCACGAGGCGGCTGAGAGGTTCACGGGGTGCTACTTTTTGATTTTTGAGAAAAATTACGTAAAATGACCCAAAGACGAAAATTACACTTAAAGACCCATTTTCCAACTATAAATAGACCTTCCATTTCATTTCATTCTTCACAACTTCTAAGAGCCTTAGAGAGAGGTAGAGAGAGAGAGAGTAGAGAGATATTTGCTTGAGAGTTATAATAGCTGGTTGGTGATTCGGGTATTAGCAAGTAACAGGTAACTCTGAATATTCTTCCTTATACTTGTGAATTATGTATGATTATAAATTTGTTTGGTTACTATTTTGGCAAGAATATTTAGAAAATATTTATGGTTTTAAGATCTGGTGTGGGAACTTTGACTTGCAAATCTGTAGAGGTACTATTTATACGTACGTTACTATTCACATATACCGTATTTACTATTCATTTTACTATTCACGTATACCGTATTTACTATTCATTTTTACTATTCACGTATACCGTATTTACTATTCATGTTACTATTCACGTATACCGTATTTACTATTCATTTTACTATTCACGTATACCGTATTTACTATTCACACCGTATTTACTATTCATTTTTACTATTCACGTATACATACCGTATGTACTATTCATTTTACTATTCATGTATATACCGTATTTTACTATTCATAAATACGCATATCAATGTATATAATGGTATAATAATGCATTATTTTTGAGTAAATACATTCATCATGGCGGTTGTAATGAGATGGGTGGAGTAAGGAGGGAATTGAATGATAAGAATTGTTTATGCCACCACTCGGTGCACAGTGGATGGTACTTTTCAGGGCCCCATCTTCCATGTTTTCCTCTGGCCGGGATTTCATTGGAGATGTGGGACATGTGACACCTCCTTAGTTGTTATTTTAAAGGAGGGGAGCCATAGTCCAGATTTAAGCTCTATACCTTTGGCCGGGTGTATCTTAAGTTTTGGTGAGCTTGAAACCATCCAGTCAAATGAATGAGTTTCTATTGGACTATATGTTAGCCTATGGTTCCAGTCAGCGGTATACGGTTGGAAGGGGATATAAGGGAGGCTGCATACTGCATAGTGCATTTCTGAATTATTCAATAAAGAATGATGAGTATTTTGTAAAGGCATTTGATGTGAACAACGGTATATCTAAAAATATCTGAGTATATTAAATTCACATTATATTACCTTTTATTTTTGTCATATGTAATTTGCTCGTATAAGGTAGAAATATTCAGTAGTTACTGAGACGTGGAATCTCATCCCATATTAACATTTTTCAGGTGATTATTCTAGTAGAGAGCAAGGGAAGGCACCTATGGAGTGAGCTCTGGAAGTTCTTTTGATCTCCAATAGATTATGTTATGTTATTATATTTGCCATGAACCTAAGACTTCCGTTTTGTATTAAACTCTGAAATATTTTCTGGAATTTATTCTGATTATGTATTACGGGTTTTATTCGAAATGGTAACATTGTAAAAGGATTTGGATATTGTTGAACTCTTTTGAAGGTATTTTCAATATTTTGACCGAGTTTTTGGGTGATGAAAATGAGGTGTTACATCACTAAAAAGGAATTTAAATAACAAGGATGTATCATCAAGTGTCTGCACCCACTATAGGGTTAGTTTGAATCGTCAATGGATTATAGTGTTCAATTAATTATTATTGAATTAATTTCCTTTGTAAGCCATGTTAAGCATCTGGTATCATTTTTTGTTTTGGAGGTAATTGAGATGAATTGTATAAGGTCAAAATAACACACATCAAAAAGTGGGTGATGGGCTTATTGGTTTGTGGCATACATTCTCCGAATTAATTACATATAATTCTACAACTATTGGGCGTGCAAATATATTGACAAGCTACCTTTACTTTTTTGAATATATGTACAAAGATGTTATCAGTTTACTGCAAATATTTGGAAGACTGCAAGACCAAAGGAGAAAGAATGGCATTGTTAAGAAACTGAACTTTAGCATCTTTGATCTACAGTGAGATGCACGACCAATAATTTGTTTTAATTTAGTTGTCATCTATATGTTGGCATTTATTAGGTTGATTAAATTATTTCTGTATAACAGTTTACATTTGTCCCATTTCAGTTAGAATACTATTAACGTATCTCTGTGGTGCACATGTGCTGAAGACACCTATGGCAAAAAAAAAAAAAAAACATGAAGATATGGAGCCACCCATCATTGTACTTCTTCGATTTGTTAGGGTCAATCGGAATATTGGTTTGGTCTCTTGCTTATGATTTTTTTTTTGGCATTATTTTAACCATCTTAATCATAGTTAAATAAATTGTTATTTAGCTATTAAAAGTTTAAATAACCTCTTAATAGAGTATGGGCATTTAAGCAATGCATTTAACATGACACTAGTAGCGTTCAATCCAAACATTCTAGAGGCAACTACAATGAAGGAAGGGTAAGTCATACAGAGTTTATATGTAATTATACAATCTTATATTAAGACAAAAAATAACTGACAATGTGAGATTGGTTTTAAACTACAGTTAATGTCATATAAAGAGAAGTTTTCCAAAATCTTTTACCATATCCACTGTTGTAATGAAGAAGATTGTACGAATTCATTAATTTGGACAGTTTGTATTTGTTCTTTATTGAATTAAAATAATCTAAAACTTCGATTTGCATATTTGTTACTTACATTGATAAATTATTAGTTAAATGAAATCCGTGCAACGCACGGGTCGAAAGTCTTGTTTAGTATAAAAAGAATATAAAAGGCCAAAGCGCCAACATAATATGGAACTACTCAATCCATGGCCAAGGACAAAAAAAAGTCAATCCATACAAATTTGCGTGGCTCAGATTTATTTATAATATCCCTCCCTTATAACTTGACTTTGTTTTAGAGGATAAGAAAAATAAATAAATTATTTAATTATATAATATATTATGTATAATTATATTATAAATTAATTTATAAGTAAAGCAATTTAGCTTTGCAAAAAACAATAAATAAAAATACTTTAATGTAACTTCTTTTTTTTCCTTTAATTTTTTAAAAAAACGGTCAACTAAACATATTAAACAAGGGATGTAGTATCATGTTTATATTCTTGTTAAGTTTTTTTTTTTTTGGTTCTTATGCCTTTAAGTTTTTTTCTTGGTTAAGTTTACTTTATCATTATACTACTCTGGTCCTATTTATAAGTTCAGTTTGACTAAAAAAATTTGTCCTTTTTATGAGTCCATTTTGATCAAATAAATGAGATTGTAACAATTTTACTCATAGTAATGATGATGAGAGAGATTGACTAGCCATGTTGGAAAGAGAAAAAAATGAGAGAGATTTGACAATAAATTTTAAAAGGTACCCATTCATAAATAAGGGTAAAGTTGGAAATTTGTTTTATAATCATTGAGATACTTACCTTTATTTGGTACATGAGATTTGATCAAACTAGATTTATAAATAGGACTAGAGTGATATGTTCTCTTCTAATAATTCACGACTTTCCTTGGAAAAAACAAAAAGAACAAATGAAATTTGGCAGATTGACCAAAATAAATAAAATAATAATAATAATTACCGGATTAATGCACTATGCAAACTATTTTCCAAAATAATGCTCACGCCTCCAGAGGCGTGAGAGGGCTCCACACCACTGGTAGTGGCGTGAGGCTCTGACACGCCTCTGGAGGCGTGAGGCTGTCTCACGCCTTCAGAGGCGTGAGAGACTCCAACGCCTTTTATTAAAAATTTATTAATTGATTAAAATATTTTAATTAAATATATAATTAATTATAAATAATAAAAAATTAATAATTAAGAAAATTAAAATATCTAAAATTTATTATAAACTTTAGGAACAATATTAATTAGTAAATTAATTAATTAATTATTATAAACCTCAAGATAGATGACTAATTATTTAATATTTTGTTCATTAACAATTTGATATATAAAGTATCCATCTTAGATAAGATAAGTTTAAATAGAGAATAATAATTAGTCAAATAATTAATTCACTAATTAAAAATTAACAATAACACAATGGATGATCCACGCTTTACACTTTGTTATAAATAATTAGAAGATTACGCGGTATCTTTTAACTAAATTACCGCGTAATTTTTTAACTAAATTATACCGCGTAATCTTCTAATTATTTATAACAAAGCGTAAAGCGTGGATTATCCATTGTATTATTGTAAATTTTTAATTAGAGAATTAATTATTTGACTAATTATTATTCTCTATTTAAATTTATCTTATCTAAGATGGATACTTTATATATCAAATTGTTAATGAACAAAATATTAAATAATTAGTCATCTATATTGAGGTTTATAATAATTAATTAATTAATTTACTAATTAATCTTGTTCCTAAAGTTTATAATAAATTTTAGATATTTTAATTTTCTTAATTATTAATTTAAATTATTATTAATTTTTTATTATTTATAATTCATTATATATTTAATTAAAATATTTTAATCAATTAATAAATTTTTTATAAAAGGCGTTAGAGTGCCTCACGCCTCCAGAGGCGTGTCAGAGCCTCACACCACTACCAGTGGCGTGGGGCCCTCTCACACCTCTGGAGACGTGAACATTATTTTAGAAAATAATTTACACAGTTCATTAATCTGGTAATTATTATTATTTTTAATTTATTTTAGTCAATTTCCCAATGAAATTTAGCTAAAAATGGTTCTGCCGAATGTGACAGTAAAGCCGACAGCCAGAATATGTTTCAAATCAATAGTACGGTTAGAAATGCGCTAGCTCTTACTTAAATATAGGCCTGAAGCCTAAACTGTAGGTTATTTTTAAAATTTAGGCTTAAATCTTCAAAAAATCTGACAAAACCTAAAATATGTTTAATGGCCTACTTAAAATATTGGCCTTTAAATAGCTGTTAAAGCCTATATCTTCAAATTTATATATAACCCTTTAAGAATATTTAAATCATACATTATGTTTTAAACTCATATCATCCATTCTCGTCATAAAAAGGCTTAATAAGAAAAAGAAAAAAAAAATGCCTAGCGACAAAGGTTTAACAAGCAAGTAGAAATAAGAAAAATTAATTGTTTGTTTATTTATAAGGTGTTTTTTGAAATCGACCAAGCATAACAAATAACAGGTAAAAACAGGTAAAATTGACTTTTACCTTTTACTTTTCCCACGTAAATGGGGAGAAAATCTTCCTACTAAGATTATAATATTTCATTTGATTCTAAAATAAACCAATATCAATTATTATGCTTTAATTTAGTGGACTAAGCAAATTAAATGAAAGTGGGCGAGTTAGCAATGCCATCTCAAGTAATTGAAGAGAAGAGATGTAAAGGTGAATGATTGATGTAAATGTAAGGTTTGGGTATGTGCAAACAACGATGAGATATGAAATTTAAAATTAAGGTTGAGTTGATAAATTTATAAATAATTATAAAATTATTTAGATGATAATATATATATATATATATATATAATGACATAAATTAGCAAAAGTTAAATAGGTCAAGTCTATAAGCTTGTAAGCTAAATCTTTTGAAAATAGGCATGTCTTGTTGAATTATCTACAATTAGGTATCAACCGGAGCCTAATCCATTTATTAAATAAGTGATATTAAATTTTATGTAGGTTAGGTCATAAGTCTTTGTTAAAGACCTAACATATTTTCATTAGTGCAAATTATTAATACCTGCATTCCCCAACATCACTGATGCCAATTCCAAAATCATTTGCCCCATCACCAATTGCAAGTTGTACTACCAGTTTTAGTCTTCACCAACCTTAGTATATAGAACATGGTCACAATACCAAAAGAACTAAAAGACCAACCTTTTGCCCAGGAGGTGCATCACGCCTTACGGTACTAGCATGTCCAATATGCTGGTGGTTACCTCCTCCGTGAGGATGCTCAACTAATTTTGATATATTAAGTAAATTATTTATTTATAGAGTTCAAAAAAAAAAAGAAATTATTTATTTATTAAAAATATGTATTGCTTTTTTAAAATATCATCTTAAATCATTTACCTGCATTAAAATGATCCTTTGATGCAAACACACTTAACATGTAGGAATAATTTAAAGAATAATTCATAGATTTAGAGGACATGATAGATTGACATATTATATTTAAGACTAAATTTAACCCATCAATTAGTTCTTATATTAGTAGCTAAAGATACAGGGGCGGACCCAGGAATTTTCCTGACGGGGGGCGAAAATAAAAAATGTTACGTCATAAATAAGCATACTTGAAATACGATACAGACCTAATATATAAAAAGAATTGAAAGAAATCTTATAGAAATTAAAAAAGCTTTGCTCAACTCTTACTCTACGTGTTTTCATATTATTAAATTCATTTATAATTGAATCTATATTAAAACTCAAAACAAGTTCTTTGTCAATATATATATAATCAAAAAGTCATCAAGAAATTGATATACATTCTCATAGCAATCTTTAAAAATATGATATCAAAACAATTTTATGACCAATATGATTTTAAAAATATTATTAACAACAAAACTCAAAACTTGCTCAAAATTCTAACCTTAAAATATTCTCTAATCAGTATAAAAATAGTATCATTAGAAAAATAAAATCATGTAAATACATTTCATAAAGGAAATATAATGAAAAGAAGTTATTTTGAGTCCTTTATTGATCCTCAAAATTTATAATAAACTATTGAAAAAAAAAGGGAACGAGCTCCTAGAAGGAAGAACATAGGGTTCCTTTCTTAAAAGAGAATATACAAGTGGTTTAGGGATATATTAAAGGTAGGCCCCACCTCTTTATTAGCTTTTTTGGAAAAAAATATTTATGATAGCAAACCAATGGTATTCAGTTAAATATATATATATATATATATGCGCGCATGAAAGCAAAATAATATAATAATGTTTACATAATCGTTTAAAAAAAAAAAAAACAGGGGGGGCCCCTCGCCCCCCTCCCTGTGTCCGCCTATGTAAAGATAGTAGTTATGAATTTTTGTGGGAATATATTGGCTAAATGGAGATCTACTTAACTAATTTACTATTCATAAAGGGAATTAAATAAAATCACTTGTAAGCATTTTATTTCTCATGGAAGGCCCTTTTTTTTTTTTTGTTCAATTTAAAACTTCAAAAGGAACACTTCAACCACTCTATAATATAAATTTGAGTATAGTGTAATTTATTTTGAAAGCATTTACAAAATACTCATAAGTATTGCTTTAAAAAAAATTATAGAGTAACGTACAAGTAATCTCTCAAAAATAGTGTGATAATTTTAAATTTAATCACAAAATAAATGCTAGCCGGCAGGAAAGGGATTGGAAATAGAAAATGTGACAGTGGGTTGACAGAGATCGAAGTGAGCAGAGGGCAATTAGTATTAAACAATGTATTATGATATAATTACAACCTACATCACCTACGCTTCTGATTTATGCCATAACAAATGGAATATATTCTTTATCATTCAAGTCTTTGTTTTTATCACAGATATGCCTCCCCATCCTCCAATGAAGTCATAGTTTCCAATTAAGTCTTCTGCGATTGTATAGTGGTTATAATTAGTTAAAAATAATAAATGTAATAAAAATATCGTATCTTTTTTAGATGTACCCCTATGAGAATACCTTAGGAGAGAATGAGTAAAAAAAAAAAAAAGATAATGAGTAATAAATAATTGAATGAAAGAAAATTGATGAATCATTCATACAAAAATATGTCTTTAATAAGAGTAGAAAAGGGGGGAAAAACTTTAAAGTTCAAGACACAAAAAAAAAATTTATTTATATTACAGATCAGTCTTAAGAAAAAGAAAATTGCTTATAAATAGAACCAGAGAGTAATAATTTAGTACTTCTCTTTCCTCTCATCTTACTTAAACATCAGAGAGAGAGAGAGAGAGAGAACCGTTGATTTTAATCATATTTAGAGTTTATGGTGCATAATTAAAATATACCCAATTGAATATTATATTATTTGTTTATTTGTTGTTGACTATGTTTTCTTGTGTTTCATTCATTGATCTTTGTGTGTAAGTTGTAGTCACACCTATGATAGGCTGTGCCTTTATTAATTATTTTTTTTCATGTGACATCTCAAGCAATATGCCACATTATACTTAATTAGTGCAAATTATTAATACTCAACTTTCAAAATTGAAAATAGCACATTTCACAGGGCTGATTAGTTTATTTATTTATTTTTATTGAGAACCGATCACCGTTGGGGCTTGGTCACAATAAAAAATTTGTAGTCCAAAGTAAATATAATAACGTAATATACATTTTATATATTGGGAACCGATAAACATTGGGCCTTGGTCACAATTAAAAATGCTATCACAAAATAGATATAATAATGCAAGTGGCATCTTGGAAAAAAAAACAAGTGGCATGAAAAGGATTGAAAAATAGAAAACGTGATGGTGATTGGAGAGCTCACAAAGACCGAGGAGTTAACTATTCCATCCGTCTTTTTATAAACAACTTTGGTTAAGGTGAAATTGTTATATATAACACCAAATATATATTTTTTTTTATGTAAAAGTTACAGTGTGGTTACAAAAAAATAGAGTAAAAATATCCATTAATCATTAGTTTATTTTTTTTTTTTTTGAAAATGATGACATGAACGATAGAGTGAATGTTGATGGGTTTTGGATTGCTATTAATTACAATTCAGCCCCAACCACATTTCAACAAATTTTAATTTAGTCCCTTCATAAACTTTTAAAATTTTCATTTTAGTCCTTGGTCAAAAGTTACGTTTTTTTTTTAAAAGTATTAATCAGTATTTGGAAGTGTTTTTTTAGTACCATTCAAAACCCTAAAATACTTTTTTAAGATCCTTAAATAATTTTTCAAGATCATATTATATTTTTACTCATATAAAGAAGGTTTGCGTACCATACATTTTAATTTAAAGGAGGTTTCTTTAGGTTTTCAAAATAGAGGGGAAATTTGTATAATTAAGTCAAAACATGAGGGTGGTTAGAGTATTTTACTCTAATTTTAAGAGAGGTTTCTATGGACTTTCAAAATAGAAAAGAAGTCTATATAATTAAAGCAAAATAGAAGGGTAATCAGAATATTTTACTCTTTATTTTATATTAACAGATAATTAAGGCATTCGAAGGGGAGAAAAGAGAAACAGTATTCAAATTTCAAAGTGATGCTAGACGATAATTAATAAAACTATAGCGATTGGTTAGATTAAAATTCGATGGATCCTGGTTACACCCGAATAAAAAATGCAGGGTACGTAAATGTCAGCTATTATGAAAGCCATGGTTATGTTTTTAATTAGCGGTTCATTTTGTAAAAATTTCATCACTCCCCTTGTTGCGAAGGGGTCTCGAGTTCGAATTCTTGTGGATGCAGAAAACTTTTTTGGGAGAGGTCCCCGTGTATACGTCTGATAAAACCTCGATCTAGATTAGGCAAGGCGAAGCTCTAGTGAACCGGATGCAACAGCAAAAAAAAAAAAAAAAAGAAAGACAGGCGTGAGTAAAAAGAAGCAGCGACCTCTTCGTTCGTAGTCTATCGATGGTGGCAGCAACGACAAGGAATTGTGCAGGTGATGGTTTCCACTTGATCCGTAAGCGTGTCCAATCTTGTCAATTTTATAAATTATAAGGGCAATGATGTCTTTTTCAGTTGAACTCATCTATAAATTATAAGCGAGGGAAATTAGATCAGGGACAAAGAAATCTAACTGTCTACTACGTTAGCTGAATCGATGGGGTCCTTATTGGGTTGGAATTCATTGAGATCAACGATTCAAAATACCACCTCTAATCCTTTCAAATCTTCTTAACTAATTTTCATATGTTAAGCAAATTATTTATTTATTAAAAATGTGTATTACTTTTGGGAAAATCCTCCTCATGTCCCAAATTAACAAAAAATTGTAAAAAAAAGGCCCAAACAAAGTCACATATCAAAAAAGTCACAAGGCCTTTTTGGGTATTATTTCCTAAATGTTAATAACTATATTAATAGAACATTAACAACTAAATCAGTAAACGTTAACAACAATATCCTAACAATTAAATTATTACCCGTTAACAACTATATTAGTACATGTTAACAACTAATGTTTTATGAAATAATATCAGAAAAGGCCTTAGAGCCTTTTTTGACATGTGACTTTTTCTTGAATCTTTTTTGATAATTTTTTGATTATTTGGGCCCTAAGGTGGATTTTCCCATTGTTTTTTCTAGAACACCTTCTTACATCATTTGCTCTACATTAAAATTATTCTTTGATGCAAACTCACTTCACATGTATAATTTATAGGAATAATTTAAAGAATTAATAAATTTAGAGGTCATAGTAGATTGACGTATTATATTTAAAACTAAATTTAATGAATCAATTAATTCTTATATTAGGAGCTAGAGATAGTAGTTATGAATTTTTATGTATATATTGGGTAATGCCTTTAATTCTATGTTCATTATGATGTCCAATTATGTTTCTATATCTCTTATTAGTCTAATTAATTAGCATGTAATTATCAGAGTGACTATGTTAATCGATCATGGTAATTTCGCAACAGAGAGTATGCATTAACGTTTGGATAATGAGTAACTGATAACATATACTCAGATATATGCTGGTTAATTTAAATTCTCGAAGGAATATACATGTGATACAATTTAAAATGCAGAAAGAGTTAGGGTTAATCCCTTTGGAGCAAGGGCGGACACATGTGGGGGTGAGGGGTGGCCCCTGCCCCCCCTAATTTTTTTTTTTTAAAAAATATTACTAGTAGTTTGCTTTCGTATATATACATTTATTGGCTTTAACATATATATTAACTGAGATATAAACATAAAACATCAATGACAGTCAACATATCCCATCCCACCGTTTGTTTGCCTTCATATAGATTAAACAATAATAAAGAGGCGCAGTATAAAATAATAATAATAATAATAAAGACGTGAGGCCACAACCTTTAATATACCTTAAATCCACTTGTTTTCCTCTTTTCAAAAACGTCTTTGTCTCTTCTTCCTCTCCTAGCTGCCATATCTTTTAATAGTTTATAACAAATTTTTAGAATCAATAAGATGCTTAAAATCACTCATTTTTATTAAATTTTCTACATATACATGATTTTATCTTTTTAATGATACTATCTTTATATTGATTAGAGAATATTTTAGGGTTAGAATTTTGGAAAAATTTTGAATTTTGTTAAAAAATGGCTATGGAAATATAGGTTATGACTAATAGTTAATTTTAATCAGTTTAATTTTTTTTATTAATAATATTTAAAATCATATTGGTCATAAAATTATTCCAGTGAAGTAAGTTAAATTTTTGTAATAGATTTTTTTTTTGTATTAGATTTGTATCGTATTTCAAGTACTTTTGTTTATGATGTAACATTTCTTATTTTCGCCCCCTGTCAGTAAAATTCTTGGGTTCGCCCCTGCTTTGAAGGGATGTTAGTGGTACAGTTATCCCAAATTAATATCAGTTGAATAGTTAGTATTTACAATTCCAAAATATTGGATAATAAATTTTTCCTTAAATCAATCCCTTCTTTTATGATCTTCATCAGCTACTTCAGCTGCATCGCCTTACTTCCCGATCCAGAGAACATTTTCCAGAATCTTTAGACATAATTGAGATTCAATGATCGTTTAAATCTCAGGATAACGGTTAATCTCATATTCAAAGCGCAAATCATACATGACAAATATCCCACGTATTGCAAAATAAAAGAAAGCATTCAGCACAACGATTAACCCTAACTCTTTGAGAAAACACTCAAGGCCAATGGGATCTCATGCTTTATTAACTTTTTATTGCCTCAGATAAGATTCTTGATCAAAATATAACCTACTTTTGAGTGCACATAAAATAGGTTTTTTACCAAACTAGCAACTTTTAGCAAAAAATATACCAAAATAAGACAGTTTTGAAAGTATTTACCGAAGTAGGGTTGTTTTGGAGGAGTTACGTTAGGCTGTACAATGACACTTAGTGCCATCAGGATACCTGACGCCACAAAGTGGCGTCTCTGTGATTGACGCCACTTTGGCGTCGTTTTGTGGCGTCTCTGTGATTGACGCCACTTTGACGTCGTTTCAATTGAATGAATATTCATTCAATTGAATGAATATTCATTCAATGGACGTTGTGTCCATTATTAAAAAAAATAAAATAAAATTATAAATAGTAATTCTAATTAATTAAAAGAATAAATGATAGTTTTAGTTAATAATTAAGGGAATTATAATATTGAAAATTTATTATGAACCTTAGGATACAAGACTAATTAATAAATTAATTAATTAGTGAATTTCTTATAAACGTTAAGATAGATTACTAATTATTTAATATTTTGTACATTAATAATTTGATATATAAATTGTAAAATATTATTACCTAAATTTAATTAAAGAAATTTTTGAGGATAATAATTAGTGAACTAACAAAAAAAATTTGTGTGATTACAATTTATATATCAAATTATTAATGTACAAAATATTAAATAATTAGTCATCTATCTTAACGTTTATAAGAAATTCACTAATTAATTAATTTACTAATTAGTCTTGTATCCTAAAGTTTATAATAAATTTTCAATATTATAATTCCCTTAATTATTAACTAAAACTATTATTTATTCTTTTAATTAATTAGAATTACTATTTATATATATATATTTTTTTAGAATAATGGACGCCACCTTCATTGAATTAATTCATTCAATTGAATGAATATTCATTCATTCAATTGAAAGGACGCCAAAGTGGCGTCAATCACAGAGACGCCACTTTGTGGCGTTAGGCACACTGATAGCACTGAACACCAGTGCTGTCAGGTATCCTGACGGCACTAAGTACCGTTGTACAGCCTAACGTAACTCTCCCAAAACAATTCTACTTCGGTAAATAGTTTCAGAACTGTCTTATTTTGGTATTTTTTCTGCTAAAAGTTGCTAGTTTGGTAAAAAACCCCACATAAAACCAAGTTCACTCTTTGAATTTTTGTACAATTTAAATGTTAGTCGACACGCAAGCATGTCAATGTGGGACCTCATCTAGGTGTAGTAAATAATTACTACTACAGATTTACCTATATTTAATAGTTATTTGTATTTATATTTAATGGTTTTCAAACGTTAAATATCTTAACATTAAATATTCTCAGAATATTTTACGCTTCTTTCTCAACAACCATAAAATAAAATTGCCTTATATTATTATATATAGTTCTTTTCTATTATTTATTTATTTTTTGATGTTAATATTTAAGTTATGATACATATAATATATTCATTGAATAATAGCAAGAGAATAATATTAAATAACAAAAATTATATCGATAGAATTCATCAACATTCAATACTTTATAAATTAACACCATACAAATTCAGAAAAAATTAATCATTTAAGCATTCTCTATACAAAAGAACATTGTTTTATAAATTTCTTGAATTCTAGATGAAATTCTCCTTATAAAAATTCCATCATCTAGGAGAACATTGTCACAATATTCTTGAGTGCCTTTGTTGTAGAGATGTATCAGTACTTCTAGTATCCTCTGATGATTGCAAAACAACAACATTTTTCTAAATCAGTAGCTACTAGTGGCAAGTTGTACTAGCAGTTTTAGTCTTCACCAGCCTTAATATATAGAACATGGTCACTATACCAAAAGAACTAAAAGACCAAACTTTTGCCCAGGAGGTGCATCACGTACGCCTTACGGTACTAGCATGTCCAATATGCTGGTGGATACCTCCTCCATGAGGTTGCTCAACCGGGTTCATAGCCACACCACGTACCTTTGGCCAACAATTTCTCTTCACCGTAAACAAGGGGCTTTTCAGTTCTACCTCCACCTGCAACCATAAAAAAACCATGGACGGTTCACACAAAAATCGAATCGCCTGCCTTCCAGACAGTGCACAAATAAAAAGGCCATTAGAGACTAGATTTTAAAGACATAAACCCCATTTTTTTCAAAATCAAAGCCTTTGATTTAGTGCTGAAAAGAAACACCAAACTAATTGCTTCCAATTTGGGATAACAGAAAAAATAATGTGAGTTTCCGGGTTTCTGCTTCTAAGCTACACTTTTTTTTTTTTTGCTGTTTTGTCACCCTGCATTCTCCAATAAGGGTTCATTATATCCTGTGGAGTGCCACCTCAATTTTCTAGGAGGGTTGCGGAATATCTCCTAAGAATAGTGCCTTGGATGCAACTCGAAGTATACTTTTATTGTGCTTCTGCAGGTGTTGCTGCCTAAAATCACTTGTAAGCATTTTATTTTTCTCATGGAGGGTTTAATTTTTTTTTTCCAACTTAAAACTTCAAAGGAACATTTCAACCAGTCTATAATGTAAATTTGAGTGAAGTGTAATTTACCTTGAAAGCTTTTTCAAAATACTCAGAAGAATCGCTTTACAAAAATTATAGAGTAATGTAACCAAGTAATCTCTCAAAAATAGTGATAATTTTAAATTTAATCACAACACAAATGCTATAGCTGGCAGGAAAAGGATTGGAAAATAGAAAATGTGACAGTGCCGGTTGACAGAGATCGTGGTGAGCAGACGACAATTGGTTAAATGGAAGAAGAAACTCTCCACATCTTTCCTCTGTCCATATCTCCTCATCCTCATCCTGGCCGTCGAAATATTGATCCAAGGGTTCAGAAATATTTTTGAAAAAACCGCGTTTTTTCAAAAATATTCAAAACCCTTAGATCAAGATTTCGACAGTCAGAATGAGGATAAGGAGAGATGGGCAGAGAAACCGGATGCAGCATTAAACAATGTATTATCATTGGCAAATGTTCCCACGTATGCGCCCAACAGAATCTCGATCTGGATTAGACAGGACGAAGCTTTGGTAAACCGGGTGCAATAGCAAAAAAAAAAAAAAAAAATCAAGTCTTTGTTTTTTTTTTTTCCCCAGATAGGCCTCCCCCATCCTCAAATGAAGTCATAGTTTCCATTTATAACATGATATATTATTTTATATTATTAACAGATAATTAAGACAATCGAAGGGGAGGAAAGAGACACAATATTCAAATTTCAAAGTGATGCTAGATGATACTCCTTCCAGTTTTAAATATAAGATAAAGTTAATATTTTTAAGAGATTAAAAAAGTTAAATAAACTACTTAATCATGTCATATGTTATTTATCCTTATATTATATATTAGTTTATTAATCAAACTAATCAGTTTGAAGAAAAAATAAAAATAAAAATATTGTAAAACAATTTAATTAGTTTTTTTAATCTCTCCAGAAAAAAGTCAAATTTATCTTATATTTAAAACCAGAAGGAGTAATTTGTAAAACCATGATGATTGCTAAGATTAAAATTCGATGGATCCTGCTTACACCCGAAAATAGAGGATTTTTTTTGTTTAACTTCGATTGCTTTATTTATTTAACTTTCTTCTCTTTAATGAGATTCTAAATCATCAGAACGAACTTGCTGAAATATCTTATTGCAGGATTTATACGCACATAAAAGTAACCAAAGACACTTTTAACTTTGCTATAATGAGCTCAGCAAGCTTTGTCTAAATCAAATTAAGTATATAAACTTTAATTTGGCAAATTGCTTGATGCATTTAATTTTGCTTTCAACATTCTGCCTTTCTTTTATTTATGAATCAATCCTTATATTTTGTACAATTTACCAAGTTAGTATGTGAAATTAGAGAGAATTATCAAAGAAAGAAATCAATTATGCAAAGAACTTCTGATTTCTAAAATTAATTACTTTTAAAGACCTAAGTTGTTATGTCCTAAAACTTTAAGGTGACCAGCACAGAATGTGAGTAAACTCATATACCTTATGCATTAAACTTATAACTGAATATAAATAATACTCACAATAACATTAACAACGTCATATCTAGCAAAATAATCCTAAGCATGCTTAAACCATTTTAAATACATATATAATAACATACATCAAATAATCAAAATATAAAGTCTCTTGTGGAAATTTTGGGCAAAGTCTCCTCTATAAATCAGTCTTCTCAAAAATACTTACAATGACCCAAATTTTTATAATAGTGTCTGTAGCTCTGCTCCACCACATCATATACATATACATATATTTCAAAATACAAGGAAAGATAGAGATCCTACTAATAGATAAAATGGAGCACCTAAATGTAATTTACCAACATATAGAGAAGATATTAAAGTTTACATTGAATAAGGAACCATTCAAATGATGCTTCAACTTTAAAATAACCATATAGTACTTCAATGATTAGCAAGAAGAACATGATGAGCTACACTATTGAGGCCAAAAATATTTTGGACAAGTAACGTCTCATTTATATAATTTAGTAGAATACATGAAAAAATAGTTTAAATATACATGAAAAAATAATTTAAACAGACTTAACCTTGAATAATAATGATATGGCAATAAATTACAATTTCTATAGCATACGATCATAGATATAAATAAAATTCTATATAGGAATATCAATCAAATAAATCCAAATAATTAAATAATAAATCATTCTGTTTAACAAAATCAATTTAAAACATCAAATCTCATCTATTTGTAAGACTTCTATAAAACAGATAACGAGCATGGAAATACAGTTCATGAGGGTAACTAACCAAACGTAGCTCAAGGCTACGAATAAAAGCGTAGATACATAGTCCACAAAGGTAAGTAACCAAACAAATGCAGCACAAGACCATGAAACAAGCACATGTATAAGACCCACAAATAACAAGCGTGAGAATGAATCCTACGAATATCAAGCGTGAGCATTGTGCCCACGAATGTCAAATGAACTCGAGATTAACCATGACGTGCAAATGAATGACTAACAATGTTGTAGTTAATAACCATCATTCTATATTCAGTCTTCTCAAAAGTACTTTCAAACATTCTTGGGAACAATTTAAAATTAGCAAACTGGAAATATCTTTTCCCTTGAATGAGTGCTCATAAATAATATTTCATAATATAAGATCCCGCAAGAACTTCCACAAAACATCCCAAAATCTTTCCTTTCAAATTCCATGTATATATGTTCACAAGGATAAAAATGAAGAATGAATAAGCAATATATACCGTCATTTAACCTTTTTCTAAGCATGAATGGAGTCATATCATCCAAATGTCATTTCTTTTTCCACAAAACTGGTCAAATCCATTTGAAAATTCTTTTTGACCATCTCCATTCATGAATCACATTGATCAAATATTTCACTTAGTCATAAAATCAAAATATTATCACTATCATTGCATTTAAAATAAAACGGTATTTGATCATACAATAAATTTAACTTATCCTTAAAAAAAGAAAAACTAGTCAATATAAACAAAGTACTACTTTAAATAGGTCAATAATCAATGATAGAATTAAAATTATATCATAATAATGTAAATCTATTTCAAACAATATTCTTATATAAAAAAAAATATTATGTATAGCTAAATTGGGACATCGTTAGCTCCCCTAGTTTATTCCCAAAATATAATTCACTCTTTCCAAAACTTCCTAAAACAATCACCATTATAGCCATCTAACCAATAGAATAATATCATCACTTCAATATAATTCTTTTACATAAATGTATTCTTAAGATTTAAACATTCACAAACTCAAGATAACTGTACTAGGTATTTTCTTTATTGCATTGTCCAGCCACACATTCATACTAGTAGAAAAGAAGGAAAATCTTTCCCAATAACTTTAATTTTTCATTAAGAATATAATCCAAAGTCCAATTAATGATTGGATGTAATCGCACTAAACTATTAAACCAACACTTAAAGCTTGAAAGAACTTATCCCACTCTCCGTTTCTTAAACATACCACAAATTTTTATTTTATACTTCAAACCTTACCACCACCATGTCATGCATATTTATTCAAACAATACGACTATTTACCTTTAGTTTTAAATAAATTTAAAAAATAAAAACCCCCTTGTTGGAGGGCCGGCGGCGGATGGACGTCGGTCGCAGGAGGGACGCCGGCCGCCCTCCGCCCACCGGAGAGGGGTTGGTTTTTTTTTTTTTTTTTTGAGAGTGAGTTTTCTTTTTTTTTTTTGGAAAAAATTTATTCATTGAAGTTTTGGGGGTGAGGTTCAAACCCCCCACCCCTCACACATGCTTGAGACCAAGTGGTCTACCAATTGGGCCACTTAGTTCCTTTAATATATATATATACATTAACAAATACATATTATTCTACGCATTTTTTCAACAATAATTACAAATATACCATTGCCATTTACAATTTTCTTTTGGGTTTTTCATTCTTGCCTCTGAAATAAAAACATAAATTTAATGCATTATTACAAATATATCATCGTTATTTACATTTTTTTTTTTTTGGTTTTTCATTCTTGCCTCTAAAATAAAAACATAAACTTAATGCATTATTACATATATATCATTGCTATTTATAAATCTACCATCGCCATTTACAAATATACCATTGCTATTTACTTTTTTTTTTTTTGGGTTTTTCATTCTTGCCTCTGAAATAAAAACATAAACTTAATACATTATTACAAATATACCATCGCTATTTACAAATCTACCATCGCCATTTATAAAATTACTATCCTCATTTACAAATTTTTTTGGGGTTTTCATTCTTGCCTTAAATTTGTTGACAAGTTTTGAAGGAAACCATAGATAGAATATATGTGGCATTTGACAATGTGTTGTTTTGATGCATTCTAGTTAGGGGTCAATCTTGTTTCATGATGTGCAGTAGGAAATGATAACTTGCGTGACTTCCTCTTGCCATTTTGCAAAAAAGGGTATAATTTTACATATGCTCTAATTGATAGTTATGAGCTTGGGAGGAGCTGGCAATAGAAGATGGAAACCTTATTTCCAAATTATTTGGAAAAATATGGAAAGCTTATGAGAAGTATTTTCAAGCAATAACTAGCTTGAGGTATGTTCATTATCCAAGACGTGGGTTTTATTTGGATATTTATCTTGACAATTGCAGAACATTTTTAAATTTCTAAGTGGGGAGAAAGAAAGCCAGTTTTTTTTATACTTCAAAATTTGGGTATTTGTGGTCCAAAAATAGCTTAGAAAACACCAGCTATGCTGCAATGATCTGTCATCTCTGAAACTAGATACATATTTTTTGTATGTTTTCCCTTGGCTTACCGGATGCAGCTGTTCTCTGTGTCTATTTTTTTTGTTTCCTATGGCTTATCGCATGAGGTTTGTTTTCTTTGTATGAACCGCATGTGATTGCTCTGCTCTGTCCCCCTCCCCCCCCCTTCTTTTTTTCCCTTCTTGAAGAAAACGTAAGCCCAACTGCTCTCCCGTAATTACTGACAGTTTGAGCGACTGACTAGGTACTCATTACTCAGCTTTTCTCCTCGTCTCTATTTCTTCTTCTCTGCTCTGACGGAGAACGAAGATCATCAATGAAATCTGCGTCTCTTCTTTGCTCCGACGGAGAATGAAGATGATTGCGTCTTCCTCCTTGCGCCTCAAACTTCATGTAAGTGGTGCACTCGAACGAAACTTGCGTCTGTGTCCATTTGCTTTGCTTTTTGGGTCATTGGGTTTGATTTTTGTTGTTGTTTATTCTGAAGGCTTTGTGTAGGTTTGCTTTTTCTGTAAGCTTTGTGTGGGTTTGGTTTGATTGTTAAGAATATCTGAATATGTGATATGTTAAAGATTCCTGAATAATAAACTAGGGAGATCAAAGTGTGTTAATGATGTCGTTGCTTGTGAGTTATGTAAAAAACCACATATATGATGTAGGTAGAAATATATGATGTACGTTGTCCACGTATAAAGCTGGTAGATAAGAACAGTATTTTTCGATTGTTACGTGGAAACAAAGGGGAAGAAACTGAATGATGTCGTTATTAGTGTGTTAATGATGTCGCTGCTTGCGAGTTATGTAGAGGTCGAGACCTTGTGTTTAAGATAAAACCTATATCCAATGGAACTGACCTAAAAGTATGTCAATTCTGTAATTTATGGAATGTAACACACAAAGGCTATGCTTATGGGTGAATATATGTATAATTTCTTAAAAAAGGCGTTAAATAGATGATTTTTTCTCAATCATGGTGTGTTTCAATTAATGTAAAATGTAGTAAAGAATTTGGTGTTATAGTTTTTTATTGGTGCGATGTTGACAACTATTTCTTAATTCTTCAGGATATGATGTGCACGCTGGTTTTATGGATTTTTGATATTTTGTTGATTGGTTTTGGGCTGCGTTTATATCGGTCAAGGGAGGTGAAGGATGAGGATTTTGACATAGAAGCTCAGAGTGATACTCCTTCGCCCCCTTCCCCACCTTCCCCAATGAAGCCACGTTTCATGCAGAGAGATTGCTTCCCCTTCCCAATAAACGCAGCCCAAAACCAATCAACAGGATACCAAAAATCCGTGAAACCAGCATGCACATCATATCATGAAGAATTAAGAAAGAGTTGTCAACATTGCACCAATAAAAAACTATAACACCAAATTCTTTACTACATTTTACATTAATTGAAACACACCATGATTGAGAAAAAATCATCTATTTAACGCCTTTTTTAAGAAATTATACATATATTCACTCACAAGCATAGTTTGTGTGTGTTACATTCCATAAATTACAGAATTGGCATACTTTTAGGTCAATTCCATTAGATACATGTTTTATCTTAAACACAAAGTCCCTACCTCTACATAACTTGCAAGCAGCGACATCATTAACACACTAACAACGACATCATTCAGTTCCCTTCCCCTTCTTTGTTTCCACGCAACAATCACAAAGTACTATTCTTATCTACCAGCTTTATACGTGGACAACATACATCATATATTTCTACCTACATCATATATATGGTTTTTTTACATAACTCACAAGCAACGACATCATTAACACACTTTGATCTCCCTAGTTTATTATTCAGGAATCTTTAACATCACATATTTAGATATTCTTAACAATCAAACCAAACCCACACAAAGCATACAGAAAAAACAAACCTACACAAAGCCTTCAGAACAAACAACAAAGCAAATCAAACCCAACGACTGAAAAAGCAAAGCAAATGGACACAGATGCAGGTTTCATTCGGATGCAGCAAAGAAAATCAAACCCAATGACTGAAAAAGCAAAGCAAATGGACACAGATGCAGGTTTCGTTCGGATGCACCACTTACACGAAGTTTGATGCGCAAGGAGGAAGACGCAATTATCTTCGTTCTCTGTCGGAGCAGAGAAGAGGCACAGGTTTTGTTGATGATCTTCGTTCTCCGTCGGAGCAGAGAAGAAGAAAGAGTGACGGGAGAGACGCGGAGAAAAGCTAAGTAATGAGGTCGCTCAAGCTGTCAGTAATTAAGGGAGAACAGTTGGGCTTACGTTTTCTTCAAGAAGGGAAAAAGAGAAGGAGGGGGGGATAGAGCAAAGCAATCGCATGCGGTTCAGACAAAGAAAACAAACCACATGCGATAAGCCATAGGAAACACCAAGAAAAAAAAAAACATAAGATATAGAAAACAGGTGCATGCGGTAAGCCAGGGGAAAACATACAAAAAAAAAATGCATCCGGTTTTAGAGATGACAAATCATTGCAGCATAGCTGGTGTTTTCTAAGCTATTTTTGGACCACAAATACCCAAATTTTGAAGTATAAAAAAAATTGGCTTTCTTTCTCCCCACTTAGAAATTTAAAAATGTTATGCAATTGTCACGATAAATATCCAAATAAAACCAACGTCTTGGATAATGTAATGAACATACCTCAGGCCAGTTATTGCATCAAAATACTTCTCATGAGCTTTCCATATTTTTCCAACTGATCCAAATAATTTGGAAATAAGGTTTCCATCTTCTTTTGTTGCCAGCTCCTCCCAAGCTCAAAACTGTCAATTACAGCATATGTAAAATTATACCCTTTTTTGCAAAATGGCAAAAGGAAGTCACGCATATTATCATTTCCTATTGCACATCATGAGACAAGATTGACCCTTAACTAGAATGCATCAAAACAACACATTGCCAAATGCCACATATATTCTATCTATGGTTTCCTTCAAAACCTGTTAAACTTGTCAACAAAAGGAATCTCTCAAAAACTAAAGGAGAACCCAATATTCATAAAAGATACCAAATAATTTTCCGCAAAGGCAGAACTTACAATGCAAAACCCAAAACCAAGTTATTAAAATGAACAATTCTTGTCAGATACTTTCCTTTGTCAGTTCACATTTGTCATCTCCATCACATTCAAATTATTCATTGCACATTTCATAATTACAACAAATTATGGAACAATTCTGAACCGGAATTTGTTTTTGTTTACCCTACACAATCTTTATTCACAGATCGCATGGAAATTCTGGCAACCTTGTCAAACTCATTCTTGAGCTGAAGACTCCAGATTTCATCATTAATGAAAGGAGCCCTACAAATTCGGCAAATACTCTAGAAATAAATAATTTCTTTCTGTGCCCTTCGAGCATTGGGAAGGAAGTTGTAAAGCATCACACTCTTGTCATTCTTTAGCAAGAGTCCATTCCTATGATCTATTTGCAGTCCTTTAATTTATTTTTCAAAAAATGCCTTCTAAACCAAAATTAAACAACCATAAAATACAAAACTTATCCTCAAATTCCACAAACCCAAAAATCAGTAGAGAGTGTAAGATCAAATGACACTTATTTCATTGTGCACCAACAAGAAACTTCAATAGAATCCCTCAGCTTACAGAATCACCCAACAATTTGGGTTGGCCCCCGCCCCCCGGGGGGGGGGGGGGGGTGTTTAGAAGTTTCAGAAAGCAAGACAGACCTATAACATTCCTGATGTAGCTATTTGGTTGGAAATCTTAGAGCACCAACAAGAAACTTCAATGGCATCCCTCAGCTTACAGAATCACCCAGCAATTTGGGTTTTTTTTTTTTTTTGGGGGGGGGGGGGGGGGGGGTGTTAGAAGTTTCATATATGAGAGCAAGAGAAATCCATTGTTACTGCCAAAACTCAAAATGAATGTACTTATCCCACAAGGTATGGCATAAGTAGTTCTTCCCAACAAATGAAATGGCTCTCTTAAATAATCTGCCAAAAATCACAAAGAAAAGTATCTAATTACTTTAAGTCTCAAAATTGAAGAGTAACCATGTAGAGATACTTGAGTATGGAAAGAGACTACTAAAATTAATTCAGTTTAATATTATTACAAGAAACATGATCAATATTGGCAAATAACCAAGACATCAATTTATTAAATTAATTAAAGAGGACTCCACCAACTCATTCATTGAAAAAAAACAAATATTTAAATATTATAATATTTATAGGTGCATATGGGAACAAAAATAAACTTCATCCATTATGTCCAACTCATTCATGCTTACCAACTTCATAAAATTCCCTTGTCGATACATCTGCAAAATGAGGTTATCAATCCTAGTTAGAGATGGCTGGGTAAAGAACTATCATACATAGAATGAAGTAGGAACAATATTAACGTAGAGTCACATCTACGTCGGGACAAGACTTTGATAATATCCTCTCCAATATTCTATTCCATCACCCAGCTCACCAGTTTGACCCAAACTTGGTGAGAGAAAAGATCTTCCGACAACAGTATACCTATAAGGAAAAAGTTCACCAGATAACCTAAATAAATAAAAGCAATAGATTGAAACTAGAATAGACACAATGGCAGATCTTGGATAAACTAATGCACTCACTTTTCAGATCTATTTATAAGAACTTAAATAAAAGCAATAAATTGAAACTAGAATGGACACAATGACAGAACCTGGGTAAACTAATGCAGTGACCTGTAGTTTTTGCTGATTTCATCACTGTGGCATAGCATTAATCCCTCGCATCTATCCCTCGTAGATTTTGTTGATTTGATCAAAATTTTATGTTAGAAAAGACTTCTAAAAAAGATTTTAAAAAATATTGATTTTTCGTTATTTGATTCCAACCAATAGATGGGAAAAATTGTCATTAGCTCACCTTCCTTCTAGCGTTAACTGCCCTTCCTACACATGGGACAACATAAGTTTCCAACCTTTTGCTTGTCTTCACATCTCTGGACATAACTCTTGTAGGTTCAAATGTTCTCCTTTTTCTACAATCAGGCAGCTGCGATGTTTGGGAAGCTAAGTTTTGTTCCTCCCCCATACTGTTGGCAGTCTGCTCCTCCCCCATACTGGCATGGGATGCTATGTCATCATTGGTAATTTGCTCCTCACTACGACCCCCCGTACCAATATTACGACCATCACCTACGGGGCCATCATTGTCACTCTGCCCCTGAAATAGATAATACTAATAAGTAAATAGAACAATGTGAAGTTAAAGAGGGTATCTTAGGGGGAAAATATCAACTTATTAGGAAATTAAATAATTGATTATTATTTCACCTGTGCGTTGATATAAGTATCACTAGGAGTAGTTTGAGGCATATCAGTAGGTGAATTAAGGCCGTCAAAATAATCATTGGTACTGTTACTAGGGGTAAGCATATCTCTTGAAAATTCACCGGAAGGTGGAACACCGATCTCTCGATTATCAGCAGCAACAACATTATTCTCTGATTCTGTTCTGATCAAGCGCTCCTTCCTTGAATTCCATCTTTCTATGCTCAATTTCAAAGTATCCTGGCTGACCTTAGAGCGATCAAGTGGAAGAACAGGGAGCTATGACAACCAATCGTCCTCTAATTCGAGCTCTCCATCAAAATATTATCGAGCTGCTACTTGTGGGACGTGGTATACAGCGTGATCGATAAACACAACAGTGGTCCACGATCTCCTTAATTCTCCCTGTTGGAGATAGGGATCGTCAGGCATGAAATCCTTATACGGCTGCCAAACCACCTAGGAAAAGGAAAGAAAAAAAAAACCAACGATTTTAAATAATTTTCTAGTGCACTTGAAAATTTTTAGTGGCAAGTGTTACCTTACTAGGATTTAACTCATCAAGGATCTTCCTTAATTCTTCCACCGAAGGCCGACGCTTCCCATTATAAAATCCACCCCTAGACATTTCAGCCACACATGGCTTGAAAAGAGGAAAGGATGCTGACACCATCACATTGTTAATCTTCTTGAAGCAGATTGACACTGGCCTTGGTACATGAGTTAGAAAAAATATCTAAAAAAAGAAAAACAAAATAAAGTAAACATTCATAGTTAAAATATTTATAAAAATACATAAATATATTTTTAAGAATATAAAAATTAAAAAAGAGATTTCCTCTAACCCAAACACACAACCAAATAGGTTAGTGTGCTTTTTATTTTTCTTGCATGCTTTTAAGCTGGTGTGAAGAGTCACCCAGCTTGCAGCCCCCATGCATATGTCTTTATTTGCCCCACGTCCATAAGGAAATTAAGAAACTTCACGTGCACTCTGCTTTTACCCAAGTCCGGGGAGATCATGCATCCTATGCCAAGGAGGGCTGCTGCTCAGGTTGTACGATTTGTCCTATCTTCATCAACTTCTTCAACTTGATTAAAAGAATTGATAAAAATAACCAATTCATTTGTGCTAACATGATTTTCCTTAGGGTTAACCCCAACAAGTTGAAGAACTTGTTGTTCAGTAGGAGTTGGGGGCTTACGCTAAAAAATAACTGGTTTACCATCAATTGGCAAACCAATTATCATCAAGACATCTTCAAGGCCAAAATATAATTCATTTTGGCCAATAAGAAAAGCCCCAGTTTCAATGTTGTAGGCTTCTACCAGTGCAAGAAGAAGGGATTTTATATGAGTGATTCTACAATTAATCTCAAACATGAACTCAAATCCCGACCCCTTAAATTTTTGTTTGACTCTTTCATAGAGTCTAACGTCACAGAAGGGGGAATTTACGTCCCTTGGGGTTAACCCCCCGCCGCCACCACCTAGAAATTGAACAAATCATTAGAAATTGTATCAATAATCAATATCAATAATAATTCAACAATAATGAAATTAAACTAAATGATGTTTCCAAAAGGTAATAAAGCTTTAACTCATGTTAGAAGAGGGTGTAATTTAGAGTCCATCCATTTCACTAGCAAGTATTGAAATTAAATGACGTGTCCAAAAGGTAATAAAGCAAATATGCAACTTCATCAAGCAATTTAAATTCAAAATGTTATGTGAAAGCCTTCTACATGTTCAGCCTCATAGATTTAGGTGTTCTTCTGATTTATTGTATCATGTAATGATAATGAAATAGAATAATGAGCAATAATATTCAAGCATGAGAAGGGAATGATTGAAATAGTTGTGAACAAAAGTAAAAACGTCTGCATCTATTCATAAAATTTGAATGTATCAAGTGATGGTAAGCATGTAAAGATATATTGTTGTGATGACATCAATATTTCTTGATTCTGAGATATTTCTTGATTCATTTCATTAGAATTGAAATGAAATGGCTGCAAATTTCCAATCACCCTAGCTAAGTGGGAAAACACATAAATATTGTTTACAACACAAGGAGAAATTTCGGAATATTGATGTATCATCCTATTGAGTTGTTCCAATTGCCAAAATTTATGAATTTGTTGTTGCTAATAACCAACATTTCAAACTTACCAACTTCTCTTATGGGATGTTGTTCTTGCCTTGTAGGATGTTGTTGCTCCATAGGTTGTTCTGCCATCTAGTAAACTTCCAAACAGAATACAGTACTTCTAACTCATTTACAACATATTTCTTTCAATCAAAATATAAAGTAATTTGTAAAAAACAAAAAAACAAAAAAACCTGGTCATTTACAAATTCTCATGCATGCTGTACCTACAAATGTGGGGAAAATACACAAAATGTCCTGGTGGTCCAATTCCAACCAAGAATCAACACTAGCACTTAAGAACTAGCAAGCTAATACCAATATATCAACCAAGAAAAGCTACAAAGTTTTGTGCGTCACACAAAGAGTCATAACTTGTACAAAAGTCAAAAATAGAAAAAATAGAGGTCATTCAGAATGTACAATAAAAGTACCTCCATCTCATTACAGAGACCTTGACTACTCAGTCACATTTTCAACCACAACCGGAACGTTTCCAACTAACTTCAGGATGAATTCTTTTTTAGAAGTTCGTCAAGTAGTTTCTCAATCAAAACAAAATTGGCTTTCAAATTTGCAGTGTGTGCATCAAAAGCATTCACAACAGAGGTAAACAAACCGGCCATTTTTGTACTCATTTGTATAATTGATCGTATCACAGCTATCATTCAATTGAAAATCAATATCATCCATTTTTCTATGGTTTGTGTAGATCTGTTCTTCCGCTTGAGCCTCACTGTGACACATTGACGAGAGAAGTGATATAGCACGATAGGTTTTGAAGGACGCAAGAAGGGCACATCACACCTGAAATATCCCTTCCTCTCCAGCTGCAATATCTTCCCACGCTTTAAATTTCTCATGTTTGAGTCTCCATATGCGGCAGTCTCCTTCCTTGTACAGGGGTTAAGAACATCAAGGAAATCCTCCCCTTCTTCAAGCTGCAATAAAGCAGGATAAGTTGGTTTTTCACACTTGCTGACACACCAAATTCAAAAGGTCAAACTAAAGCTCCAATAATTGGAAGGATGAATAAGATGATATCTGACACCATCCCAGGAAAGAAAAAATCTAATCAATTAAATGAATATAGCATGGTATAGATAGAAGACAAGTGCGTACCTTTTTCTTTGTAATCAAATAATCAAAGTCAACCAATGTGAGGTTAACTAGTTCATCTATCTCAGGTAGCCAAGTGAGTTTCAATTTTGTCGTCTTCACAGATCCTTCAAGATGCAAGACACCACTCAACCTTGTGACATTGCCCTCATGGTCCTTCTCTATTTCCTTTACTATGGCATTTCCCCAGTCCATTAACGTCACTTCCTCTCCTGCAGATATGGACACTGCAATGGCATGGTCTATCCATATCCGATTAGTGTATGTTGTTGCTTTTTCTCCAGCTCCTTTGTACTTCTTGTGCCTAGGTATAATGCGGACGAATGGCTTCTCAGGACCATCAGTTAGGGTCAGCAAAACACGTTTCTCTGTGACGACCGCAGTATGTCTGGGACAGACCGGGTCAATTATTTTCTTATTAATGGTCCAGAGCTTGTCCCACGCCATGAGATTGAGATTTTTTTATGTGCCCTACAAAGTAGCAGGGAAGAACAACCGTCAACATAGGATGAGAGTAACAGACAAGAATACACTAGTGAGACTGTGAGAGAAAGCAATTTTTCAGAGAATGACGCCTTCACTTTTCAAAACTAAGAATTAAAGAAAACTGCTCAGGTACCTGCTCAACAATAAACTGTATCAATGCTTCAATTTTCAAGCCTCTACGCACAATCCCTTGCACAGTTGGAAATCGTGCATCATCCCATCCATCGACCTTTCTATTTTGGACAAACCACAGGAGTTTGCGCTTACTGAGAAGAGTATACACCATGTTTAATCGTATACACCATGTTTAATCGGCTGAACTCATATATGTTAACCCTTCTCATCCCCATGTCCTCTTGAATCCTTGAATCCGGCTGATGAGGGCCTTTTTGTCTTTAGTCTTGGGGTCCACAATCAAAAATAAACCAAGGATTGTGTATAGGCAAACCAAAGATCGTTCTCTCTTCTCGAGGAGCCTTTTATTGAGTCCTAAGTAATCTAAATGACATGTAATTGCAATTAAAACAAGGGGAAAAAACGGTTTAGACTTTTCAAATTAATAAACTAAAATGAGAGTGCAATTTAATTAAATACTAAACTATTATTTTTGGTATTTGAAATGTATGAACGATTGCCCTTGAGATGGAATAGTGACTATCATAGTTCAATTAAATGTGGGAGTAAATTTTCACTAAGTCTAAATGAAAAACCCCAAGATAACACTTGAGTCCAATATTCCCAATTAATAGTAGCTCCTACTAACGTAGCTAACTGCTACCTCTTGAGATATTGTTTAAAACTACTTAGTGTGTGATTAGGATTAAATTAATGTAACTTGCTTCCTCTAAATAAGAGTGCGATAACACGCCACTCAATTAATCCAATTCAATCATACTATCTAACAATAACACGTAGAAAGCATAATTTCACTGAATCAATAAGGAAATTCAAATTTGTAAATCCAACAAACCACAAAATTCAATCCAATCACATAGATTCAATCCACAAAGTTTTCCAAACGGACAAACTAAGTCTCAAAATACAAAATAATATTCCTAAAACTATGAAATTAAAATGCAATAGAAAAAATAAATTGAACAAAATAAACTCCCCTCTTTTAGCTCTGAAGTCAAGGATACTCCACCCAAAAACAAAGGAATCAGTCACCCATAAAGATTAGAGAACCCCACACAAGCAGTGGAAATTGACAGGTTTAATGGAGAAGGAAAGGAAGGAAGAAATCAATTGTGGAGGACGGTGGTTCTAGAAGTGTGCTGGTGAAGGCGTTGTTGAAGAAAGTTGGCGGTGATGGTGTTTGACGGTGTGGCGCGAGATGACAGTGAGGGTCTGAGGGTGACGGTGGTGATGGTGTGGAGGTCGCCGGCGGTGATGGGGGTGAGAATGACCGCCGGCGACAATGAGGAAGGTCCAGCTGGGATTACGATGGTGAGAGCGTTCAAGGCGTGTGGTCTCCAATAACGATCGATCCTCCTTTTTTTATTTTCCCGGCGCTGGATCTCCATCCCTCCTTTCCGCTGGTTCTGTTTTGATTTCTGTTCGGATTTTGTGCTGATTCCGGATCAAATCTCCAGATTTTGCGTTATCTCTGTTAGTTGCGTTTTGCTGGTCAAAGTTTCATCTGATGCTTTTTTTTTCTGTATTCACACAGCAAAAAAAACCTAATTGTTAAATGAAGAAAAGTCAAAACGCATAGTTTAGCTGTAGGGACCTAAGTGCAACATTTAAAAGTTCTTCAGAAGGGACTAAACTGAAAACTTTTATAACTTGAGGTTAAACTTTCATTTTAAATTTTGATTTAATCTTTTCAGTCATCCACAAATAAAATAATTAGTCTAACATTAAATATTCTCATAAAAATCAATAATTAAGAGTAATTACATTTTTTGACAATTTTGCCCCTTTTAACCCTAATTTAACATATTTACTCTTAATATCAATTTATCACAAGAAATATATTTAAAGCTCAATAATCATGATAAAATGTATTAAGAATCCCAATTTTATTAAAGAAAATCATATAAAAATATAGTTAGATCACCGGCAATACTAAGCATTGCGATCATGGTATTCACTAGATCGGAGGGCATGAGTAACACCTTCTCTAGCATCAACATATGGACACGCAAAATCATAAGTTGGGTACACTTTATACTTGGAACCAATCCTATGATGGGGCATTGGATTGCATCGATAATAAACAGGATCTCGCAGTGATTTGTTTAAATCCTGCATATCCAACTTGCCACGGATGCAGCACTGCAGGCCTCTCTCTGTTCCATCAATCATTTCCCTCCATAATTTCAGATTCTCCTCTACACTATTGTTCCTACATTTTGATTCTATACCATCCGTCCTCTCTTTCTGCATCTGTTCACGGGGAGTGTCATCAAGACATCAACATATGCTTTACCCTCACGAATTAATTTTTCAGCCATTTTCATTAGCTCATCAAAGTAATCTATGTGTACGTCATAATTTCATATTTGATACCTAATGTATCAATATCTTTCAGAATGTTGTCCACAAATTCATTGCTTTCTTTAGCAGGATTTGTGTCATCAAATCGGCCGATAATTCGACCTTGATATCTCTCGGCAAAATATTTGTTCAAGAGAGCTGCTTTTGTGTGTCCAATATGAAGATAGCCGCTATACCATCCATCCTCTCTTTCTGCATCTGTTCACGGGGAGTGTCATCGACATATGCTTTACCCTCACGAATTAATTTTTCAGCCATTTTCATTAGCTCATCAAAGTAATCTGATGTGTATGTTATAGTTTCATATTTGATACCTAAAGTATCAATATCTTTTAGAATGTTGTCCACAAATTCATTGCTTTCTTTAGCAGGATTTGTATCATCAAATCGTGCGATGATTCGACCTAGATATCTCTCGGCAAAATATTTGTTCAAGAGAGCTGCTTTTGTGTGTCCAATATGAAGATAGCCGCTAGGTTCAGGTGCAAACCTTAATCGAACTTTTCCAACTTCAGCATATGGAAGATCCATTTCCATGCTAACATGCAACGGATACAAGCAGCAAAAATATATGGAAGTGAATTGGAGTCTCATAATATATTAATATATCCTCAATATTAGACTGTAGCTCATGCTTTATGTAACTGTATATGCTGTAAAAATAATTATTAACCATATTACACGTTCTAGCTCTTCAGTGTGTGTGTTTTTTTTTTTTAATTGGGAAAAGCTCATTTAAGTCTTAAGTAAGAAAAAAAACGACAAAAGATTTCTTAAAATCTCAATATATTTTAACTGTGAAAAGTCCACGGGAATAACATATCTGCCTTTACTACAGAAAAATCCGTCTACAGCAAGCCAAATACAATGTCGTTTCATCTTTTTCCCTCCCTTTGGGCCGTTGTGGCGATCCGAGAGAAGTCAGGGAGAGATCGGGTATTGTGCAATGAGGAGTGGGTGGGGCGGCGTTAGGCTTAGGGTTGTTGCGGTAATGGTCTTTGATTAGAGCATGAAAATTTTCAGCTCTAAGGGTTTCTTCAGGGGATAAGGAAATGCTTTGGGGTGTTTCATCGTCGTCTTGTTGAAGGGTAGCTTCTGAAACTAAAGCTGAAGAAGAATAATAGAATTTGGAAGTGCGAGTGAGAGAATGGCAGAAGCGTAATCTGGATTTGATGAAGGCCATGGATGGTTGGAAGGAAGGAAGGAAGCAAATCGTGTCCTTCACATGCAGAGGTTTAGTCGCCACCCCTGCTTTCGAGTTTTGGTGGGGACTGTTTGCCGCCTACAGAGCTGAGGAATCACTTTCCCTACCTATCTTGAGATAGGTAGGGAGAACTCCTCCCATCTGCACCGTCTACATGGAATTTGGATGGTCCAGATTTTTTTTTTTTTACTTTTGATTTTTTAAAAATGATTATTTTAAAGGATAGAGAATCTAAAATAAAGATAATTTTTCAATTAACATATTTTCAAAAAATGATATTTCTCATTTAAAAATTGACAGTTAAAAATAAATAAATCTGGACTGTTCAAATTAAATCTGAAAGGTCCAGATCTAGAGGAGCTCTCCCTACCTATCCAAGATAGGTAGAGAAACTGGTTCCGTTGAGGAAGTAACTAAAAGGCTTAGTCCTCTTACTTGAATACGTTACTGCAATACCCTAACATTCCATCCCGTGTTATACTAAAGCAAGGAGAGCGAAACAGATAAAGAGGAAGATTGAAACAGGCGCCACATGGGTTCACATTCTATGCTTCTCCCTTACATACTTCTTAGGTACTTGTCCCTCAAATTAGAGGGTTGAAACATTTTTTAAAAAACTTTTTTATATATTCTATTTATTTATATTAAACTATATGTTACATCCTGAAATTTTTTTGCATCCAATATCTCAAATTAATTAATTTTTAATCCTGTATTTAGAAATATTTTCTTTATAATACCAGTATCATGAAAATTAATTAATTTGAGATATTGAGTGAAAAAAAATTCACAATACAACATATAATTTAATCTAAATAAATAGAATATACAAAAAAATTTTAAAAAATAAATTAAAAAAAAAGTTTCAACCCCCTAATTAGAGGGACAAACATCTAAAAAATATGTAAGAGAGAAGCATATAATGTGAATTCGCGCCACGTATATGTTTTCTGACTTGCTACAGAATGGTTTTTCTGCAGTGAAAGTAGATATGTTATTCCCAAAGTCAAAAATAATTGTATTGATTAAATAGAGACACTGAATGAATGATTGTGTATTCATTAAGGTTAAAAAAAATGTTCTACAAAACTTCACTGTAAATTTAAAATTTCAAGGACATTTCTATCGTTTTTTTTTAGAAATTGTTCTACAGGACTAAAGTGCAATTTTCTCTTTTTTTCTTTATGCTAGGAAGAATATGAGTATTTATTTATTTCCTACAATTATAAAATTTTAACGGCATGTGAATTGATAATCAAAGTATGAAACTTCAAGGTTTTAGTTTTAAACTTTTAAAGGCAATGGAGGTTACTCCGAATCAAAAATTCAGTTAGTTTTTTTTTTTTTTTGTAATTAGCTAAAATTTAAAAACCTAAACATATTTTTTTAAAAGTAAAAAAAATTATTGTTCTTGTCTTAGTAGTTATTTCAAATAAATAATTTTTATTATCCAATATATTTTTTAATAGATAACTTCAATTTTTTATAAATATAATAAATCACTTTTATTGGCAATCTAAAAATTAATTTTATTTTCTTTAAAAAATTACCCTTGACCTAGCTAGTCCCGGAAACTCACACCCACACAAATAAACACGTTTTTCTTTTTTTGGTGGGGTTGAGAGCCTCTGGACATACAAGCATGCCGAGGCGACTACTAGTCGCTAACTTAAAATTACTTTTATAAACTTAAAAAGCACAATCTTTAATTATTCAATGATTAAAAATCCATTCGTGCTTGTTGATATTTTTTATTTAATTTTGATTTTTACGGCTCTTATTGAACCATATATTGGGCCTAATAGATGTGCAGCCCAATGAGAGTATTTACTATATAAGTCTTTGTGGCAAGGTAATGGGTGAGTCACATTCTCATTGTGCCTATGATTCAGAACCGTACAGATAGTGGAGCAGGCATTTACAGAACGTGGGAGACGCATCCTGCCTGAATAACTGATTTGCTGTGACTAGCAGAGAAATCCTAGGTAATCCCCTGAATAATTGATTTGCTATGACTAGCAGAGAAATCCTAGGTAATCCTTATAAATAGGAGGTTACCTGGCAGGTGCACTCCATTCTCTATTACATTATTTACTATTCAGTCTCACTATACACATACACCACTCCTCTAGCGAAACGCCATCACCGTATAGCACAATGATCTGAAACCGCTCGACGATATCTCCTCAATAAGTATCACCGAGTAATCTTCTCCTCACAGGCGTTTTACTCATCAGTGTCTTTTGGGGAGCTCATTGGTCCTATATTAACATCTCCTAGCTTTATCTCCTAACTTTATTGGTCTAGACATTTATGTTCTACAAGAGAATGGCTTTACTTATAACATTGATAAAAACCCTAGAGAATGGCTTTACTTGTAACATTGATAAAAACCCTACAAAATAATTCTCACATTCATGATGATGGAAATTAACAGGAAACTTTCCAGATATAACAAAACAAAAACATATGAATATCAACCTTAATATACTTGGAATATAGAAAATATAAAGATCTGCAAAATTGTAAAAGTTTCTATAAATAGACTAAAATTACAATTAAAACTTTGCATATACTAACTTAAAAATCGAAATTTTACGGATTATATATATATATATATATATATATATAAGATTATGCAAACATAATTAATAAGCATAAGGGAGCACATATTCGTACCTCACAGGAACTTCTATGCTACAGCTGCAATGCCTTGGATATCCAAGCCTCCTTTTTTGTGTTTCCTTTTTATTTTTTCAAAGAAAGACAAAAACGATGGCAGAGGAAAAAAAAATCAAATGAGAAATTTAAATACACGGGAAAAAAAAAAAACATACAAAATACTAAGCAGAAAGAAGAGGTGATTTTTTTTTTTCCCCTTCAGTTTTCTCAAAACAAGAAGAAGAAGAACAATGAACAGAGAAGAGAGTAAAAAGAAAATAATTCAAATACAAGAAAGTAAATTAAAGCTTTAAAAAAAAAATTTTCTTTCACGGGCAAACTCTCAAACAGAAGCCAAAACTCTGATTAATTTGTAAATTATTTTGGGAAGAAGAACATGAAAAGCTTTTCGTGAAGGAGAGTGAAGTGAAAGCGAGAGGCAAAAAAGAGCAGAGAAATTGCAGAGAGAAGAAGCAGAAAAAGGGGAAAAAAATCAAATGAGATTATCCTCTGATTTCAACGCCTCTTCACGTACAGGATTCTTTTGATGGGAATGCCTCCTTCGTTTTTTTCCTTTTTTTTTTTAACACTAAATAAACAAAAAAGAAAAACAGCAACGATTGATGGATAGGTACCCTGGGCAAGGTTTTTTTTTTTTGGAAACTATGGTAACCGGAGAGAAAAATCAAAACAGGAATTCAACAAGTAGAGCACACAATTTTCTTTGCTTTTTCTTTTTTTCTTTTTAAAGACAACGAACAAGAACCATAAGAGTGATGAATGGAACTAGCTAAAAATCAAACAGAAGGGAAAGGATCCAAATACAACGAAGGAGGGCAAACAAAGTGTTGAAGAACAAGAATAAGAGAGGAAACAAGGAAGTATATATTGAGTGGAGTTCAGAAAAATCAAATCACAGTGTTGTTGAGGATGAAGAACAAGAGGTGGCAGCACAACATAGAGAAACTCAAATGGAACGATCCAAACACAAACAAGCAAAGATACAGAGTTTGCTTTAAAGAACTACAAAACCGTAGAAGAACAACGACAACAGTAAAAACTAGTGTGACTGAGAAGAGAAAGCTCAAAGCGGCAACCCAAATGCAACCCAAGTGTGACTGAACTGATATCCAAATATATATTCAAGCTTCTCACAATCACCAGTCTCCATACTTACAAGTAGTGGCAGGTCTGTGCAAAAACATATTGGCAAAATAAATTCTAATTCAGGACAGGATTTGATTTTGAGATATTTCAATTTTGGGAACATTGAGTCATGACTCTTTTGATTGGGATCGTGATCTTCCATTGGCTCCGCTACTATGTATTTCAACCCAGAACAGCAGTCAATATGCAACATTTCTAGTTGCTTTAGACTCTATGCTGTGAATGGATGAAAAAGGCATGTCATTGAACATACAAGTAAAAATATGGATGGACTTAAGATTACACAACTCTAGCTTTCCATCAAATAACGAGACTTCCAAATTTACACACCCTGATAAATGCCTCCAATTGCTTCAAATAGCTAACAGGATACGGACCACAACATAGTCCTCTCAAATGCATGCCACAAATCTTCAGTTTTACCAACTTCGAGAAGATAGCCACACCAGATCGAAGATGTTCTGTGCGGATTAGACACTTTATCCCATCCACAGTTTGCAAACATAGCCTAGTTAAGTGGTCTTCCATGATGTCATCTTTCATAGGTAAGATGTCAGGAGCAACATTTGTCCATCCTCTGTTATAATAATCTCCATCAAACCTCAAAACTTCTGCTCTTGCCACTAGGGGTTTAAATATTTCATCAGAGAAGTTTACGCTTAAACCTCCTAAATCAAAATATCTAGATATTGAAAAATCCACTTTAGAATCACCCCATACACTTATCTGATACCTTTCCAGTTCAGGAAAAGTTATAATTTGAGCTAGTGATTCATAAGCATCTTTACCCATAGTATTTGAAACAAAATACAACTCCTCTAATTGCAAGCAACTCCCAATCACTTCAAAAGGATTTTTTCTTTCAATATCACATCCTACCATCTCCAACAATCTCAACTTTTCTAATTTCTTTTGGCAATTCAATCATAGAACAGTGGCTCAATTCAAGACTCTCAAGGATTTTTAATTTTGCCAAAATAGATATATCTCCTAACTCAAATCCTTTTATGACTAAAGTTCGAGCATTTATCAATGAGGGATGTGATTGAAATAAGGAAGCACCTGAAATTCTAATATTTGACCAATTCATCAAAGCCAAAAATTTGAGGTTCTCCATCCCTTCAAAGATACCATCTGGAACTTTGACAGTAGTAGAATCTGAATTTGGGCATTTGTGGTCCAAAAATAGCTAAGAAAGTCAATGATCTGTCATCTATGAAACTGGATGCATATTTTTTTCTTGTATGTTTTCCCCTAGCTTACATGCAGCTGTTTTCTATGTCTTATATTTTTCTTTTTGGTTTCCTATGGCTTATCGCATGCGGTTTGTTTTCTTTGTCTGAACCACATGCTATTGCTCTGCTCTATCCGCCCCCCCCCCCCTTTTTCCCTTCTTGAAGAAAACGTAAACCCAACTTCTCTCCCTTAATTACTGACAGCATGAGTGACTAACTGGGTACTCATTACCTAGCTTTTCTCCTTGTCTCTCCCATCGCTCTTTCTTCTTCTCTGCTCCAACGGAGAACGAAGATAATTGCGTCTTCCTCCCTGCGCCTCAAACTTCGTGTAAGTGGTGCATCCGAACGAAACCTATGTCTGTGTCCATTTACTTTTCTTTTTCGGTCGTTGGGTTTGATTTGCTGCATTCGAACGAAACCTGCGTCTATGTCCATTTGCTTTGCTTTTTCGATCATTGGGTTTGATTTGCTATGTTGTTTGTTCTAAAGGCTTTGTGTAGTTTTGCTTTTTCTATATGTTTTGTGTGGGTTTGGTTTGATTGTTAAGAATATCTGAATATGTAATATATTAAAGATTCTTGAATAATAAACTAGGGAGATCAAAATGTGTTAATGATGTCGTTGCTTGTGAGTTATGTAAAAAAACCATATATATGATGTAGGTAGAAATATATGATGTATGTTGTCCACGTATAAAGCTGGTAGATAAGAATAGTACTTTGTGATTGTTGCGTGGAAACAAAGAAGGGGAAGGGAACTGAATGGTGTCGTTGTTAGTGTGTTAATGATATCGCTGCTTGCGAGTTATATAGAGGTCGGTACCTTGTGTTTAAGATAAAATATGTATCTAATGGAATTAACCTAAAAGTATGTCAATTCTGTAATTTATGGAATGTAACACACAAAAGCTATGCTTGTGGGTGAATATATATATATATATATATATATATATATATATATATTTCTTTAAAAAGGCGTTAAATAGATGATTTTTTCTTAATCATGATGTGTTTCAATTAAGGTAGTATGTAGTAAAAAATTTGGTGTTATAATTTTTTATTGGTGCAATGTTGACAACTCTTTCTTAATTCTTCAAAATATGATGTGCACGCTGGTTTTATGGATCCTTGGTATTCTATTGATTGGTTTTGGGCTGCGTTTATATCGGTCAAGGGAGGCGAAGGATGAGGATTTTGACGTAGAAGCTCAGAGCGATCCTCCTTCGCCCCCTTCCCCAACGAAGCCACGTTTCATGCAAAGAGATTGCTTCCATAAAATTCTTGGAAGAGTTAAACCAGCACGATTTGCCAAAGGAAGTCAAATTCCTGACCAAGTCAACTGGGCCAAAGTGTATTTGCAATGTGATATGTAAGCATTTTTGGTTCATTGTTGAGCATCACTTTCTAAATTTTGGATCATTATACGTGACATTTTCATTTCAGGGATTCTTTTGGTGTCCATGTTCTATCATGGTTATTCGGATAGGATGGCTCTCCCCAAGACAAAGAAAGGGTATATCATGGCTAAGTTATCATGTAAGCAACTGTGGCAGATAAAGCTTGACTGCTTATGGTGGCTTGTATCGCATGAGAAAAACATACATGCACAGAAGAAGGTTTTGTCCCTACTATCAGGCAACCAATTTTATGAAAGCAATCTCTTTGCATAAAACGTGGCTTCATTGGAGAAGGTGGAGAAGGGGCGAAGGAGGATCGCTGTGAGCTTCTACGTCAAAATCCTCATCCTTAACTTCCCTAGACCAATATAAACGCAGCCCAAAACCAATCGATAGAATATCTAAAATCCATAAAACTAGCATGCACATCATATCCTAAAGAATTAAAAAAGAGTTGTCAACATTGCATCAATAAAAAAACTATAACACCAAATTCTTTACTATATTTTACATGAATTGAAAAACACCATGATCAAGAAAAAATCATCTATTTAACGTCTTTTTTAAGAAATTACACATATATTCACCCACAAGCATAGCCTGTGTGATACAGTCCATAAATTACAAAATTGGCATACTTTTAGCTCAATTCCATTGGATACATGTTTTATCATAAATACAAGGTCCCGACCTCTACATAACTCGCAAGCAACGACATCATTAACACACTAACAACGACATCATTCAGTTCCCTTCCCCTTCTTTGTTTCCACGCAACAATCACAAAATACTATTCTTATCTACCAGCTTTATATGTGGACAACATACATCATATATTTCTACCTACATCATAGATGTGGTTTTTTACATAACTCACAAGCAACGACATCATTAACACACTTTGATCTCCCTAGTTTATTATTTATGAATCTTTAACATATCACATATTCAGATATTCTTAACAATCAAACTAAACCTACACAAAGCATACAGAAAAAGCAAACCTATACAAAGCGTTTAGAACAAACAACAAAGCAAATCAAACCCAACGACCGAAAAAGCAAAGCAAATGGACACAGATGCATGTTTCGTTCGGATGCACCACTTACACGAAGTTTGAGGCGCAAGGAGGAAGACGCAATTATCTTCGTTCTCCATCGGAGCAGAGAAGAGACGCAGGTTTCGTTGATGATCTTCGTTCTCCGTCAAAGCAGAGAAGAAGAAAGAGAGAAAAGCTGAGTAATGAGTACAGAGTCAGTCGCTTAAGATGTCAGTAATTAAGGGAGAGCAGTTGGGCTTACGTTTTCTTCAAGAAGGGGAAAAGGGGGGGGGGGGGGCAGAGCAGAGCAATTGCCTGTGGTTCAGACAAAGAAAACAAACTACATGTAATAAGCCATAGGAAACACAAATAAAAAACATAAGACATAGAAAACAGCTGCATGCGGTAAGCCAGGGGAAAACATACCCAAAAAAAAAAATATGCATCCGGTTTCAAAGATGACAGATCATTGCAGCATAGCTGGTGTTTTCTAAGCTATTTTTGGACCACAAATGCCCAAATTCTGAAGTATAAAAAAGAATTGGTTTTCTTTCTCCCCACTTAGAAATTTAAAAATGTTCTGCAATTGTCAAGATAAATATCCAAATAAAACCCACGTCTTGGATAATGTAATAAACATACCTCAGGCCAATTATTGCATCAAAATACTTCTCATCAGCTTTCCATATTTTTCCAACTGATCCAAATAATTTGGAAATAAGGTTTCCATCTTTTTCTGTTGCCAGCTCCTCCCAAGCTCATAACTGTCAATTACAACATATGTAAAAGTATACCCTTTTTTGCCAAATGGCAACAGGAAATCACGCATATTATCATTTCCTACTGCACATCATGAGACAAGATTGACCCCTAACTAGAATGCATCAAAACAACAAATTACCAAATGCCACATATATTCTATCTATGGTTTCCTTCAAAACCTGTTAAACTTGTCAACAAAAGGAATCTCTCAAAAACCAAAGGAGAAGGAGATTGACACTAGCTTTGGTACATGAGTTGGAAGGAAGGAAGCAAATCGTGTCCTTCACTTGCAGAGGTTTTAGTTGCCACCCCTGCTTCCGAGTTTTGGTGGGGACTATTTGCCACCTACAGAGCTGACCAAGTAACTAAAAGGCTTAGTCCTCTTGCTTGAATACGTTACCGCAATACTCCTAACGCTGCATCCCGTGTTATACTAAAGCAAGGGGAGTGAAATAGATATAAAGAGGAAGATTGAAATAGGCACCACGTATATGTTTTTTGACTTGCTGCAGAATGGTTTTTCTGCAGTAAAAGTAGATATGTTATTCCCAAAAACCAAAATAATCCTATTAAATAAATAGAGACAGTGAATGGATGATTGTGTATTCATTAAGGTTATATTGAAACAAAAAAAAAAAAAGTTCTACAAGACTTCACTGTAAATTTAAGATTTCAAGGACATTTCTATCGGTTTTTTTTTTTTTTAGAAATTGTTCTACAAGACTAAAGTGCAATTTTCTCTTTTTTCTTTATGCTAGGAAGAATATGAGTATTTATTTATTTCCTGCTATTATAACATTTTAACGGCATGTGAATTGATAATCAAAGTATGAAACTTCAAGGTTTTAGTTTTAAACTTTTAAAGGTAATGGAGGTTACTCGGAATCAAAAATTCAGTTAGTTTTTTTTTTCCCCCTTGTAATTAGCTAAAATTTAAAGACCTAAACATATTTCTTTTTTTTTTAAAAAAATATTGTTCTTGTCTTAGTAGTTATTTCAAATAAATAATTTTATTATCCAATATATTTTTTAATAGATAACTTCAATTTTTTATAAATATAATAAATCACTTTTATTGGCAATCTAAAAATTAATTTTATTCTATTTAAAAAATTACCCTTGACCTAGCTAGTCCCGAAAACTCACACCCACACAAATAAACACGTTTTTCTTTTTTCTTTTTTTGGTGGAGTTGAGAGCCTCCGAACATACAAGCATGCCGAGGCGACTACTAGCCGCCAACTTAAAATTACTTTTATAAACTTAAAAAGCACAATCTTTAATTATTCAATGATTAAAAATCCATTTGTGCTTGTTGATTTTTTTTAAAAAAAATTTTGATTTCTACGGCTGTTATGAAACCATATATTAGGCCTAATGGATGTGCGGCCCAATGAGAGCATTTGCTATAGAAGCCTTTGTGGCAAAGTAATGGGTGAGTCGCCAAGCACCTCGTAGCGCAATGGCACTAGGGCCAGCCTTAGGAGCTGGCCTTCCCCTTATCCAGGGTTCGAGCCCTGCCTCCCCCTCCCCCCACTGGCTGTATCAAAAAAAAAAAAAAAAAGTAATGGGTGAGTCACATTCTCATTGTGCCTCTCATTGTGCCTATGATTCAGAACCGTACAGGTAGTGGAGCAGGCATTTACAGAACGTGGGAGGCGAATCTGCCTGAATAACGGATTTGCTGTGACTAGCACAGAGACCCTAAGTAATCTCTATAAATAGGAAGTTATCCACTAGATGCACTCTCTACATTCTCTATTACATTATTTACTATTTAGTCTCACTGTGCACACACACCACCCCTCTGACGAAACACCATCAACGTGTAGCACAGTGATCTGAGACCGCTCGATGATATCTCCTCAATAGGTATCACCAAGTAATCTTCTCCTCGCAGGCGTTTTACTCATCAGCGTCTTTTGGGGAGCTCATTGGTCCTATACTAACATCTCCTAGTTTTATTGGGCTAGACATTTATATTCTACATCAGAACGGCTTTACTTATAACATTGATAAAAACCCTACAAAACAATTCTCATATTCATGATGATGGAAATTAACAGGAAACTTTCCAGATATAACAAAACAAAAACATATGAATATCGACCTTAATATATGTGGAATATAGAAAATATAAAGATCTGCAAAATTGTAAAAGTTTCTATAAATAGACTAAAATTACAATTAAACTTTTCATATACTAACTTAAAAATCGAAATTTTACGGATTATATATATATATATATACACACATAATTAATAAGCATAAGGGAGCACATATTCGTACCTCAGGAATTTATATGCTACAGCTGCAATGCCTTGGATATCCAAGCCTCCTTTTTTTCTGTTTCCTTTTTATTTTTTCAAAGAAAGACATAAACAATGGCAGAGAAAAAAAAATCAAATGAGAAATTTAAATACACGGAAAAAAAAATACAAAATACTACGCAGAAAGAAGAGGTGATTTTTTTTTTTTTTCAGTTTTCTCAAAACAAGAAGAAGAGGAAGAACAATGATCAACAGAGAAGAGAGTAAAAAGAAAATAATTCAAATACAAGAGAGTAAATAAAAGCTTTAAAAAAAATGGTCTTTTAGTGGGCAAACTCTCAAACAGAAGCCAAAACTCTGACTAATTTTTAAATTTTTTTTTAGGAAGAAGAAGAACATGAAAAGCTTTTCGTGAATATTGGAGAGTGAAGTGAAAGCGAGAGGCAAAAAAGAGCAGAGAAATTGCAGAGAGAAGAAGCAGAAAGAAGAGGGGAAAAAAATCAAACGAGAGATTTAAATACAAGGAAAAAACATACAAAATACTAAGCAGAAAGAAGAGGTGAACCTTTTTTTCTTTTAGTTTTCTCTAAATAAGAAGAAGAAGAAATACTGACCTCTTATCCTCTGATTTCAACGCCTCTCCACCTACAGGATTGCTTTTGATGGGGATGTCTCCTTCGTTTTTTTTTTTTTAAACACTAAATAAACAAGAAGAAAAACGGCAACGATTGATGGATAGGTACCCTGGCAAGTTTTTTTTTTTTTTTTTTTGGGAACCAGAACTAGGAGAAGTACAGAAACTAAGGTAACCGGAGAGAAAAATCAAAACAGGAATTCAACAAGTGAAACTAAGTGTTGTTAAGGATGAAGGACAAGAGGTGGCAGCATAAAAAAGAGAAACTCAAAAGGAAGGATCCAAACACAAACAAGCAAAGATACAGAGCTTGCTTTAAAGAACGACAAGACCGTAGAAGAACAACAACAGTAAAAACTAGTGGGACTGAGAAGAGAAAGCTCAAAGCGGCAACCCAAATGGAACACAAAGATTGCTGAGAGGAAGCAGCTGAAAATGGTTTTGTTTATAAGAAAGTTGAATCAGTGAGTGTGAGTGATTTTTAGGTATCCGGATTCTCTCCTCCTCCTTCTCCCTCAGAATTCCTTAGAATCTTATCTGAATCATCTAAATTTTGATCCAATGGTCCAGATTTAAAAAAAATTATTTTTTTTACTTTTGTCTTTTTCAAAAAAGACAAAACTTCAATTTTTTTTTTTTAAATTTAGACCGTTGGATCAAGATTTGGACGGTCTAGATGAGATTCTGAGGGAGAGGGAAAAGGAGAAAATTTGCTCCCGATTTTTACATACTTTCAAATACGAGCATCTTTATAGAATTTAGTAGGGTCTTTTATCAAAATAAGATTTTTCTTTAAAAAAAAATTACCGAATTAAAGCAGTTGGCAAACTATTTACCAATCTAATGCAGTCAATTAATTAATTAATTTACTAATTATTAGTGTTCTATCCTAAGATTTATAATAAATTTTGAATATTTTAATTTTCATAATTATTAATTAAAATTATTATTTATAATTATATATAATTAATATATATAATTTTACATATAATTATAAAATTATATTTTTTTAAAAAAATTAACGCTAAGGCGTCAATTATTGAGGTCAATTAATTGACCCCAATGGCGTGATTTTGTGCACGCCACCAATTCCACCAATCATTGGTGGCGTGCACAAAATCACGCCACTCTGCAATTTTTAAAGTAGCGTATGTAGACGGATACTATTTGTGGCGTGGGTCAACTGGCGTTATTGACTGCATTAGATTGGTAAATAGTTTGTCAACTGCTCCAATCCGGTAATTTTTTTTTTTTAAAAAAATTTATTTTGGTACAAAACCCGAATTTAGTAAAATTACTTTGGAATTTGACGGCGTAAAAAGTTTGACGTGACAAGACAGAAATCCCCAGCCTTTTAGGGTGTATTTTATTTAAGGGGAGATTTTTTTTTTCCTTATATTGATTATAAATTTTTTTTTTTTAAAAAAAATTACAAAGTGGTAGATACTAATAGTCTAAATTACAACAAGCGGATCGAACTCATAACCTTTTACTAGTTGGAGAGTACCAATACTACTAGACTATAAGGTCATTGATAATTATAAATTTTTTTTTATATTTCAAAAATACACTCTCAATAAAAATAAATATTCTTCTCATTACTAATAATTTGATCAATATCCTCCATCACCTCTCATATCTTCCACTTAAACCAAATAGGCTTTTAATGTCGTCACTTTTATCATCATACATTAAACAGTAAGAAAATACTGGAGTAAGAAAATACTGGAGTAACAAAATGGTATAAAAAAGGAAAATTACTTGCTTAAGACATTTACTTAAATTTGACTAGATTATAAAAATTAGTTATTATGACATATATTTTTTAAAATATTCTAGTTATCTTTTTTAATTTCATCCTTTCCTCTTCTATTTGTTATTATTATGGAAACATTAATAAAGATAAATTATAAAATGGCTAATAATTATAAAAGATGTGTTTTATATTTAAAATCAAAATTAATTTTATAAATATGTTTTATATTAAGAAAATAAGGAGGTATTATTTAAGTAAATATGTTTTATCTCGTAGTATTTTGGTACTTTTTATTGAAACATTGAAACGAGGTATAAAAAAATGGTGTTTCAAATAATATTTTAAGAAAAAAAAGCACATATTTGTTAAAAAAATAAGCAAGGGGCTGAAATATAGAAATAATAAAAAAAAGTGTGAAGGTTCGATCCTAAATATAAAATATAACTATTTTTTAATAAATTAATAAAGCAAAATAAGTTATTTAATCATATCATGTGTTGTGTATAATTCAATTATATATCACTTTATAAGTGAAACAAATTAGTTTATAAAAATAATAAATATAAATATTTTAAAATAATTTAATCATATCATGGTATGGTGTATAAGATAAGCATATAAAAAGAATTTTGCCTGAATTTGTATGATCATATTTTTACAATGAGAAAAACATTGTGTATAATTAAACTATATCGTGTATTATGTATGTGTTGTGCATAATTAAATTATATTTCTGATTATGATTTTTTTTTAAATAATTGCAGAGTAAAGTGAAAGCGAGAAGTATGCTTCGAGCAAAAAAAAAAAAAGTATAGAAGAGCAGAGAAGTGAAATTGCTGAGAGAAGAAACGGAAAGAAAATCAATATAATATTTACATTATGTGCTGGCGTGGGGTAGTACTTACTTCACTTTAATGCTACAGTAGGGTAGTACTTATTAGTAATTTTCTTTTGTCTTGAGCAAAAAAAAAAGTAATTTTCTTTTGTCTCAACGGGTAGTTATATCATGACCTTCAACTGATTAATTTGAAATTCAAAATTTGAACTGCGAGGGTTACTGTGCATTATTTGATGAATAGTTATGCAAGCTCTACATGCATGAATCCTACATCATAAACCCGCTCAACTACAATAAGAAAAGAGTGATGGAGTAAATTTACCAACCAACTATTACACCAGAAGCGTTGAGCACACAAAACTTTTAATGGGTCCAAAATTACCAACAAACAATTGAATTTATAAAACCATCACAATACCGTCAGATGGCATCTAACTTCCGTTAAAATTGAGTGTCACGTAGGATTTTTGACTTCCAGCTCAATGCTTAGGTGGCTATATTTTTATTTATTATTATTATTTTTTGGTTTGGTGAAGAATTCCCAGTGGCTTAACGGACAAACATAATAGATTAAAGGTTTGCACTTTCGACACAGGAAACCAAAGTTCTCGTTCGACATCCGAGAGCCAGCGAAAGAGAAGAACTACACTGAAGAACCACACGAACTCAACCAAACCCAAGGGAGAAGAGGTAGTAATTCGACCAAGCATTTCTCCAGCAGATCTCATTCTGCACACATATTAAATTGAGATCTATTTTTTTTTAACGAATAATCTGTCATGCAATATTTTCTATTGGAAGAGGATTTTTTTGTCGAAACTGGAAGAGGATTGAGATTCAGCTTTTTCTTTTTTCACATTTTATCTATAGTTTAGGCAAATTGCAATCAAAGAGCGAAACTATTTAGAGAAAAGTATATAGAACTTATTTTAGAGGACAGAGCTCGTCCGTACATTCATGAACTTCGTCAAAGCGGTCAAGTTGTTGCCACCATTGCGTCAACTCATCGTAATACAGAGACATGGTCTGCTCCTTCAGAAGAAGATTACGAAGCAATCGTTTGATTTGAAACAGAGGAGCTGTGTTTTCCTAGCCCTTGCGGTGTCCCAAATCTAATTCACAGTAGTGAAAAGGAGATAGTTCTCCCTGATCTCCACAGTAATAGAGTGAACAAGCCTAGACATCACACCAAGTTTTGAACAGAGGATTTTCAGGAGCCGGTGATTGGGGATCTCCAGTGAGATATTTTACCTTGTTGGGGACTTGAATAAAGGTCAGAACGTTGCGGGAGCATTGGAGGGAATTGTTCCCAATTCAAACGAGCGGTAATAGACGACGGCATTTGAGAGCTACGGCCATCGACAGTGAAGACTCATGGCGGTTGCATAAGCGCCGCATCGAACGATGTAAGCGACTTCGAGTGCTCTAAAACTGGGTAAATTTCTGGGTTAGGAAAGTCATGAGCTGGAAGTCAAATCCCACGTGGCACTCAATTTTAACGGAAGTTAGATGCTATCTGACAGTATTGTGATGGTTTCACAAATTCAATTGTTTGTTGGTAGTTTTGGACCCATTAAAAGTTTTTTGTGCCCAACGCTCCTGGCCTAATAGTTGGTTGGTAAATTTGCTCTTTCACCCATAAGAAAAATTTTGGAAAAATCCATATGGGATCCTTTTTAAAGAAAAATCCCAAAAAGAATTCCAAGATTCTGAAAATCCTAAAAAAGACCTAAGGGCATTTTTCTAGGATAAATTCATTAAAATTTAACAACTCAATCAGCCAAATTAACAACAAAATCAATACTCATTAACAACTAAATCAGTCACATTGACAACAATATTTTAACAACTAAATCAGTCAAATTAACAATAATATCAATCTCATTAACAACTCACGTAGATTTTGAAAATCTCAGAAAATACCCTTGGGTCTTTTTTGGGATTTTCAGAATCTTGAGGCCTTTTTTAGGATTTTTCTGCAAAAATGGCCCTTAAATGCATTTTCCCAAAACCCTTTGACAATTTGCAAGCCCAAAAATTGTGTAGTATATATATATATATATAAATATATATAAAGTATAAAATTACACATCTTTCTACATAAAATATGTTTGTTATTAAAATATAAATATTTTTTATTTTAATTAAATTATATTTTTTAATTAATACCAGTCTCACCCATTGACTCTTAACCTAGTAGCCATATCGGTTTAATGACCGGTCCGATTTTCAAAATATTGGAATATACACAAATGCGAAACTCTGATTTTTTTAATTTCTTTCTTTTTTTAATTTTGGAAAGAAGAAGAACATGAAAAGTTTTTAGTGAAAATTGGAGAGTGGAGTGAAAGCAAGAAGCAGAGAGAAGAAGCAGGAAGTAGGTAGAGTGGTGTGAATACTTGAGAAGAAATTAAAGCGAATGAATAAATGTGGACTCTAATTCAATGAATAAATGTAGACTCTAATTCTATGCTAGAGATGATGATTGAGGAGAAATATATCATCAAGTTGCCGAATTTATATTATTAAATATTAATGTTGATATTCATTAAGCTATTTTTATAAAAATAAAAATTAAACTCATTTCATTTCTTTAAGGATATAATATATTTTTTAGATTTTTTAAATTTTATTAACATTACATGAATTTTTTAACTCACATAAATTTCTTCTAAAATAAAAATAAATCATATATTTTTTGTTTAACATATATAATAAACTATAAAACACTTTGAGTTTTATTTAAATCATATAATTATATTTTTAATTAAAACTTTTGTTTGTTTTAGCAAATAATAATTTTGACAAAATTGAAGAATGAGTAATTTTTGTCCATAGATATGTATACAAGTAGTTTTGAATAATGACAATTGAGAAAAAATTATTTAATTTAGTAAAATTTAGAATTTTGTGCTGGACGCTCTTGGAGTAATAGTTTGTTGTGTTGGACGCACCTTAGATAACGGACGTTAACCTTTTACTAACGGCGTTGTGCTGGGCGCTTCTTTTTAAAGTTTGTTGTGCTGGACGCTCCTTTTTAAAAGTTTGTTGTGCTAGGCGATCCACTTAATAGTTAATTGTGTTGGACGCTCCTGAGTTAATAATTTATTGTGTTGGACCCACCTTAACTCATTAAAAAAAAGGTAAAAACTATAGTCAAAAACTTTTTTTTCAAAAAAGAAAAAACCTATTTTCATTCCCCCAAATGATTTTTTGTGAGGGCTAATTTGAAATTGGGTAAGAAAAAGACAACTTAAAACTTTCATACATATAATTTTGATGATCTTCCATCTGATGATAATTGGATAGTGAAAAATGAAGAAAATTGGAAAGATGTAGACAACTTAGATGTTGATGAACATTATAAGAAAAAGCTTAATTGAAGTTAAAGTCATGGAACCTGTGAATGGTCATGATTTAGACATTCTAAGTTTTACAAATAAACTTATTATAAGAGCAAGAGAAGAGGATATTGAGGACATATAAGTTGATGTATATTTGATTTGAATCAATTGATATAATTTAGGAATTTTTAAATTTTATTTTTTTGATTTTTGGAACTTAGTTGTGGGAGTTGTTAAACTCTGTGTGTTTCTGGACTTATGTTTTATATAGTTATGTGATTTATATCTTTTAAATATGAAGTTGTTCATTAAATTTTGAATAGTGATTTATATTTTTTTAATATGTGCATACACACACATATATAAAATTTTGTATCTTGATCTTAAGTAGTAAAAATTTTACGTTTCGTATTGTTTCTACAATTTACGCCTCTACCACCTGCTTCCTTCTGTTTCTGCGTGGAAAATTGATGTTGGCAACATTGATCGATACAATCAATGAAAAAGTAAAATTGTACATTTGTATTATTGGGTCCTTTTAACCAATTTTCTCTACAATATTACTAATATATACTCCAACTAAAGCTGGAAATCAAGGCTTGCTCGATCCTACAGGGCCGGCCCTTGAAAGGCCAAGACACAAAAGAGCTGGCCCTTTTAGGCCCAGGATAAGAAAAACATCTATTTTTCATAACCCGGCTCGAGAGGACCAGGACCAAGGTCGGCCCTATAAGGCCAATAGTTATTATTCCAAGTTTTAATTATTTTTCTTCCTCTTTGTTAAGAAATATAATTGGTAAATTACAACAATTAAAGTTCTAATTTATTAAATAAATGTTATCAACATTAATATTCAAATAACACAATCACTAATTCATAATCAAAAGCAAATTATTGTCCATAAATAAGTTGCATAAATATAAGAAGTTTACCACTAAAGCACTCAGCAACATGAGTACGATAACTATCATTGTCATATTCAAAAGACAATTGGAACAATTTGTCAGCCTTGCCTTCATGATCAGTCAGCCTCGCCTTCGAAGCGTGAGTCGTGATATTAGTAATTCGTGAATCATGAGTGAGTGGGAGTGAGTGAGAGACTGAGATTGAGAGTTGAGACATTGATAAAAGAGTGATAGCCTAACAGGAGAGTCGGAGAGGGCGAGGAAAAGGAAAATGGTCATTTAATTTTTAGGGTTCTACTTCCTTCACCTCAGATACTCTTGGTCTAATGAAAAAACAAAAAAATTAAAGGACCTAACAGGCAGGCCCTATAGGGCCAACTTTATCTAAAAGTTCTAATTTACAAACCTGACCCTTAAAGGACCAGAACGAGCCAACCTGACGGACTCTAACTTCAACTTTCAACTTCAAGTAGTAATGTATGTGCAAAGTACAAATACTTACCTCTTATCCTCTAATTTCAACTCCTCTCCACGTATAGGATGCTTTTGATGGGAATGTCTCCTTTGTTTTTTTTTTCCTTTTTTTAACACTAAATAAACAGAAAGAGAAACAGCAATGGTGATCGTTTTTTCTTTGGGAACCAGAACCAGGAGAAAAAATGAATTGAGGAAAAAATTTCTCTCCTCTCCCCTTATACTAAATACACCCTTTTTTTAAGATATGTTTAATTGAATTAAGAATGTTATTTTAGAAAAGAGATGAGATGTAATGAGTGAGTAGAGTTAAAAATTGAGAATTAGTCAAGTGTATAAATACCTCGTGCTTCGTCAATAGATGAAATGTGATGGGATGAAGACACTAAAATGTCTTTGCCGCGTCATGCTTTGTTCAAATATTCGCAAGTCTCCACAGATATCAAAATGAGAAATACTTTATAGTGCTACCTCATTTATAGTTTAATTAATCAAAATATAATAACTCATCTTAATTTAATTATATATTACATATGAGCCGCAAATTTAAATTTTATTATTTTGTTAAATATATGATTTAGAAAAACAAGAGACACATTTCCTCTAATGAATTGTTGTTTTTAAAGGGTGCGAAACCCATTATCAGACCAAAATAGTTTTGGTGCCTAAAGAGAGTGTCATCGAGCTATTCTTTTAGTGGGTTGGGTTTCTTTCATCATCTCTCATAATCTCTAAATCACATCTATTCAATCAATACAATACTACTTTCACTTTTCTCTCACTATCTCAAATCAAAGGCTCAACTAAGACTAACGAGAGAAAATGAAAAACAAGATAAGGAGAAGATCTCCTTCCATTCTTTTGACTGTTCAAAGAGATTTCCAGTAGGTACTTACATTTCTGAACACACCACAAACCCAATTCCGTGCGCATAAAAACATGTGCATGGTCATTTTCATTGCTTTGCATAATCTTTCAGCCAATGTCAATAACAAAGATGACAACGTTACTTAAAACAAAGATGGCGGCAGCTGTTTGTTCACAATGGCGGTGGAAAGAATGAATATTTCCACCGCCACTTCTCTACTATTTAATGAATGAATGTGTGTGTGAGGTATTATGTGTGTGTGTGGGGAACAGAGCGGGAGAGCAAGAGTGAGAGCGCGTGAGTAGGGTGAAAGAGAGGAAAAGGAGGGTCCGAGATAATATTTTAAAGTATGTTATTTATTTTATAAGATCATTTAAATAGTTAAATTAATTTTTTTCAATAAACTTTTTTTATAAAAATTGTTCTATGTATTTTTCTCTTTCTAATGAGGATAAAATAAAATTGATTAGTGAAAATTTTAAAATTTGAATATTGGCAAAATTTTAAATTTTTATAATAGATGACTGTATATATAAAGAGCGTGATTAATAAATAACTTTAATCGATTTAGATTTGTTAATTTGTTGCTGTGAGAATTTAAAGTTATTTTCTATCTAAAAGAATTTCAAATTTCTACCATATAGGATTTTTTACCGATTAAATGAGAGTTTAAGAATTTATTTGGATTACTAGAGGTATTATTTAAGATTTAATCGGTTAGTTTTGCTAAATCTTGAAATATATGAAATTATGAATTAGAATTTGAGATTTTAAATTTATAGTTGATATAATTCTGAGTATATGGAGGTTTGGAGATTGTTGAATAAATTGAGTTATATTTATAAAAGTTTGTATTCAGTTTAAAATTAAGTAATAGATAAATTGTCATTTTTCTAAGAAAACTAAAGTGAAATAATAGTTTAATTAATTATTTAATTATGATATTAGTGATTATTGTTAATTCTATCAACATATAATTAATTAATTATTTTTTAAGGGGACTGATTTCTTTTATGCCTAGTGTTGTGTTAAGAACTTGAGGTAACTATTTTCCACTCATTATACTTGCTTGTATGATATTTGTGAGTGATTTTTAATACATGAGAACTATGTTGTTAATGAAGTTGCATTGTGGGATTTATTTTGGAATGAATGGTGATATTATATGTTTTGGAAAAATGTACTTTTTATGGTTTTCTTGAGCTGAAATAACATTGTTATCCTAATGATTATTGCGACGATGTATTACTGTCATAAATCTTGTAACACCCCCAAATTTCTAACAATTATAATGACACAAATTTGCTATAATTTTTATGAATAAATACTGAAATTCAAAATAACCAAAATTTGGGAAGTGTTACCGCCGCACTTGTACTAAGACAAGTACAAGGCTACTTTATTACATTAACTTAAATCCAAACTTAAATAAAAATGTCTTATTCAAAGCGTAAAATAAAATATTGATTTTGGCCAAAAACAGCATAGACGACCCCTTGATAAAATGCTAGTTCAATCTTCTACATTTGTGCTTGGAGATGACTTTTTGTACTTTATCAGAACAAGGGCATGGAAGATAACATTCTGCATATAAGTTGATGAAATTCAGTACTCTTCTTGAAATTCGCAGCTCTTCTAGCGACTGGAGGATGTCTTCTTTTCCCATTTGGTGCAAATCTCTCTCATCCGAATATTGCCCAAATATATATTCTAGCTTCTCACAATCAGAAATCTCCATACTTTGTAGTAGTGGAAGGTCTTTGCAAAAACATATTGGCAACATAAATTCTAATTCATGACAGTATTTGACTTTGAGATATTTCAATTTTGGGAACATTGAATCATGACTCTTTTGATTGGGATCATAATCTTCCATTGGCTTTGCTACTATGTATTTCAATCCAAAACATTGGTCAATATGCAACATTTCCAGTTGCTTTAGACTATATGCTGTGAATGGATGAAAAAGGCATGTCATTGAACATTCACGTAAATGTATGGACTTAAGATTATACAACTCTAGCTTTCCATCAAATAATGAGTCTTTCAAATTTTTACACCGTAATAAATGCAACTTCTCCAATCGATTCAAAAAATTAAGAGGATAGGGACCACAACATAATTCTCTTACATCCATGTCAAAAAGCTCCAGTTCAACCAACCTTGAGAAGATAGCCACACCAGATCGAAAACATTTTGTGCATATTAGGCACTTTATCCCATTTATAGATTGCAAACAAAGCCTAGTTAAGAGGTCTTCCATGCTGTCATCTTTCACAAGTAAGATGTCAGGAACAACATTTGTCCATCCTCTGTTATTATAATCACCATCTAACTTCAAAACTTCTGCTCTTGCCACTAGAGATTTAAATATTTCATTGGAGAAGTTTACTCTTAAGTTCTTTGAATCAAAATATCCAGATATTGAAAAATCCACTTCATAATAACTAAAACCATGCCCTCCATTTATATGATACCTTTCCAACTCAGGAAAAGTTGTAATTTGACCTAGTGATTCACATGTATCTTCATCCATACGACTTGAAACAAAATACAACTCCTCTAATTGCAAGCAACTCCCAATCACTTCAAAAGGACTATTTCTTTCAATAGAACAACGCACCTAGGAGTTTCATTAATGGAGAGTGGGCGACTTTCTTTGGCTTAACCTGCTGGAAGCTGTGGGAGGCACGCAACAAGGAGATTTTCCAAGATTCTCGTACTAGTCCGGAGAGTCTAGCCAGAGAAGTAAGTGTGCTTGCGGAGTATTCTGCTCAAGCGTTCACGTGTCAGGACACCATAAACAAAGGGCAGCTACAGAGGTGTAATAAACTTATTTATTGGCCCAAACCGCTCGCCATGTCGGTCTCTCTAAACTGTGAATGTGATGGCGCTAAAAAACAAGATTCAATGCGTGCAGGAGCCGGATGCTTAATTCGAAACCATGAAGGTAGGTGGCTAGCTGGGTGCTGTCGCAATATTGGCGTCTGCTCCTCTCTTCAGGCGGAACTTTGGGCGCTAATAGATGGTCTTGAGCTTGCTTGGAACCTCGGTTTCAGGGATGTCGTAGTGCAGGTGGACTGCATGGTAGCGTTGAGCCATGTTAAGCAGCCAGAGGGGGAGGTGAATGCCAGTTCGGTGATCTCCAGCCAAGTGCGGAAGCTACTGATGCGGGATTGGCAGGTTTCTATCAACCATGTGTATCGGGAGGGCAATTGCTGCGCAGACTTCCTTGCAACCTATGCCCTCTCTTTGAATGTGGGGTATCATTTCCTTGAGGAGCCACCTGATGGTTTGTTGGAAATCATCCAAGAGGACGCCGCTGGTGTTGGAATTCCGATAGTTGTTTCCAGTGTTACTGATCAGTGTTGGTCCTCCATTTCAAAAAAAAAAAAAGAACAACGTACCACCTCCAACAATCTCAACTTTTCTAATTTTCTAATTTCTTTTGGCAATTCAATCATTGAACAATAGCTCAATTCAAGACTCTTAAGGCTTTTTAAGTTTGTCAACATGGATATATGTCCTAACTCAAATCCTTTTATGGCTAAAGTTTGAGTATTTATGAATGAATGAAATAAGGAAGCACCTGGAATTCTATTGTATGAGCAATTCATTAAAGCAAAAAATTTGGGGTCCTCCATCCCTTCAAAGATACCGACCATCTGGAACTTTTACAATAGTAGAATTTGCATTATTACTTATCCAAAGTAAAAGAACCTCAAGTTTTCTACCATCAAAATGGCTAGGAAAGTCATTAATGTTCCAAGATAAATATTGGATATTCTCCATAAACATTATGCTAGAATCCATGACCACTTGAACTAGTTTATTTCCAATCCATAAAGCCACTTCCCGAACCAAGTCATGCATTTTTACAGCTTCATTCTTAGCCTTTAATAATAAACAGGAATCCATGAGCACATTTTTAATTGAAGTGAAATGAATTCTTGTGGTAGAGTATCTATCAGCTTCTCCGCAAAGCCCAAGACATCTAGCAATTCTGGTTAAAAAAAAAAAATTTAAAATATCACATTTTGTAGCGGTTTAGCTAAATAACCGCTATAAATATGAACGTTTTTTTTTTGTTTTTTTTTGCATAACTTCTATTTGCGACGTGTTTAAGGACTTCACATTTGTAGCACTTTAATTTTTTTTAAAAAAACTGCCACAAACTATTCGCCGCTACCCCAACTGCTAAAAATGAAGAAACCCTATCTCATGCGTTGTGAAAATTGAAAGTGGAGCTTAAATACCCAAGAGGGGGGGTGAATTGGGTATTCTTAAAATTTTTGCCGAATCTTCTGTTTTTGATACTAAAAACAGAGATATACAGAGTAAAGGAAGAAAAGCTTGGACACAGAGATTTATACTGGTTCAGTCTCAACAACTTGACCTACATCCAGTCTCCAGACTCTCTGGGATTTTCCACTATCACAATGATTACACACTCTGCACTTAAGAAGTGATTCTCTCACTAGAACTCACTCCCCCTTACAAGTTGTAATCAATGATCCCAACCACCAAGTCCCCTGACTTGTGGTTCCTTACAATAAATGATTAACAATCAAAGAAAAACTCTCTCTAAGAGTAGATGATGATAAACACTGAAGCTTATAATGTCAAAAGACAAAATACAAATGAAAACTGTAAGGTAGTTGAAGAACTTGAATGCTTGTGCGTTTTCAGATGTTGTAGTAGCTGTGAAGTGTTGAATACCACTCTATTTATACACATAAGGTATAAATGACCGTTGTAACTTGGATTAAAACGTTGAGAGTGTTCTGCTGAAGTTAGGTGCTACTTTGGCCATCTTCTCTCTCTTGGTTTCTGCATAATCCAACTGGACTTTGGTTCAGAGTTGATTCTCTGCAAATTAATCCGTTAGAGAGGCTGTTGCTTGTTGTAGAAATATTTCTTTAATGCTTTGCAACCGTGTACAGATGAATTAACTAAAAGTAAGCAAGTTTCTGGGTTGAACATTTAATGTTCTAACACCACTTTTGCTTTTGCTCTAAACCTTCAATAATCTTTCTTTAATCTGTCTGAAACTCACTAAAAAGATGATTAAACATATCTAGAATCATTATAGATTAATCATGAAAAGCATTGAGATCAAACAAGAAGGTATAGCAGATTTGGCAAATTTGAATTTCTGTCAACGTATAGAAACCTAGAGGTTTGTTCCACAAACCTCGAGGTTTTCGTTATCTACAGGTGAAAAGGTTTTGGTTTAAAAATAGCAAACCTGGAGGTTTCAAAACAAACTTGGAGGTTTTCAGAAATGCAGAAATAAGTTTAAGTCTCTGTGTGTCAAAACCTCGAGGTTTCATGATAAACCTCGAGGTTTCACTTTAAAAAATGAAACGTTGTAAAAACACGATAGAACCAAACCTGGAGGTTTCAAAAACAGTGAAAGTTCATTTGCTCTCTGGAACTCACAAACCTCGAGGTTTGTAGCAATACTCGAGGTTTTGCTAAAATCATTGAAAATCAGAACTTGGTTCCAAAGACAAAACCTGGAGGTTTTGGTGTAAACCTCGAGGTTTTCACAGATGGGAAAACTTGATTACTCTCTATATGTCAGAAACCTGAAGGTTTCTAATAATACTCGAGGTTTTGAGTTAATTTCAAAATTCTCAGATTTGAGTCAAACCACAAACCTCGAGGTTTATGTGGGAACCTCGAGGTTTTCAATGTTATTGAAAACCATTTGCTCTCTGGATGAAGAAACCTGGAGGTTTCTTCAAATATTCGAGGTTTCACATTGTTTTTCAAAAGTTTCAGTTTGGCGACAAAGCACAAACCTGGAGATTTTGTTGTAAACCTCGAGGTTTGAAGGATTGGTGTGAAACTGAATTTTCTCTGGAAGTCCAAAACCTCGAGGTTTCACATATTTTTGTGAAACCAAGATTTTTCAAGTTAAGACAGAAACCTTGAGAGCTTCTCTGTAAGGCCAAACCTCGAGGTTTCTGGACAAACCTCGAGGTTTGCTCTCACTCAGGTATTTCAACATCTAAGAGCAAATCCTCTTTTCTTTGTTTACAATTGTTGGCAATCATCAAAACCTTTAGAGAACCAACAAAAATTTGTAGCAGTTTTCTGTAATCGCTACAAAAGTTTAGGCTCTTAGCATTATGTAGCAGGTTTTTTGATATAGACTGCCACTAATGGTGCACCATAAGGCGATAAACTAGAACCATATTTGTGGCGGTTTGTATTAACAAACTACTACAAAATAGCTGCCACAAATTTGGCGCCATATTTTGTAGGGGTTAGTTTATGATAACTGCTATAAATGTTATTTACGAACTAGTGGGCCACTTGGCGCAAGTCATATCATTGCAAATGTATAGCAATTTTGGTGTAAACCGTTACAAACTCGCATATTTTTAGCAGTTTATTTTAACCGCTACAAATGAATCGCTATGAATTGACCCCCTTTTTTTTTTTGTAATGACCACCCTGGTCAAGTATTGGGGAGTCAAGGGGAGCCGGTCTCACAAGATATTTTGGACGAATGCTGCCTCACATTTTGGACAAAGTGAACCTAGTAGAAAGCTTGTGACCAAGGTTTGAGAGAAAGTCATGCCTCAATTTGAGTGGAAGTCAAAGAAGAGCCTGAGTTGCAACTTTACCGATCACTTCGAGAAGAGTTTTTGGAAGAGCTATGAGGTAAGATGATATGGATGGTGATGTTTAGCATTCAAGCCAAGATGGGTCAATCAGAATATAGATATCAAGTTAGTAAAAAATTTCAATTAAGATAACATTGAGTTTTATTGTAAGTTAGTCTAATTATTTCTTTAATATCTCTTACCCAAGATTCCCTGGCCTTTCCCAACACCAAAAACAGTTATAATACCCTAGAGATAGGATTTGGCTTTCTTACTCTTCCACCAGATGTTGGAAAACCTTGCATTCATTTGTTAGATGTCTTGATGATGCATGTTGTTGACTTGTTGTTGTATACACACATGCAACTACCTACTATAGTCAGCAAATTCAAGACGATCTTTGTAGGATCAATATTACTAGTGTTCAAGGGGGGAGGAAGGTGTAGACATCTCGTTTCCTGATGACGAGGTTGCCCTACTTGGTCAGACAAAAGGATTTTTCACCCTTTGGTTTTAACATCTAGTTTACATTGCGACAACACCTCCAATGATAGGAAACATTTTACTATTAATTACTTGAATTTTCTTTGACATCCTACTTATAATCTTTGATTTTTGTATTGCTAGAATCAAGAACAAGTAGAAAGGTTTCCCTTATTGGCACAAAAAAATTAACAAGGTTGACTTGCATATGCCTTGTGGGATTGTGGGTAGACTGATCTCTAACGCCTATGCGCTTGATAGCAAGATATTGGAGAGTTCTTATCTTTGGAGGAGATAGACATCGGATGAGTTATGTTTAATTTGCAGTCAAGTGAATTTATTATCTTTTTTATATTTTACTATAATTAATGTAGTGATTTTTAGGATTCTATATTCAGTAAGTCATTTCTCATTTTAATTCTATGGTAGCTGCTTCCACAAAATGTTTCCAAATGTATTGAAACACAATCCTATAGATTCTTATGTTTTTGGCGTGTCACAAAGAATATGAACAAGATGGAAAAGAGGATGCGCTATGTTGGCTATATAATCAGAGAGACTCAGTTGTCGTGTGATCTAGTACCAATTATTGACAAGCAAGTAACTTTTTTTTAAAAAAATCTATTTAAGGTATAATCAGTTTGTTAAGTCAAGTATCATGTCACCTAACCTTATTTTAATCTATATGTTGTACTATAGTTATCATTGGAGTCTCTATGTTTGTTGCCCCATGATGATCAACATCTATTGATTTGATTCCTTGGTTCACAAGCTGAATGAAGAGATCAAAACCAATTTCAACATGTAAGTTTATTAGTTCTTTATGTGTTTTAATAATAATTGACAATTGTAAACAAAATAAGGTTAATGATTTAAGTCAATAATGTTTTAACTTGATTAAACTTAAACCAGTAACTTGCTATCAAATTGACTCGAGTTTCAAGTTGTAAAACTTGAGTCAATACAAGATAAAGAGTTATCAAAGTGTTTGAACTTAGATTGACTTGAGCCAGTCATGCTTAACGCGAGTCATAAGCTCTTCCAAAATATTTTAAGAAATGATGTTAACTCGAGCCTGTGCCATTTGACTCAAGTCTTATTTTGTGGACGTAAACTTATTTTCAAATTTAGGAGTCTTTAACTCAATCCTATAGCCCTTAACTCGCGCATGCTTTTTGAAATCCATTTTAAAATGATTTAGTTGACTTGAGTCATCACTTAATAACTCGAGCTGGTGCAATTTCAAAACATTTTCAAAAAGCTATTTCAAAGTTCATTTGAGAAAGACAAATTGAACTCGAGCTAACCTTAATTGACTCGAGTCATGCACTTGAGCTAAACGTTTTAAACTCGAGCCTAAGTCATACGAGACATCTTCGTTTAAACAACACAATTATTTTCAAAGAAAGTGAACTAGTGACTAGAGGCTAGAATACTTAACTCGAGTCATTTGCTCCAGTCTGATTGAAATAAACTCAAGCATAATATATCTCTGTTTTACAATCACCGTGTCTATAAATCTTAAATCCTTAAGTATGATTTGTATATTTCATATCTTCACTCATTAATCTTCTTAACTATGTTTAATCAGTTTGTTAATAAATTTTAGATGATCATGATTAAGTGCAGATTAATCAAAAAGCAATTAATTACGTCACCTGCATTAAGTGCAGATTAATCAAAAAACTATACACAACTATTTTATGGAAAAAAAAGTCATTGTAAATCTAATTACAACGGCTATTTTAGTAAAATAGTCGCTATAAGTAACACTTTCAACGGATGTTTTCTCATAACTCGTTGTAAGTCTAATTTACAACTTCTGTTTTAAGAAAACTATCGCCTATAGTTTTTTTTTAAAGGGATAAGGGTTTTAAATGCCATAGAAGTTTTCGTTCAGGAGCACTGATAAGATGAAAGTTTTTTTTAGACAAAAAATGCCACAGAAGTTCACAAGAAGTATCAATTTTGCCCAGGAAGTATAATTTTTGCCACGAAAGTTTTTGCTAGGGAGCAATTTTGCCCCGGAAGTTTTCACTAAGAAGAAATTTTGCCTAGGAAGTTTACAAAACGTAGCAATTTTCCTAGCAATTTTTCCCTTCTGTCCTCAAATATTAAATTTGACTACTAAATCAGTCAAAGACCACACATGTCATGCCTTGAAAAGGTTAAACTTGGAGCCAGAGAAGGAAATCCTTCAGATGTCACTACTACAAAAAAGGACTTTTACTTCCCTAAAAGACGTCCTTTTTTAAGAAAAGGAAGTAAAAAATAAAGGCGGTGACATATTTGTAATTATATATGAGAAAAGTTGACTTTTGGCGTCTAAGTTTTAAAATTAGACGCCAAAATCGATGCTTTTGGCGTCTAAGTTTAAAACTTAGACTCCAAAAGTAGTCCTTTTTACCGCCGGACTTTTCATTTGCCGACCATATTTCCAAATTCCCCTCCTTTTTGGTCATTTTTGACGTCTAAATAAAAAGCTTAGACACCAAAAGTTTTCATTTGCCGCCTTGTCTTTTCTTTTCTTTTCTTTTCTTTTTTTTTTTTGCTTATCCTCTCTCAATTATCTTTTCAGCCTTTGCTCCTTCGTGTTCTCTGCCTGTTTTTTCCTTTTTTTGCTTGTCCTCTCTCATTCATCTTTTCATTCTCTCAGCCTTTGCTGCCTTCGTGTTCTCATTTCACCCTCTCAGTCTTTGCTGCCGCTCCTCCTTATCAAACTTGTGGAGTTGCAAATCTGGCCGTCTTCGTCCTCCGCTCCCATAACTAATGGGGTCCTTCGCTCCCATGTCCTTAGACTTGCGAAAAAAGGAGGTGGATCTGCCATATCCTTCGCATGCCCACTTTTCTGCTCCCATCTCCTCGATCTGGGAAAAAAGGAGGTGGATCTGCCATATCCTTCGCGTGGCCACTCTTCCACTCCCATCTCCTCAAATTTGCAAAAGACGGCGAGGACGAAATCATAGGCTCCTTCGATTTCAACTTCGACAGCTCGATTTTTTTGTGGTACCTGAGATTTTGCGTTTTTGTTGCGATTTTGCAATTTGTTTTGGTTCTTGATTTGTTTTGTTTCTAAGATTTTGCATTTATGTTGCGATTTTGCTATTTATTTTGGTTCTCAATTTGTTTTGTTTTTACGATTTTGCTTTTGAGATTTTGCGTTTTTGTTTCGATTTTGCGATATGTTTTGATTCCTGCTATTGTTTGGAAGAAAACCAGTGGACATGCCTCAGCTACCCGATCAAGAGAATGATCTGTTTTATTTCTGGGTTTTTTCTTCTGAGATTTTGCACTTTTTGTTTCAGCGAGTTTGCATTTTTTGATCTGTCTATCTCTGGTGTCTGCACCCGATCGGAATACCGGAATACATTTTTGCGTTTTATTTTTTATTTTTTAAAAAAAGTACTTACGGCATCTAAGTTAAAAATTAGACGTTGTCAGTCTTCCCTTTCTTATGCCCCCCAGATAGGCGCCTCCATGGAATATGACGTCAAAAAGGCTTAAAATAGGACGTTATTGACCCTTTTTGTAGTAGTGTGTTGATCTCAAGGCGGCCAGAATTTGTGAAGCCGAACTAGTCAAAAAGATTGAAAGATCTGTCACAAAATGCAAATGAAACGCAAAACGAGAAATGAATTGTTCCAAAAATTGGTTTAGTAAAACAAATCAATAGTGATAATATTTACATTTGTATAAACTAATTTTTTTGCTTAGATCATAAGTGATGTTTCCTTTGGGTTTTGTGACAGTCGACCTTTTAGTCCCTTTGACCAGTTTGGCTTTACAAATTCTAGCCGCCTTGAGCTCAACATTTCAAGGATCTCCTTCTCTGGCTTCAAGTTTGACCTTTTCAAGGTATAATATGTGTGATCTTTGACTGATTTAATAGTCAAATTTAATATTTGGGGATAGAAGGGCAAAATTGCTCCTTAGTGAAAACTTCCGGGGCAAAATTGCTCCTCATTGAAAACTTTTGTGGCATTTTTGGTCCAAAAAAAACTGACGTCTTACCAATGCTCCTGAACGAAAACTTCCATGGCATTTAAGACCCTTATCCCTTTTTTAAATTTTCAAAAAGAGAATATTAAATTACAACGACTGTTTATAAACAAACGTCTATCTCAAAACTTTTCAACGACACTTACATATGTAACACCCCTACCGGCCTCGCCCTTTCGGGTGGCGGATGGAGGGATTCTCTTTAAATAATTATCATATATCTTCTAATTACTACTGATTAACATGCAACAAAGTTTATCGTGGCAGAGCTTTTCCTGGTTGGATTTTAGACAATACTAGTATAATTAAATGTCAGTAACAAAATAAAATCTCCAAAAGGTTAGATATACAGTCATCCATCAATGCCAAAAAGGCAAAAATAATATACAGTCATCTAATCTCAAAATGAATCACAAAATAAATTTCCTCCGCCACCTTCAACTCCAACTACTCCCGCCCAGCAGTCTTACCCTTCTCTCCAGATACAGCCCTCGTATTACTTCCTAAAGCTTTACAAAAATCTGGGATTCAAAAATGAAGTCTAGATTAACCATTAATCTCATATGTAATGCATAAACAGTGTATGTATGTAACCATAATCAGGAAAACACCAAATAAAAGCATTCAGTAACAAACACGCAGTAACACAAATACAACATACCAAGTATACCGTGTTAACTGCGGAAGGACTACACGTCCTCGAAACAAACGCAGGACTACTCAACAAAGCAAGCTCCAGATCCACAGCGCTAGGAAAAAATAGTAGTCGGGCTCCGAACTCAGACCACACTGAATGCACACAAACGCATGTCCCTTTTCAGGAGACACGGATCCACAATCATGGAAAAACATACATACAGGGCAACACAAGACATATAAGGATTAAGGTTACTATGGTAGTTGAACAAAATTATCAGTATGATTTTTCTCCAGGTGCACAGAATCAAAATGATCCTAAAATAACCAAAATATATAAATTAAAAATAACTCTTCTTTAAAGTATTTATTTGTTGATTTAAAAAGAAGCCTTCTTCAACCTTAAAAGGAAACCCTCAATCCCATACCAAAAATCATATTTTTAACAAGTTGAAACATTAAACACCCCAACTGTAAAATCTATTCCCACATACTTGAGACTTACCGGAAACATCTCGAGTCCCACAACCTAACTTTCTCTTATATCATAATGACTCCTCTTCTTAAATCTCAAGCCTTAAGTTTAATCTTTTATTCAGCCCTTTATCAATTAATTAGACCATTTCATGAACAAAAACATAGGATACAGATATTACCACTTTCTCAACCATAAAATCATAAGGTAGTTAAAATAATCACTTACGTGCTTAGTATTTTTCCACTTTAAGCTTTAATCTTCAATATTTCTCCCTTCTTCCTTTGGCTTAGTGGCGGAGCCACACTGTTGCCTCTGGATGCAGGTGTAGACACAAAATCTTAAGAATATAAATATTTTTGTAACAATTTATCTTGGTGGTGAGGTTGGTTGTCGGGCTAGCCTCACTCGTTAGAGATCCCCAGTTCGAACTTGAGCTGCACCAAAGGATCAGCAGTCTGTTGAATAATTTCTTTAGGTTCTCTCACTCGCTCTCTGACCCTCTTCTTTTTATCCGGCTGAAGTTATGTTTTTGTCAGGGATGTAACTTGGTCTAGTTCTATGGCTATTTGAAGAAAACGATGGGGGTTCTTCCTGCTTTGTTTGATTCTCTTCTTTGTACCGTTTCCAGTGTCAATGGTTCTCCGAGAGCTCCGTTCAGATGGTGTTTCTGAGGCATCTACATCTGTATTTCAACATAAACAAAGTGACGGTATTTGGGCACTCGTGTTTTAGTTTATTGTGGAAGTTGCAGAACAACTTCTCCTATGAATCAGACCTCAAAGTGGTTAATTGTTTTGATCAATTTGAATTGTTCAGCTCTAACTCTTTGATTCATGCCCCGACCTCAAGTGTCGATCTTTTTTTATCTGCTGCATTCTAGTTTTGTATAAGCTTATGGGTCTTGTTGCTTCCTTATAAGATATGCTGGTATTGGTGAAAAATAAAATGATAGAATTAGCAACTATAGTTGTCTACTGGTGAACCATATTCTGGGATTGAGCTATTTCACCATTTAGCCCAATTCAAGGAATTGGGGAACCAAAGAATAAGAAACAATGGAGAACTGGACAAATTTTCTAGTTTGCTTTTGCTTATTCTGGAACTTGTCATATGAGCAGATACAATAGTTCTCTACTTTTTTTTTTTTTTTGCTATTGCACCTGGTTCACCAGAGCTTCGCTCTGCCTAGTTCGGATCGAGGTTCTGTCAGACGCATACGCTGGGACCTCTCCCAGGAGAGTTTTCTACTTGTTGAGTTGTTTTTGTTTCCTTTTAAAGTCAAGTTATTCATAAAAAGGAAAAGAAATATCTACATGTTGAGTTGTTTCAGTCAACTGAGAAATAAAATTGTGATGAATATTATTCATAAGTAATAAATGCCTACATGAATATCTAGTTAACTTGGATCAATTGTTAAAGAAATGGAACATACATAGATTCTTGTTTTCAAGTTTTTTGGGTAAAATTTCACCTAGCTGCCATTTTTCTGGAAACTCTAATGAACTAATGGATTATACTCTTTTTTGGAAACATCCGCATTCTACATTCATTGTTTTCTTCGTAATTCATTTGCTAATTTTGATAAAGAAAAGTTGATTGAGTTTGTTAGATTCTATCCTTTGGAGTTTGATGAGATTGCAGATATTCCTTTTCTTTCTTCAAGTCTCAGTAATTTTATTGTTAATATGAGAGCTGATTCTGATTTTGTCAATTTGCAAATAATTTCTGACATTGCTTTGAAGATAGTTGAGAAAAAAAATTTCCAGGGTGCTGCCCCCGAACCCCCAAATCCCACCACTAATTGTACTCCCACAAATATTAAATCTTGGCTCCGCCACTACTTCAGCCTTATCCTTCACACAGCAAGAGAGGAGTTTCCATTAAAATATGACTCCCACGAACAAGTACCCAAAAGCCTTACCTTCCTCTTTGGATGTTTATTGGAGCTCTTTCTGAACCCTTTTCTATCTTTCTTATTCTCTTCTTCTTCAACTTCATCCAATGGGAGAAATAAGTGGAGATGAGAAAGGGATTCTCTCATGAGCAGTTCTCTCCTTATCTCTCACAGTCTCTGGACCTTTGGATCAAGATTTCAACTGTCAGGATGAACTAATGATGAGAAAAAAGCAGAAAAGCGATAAGGAGAAGATCCAGACTCGTGGAGATGAGCTCCCTTAAATAGCCATCCAACCTATCTCTGGACCCTTCTAAAAAATGTCTAGAGAATTCTTGATCCCTCCCTTGGCCAGCGATTAGAGTGTTCTAGGGAAAATAAAATAAAGAAATTCTGGTTCCTCTTGATCTCTCCTTCTCTCTGTCGGCATCCTTTGTAAATTTTTAAAAAAATTCCACCTCAATCTTTCTCCCATACGTCCAGCATGTTGAGAAGAGTTTGAAACAATGTGTGTAATCCAAGTCTCATGTGCATATTCTCACACTCCTACTTCAATTAATTGTGTAGTCTCATGCATCAGATCTTAGGTTATAGATGCACTTCATGACTCTAGGCGTCTCTAGCTTTGGGTCATTAATTAGTTGCTTCTTCTTTTCCCCACGCGACGCGTCAGCTCAGCTGATGGAGGAGAAGATTTATTTTAGTTTTGTCTTACCATCAAGTACAATTTCCTCCTTTTTCATTGGTTCAAGCCTTATCCTTGTTGCAGATTCAAATTTCTTCCTTTTCTCTTCCTATCTGATTTCGAAAATTGAAGGCTCTTTTGAAAAAAAATAGGTCTTCTAATACACTTCTATCTCTTCTTAAACTCTTACATTGTACATGTTATCATATTTTCCCTTTTTTTCCCCTTCTCGTCAGGCATGTTGGAGATTATTTAGGATTTGGTGTGATTTTTCTTCTCTTTATCCGTACAACGTGCAGCCCCCTCCTTCATTAATTATGGAATGTCTCATCCTTCATTTCTTTCCTTTCTCAGGTTAGAGGCCATAAAGCATTGGAGAAGAAATATATATTTTTACTAATTTTTCCATTTGCTTCTCTCCCCTATCTGACACATTGAAAAGCATAAAAAATTTGTGCTTGCATTGCATCACGTGCCTATTCCCTCTTTCCTTCCTTTTTTTTTTTTTTTTGTTTCTCCAATCCACCAATTCGTTCTTTCTCTCCTCATCTTCCTTTGTTTTTTTTTTTTCCCGATGTGTTTCTTTAATATTCATTTCCCTCCTCTTAGCTTCTCTTTCACGCTAGATACATTGGGAAGCAATTGAAGAAATGGCGTGTGATCCTTAAACCACATGCACAATATCTCACCTTCGTAAATACATTGTTTCGTCCATCACTTTTCTTTTCTTCTCTCTCTTTTTTTTTTCTCTCTCTCTCTTGCAAGTCTACCACCATGGAAAAATATGGAGAAAATTTTTGTATCAAAAGTCTCATCTAATGACCACCTTTCTAGAGCAAATTAGATTTATGTTGAAACTCTACTATTTTTTTTTCATCAGAATTTTCCCTTGGAAAAATATATTTTTACCTTCCCTTGACATTACTTATCTTAAATTATCTATAACCAAATTTATTAACCACATCTCAAATTATTCCACATTAATTTTCCCAATAATTAATTTATCTTGTCAGAAAAACAATATATCATTGACTACTTCTTGGCGAGAAATTCTCATATTCCAATAATTAATTTACATGAAAATTGGGGATGTTACAATATATACTACCCCCTGAAAATAATCATCTTATGGTTCTAAAAACATACATTAAAAATGCTTTTTGTAGTAGTAACGATTTGATGGTGTGAATTTTTTTTGGGCAAACTAAAATTGTTAACAAAACTTGTGAAAGGGTTTGGGTTAAGGATTAAAAGTTAACACACACACACATATTTGTACTTTGGTGGCTCATTAGGCTTCCAACCTTTTAGGTAAACCAAGTAGTGGGGTTTGAACCCCATCCCCTCCACTTTGGGAATATTAATTCCCGACAAAATATTCCCACTAGAGCTTTGGCGGCCAATCGCCTACAAAGCTCTAGCTGCTGGAAGAGGGTGATCACCCGTGGCCAGCCATCGACCACAGGAGCTTTGACGGCGGCAAATGGGGGTAATATTGTTTTAGAAAAATATATACGTGAACGCAATTTGGCCATTTCCGTTTAATATCAAAAGAACAAATTAGGTACTGACATCTCTCTGGGATAATGAATATTTGTAACGCTTTTTTGTCATTTACAATTTTTAAAGTTTTTTATAAGGGATTTTCCCTATAATTCAAAATTTTTAAATATATTTCATTAAATATATATTTTTTTAGAAAATTACTCAGACAAATTGTTAATATTTCTTTGGGATAATGAACATTGTTAATATTTTTCACTAAAAATTACATAAAATTTTTTAGAATTAAATAAAAATATTAAATAGATCCTTAACAAATATTAATGTTAACAGATAAATTAGGGATTTGTTATAATGAGGGTAGATTTGTAAAGAAAATTTAATTTAATATGGTTTTATTTAAAAATATACTTTAAGAATCTTTTAAGAATATTCTTTAATGTGTTAGTGGTTGAATCGTATTGAATAGTTCATTTTTGTGTTTGTGTTTCCGGTGGTTGAATTGTATTGAATGCTTTAGCTTATATTCGGTGAGAGAATTAAATGACCGTTGGAAGCTTTCAATGCACCATTGAGAGTAGTCAAAATAGCCGTTGAACGTTGAGGTTCTTTCATTACTTACTGTTGTTGATTCAGTAAATGTGCACCATCATTGGCATTCCTTCTGTTCTTCACGTTGGATGATCTGGTGTTCATTAATGGAAAGAAACCATTAAAGCCTTTGGAATGTTCAGAGATTGATTGTCCAAAATTGTGCTTCATTTTTTGGACCCGCATTTAATGCAACTGATATAATCAATGCTTTTTTATTAATCTTTAGTTAATCCATCATCTAATCATCTGAAACTCATTAATAAACATATTAAAGATAGTTAGAAACAATAATGAGAGATGATAAGAAGTAAGCAAATTATACTTAAAGATTTAATATTTATGGATACAGTGATTTGCAAAATAGAGATAACTTAGCTCAAGTTAAATTCAAGCAACCTCGAGAAGTTGACTCGAGTTAACCATTCTAAGCTTAAGTCACAAGTTCATCTTCTTTGAAAAATAAGTCTGAACCCAAGTGAAGATGTCTCTATATTAACTTAACTCGAGTCTAAAATGTTTAACTCAAGTGCATGACTCGAGTCATTTATAGTTAGCTCGAGTCAAGCATCCTTTTCACAAATGTTCTTCGAAATGGCTTTTGAAAATGGTTTGAACAGCGAGCTAGCTCAAGTTATCAAAATACATTTTGAATATAACATTCAAATTCATGCTCGAGTCAAGGAAGATTGGCTTGAGTCACTACTTTTGTTTTGTGTAAAATAAATTTAAGTTTACAAGATTTAGCTTGGGCATACTCGGTTTACTCGAGTTAATGCTCTTCATAAAGTATTTCAAAAAGACTCATTACTCGAGTCAACAAATGACTAACTCAAGTCAAACAAAGTTCAAGAATATTTTGACTAAGTTTTTAAAAGGCTTGACTTGAGTTTGACAACTTGAAACTCGAGTCAAGTTGATAGCAAGAATCTAATTCAAGTTTGATCAAGTTAAAACATTTTTGACTTGAATCATTAACCAAACTTTGTTTACAATTATTAGTTATCATCAAAAGATATGGAGAACTAACACTCTCTCCCTTTTTGATGATGACAACACTTGTAAACCAAATATCAAATTTTTTTAAAATTCTTTGAGAATTCAAGAGATAGGAAAAATAATCAACAACTCAAAGAAACTAACCAGCTCATTTCATTCATTTCAAAATGCCAAGTTCATGAGAGATAAAGCATAAAGCCAAGGTACATAGCATGAAATAAAATACATGAAACAAGCTATGAAATACATGCAGGAAAACAAAATATGACACAACAACAAGAAGCTCTCTTTTACTTCTCTTCTCCCCCTTTGTGATCATTTGAAATGGGAGGATCATAGGAGGTAGGAAAGGGGTGAGTAGTGAGCCAAAGTGAGGCAAGGAAAAGCAGAAACATGAATATTTGGCTGAGGTGGAGGAGCAGAAACAAAAGTATATGTATCTGGCTTAGGTGCATGAGAGTGGTGAGAATGAGGGGAAGAGGCAGGTGAGTGTTCATCAAACAAACTTCCAGTTGAAGTTGAAGATGACATCTTGATAGTGGTAGTTTGGGAAGGAGGAACAATGATGGTGGCAGGGGTAGTGGCTATGTTTGGTGTAGAAAACGTGAGAATGGGAGATGAGGGAATAGGAGATGAAATAATAGGAATGGAAGTAGGAAAGATAGGTGAAAGAGGAATAGGAAGGATGAAGCATAGGTGAAGGTAAGGAGGTAGGAATACTAAGACTAGGACTAGGAACAGTAGTTTGAGGCTTCACCAATGTATCCATCTTACTACTTAGAATGAGCATCATGGTATGAAGACTTAAGATACTTGCAGTGTGATCATCAACAATGCCTTCAATATTGTCTATCTTCTCATTACGTTCCTCTTAAACATCCACAAGCTCAGTGTGGCTCTTTGTCACTTCATTCACCAATTTGACAATCTCAGTCTCAAGTGTCTCAGTAAGTTGATGGTACTGAGCAATCATTGCTGTGTGAATTGGTCCAACATACTCTGAGATAGCCTTCTCTACTAAAGCCTTGATTGGTCCTTTCAAACTAGAGGGAGGAGGCTGAGATGATTGAGCAGGAGCAACAGCAGGTGAGGACTAAGTTTCATTTGCTCTTGACTAAGATGCTTTTGATCTATTGGGAGCCTTTGATTGACCAGATCTTTCTCATATGAAATCCTCATAAGATTGAGGTGATGTTGTCCAAAAATATGAGGTTTGACAGATTGCTCATTTAACTTTAAGTGCCAAATCTTTTCTTGGAATAACATCAGAGACACAAGATTAGGAAAAAGGATGGTAGAGGTCTTTTTGGACTGGAATCTGAATTTCTTCATCTCATTATAGACCCACTGGCTTATATTGTGAGGGACTTTGTCAACAATAGAAGCAAAAAGGAAGTAGTCCTCATGGAAAATAAGCAAAGTTTTTACCTTTTTGCATAAGGGTCCTGGAATATACTAGAGAGCCCTATGCACTTAGGGCATAACAACTGGAGGAAATGAAAGTGGCCCTAATGGCTCACTCAAAGGCTCACCTGGTCTGAGAATTTGGAAAATTTCCTTATTGCTATAGTTCAACTCAAGAGTAGGAGGAGGATTAGGAATTCTTAACAAAGAGTTAATGAATTTGGCAGTAAGAAGGATTCTTCTGCCTTTAACATAAGTTACAATCCTCTCCTCAACTAGAGCACCATTGTCATCCAAATGATTGGCTATGGTCATATTGAAGTAGAAAGTTCTAACAATGATAGGACTACAAGAAGTCCTTATAGAAATAAGATTATCAAAAGGTTTAAGCCATTGAGAAAGATCAAGATTGCAATCTTCCCTTAGCTTAACTAGGTCAACATACACTGTAGGACAGAAATTCCTATTAGCATAATGTTCTCTAAATTGTTTGGCTATTGACTTAGTGTGACTTAATGAACATTATAGGATAACAACAAAAATCCCTAGGAGGAATGGGATGAGAGTATATAGCTTGAAGAGCAGGAGGTTGACTAGATACCTTAGAACTGGACTGTTTTTGGGCCTGAGAGACTTGGCCTTAAGGAGAACCTTTGAAATCAGAAGAAGCAATTGTTGTTTTCTTCTTCTTCTTTGGAGTCTCAACAATCTTCTCCTTATCTCTGTGCTTAGCAATCTCAAGATCAACTTTCTTTCTCTTAGGCACCTCAAGAGGCTCTTGAATCACAACTTTCTTTTGCGTTAGCTTTGGGAGAAGCCTCATTGGTAGCAACCAGTATCCTTGGTGGTTGCTTTTCTCGTCTAGGTCTCTTTAAAGGAGGAGGAGATGATGACTGAGTAGCTTCATAGTCAGATGATGAATTCTTAGTCTTGGAAGAACATTTGGGGGGCATTGTTTAGGTCTAGGCTCGAGTTTAGTGTTCGAGAAAGAGAGGTTTTTCAGAGAAAAGTGAGCTGAAACTCGAAGGTTTTGAGAAGTGAAGTGTGATAGTCGAGATACTTTATATATAGAAAACGCTCAACTCAAGTTACTACTCAATGACTCAAGTTACCTGCTCGAGTTGACAAAAGAATGAACTAACCTAGACTTCAAGTGTGTATATGAAAACACTTGAAAAATACCATTGACTTGAGTTAATAACTTGTTGGCTCGAGTTAGGACTCTGCTCTGTCTTAACTTGACTCGAGTTAAGTACTCTTCTCAAAACTTAGTTGCTCTTTGTCTGAATTGCACTCAAGGTACCATCTCCTTGGCTTGAGGTGACTCTTGTGCAAAAATTGATTTTGCTCTTTGTCTGATGTTCACTCGAGTCATCCATGCCTTGGCTCGAGTTGACTCTTGTGCAAGAATTGATTTTGCTCTCCGTCTGATTTTGGCTTCTTGGCATAAGCAGCTTTTTTTTAGATAAGCCTAGTTACTTTGATGCTAATGCAAACACTATACAGATGGGCTTTTTCCCTTACTGAGCCTTTTTTCCCTATCCCACTAGACTTTTAAGGAGTTGAGATGCCTTCCCAAATAGGTACAACATATCCAGTGCACAATCTCTTCTTTTAATAACAAATAGAATTACATATCCTTTACATGATACTCATAATTTTGAAGGCCCTTTGGTATAAGAAAATCAATCTTATGTTATACTTGAAAAGGGCTTCTAAAGGATCTGTCATCGACACCATAGATGCCCAATGAAATTTCTAGAAAATAGAGGTAGAGGGGATACGAGTTGGTTGGGATGGGGATGTTGTTTTTTTTTTTATTATTTTTTGTTTTATGTAAAATCCACCTAAGCAATTTTTAACAAGATTTTAATATTTTTTGTCATATAGGATGACTCAGAAACGTTAAGGGTTACCCCTCGTCCTTGGGTTCAACTGGCGTGGGGGTCGGACTTTTTCACCTCAAGGGAGGGGGTTCAATCCCTGCGTTGGTCAAGGCGCTGGGGGAGGCATCCTAGGGGTCTAGGAAACAGTGGTAACGCTAGTAGAGGTGGAGGCTTATGTACTCTCTGGCCAGTATTCCTTGTGGACTGGGCTCCAAGCGCCTTGCCCTTGGACTGTGAGTGAGCCCAACCCCTTTCTTAAAATTTTGATATCAAAAAAAAAAAAAAAACGTCAAGGGTTGAGTTGCAAATGAGTCAAACATTTAGGGATTGAGTTATAAATAAGTCAAAACTATAAGGCCAAAAGATTAATTTTCTCATTGTAATAAATGGAAGTTAGTTGGGTTTAATAGTTTTGCCTCAAATTTGAAAGTTTTTGGTTGCTTTTGTTGTAAAAGATAGTTTATAATTATTGTTACACCCTTGATAAAATTTGAGTGTTATTTTAGCACCTTGTATGGACCTAGTGCACCACATCATTTGTCGTCTGGAAAAGCATAAGACAACATGCCAACTAATTATAATCGGCATGCTGACTTATCCCAAGAAGTTCAAATTTTATTTTCTTACAAACAAACTTCTAATTTTTCTTCTTAGAAAAAAATACTTCGCATGCTTAGCAATCCACAAACAAAACTTGTGCCCTAGGCCTTAGACCTAAGTATTATTCTTAATGGTGGTTTGGGAAGAAGAAAAAAGTTCTTTTTAAAGTATTTTTTTTGGAAGTCGGAACAAAATTCCTTCCACATATTTAATTGGAACGTTATAAAAACATTTCTAAAACGTTAAAATCAACGAGTACACTATTATGTACATATAATATACTCTAAGAGTTGGGCTATTTTCACTTGACACGTTTTAAAACCCTGAGGGATAATAGAGCCTAAAGTAGACAATTTCGAAAACAAGGTGTTGAGATGTTATATATGGTATTAGAGTCAGGCATGAGATTCATGTGCAAGTGAGGATGCTAGGCTAGTAGGGCTGGGGTGTGATTTCCCACATTGGATAGGGAGAGGAACAAAAAACAGCTTATAGAGGTCTATATATCTATACTCTGCACACGTTCTAAAATATGAGCGGTAATAGACCCTAAAGCGTCCAATCTCAAAAGTGAGGCATTGAGGTATTTTACATCATACTTTTTAAGAACAACTCCTCGAACAATACTTATTTTAATGGTAAAATTTTATAAGAATTTAGAATCGAAGATCATAGGACATAAGCACAATTTTATAGAAAATTAGAATCATAGATTGTAGAACATAAGCAAAATTTTATAGAAAATCAGAAACACAATAAGGAAAAGAAGAATATTCTTCACAGCTCCATCAACAAGACAAAACTGATCCTCGTACAAATAATTAATTGATATGATATGGTTGGTATTTAATTACATGATGAATTCTTAATTGACAAAATAATACGGTTGGTATTTAATTACATAATAAATTCTTTTTCTTCTGGAGGAAGATTTAGATTAGCAATGAGAAAAGGATGGCCACGACGTGGAGATTTAGCTTCTTCAAAAGACTGTATTGTTCGTCTTCTTGGGCAATTCATTGTTCTAACGATGATCATGAGTCTACCATGTTTTTCTCTTGATTTTAAGTATGATATTCGATTTTGGTAGCAAAATAGGAGTTCTACGGCTTCTTAACAAGGTGGGCCTACGCTTCGATGGCTTCTTCTTAAAGGACCCCTGAGAGTAGGGGAAAGATCTTTCCAAAATATAATGAGTCCAGTGCTACCAAAATCTCAGCCAATTTGAGTTCAGACTTGTCAAAATCGATATCAGAGAACCAAACATTGAAATTCTCATCTAAGAAGCAGAAGGAGAAGAATTAGTTGGGGATGACGTTGCACAAGGGGTACAATTGATGGGTAGAAATTTACACCGTGCTTGTGTTTGGTTTGAGAGGAGGGGAGTGAAAATTTCTAGTGTAAAAAGTCAGATATGACCATGATTCGAAATGCTTCCATCAGTCAATGTGCGGAACACATGGAAAAAGCTATGTAATTCTGAACACTTTCCATGGGTAATTTGGTCAAAATAAACCCCCTCCCCCCTCCCCTCCTTCCCCTTAAAACAAACACACCCTTTGTGATTCTTCAGCCAACATCTCTTCCATTCGAAACACCGTGCTAGCTATAGGAGTCAGAGTCTATGGATTATGAATTATTATTGGGGCCTGTAATACCCTAATTTTCATTAATTCTTATAAATATTGTATTTTGGCAAATAATTAGAAAATACAAAGGTAAAATGTGTCTCAAAGGATTATAATATATTGATTATATTCTTATCCAAATTTCACTTTGGAATTAATTAACCAATGATTAATTGTGAGACTACATTTAGGGGCTATTAAATGTGATATAAATAGCACATTGAATAATAGCTAATTTATAACCAATAGAGATATGATGATACTTAATTAAATTAGAGCAAATTAGCTAATGCTAATTGGCAAATTAGCTTGTGCTAATTAGGGATTAATGGCATATTGTCTTCAACTTGATAAAAGGCAATTAAAGCTTCTTCCATGGGCTGATTATTTTTGAAAACAATAAGGCCAAAGAAGATGAAATGAAGTTTGATTAATTAAGCATAAATGACCTTGATTAATTAACAAACCAATGAGGCTTGGACATGTGGAGTTTTGGGACACCTAAGACTTTGATTATGTCATCAGATGACATCACAAAAGAGCCCCAAAAGTCTTCTATACCTTGTTGGATGAATGTGCGCCAAGTATTTTAGGATATATCTCAAGAAATAAAGCCTTAATCCTGTTGAGATTAATTGCACCAATAGGAGACTTGGAGGAATAAGATGATGCCACATGGAAACTCAACCAAGGGTTAAAAAGAGAAGAAAGAGAGAAAATGAGACAACTTGTTAGTTAAGACAAGATTAAGGGTAAAGATTGAATCTTAAAAAGTGAATATTAGATCCCATGGTGGAAGAGAAGGATCGGAAGAGAAATTGGATTTCCTTTTTTGGGGACCACCTTAAGGCTTGAACTTTTCCTATAAATTAGCCATGTAATCCTCTTCATTTCTTTACTCCAAAACTCAAATTAAATCTGATTGAGTAAAAGAGAGAGAGCTAGGCAAAATACATAGGAAGGAGAAGAAGGAGTAAGAGCTTCAAGATAAGTTCTTGATCTTTACTTTTTTGAGTTTTTAGTAGAATTTTGGGTTTGATCTAGAAAATTGTGGAGTAAAATTATTTGCATATTTTTAAGGTCATATAAGGGTTTGAAATGAAAATTATATTGAAAACATGGTGGGAAATAATTTTTGGGATTAATGGATCAAAATTATGAAAATTGAGAAAATTTCCAAATTTATGTTTTCTGGAGTCAATCATATTGAGGGCATTATTTTATGCAGAAAATGACCTTTAAAAATCACAAAATTTTCATAAATAAATTATACATCTAGGGATTTTCATTGATACAAAATTTGTAACGTTTCGAGTTCTGTACAAGGAATTATAAATTTTTGAAGTTAGGACTTGTTTTTGAAGTTATAATCTACACAGTGTTGGGAAAAGTTAAAATTGGGAATGAGTACTAGGGGTGGAAACAGGCCAGGCCTACCCCTTAGCCTACCCCTTAACAGGCCAGGCCTGTTATGTAGGGAAGCGGCCTGAGCCTGGCCTGTGGCCTGTTACAGGCTTCTTTTTTTTTTTTTTTTTTTTTTTTGTCTGAGCCTGGCTTGTAATAGGCCTGAGCCTAACCTGTGACCTGTTAAGAGGCCTGTATTTTTTAAAAATCCTATACCTATGCTAACAGGCCACAGGCCCCAAGAGAAACAGGCCGAAAACAGGCCTCCTGTGTTTACAGACCGAAAACAGGCCTCTTGTAAACAGGCCTCAAACAGGCCTCCTATTTACAGGCCGAAAATAAGCCTAATTGCTTAAACAGGCCAAAAACAGGCCTAATTTACAACAACATAACAGATTATTCACTAGCTAATTTAAACATATATACCACCAAATATACATACAATAAATATCTCAGCCACTTATTATAATGCTACGTTTTCAAGTTTTGAAATTAAAATAAGGGAGGTCCACAGATTATTATAAAAATGACTAAGGACAATGTAAAATCAACTTGTTCTTATTTCCTTCATATACCTCATATAAGAATATAGGGGAAAGTACTTTTTTTATCAATTGAACATTAAATAAACATACGATGATGAAAAGAATATATTTCACATAAATCTAAATCATGTCAACCAATAAAACACAATTAGGCTCCTGGTGGACTTGGCATAAGAATTGAAACTTTGATACAGTACATCTACCATTTGATCGCCCACTTGTTGAAATAGTTGTATCTAGCCATTTGCACACCAATCATCATGAGAAGATGAACGAGCATTTCCCAGAAGGGAGAAAAAAACTACTGTATAATTGAACAATATCTTACAGAAAAACAGCTCATACCTCCTCATAGCCTAGAGGGGGTTGGCGTGGTTTTCCCCAAATAAGTGATAATTCATCAAACTGCACGAAAAGGAACATAATAGAATATCATTGACGGTATATATTTTAGAAGGGAGAGATAGAGAAGTCATTGAACTATTTTGGAGTTAACCAAATACCCATTCCATCAATTAACAACAAGGTAATGATTTTTAACAAGCTCAGTATCATACTTCTGAGGGAGGGAAAAACCAACACCAACCCAAACCCAGAGACTAGATGTTCTTGTACCTCCTTACAACTGATAATCTTTAGGGTCAAGAAATTCTTAAACATGATATAAGATCCACCTCAGTCTATCAATGCAAAATTTTTAGAATAAAGTTGATTGTAGTTCGAATTTGCAAAATTCTTAAACATGATATAAGATCCACCTCAGCAACATGCGTACTCTATAGTAAAAGGCTACAAATGGGAATTTATCGTCTTCAGTGTAAATGATAGCATACTCCTCACGGAATTTTCCACTTGACCACTTATATAGCTTATTTTTAATTGGGTCTTGAAGGTTGGATGAGATGGCCATATTCTTGCCTTCATCTCCAACTCAAACCTATTGAAAAATTACAGCCAACTGGGGTTTATATAGTCCTTCTACAAACATGACTTACTAACGTAAAACAAAACAGAGCAACCTCAGTAACCCAAATGTAAGAACAGGTTGGCAATTCTCAGGTTGGTAATTCCTAAAGAAGGCAACCTCAGTCTTTATTAATAAGGACTGAATTACTAACCCAGTGAAATTGTAAGAACAGAGTTGTAATAATAAGCTAAACTATAAGGATTGAGTCATAAATTCGGTAGAATTATAAAGACTAAATAATTAACTTCCCCTAGATTTCTAACCCATATAAACCCTTCAAAATCTAGAAGAAGAAGAAACCACTAAACAATAAGGGTAGTTGGAGGATGAAGATGGAGCAAACCAACTACTACATTACTTGGACAGTGGACAACGAAGAACAGGCAGAGACAGATCAAGATTCGCTCACTGGACTCCCTTGTTGTGCAAATTGAAAGAAAGAAGGTCGAAGGACAAGAATCGCGGCCTGAGAGTCTGAGACACACACCAGTCGCCGAGGATAAAGAAGGTAGAAGGAGGAGAATCGCCGATGGTGGGGGAGTGGGGACGGTGAGGCCGATCGTGAATTAGGGATTTGGGGACTTAGGGTTAAGCCACACACAGATGCAGTCGCGGCGCAAGGGCGAGGCAAAGACGGGGTCACGCGGAAATGAAATGGAGATTGGAGGAATTGGGTCTTTTTTTTTTTTTTTTTTAATGAACTGGGCACTTGGGTTCGGCAGAGAGTTTTAATTATTAAAAAAATGTAATTACACTTTTACCTTCCTTAACAGGCCGCCCTGACAGGCTTTTCAGGCCTACTCAGAGGCCTGAGCTTGGCATGTTAAGGCAAATAGGCCTGAAATTAGGCCTTGGCCTGGCCTATTAGCCTGACAGGCTAGGCCTGATAAGGTTTTTAGCAGGCCAGGCCACAGGCCCCTGGCCTTTTTCCACCCCTAGGAATGACCCATGATGTTCTGGCTTCTGGGATTATTTGTCCTTGAAAATAGACATGGAAAGGGTCATGTATACTTTTGAAACACTTAAATTGGATTTTCTTAGAATTAATTATGATTTTTCAAAACTGCTGAAAAATCTGCCAAGAAAATTCAGAATATCAAAATGTAGGAAATGTAAGGTAAAAATGGAATAATTAATTCACCAAGGGTAGAAAGGTCAAAGGAGGTGAAAATATACCCTTTAGGATATTATTCTAAGTGCTATGGTATTTTTTTTAATATCATATAAAATATGGAAAAGGAGATGATGTAATGGTAATATGTTAGGATATCCAAGAAGTCTGGGGTCGGATTCTAAAGGACGAGCATATTACTAAATACGTGGTGAAAGGTATCTTCGTGTACGGTAACTCTAACTCTCCTATGTCTTGCTTGGTTTTGATATGATTGATTGGATCATGAATTTTGAACTCATGAGCAAGACTAGGACTTAGGGTCATGTGTCTTTACATTTAGTTGGTTGTGGATTATTGTGATGTAACGCTACATACTTGTTTTCCTAGCACTGAGAAACCCGTGACTGAGTCATGAGGAATTGATGAGTGCTGGTAACGATACATATGCTGTAGGCCATTGTAGTTAAGTACTAATGTGTTGCTGAACGTATATTGTTATGATTATTTATTGTATATTGTTTATACTTGCATATAAGGTTAATTGTTACCTGAGAGTCAATTCGATTAAATCTTAGACTTAACTAAAGATTCAGGAAAAGAAACTTGGATCTGAGAAGGCAACGTGAACGAAGCTGTGAAGAGGCACTGGTCGAGACGAGAGTCTGAAGAAGTTTAATGGGGCTTAGTTTCTGACATGAATCCGATAAAGTTAGTTCAAACCAATTGATGTCTAAAAAAGAGTTGGTCAAAGTAATTAAAATAATTAGTCACCGTGAAAGAAGGAGAGATTCCCAGTGGACTAATACTAGTCTGGCCAATAGATTTGATCAATTGTATCGGGTTTCAAGCCATAGGTCTAGATAGACCAGGATTTGAGTTTGTAAATTGTATCACATAGATATTTCTTCAGGAATTTCTATGTAACCAACATATGTCAGGGCATCAGAATATGTCTGGGCGTATGTTATCAGTTACTTATCATCCAAACGATAATACATGCTCTCCGTTCCGCTTTACTCTGATCTGTTAATACTAGCAACTCTGTAGATATTTCTGATATTATATGTCATCAGACACAATAAGTAGTATGGAATTTGGGGTATTATAGTGCCCCACCCTATCATTGAAGAAATAGAGAGAAATAGAAAGGAGAAGAGATATTGAGGAGGGCATTTAAGGCTTTTTATTCTTAAACTTTGATATCTCATATTCCTCCCCAATCACACCTCCCTTTTTTATTAGACCTTTTAGGGTTTTCTAACTTCAAATGGTATTTTTTAGCCATTTTCCTTAAAACATATGTTATAATATATACATTGAAACAGAAACTAATATTTAAGCAATTTTTAAAAAATTCTAAAAAAATTTATGATTAATTGATATTTTTCTTGATAAAATGATTGGTCATTTCATTTTTGATCTGTTTAAGACAGAAAGATAAATAAGATTTCTCTAATGCTTTATCCATATTGAAGACATGTGTTAAAACTAGGTGTCAAAATCACGCACACAAAACCACATTTTAAGATAGGGTTAAGGGGCGAATTTACCAACAAACTATTGGTTCAAGAGCACCCAACACAATAAACTCTTATCTGGACCTTGAATGCCAACAAGCTTTTTAAAAGGTTAAAATAGCACAATACCGTTTCTTTCCCATTAACGGACGTTACTGCGCTGGGCTTTAATCACTCCTTCCCTCTCCATATCTTCCAAGCTTCTATGGTTTGCAAAAACTGAAAAACGCATATCGCCAAAGCCCAATATTGCAGAGGAAATTAATCATGGGTGAAATGAATCGGCTCTCCTTACTTAAGACATGCGATTTGTGGATGATTTAATTTTCTGCAAATGAATTTTTTCTTAATGAAAATCAATTCATTGCCTTGCCTTGGAACAGTTGAAAATAGGGGAACTTGTAGTGTCGTCATCAAGGTGTGAACCCTATTGACGAATGTCAGATTCTTTCACCTTCTTCTTCATCATCTTCTTCTCTTTGGTGTGTTGGGAAGAGGAATGATTGGGGTACCGATTTCCATAGCAGCATTCATAATCATCATCATGGTAGATTGGAGGTCCAGAAGAAGCATTAGAGACCATGGACAAATCTTCTTCTTCTTCATCCTCTGCAACTCCACCACTCATCTGGAAATAATTTCCAGACACAAAGGATTGGTCCAAGTAATGGGTCCAACCAGACTCATTGGCACTATTGTAATGTAATGTGGAGCTGATATATCCATTCAACTAGATGAGTATATTTCTTTTCAGATTGTCACTAATCACCAATAGAGATCATGCACAAGAACTCAGAGCCAGAGTTGCTCTGTTTTCGATCCAATTCTAGCCGCCACCTATTAGAGGTCGTTGGAGGATACAATACCTCGTGGACTTGCACTTTGGCACGCTCGACCGCTCTCCCACCCCAAAACGTGAATCTTGCGGGGAATAACCTCCATCCGTAGAAGCTGCATCAGAAATGGGTAGATCTGATCTAGATTATTCCTCCAAGCTTGCAGACCTTCCAGACGCAGCCAGTGCTTGCAGAGTTGGGAGAAGGACTTCCTGTCTCGCAGACCCATGTGAAAAAAGCCAGGCGTAACGTCCGTTAATGGTAAAGTAACGGTATTGTGCTATTTTAACCTTTTAAAGAGTTTGTTGGTATTTAGGTTCAGATAAGAGTTTATTGTGTTGAGTGCTCCTAGGCCAATAGTTTATTGATAAATTTGCTCCTTATCCCTTTAAGATATATATGTGTACATCCGATTAAAAAAAAAAGATATATATGTGTAATGTTTTTTTATGGATACTTATTTTTAAAACAGTTACTAGAAGCACTCGATCAGTGCACCATATCATTTATCGTCAGACCAACTGTAAGAGAACACGTCAACTAATTATAATCTTTGTTGGCATCCTTACCTAAGCAATTCCAATTTTATTTTTTTAAAACAAACCTCTTAATTTTTTTAATAAAAAATAATCCCTCGCAAGCGTCGCAATCGCCATACCTCCAAAAACCTTGAACGAAGTGTGTCCTAGCCCCTAGCCCAGCTGTGCCACATGGCAGCATTTACTACGCAGAAGCGTCCCCGTCCTCTCTTTTTATCAAAATACGAAATCATGAATTTTGTTGTTAGAAAATTCGTAACTATTTCAATCTAACTTTAAAATTACTGATGTAAAGTTCTATTTTTAACTCTTGATAAACTCTTTAATAGAAAAATAAGACCAGGTGACGTTTTGACATCTAAAAAATACTCCCTCCGGTTCTTATTATAAGGCACCAACTAACTTTTTTTACAAACCAATAAAAATAGTTAAAGTCAATAAAGTTACCCTACAATTTAAGTAACTTCCAATATTACCCCTACTAATTACACTAACCTCTAATATTATATTAATTTTTACTCTTACACACTACCCTCATTAACTATGGGCAAACATGTAAACAAATAATTAATACTCATTGGAAACAAACAAGTGCCTTATAAAAAGGACCAAAGAAACTTGCTAGTTGGTGCCTTATAATAAGGATCGGAGGGAGTATGAATTAGGTCAATTTAACTTATTTAACAAAACAGTATCATACTAAATTCCTCTCACAAAAAAGTCCCTAGTCCCTAGAGACTTTTTTATGATTAATTGCTGAATTCCGTTCACAAAAAAGTTTCTTTATCAAAATGGTTTTTCATATTGTCAAAATGACTTTATTAGTTGTTAAATATCCCTATCAAAATATTGTTGTGAAAATAGTTTCTAATGTTGTCAAAATGGCTTTACATGTTGTTAAAAATTCTCCGAGTTTTTCCTCTGGCGTGTAGAATTTTAGAAGCTTGGACAATTTTTGGTAACATGTAAATCCATTTTAACAACATAAAAACCCATTTTCATAACAGGATTTTCATAGCGATATTTTAACAATTAATAAAATCATTTTGACAATATGAAAAATTATTTTGACAATGAGATTTTTGTGTGTGCGGAATTCAATTCTATAACTTATTCACAATTAATTATAAAAAAATCCCTTTGTGAGGGGAATTTAGTGTATGACTTTTTTATAATTAATTCCTGGACAATAATTTCCCCTAGATTTTTACCACTTCTATGGTGACATGGTTCCAGAGAAGTCTTTTATGTTTAAAGCAAAAATCTCCTTTAACCAATATTTATGCATCCGTTCTCCTCTTCCCAGCCAGATTTTTTTGCCCTTTGTCTCTTCTCTGTCAAAAAGGGGCAGGAGCCGTACTAACTTAAACCAAACATTACCGCTACACGGAAAAAGAAACAAATGCATTAATTAGTATTACATATATGGAAGGTAAATAAACTGTAACATTAATTCAATCATTAAATAAGTATTTATAGTGTATAATTAAATAATTTAATTAAAAAATAACAATAATTTAATTTAAATATATTTTAAATTTAAATAATTAAAATTAAATATATCAATCTTAATAATTTATTATACTTAGTGTAGAAATTATATAAAATTTATATATAAAGCTATTGAGCATGATTAAATTAAAAAAGATTAATACGAGTTTGAAGGTGAGTTAATACGATTTGGTAAATTAGAAATGTAAAAAATGGTAAACTCACGAGTTTATTTTAGTTTACAGCAAGCATGAGTTTACCAACAACTCAACACGATTTTGACAACAGTGCATACATGAACATATGCCGTCTAAAATTTTCAAGATTTTATTCATCGAAAGAAAAGTCTATAAAATCTGATCGCTATTTATCACAACTAAAAAACCTTATTAATTACTTCATTAATAAAACGCAACAGTACGTACCCCAACCTGAAAAAAATCTTGGATTTCAAAGAAAGCGCACTCGTGGATCATCTCCACCACGAGATTGATCCTTTGAGGAGATAAAAAACATCGGAGTTCGTTGGGTTCGAAAGAGGAATTATTGGAGGCATCAAAGACGAAAGTGACATGTTAATTAATCTTCTAATGATTATTTGGTGATTTTGTATTGCGAGCCTCCAGATGAACAAAAACTATAAAATGCCTCCTTTGATTATTTTAACGTCAAGTTCAAGAAGTTGTTCTAGTTATTTTAACCTCACTTTGATTATTATTATTATTATACTGTTTATTTGTATAGAGTTTGACGAGATGAGTAAATATTATTTACAAGATAGATAAAGCGTATTAAATAAAGAGAATGAGTTAGTTTCTTAGGATCAGAAATACTTATTTTGAATTGAATATAATGGTGATTATTTTTATAACCATGTTACTTGAGGCCATCATAAACCCATGACTATGGAAGAAAAGGAAAATAATTGTAATTATATGCTACAACATTCAATTATCCAAAGAAATTATATACTCGTACTCACAAAAATAAGAGAAATGAATACTATTATAACTCAGTCCATAAAAAGAAAAGCCTCGTACGGACCATTGATCTATCCATATAATAAACCCATAATTAAGTAATTAACTAATTCTCTTTCCATAATCTACGAAACGAAAACCTAGTGCAATGGTTGGGCACAATGAACCCTAGTTAATTAATTGATTAATTAATTCCCTTTCTATAACCAACACTACAAAAATTTTGAGATTTTGCTACGGAATTTTTCCGTAGCAAAATCCTTCGTCGCAAATTGCGACGGATAAGGAAAATCCGTCGCAATTTGCGACGGAATTTCCTTTCCGTAGCAAATTTGCTACGGAAAAATATTCCGTAGCAAATTTGCTACGGAAAATTTTCCGTAGCAAATTGCTACGGAATTCATTCCGTAGCAAATTTGAATTTTGCTACGGAATAGAATTCCGTAGCAATTTTGCTACGGAATTCTATTCTGTAGCAAATTTTGCTACGGAATAGAATTCCGTAGCAAATTTGCTACGGAATTCTATTCCGTAGCAAAATTTTTTTTTATTATTTTTTAATTTATTTTTTTTCCTTTTTTATTTTTCTTATTTTTTTTTCTATAGCAAACTAGAAATTTTGTAAATTTTCCCATATTTGATCGTTTGCTACAGAAACAATTTCTTAGAAAAACTAATAATTATTTTGAATGTTATTTTTTTTTAATTTTAAAAAATTGAGTACAAAAAGTAGTGATTCATGGATATAATAATAATTATAAGGAGTGCACATTAAGAGTAATCTAACAAATACCAAATACTAAAAAGTAGTCTAACAATGTTACAAAGGGCAAATTCTAAACAGTAGTCTAAACAGGAGCATTGTGATCATCATCATCATCACCAGCATGGTCATCATCACCAAGAGCCGACCCCGAACCCTTGTTCATTAGGGACTTGAGTTGAATCTGCATCTGCCTCATCATCTCCTCTTGCATCCGCCTCATCCGCTCCTCCATCATTTCTCGTTCCTTAGCCATCCGCTCCTCCATCATCTCTCGTTCCTGAATCATCATCTGCCTCATCTTCTCTTGCTCTTCAAGCATCCGCTCCTGTTCCTGAGTCATCTGTGCTGTCAAAGCCTTCATCTTCTTCATCTCATCTGCAAAAACAATATCAAGTACATTTATTATTTGGACTTCATTTGAATGGACAAGAGAATGGAAATTTTCAATATCAAATACGTTTACCTGCAGAAACATCTTCAATGCCGGATGAGGAGCGCTTTGTTGGCTTCAGTCGGCTAGCAGCGGCACCGTATCCAAAGACTCTCCCTTTCTTGTCAAATCCACCTGCAGCCTGAATGAACAGACTATCATTATCGCACACAGAGGATGACGGGTCAGTCTCACGCTGTGAGTCTCTCTCCTGCGACAGCTTCGTATAATTTTCCTACAAAGACAAAAATACATAACAAATAAGACATATAAAATGAAATAAATATTGTGGTGCATAAAACAAGTAATAAATGCAATAAATGTCTAACCGCTACTGTGTGCGCCCTTGAGTTAATCCATTCCCTCTCATCACTTCCTTCAGACTGCCGGGAATGGGTCCGCTCAAAGGCAGCCCAACCTACCGACTCTGGAGGAACCCCAGTCTCTGCCTGCAAACGCAAATGATGATCATAGTTAATTACTTCAAAGTACAAAATATTGATTACCTAAATAGAAAATAACGTGTACTCACAAGTTTCCGTTTCCACTCAGTCATCGGAATAGAGCCGCCAACATATGACGGGCCTTCCATTTTGGCCCTATTTTGCTTATTTTTCACACTCTTCTCCTGAAACTTTTCATTGGTGGCCCAATTGTCAAATAATTGGTTTGCAGTGTCCTGTGGAAGCCAATCTCGCCTGCCTCTTCCACCATGTCTCAAGTTATAAAGCTTTTGAGACAACCACCGGGCTGCCCTGGCATTATAAGCCTTTCTCAGAGCTGCACGATGTTCAGGCAACGACATGTGCTTCCTCTGAAAATCAACAACAAACAATTAGTGCGGTAATTTATAAAAGTACTTAATTAAAAACCATAAATAAATAACTTACCATAAACTCATCGAACCAAGCATTTCGATTTTCCGTAGGAATCGCTGTCCAGCTGGTCCAAGCTTCATTGTAGTTACGGAATAATTGGTCCGAGATGAAATCCATCACCGGATCACGAGGCACAAAGCTAAAGCCAGAGGACATCATGCAAATATTATTAGCATAAAACCAATTAGATAAGGGATTAGTAACATTACTGGTAACTTGGCATGACTTACTACTCGTTGTCAGGACAGATCCAAAGCAGCCCTGTCTCAGGATCTGTTGTGCCCCAGATCGGTGTATTGGAGGAACTACCTTCTTCCCCGACGTGGCTCTGAGGCGACGGGGTGTGCTAAGCAAGAAATGTGAAATATTAAAGATGTTTGTACATAGATGGTTTCATGAAACTAAACATATGTAAATCAATCAGAATTAGGCTAGTAAACCTGTTGTCCCATTTGCTGCGGATCAGTGGAGGTAGAAGGCGACGGCGACGTATACAGCGACGGTGAAGATGCGAAATAACCCGACGGTGACGATGCCATATTAAACGGTGGCACCTCTGGGGCACCGCCCCGCTCTCTGCCTACAGAATGGGCAGATGACGACGCCCTACCACCTCTGATAGGACGGGGCCGGGATCGACCACCACCACGTCCACTACCTGAAGATCCTCCTTGATGCTCCATCTCTGAACACTTATAGACATTAGGTCAAAAAAAAAACTACAAATATATTTAGGGTTGATTACAGTAGTGAAGTAACAAAGTATGTAGTATAACAGACCGTCAAAAACAAAGAACTAACAAATCTCAACCGGACGATTCCTGTTCATCGACTTCTGCTTGGCCGTCTTCCTCTGAAGTCTCATAGTCGTCGAACTCAGATTCACTGTCAGAGTAAATCAATTCTGCCTCATCGTCTGATTCCTCATCGTCAATTTGTATAGGAATCAATTCTAAATCCGCAGCAGAATCAAAGAGATTGCTTGGTATTTCGTTGTCTTCGATGTTTATGGGCAGTAGATGTTCCACATCAGCTTGGAAAGGTTCAGCCATACCGTCATTTGAATCCGACTCTTTCGACTTCGGTATGATATTTCGTGCTTTGGTTTTAATAACCCCCCTCCACCCTTGGCGGGATGTGGGATATAATGTATAGTAAACTTGTTCCGCCTGTTGAGCAAGGATGAATGGGTCATAACCAACCGCATATCTCCTTGTCCAGTGGATCTCAATATTTCCATGCTCGTCCATTTTTGTCCCACGCGGACTGTTATCAAACCACTCACACTTAAAAAGGGTCACCACATTGTCCCACGGATATTTCAATTGAATTATGTCACGTAATTTCCCGTAGTAGACAGTCTCCACCCCGTCAACTTGGTCACCTCGACAACATACACCGTAATTGCAACATTGTGTACCTGCATCCGTGTCAACAGTTGAAAACCGATACCCATTGATTATATATCTGCTGCATTGAGTAACACTAATTGGAGCTCCATAAGATAAACTCCACGCAACTTCATTGGGATCTTCTCGATGTTTCGCGAAATAGGTTCGAAACCATTTTGGAAACTCAGAGTTCGTGAATTGATCAACTTGGGACACCGACATTGAAGGATTTTCCGATCGGACCCAATTAGAAAAGTAACTGCAAAATATATATATATATATATATATATATATATATATATATATGAAGTTAATACTTTAATACTTATCGTAATAGTAAAACGGAAAAACAAAAATCTTACTTTAAGTACGGGGCGACCTCTTCACAGTTGTTTAGAATGTACCACTCCGCTACTTGCTTATCTCTTCCGTCAAGAGTTGATTTCCAATGTTTTCCCACGACTCGCCCTGGATAATTAAATATTGATTTTTGATCCCTTGTATCACCGGCATCGTTGCGAGGTACCCTTCTCCATCTTGACATCATTTCAGGGGGATGATAGTATGACGAAAATTTAGCGGCCTCTTCGACTAGATATGCTTCAGCGATAGATCCTTCAACGTGGGTTGGATTTTTGATCTTCTGCTTAAGTGTGCGTAAAAACCTACAATGGAATATCATAGGGTATTTATAAACTAAAGTACCATGTTTTTCAATTAATAACAAATCGAAAGACATATATATTACCTCTCAAGCGGATACATCCATCTATATTGTTGCGGGCCTCCTACCCTTGCTTCGTAAGCCAAGTGAACGGGCAAATGTTCCATTGAGTCAAAAAAGGAAGGAGGAAACACCTTCTCTAACTTGCATAGCGTTATAGGCATACTCGCCTCCAGAAGCCGTAACTTTTCAACATTAAGCTCTGAAGCACAAATTTCTCTGAAGAACACGGAAAAGTTCGTTAGAATAGACCACATTTCCTTCGGTAGTGCTTTGAAGGCCCAAGGCAACAATCTCTGGAAAAAAACATGACAATCATGACTCTTCATCCCGAAGAACTTCCCCTCGTGCATGTTGACACATCTTTTCAGGTTTGACGCATAACCGTCCGGGAGTTTCAAATCTTTTACCCATTGCAACAATTCTAAATTCTGTTGTTTGTTTAATGTGTACGGTGCTCTAGGTTTGGAAATCCGTCCCCTGCCATCCTGCACCAAATGCAAAGCAGGCCTTCTGCAAATCTCTTGTATGTCCAGTCTTGCATTGACTGTGTCCTTCGTCCTGCCCTTGGTGTCCATCACGGTGTACAGAATATTGTCAAACACATTCCGCTCAATATGCATGACATCGAGGTTGTGTCTTAACAGTTGTTCTTTCCAATATGGTAGTTCCCAGAAGATGCTGCGTTTGTTCCAATGATGATCAACACCATATCCCTCAGGTTCGCTAGAAGCAGCCCCCTCTTCGACACTTGGAATGTGCTTGACCCTATCCCATATTTCTTGGCCACTTAAACGAAGAGGTTGATCTGCTCGTTCGACAACATTTCGCGTGAAGTCTTTTCTATTTGTCCTGTACGGATGATTGGGGGGTAGGAATCGCCGGTGCCTGTCAAACCAACAGACCTTGTGACTGTGTTGCAAGCTATAACCCGTATTCTGTTCAAGACATACCGGGCATGCAAGCTTTCCCGATGTTTGCCAGCCACTCAACATCCCATATGCAGGGAAATCACTTATCGTCCACATTAAGGCAGCACGCATTGTGAAATTCTGACTCAATGATATATCATACGTAAGAACCCCTTCACTCCACAACATCTTCAACTCGTCTATCAAAGGCCTGAGGTACACATCTATCTTCTTTTTTGGGTTGGATGGCCCAGGGATTAACGCGTTCAGGAACAAAAACTCTCTTCTCATGCACATAGAAGGTGGGAGGTTGTACGGTGTCACAATGACAGGCCAACAGGAATAATTCCTGCCCGTTTTATCAAAAGGAGCAAACCCATCCGAACATAGACCAAGACGGACATTACGGGGATCCACAGCAAAGAAATGATTCGCCTCGTCAAATTTACGCCAAGCTTCAGCATCCGAAGGATGCGTCACAAAGTTTTCATCCCTGTGATGCTCCCGATGCCATCTCATGTGAGCAGCTGTTTGTTCTGATGCATACAATCTTTGAAGTCTGGGCACCAGAGGAAAGTAGTGCATCTTGCTTAACACTCGACGGGTAATTTTCCTTCCTTTCCTCACAACTTCATATCTGTCATGTCCACAGAATCTACAATTCGTCAGCTCAGCATCATCCTTATAATACAACATACAACCCCTAGGGCAGCAATGAATTTTTTCACATCCAAGCCCAAGCTCTTTCACCTTTTTTTTTGCTTGGTAAAAATCCTTCGGCAAATTATTGTCGTTGGGAACAACCTTGCTTATGATCTGCATCATTTCGTTGTAATTCCTCTCACTCATATGGTGATCAGTTTTCAAGCTTAGTGTTGCTAGGGTAGCCGATAGCGATGAATATTCACTATTTTCAAAGTGTTCACAACCTTCCCATAACGGACGTTGCGCTTCTTGAAGCATTTTATAGAACCTATCGGCTTCCGGATGAGGGTCCTCTCCCATGTATGATGGTTGAGCATGTGTATCGGTCTCCTCTCCCATGTATGACGGTTCAACATGAGTAAGAGGATCGAAATATCGGCCGATCGATGGTCCCGCAGCGTCCATAACCAACTGCTCATATTGATTAAGGTTGTCTCGATGACTACTGTCCCCGTAATAACCACTAGGTGTCGGTGTCTGTCGGATTTCGCCATGATATTCCCAACACTCATAATCCTTCATGAATCCCCTTTTACACAAATGGATTTTGACCTCCTCAAAATCTTCAAATCTTATACACCTACATTTGACACAAGGACACCTGATCTCCCTACTTGAATTAGTTGAATGTGCGAGAGCAAAATTGATGAACTCTTGCAAACCCGCCAAGAATGCTTGAGTTAGTTCTCTTCTCTCAGTTAGGCGATTGTACATCCAACTTCTATCATGGTTGTCATCCATATTTCCTAGCTAGTTCAGTTACTCAACTTAATTAACATCTCAACATTTCACAAAGATGTATTAATATCAAATAAATAAATATTTCACTATGATTAAGGTTGTAAGCAACCTCACCCCTATGTATTTGAAAATTTATTTTATAATAAAATATGGGAATAAGAGAGTGGAGAAAAAATAATTATGCTCAAGACATCCATATTAGTGAAAGGTGATGAATATAAATAAAGGATATTTTTTTAAATTGTGTTCGAATCTGATTGAATGATTATATATCACATAATAAAGGAGAAAATGATATTAATACCATCATGGTATAAATAAACCCGCCAAGGAGAAAATGATATTAATACCATCAATTTACAAATTATTTTATCGTAACTATGATATTGACTTAACTGTGATTTAATTAGAGTGAACAATAATAATTAATTAAACATCACAAATCAATGATAACTCAAAAAGGCTATCTATTTACATAAAGTCTTTACATATTTTTGTAGACAGTTTAATACCCTGCAAAAATTGATAAACAATTTGGGCTATGCATCAACTATTAACAGTAACGTTCATTTGATTTCTCAAATTCTATATATATAGGAACTACATTTGGGCTGTTAATTACTAATGATGTTTTTTGGGACGAAAATCACTAATAATTAAAATAGTATGGAATTGTTAACTTATACTGATAATATCACAATCACTAATCACTAAGATGTATTAATATCAAATAAATAAATATTTCACCATGATTAAAGTTGTACTCACCCCTATGTATTTGGAAATGTATTTTATAATAAAATGATAATTTAAGTTAAATATTAGGCAAAATAATTTAAGTTAAAATGATAAATATTAATACTTTAAATTAATTTAATTAGTTTTTTTATATCTCCAAAAAAATCAGTTAAATACTATATTTAGGATAGAAAGTAGTAACATTCATCAGACATATATAATTTCTTTTAGTTTGTTTTATAATTCTATCACTTGTCAAATTCGAGAGATAGATGTACTTTATGTTTTTATGAATCTATTATATATTTACGACAGTATTGGAGATTTTATTCGATAAAAATTTTGACAAAAAGAGATGCATGCATAGTTTTAGATTGTTCCTAGTGAATTGGAATTGGAAATGAATAACGAGGACATGTTGATATGTTGCAATTAAAATGACGGAAGGTGATGAATATAAATAAAGGATATTTTTTTAAATTGTGTTCGAATCTAATTGCTTGAGATTCACTTATGAATGAATATATATTACATAATAAAGATATCAAAGATACACTCATGATTCATGAATATACATATATGTGTGTGTGTGTGTGTTTTCCCCTTTCTTTTTTAGACTCGATTAGATTATAAATATTTGGCCAAAATCAGTTTTTTTAAAGGACAAAATGATATTAATACCATTAACAAGCTTTACCTTGTAAAAACCAACAAATTGAGCTTATTTGAAAAACTTAAAGTAACAATTAAAATAAGGAAAATTGTCAATTAAGTGTTGATATCTTGAATCGTCATATATGTTTAGTGGGGTTTGAGTTCTCTCAAAATTATGTCTCATTTTCTAAACAGAGTCTTATTTTTACCCTTAGATTAAAAATATAAATGATTCCAAGATTTCATATTTTATAGAACTATTATTTTACACGTAAATAAATAAATTTAATCTGTTAAAATCTTATTTACACAATTCAGAACTACCAAAAAAAAAATTCTAAATATTGATTTATAATTATAATTTTTGTCGATGATTTATAAATATTGATTTTGAGTAAGAGACAAAACCAATGTTTTTCTTAAAAAACAAAAATATATATCCAAACACCTTATACATGCGAAAATTATAATTATGGATAAAAAAATCATGATTATATATCACACAAGAGAACCAGCAATATTTTTGACATAATTAATAATATGAAATAATAAAAGAAAATGATAAATTTCACACAAGAGAACCAGCAATATTTTTGACATAATTTTATTACAAATAAAAATAATAATCAAGAAAATAATAAATAAAAAAGAAAAAAGGAAGCAAGCTTACTTGAAATAGAGTTGCAGTGGATAGTAAATAGCAAGAGAAGAGGAAGAGTAGACACCGCCGGAAAATCACTGACCGTCGCACAGGAGATACCACCTGAAAATGGGAGACAAATGTGTTTATGTGTGTCAAATATTTAAAAAAAAAACAGACCAGCGTAAAAAAAAAAAAAAAGAATAAACCAGCTGTGAGAGAGGTGGGGGACGAGTTGAGAGGTGGGGGAGCAGCTGAGGGCAGGGATGGGAGCTTAGGGGGCTCGGATGGGAGCTGAGGGAGTGGGGGAGGTGGTTTGGTGGCTGGATCCGGCGGGAGAGGGGGGTTGGGGGTTGGGTCCGGCGGTTTGGGGAGCTAAGGGGTTGGGGGCTGGGTCCGGCGGTTTGGGGAGCTAAGGGGTTGGGGGAGCTTGGGGGAAGGTGAGAGGAGGGCCAGCTGGGGGGGAGGGGCGAGCTGGGGGCCGACGGAGGAGGAGCTGAGAGGGCTGGCCGGAGCTGGGGGCGGTGAATGGAGCTGAGGGCTGAGTTTCGCGGCGGAAATGGCAGAAATGAGGAGGTGAGGGTGTATTATTCGACATTTGCGACGGAATTCAATTCCGTCGCAAAAAGTAATTTTAATTTTTGCGACGGAATTGAATTCCGTCGCAAAAAGCATCTCTTTTTGCGACGGAAACCATATTCCGTCGCAAAAAGGCCTCCTTTTTGCGACGGACTTCCCAGTCCGTCGCAAATTGGCTTAAAATGGCGGCCTTTTTGGCCGCCATTTTGCGACGGAATTAATTTCCGTCGCAAATGATTGCGACGGAAATAATATTCCGTCGCAACATTGCGACGGAATTAATAATCCGTCGCAAAAATTGCGACGGAATATTAATTCCGTCGCAAATTTTTTTGATTTGCGACGGAATCCGTATTCCATCGCAAATTTCAACATTTTTGCGACGGAATACATTCCGTCGCAAAATCCGTCACAATTCCTTGTTTTTCTAGCAGTGCAACAAAACCCTGCATAACCTTTCTATCATCTGAACCGAATCGGATTTCGAATGGTAGAACAAGGGCAACACTTTCTTCCACGTTCAACAAGCGCCAAGGCCGAGCAGCGCGTGTGGAGAGTGACTTGGATCAGTTTCGGCGGCGGAATAGGAGTTACAGGGTGGAACCTTTGCCGCAACATGGATCTCTTCTTCTTGTTGATGGAGCCCAAGTGAAAGGAATCGAACGAGGAAAAGCCGCCGATTATGGATCGCTTCTTCTTCATGGAGCCCCAAGTGAAAGGAATCAAACGAGGAAAGCCGCCGATTATAGATCGCTTCTTCTTCATGGAGCCCCAAGAGGAAGGAGGCAATTTTGTTCCTTTCTTAGAATTCAGATTCAATCGATGCAAAATCTCATTAACCACTTCGATCTCATCATCAGTCTCTTCAAAATTCATTATCAATCGGTTCTTCGGAATCTTGCTTCGATTCTCAGAATGGAGATTCAAACGAGTGAATCGATTTAACATCTCATTAGCCACTTCGACTTCATCAGTCTCTTTAAAATCCATCTCCGCCAATACTGCCATATGATGGATTGGGATGAAGAAAACAAGTTGTGATTTGAAAGGTGTGTTTCTGTATATATGCACACACATGCCACACGATACGGTTTAGATAGTGTATATTTTTTTAATTGATTTTATTCAAGTTTATATTCAAGAAAACTAATATTTAAGGTATACTGAAAAATATGAAAATATACTATTATATCTCAACGGATTTGATAATATACTAATATTTAATTTAATTTAATTTCATTATTTGGAATATATCTTTATTAATTTTAAGGGAAAAATATTTCTCCAGTCACGGGAGATAAAATTATCTCCAGTGACCCCAAAACTACATCATTTTGAATTAATGAAAGGTTTGTTAGTAATTACGAGTGAATTAATGAAGAGTGTTTTGGTAAAATGTATATGATTAAAAAATAAACAAAATTACAAAAACATCCTTTATTAATCCAACCAGTGACTGGAGAAATCCTTTACCCTAATTTTAAATATATGACAAATGTCTCATGTTGCAGGACCCATATATATGTGTGTAGGAATCTTGTTTCTCTCCTGCAACATGAGAAAAGTAAACCCCTTATATATATATATATATATATATATATATATATATATATATATATGGGTCCTACCATTTTATGTGTGTGTAACATGAGATAACATTTCTCCTACAACATGAGAAATGTTTTTTCCTTCATTTAATTGATTGATTTATATTAACTTAATTATTCTTCAATTTGCGTGCATATTTTTGGTAGACATTCTTTTACAACAGAGAGATGATGTATAGAGATAAAATGTTTCTTTTACATAGTGTAGTGTGGTTCAGAGAACTTGTGGATACTTGATTATATTTGTTAAAGTAGATCTATATTTAGTTTTGGAGCTTGTACTTGATTATATTTAGGGTTAAAGGCCTAATTTGCTATGAAAGTTTTGCTAAGGGAGCGCTCAGCACCCAGAAGTATTTTTGGTATCATTTTTGCCCCGAAAGTTTACAAACATAGCAATTTTGCCTATCAGTTGATCTTGACCGTTGAATTGGTATCATTTTTACCTTGGAAGTGTACAAAAATTTGCTCATAAAAAAAAACTTTTGTTAGTTCTCTATGTGTTTTGATGACAATCAACAATTGTAAACATGTTTTGAAGTTTCTAAACTTGCTAAAAATCATCTGTCAATTGGAAACTCGAGTATTGGATTGAATACTCGAGTATTGAGTTGACAGTGGATTGCTCAATTGCATTTTACAAAGCAATACTCAAGTATTGGAAGCAATATTCGAGTATTGAAGTCACAGAGAGCAATCATGTTTTGAACTTAAGTGTATACTCGAGTATAGGTCATCCAGAGAGCATTCAAGTTTTTCAAGCTAAGTCAATACTCAAGTATAGGAAGCTATACTCAATTATTGGACTTACAGAGAGCAAATAATTTTTCACCTTGAGTGAATACTCGAGTATGGCATTGGTATACTCGAGTATTGGTCTTATAGAGAGCTCTCTAACGTTCATAACTGTTGTATACTCGAGTATAGGTTTTGAATACTCGAGTATTGGGCTCTTACAATGTTTTTCAACTTAACATTTGTTCTTGAATACTCAAGTATTCATTTGAATACTCAAGTATTGACATGGAAAAACTTCACAATTCTTGAAAGATGAATTAATACTCGAGTATTGATACGCATACTCAAGTATTGGTCATACAGAGAGGTTATCCATTTGTCAATGATTTGAATACTCAAGTATTGGAATGAATACTCAAGTATTGAGGTTTTTGAACTTAAAACATTTTCTCACAAACAGTTCAAAACTCGAGTATAGACTTACATACTCGAGTATTGACATGGTGTTTCAAAGTTCAAGTCACGATGTTTTGCCTCTGGAAGCAGGATACTCGAGTATCAGTTTGGATACTCAAGTATTGACACTAGTACACAGTGACATACTCGAGTATTGATGAACATACTCGAGTATTGGACGCTAAAAATTGATTTTCAAATCACACGAATTTCTGTAACAATCTCATTTGATCTTATTGCTTCCATTTATCATTTACTTATGTTCCTAGCTATGTTTAACCAGTTTGCTAAGTGAATTTCAGTTGACATAGATGAAGATTATTGAAGGTCAAAGGCAAAAAGCATAAAGTGTTCAGAGCATTTAATGCACTTCAGAAAATTAGCCTCTTTTTGGCTAATCCACCTGAGCACGCCTTTTCAACGGTCAAGAATGCTTTCTTCATCAAGTAAACTCTTTTCCAACGGGCAAATCCTCAGAGAGCCACCTCAGATCAATTAAACACCTGGATTAGTTGGAGATTAGAGAGAGAAGCTGACCAAACTTAATGCTAATCACCTACAACGGTTGAATTCATCTTACAACGGTCAATAAATGCTCTCTAAGTATAAATAGAGTGCATTGAAGTCTTCTCAACAACTCTGAACAACTAACAACAACTGAGAGTGAATTTCATTGAAGTCTACATTTATTACTTTTAGTTTTTCATATGTATAGTATCTTTTGATACAAGCACTTCAGTGTTCATCTTATCTACTCTTTGAGAGAGTTATTTCTGTTATTGATTATTGTTTGTAAAGAATCACAAGTCAGGGGGCTTGGTGATTTGAGATATTTGATTACAACTTGTAAGGGGGGGTGAGTTTTAGAGAGAGAACTACTCTTGAGTGCAGAGTTTGTAATCAATTGAAAGAGTTAGTGGATTGAAAATCCCAAGTGTGGCTTAGGGACTGGACGTAGGTCAAGGATAAGACTAAACCAGGATAAATTATCGTGTGCAAGCTTCTTCTTCCCTTCATCTCTGTTATACCCTATTTTCACTTGTCCAAACAGAGCAATTCATTAAAATTTTTGAAGATACCCAATTCACCCCCCTCTTGGGTATCAAGCTCCATTTTCAACTTTCAGGGTAAATTTACTCATAAAAAAACTTTTGGGGCATATTTGCTCCATTTTGTAAACTTCCGGAGCAAAAATAATACCCAAAATACTTCCGAGTGCTGAACGCTCCTTTAGCAAAATTTCCGTGGCAAATTAGGTATTTAACCCTTATATTTATGAAGTGCTGGATGTATATATACATGCATATTATACATGCATATTTTCTGGATATATATACATGCATATTTTCTGGTAATTGGTTGTTTTTTAAATGCTGTGGGTAGAAAATATGAATTACATGTTAAAAAAACTGATTTTCAATGTTTGTTTTCTATAAACTGGTCGTTGTCAAAGGCTTACAAAGACCTTTTTTTTTTTTTTTTTTAAACAACCTGAAAAATAGTCTTTGTAAGTGACTTACAAATACAGACTATTTTGAAAGATAGTCATTTTAACTTTAAACAAAGGTATCTATTTTAAAATTTTCAACTACACTCACATACACGTTTCTTTAGAAATGGATATCTAAGAGTCCTAAAAATGGAGGTTGAAAATGCCTTTTTGTAATAGCGCATATTGGTCACCGGTTTTTTATTTCTTGGGCTGGTTGGGAACTTCACAGATAAAAAAAATGTATTTCATTTTTAAATGATGTTGACAATGATAACCTCTGATTTTCTTTTTCCAGTAGCTTAATCCTTAATTATTCACTTAAAAAGCACATCATCATGTTACTACAAGATAGTAGGAGAGTTAGCATTAATTTAGTATTTATGCACGGCTACTTATTTTATTCAAATAAGTATGTATTCCAATCAAATCAAATCCAATCCAGTTAAATAAAAATAGGTTTCAGTTTATTTCATTTAAGGCATACCATTTCATTTTGTTTCTTTATGTTTGTATGGTAATTTAATAACTTATTATAAATTATTATTTCTTTATGTGTGCGGGATCATTCTATATTTGTTATTGTTGAATTGTCAAGTACTTGGCAAGTTTGAAAGTGACAAACCTATGAGATTCTGATCTAATGGTGAAAAAATAGTAGTGACAAAAAATTGTAGTAATAATATCCTATCCCTATTTTTAATATAAAATGAGCAATATAATATTAATAACTAATAATTTATTTTTAAATAAAATTAAATAATATCTAATATAATAAATTTATAAATATTATTTTAGTAGAAAATTGGAAATCTAATATCAATAACTAATAATATAATTGTAGTAATTAGGATTAAATATAATTAATTAACAACTAATATTTTAATGTTATAAATATTATTTTTTTATAAATTTATGAATATAATATTAATTAATGATAATATCATATTAATTACTAATAATATTTTTTAATTAAAAATATTTAATAATTAATGCTATAATATTATAAATATTGTCTTTAATATGTAATTTAATAAATTTTTAATTTTTCCCACAGAATCACCATGATGAAATTCTGTAAGTAATTAAGGCCCCGTTTAGATCGAAGAAAATCAGGGGAGGGAAAAGGAAAATTGGAGTTAGAAGAATTAATGAAGAGTGTTTTGATAAAATTTGCGTAATAAATACAAAAACAAAAATACCAAAACACCTTTCATTAATTATCGGAACTTCCAAAACGATGTAATTTCAGGGTTATAGAATTAATGAACTCCCAAAACGACGTAGTTTTGGGTGACTTCATAATACCTTATGTCAAGTCACATGACAAAGGTTAAACCCTTTATATATATATGTGTGTGTGTGTGTGTTTTTTTTTTTTTTCCTCTATAGATACTTATTTTAAAAAGTATGGTTAATAAAGAAATTCTTGTGTGCGCCCAAGCACCAACTCCATGAGCCTTCCTCGCCATGATACTTGGGCTGATGTTGAAGCAAAGTCTGAGCGACACACATAGACACAAAATACACTACATAAATAATTTTTAATATTTTGATTGAATTATTTAATTAAATTAAATAGGTAAAAGATTTCTCCAGTCACTGGAGATAAGTTATCTCCAATGACCCCCAAAACTACGTCGTTTTGGATGAATGAAGGGTGTATTTGTAATTTTAGGTGAATTAATTAAGGGTGCTACACCTTTCATTAATCCAAAACGACGTAATTTTGGGGGTCACTAGAGATAACTTATCTCCAAGGACTGGAGAAATACTTTTCCCTAAATTATATATAATTTACAGCTAAGATAAGTTTACCAGCCACTCGACATGATTTTGACAACAACGCATATATAAACATATGCAGTACATTTTTTTAATAAAATTTGATTCATCTAAATAAAAGTCTATATATACAATCTGATATTTATAACCACTAAAAAATCCTTATTAATTTCTTCATTGATCAAACGCAACAGTACTTACGCCAGCCTGAAAAAAAAATCTTGGATTTCAAAGAAAGCGCAATCGTGGGACATCTCTACCACTGAGGTTGATCCTTTGAGGAGATAAAAAAAAAGAGAGATGAATAAGAAACTCCATGACTATCGAAGAGAAGGAACATAATTGTAATTATATGTACAACATTCGATCATCCAAAGCACGTGATTGTAATTATATACTCGTACTCACGAAAATAAGAGATGAATACTATTATAACTCCGTCAATGAAAAGAAAAGCCTCAAATCCTAGATCAAATAAAATAAAAACGTGCAATGATATGTTAAGTATCCACGTAAAAATAAATCCTAGATTAAGTAATTAATTAATGAATGGATTGAGTCCACTGCAGAACGTTTCCATCATCTGAACCGAATTGGACTCGAATGGTAGAAGACGGGCAACAATTTCTTTCATTGTCAACAAGCCGCCGGGGCCGAGTAGCTCGTGTGGAGGGCAACAATTTCTTTCACCGTCAACAAGCCGCCAGGGCCGAGCAGCTCATGTGGAGAGTGACTCTGATGATGATTTCTGCAGTTTCGGCAGCGGAATAGGAGTTATAGGGTGGACCCTTCGCCGCAATACGGATCTCTTCTTCTTGTTGATGGAGCCCAAGTGAAAGGAATCGAACGAAGAAAGTCGCCGATTATGGATCGCTTCTTCTTCATGGAGCCCCAAGAGGAAGGAGGCAACTTTGTTCCTTTCTCAGAATTCAGATTCAATCGTTGCAAAATCTCATTAACCACTTCAATCTCATCATGAGTCTCTTCAAAATTCATTATCGATCGGTTCTTCAGAATCTTGCTTCGATTCTCAGAATGGAGACTCAAACAAGTAAATCGATGTAAAATATCGTTAGCTACTGACTTCATCAGTCTCTTTAAAATCCATATTTGCCAACACTACCATATGATGGATTTGGATAAAGAAAACAAGTTGTGATTTGAAAGGTGTGTCTGTAATTTGTATATATACATACATGCCACACGATCCGATTTAGATATCTTATATATATATATATATATTAATTGATTTATTTAGGCCAGTTTATATTTAAGAAAACTAATATTTTGGTGATTTAAATATGTTATTGTTACGGACCGTCCCAACGGCTCAAATCCATACTACGGCCTAACTGAGCTAGGAAGCATAGTTGGCGTATCAGCAGGCAAGATCCGGGATCCTGACAAGATAGGATCTATCCTAACCAGAATCTCGAGATACCTGCCCTTAATATCCCGGCCCCGGATCGCTCGGCCCTGGTATCTCGCCAGGCCGAGATACTCGCCTCGGACACCTCTATAAATACAAAGGAACACCAACCAGGTGCACACGTCCTAACTCATGCTCTCTTTACTTTCTGTCACACAGAGCACACACACCACCCCCTGGCCTCACGCCTCCAAGTTTACTGCGAACTACGTAGACTTTAATCCCTTCAAAGGGTACGTAGGCTCTAGGCTTGACACCTAGTCAAGTCCAATAACTCTTGTTCTCAGGACAGAACATTGGCGCTGACCGTGGGGAACCATAAACTTCTATCCTTGTGACCACTAATGGCGAATACTAGAAACCACAGCAGAAATCCACCACCTCAGGCTGACGGAGGCCCCCCGCCAGACCAGCTTCAGACCAGGCCAAGCCAATCGCAAATTCAACCATGATGAGAAAATACCCCAGAGGGTCATGTTACCGACACGGCAACTTCCCCTCCCGCAAACGATCAACCACTGCTGGAGACGCATAGGGAGATTCCAACCCGTGACGTTCTTGCGGTCGAAGCCGACGTCTGAATTCTTCGGAGGACGCAAGAATTGTTGCTTCAGAGATTCGAAGACAAGGAAAAACGGGACCACCTCCAGCGAGAGGCAGATTTCGAAGCCTTCGGCCGTATGATCAGGGGAGAGCTCGAACTCCATCACTGACATGAAAGCCGCAGGAAGTCCCGTAGAAGAAAGAAAAGGGCTGTCACGGACAATAGTAGCTCGTCGAGTAGCCCAGAACCGAGAACCAGGAGCGGAAACGCCAGCAGACTGAACGGGAGGACGAGTACAGAACGAGACCACCCACCGCCTCTAGAAAACCGTGATAACATGGGAGGCCGGGATGGTATTGCAGACCATAACGGCCGGGACGTAAGGGAAGGCCGTGACCCAGAAGAACATCGTGTGGTAGACGGAACCCACCGAACACATGAATCACCCCGCCACGGATCACCCCGGGAATACCGAATGAAGTACCTGACGGGATCTGGCGGATCCCCGTTCTTGAGGGCAGCGGCAACGGCGACGGCTCCTTATCCAAAGAACTTTGACCTAGCCGACCTTCTAAAGTACGACGGAACTCAGGATCCACGCAACCACCTGGAGATTTTCGAAAAACTCATGTGGGTCCGGTCAATTGATGGCCCAGTCATCCAGCGCCTCTTCGCGGCCACTTTGACTGGACCGGCGCACAAGTGGCTGAGTTCACTCCCCGACAATTCCATCTGAAGCTTTGAAGACCTCGGACGTAAGTTTGAGTTGCATTTCACAACGAGTAAGAAGCAGCCGAAATCCCAATTCACGCTGAGTAAGGTGAGACAGAAGAAGGGTGAGGCGCTGCAGAAGTATCTGGACCGGTTCCGAGACGTAGCGATGCAAGTCCAATCGCTATCCGAGGATGTCCATGTACACTGCCTAGTTAATGGGCTAGATCCGTTATCACGCTTGGCCAGGAACCTATGTAAGAACCGGGTCTATACTCTGACCGAGTTCTACACCCAGGCGAAGAAGTACTTGGACGTGGAACAAATGGAGGCAGCTAACGCAGACGAACCCGAGAGGGCGAGAAATACCTCTCCCGACTATGCAGAGCGGTCAAACAAGTCGAAAGCTGAGTCTCGCAGGCGGAACAGAGACAGCCGACCGAAGCCCAACAGAGCCGACCACAAAGCGAAATATGACAGCTACACCCCTTTAAATGCCCCTCGATCGCAGGTATGGAAAGAGGTGGCTCAGGCCGAGATGGAGAAGGTAGACAAGCCGAGGTCGCTTAGAGGATGCTCCAACACGGACCATACAAAGTTTTGTACGTTCCAGGATTGCCCCGGACACACCACTGAGGAGTGTTATGACCTCCGCGACGCCATTGAGAAATTCGTAAGGGAGGGGAAGCTGCGTCGATATGTGATCAAAACATAGGGGAGAACGAGCGGCAAACGCAACTACGGCGGCCGCAGTAGAAGCCCACCCAAGGAAACCCGAAAGCCTGAAAAGAAGCGGAAGACCGGCTTTGACGACGAATTTCCCGACGTTGATTTCCAGTGCAACGTCATCAGTGGAGGATTTGGAGGAGGCGGAGACACGGTAAGCCAACAAAAGAAATACCTTCGAGAAGTCCTGACTGTGAGGAACCTCCCCAAATTCAAGGACGATCCAGCTAAGCCGAGGCTGCCTCCCTTGACCTTCACCAACAAGGAGCTAAAGGACATCATTCCTGGCCACCAGGACAGACTGGTAATCATCGGAACCTTGGTAAATTGTCGTGTCAAGCGGATTTTTGTGGATGCAGGGAGTTCGGCTGACATAATAAGTTGGGATGCCTACAAGAGGATGCACCTCAATGCAGAGGATCTAAAGCCGTGCAAGACCACCTTGATCGGATTTAATGGAGAGCGCTCTTTCCCAAAGTGTTACATCGACCTCAATTGACCCTCGGAACAAAGGAGGCGTTCAAGTCAGAATGCGTGAGGTTCATAGTAGCCGACTTCCGCTCTCCCTACAACATCATTCTAGGCCAGCCGACCATACATGCTTGGGACATATTGGTGTCTACAAAACGTCAGAAGATGAAAATGGTCAACGACAAGAATCAGTTGGTCGACATATCTGGAGACCAAAAGGAGTCACGACAATGTTATTTCGAGGCCTTCCGGGTCGAGGAAGGAGGACCCTCATCTCCACCTCGGCCCGAACGTAATGAAGCAATGGCCGAGGTCAATGGGGATAGACATCCCCGGCAACCGATTAACATGGTGGAACTCGATCTCCGAGAGCCAGAAAACTCGAGACCCGAGCCAGAAGGGGAGCTTGAGGAAGTAACCTTGGGAACGGATCACTCCAAGACTACCAAAATCGTTAGAGATTTGAATGAAGGTTTAAAAGCACAAATGGTCCAATTCTTAAGACAAAACCCAGACGTCTTTGCTTGGACCTCGGCCGAAGTACCCGGAATCGACCCACACTTCTGCTGCCATAAACTCGGTTTATGGCTGGGATCAAGGCCAGTAGCTCAAAAGAAGAGGAACATTGCCGACAACAGACAAAAGGCCCTTGAGAGCCACGTTGAAGAGCTTCTGGCGGCTGGGTTCATTCGGGAAGTGCAATATACGACCTGGCTTTCAAATGTGGTCATGGTACTCAAACCAAGCGGCGAATAGAGAGTATGCATTGACTACACAAATCTGAACAAAGCGTGCCCGAAGGACTCGTACCCGATGCCAAACATCGATCAGCTCGTTGACAATTCGGCCAGGTACCAGCTGCTTTCTTTTATGGACGCCTACTCCAGATACAATCAATTGCCATGCATCCGGACGATCAGGAAAAGACCGCGTTCATGACTGACAAGGCAAACTATTCTTACAACGTCATGCCGTTTGGGTTGAAGAATGCCGGAGCTACATATCAACAAATGATGAACCGAGTATTTGAAGATCAAATCGGCCGAAATATATAAGTCTATATTGACGATATGATTGTAAAATCGAAGTTACCAGAGGATCACATCCGGGACCTGGAGCAGACGTTTGAAAAACTAAGAAGACATTGGATTAGGCTGAATCCGGTCAAGTGCGCCTTCGGAGTCCCGGCGGGAAAATTCTTGGGCTTCATGTTGACAAACCGAGGGATCGAGGCTAACCCGGACAAGTGTAAGGCCATCTTAGAGATGCAACCCCTGAGGACCAAGAAGGAGGTTCAGCAAATAACGGGCCGCCTGGCCGCCCTAACAAGGTTTTTGCCCAGGTCGGTAGAGAAAGCCCTGCCTTTCTTTAAGTTATTAAAGAAGGAAACTCATAGGGGCTCGAATTCGGACTGCGACGCGGCATTCGAAGAAATCAAACGGTGCCTAGCAACCCCACCGGTACTCACAAAGCCGGAACAAGGGGAGACTTTACTCCTGTACCTGTCAATCGGCAATGAAGCCGTAAGCGCTGCCTTGGTAAGAGAAACCGAGGCTGGACAAACACCCATCTACTTCATAAGCGAAGCTCTTCAGAGTTCCGAACTCCGGTATCAGAAGCTGGAGAAGGTGGCCTTCGCCTTACTAACCGCGGCAAGACAACTCCGGCCATACTTTCAGGGTCACCGGGTAGTGGTCCGCATCAGCCAGCCGATACGACAGATTCTGCACAAACCAAACTTGGCAGGAAGAATGACTAATTGGGCGATCGAATTATTCGAATTCGACATTACTTTCGAAGCCCAGCATGCAATCAAATCACAGGCCCTGGCTGACTTCATTAGAGAGCTGACCCCAGCCATCACAAACGACGAAATTTGGAAGGTATTCGTTGACGGATCCTCAAATGCAAAGGGCAGCAGCGCAGGAGTCATCGTCAAAAGCCCACAAGGGGTCGCCACCGAACATTCCCTCTAGTTGAAGTTCCCAACGTCCAACAACCAGGCTAAATACGAGGCCCTCCTGGCAGGGCTGCTCCAAGTGAAGGATAACGGGGCGCAGCGAGTCAAGGTTTTCACCGACTCACAACTGGAGGTCGCCAAAATTGATGGCAGCTACCAAGCGAAGGGACCGCTATTGGCGAAATACCTGAACCGGGGAAAGGAACTCAGCCGAGTTCGATGAAGTGGTTGTCACCCACATCCCGAGAGAAGAGAATGCGAGGGCCGACATCCTCTCTAAACTCGCAAGCACCAAAGGTCCAGATAGTCATAGAACCGTAATCCAGCAGAACCTGACCGAGCCCAGCTGCGTAATGACTATCTCGGCAACCACCGACTGGAGGAAGCCGATTGAAGATTACCTAGAAAGGGGCATCATTCCAACCGACTCTACTGAAGCAAAAAAGTTGATCATGGAGGCCGCCATCTACACCATGGTCGATGATCAGCTTTACAGAAAAGGATTGCACTGCCCGATGATGCGATGCCTTGGTGAGTTCAAAACAAAGTACGTGTTGGCTGAACTGCATGAAGGAAGCAATGGCCATCACATGGGCGGCAAGGCTCTTGCTAGGAAAGCATTACGCGCTGGTTATTACTGGTCGACCATAAAGCATGACGCTATGGAAGTAGCCAAGAGATGCGATAGCTGCTAGAAGCATGACAAAATCATATGGCCGCCATCGACAGAGTTGAAAGGCATGCCGGCCCCTTGGCCCTTTTACAAGTGGAGCATGGACATCCTCGGACCGTTCTGGCCGGCTCAAGGACAGTTTAGATGGCTCATAGTCGCCATCGACTACTTTACGAAATGGATCGAAGCGGAGCCATTCACCACGATAACCTCGGCTCGAGTGATGAGGTTCTTCCGCCACAACATCGTCTTTCAATTCGGGATACCTGCTGAAGTTGTTACGGATAATGGGACCCAGTTCATGGACCATAGATTTCAGGCCTTAATGTCCAACTTAGACATTAGGCAACATTTCTCCTCTATCGAACACCCACAGTCCAATGGCCAAGCCGAGTCAACCAACAAAATCATCCTGGACGGACTAAAGAAACGCATGCTACAGGCCGACACCAATTGGACCGAACAGCTTCACAGCGTTCTATGGGGCTACAGGACCAGCGTGCAGACTTCAATCCAGGAAATCTCTTTCTGTCTGACCTATGACTGTGAGGCTATGATCTCGATCGAAATTGGGCAGCCCTCATGGAGAAAGGTAAAAGCCAAACAGGAAGGGCAGGCGTCGAACGACGACGCCTTAAAGACGGATTTAGACCTCATTGATGAGGTCCGAGTTACGGCACATTGCCGGGAATTAGCCGCCAAACAACTCCTAGCAGCTAAGTACAATCGAAAGGTTCGACCACGGTCCTTCAACCGGGGGAATCTAGTATTGCGACGGGCCGACATAGGCAATAAGAATGCCCGGGACGAAAAGTTTGTGGCAAATTGGGAGGGCCCCTATCGGATCAAAGAAAAGCTCGACGGAAGGGCATACATTCTCGAGACCCTGGCACGGAAGCCGGTCAAGAGGACCTGGAACGCCGGCAAATTAAAGATCTACCACAGCTAGATCCCGACTCGGCTCAGTAGAACAACACCACTATTTGGTCATTCTTTTAAGTTTTCAAGTTTAATTAGTTTTTGATTTTTATCAACTTATGTTCATTTGTAAAGCTCTTTAAGGCTATTTTTATCAATGAAGGATCCCACTGAGGAGATTCACTAATATGCACAAATACTTGCTTAAGCATGAAACCGAGGCAATAAAGCCTAGTCAAAAACTCGAAGCCGAGGCTGATAAGCCCGACACTAAAAAAGGGCTACGAGGTCGCATACCCGGCTGATAACAAAAACATCTAGATGTATGAAACCGGTCATTGTACTCCGACAGGCATTGGTTAGAGCTCGGCGAAGGCGCCATACGTGGCCTTTCGCAAAATTGACGCGTCAACGCTCGCCCGACTAAGCAAGCGGACTATCATGCCGACCCTGATCAGGTCAAAATGTTTGATTAGAGGCAGGTGAAGCCTTGGTTGAACATGTGGTAGTTTAGCCCTTACGTCGGTTAACAATAATCCAACTAGTGAAAGTTGGATTGAGGTAGCGCGGTTAAAGTTAAGGACCCCCGAGGTACAAACATAAAACCCTGCCCCAACCTCCCACGTGTAAGTGTGGTAGAGTAAAACGACTTGTATGATCAACAAATATCTAAACTAAGTTTGGAATTTGTAAAATAGGCAAAAGGATGATGAAAATAAATCATTCATTGCCACAAATACATAACGAAACAACCGCCGGAAATGTTCAAAAAAACAAGGGCACAAACGCCCGAAAAGGAGAAAAACAAAGGTCCAAGACTAGCTGGACGACCTGGCCTCAGGACCCCGACCCTCTGCCTCATCCTCCTCCGCACCATCAGCATGGGAACCCTCGGCGGCTGGAGATTGGTACGAGATCATATGCTCGTCCTCCACAAAGGCGCGGTAATCGTACCCATCCACATTGAATTTCACACCGGGGTTCAGGAACTGGAGTTGAGCCAGAGCCTCCTTAAAAGAATCCTTGGCGGTCTGCACCAGCGCCTCGGATGCCTCTTGATGCGCCTCTTGCTCCGCGGAAAGGGCCGCCTTGGTGACCTCGTGCTTAGCAATCAGGGAAGCCCGCTACTGCTGGAGAGCCTTCACGGCAGCCAAACTCTCAGACAACCCTTTTTGGGCTGAGTGCACTCCTCAGTCAACTTCTCCGCCGAGGCCCGGGATAGCTGGAGCTCCTACTCCACCTTCCCCAACCCAGCCTTGGTAGCATCCCGCTCAGCCCTGGCCATGTCCCGCTCTTCCTCCGCAGACTTGGCCTTAGCTTCTGCTATGGCCAGAGCCTTCTTCAGCTCCTCCTCAGACGCCCTTAGCCTTCTGCAATCAGCATCGGCCTTGGCGTACTTCTCCCGCACCAGAACCAGGGCTTGGAGAAATCCAACAGACTGGCACAAGTGCTTTTGGGTTGCGTGTACCTCGTCCATGGCTGGCGGAGACATAGGCCGGCTCTCCATGAAATACCGAGGAGGAAGGAAAGCAACATCAACCTCCGGGACCACCCCTTTCTCCCACAGAAAGCTGCGAGGGAACACCGAAGAAGGACCAGACGACGGAGGTGGAGGAGGAGGAGAAGGAGGCAAAGGCGGAGCAAGCAAGGAGCCTGATGCAGCCTCATGGGAGATCACGGGCTCGACCTCCTCTACAGCAATTACGGCCTCTTCCCCCTTCGAAGCCTGGGACCCTGCCCCCTGAGAAGGCTCGACGACGGCAGCAGGGGTAGATCCTTGGCCGATTGAGGCCTTGCTTTTCTTCGCCGCATCGGCCTTGGGCATGGCGGCATCCTCGGGGGCATCCCGCTTTCGAGCCTGTTGGCTCGGGGAGGAAGCGGCAGGGTTCGCCTTTTGGAGATAGAGAGGAAGGGCGCGCATCTCATGAGCTGAAAGAACAAAGATGAAACAAGTCAGTAAAGCGGATCCAAAATCCAAATCAAAATACAAGACAATATGCTAGCAAAAAATCCTCCAAGTAGAAGGAAGTGGCTTAGAACCCTCCCCGGTAATAAAGAAACCAGCGGGCTTCAAACCATATTCCTCCGCAAAGGCATCCAGCCGGGGCACAAAAGCCTTCGACTCCGGCCAAAGGTCACCATGAGGAATCTGGAACGATGAAGGAGAAGCCTTATAATGGCCTTCAGCCCAGTATAAAGGGAAGCGTCACCCCACACCCGAGGTCTCGGGCCTAGTCAAGAACCAGGGCTGTTTCCCGGGCTCCGCAGCAATCTTGAAAAATGGCGTCATAAGCTTCCGAGTACAGCGGAGGGACACTAATCCCTTTAACTTGTCACCCTCTTTCGGCGAGCCGGGAGTAAAGGGGCCGAAGTAGTGAAAGAAAAGGTTCGCGGAGCATGGAACCGGGACAGGGAAAGAACGGCAGAGTTGCTCAAATGCAACAAGATAAGCCCACCCGTTAGGATGAAGCTGGGAAGGGGCAAGTCTCAAATGCAGCAAAGCCTCTATTTGGAAGGGGGAGAAAGGCAAGGTAACTTTGACCCGGGACAAGCAGTCCTGGTAGAAAAAGAAGTTTAGATGACCTACTTCCCGGGCCGCACAGATGGGCTCATTGGCCCCCGGGCGGCTGATAACGCACCCGGGCATAGCCGGAATCTTCAACCGGGCGATGTCGACGTCCGACATCAGGGACCAGGTCTTTAACACTTCATGCGACACCCAGCTATACTGACGACACAAAGCCTCGGGTGAACTAGAAGAGTCCGAACCTTCGGTGTATGACCGTTGTTTGGAAGACCGAGACTTGGGAGCCATTAACCTATAGGCAAATAAATAAAACCAGTATTAGTAAAGAGCGGGAATACCTGGCACAACAACAGCTGCAGGAGAAAATGACAACGAACTCGGACGACTGGGGGCACTAGAAAGAACACTCGGGGAAAGTCGATGCCAGCAGGAACCGAGTATGGAGGAAGCCTTGGCATCTTCACCATGCGCTATCAGAGCAGAGGTCTCCGCAAGATAGTCCCAACAGGGGCCGAGATACCCTTCGGGAAAAGGATCTGAGCAAGCGGAAGGTGGACCCTCATAGATATTGAGTGGTTGAGCCATCAGGACAGGAGACCCGGGTCCGGACGAGGAGCCTACCTCGGCCCCGACTGTCAATGCGAAGGGTAAGACACGCCGAGGGACCGGAGCTTTAGCTGCTGCAGGGCGTGGCCCGACGTGCCTCGGGCGATTGACATCGCCTCGGCGCAAAGGGGCCAATATCTTCATTTCAGGAGGTTCACCCCCAAAAACCCAATAGGAAGCCCGAGGGAAGCGTGTGCGAAGGAACGCTTCTTCTTGTGGTGACGATACGGCTCTAGGCCTAGGGAAAGTTCTATCTCTAGCCATACGGGAAAATAGAGAGCCTAAGAGCTAAGGGTCTAATGTTAAAAGGCGAAAATGTGAACGAATTTGGGGATAAGACGGTACGAGGAAAACCCAAAAAGTTCACCAAACAACCCAGAAAGAAGAAAGAACAGTAACGCAGGCAACAACCTTAGGAAAAGGTAAATGGCAAAGTACAGAGTAATACCGAACAAATATAAAAGGAAGTGAACGGAATACCTGTATAAGTAAAATAAAGGAGGCTTGAATGCTGGAAATGGAGAACGGTGAAGTTTCGATCGAAGAAGGTGATCCTATGAACTCAGAGGGAAACTAGAAAGAAATTTGAGAAAAACTGAGTAGCGGGAAAAGTGAAAATGAAGAAAGAAGAAGAACTACTTAACCATTGAGGGAAAGTCGCGAAACGACAAGGGCAAAAAGGTCTTTTCGACATAGACGCGACGGGATTGGAACGACACGACGTAAGCGCAATAAATGCGCACGAACATCGCGACGCGAATAGACATGGTGGTTGCAGGTTACCACCATTCAGGGCATGCCAGGTGTGAAGCTGCAATGATGGCGCACACATGGGGAATCCCAAACGTCAGGACAAATGCCAACGGGCAAGGAGCGTGGGTCCGAGGTCGCTGGCAGACGTCATGGGCCGGAACGGATTGAGTAACCACCTCAGTTAGTTGAAACATGGCATCCTCGGCATGACGTTGGAAGTTAAGCCTCCCAAAGATGTAAGAAGCCAGCCTCAGATTCAAAGCCACCTTCAAGGCCGCAGTAGCAGCAAGCCGGCCCAGTTGACATAGAGGCCCCAGACCCTGACAGAGGCCGGGGGCAACGAACATCTCGGCCGCCCAGAAACTTGGACAACCAAGCTGGGGGCAACTATTACGGACTAGCCAAACGGCCCAAATCCATACTACAGCCCAACTAAGACAAGAAGCATAGTTGGCGTATCAGCAGGCAAGATCCGGGATCCTGACAAGATAGGATCTATCCTAACCAGAATCCCGAGATACCTGCCCCTAATATCCCGGCCCCGGACTGCTCGGCCCCGGATATTGCTCATCCCGGGTTTCTCGCTAAGCCGAGATACTCGCCTCGGACACCTCTATAAATACAGAGGAACACCAACCAGGTGCACACGTTCTAACTCATGCTCTCTTTACTTTCTGTCACACAGAGCACACACACCACCCCCTGGCCTCACGCCTCCAAGTTTACTACGAACTACGTGGACTTTGATACTCATCCCGGGTATCTCGCCAAGCTGAGATACTCGCCTCGGACACCTCTATAAATACAGAGGAACACCAACCAGGTGCACACGTTCTAACTCATGCTCTCTTTACTTTCTGTCACACAGAGCACACACACCACCCCCTGGCCTCACGCCTCCAAGTTTACTACGAACTACGTGGACTTTGATACCTTCAAAGGGTACGTAGGCTCTAGGCTTGACACCTAGTCAAGTCCAATGACTCTTGTTCTCAGGACAGTTATCAATTAGGTTAATGTATGAAAAACACTTTGTTAAATGAATAGAAGCAAAACCCACCTTTATGATGTCTGTTATTTGCATCTTGAGAAGATAATCCTTCACCATCAGTATGTTGGAGGTTTTTCTTTCTTTCTTGTTTGTTTGTTTTTGTATTTTTCTATGTATGGAAAAAAATTAAAAAATCCATGGAAAAATTATAATAAAGGACCTAAGAAAAACAATATTTATTAAAAAGGACCATAAAAAGTGGTAATTATTTTGAAGGACAAAAAATTAAAACATTAAAATAGAAAGACTAAATTGCCCTTAGATAGTGGAAAATTATAATAAAGGACCTAAGAAAAATAATATTTATTAAGAAGGACCATAAAAATGGTAATTATTTTGAAGGACAAAAAATTAAAACATTAAAATAAAAAGACTAAATTACCCTTAGTTTTACAATTTTTATGTAAAGGTGAGAAATCCAAAAAAATCCATTTTACAATACACCTCTAAGTCTTCCTGCTTACTATCTATTGCCCTAAGTCTTGAAAAGAGATAAATTCACAAGACACATTTTGCTTTTACGGCTCCAAGTATTTTATAATATAGTATATATTAGTATTGTGGTGCAAGTTCTACAAAAACGCTTATTCATTAATATATAATAGCAATTATTTATGTTTGCTGACAGAAAAATCTGGCCATTTTTTTCTACAAGTTCTACATAAAACACTTATTCATTTTTTTTCTTTCTCGTTGCCTATTTTTGCGTCTTAGACTGTCAGTTTGTACAATTAGAATCTACAATTACAATATAAGAGCAATTATTTATGTTTGATGATAGAAAAATCTAGCCATTGCTTAGATCATTCTAATGAGTATTTATCAATAGTTCCAACAATACTCGAAAACTACGCAAGAATGGAGTATTATTTATCATTGCATAGGCTGTGTGATCTTCCACTTATATCTTTCAACATCACACTTTGCAATAATCTTATAAGGGTTGTTCTTTAAAAATTTGTATATGAACTTGTGTGCGACACTATATTTGTATATTGCTTCCTAAAAGTAGCTGCATCATCAAAAATCTGTCCACTTCCCACAATTAATTCACGCCACTTTGTTGAATTTAACTCAGATATTGTTGCAGGGACACTTTGAATTGTATGAGGAGTAGCAATAATATTTTCACTTGTGGGAGTAGCAAATTGTGGCTGTCCTTGTGATACGTACGCACTGCATTTACATTTAACCCAAGATTATTTATTAAATGCACTAATATGAAAGTATTTCAAACTTATATACACACAATATTATAAAGTAATCTCTTACCCTTGTGTTGATTGGCTTGTTGCTGTTCTATTTTGATCTTCAGTAATGTACAAATGAGTACAACCTTCATTGTATTTTATCAACTGCTTCACTCCATCTTCATCAATAAGGTCTATAAGCTGGGAAGGATCAAACTTTAAACTATATTTAAGCCTCTTCCCACTTATTTCTTCCCCAAAACAAGATGATCTCGTGGTTATTAGTTCTATCAATGATAGCCCATATTCAATCATTTTGCCAATTGTTCTCCCTCCTTCATAGCGTAGCACTCCTCTCGATTTATTAATGATTTGTCCACCTGTATGAAAGTAACAAAAAAATCTCCAACGAATGCTGACAATCCATTATTTTCTAGGCTCTGTTATCCTTGAACCAATTTCCTGAATAATATTCAATAAGTTTCAAAATAAAAAAGTATCACGTAAAATATCTAATTAACAGAAAAAAAAATACTTACAAGTCAATATCTAGAAAACTTTCATTCTACATATTTCATACACAAATTTCTTTTAAAATTGACTTGTTCGTACGCACAAAAAAAAAAAATCCAGAATCAAGAATCAGAGCCTACAATGGACAAATTAGTTTAATCAAATGGAAAATCAGTTTAATCAAATGTTAGCGCAAATTTTTTTTGCCTGTGAAAATTAGTTTAATCAAATGGAAAATCAAGAATCGCTCCTCTTGCAGGCTCTGATTCTTGATTCTTAATCAAATTGACAAATTTCACAATTATCACTCACATTTAATCAAATGGAAAATCAAGAATCGATCCTCTGACATCAACAATCTATCAAATGAAGCCAAGAAATCGCAAAAGTAGTAAATTATTATTACCGCAAGAGACTCAGAGACTGCAATTCCCTCCCCTTCTCCAACAACTCCACTGTTCTGAAACTCTACGAATTGACAGCACTTGCATCCCTTTCAACAGGAGTAACAAGGTCATATTGATTGGCGACATAGGAAGATCCATATATTTTTTTTTGGGAACTCTTCTAGGAACTTCATTACTTATAGAAAAACAGTACAGAGACACGTGAGCAACGCATTACAGCAAAAGAAGGGAAAAAAAAACAGACACAGCGAAGGTACTGACGAGAGAAAATAACCGAAGCGTACAAAGAAAGCATTAAAATTGCTGGAAGCCATGAGATGCAGCAAGGACACGAGCTGCTTGACACACAGGGGCAGATTTATTCAGCCAGGATATGTGCCTGAGAGGAACCGAGGGTTGATTCAACAGATGCCTTGGGTCGTTCGCATTTATAGGAAGACCCATAATGAAACTTTCTATTTATTATTTTTAATCAATCAGATTCTAAGTATAAAAAAAAAAAAATCAATCAGATTCTGATTTAATTAGAGATAATATAGAAAATCTGATTAAGGGCAATTTAGTCTTTCTATTTTAATGTTTTAATTTTTGGTCCTTCAAAATAATTACCACTTTTTATGGTCCTTCTTAATAAATATTATTTTTCTTAGGTACTTTATTATAATTTCCTCAAAATCCATTACCCTTTCTTTTTCATGGATTGAAATTCAACCCAAAGATGAAAACACTAGAGTGAACTATAGAACCATAAAACATAAATCGTAATTTTACACAAACACACCGTAAAGAGAGAAGGATACTAATGAAACTCAGCCAATAAACAAAAATTGATCTCTGTACATTGCACACCCCTGAAAAATTTATCTTAAACCCAATGTGTAGATAGAGGTAATTTTATTTCTTGGTATATTATTCTTATATATTCTCATTTTTTATGTAATCCAATTAAACTTTTTTATGCATATGCATCATCTTTCTTTAATGATGAAGCTGACAAATTTATGTAATTCTTTTACATTACATTGCATTAAATTGCCTTTAATTCTGTGAGGCAAACGGGCACTTAGAGTGGCATGAGTAAGAAAGTTGTTAATCTAAAATAAAATAACGGTCAATAAATAAATAAATAAAATTCCTATTTGGATGATATGGACCTGTAGTGCTGGGTCTCAAGAAAATCCAGGCTCATTTTGATTTGGTAATTGCCGGTGCTCATTGCCTATAAAATATTCTTTATGGTATTTGACGCAATTCGACCGTTAGACCAAAGTCTACAATTCACAAAGCATAAAAATCTTGGATTTCTAATTCTATTGTAATTTCGAACACAATGAATATCTGAAAATTAACAGAAATCAAATCATAAACTGAAATGCAACCAAAAGTTTGTTCTGTATATATCAATTAAGAAGACTCTTCACATACATACCAAAAAAACAAGAGGAAGAAGTGCCAAAGAAATACACCAGAAAGAGACGATAATCCTCATATATAGCTCTCAGTCAATAAACAAAACTGATCTCTGTACAATTAATCAACCAAGGGTTCAAGTTAATGATGTGGTATTTACATATTAAACCATTGATTAGTTAATTAAACGATCAGTCAGTCAGTTAATTAATCACTCCTTCTTATGAAGCACGGACACTCTGACACCTTTCGGCACTCTTATTTTTTAAAAATATACATGGCTTTAAATATTACTAAATTAATTATGAATTTTCCTTTTGTATTTGTTTTTTTAAAGGAGGCACGGCTTTTATGATGAGACCGAATCTACGATGAGCCAAAGCTAGAGGTCAAGATTTTACGGAATATTGAACTTGAATATAAATTATAATATATATATATACATATACATATTTAATATCAAAACGTGTCATAACGTGTTGAAATTTAGATTTTTCTAAGATTAATGTGTCGGAGTGTCAAATCGTATTGTATTTCGTGTTGGTGTCAGTACAACATAGACTCCTTCTCTCTACAGTTTCCTAAATCAGCAGCTTATAGCCGTCAACCAAAGAATCACCTACGAACAGCAGCAAAATTCATTGCTCCCAATCATCATCATCACGCGCTGAGCCGGAGCGTGGAGGGTTTCTGCGCTTCTCGCTCATTCCAGGTCCAGGATTGGAAGATTCAGATCAGGGAGAAAAAAAGCACGGGAAGAATTACCAGTTCGTGTGACCTTCTTCCTCTTGAACGATTCATCTTTCACAGCAGTGACGCACGATTCTTGTTTGGCTCCGCCGGAACTCGACGAATTTTGGCTATGATTCTCCAGTCGTTTTCTCTTCGTAGTGATCTCAATCTTGGAATTTGGGAACGACCACGGACCAGGGTATTTACGTTGACTCATCGGAGCGAACCTGCGCATCTTTGTTCGCCGTTTCTTGGAGCCACAAGCGGGAGAAAACCTACTTAGAAACCTGAAATCGTAAATCAAACGAGGAAGCTGAAGCAGAATCGCAGCGACCTCGAGTTCTTTCTCATCAAAATCCATATTAACGAGCGAGCGAACGAACGATCGAAACAATGGATTGCGAAAAAGATTTTGAAGTAAATATAAAGAGGAAGGGATTTGATTGCTTGCGTTTCACGCTCCTCAGTGACCTAATGACTTACGAGTATGGCGGTGACTTCTGCAAGTGTAGGCAAATAGCACTGCTTTAGGGTTCAGATGGGCCCACTTTTTGTTAATTAAACAGTCTAATTCCCTTAACTAAGCTTAGCAGCTTGCCTGCTTAATTGGTTAACCTCTCCAAAATATCTTGTTTTAATGAAATTTTAAAATTATTTTATTGAATGGGGGTTTAATTTGACCAGCATTCAGGCAAACAAAAATTGACAACCTGGATTTTATTTCATTTTATTTTTTCTTGAATTACATTTTATTTTATTTTTGTAAAAAAACATACTTATATATTATGAAATTAATTAATACATATTCAAGAAAAATAATCTGCAAGAAAATTTGAAAAATTAACAAATACTCACTCCAATCCTTACTACAAGGCACAAACGGCCAATTCTCATATATCCGTAAAAACAATTAAAAACATTAGATTTGTCTTAAAATTTAAGTCATTTTTAACAATAGCCTTACTAACTACATTAAACTTTAATATGATATTAATTATTACTCTTTTCCACTATCCTTATTAAATATGAGCATGCATGACTGGCCAAAAAAAAAAAAAACAGAGCATACATTGAAAAAAATATTTAATGCTATATGCAAACTAACAAATGCTTTATATATATATATATATATATATATATATAAAATAAAAAAAATCAAATTATCAATATTATCTTCAGTGATCTAGTGATCTAAGGTAATTTTTAAACCCGCTATGTATTTAATGAGTAGATCTTGGGAGTTTCCTATGAACAACTGTAAGATACATTATTAATATTTCTAGGAATATCCTATGAGTATTGGGATGACTCATGAGTACTATAAAAGTTATGGGTTCTTATGAGTGCCTATAAAAGTTACAGGGATTACATGATCAATATTTTTGAGAATATCCCATGAGTATTAAGATGGCTCATGAGTACCAGTTTTTTCAATCACATTATTAAAAGTCAGAAAACATTAAATGATTTATTATCATGAGTACCATAAGAGTTATGGGTTCACACGATAACCTTATTAGAAGTAAAGGCTAAAAGGGACAACCTTGTAGAGCCACGAGTTTAAATAATAGTCATAGAATTTCTCATGATAACCTTATAGGAATCCATGAGTATTTACTTTATCGTTTAATTTGGGAAACTTCATGAGATGTTGTTAAAGAGTTATAGAATACTATAAGTAGTTATGGGTTTTAACTAATGAGTACTAGAAAAGTTATGGGTTCTCCATGAGTGCCCATTAAGACTCATATATCTGATAATAGTTATATTTATCATGGTATTTAGATTCATGCTCTCCCGTAAGAGTTATTGGTTCTCATAAGCGCTCATAAAGAGTCACAGCTCTTGTGCTTATGATATTTAGTTCCATGAGCACCCGTAAAAAATTACGAGTTCTCATATATTAACTTATATAACTAACTCATAAGTACTATAAAGTGTTATGGGTTCTCATAAGTACAGTAAAGACTTGCAGTTATAAATTATAAATTCTGTTGCATATAGTGAAGAATAACAAGTTTGTTTTTCCTAATGAGTTTGCACTTGAATGTCAGGCAGCAACCAAATTTAACTAACAACCTCATGAGCATGACAATAATTAACATGAAAATCTAGAATTTTTTATGTACATTTGTAAACAAGAAATATAGATGATACCCAGAAAAGAAAAAGAGAATACCAAAAGTTACTTTTGCAAATTAAGACAACTCTTCCGTCTTCGTACGGGAAAAAAACCAAAACCCCTTTCATCTTTATGGATAGAGAGAGGACATAAACACAAATCATATATATTAGTAGAATATAAACGAAAATTTAGATAAACACACCGTAAAAAGATAATGATTCTTATGTAAATCAATCTCTGCACAATTAATTAACTTAGCAAGGATTAGAGTTAATGATATGGCATTTACATAATAAACCGATGATTAATTAATTAATTAGTCAATTAATTACTCCTTCTACAGGTCCCTGAGGAAACAGAACATAGCCGTTAATTCTAAATATCAACAAAAGAAACCGTCATTACGTAACAGTCAGATGTGCAAATCATTCTTTCACCTGGACCGAGTTTGACTTGAAACGTAAAGATCATTGGTAGAACATCAACATTTTCTTCCGTCGGCATCATCGTCACGCGCTCAGAGAGAGCGTAGATTCATGCGCCTCATGCTCAAGACGACAGTTTTCTTCTTCTTCTTCTTCGATCAACAGAGGAAGATTCAGATCGCGTATTAGAAAAGCATTACCAGAAGGATTAGAAGACCGTGAGACCTTCTTCCTCATGGACGATTCATCCTTCACAGTCACAGCACAGAAACACGATCTTCCATTGGAGCTGCGAAAGGTAGAAGAATTTTGGTGAGGAATCTCGGATCCTTTTCTCTTAAGAGTGGTTCTTCTCAGCTTCGAATCTGGTAAGGAAACAGCCAAACAGCGGTAATAGGTTTCAAAGCGTATGCGAGGTGATAAGAACAAATAACTTTTAACAACATAAGCAAAGTTTTATAGAAAATCAGAAACACAACAAGGAAAAGAAGAATACTCTTCATATAGCTCTGTCAACAAGGAAAATATATTTCTTATATATAACTCATGAGAAATATATATATATATATATATATATATATATATATATATATATATATATATATTTATTTATTTATTTAAAAATTATGTAATGATAACTTATGACTACTGTAAATAGTTACGGGTCTCATAAGTACCATAAGTAATTGAGTTATAACTCATGAGCACTATAAAAGTTATGGGTTCTCATGAGCGCTCATAAAGAATCACAGCTTCTGCAGCAAAAGTTTTTACATTTGACCATAATTAGCCAACATTAATTACATAATAAATCCTTACTAAACAAAAACAATGAATGAATTAATTTTCCCTTCTACAACAACAGCAGAATATAGCCATCAACTACAATTCCTTCAGTCTTTTCTTTCTTTTGAATGGATCACTCTGATCTTTAATTTCTTTGGTGGAACAACCACAATTTCTTCTTCTTTTTTTTTTTTTTCTTCCGGAGGAAGATTCAGATCAGGGACGAGATAGGGACGAGTACGAAATGAAGATTCAGCTTCTTCACTAGCATGTATCTTCTTCATCCTCTTCTCCCTTACTTCCCTCTCAATTATGATTATGCGCTTCGGTGGAACAGTTGCAATTTCTTCTTCTTTTCCTTTCGGAGGAAGATTCAGATTAGAGAAGGGAAAACAACGACCACGACGCGAAGATTCAGCTTCTTCACCAGAACGTATCTCCTTCGTCCCCTTCTCCCATAATTCCCCCCTCTTGATTCTGATTATGAGCTTCAGTTTTGACGGCGGAGGAGGAGGAGGTTCAGGCCTTCTAAATCGGGACCAACGCTTTGATCGCTTCTTCTTCTTTGCACCCAACGCAAGTTTTCGCAAATTATATTAGGAGTCTGAAGCATAATTTGAAGCATAATCTCAGCGACTTTAAGTTCTGACTCGCCAAAGTCCATATGAGTAAACAGAATGTTAAAATTCAGAGCTAGCGAACGAAGTAAGACGGGCTGAGGGGAAGAGAAGATTTGAGAATGCTTGAGGTTGATGCTGCTGAGGGGAAGAGATGATTGGAGAATGCTTGAGGTTGATGCTGCACAGGAGGAGTTGATGAGTAATTTATATCAAAGATTTGAATTTAAATGATATTTAAATTAAATGTAATGAAGTAAAAGATATATTATAACAACATATTAATGAAATCAATACAGAAACTAATATTTTAACGGATTCTAAAAAAGATTCATTATTAGTTCATATTTTTCCTACCAAAACGATTGTTCCATATTTATTATCTTTTACATATTTTAATTTGTTTAAATATGAACTGATTATGTACTTCATATTTAAATAAATCAAAAGATAAACAAGATTTCTCTCCCCTTCATCGATATTGAAGATATGATGAGATAAACTGAGAGGTTAAACGTACGATCCCAAAACCAACTTTTAACATATATATATATATGTGTGTGTATGTGTGTGATTTTTTATCATATGAATTTTATCAAAATACCTTTCATTAATTCAATTAAAATTACGCCAAAATGATGTAGTTTTGGGGTCACTGGAGATAACTTTATCTCCAGTGATTAGAGAAATACTTTTCCCATAATTTATAGCTAGGATAAGTTTACCAACCACTCGACATGATTTTGACAACAACGCATATATAAACATATGCAGTAAATTTTTTTTAATAAAATTTGATTCATCTAAATAAAAGTCTATATATACAATCTGATATTTATAACCACTAAAAAACCTTATTAATTACTTCATTGATAAAACGCAACAGTACTTACGCCAGCCTGAAAAAATAATCTTGGATTTCAAAGAAAGCGCAGTCGTGGGACATCTCCACCACTGAGGCTGATCCTTTTAGGAGATAAAAAAAAGAGAGATGAATAAGAAACTCCATGACTATCGAAGAGAAGGAACATAATTGTAATTATATTTACAACATTCGATCATCCAAAGAACGTGATTGTAATTATATACTCGTACTCACGAAAATAAGAGAGATGAATACTATTATAACCAGTGACGGACCCAGGATTTTAGATTTGTGGGTGCACAAATAGTGGTGGGATGTGGGGGTTCAGGGGCAGCGCCCTCGAATTTTTTTTTAAAGGAAAGTTTTAAACGCATTAAAAAACAAAAGAATATAAACAATAAGATTGAGATTCGGGTTCTATATTTGTGGGTTTTAGACATTTGAAATAAGATTGTATCGTTGACATTTTCTGGGATAAAAAAAGTTTGACAAGATTAGGGAACATATTGCAACCTATAAGCTAGTTCATGTCAATGCGTTCTCTATCGAAAACTATAAGCCAAAACATCCAAAGCCATTTTTCATAACCAAATACAAGGTCATTTTGCATAAACAAATACAAGGCCACTTTGCATAAACAAATTCAATGTCATTTTACATATCAGCTACAAATTCATTGAATTCTCAAGGAGAGCTCCGCTAGGGTTCTCGATTGTTCTGAGTGTACTCTGCCACCCACTGTGGCGGAGAAGATGAGTGCCTCCTCCGGCCGTGCTGTGCGGGGAGGAGGAAGTGAGGACTTACCGATGGAGGAAGGAGAGGATATGCATAGGCGTAAGCGGAAGGTGAGGTTTGCTGCTGGGGGTTTTTCAGGAGATGAGTCGTTGAAATCGAGGGAAGAAGACTGGATGAAAGCTGGAGCTACGGATCAAGGACCGAGATCGTACCGTGAATCACTGTTGCAAAACGTTAATCAAAGAGAATGCTGGTGGGAATGGGCAAAAACGGATGAGGATGATGAAGCGGATGATTATGGAAGGGATACAGACTTTGCAAGAGTATTAAATCCGAATGATGGAATCTGTGTGGATTACTCTAATCCACTCTGTCCGATTTTCATGTTTGAAGAAAAAGAAAAAGAGAGGCTAATGAAACCGTTCAGACGTACTCTAGTGGTCAAGTTGCTGGGCCGTCAACCTACCTACGGTTTCATGGTGAAAAAATTGAAGCAGATCTGGGAGAGGAAAGGGCAAATCGATGTATTTGATATCGAGAATGATTTTTATTTGGTGAATTTCCAGAAAATGGAGGACTACATGGAAGCACTGACGGGGGGTCCTTGGGTTATCTCAGATGCGTACCTGAGTGTTGCACGGTGGAGACCTGACTTTAATCCTAAGCAGGAGAAAATTACCTCTATAGTAGCTTGGGTAAGATTTCCAGACTTGCCTGCACATCTTTTTGATAAGAAGTTTTTACTGAATTTAGGCAATTCTATCGGTAAGGCGATTAGACTGGATATACATACTGCACAAAGATCTAGAGGGAAATTTGCCCGTATGTGTGTTGAGCTGGACTTAAGCAAACCACTTGTACCTCAGTTCAACGTAGAGGGGCAGGTTTTAAGTGTGGTATATGAAAGTATTGGGCAAATATGCAGTAGCTGTGGACGAGTGGGACATATGAAGGAGGGCTGTGAAGCTTTCCACAAGAAATTAAATGAAGGAGGCGTAGTGTTGGAAGATACAGAGATGAAGGAGAATAATGCAGGGGTTAAGGAGAGTGACAAGGGGCTTTGGAAAACTGTCCAGAGAGCTCGTAGGCCAAGGAAACAGGTCATGGAGATTCAAAAAAAGCAATCAGGCTCAAGATTCTCGGTGCTCCAAGAGGATAAAGGGAGTGAGGAACAGGTCCAAAACGAATTCACAGAGGGGAGAGTACAGAACAGCGTGGCTGTAGCGAAGGCTATGGGTAAAGAAGGATTTAAGAAACAGGGCAGGAAGTGGGCAAACGAGGATGGTATGGGTTTGAACAGGGGAATTGAAATGAACAAAACCCAGAGCAATGAGAGGATTACTAAAGACGGTCTAAGAGAGAAGGAGGTAGTACCACATATGGAAGTAGATGCAGCTAAGCACGATGACGAAAGGAGGATTTTGGCAGAAAAGGATCAGCTGCCTGCTTCTGTTTTGAGGGGCCCTGAGAGCAATTTAAGAAGGGATGCTAGACTAAGAATGCACACAGCGAATAAGGAAAATCTCAATCCAGGCGAGGATATGATGACAGAACAACCAGAGTTTTCTGGAATTTTAGAGTCTCCTCAGACCGCAAGAGAGGAGGGGAGTGTTGGCGTGAGCGCTAGGATGAATATGGAGGAGGTGTGCCCTACACCTGCCTTAGTTGACTGACCCTTATCAGGTTTTGGTACCTTTCCAAATAAAATTTTATTATGATTAAATTTCTGATTTGGAATTGTAGAGGAGCTGCCAGTAAGGGAGTAGCATCGGTTATTAGAGATCTTAAGTTCCATTACAAGTTAGATATGATTGTAATAGTTGAACCCAGAATCAGTGGGAGACATGCTGAAAAAGTCATAAAGAGCTGGGGTTTTAGTCATTCAGTGAGAAGAGAAGCGGAGGGTTTTTCAGGGGGGATTTGGCTGTTGTGGAATCTTGATGAGTTAGTCGTGAATGTGAAGGTTATGAATGAACAATTTATCCATTGCAACCTCTGTTTGGGAGGAGAGGAGTTATTGTTCACAGCGATATATGCAAGTCCTATGGAAGCAAAGAGAATTCAGCTATGGGATTTACTCCATAGTCTGGCAAGAGAGGTGGCTGTACCATGGATACTAGCCGGAGACTTTAACGAGATCAAGACGCCTTTGGAACAAAAGGGGGGAGGTAGAGTGAGTGAGATAAGATGCCGAAGATTTAATGACTGGATTGAGGATTGTGGGTTAATTGATGTTGAGGCCCAAGGGCCCTTTTTTACATGGAAGGGACCAAAATGGGATGGACTCGAGAGAGTATATAAGAGGCTGGATCGGTGCTTGTGCACAACCAGCTGGCAAGAGAAGTATGAAGATGCTGAAATCAGTGTTCTGCCGAGGGTAGCTTCTGACCATCACCCACTCTTGATAAAGCTATCGAGAGAATTGACAGGTAGGAGGCAACGGTATTTTAAATATGAAGCAATGTGGAAAATGCATGAGACGTTTGATAGGGTGTTAGATGCTAGTTGGCAGCAAGAAGGAAGTGCAGTGGAAAAGCTGTCAGCACTGCAAATTGAATTGATGAAGTGGAATAAGGAAGTCTTTGGAAGGCTGGAAAACAGAAAGAGACGTCTATATAACAGGTTAAATGGAATTCAAAAAAGCCTTGTGCACAATAGAAACCCTTTTCTTGTCAATCTAGAATCAGATCTGGAAGAGGAGTTGTTGCAAACCCTAAGACAAGAGGAAATTTTCTGGTTTCAAAAGTCCAGGGGTCGTTGGTTACAAGATGGGGACCGAAATACAAAATATTACCACACCAAGACATTAATGAGGAGAAGAAGAAATAGGGTCTCAATGTTGACGAATAATTTGGGGGAATGGGTGGAGGATGAAGATACCATTTTTGCCATGTTTTTTGATTTCTATAACAACCTTTTCAGCGAAGATATATGGCAAAGGGGCTGGAAGGAGACAAAACAGGGCTGGGGGAAAGTGGATGAAGATAGTTGGAGGAGGATTGGAAGGGATGTAAGTTGTGAGGAGGTACGCAAAGCTTTCTTTCAAATGGGAGGCTTCAAAGCGCCTGGTAAAGATGGGTACCCAGCTGTATTTTATCAGCAAAACTGGGAAACAGTGGGTCCTTCGGTTTTCAATTTTATACAAGCTTTATGGAGACAACCAGAGAAAATTGGGGACATCAATGAAACCGTGGTGCTGCTAATCCCAAAAGTGGACAAACCAACAGAGGTTAGTCAATTTAGACCTATTGCACTATGTAATGTCATTTATAAAGGGCTATCCAAACTTGTAGTGAATAGACTGAAACCTTTTCTTGATTGCTTAGTTTCTCCATACCAGACGAGTTTTATACCTAGGAGAAGCATACATGATAATATCATCATAGCAAAAGAAGTAGTGCATTCAATGCGTAAACTCCAAGGGAATAAGGGATTCATGGTGATAAAAATAGATCTTGAGAAAGCATATGACCGTATGAGTTGGTCATACATGGATAAGGTGTTGGAGGAAATAGATATGGATGACCAGCTAAGGAAGGTGATTAGGGGATGTGTTGCCTCGGTTAGGATGTCATTGATGTGGAATGGACAAAGTAGGAAGGAGCTAATCCCAACTAGGGGCTTGAGACAAGGGGATCCACTATCCCCTTATCTGTTTGTGTTAGGAATGGAAAAACTCACTCACCTAATAGTTGATTGTGTTAATAAAAAACTATGGAAACCTATCAAATTGGGGCGTGGAGGGGCTGAGATCTCCCATTTAATGTTTGCTGATGACTTACTTCTTATTTGTGAGGCTGATATAGATCAAATCTGTATGGTAAAGGGGATTCTGGAATTTTTTGGCAACATGTCTGGACAGAAAGTTAACAATCAAAAGACAAGTGTTTACTTTTCAAATAATGTGAGCAGAGTAGTGCAGAACCAGATTTGTGAACTATCAGGATTTGCTAAAAAGGATGATTTAGGGAGATATCTGGGAGCTTCTTTATCGAAGGATAGGGTAAAAGGGAAGAACTTTCAACATGTTATTGATAAAATGCAGAAAAAGCTAAGTAGCTGGAAGAGGCAAACACTATCTCTTGCTGGAAGGTTAACTCTTGTCCAATCGGTTACTAATCAAATGGCGGTATTCACTATGCAGCACTCAACAATTCCAGTGGGCGTTCGCAACAAAATGGAACAAATACAAAGGGATTTCGTTTGGGGTCGTGAGGGAGATAAGAGGAAAATCCCTGCAGTAAGTTGGGAGTTGTTGTGTAGGAAGAAGGAGAACGGCGGACTAGGAATGCGTAATTTGGCAATTATGAATGACGCATTGCTAGGAAGGGTGGCATGGAATTTATTATCAAAGCCCCAAAACTTATGTTCTATGGTGCTAAATGGGAAGTATAATAGGAACTGTGATTTTCTGGAGAAGTGCATAGGGCTGAAAACTGATTCTGAATTGTGGAGGAAATTGGTTAGCATCTGGCCAAACATATTAGAGAATATTTTCTGGGAAGTTGGTGATGGTAAGAGGGTAAGATTTTGGGAAGATAAGTGGGTGGATGATATACAGAAACTATCTACGAGGTGTGTCAGGCCATTATCTATAGAGGAGAGAGGAAGAACAGTGGAAGAGATGATGAATGGAGAAGGAGAGTGGGACATGCCTGTGATAGAGAGGATGGTGGGAAGTGAAGGAAGAGAGCTTGTAAGGGCCATTTTACCTCCTACCCCTGATAATGGCCCAGATGTGATTAGGTGGGGGAGTAAGTACAAAAACAACTATGTTACAGCAGAAATGTATCACTACCTGAAGAATGAATCTGAGGGTGAAGAGAGAGGTTGGAATGTGATCTGGAAATGGAAGGGTCCGCGAAGAGTTCAAGTCTTTCTTTGGATGGTGAAGCATAATAGGCTTCTTACGGGAGTGAGGAAACGTCGTTTTATGGGTGGCAACGCTGATTGTCACTGCTGTAATATGGAGGAAGACCTATTACACGTACTCCGAGATTGTAATAGGGCCTGGACCCTGTGGCAGGAACTGGTTTCTTACTATGATGTATCTGATTTTTTAAGTTTGCAGGTTGATGAATGGCTTAGTCAAAACTTGAATCATCCAAATGAAAATTGGAGACTTGTTTTTGGAATTACTTGCTGGCTATTGTGGACTTGGCGTAACAAAAGCAGATTCCAAGAGAACTATGAGATGCCGTCGGATCGGGTCCATGTTGTGCTGAGGTATGCTAAAGAGATCCAGGAAGCACGGGGTGTGTCTGGGGGTGGAGGAGTGCTGAAGTGTGAAGTCTGCCTCAGATGGGAGGCACCTGCTGTGAACTACTTCAAATTGAATGTAGATGGAGCTGTACAAGGAGGAGGGAAGGTTGCAGGCTGTGGTGGATTGGTTCACAATTCACAAGGCCACTGGATTTGTGGTTTCAGCAGGAAACTGGGTAGTTGCTCGGTTTTAAGAGCAGAAACCTGGGCTATACAGACAGGCCTTGAACTAGCTCTACAATACAAGCTTAAAAACATAGTGGTAGAGTCTGATTCTTTAACTGTTGTAAATCTGTTAAATAATGTTCAGGATGTCAATTCAGATTCAAAACTGATAAGACTCATTAAGAGATGTACTAAGGATTTTGAGCAGGTTTCTTTTGTATATGTGTCTAGGGGTGGCAACTGCTGTGCTGATGCGTTGGCCAAGCATAGTTGTTTGCAGGAGGAGAATAGGGCTGTTTTTGAGAGTCCTCCTCCTTTTGTAAGTAGTTTACTGGATAGAGATTGTATGGGTATAGTGTACCCAAGACATTTTGCTATGATGCATGAATAAAATTGGGCTAACGCCCCGTATTATACCAAAAAAAAAAAATTCAATGTCATTTTGCATAAACAAATTCAATGCCAAAAAAATCGGAGACTATATGGTCAAAGCCAAAAAATCCAAAGCCATTTTCCATAAATGAACTCAAAACAATATTACTTCATAACTAATGAGCAGATAGGAATCGGGCTAATGGTCTGCCAACAATTTGGGGGAATCAATGGGGTTTGCTTTTATGTCAGCAGTAATTTTGAACAACAAGGTATGGTAAGATTTGCCCACAATCATCTCCTTCTGCAGTGATAACATGTTAGACAACTTACGCTCAGGAAATTCATATTTAATTTTGTTTTGGTTTTGATATCTGTGGATCATGCAATTATGTGACAGGATTTTCTTCTAGCATCGGGTCTATAATATATGCTATTCTTAAGGTTTTTTATCCTAACTTCACTAATTTGGACAATCTTTGATGATTATGTTTCCTGCACACAAAATTCATCAAAATTTTGTTTTGCAGCTTCCAGTCACTACCATTGGAGCAGTCTTGATTGATAAGGCTGGAAGGAAGCCCCTGTTACTGGTAAGTTCCACAAAATAAACATTTCACCTCTATTTTTTTTTTTTGGGATAGAACAGATGCTTGTATTACTAGAAACAGATACACAACAGATACACCGAAACAGCAAAACAGATTCATTCTTCAAACAGAAACAGATACAAGAAACAGATTTCGACAGATACAGAACAGCACATAATACAGAAACAGCAACTGATACACCGAAACAGAAACAGATGCACCAAACAGAAACAGATACAAGAACAACAAATACAGATTTCTAGAAAAATTCATCTTGCCCAGTGTGATGGAATCGACAAAACAGATTCATGCTTCTCAGATCAAGAACAACAAAACAGATTTCTAGAAAAATAGAAGGAATCGACAAATGTCAGATTCAGAAGGGAGAAACGCGAAGAGTGCTTACATTTCCGAAGGAGTGATTGAAACGCTTGCCCTTAGCGGTTTTCCTATCGCCTCTACCACAATACACTGAAAGATGAAATCAAGAGAAAATCGAATCATAATGCAATAAAATTTAGAGTTGAGAAAATCGAATCATAATCGCCTCTACCACGACTCTTACCGGAAGGAACAGGTGAAAGAGAAGAGATGGGAGAAGCAGAGAGGGAAGGAATTGAGGAGACGAGAGAGGACGATGGAGCAGCCTGAGCCCTAAGCGACGGCGGACGAGGGAGCAGCCTGAGCCCTAAGCGATGGAGATTTGGGGGAATCGTCGGGACAGGGAGATTTGGCCGATGGAAATTTTGGGGTAATGAGCAGCCTGAACCCTAAGCGATGGAGATTTGGGAGAATCGTCGGGACGGAGAGATTTGGCCGATGGAAATTTTGGGGGAATGTCGGGATTTTTTTCGCTCGAGGTCTTTTGGGGGACGGAGAGGGGGACGGAGAGAGGGCGAATGGGCGATGGAAAAGGGGGGAAAAAAAGAGGGAAAAGGAAAGCTCAGTGTTCGAACCGTAGACCTGAGGGAAGATAATGAAAGTCTTTACCATCTGTTCCACCTATACATACACTTAAAAATTTGTTGCAAATTATATATATTTTGTGTCTGCACCTGCCCACAGTGGCACAAGTGTGGGTCCGTCCCTGATTATAACTCATTCCATAAAAAGAAAAGCCTCTAACCCTAGATCAAATAAAATAAAAAAGTGCAATAATACGCTAAGTATCCACGTAATAAACCCTAGATTAAGTAATCAATTAATGAATGGATTGAATCCACTGCAGAAGGTTTCCATCATCTAAATGGTAGAAGAAGGGCAACAATTTCTTCCACCCTCAACAAGCGCCGGGGCCGAGCAGCTTACGTGGAGAGTGATTCTGATGATGGTTTCTCCAGTTTCGGCAGCGGAATTGGAGTTATAGGGCGGAACCTTCGCCGAAATACGGATCTCTTCTTTTTGTTGATGGAGCCCCAATAAAAAGGAATCAAACGAGGAAAGTAAAATTATAACTCATGAGAAATATATATATATATATATATATATATATATATATATATATATATATAAATTATGTAATGATAACTTATGGGTATTTGATAAAGAGGTAGGATATTGTCACAACATCTTTTTTTCACAACCTGTTCACTACCATCTTCTAACCGTCAGATCTCCTTCTCATCCAATGGTCCAGATTTAACCTACTTAAATCAATTTCCCACTCCACATTTCTCCCTCTTTCTCCCTCTTTCTCTCAAGTTCGTTCCTCCCGTTCGCTGAATCGGTCCCCCATCAAGTCGGTGTTGTTCAAAATAATCAATCGCTTCTAATGTTATGGAAATGTGTTATATTTTTTGTCAATAATATCATGGAAATGGTTAGAGTAGAGCGGGACATTTCATTGCCCCGTTTTCATTTTTTTGTTCTTTTTAACACGAGAAGACTTGATTAAACCTCGAGTCCAGGATGAGTGCAGTGAACAAACACATAACTTCATCCATGATTTCTGCATAACACAGCATAAGCTTATATAATGGATCTTCTGGATCGGAACCCGAATTTGTAGTAAATTTCAAAACCCGAATTTATCATTTTTATTTTTTGCACGGGGATCATATTAAAGAAAAAGCAAAGTTGTGTCTAGAAGACGGGGTCAAAAATTAGAAGTGATCCGAATATGTTTCTAAATTTATCATTACGAGAGAGCAATAGGGGACCCGAATTAAATGGACAGGACAAATCCAAAACTAGGGGATTAAGGCAGAGTAGATCTGAAGAGGATTGTGGTGAATAAAGCAGAGTAGATCTGAAGAGGATTGTGGTTTTTCTGGCGGCGATGCACTGTCGAGCGAGAGAAGGCGAGAGAAAGAATGATGAATGTGGAGAAGGAAATTGATTTAAGTAGGTTAAATCTGGACCGTTGGATGAAAAGCAGATCTGACGATTAGAAGATGGTAGTGAAAAGGTTGTGAAAAAAAAAGGTTGTGACAATATCCTACCTCTTTGATAAATCCCAATTTAATATATTTTATCCTGTCTTATTCATTTATTTTGGGGACGATTTTAGGCTAATTTGGATTTATTAGACAATATTTGGATTGTTAGCCTATTTTAGGAAATAATATAAATCAGAATTAATTATGAGATTATTGGACTTAAATTATCAATATTCTGATTGAGATCTTGTGATTGAATAATATTTCTAAATATATGATAGATCACGATTTTATTTAATTCTTGCAGGATAAGAAAAAGCGTATTGGAAGATCCTACGATGCAGAATTAACCTTGGAAGCTAAAAGAAGATCTGATAGTGGAATTTTGTTGGGTTTTTGGAATTTTAATTGGCCCAAATTGGTACCCAAAACTCTTTCTTCATCCCATTAAATTGACCTAGCTACGAGACGCTGGGAGAATATAGAGAGCCGCGACGCTGAGAGGCAGAACATTCACGCTTGGGAGACATTCAGGCACGCAGAAAGGAACACTTAGGAAGACGCAATCAACACGCACAGGATCAGTTTTGATTCGTTCACCTTCACGTACTGATTGTAGCATTCCATTGGAGAATTGGCACCATTCAATTATTCTTATTTCTCCATACGCGGGGGACCCACCACGTTGAATTGATTCCATCAATTCAATCCATTTGATCAATTCCCACGCATAGCCACTGTGTGTTCCAAGCAAAGATTCATTAATTCTCCCCTCATGGCTGTGGCGAGCTGCATGATGCTTGGAAGGGAAAAATTCATGGAAGCTTAGACTCTTTTGGGAGGCAACTTGGGAGGAGTATGGAGAAAGCTAGAGCCTAGGAACTTACATTTGAAGACCACAAGGGGGTGTCTTTCTTTTTATCGTCTTAATTCAAACTTGAGGTTGTTTAGTTTTAAAAGGATTTAAGTTGTATTAATTGAGAACAATCTAGTTTTAGATTGTAAACATATTTCTTTTGGATTGGATTGATAATTTGAAGTTTTTATGTGTGAGACAATTGTTGGAGTTTTGTTTGCAACCTTTTGATTGTCAATTGAATTATTAATTGAGTTTTCGTTATTAATTTAATTGTCAATTTGGTTTATCATCTTAATTGTTTAATTGGGTTGATAAATTATCTAGTTGTTCAATTGGATAATTGTAAACAAGATTTTCAAGACTATGTTGTGATTGATTTTTAATGAGTTTAATTAACCACCCCTTATTTCATTATGAGTTTTCTAGTGGAATATGTGTTATTGAGCTAGAGGGTTTCCCGTGTTCAATTAGGTGATTAAATTCATTAATCTTCCTTTGGTCTAATTAATTGGTTTGGGCTCAAAAGTTAATTCCATGCAATTCCTAAGTTGTCCCCTTCTTCCTTATAACTGAACTAGATCTTTGTCATTTAATTTGATTTTAATCAATTTTTATTTTTAAGATTTTAATTTTTCTCTCATAACAAAAACCCCCCAAAATTGCATTCATATTCATATAGGTTAGTTTCACTAGTTTCATTCTCATTTAGGTTTTAAAGTCAATTGCATTAGTGCATTTAGTTAGTTTAATTTTATCTAGGTAGTACTGTTTTGCATTTTAGTTTAGGTTCATTCCATTGCATTTTTTTATCACCTAAATTCAACCTAAAGAAAAACTCACAGATTGCTCCTTGGGAGAGTGACTTAGGTCGCCACTATATTGCATTATTAGTTGGTCCTAGTTTAATTGATTGCTTTAGCGACGAAAGTAAGCTCATCAATTTTGGCGCCGTTACCGGGGAGCAACGGTTAGGCTTTAAGTTTGAGTTTTTAGGTGACTTTGTAGGTGGTTGTTTATTGCATGACCCGGTCCTCTTCTGAGAAATTGTTTGACTTTGATCCTGAGATTGAGAGGACTTTTCACCAACGAAGAAGAACTAGAGTGAGTACTTTTGTAGGCAATAGTTCCTCTGTTAAGCCCATTGTTGAATCCTTTGAATCTAAGGTTAATATGGACGGTGATAATATTGCAAATCCAAACGCTCATTGATAGGGCAAAACTTTAAGCCTAAAAAGTCCGCAAGTGCATGGGCAGTATCAAGTAATAAAGTGATGAAAAAAGTATCGTTCCCACGAGGACTGAGTATCACAACCTTTAGTTAAGCATTGATTTCACAATTTCATTTAAGTTGAGAAAACCAAATTAAATTAAATTAAGATAAAAGAAATTAAAACTAAAATAAAAATAAGAAAACTACCACAATAATCAAATGAGCAACCTAGAGTCACTAATCCCTTATTTGATTCTTAGATTTTATCCCCACTAAATTAACTTTGAATTAATCTAATCAGCTAATCTAGAGTATTAATGTCTATAAATGCCTTCCGGTCCATTTATATACCTATCTTAATTAATTATGTAATGCTTCACATAATTAAATAAGACGCGTTTTAAATCGGGCTCACTCTAACTTGATTATGAAGAGCTTCTAGGTATATTCCTATTCTAGACGCAAATTAGATTAAAACCTAACTTCACATTAAATTTAAACCTAATTCCACATTATTTATTCCACTACAAAAAAAAAAAGACTTTCAGCGGCGACAAATGTCGCCGCTGAAAGTCTAAATGTCGCCACCGAAGGTGTTTCGGCGGCGACAAAACGTCGCCACCAAGTCGTTGCTGATACGATCGTGGCGGATACTTTCGGTGGCGACAATTTAATGTCGCCACCAAAAGTTAACATTCGGTGGTGACAATTAGTCGCCACCAAAAGCCACTGTAGAAGCCTTGAACACCTTTGTCGCGGCTGAAGGTCGTGTTTCAGCGGTGACTTTTGTCGCCACCGATATAGTTTTCGGCGGCGACCCTATTGTCGCCGCTGATATCCTTTTCAGTGGCAACATTATTATCGCCACTAATACCCTCTTCCGCGGCGACAATGTGTCGCCGCTGATACCCTCTTCCGCTGCAACATAATTTTTGCTGGAGATAGTCTTTTCAGTGGCGACATTTGTCGCCACCAAAAGTAATTTTTTTTAAAAAAATATTAAATATAAATTGATAAAATTAAAAATTGTACAACAATTAAAACCTGTACCATATTGATTAAAATCATAAAAAACTTGAAACTAACAATATATTAACAAATAATGATACCAACAATAGTGTTCAAAAGTAACATGAAATATTTAAAAAGTTTCCCTCGCAAATTTCAATTTATTTTTTTAAAAAAATATAAAAAATCAGAAAAAAAAATTACACAAAAAATAGTAAAAAAATTAGAAAATAAAAAGACTTATATATAATAAAAAAGACTTCCATAAGTCTTACAGTTACATGATTGATAGTCTGGGAAAACAAAAGTGATGCATGGATAAATTAAACTTACAAACTACCACTTCTAAGTTGCCTGTGCTGACATTTTCTAAATTACAAACAATACAGAAGTATTTTATTAGCTCAAGCTCATCTAACTCCCAATCAAATTCACAGAATACCTGCATCAAACAAAAAACAAATGAACTCATCGAAAACCAAATGTACAACAAACACTACTAGAAAAAACGCTTTTAAAGTCCCAAAATAGGCCCAATTGACGTCCTTTATTCAAGTGATGTTTATTGAAGGGATGTAGAAAGTTTTCATTTTTGGAGTCCCAAACTAATTTTGGGACTCCTTAAATGATATTTAAGGAGTCCCAAACCTATTTTGGGACGCCAAAAAACACGTACAAAATGAATACATTAAGCGTCAATTAAGGAGTCTCAAGATATATTTTGGGACTCCAAAAATATTATTAAGGAGTCCCAAAATTTAATCTGGGACGCCATAATAATTTTTTTTTAATAGCTTGTCGAAAATTTTTCACAACCCAAAAATTAAACCTTATAAAAACAATCAAACAGATAGCCATGAACATACATTACCAAAATGTTCAGATCCTTATTAAACCATGCATGAAACCCACAGCACTTAGGCGATTCCAATTAAACTAGAATCTTATAAACCACATAATAAGCAGAAAAAGACTATACCATGCACCCATAAGATTAAGGAGTGAGGTGAATTCAGATCATTACCAAAATATATTACATGCAAATTTAAACAAATCATCACCCATCAAATAGATAGCCATCATGAACATGCATTACCAAAATTTTCAGATCATTATAGACCATACTTAAAACACTT